>OZ007590.1:328712847-330156958 GCA_963931845.1 Maratus michaelseni
GAAAAATCATTTACCAACACTATTTATGTGTAAGAATTATTTTACAGCTATATTCTATCAATTTACGATACAATCTTAACTATATTAATGCACTATCATGTAATTTCCTAGACTAACAATTTTCTTGACTATCAATTTCTATGATTTCATACAAAATTTAATTTATGAGGCGTACAATGTTGTTTGATCACTAATTAACGCTAAGTTTTACAACAAAAGCCTCCTAATCAAAATCACTAATAGCACTCAATTTTTTTTTCACAGAGAATGAACGTACTTCAAATAAGTTTTACATAATAATAATAATAAATGGAAAAAAAAAACAAAAAACAAAAAAAAAAACAGTATAGGGACGGATTCTCTTTTTTTCCCTCAATAAGCAAAATTTCACACTAAGAAGTTTGCTCCATTAGTTTACCCGCACTATTATTTGAGGAATGACCGAGAAATTTTTTTAAATAAAAATTGGTAAAAATTGTAAAAAAAACAAAAAGGAAATCAATGTTCCACAATTTCATTTCAGATATATCAATCCTATAAAATACTATTCAATAGCTACCTTATAACATTTTTGTAGACATGCCAATTTTTCTATGCGAAAAGAAAGTTCCACATCATTATTTACAAATGCAAGAAGGAATGCAGAATACATGTTAAACAAAAAAAAAAAAAAATCATTCGTACAAATTTTTTTAATATATTTTTCAACAGGTATAAAGTGAGACAGAAAGAAATAACTATCTAATTTTAAAATTTCTTTAAAATTATGAAAAAAAATTAAGTGATGTTATTCAAGAAGCTATCCTTAAAATGCTATTTAATATTAATAAATCAGAATGAAAAAAAAAATCAGAATATTGATGTAAATAGGTTTAAAAAGAGACAAAACTTACTTTACAAACTTTTATTAAAATAACTTATTGCTAATTTGAATTTTAATTCTTATTTTAACAATGCATTAACAAGAAATCCTATCAAATCACACATATAAAATTGTTAACTGACAAACATTGTTAAAATAATTGCACACTTTTCTGTAAAGTTAGGTGATTTTGGGATAAATTTACAAATTATAACATGTGCGTTTTGCATAATTAAAGAAGCAAAAATAATCTTAAAATGTAGAGATTGCACATCAAATAAGAAAATTTTGATGTTTTCATTAAATTCGAAAATAAATATTTTGATTTTACATTGCACATTACAAAATCGTAGCAAATGGTTGAAAATTATACATATAAGATTAAAATGCATCTTTCAAGTAACAGCAAATACAAAAACACTAAATTGAAAGTTCTTTATGAAAACTTCAAGAAATAAAAAATTGCTATAATATATAAAGCTCTGAAAGATTTAAAAATATACTAATATTTTTAAATATATTCATTCAGAAAAAAAAAAGTATGTAAAATAAAATAAAAATCATGGAACATATTTGTGGAATGATGACATTATGAATATTTTTAAAAATCAATTTACTTAATTTTAGTTTCATACACATTATTTATTGTCACCCATATATAAAATAATAAATGATCAAACTTCAGTACAATGAACATGATTTACATTAACTGTCAATAAACTAAACTAAACATACAATGACACTTAAGAATAAGCCTTGTTACTATTACAGTATTTTATTAATGTTACTACACATCTAAAGTTAATATAATAAATTTAAAAAAAAATTAACGATATATATATTTATTTATAACTAAAAAATAAGTTCTGACAAATCACATACTTAAATTTCATTAATACTAGCTCAACAAAAAATGAAAAAAAAAAATTGCTTAAACAGTTTACAAACATGAAATTCGATAAATAAATTAACATTATTTTGCCTATCATGATCAATTGGGTTTTCTTAAGGTTCTAATCTGAATATATTTTGGTCTGTTTCACAGGAGACAAAGGTTATTAAATAGCAGGAAGTGGTACATTTCTTTATAAACAGAATTATTGCTTGAACAAATGTATAATATAATTTATTTTACAGTACTTTATTCACATAAAAGGTTAAGGTCAATTTTATACTGTTATTTATATTTATCAGTTAATTTTGTTATTAACATTTTGCATTTATATTATGGCTATTGTTAACTCAAAAAATGAAAAGTATAGCACTTATTTTACCTGCAAATGCTAGAACATTCATTTAGCATGTTCTGGCATTTTAAGTACAAAAAAGAATGAATTTTAACAACTTAATAATAAAACAAACATTAATACATATACCATTCTTTTTTAAATAGTATATCAATGATCTATAGTTATTAACTTTAAAAATTCTATATCAGATAATTGCAAATAAAACATTACATTACTGTAAATACATCCATGACAGAACTCATAAATATGTTAAATAAGTTCTTCAAATACGTGAAGTACTAAAATAACAATCATTAATGAATCTCATAATGTTTTACTACGAAAAATATATTTCCTAATTTTATTTTCTGACCACCTAAAACTTTAGGTTGCAATCAACAAATTTGCTATATTTTATAATAAAAACAAAATCTATTTTTATTTATTTATTTAAATGAATGACAACTATTCATCAACAAAACTGCTACTTGACAAAGTCAGTATGCAAAGAACATATTCTTTAATTTGAAATGAATTTAGCACCAGAGTTATCTTTCTATAAATATACTAATGAGTTATAAAACTATTTTTATAATATGTATTCTAACATTAAAAGAGAAGGGGGAGTGGGGGAGGGGGTGGTATTTTCATCATTATTATTAATTTATTTCAGTAAGCAAGATAATTAGAATATCTGTCATATACTTTTTTCAAAGATCTTTATAAACATGATCAAGAGTTGGGAGAGCTTTACATCATTAAAAAAATAAAAGGATGATTGTCCTAAAATTCAAGAAGGATCACATACAGTTATTAACAATATGAGACAGATCTTTGTAGTCTCCCTATAATTCCATAAGGAATTATGAGGTCAAATAACTGAAAAGCCACAACAGTAAGATAAAGACTGTACTAAAAGATGCCTCATATTTAATAACATACATTGATATCAATAGCATAAGGATGAATCCAGAGAAAGATTTAGAAGAGGTTAAAAATATCTCCTTTTGAAGGGGAAGGGGGTGGTAGTTATATCTATTAAAGGTTGCTTCACTGAAACTCCCCAATCTCGCAATCCTATGTTAACTTATGAGAAAACTTAAAAGCATGATTATTGATTACCTAATATAATTATTAAAATACGGTTTTTACCATAAAAAAATAAACGTCAGATGCCGATGAAGTGCATTTTTAAAAATTGTCTCCATAAATTTTAAGTATTTAAAAAATCTCTATAAACTTTGAAATTTTTATCTTAAAAATACTTAAAATTTAAGAAGACAATTTTTAAAAATGCACTTCGTTGGCATCTGACATTTACTTTCTAATGGGGAAAAGCATATCTTAATAATTATATTAGGTAATTAGTAACCATGCTTTTTCACATATTAACCAAGTTTTTTCATTGGTTAAACGGGATTTCATGATCAAAAGTTTCAGTAAAGTGGCCTCTCGATGAAGAGATTTTTCAATAAAAATGTACACTTACATACAAATAAAATGTTGTTTAATTAAACTTTTATAGGAAAAAGGGAGGGGATTAATCATGATGCATATCACTTACCCATTAGATCTGCTCTTGGTTATTATTAACTTACAGTTTGAAAATTAGATTTTTAGAATGAAATATATCAATATCCCTTGTCACATAACCAAAATAAATATTTGACAAGCTTCGTTGATTTCAATTTGAAATAGAAAAGTAAATTTAAATTAAGAATTGCATGAATTTTTTAAAAAATATATTTATTATCAAAGCAAATAAACACTTTTATGAATTAAATTAAGTTTTCAATTAAATTTATTTAATTTCCATTGAATAAAATAAGTACACAGAATCTCAGCAATAAAAGAGATTAATTATAAATAAAATGAAGTACTAGAAGCCTTAATATATATCAATAACAAACATTTCATCTAAAAACACTATGTACAAAATTTGTAAAAGAATACAAAATTCTATGAAAAGTTCAGTACATCTGCATTAAGTTTAAGGAACTGCTGAAAAAAATCCTCATTTGAGAATGTGTTCTTTCTAAATGTAAGTTACATTTTGTGTATGTTGATAATACAATTCTTGGTCCTTCAAACTAAGTTTTTAATAAGTCAGAGACCAGACAATTTAAAATTTTCCATTTAATGTATCATGGAAGACACTGTTACAGAATATTTTGGAAGGATTTTATATACTAAGTGAAAATAATTGAAAGATGAAAAGAAATCCTTTATATAAAAAAAATAATAATAATAAAAGAAAAATAGAGGAACCATCCTGATTTACCCCTGCTGATATTATTAAGTAAATCCATGGTTAAACATTTATTATTTAGCAAAATTTACTGATTCTATAATTTATTAATTTTAAGAATATTGTTTCCTTTAAACAATATTAAAGATTTGTGAATTAGTATATGTACAACCATTCTTAAAATATTTACACAAAAATACTTTTTTTTTAAATTACTGAATATATTTATATGTATAAGGTAATTTAATCTACAGAAATATTTCAAAGTCATTTTCTCCCAAAATCTTAAAAAGGAAGAAATATAAGTTTTATCAAGAAAGTTAACTTGCAGAAGTGCCAAGCTTTTCATAGAACTGCCACTGAAAAGAATATTTACAAAGAAAGATTTCTAAAAGAAATAATTGAGCAAACCATAGCAAAATACATACAATACAATAGAACCTAGATTATCTAAACTTTTGATTCGTAGAGTGTATGTCATACATGCCAAACAAATTCAAATTTTACTCAAAATGAAATTACATCTAAATTACATTAGATTAAAGACACAATAAGTTACAAATATAGAAATTTTTTTACCTATAATAAACATTCAGTTATAGTAACAAAAAATCTTATTGGCAATTAATTCTTCATTTTTAAACTGCATTTAACATTCTTTTAAACACTATACTTAAGTGGGATAGTTGGAATTAACTTAAAGGAGGTCTGGGATACAAAATTATGTTTTTTAATCATTTTTTTTTCATAATATATTTGTTTATTTTATGAACATTGCATACACATTAATTTTCATATGTAAAATCTTTAAGAATAATTCTTTGCATACTTTTTAATTTTTTAATGTACGAGCAAATAAACAATAATTTGTCTTCAGAATTAGCAAAATTATTAAAAAAATAATAATTTTTGAAAGAAAAGAAAACGTTTTTAATTTCCTACTGCAAGAATTACATATATATGTATATATATATTTTTTCGTTTTCTAAAAAAAAAAAAAAAAATCTAAAGATAATTAAAAATATATATATGAAATAAAAACACTAAACAAAATTTCACAGCTTTAACTTTTATGTTAATTTAAATAACAAATTTTGAAAAAATAACTTCCAAAATAAATAGACATGAATCCTGGAAGAGGGGATTGATTACCACAGACAGTACAACATAAAAAATATTATATCTTTTGATCTAATTATATTTACATGTAGTTCACATCATTTTATTCTGAAAATTTCAAAGTATTAAAAAATTAAAACGGAATCGTTTGTGCCCTGGATGACCTTAAATTAGAAGCAACTCCATTCATCAGAGAAAGAAATTACTATGTTTTTTTTTTTTTTTTAAGCAGCATAAAGATATACTTTCAAATATTCTTACTATGAACTTTCTATGGATATTCAAGGTTCTACTGTATCTACAACAACACATGTAGAGCTATTACCCGACTTCATAAACCAAATACCGTATTTACACGCCCACTAGCTGTCCTCATATAATAGTCGCACGTAAATTTTGAAGCAGAAAAATTTGACAAAATACTTTCCCCCCATAACTTTTTTTTTTGAGTAATTACAGTCTTATTTATCATTTGAGAACTGTTGTTATAAATAAAAATAATCTCTTCTTTTGTATGAACATGAACAACATGTTCAAGAGAAGTTTGTTAAAAGATTATGCAACAATAAAAGAAATTTACCATAAAGTGCAAAATCTACCCACATACCCCCCTTTTTTTTTTATAACTGACAAAAGATATTTTCATAGACAGCATATGGTTCACAAACAATAAGTAAATTACGAATTTCATTATTATGGATTTTAATATATTTTTTTAAGCATAAGCATGTATGATATTCAATATCAGATTTTCTCACATAACAGTTGAAGCTAGATTATCTCATTTAAATATTGGTACAAAAAGTGCGACTATTATGTGGGTAAACACAGTATTAGTTTGTCCAAAAACTGGAACTGAAAAGCAAATATAACATTTGATAAGTAAAACATTAAAAAATGTAAACCTTTAAAAAATCAAGTAAAAAGCTCTACTGTAACTTTTTGCTCTAGCTTAAAATGAAACTAGAACTAAATGCAAAAATGAGATTTCTTCCTTTAACAATGGATCACATACAATTTTATGCCTGATAAAAGGTATGCATAGAAAAGATTTCATTAAAAAAAAAATGTAATTGCTGCTAAACAAGGATAGATAATTAACATAAAATTAAACAAATACTCACAGATTCTATATGGGGGATAAAGAGAGAGAGAAAGAGAACAATTTGTAACAGAAAATGCATTACAGAACAGTTTAAAATTGGTTATAATACATGCATGAATTAAATTAATTTAAGATGCCTAAATCCATATATGGAGATATTAAATAAAGGATTAAAATCTTTAACAAGTCATAAATTTTAAACAAAAGTTAATTACATAATAATAAACAAAATGCTTTTAGTTTATTGCATTGTCTGGTTATTTATACCCTGAGAGAAAGGAATGGGGTGTTTTGGCCCCTATTATGAATTTTGCATACGCTATGCAATACATTATAAAAAACTTTATAAACTCACTTCAATCATACAATATAAAAAGTACTAGTAAATGATAGAAAATTACTTCGAAGCTAGTTCGAAATTATTGGTTCCTATTTCCATTCATATGAAGTACTTACAGATAAAATATTATACCCATTACAATAAAAGGTACAAGCTCAATCAAAGGCTTTAAAACAGCTGAAACAGAGGTGTATTGATCTACAGTACATGCAGGAGGGCAAATCACATTTACAGTTTCTGAAAAGAAGGAAAATTTATGATTATTACTACTATAAATATTTATTATTTGAAAATTCATGTGCAAAGTAAATATAAAATGAAAAAATTTAGAAGTTATTCAAATTAAAAAGAATAATTTAGTCTTTAAAAGAAATGGTTTACAAACGGCAGTAAGTTACAGCTATTTTTAAGATAAGCTATTTTATATTTTAGACCTGAAAATACCCACTTCCCAACCATCCCCTATTTTTCTCGAGATTATCATCAGCCTAGTAGCAGAATGCTAGCAAGTCTAAATTTATCTGCAAACTAATAATACCCACCCATAAGAAGAAGCCTATCATCACCAAGTCTACTAAAAGAAGAAATAATAGTAACCCTTAAAAGAAAAAAAAGGAAAAATGTGCATTTATAAAGAAAATAATAAATGCAAATCTAGAGGCTTAATAAAGTAATTTTAGCCTTAAAAAAAAAAAAGAAAAGAAAAGAAAAGAAAGAAAAAAAAAGAAGCCTATTAGTTCTTTTTAAGATGTTGGATTAATTTGCAAGATCTGAAATAAGTTTGCAGCACTCGCTGTACCATTTCTGCTAATTGGGAAATGAAAGGTAGACGTCAAATGACACCTACTGTAAATATCTTAGGCGTCAAATAAAAATTTCTAGTTGCCATTTCTAAAATTCACATAATTAAATCCATTTTCAAATTCAAAAGTGTTCAATAGCAGGTTCAATATAAAGTTTAGAAGTCTGCATAAATTAATATATCTATTTGGATTCGTACATTCTGCTAAAAATCACTGTCAAACTGTCTCACATTAGAGTTTGTGTTTGGTGTGAGACAAAATTTTCAAAAGTGGATGGTTGGCTGAGTAAAACAAAAAATAAGTGTTAAAAAAAGCTAGGCGTCAAATTTGACACCCGGGAATAATTTTGTAGTCATCAAATGCTATAATGTAGTTGCATTTGACAACTAACGACTGCTAATTTCGAACACTGATCATCAGTAATTATTTTTCATACTTATAATAAGCAATTATTAATTTGTTAATATCTGTGCTGCATAAAACCCCTGAAATATGCCTTTGCCATTCTTGTAAAATTATTGAGTCAAAAATGTTGTACATCTTTCAAATTTAGTGCTTAATGTACTTGTGACATAATCAGCCTCTGGTAGCAGCCAATCACAAGGTAAGAATTACCAAAAAAGCATTTAGCAATTTTACACAACCAAAGCTTTAGTAATTAAAGGCAACAAAAATAAACTACAGATTAAAATAATAAGTTACTCAAAATCTCTATTATGCTAATAAAACTAAAGTATGATAATAAGAATAACACATACCAAAGAATTCGATAACTTTCTCATGAGAACCTAACTTATTTGTAGCTTTGCAAGTGTAGAATCCATACTGTCTCTTTTCTGCTGTTATAATACGGAGAGTTGTGTCAGTAAATTCGTCCGATGTAGGGAAAATGGAAATTTGATAATGCTGGTTGTCGTTTAGTTGAATATTGTCTTTTAACCAAACAATCGAAGGGGACGGAAATGCTTCAACATGGCACTCCAATATCTGGTCATACTGTAAAGCTTGTCCATAACGTGGTCTTTCAATGGTAACATATGGACGGACTGAAATAAAAAGTTGCTTTCAACAGGGTTTGTAAATATCACACTTTCGAAAATATAAAAAATATCCGATATTTTTGATATATATCCAATATTTTCAGACTTAATATAAATTGTCAGGAATCTGTTTAGGAAGAAATTGTGTCTTCACCAAATTTTTCATCGCATAACAATATACATAATTACAAATTTGTTTATTTTAGGTGTTGCACAATAGTTTTTAAAATATTGTATTTTATATGATAAATAAAGAATTGGTAGGTAGTTTTTTTACAGAAATGACATAAACAATGAAAAAATACCCCCCTCCCCCTACACCTAAAGTTGTAAAAACATAACCTATAAATACCTGCTGAACCTGAAGTTTGTTATTAAAAAATAACTTATTTTTCCATAAATAATATTTTTAATATTAATTAAAGTTTCCAATTTAAATTTCATATAATTAGATTTCGAATTTAACTCTTTTATATAGTTAATAAACTTTCATTTTGAGCATCTGTTTTGTTTTCTGTTGGTTTCTTCCACTGTCCTGGAAGAAACCTAAGCCTGTTTAAAAGTGGGGAACTCTTTTAAAGGCAACAGTGAGTCCGTTTTTACTATGCATCCAAATTTTTTAATACAAAAAGGAGTGAATGGACTTATTTTGGATGAGGGGCAAGAAGGGTGCTAATTTTTTAGATGAGGGGCAAGAAGGGTGCTAATTTTTTTGGATGAGGGGCAAGAAGGCTGTTATTTTGTAAATCAAAGAGCAGGCAGGGTGGGTGCAGCGCCTTGCTCAAACTGTCTCGGGGAAACTCTGAGACAATATTGTCTTCAGCCCAATCATAAAGTTGGCAAGGTTCTAACTTTAAATAAAATACCAGCTCCAACTGCTGTTTAATATACACATTTTTTTTTTTTTTTACCATAACTGCTGATCCCATTGAGATCCCACTCTAAAAATTTCAGGATTTAAAGCTTATAACATTACAAAAAACAGAGATTTTCTTCAAAAAATTAAAAAGACACTAGTTTAAATTTCAAATCAAACCTTATGAATCTTTAAAAACAAATCAAACCTTATGAATCTTTAAAATGAGAGGTCAAACAGCTCTCTCTCTACATCTGATAGAACTTCAGAAATTCAAAATTAAAAACATTTATACAAGCCAAAAAATGATGATTTTTCAAAATTAAAAAAATTAATTGTATGAAAACTTAATGAGATAAAGAAAATTATAAAAGTATATTCTCATTTACATCACCAGGGAGAATGATCCCTGAAGGTTTCGTTAAAATCTGAAATGGTCAGGTTGAGTCACTGTGGAATGACCCATATGTAAACACATAGTTTCTACTTTAAATAAAATTTTTTTTAAATAGTTAGATTTTTATCAAATTTCATTTACTACATACTTAAATCCTTATAAATATTGTAAATATAAAGGAAAGTATTAGAAATTTAACTAATTAATACATATAACATAATACAAATACGCTGTGCATATAAAAGGAGTAAACTGTTAAAGTCTAAATAAATATTAACAAAGTATACTTGTTACTGTATTAGTAAACTGACATCCAAATATTTTAAGAATATTAATTTATTATATACAGTCAAGTTCCATTAAAGCGAAATATCATAGAATGAAAACTTCATTTAATGATTAAATATTTACAAAACTGTGGAGTTTGTACTAATGGAATTCAACGTATTATTGAAAGAAAGTATTTTCTGGTAGCACAAAATTTTTTTATAAGCTAATATATAATTGTTATCACACATTTATTTATATAAAGATCTTTAATTTATGTATGCAAAATACAGGGAGGAGAAGGGCCCTATTCAAATAACTCCCTAAATAAAAAAAAAAAAAAAAGATATGATTACAATTTTCATGATTAACTTTGACTGTAACTAATAAAATACACTTAAAGTTTTTGTAAATATTGGAAATAGCATTAAATTACTGAAGACGTTTTGTAAATTTCTATTTACAATAGCTTCTTTCAAGAGTTTTTGAAAATCAATTGAAGTCATGAAATTAGAAAAAATTACAAGAATAAACAGTTCTTAAAATAAATTCTATTAGCACTTACATTCTACTTCGACACCGATATTCCTCCTAGCTCCTTTTCCAACTCCATTATCGGCAATGCAATAATAAGTTCCTCGATCATCTTTAGTAATGTTGTAAATTTTCATGGTGTTGCCGATAAACACAGCACCTCCAGTTGGCAATAGTTCATTATTTTCTCGCCTCCAAGATATTCTTGGAGGAGGATAACCAGAAGCATAGCAGTGCATTTCAACATCATTACTCGTACTTGCAATTATTGACCTAGTGCTATTATCAGATATAAATGGTGCCACTAAAAGTAAGTAAAATAAGAATATTTTTAGCTTACAAATATTTCTTTAAAACAGCAATAAAAATAGCTTAATTTATCATGATGAAAAAGACGTTTCAATAAAATACATAAATAAAACAGATATGCATACTCGCCAACATGTCAAATTTGAAACCGGGATCTGTTTAGGAAAAAATTGGGTCCTTTAAAGGACTCTTCACAAAATTTTTCATTTCAAAAAAAGGACCCTTCACAAAATTATTTTCCCTAATACGACCCTTCAAAAAATTTTTTGTCTTAAAAATAGGTTTTTCACAAAATTTTTCCATCTTTAAATCAAACATTTCACAAATTAATCATTTAAAAGTAAAATCTGACCTGTTACTTTTACATATATAAAAAATATATCTATTTTATATCCATATATCTTCTTAAAAATGCATAAACAAGAACCTGAATATAACGACTATTTCAAATTCATAAAATTATGATTAGATTTTTCACAAATATAAAAAGCTGTTCACAATTTCACAAAAACAGGACCCTGTGAAAAAAGTCTGGACAGACCCCTGCCATAAAAATTGTATGATGTATTTTTCTGACATGTTTAAAAATACCAATATTAAAAATATTCACAAGGAAAAATGTAATATGGTTTCTTCTGCACAAGTTAGATAATCTTTTTCTGTCTTCTTTTATATCACTCAAGATATTTTAACATCTGAATTGGATACAATGTAATGATCAAGAGATTCTGTTATAGACGAAAACTCTAGCATATGATTCTGTGAAGATTTTATTATACTGCTACAATTTTGCTTTTTCCAATTTTAATTCATTTCTTTTCATTCAATTAAGAAATAGTACAATTAAAGAAAAATAGCAACAAAAAAAAGGGGAGTAAGGGACACACAGAAGAGATCCCCAAAAAATGTTCTTTAAAAAAAAAAAAAAAAAATTATAAGAATAAGGCAGTTTAGAACATCATTGCATAACTTTGGCATATGCATGGGGTAAATCTCACCCCATTTTGTCTCTCATTATATTTTTGCCTAAATGCGTCTTAAAAACAAATCTACTGATGCATATTGTAAAATGCTTCAGTTTTACTTCTGTTTAGTTTAGGGAAAGAATCATGCTTTTCATATTTATGTAGAGATTTTGTAGCAGTTTCTGTAAAAATCACGTTTCTTTTTATAAAATGTGCGATACATCTGCAAACGATTTATTTTACACTTTAAAACATGATTTCACAAAATTGATATTAATTACATGTAATACTCTTTTATCAATACATACAAGTAGTGTTTATGCCACTTTTTCATTAAAATTATTCCAGTTTGCTCAATTACATATTTTTTTTTCCATTTTAGCCCATTATTACTTAGAATTTTCAGAACAGGTACAAGACAGGTCAGAAACGTTCTCCCTATTTTCGAAGCTAAAATGTGACCGAGGTGAGATCTACCTTGGATTGTGTGCTTATGCAGGGTTCCCAGCAAAACATGTCGGGCAATTTCCCTGACTTTCCATGATTTTCCCTGACCAAATCCAAAAAAATTCCATGACCAAATATCAGATATTATGCAAAGTATGATCAAAATAAAAATGCAACTTGCATAACTGATGTTCAGACCTTTGATCTGCAGATTTACTGATAGTTTACGATTCATTATTAATTCTTGCACCAAATTTTACAATCTTACTGTTCACCCGTACATTTACCAATTTCATTGAAAAGCCTAGAAACAGTCAAATAACTTGAAAAATATAAATCTGATTGAAAAACGGAAAAATATGTGTTCAATATCTTGGAAAAATCTACTTAGGGATATCAAAGTTGCCATTTTTTTAACACATATTTTCCATTTTTCAATCTGATTCTTTCTCGAGTTATTCGACTGTTTCCAGGCTTTTCACTGGAAACGATTCTCACTGCATTTTACTCGATTACAGCATCATCTACGATTTTCCAAAGAAATATTTAAATACAAAAGTTACACAATTTTCCCTGCAGAATCCAAATCTACCATTAAAAAAAAAAAAAAGAGGGGGGAGGGGTACATTTAAGATTTTAAAGTTGCACCTCCTTTCCCCCAGGGGAGAGAGGTGGGGTGGCAACTTTGATATCCCTAAATAGATTTTTCAAAAATATTGAACACATATTTTCAGTTTTTCAATCTGATGTATATTTCTTGAGTTATTCGTCCATTTCCAGACTTTTCAGACACCCTGTATTGAAATGAAGGAAACAATTCTAATTCCATTGAACAGTATACACCACGTAATCTCTTCCTTAAATTTTCAAAATAATCTTTTACTTGTTGAACCAACGATATAAATATATTAAAATGTAGCCTGAATATATTAAACTCTTTTCTGTACGCGGCAAGTTTTCATCTCCCATAGAATAATTTTCTGTAATAGTCATGGGTGGGGAATTACATCATCGTACTCGCCACTGGCAAGTGGATTTTCTGACATGGTGAGGGAATTTTTAAGCAGTCTTTGAAAAACTGCAAGCTATTGAAGATATGCCAAAAACTATTTTTTTTTACTAGTTAAGTTATATTTTGCAACTTACCAGATTACCATGATGGAATCATGGTATTAAGTTAGAACTTACTGTCGTATACTAAACAATGAAAATGCATTGTAGCAATAGTAATTTAACTATTTTTTCAGTCACATATATTTTCTCATAACAATTTTTGACTGTACGCTGTATATCTTGGTGGTTGGTAAAATAAATCCTTAGTTGGCAAGATTTTCTGAAAATTCCCGCTTGGTAATAGTTTCTGCCAGTTCTTTAATAGCAGCAATGGACTTTTCACCCAAGTCATTTGCTACAGATTGAATAAGTATTCTCTTTTTCCGAGGCGGCTCAGTTTCATACCTGGTTATTTTGCCATCAACAATATTTGCTTCAACTTTTTTTTGTACACCAATGTTTTTCTTAAATAAATTTAGAACATTTATATTTGAAATTTAATGATATTTTACACTTTTACCTGCATGATGAGTCTAGATTTTTTTAAAGTAAACTTTCTCCACATTTAAAGCATTTTATTTTTTCTAACTGAGTAACGATTTCATAGTACACAAAAGAAGCTATGTAGACCTACAACCAGGGGTCGATGCAGGTTTTTTTTCTTGGGGCCCATTTTGTGAAAAGTAAAAGTTATTTTTGTGAAATTTATTTATTTTTGTGAAAAATAACATTTTGAAACAAAAGTTGAAATCCAGTTAATCAAATTCGAACCAAGCATTTATAAACAAAAACTTTTTAAAATCCTTTTTGCTGAAATTTTTCTCTCTGTTGAACTTGTTTGTTTACAAATTACACATTTTAAAACATCACAAAATAATAAATAAATAATAAATAGTAAGTTTTTATGGAATAGAATTTTGTGAAAGGGGACCATTTTATCAATTTGATTTTTGTGAAGGGGCCCATTTTATCAATTTGATTTTTGTGAATGGGCCCATTTTATCAAATTGATTTTTGTGAAGGGACCCTAAATAGGCCCCAAATTTTTCCTGGATCGACCCCTGACAACATTTGAGATATTCTGTAACAGATAAATGAACATAGAAAGTTCGAACTTATTTCTCCTTGTATGGCCCTCTGACCCATGTGGTCGAGCCAATAATCACATGTATGTATTCCTAGAACTCTTTCTTTCTGTGAATAGCTTGTACTGCCGCTATAAAATATGCTAAGCAATTTTTTCCCAAAAAAAAGACAGCATTTCAACAGTACCTGCAATATGTTGAAATGGCAAGTGGAGGTGAGATGGGGAAAAACAAAAACAAAATTTCTCTCCATTTTCGTGCTTCAAGGTCAAAGGTCAGCTACACATACTTTTGGTGTAAAGGGAAATTGCATCTCGCAGGCTTGTGTTAGGGCAGTGGTTCCCAAAGTTTTGGGCTCGCGGAGCCCTTTTTGGGAAGATTTTCTAAGGCTGAGCCCCATAACCCCACGGTACTCTATGGTTTACAAATTAATGCTTTTTTATGTCTATGGAGCAGAGAAAGATCTGCAGGATTAGAGTCCGATCTAGTAGTTTCCAACATGGTACCAAGGTTCTCAGATTGGTCCTTTTCTTGATACAGAAATTCTGAATTTATACTAGAAATTTTCAAAATGAAATTTTCTATTATTTAACTTCTTAGCAGTTTTATTTAATATTAGTATTATTGGACACAATAAATTAAAAATAAGGACTAAACCCCTCTTTTTTGTATTAAAATATCTGCCTTGTATAATCGAGATAAATCTGCCAAATACAGCAAAAATTATAGTTAAAAATTTGTGGATTCTGAATGCTTTTAGTAACGAAGAAAACAAACTCTCCTTACCCGAGCGACGTTCGAGCAATACTGTTAAGGGCAGGGCTTAACAAATGCGGTCGCCACTGGCGACCAAGATTTTCTGTCTGGCGACCAAATTTTTTAATCTGGCATTTTATATATTTTTTATTTTATTTATTTATTTATATATATATTTAAAAAAATTGACCTAAGAAATGAACACAAACCCTTACACCCATCCTCATCCTTACTCGTGCGCAGCAAGCAGTGATTTTTCTCTTCTATCGTACTTTTAATAGAAAAGCTAAGTTTAAAATGCATTTATTTCTCACCTCATGCACAAAAAACGTCATTTATTTCCGTTATAGCTAGGTAGCATGCCACGTGTTTAGAATGTGAGAAGAGGGAGGGAGGGAAAAGAGGTTTCAATAAAACAGTAAGATATCGTGATAATCTAGCCTCTGTGATGGCATCTAAAATTGGATACAATGCTACAAAATGTTCGTCTTTTTTTTTTGTTTCAAATCAAGTTTTTGTATTTCGGAAGTAAAACTGATTAATCAATCACATTCATTTTAAAGAATAATAAGATTTAAGTTAAGTGATTATAAGTAATTCATTTGAAGTAAATCTATAAAACTTAGTTAAAATTTCAAGAATAACTAATTTTAATAAAATTAAATAACACGTATTTTTTAAATATTTCTCTTGCGGTAAAATGCATGGCGTTTTTATTATCTGCACACCAGCACACATTGCATAATACGTAGGCGCCACCCTGGTTTGTAGACGATTTGGCTAGTCAATATGACGTTGAAGATTGAAGGTTTGCAGAGACTGGCTATTTTAAAAAAGAAAAAAATAATTAACAAATATTAAGTATCCTTTTTTTGTTTGGTAATAATTTGTTTCGTCAGTGAAATCTTTTGCGCTGCCTCGTCCCATGGAGCCCCAGAAACTTTTTGCATTTGAATCTTCGTTTTTTTTCTATAATTTTTATGTTATAAGACTGCTGTCTGGGGAAGTATTTTATATTATGGAGAGTAAAAAAAAATATATATATATATTCTTTCTTAAAAAAAAAAAGTCATTTGAAATTCATAAGTTCATAAAAGTGACAATAAGGAACAAAATGATGGCAAACAGTGAAAACCAAATGAACCAGAACAAATCATTCATTGCACTTCAGAGGGGTAAGTTTTTATTTATACCATTATTATTCTTTTATTTATCCTCAAATTTCTATCATAGATTGTTGGATCCAAATAAACCCCCACCCCCAAGCCGGCTAATTTTGATATAATACGAGCGTGAATGGTTATTTTAGCAATGCATATATTACATAACTTTTGAATTATTTTGCAAACTTAATTAGTTTTGATATTTCTCATATATGGATTTATTTTACAAGCACGTAATTTTTTTTATAATTTGAGCTGTTTTATGGGTATAAAAATATTATTTTTTTACAATTATAGTTGCCTACAATTTCTGTAAAGAGCAGCATCTGTTACTCATCTTAATCACAATCTTAACTTAAAATTCTCATAAGATGTTTCACTATAGATGTTGCAAAGTCCCAAAATATTAAGAAATAAACTTAGAAATTATATTCAAGCAAAAAATATTTGTAACTTTTATTTCGAATTTGGCAAAAATGAGTTCATAAAATGCATATTTTAAAATAATAAAATCGGAATTATTTGACCGATTTCGACTGGAAAATAGGCAAAAACTTGTTTTTCTGTTTCACTCTTTCATCAATGGCCCCCTCATCAGATATAAATTTTGGAGTACTCAATTATCCAGACATTTGAAGCATTCAGCAATCAGCATTTCCCGAACCTACCGGTTACTTCAACCTTTGCAGTATTTTTTTTTTCTTCAGAGACATATAATTTTTTTAAGTTTCATTAGAAAACTTGGTTTATATGTGTTAAATGTTAGTGTGTTCTTAGTTTATGTATTAATATAATTATGTACTGTTGTAAACTATGTAACTAATAATTCTAACCTCTGCTTATTATTATTATTTTTTTAATCTTTTTTTAATTCATAGAAAACTTTTGTATTTTTTGAAAACAATGGTGAGGGCGGCGGGGGTGGGGTGAAGGTAAATATTTTTGTACTGGCGACTAGAAATTTTTGCCGGCCACCAGATTTTATCAAATTTGTAAAGCCCTGGTTAAGGGGTTAATGATATCCATTTTTAAAATAAAAAATATTCTTTCGGGATTTCCAGTATGAACTCGGAATTAAAGATCAAAATGGTAACCGTGATTGGGTCATGCATTGCATTGGGGCTTACGTGAAACTATTATTATTTATGGCGAAAACCACACACACACAGAAAAAAAGGTAAGTTGTAAAGTTTTTGTTTACAAAGAGAGACTTCTGTATAATTCCAATAGGCTACTCGCGAAAAGAAAGAAAATACGTAGGCCCAATTGACCATGAGTAATTATATAACAAGTTTTCGCTAGTCCCGCCACCCGTAATAGAATCATGCAATTACGGATTCTCTTTTCGTTCTTCTTTATGTTTCTAGTACTTCTAAACATGCAACGAAAACGAATCGCCTTTGTGCTTCTTCTTTTGAACTATTTTTTAAAAATACATTTAGAAGCAGATCATCATTTTAGCGTTTAAGTGAGCGGTGCAAAATCTATAACCTGTATTGTTAGGTGCAGCATCGTCCACTTTTTTGGATCTTTTATTTAAAGTATTTAGCTATTAATTATAGTTTTGAAAGAAACTTTCTTTCACCTTTGTTCTTGCTTCAAAATAGATATACGGTTAAAAACAACGCAAGTACCGCACAAGAACTGCAACTAATAGAAAAACTTTACTAACAAAATGGGATATATGGGAGGGGTTAAATTTTTAATAGGGCGGGTACTCATTGACGAAAAGTCAAAGCAAGGGGGGAGGAGCTGAGCAAAAGTTTGGATAGTTAGTGTGATGATAAATGTAAAGAACCAATATATTTTTTTAATTGCTGCAGCCTTATTTCTGATAGGAAAATGTGACATCATAACATAGTCAATGCCGAGACCAATTAAATAAAATTTTAAAGAGGGGTTGTTAAGTGACACAAGTTGTTAAAAAAATGCATTTTCAGCAACATACATTGCTTTAAAAATTAAGTACAATTATATAAAACAGCATAGAAAATTTAAATAACTAAGAATTAATAAAAATAAAATAAACAGATTAAAGGAATTAAAGTTACAAGAAAAAAAGAAAACTATATACACAACGTATAAAAATCTTAAATGAATCTAATGAGGGGTTTATTAAATGATACAAGATGTTACAAAAAGAGGCGTTTTAATCAATAGACATTGTTTTACTATATACCCAATATATACAAATCTTAAATGAATCTAATGAGAAGTTTATTAAAAGATACAAGATGTTACAAAAAAGAGGCATTTTAATCGACAGACATTGTTTTACTATGAAAAACAGTATAGAAAATTTAAATAACTAAAAATTAATATAACTAACATAACCAGATTAAAGAAATCAAAGTTGTAAAAAGAAAAATAAATATATATATACACAATATACACAAATGTAAAATTAATCTAGGGCTTTAAATGATACAAGATCTTATAAAAAAAGACTCTTTAAGCGACAAACATTGTTTTAAAAATTAAATACAATTATGAAAAATAGGACAGAATGTTTAAATAACTAAAATTTAGTAAAAATTAAATAAGCAGTTTAAGGAAATTAAAATTCAAAAAATGAAAATAATACAATATACAATATATACAAATATTAAATGCCGATAAAAAAAAATTTATTCTGCACAAAGTCAAATTTTGAAAACACATCGAAATTTTTTAATCGAATTTTTAAAACACATTAAAGGCATAAACATAAAATAAAGTAGTTCAAACCAAAAATATTATATAAAATATGGATACATGTATAATGCAAATTTTAATACGATTTAAAAGAACATATTATAGTATTTTTCAAACCAGTGGCAGATGTATTTATTTTTGACGCACACACACACACACACCCAAAAATTCCTACATACTTTCAAAAAAAAATTTCCTTTCAATATGCTAATTTCTATCATGTTTTGTTTATTTTCCTGGAACGCCGCGGAGCCCCTGAAAAGTATAGGCGGAGCACACTTTGGGAACCTCTGTGTTAGGGTTATGATATTTTGAACTTTATTGGAAACCTGCTTAAGGCAACGGCTGCAAGAGGCAAAAATAAGTCTGTGATGCACATTGCACGTTTTCTGCTACCGGAGCTAAAAGAATATGGATGTTGGGGATTGAAAAAATGCCTGCTATTATGGAGTGTCCATTATGGAGGTTTGACTGTATTTCTTTTAGAGTAACAGTTAATTTATTTTATATTGAGTTATTTATTTCATTTGTAATAATTTTAACTATAGTTTAGCATTTGCACAATTAGAACATTCATTTCCTCTTGATTATCCAATGAATTTGATTTTTTTAAATAATCCTGCGAGTGTCAGATAATTGGGAGTTTACTGTACATGAAAATTAATAATATCGGTTTTGGTGAATCAAATCCTTTAGATAAACATACCATAAAATTATATGAACAATTTAAATTAATATTAATTTTTAAAAAAGATTAATTTATTATAACAGATACAGAGCTGTTGTTCTCCATAATACACAATATTTTTTAATATAAGGTGACCCCCGCCAGTAGTTGATAAAATTTTTGAAATATTGTGCCATTTCAGGCGGAAATGAGTTTTATATGTGGCACTAGACATAATATTTTTGTTTGAATGTTGGTGCAATTGTTGTCAGCTGTTTGCTATAAGAGAAGCCATTTTATGAAATTTTTTTATTAGAAAGTGTAAACATTTAGTTTTTGATTAGTTGGACACAATTACAGTAAGTTAAAATAATTCACTTCCATCTTGCTTATTTTAACTAATATTTTTGCAAGAATTATTGTTAATCACAGCCCAAGGATGATATTTTAAAGATGAAATTCGATGATATTTTAAAGACTGATCAACCACTGGGAAAATGATGGTTAAAAAAACTATTTATTTATAATTTTGTTGCTATTTAATTTCAGCAGATTTCATTTTTGCCCATTATAGGACATTCATTAAGGGTTCCAGCAATCATGTTAGTTTACTTCTAAAACTGAAAAAGAAGGAAATATAATAAAAACCGCACAGCACTGACTTTATATGATCAACTACTAGCTGGGTCACCCTACCAGGGGTGCCACTGGCAACAATTTTTTTATATTTTATTAGTACTGTAATTTTGAAACTATAAAATTCATGGTATATTTCTTTGCTTTTTTTCTGACACATAGTGCAGATGTATACCACAAAGATTTTTGTTTGAAATTAATAGTATAGATAAAATATAAAAATAGTCGCCAGAGGCACCTCTGATATATTTAAAAATATTGTAAATTACGGAGAGCAGTAACTTTGCAGATGTGCAGCTACAATTTATAGTTATTCAATAAAGAACAAAATTAGTGGTGACCATTAACCAAAGGACTACTAAGTGGAAAAAGTGATTACCCAAAGGTAGTAAACTATGGTCTTTGCTGACCTTTAACCTTGAAGATACTGTTTACTAGGACATAATGGCTACTAATGAAATTTTCCAGTTTTACTCTTTATCATTCAAATAAATAAAAGCAACAAGCATTAAATAATTAGTAAATGCAAAGAATAATAAAAAAAAGAAACATACATCGAAGGTGAACCCAGACATTGGCTTTCACTTTGTTGGTAGAAGCTATAATAATCTGGCATTCATAAAGTCCAGCATCTGTTTCTTGAAGTTTACGAATCTAAAAAAAATTTGAATAATGTAAGAAAAAATGTAAATCAAACTTCAAAATTATACGCAAATTAGATTAAAACTGTTTTAAAATTTAAAATAGAAATGCACGAGACAGTAATAATAATAAAATAAAAGGCAAGTAATTTTAAATCCGAAAATGAAAACTGTGTGAAGTGTAAATGAATTTTACAATTGTTATTGTTCTGTAGACAAAGTACTTTTGCCTCTGGCAGTGACTGTTTAGCCAACAAAAAGAAAAATATATACATATTCTAAACTGTATTTTGGAAGCAGAATTTTTAAATGTAGAACCAACAATTATGTGGGACAATGGACAATATTAACTTAGAACAG
The DNA here is from genome assembly GCA_963931845.1 of Maratus michaelseni. Taxonomy (NCBI): domain Eukaryota; kingdom Metazoa; phylum Arthropoda; class Arachnida; order Araneae; family Salticidae; genus Maratus; species Maratus michaelseni. The sequence continues at coordinate 328,734,424 of OZ007590.1, forward strand.
TCAAAGAAGGATTAACTGTCTAATTTAGATAACCAGTTATTTAGAGCTTCATTAGAAGCAATATTTTTGGTTTAGTTCAGTTTAAATTGCAAAACAGGTTAAAGAATGAAAAGCAGACAAGCTTACATTTATGTTCAAACTTTTCAATAATAAAAATATTTTTTGTATTTAAAATTTTGTTGTATAAAAAAATATTTTTGATACTTTATATTGAATCATATAATTTGTTTTTTGATGAGTGTAAAAGGAAATTTATTTAACTTTTTAGAAAATTATTTCTATTTTCAATTAGTTGATCTTCAGTTTTGTCCTAAGTGATAAAAAAAAGGAAGAAAGAAGGAAAAAAACATTAGAATACTTTACTTAAGTTTAAATGTTAAGTGTGATAAGTTTTAGTTTCTAATTTATATTAACTCTGAAAATATTTATGAGCAGTAAGTTAACTATTTTGAAAATATCAGACCTATATCAAAAATATTGTGTAATATATATATATATATTATATATATATATATCTGATATTTTTTATATTTTAAAAAATATGTTATTTACAAACCCTGAGTGCAAGCTTTGCATACATAAATAACACTTATACAAGCATAAAATTAAATATTGTACATTGTGCCGTATAATGTGCATATATATATATATATATATATATATATATATTGCTACTAATATCATGAAGATTTCTTTACAAAGGGAGTGCACATTGTACAATGAAAATACCCCAGGTGTGTATTATATGCCGGAATATACCAATATAACAGAAAGAAAAAATTAAAATGATTTAAGTTGATCAATCAAACAGAATTAAATTTATATATATATTTTTATATATTGAAATGGACCCAGAATTTCAGAAAAGAGTAGAGATCTGTCCAAAATTACTTTGATAAATACAAAAAGCATCATGGGCAGAAAAAAAGAATTTGACATTCTTTGAAATCAGAACCTACACAAGCACTTTTCAGGGTACTCAGAAGCCAAACCAATGTAAATACATTGGTTTCATGGGGATTGGAAATATTTCAAAGGCCAGAGAAAGCAATAAGTTGTTATTCATTCTTTTGACAAAACATCATTCAGTAAGGACAACTTTTTTTAGCAATACAGAATTCAGAAATTCTGTGTAAGGTTCAGCACTGCAAGAAAGTAATCCTGATCCAGTAAAATCTTTTAGGGGTCAAGGCAGGTTCCCCCCCCCCCCCCCCCCCCCTGAATCCCCATTTTGTGAAGAAAAAAATATTTTGTGGGAATTTGCATTATTTTTATGAAACATCAAATCCAGTTCATTATTCAAATTCGAACCAAGCATTTATTAATTACTTTTTTAAGTTATTCCATGCTAAAGCGTCCACTTCTGGTGAACTTACTTTGTTTGTAAATTACATATTAGAAATATTATTAAATAAAAATGCTTTTATGGAATGGAATTGTGTTAAGAGAACCTCTTTTATTAAGAGGAATTTTGTGAAAAGGGCCTATTCTATTCTATTAAAAGAAATTTTATGAAAAAGGCCCTGGCCTCAATTTTTGCCTGGATTGACTCCTGGCTTTGCTTCAATAACCATATTATATGGAATGATTGGCCAACAGTTAAAAGTTTGGCAAAAAGAAAAAAAAAAAAAAAAAAAAAAAGAAAGAAACTTTAAGGATCAAATGACAAAAAATAAGGATTTGTAGCAAAAATAAGATTTTTGCTCTAAAAAAAGATCAAGTGGGATCACTAAAAGTATGAAAGACTAAAGATCTTTTAGTAAGTAGGTTAAAATAATAAGAATATAGAAAGAATGTAATTTTAAGACTTACACCTATTTTATTTAAAAACAAATTACTTGGAGAATTTTAATATATTTTTCTCTCCTTAAGTAATAAAGAAATCATCAATAAATAAGCAAAAATTTCCTTTGATTCACTACATATAATTTTTAGAACTGAATTTCAATTTTTTATATTCATTCCCATTCTCTCTCTCATTTTAAGTTTTATATTTTAGTTACTGAAACAAAATTGAAAAAAAAAAATTAAACTTGGCACGAGTATGGAATTCAGTCATCATTCATGGGGCAGCTTATGAAATCATTAAAGCAAACAACGAATCTGTGTAACAGATTCACACCAAAACAACACCGAACTAGACATTCCAATATTCAGAAGTAATACTGTGTCACTGGCCAAAACTAGAGCTCCTATACTACAAGCTGAATCAGACCCGCCATTTAATAACCCGTGACCAAATACCAAGATAAAACCGGTTAGCTTACTGCAGTCTGCAGTGGTGGACGGCAAGTGACAGCGAGATGGGTGGCAAACTCCTGCTCTGGCGGTAAACTAAGACTGAGCTGGGTTAAAATATGGCAGTTATTTTGGACAACAAGATTGATATATCAGCTTCCCCTATAGGAGCCTTATCCAAAACTCGGTAACTTCTAATGATGTCATAATATTTCATACAAGCAAAGTTAATAAGATGAAAATCTTGCTAAAATATCTTCATTATTGTTAAAGTTGAGAACGGAAATTCAGTTTTAGCTTGTAATGATACATCCTGTATTTTTAATTGCACGTATCAAATTTTTGAAGGGATTAGTGGATTGAGATGCTGGTTTCCTGAACAAAATATATTTGTCTTGACCACATTATCTCCCCTGAAAGTTTGTTCCAAGATTTTAGAAACACCCTGTTATCTTTCCAAACTCTGAAAATGATTGTCCATTCCAGATTTTGCTCTCTGTTGCATTTAAAATCTTTCTTGCTACATCAAAAAGAACAGAAAAGTTACTCTTGCTGAGTTGCTACCATTTGAAAAAATTGTATTACTATTATTTTCTTAATTTAGTCCCTGTCAAATATTTATATGACTGTAAAATTTTCTTTCTTATTCCTACAGAATCTTTCTTCAATTTTAAAATATTCATTTATTTTAATTCACAGTAGAAATCATGAAATTTAAAATTTTATTAATGAAAAAAGGGTACTACTCTATTATCCCGTCGACTACTTTTCATAACAAAAAACTATCGCCAAACTGTAACGCCAAATAAACGGGAGAATGTCGCCATTGGAATATCAAAATAAATAAAATATAAGAATTTAAGGACACAATTTTTATTTTAATTAATGAAATTAAGCCAGTAAAACATAATGAAAAATACAGGCAAATGTCGAATTAAAAACTACTTGATGACATAAGAAACACGTATAATGCTTCTGACATCAAGTAAATGGGACTGCATTTTTGGCGTTTAATCTTACAGTTTGGCGATGGGTTTTTGTTATGAAAAGTGGTCGACGGGATAATAGAGTAGTACCGAAAAAAGTTTTAAGACTATCCTCTTCTTAAGTAATAACTTAAATATATATATATTTTTGGATAAACTTTACTTATAAACAGGTTTTGTTCATCAAAATGGAAGTATTTGTGTTAAATATTATGCAAAATTGTTTTAAAATGTAACTTTTTAATACCTGTAAACTCTGAAATAAAGGTGTATTCGGCCAGCCGAATATTCAGTATTCGGTTCACCTATATGCCGAATATTTGGCATTCGACCAAAATCACTATTCAGTGCAGCTCTAGTATATATATTAATAATTTTAAAACAAATTTTACCTGCAAAGTGTAAATTCCAGATTCATCCTCATAATGAACGCTGTACCTATCCCCAGGTACAATTTGATTAGTTCCAGATGAAATGAACAGTTGATCACTAGGGTTCAAAGGATTGGTCTTTACCCATACAACCTAAAACGAAATTAAAATTAAATGTTATAAATGGAAAGCTTTTTTCACAATTTTATTTAATTCAAATTGAATTTCCCATAAATCTAAATTAGATGCAACTATAAAATGAATGTCTTTATAATAGAATAAAAACAAGTGATACTTTAATATAAAAAATTAATTAATTATTTGTTAAAATCATCTCAAAGGACAATGTACTGCCAACTACTAACATTCCTAACTGCCATTCTTGCAGATGAAAGGAAAAGTCCATTTTGAAAATTTGCACATAATGTGCATCATAACAACCAAAAATAACAGGCAAGCTGAGAAATTCATTTATACAACTATATTACAGGCATAAAAGTGATCCACAGAGAAAAAAATGGACAATTTTTCATGCTATACAGTGATAAATTTCTTATAATTTAGTCACAAATTATCAGATATTAAAAAAAAAAAAAAAAATATAATGTAAGATAATTATAGTTTTTTTCTTAATAATTTATAAAATACTAAAATTTAAACTAACATTGAATGTAGACCACTGAGCAAAAGACAACTGAAGACAGTTTGATAGAGGTTAAGTCTAAATAGTTGATGAATTATTTAAAATAGTGTAATAAATCTTTCGTGCCAAATTTTTTTCTGAATTGTTTGTTTTCAGATTTTTTCTTTTTTGTGTTAATCCACAGAATATCCAAAATTGTTTTAAAATGTGGATTTCCACTTTTACAAGGATCTCTTTCATGACTGTATGTCATGTCATTCATAGAACAGTGGTCACCAACCAGTAGTCTATAATTAAATTTTGGTAGTCAGCAGAAAAATCTGGGCTATTATTTCCAATTTTTTAATTAATAAAATAAATATAATATTCTCTCTCTCTCTCTCTATATATATATATATATATTTATAAAACTGTTTAGTTTTGAAATTTTAAAATATAGTAAACATTGATAAGTGATAGCTGTTATTTGTTATTTATTTATTTATTAAAAAAAAAAAAAAAAAAAAAAAAAAAAAAAGACAAATAAAACAGGTAATTTATTACTTTTTAATTGAAAGGATAAATTATGATTAGTTCTATAATTTAATTTCCAACAGTAAACACTAAAAATATGTGAAACTCAAGTAAGCTTCAAGTATTTTGCAATAATTAAACTTAATAATTTTGTTACAATTAAACAACTTAGATATTTAAAGACAAAAATTTCAACAAATTTACCTCAAAAGAGACTTCCCTCCCAATACTGAATTCGAAGATTAAAGAAAAGATTTAAAGTTAAAAATTGACAAAACTTTTAGTAATTTTAATTGTTTTCTTTCAGAAAAAACTAAATTTAACATCAAAATATTAAAAGCCATGCTATGAAAACATAAGAAACAGATTTTTCTCCCCTGCAATTTAAATATTTTATTCTTGATAATTTTACATTTAGACTTCATAACTTTAAATAAATTTGGTCTTAAAAATAAAACAATAATTCACATATTTTTACTTACAGGGTAATCTTTAGAATATTGAACTGCACATTGGAGTTCTACTGTATCACCTATATCAGCAACTTTTTCTTGCGAAATGAAAGAAATAGTTGGACTACGTTGAGCAGGAACTGCAAGAGAATTTTATATCAAATTATTATTTTAAATCAATAAAAAGAAATGCACAAAATTTAAAGATAAAATTGTAAATTTTGTAGTAAGCAAACATTTACAATTTTATCTTACTACATACAAACAAAGTAAGCTCAAACCATTATTTTAGAGAACTTTAAAAGTTCAAAATTAAAGGTGATAAATTTTTTTTAGATAATATTAAGAGGATTTATAATAAATTTAAGCAGATTTGATATCATGCGAATTGACAAAGTTATGAATTTTTTTCTTCTTAAACCCCTATTCCCCCCCCCCCCCTTGAGGCCATTTTTAATATCAAAAATCTGTCATACATAAATTTTCGGCCCTTTTCCTAGAATAATAACGGATTCGATATGCATCATAATTAAGAAGTTATGGGTTTTTTTTCTGTTTTCACAAAAAGCCCCCCATTTCCCCTCTGCCCTGGTTTGATTTTGCTTATTAACGAACTTTATCGAGATTTTATGCTCCTTGATTTTATGTATTAGTTTGGAAGAGATTTGTGCAGAATTATTAAAGTTATCATGTCCATAAAAAAGTGATATAGATAGATAAAGTTTTGAACTGGAGGTGGTTTTGGGTTCTGGGAGTCATGATCGGCATAGATCTGCAAAATTTTTTCAGAAATTCTAACGTAAGGGAGAATGTAATAGGTATTATTTCTTACGAAATCTACCTACAATTAACGTTAACTCTACTTACAGGGTCGAGATAAAATAGACAAGCTGCAAAACTAGGAAATTTCAATAGGGCCAGCTTTATAAGTAGCGACTATTTTATTTAAAAGTGCTAAACTATAAACTTTTGTTAAAATTTCTATTAGTATTAATCTAAAATTAAACGGCCCAAATAAATATGTTAATATTAACATATTGCAATCAGCTAAAATAGAATCACTGGTGGAATGCAAGAAAACTTTACTCTCTTTTTGTAGGAAAGGTGGCTGCTGGCAGACAATTTTTTAATAGCCACAATTTTCATTTAGTAGCACTGTGGCCGGTACTAATTTTGCCCTTTAACTCATATTAGGTTATGCTTTCTTTTAGGATTAATTGATGAAGACAATCTTACATTCCTTAAAACTTTACTCAGAATCGCAAAAATAATTGGTTATTGCAGTTCAAAACTCTGTAAAAAGCAAAATAAACTACATCAGAGTTTCTCCCAGACAGTTTAGTAGGGTGCTGCAACCTGCCTGCCCTTTGGTGTACAAAATTGCACCCTTCTTGCCCCTCATAAAAAGAATTAGCACCCTTCTTGCCACTCAGTAAAAAAAGTGCACTTTCTCCTTTTTGCATTACAAAATTTGCTTTCATAGTAAAAATTGACTCAATGTTGTCCTGAAAATAGTGTCCTAACTTTTAAATATCAAAAGTGGCTTTAAAAAACAAAATAATACCTTTAACAATTAAAAAAAGTACCCTTAAGAATAAAAAACTGCCCTTTTCTCACCGGTAGCACCCTGCCTTTTTTTAAATCTGGGGGAAACTCTGCTACATAATCTGAAAATGCGATGAGATTGGTTTGATGTCACTTACTGTTACTGCACATGAACAGCAGATTCTGCATTGGGTGAGCACGAGCAGACTGTCTCTTTCTACTTACTATAGCGTTTTCCGTAGTATAAAAAAGGGCACTTCAGCTGAACAAAAAGGAACTTTTTTATGAAAAGGGCTTCACTTTTGACTGAATAAGTGAATTGGGATCATCATTTCATGTGCAAAAACTGTTTGTCTTGATGCCTTTATCACACCTATAAAGTTTGTTCTATTTTGTTTAGAAACACCCAGTTTATGAAAACACAAGAAACAGATTATTACCAGACAATAGTCAGGAAGTTAAATATGTTTGTACATATCAATTCCTATGAAAGGTGCCATTAACAGTTAATTTTCGCAAATACTACTTTTCAAACAGCAAATAAATAATGTAAAAGCAATCTCTTTTATTTAACTGATACCATTACTTAATTATATTCTGAATGTCTTTATTAATAGTTAAAAGTAAAAGTTGTGCAAGGTTTTTATAAGTACAGTAGAACCCCGATTATCTGAAAATCGACTTAACCGAAAGACCTTAAAACTCATATATTTTTTTTTTTTTTTAAACAAACATGCTGTTTTTGAAATAAATAAACAGTGTCAACTTACTTATTTGGACTATTGCATAAATGCAGGCATTTGGTTGTGACATAGACACATACTGCATTTCATTTATTTACAAAATATGTTGTGATTTTTTTTGTTTTTCAACTTTGCATTGCTTCAATGCTGCCTTATCATGCCACCTTTTAAACAACAGACCTGACCATGTTGGAATGGATTCAAAGTAACATTTTATTGATATAATTAGATTTCACATATCAACCATTCAAATATTTTTTTATATTTCTACTACCATGTCATTTGTTTGTGTTGTTTCAGAAACAGTTTGTTGTATAACTTTCATTTTTTTGTCTTTTAACAATTTAATTTTAGCTACAGGTTTTCTTTTTTGCTTGCTTTATAATTTTCTTAATTAAATATTCATGATATATCATTCTAGCCACCTTAACATGGCTCAATATTTCTTTCACAGAAGTATCACCTAAGCAACAAATTTGTATGGCTAAAACATCATTATGTTAAAAATATGAATGTAGCAAAAATACTACTTGCTAGTAAAAAATCTGAATTTTTTGCAGACTGAATTCGGAAGAATCTTGATACATGATAGCACATAATATATATATTTTTTAAATCCCTGACTTTTCCAGGTTTTAGGGAAAAAATGAGATTTTCCCTGACTTTCTGAGCACTTGTCATTTTCCCTGACAATTCCCTGTTTTCCAGTCACGTAGGAACCCTGATTGAGGTGTCAAAATCAACTTTTTCAACTTGTTGAGCTCTTCATGCATATAAAAACCAGTTTGTATTTTAAAATATTACTCATCGTAAATAAAGTTTGGAGGAAATTAAAACACGTGTAAACAGAAAGGGGAAATAGAATAGAATACAGACTCTTGCAGCACCTGTAAGCACTAACGCTTTACCTGACTGTGGGGAAGTGAGAATGGTGAGTAGTATCATCTGGTAGAATAAAATTAGGAAGACTCCCCGGTATCCGAAAACTCCTATGGAATCCCGGTTAACCAAAAATCCTTTGGTTCCATGCTTTTCGGATAACTGGAGCTTTACTGTATTTGGTTTGACCAAATATTTTGATATTCGACTAAACCAAAGGCTAAGATGCTTTACACTCATGCAGAAAAAAAATAATCGGTTAAAAAAAGGAAAAAAGTCGCCAAATTTAGGGGATTTTTTCCTTTAATGGCAACCTAGCCATTGTATTAAGTTATTCGTTTGGCGCAGTCTTGAAAATTGCAACAACCAAAAATTCACCAAACTTTTGTTTACATGTTTGCGTGAGTGTAAAGCATCAGTTCCAAACCAAATATTCGGTAGTACAGTCGAATATGTCAAATATTGAATATTCCGTACATCCCTAGAAAATGAGTAGTTTTGCTTTATTTGGCATTATAAATGAAAAGCACCAGCACCATTTTTTGTTTCTGTGATTAATTGAGGATAGGGTAGCTTAAAGGTGAAATAAATTGTCCCATCAAAGTTGAACTTTATAATGATGGCATTTATATGCAACTAAAGAGCATAACCGGGGAATTTCATTGGTGGCCAGTAGTAGCAGTTTTGGGTCATTCCATGGTAACTTACGCTACATTTAGAGTAATTGACTTCAGTAATTTTAGTAATATAACACTAAAAATTAGAAAAAAATATTAATTAGAAAAAATATTCAAAATGTAAAGTTAATGTGATTTTTAATTAAACCTATCCAAACCAAAATTTGTATGAAAATTACCAAATTTAGAGCTTTTTTTTTTTTTTTAACATTGGCAATTAAATTTACTATGGTAACTTACAATTTTTTTTTCAATAATGTAAGTTACCAAAGTAAATAGGATTTTCAGAGTTCAAGAAATAGCACTAAATTTAAGTAATTTTCATGCAAATTTTCCTTTGGATAGGTTTAATTAACAAATCACATCAACTTTACATTATGAATATTTTTTGGTGTTATATTACTAAAATTAACGAAGTCAAATATTCTAAATGTAACGCAAGTTACCGTGGAATGACCCTTTTATAAGTGGCCACTTTTTAATTTAAAAGTCCTAAACAGTAAACTTTTGTTAAAATTTCAATTAGTATTAATCTAAAATTAAATAGGCCAAATAAATATGTTAATATAGTCATATCAACCAACAAAAATAGAATCCTTGATGAAATGCAGAAAAATTTTACTCTTTCCTTGTAGGAAAGTGGCCGCTGACAGAAAAATATTTAATAGCCACTTTTTTTTTCATTTAGTGGCCCTGTGGCCGGTGGCTAGTGCTAATTTTGCCCTTTATATGCGACATCCACCGAATTCCTTAATATTAAATACCTTAAAATGCCTAAAAAGCTTTGATTAATTTTTAGAATAAGAAACAGACCTATGATGCACTTAATTGATACACAGGAATATAATTTTTAGTTGACATTTTAAAATCTACAGAGTTCAACATATTTTGTTAATAATTAATCATATGTTATAAACAAAAAAAGCAAGATTATTATGAATAATTGCAAAACTTAATCTAATTCTGACCCAATCAGTCGCTTTAATCGACTGTCTGTAATTTAATTAATTGCAACATGCACAAAGCTGCTTTTGCAAAAAAAGAATATGAGTTTATGATAATTTTCAAATACAGAGAATGAGAAAAGCTTAGAAAAGCTAAGCACTTATATAGATCAGCGGAAATAAACATATAAAAGGCTAATATACCTTTGTCAATCAACAGCCCCACCTTATGTTCTAAACTATATATACGTTGCCAAATTAATCCTGAAAGAAAAATGTTTACAGAAAGCAAATTTAATACTTAAAAACAATTAACCGGAATTTTTGAAACAATAAAACATTTGAAAGAAACACACCCAAGAAACAACTCTTTCTGCACATAATTAAAAAGCAATTAATTTTATGCAATCTATTCAATAACAATGCAATACATCCTCTTATACATAATTAATATTGATTAAACCTACATACAAAGGATCGTCTTAAAAACTTACCTAAACCTATTAAAAATAACAAAAATAAAATCCTTGTCAACATTTTGAAACTTGTAAATGTCACGCCTTCAACGGCAGCGTTTCCACTTTCGTTGCCACATTTCGGCAATAATATGTTTTCAAAATAATAAACAATCGTTGCCAACTCACTTGCATTTTTAAAATTAAATTCATGGAAGAAAATATTGTGTTTAAATTTAAAAACTTGTAAAATCAAGAAAATAAAACTGAATCAAATAAAGTACTTAAAGATGTACGGAATTTACGATGTATGCTGTAATGTTTTATTTAAATTTCCTGCTCTCAGTAGGAAGATATAAAACAGTTTGCTTATTCTACCCTTTTTAAGAGATTTATTTGTTAACTTTATCTTATAAAGAAAACCTTGCTCTTCTGTATATTTATTTATTTATGTATTTCATCCGCAGATGTACTAAATTCTAGTGCTGCACCAATAAAATTAAGACAGTTGTCGCAATATAATATATAATAGAACATCTTCCTCTGCTTGATACAAATCTTCTTAAAGCCATAAAAAAAAAAGCGTCTGTAGCGAAGCGAGGCTAACGAAAAAGAAAGGCTACCGCGGTGCTTTACGCATATATTTTTTTACAGATCGCGGAAGTCACGTGATGCTCGAATTCACCAATGCAGGTGTACAAAAAGCGAGTCTAACGAAAAAGAAAGGCTACCGCGGTGCTTTACGCGTATCTTTTTTTATAGACCGCGGGAGTCACGTGATGCTCTAATCCACTCTGCGAAAAGAGCATCACGTCACTCTAGCGGTCTGTAAAAAAAGATAAGTGGAATGCACCGCGGTAGCCTGTCTTTTTCGTTAGCCTCGGTCTGTAGATGCTGAAGTAATACGTTCAAAATATTACTTTTAAGAAATAGAGTGCCAGCAGGGCTACACTACATACCGGGCTTGCTCATTCATTATGATGACGTCACAAAAGGTGGCTGACTAGGAGGAAAGCCATACAGCGATTGGCACAAAACGATGGGCGCGTTGCTTTGGACCAATCGCTGGTCGCGGTCAGCCACCATTTGTGACGTTTTGAGAGTGAATGAGCAAGCCCGGTATCTAGTGTTGCCTTGGTGCCAGCCATATCAATTCTGATAACTTGAAATACTGCTGCATCTTTTACTCGATTTTCTGGTAGAGAAACAGGTAAGGATTCCAAATTCTTAGGATTAATTTTTTTACAAGTGGTACATTTGGATAAAACAGAAGTCACAGTTCTTCTTCCATTCAGAATCAAGTATCTTTCTCTTACCAAATTTAAAAGAATCTGATTAACTGCATGACAATTTTTTAAGTGAAAATATAAAATTAATCGTTTGATAACTTCATGATTTGAAAGAACAACCATATGTATTAGGAAATCAATATTGTCTTGTCTATACATAATTTGTCTTTACACGTATTATGCAGGGGTGATTTTGTTCCGGTATTTTGAATACCACTAAATTTATCTAGCAATATTCTTATTATGTCATCGCAGTATTCACCTAATAAAGAATAAAAAGATTGCTATTTAAATTTAGTGGTGTACAAAATACCGGAACACAATCACCCCTGATTATGTCTTGTTCATCTTTAAACGTCTCAAGATTTTTCAATCTTTCATCGTTTTCATAGGAAAAACATTCCTTTTGTATCATCCAAATTATCTTCGTTTCTGCTTTCTTAAATTCATGGCTTGTCAATTCTCCTTTAATTTGTTCTTTTGGATTAAAAGAATTATGTCTGAAACGGAGTATCCGGCCAAATAGACGCACGATTTTTTCAAAACTGGAAAAATACCGGTAGTACAAGGTTTTCTCTAGACTTTCATCAAAATTTACCAGTAATTTTGTAGACTTCAATTTTCCTTTTTCAATTTCTTCTTCGTTTATGTTTTGACACGTGAAATTCATATATTTATAATATTCTTCAGGACCTCTAAGCCAAGGTGGACCCTTCCACCATTTGAGAGATACCAGCTGTTTTGCTTTACAGTCTCTAGATGGCAGATCTGCTAGATTAATTTTACCAGGTGTATGTTTATATAAAGTAGGATCACTCACTTTTTTTATTTCTTGAATTCTGTTTCTAACAAAAACATACCAGTTCTCTTTTCTTGATATCCATGGAAACACCGTCGTCGAATCGCTCCAAAAATATCTTTCCATATCTTCCCAGCCAAAGCGTCAGTTACTGATTTAGCCAATCTGGCACCAATCAAAGCAGCTAAAAGTTCCATTCTAGTAGACCGGGAGGCGGCAGCACAGACAATCACCTCATCGAGTTCACGGCTGAAATTCCAGAATTAGTTAAAACTTGATTCGCATATTAAAACGCAATCGGTCTGCCAAGTCATATCTTGGTGGAAAACACCTTAAAACCCGATTTTAGCGGTTGACTCGTAGGCTTACCATTGTGTGTTCCTGCTCCCAGTCCTCCATATTTGCATACCTTTGGTCCACAATATTGCGTCCACATTGTTATAGCTATGTCACCCATGATGATATAGTTATGTCACTTAACTTCTAGATTTTGAAGCGGACGACCCAAAATCAAAATTTTTGACCTGAGCAAGAATAGAGATGTACTCCGTTCAAACTAGTCCATTTAACTGACTTAACAAACGTTTTTGAAGCGGGCGACCTGGAACGAGGCTTGACTTCTCCATGCATTGTTACGTTGTTTGAGAAAGTTCATTTAAGTCACTTAGAGTTAAGTAACTTAAATCCTCTAGTCTGAATGAGGTTGTAGGGTATAACCTCATAAAGGTTTGGAGAAGTCAAGACTCGTTAAAGATAATCCGCTTCAAAAACGTTAGTTAAGTCACTTAAATGGCCTAGTGTGAAGGAGGTAAAACTCCATGTGAGCAAGTTTCTCTCTTAACCTCTTGGGTTCGGCTCGGTAAGACGGTATTACGAACCAACGAAATACACGGTTCATGACTTTTAAAACGTCACATGGAGTGGATCCGAGGCTAACGAAAAAGACAGGCTACCGCGGTGCATTCCGCTTATCTTTTTTTACAGACCACTAGAGTGACGCGATGCTCTTTCCGTACACCTGTATTGGTGCATTCGAGCATCACGTGACTCCCGCGGTCTGTAAAAAAGATACGCGTAAAGCACCGCGGTAGCCTTTCTTTTTCGTTAGCCTCGGAGTGGATCATCTTTACACGGTGATTGGCACAAAACGATAAGCGCACCATACAGCTTTGCACCAATCACCGACGTCGTGTAAAGAGGATTCACCCCGTGTGACGTTTTAAACGTCATGAATCGTTATTGATCATAAGCAATATTGCTTCATTGTATAAAAGATCATTATTTAGTAGATCTTAAGTTCTCTATTTATTATATTAAATAGCATCATTATTAAATAATATTAAACTCATTTAATGAGACATAGTAACTTCAACATCAAGCTTTATTCAAGAGGTAGTCACGCTACCACACACACGCTCACGCTACATCATCTTAGGATGTCAACAGTTACCCGGTTATGGTTAAGTTAGATTAGTAGTACAAAACATATACAGTTACGGTTATATTATAAATTCAATATATACAGTTATATATTACACAGTTACGGTTATATTATAAATACAATATATACAGTTGTATATTACATCCTTTCCTCCAGTTAAAGAAATAAGTACACTTATATAATTTTAAATGCCAGTAAATTTATATTAATACAACAAATGACCATATTTTATAATTATAACAAATAAGAAACATGACACTAAATATACAGTATATAAGATGGTTTATTGCATACAAAAGTCTCTGAACCTAGAAGGTGGTTTAATTACTCGTCCCCTTCTTGTAATTGTAGTATTATGCATATTTTGTTGATAATCATTGTTTACAACAGGCATTGCATAATTTTCTGACCTTTCAGTCTTATCCTCAATAAATACATCATCATACACAGGATGATACTCAAAAGGAGTTTTTGATACCCTGATATGCCTTCTATTTCTTCGAAGTATTTCCCCATTTCCATTCCTTACAATATAGGATCTAGGAGATTTATGTTTTGAAATAATTTGTCCTTTATCCCATTGCCCAGTCTTAAAATTAAATAATACTATGTTATCACTAGGTTTTAACTCCTTTAATGACTGTGCTGTCCTGTCATAATAGAATTTTTGCTTAATCTGCCGTGCACGAAGTTTAGAGTCAGGGTTGTTTATTTCAGGTTTTAGCAATTTATTACTAATAGGCAATTTTGTTCTTAACCTTCTATTAAATAAAAGTTGCGCTGGAGATAGATCCAATCCACTAATGGGTGTATTACGATATTCCATTAGGCCTATATTTACATCCTGTACTTTTCGTAGAATATTTTTAACTATTCCTACTGCTCTTTCAGCCATTCCATTGCTCTGAGGAAATCTGGGACTACTAAAGTTTAGTTCAAAATCCCAGTCATCTGCAAATTTCTTAAACAAATAACTGTTAAAGGGATTGTTATCACACACCATTTCATTCGGTATACCATACCTAGCAAAGACACATTTTAATTTTGGGATTATTTCATTAGCAGTCTTATCTTTTATAGTAGCACATTCTATCCATTTAGAATAATAATCAACTATAACTAGATAAATTTGATTAGCAAACTGAAATACATCAGTTGCAATCTTTTCGAAAGGCTTATTTGGTATTTCATGGGGCATTAGTGGTTCCTTTGAATTTTTCTTTCTAAATTTTTCGCATATTTGGCATTTTGAAACTAATTCTTCAATATCAGCAGAGATACCTGGCCAATAAAAGATTTCACGTGCTCTATTTTTACATTTCTCAATTCCAAAATGGGCTTCATGTATTAAACCTAACATATTCTGTCTTAAACTTTTTGGAACAATTAATTTGTTATTATTAAATACTAAACCATCATTCACATATATGAAATCTTTGACTTTATAGTATTGTTTAAGATTATCAGACAACATTTTTTTATTCTTAGGCCAAGAAGTTTTACAGAATTCCATTACTCGAGCAAGATCCTCATCATTCTTAGTTTCAGTTTGAAACTGTTTAAGTCTTTTTTCACTTAAAGGCAGTGCCTTTGTAATGCTATGGATCACATTTAACATTTCTGGATCATCTTTGTTATTATTTTTCAAAAATGCTCTAGAAAGTGTGTCAGCCAAATATAATTGACTACCAGGAACATACTCAATTTTAAAATCATATTTTACCAATTTTAACACCATTTTTTGCATTCTAGCAGTAATTTTAGCTAAAGGTTTGTGTACGATAGAGATTAATGGTTTATGATCTGTCTGTACAGTTACCTTATGACCATAGACAAAGTTATGATATTTTTCAAAGGCATATGTGATAGCTAATAACTCTTTTTCAATTTGAGCATAGTTTTTCTCATTCTCAGTCAAACTTCTGGATGAAAAAGAAACTGGTTGTTCTTTCTGAACCAAACATACTCCCAATCCATCTTTAGAGCTATCACATTGCAATATTATTTCCTCTCTAGGATTAAAAACTTTCAGGACAGGGCTTTTACTCAAAATTTCTTTTATTTTTATGAAGGCATTTTCCTGCTGATCTGACCATAAAAAATCAGTATTGTTTTTTAATAATTCTCTTAGGGAAGCCGTTAATTCAGAAGCTTTAGGCATAAATTTTGAGACATAATTTATCATCCCTAAAAATCTCCTAACATCCATTTTGTTTTGGGGAGTGGGCATTTCTACTATCGCTTTAACAAGGGATGGGTCAGCTCTGATCCCTTGATTGGAAATAATATACCCTAAGTATTTGACCTCAGTTGTTTTAAATTGAAATTTATCTTTGTTTAGCTTAACATTGTTTTTTCGAGCCCTATCTAATATCTTAATTAATATTTCATCATGCTCTTTTTCATCTTTACCTGAGACAATGATATCATCTACATAAATTTCTACCCCTTCTATGTCACCAAATAATTGCTGATTTCTTTTCATAAAGACCTCTGGAGCTGAGGCGACTATTAAACTTAAATCTCCCAAAGGGTGAATTAAATGTGCAAATATCTGAACTATTTTCATCAAGAGGTATTTGCCAAAATCCATCCTTGAGATCTAAAACTGAAAATATCTGTTTCCCTTCTAACCGACTAATAATATCCTCAGGTGAGGGAATTACATGATGTTCTCTTTTAAGTACCTTATTTAAATCTCGAGGATCTAAACATATTCTCAGATCGCCATTTGGTTTTTCAACCACAACTAGGCTCTGTACCCAATCAGTCGGTTTGTTTACCCTTGAAATTATTTCCCTCTTTTCTAATATTTTAAGAGTATGTTTCAATTTTAGATTGATTGATTGGGGAATTCTCCTAGGTGGATGCACCACAGGGCTAGCATTTTCTTTTAATGCAATTTTATATGGCTCACCAGGAAATGTACCTAAGCCGTTAAATACATCCTTATATGAATCTAATATATTTTGCTTTTCAGCTTTTACACAATCAACCCTTTGAATTAATCCTAACTCACTACATGTTTTTAATCCTAAAATAGGTTTACACATTTTATCAACAATAATAAATTCAATAGGTATATCAACATGATTATTAACAGTACACATTAATGTCACTTTACCAACAGGTTTAATCTTAAAATTACCAAATGACAAAAGCACAGTATGAGTTAATTCTACTTTCATATCTAAATTTAACCTTTTAAAAATGGATAAGGGTAGGACACTTGTCTCTGCCCCTGTATCTAATTTAAAGTTAACATTAACATTATTAATATCAATATCTTTTAACCAAGAATTTGATGTAGTACTTACCACACTGTTAATTTCAACTGCTTCAACAAACAGCTGATCAATTTCATATATTTTTTTCTCCCTATTAAATTTACAACCTACAGCAAAATGATTTGGTTTTTTGCATATTCTGCAAGTTTTTCCATATGCAGGACATTCTAACCTTTTGTGTTTCCTACCACATTTTAAACAGTCATATATTTCATTTTGACTGGTCATTTTCTTTACAGTTTTAAAGTTTTTTGGTTTGGCACTATTTTGTCCATGTTGTTTCTTTTGAACAATGTCCACAGTCGCACTGGAAACGTTAGGTCCATTTATTGACTTTAGATGCTGTTTACTGATTTCTGTCGTTCTCACAAACTCAGCAGCTTTTTGAAGAGTCAGATCTGTTTCTCTCAGAAGTCTCTCCTGTAAACCCCCATCACGGATACCTAGGACGACTCGATCTCGTATTAAGCTTTCTTCTTGATCACCAAATTCACAAGGTGTAGCTAAAGTTTTCAACAAGGTGATGTAATTGTCTATCGATTGATCTTCTTGTTGAAAAGCCGAAAAGAACTTGTATCGCTCGAATACGACACTTCTTCTTGGCGTGCAGTATTGCTCAAACTTAGTAATAACAGCCTCATAGGAATCTTTTTCCGCTGCTTCAAACTTAAAGGTGTTGAATATGTTGACGCCTTCATCACCCAGCAAGTTGAGAAGAATCGCAATTTTATTTTTATGATCTGATTAAATTTATATTAATACAACAAATGACCATATTTTATAATTATAACAAATAAGAAACATGACACTAAATATACAGTATATAAGATGGTTTATTGCATACAAAAGTCTCTGAACCTAGAAGGTGGTTTAATTACTCGCCCCCTTCTTGTAATTGTAGTATTATGCATATTTTGTTGATAATCATTGTTTACAACAGGCATTGCATAATTTTCTGACCTTTCAGTCTTATCCTAATATCTAAATATAGGCCTAATGGAATATCGTAATACACCCATTAGTGGATTGGATCTATCTCCAGCGCAACTTTTATTTTTATCAGGTTTCTCACTTCTTTCAGTGGCGATCATGAAGTTTTCAAACTTTTGCCTCCATTTTTTCCAATTTTCGGCGACGTTACCGCAGGTGAAATTGAACTCTCCCGGAGCTTTGAATAATTCCACCACGGTCGAGCATGCAGGTTCAATCTTTGAACATCGTCTTCTCTGACACCATATAAAAGATCATTATTTAGTAGATCTTAAGTTCTCTATTTATTATATTAAATAGCATCATTATTAAATAATATTAAACTCATTTAATGAGACATAGTAACTTCAACATCAAGCTTTATTCAAGAGGTAGTCACGCTACCACACACACGCTCACGCTACATCATCTTAGGATGTCAACAGTTACCTGGTTATGGTTAAGTTAGATTAGTAGTACAAAACATATACAGTTACGGTTATATTATAAATTCAATATATACAGTTATATATTACACAGTTACGGTTATATTATAAATACAATATATACAGTTGTATATTACACATTGAAGGAAAATACACAGAATCGGTCATCCAAGAAGTGTTGTCACAAATAGATCTCAATGTCCAAAGCAACAGTTATACCTCTCTGATATCTCTCGATTTCAAAAATGCCTTTGATTGTCTACCGTGGGCTGGAACACTAGAAGAGTTAAAGTTTCTGAATCTGGATATGGCATATTACAACACGGTCAATTAATTTCTTTCAGTAAGGGGTGCAGTACTGGACTGGACGGTCTGACAAGGTTCATTGGTTTCGGCGTGGCACTTCGCAAGGATCATGCATGGGCCCATTCCTCTGGCACATTTTTCTGAACGGCTTATTACGCCTATAGATCAATTTCAACTCCCTGATCACCAGCCCACCAAGTGTTATCCAACCAATCATAATCGTGCATTTGGAGCCTGTATTACGAGCCAACCAATCACAATCCACCATCTACGGTGGGCAAACAAAAGTCAGTTGAAACTGATGTATTGCGCTCAGAAGGCCTATGAGTTGTTGCATACGTAGATGACACTATGACTATTCTCAAAGGCAGCTAAAGAACAGCATTAGAGGAAACTCGTAAATTGACTTTAGATCTTATGAGTGAGTAGGCTACATTACATGATATGAAAATCTCCTACAAAAAATGTAAAGTACTTAATTTCCGTAAGCCGAGATACCTAAAACGTGTTCCAATTTTTAAGTTAGATGGTCACAAGATTGAGAAAGAAAATGCTATACCATATATAGGTATAATGTTGCATGACACCCTCTCCTTCTTACTATATATAAAGAAAAAAAGATCATAACTAAATATAATAACTCAAAATATCTTTAAATTCGCAGCTTTAAGCGACGGTATAAGTAAGACTATCCTAAAAATCTGGTATAAGTACATCTTAGAGTAAAAATTAACCTATGCCGCATCAACATGGTTCTATAGATTACAGAAATCTCATGGCTTACGTACAATCTCGTCTGTTCAGGCTATATGCCTTCTATTGATATTGCGAACGTATCGGAAAACAGCGACAGCGGCGCTATATGTATTAACTGGCATCATTCCGCTGGCACTGCAAATGGAAAAGGTAGCAACTTTGGGAAGAGTTTTAAGATTGAACATTCCAACTGATAACCATCTCCCATCAATGTATCAATCTAAAACCTTAACTACTCAAGTAATTCTATATAAGGACTATTTATTCCATCATGATGCTTCTCCAGTCTAAAAAGATAATCAGATCTTCACTGACGGTTAAGAATTGATCACAGTACAGTCTACGCCGTCTGTGCATTCAAAGATGACAAATCCATCCATACTCATCAGATAAAATTAAGAAATGAAAATTCTGTCCATCAAGCTGAACTTTTAGTTATAGAAGACGCCATCCTATCCCTATGGGCGGAAGCGACCAATTTCACTAGTTCACAATATAACCAGACAGCCTACCATGTCTCACAGCATTTGTGGATATCAACTCAAAAAGTCTAATAATATCAGGAATAATTTCCCATCTACGGAAAACCAAGAAAATCATATCATTTCAATGGATTAAAAGCCACGCTGGAAATAAGGGCAATGAAATGGCTGACTTTTTGGCTAAGGAGGCCACTCAGTTAACGCAGGAAAAGTTCTTCCCAAATCCATACTCTCATCTTAAAAGGTGTCTGCAGATGCAATATCAACAAAAATGGCAGGACGAATGGGACAATGGTAAAACTTGACGCTACACATACCAACTCTTACCGTCGGTCGCTGAGAATTTATTACTGCATCACAGAAACATCTACATCTTCGCGACAAATCATGGCCCCTTTCTTTCGTACGCAGGGCCATCGCTAAGATTTTTTATTGAGTGGGGAGAGGACCTTAAATTGCCAAGTCAAATTTCAGTATTTGCCAACTCATTGAAAAGCAAAAATAAATAGTTTTCGCCAATTCAACAAGTTTGCCAACTAGTTTTATAATTTTGCCAAGTTACCACAATCAGAAAATGTAATATAGTTCTTATTTGTAAAAAGTTTAAAAATATTCCCAATTAGATCAGAAATAGAAAGTATATTATAGTTTTTATTAAAGTTTTGGACAAATTTGCCAACTAAAAGTTTTTTAATTTGGTAACAGCATTCGGGAACGTTTGGTGGGGGAGGCTCCCCCCTTCCCCCCCCCCTTAGCGAGGGTAGTTCGTAGCCCTTAGTTCGTACGTAAATCTTTTTGACAAATTTCCTTCTCCATTATGTGTATGTGGAAATCGTGGAACATCATTACATTATTTGCTGAATTGCACTCAAACGTCAACATGAGTCAACTACAATTATCCTATTGGTTCCAATACGTTATAACGCGAACCAATCTCCTTCATAATATAATAGACTGATAGAAAATAATCAGCAATTATTTCAAAATGCAGCAGATGCTGCTGCTTCTATAGAAGCTTAGTGACTTTGGTGACTCTCTGTACTTTAATTTAGACCTATATTGTAACTAATTTGATATTTTCATTTCGTTTTTGTTTTTATTTGTTTATATTTGTATAAATATTTTAAAGATGGACCGCCTTTCTTCGGAGATTTGACCGGGTCCTGTCTCTTGGTTAGGGTCCTTGGATAGTGGATATCCCCGCTCAGCGAGGATATCCACTTTAGCCAATCGGTAGGCCACCCCGCTCAGCTGAACCTGAACCTGAACTTGGTCGCGGTCTTACCGAGAGAAAAATATCCCTTCAGTACGGCGGTGGTAAGAGTTCTTACCAACGCATCCGATTTAATTTCTGGTTTCTCCGTCCCGGTGAAAATTTTCCTCCCACATTAGCCGGAGAAGTGAGTTTTTACGGTTGGCGATTCTTCGGGAGAAAAAAAGTAACGTATTTGGCGATAGCTTCTTTTGACACGTCAGAAATTAGTTCTTATCAATAGATTTGAAGAGGTGTAGGAGCGAATTTTGCTAGAGAAAATTTTATAATTTCAAAATCTTACTTGTTATGGCTCCCAGATTTAAGGGTCTCGGCCAAGCTGAGATTTTAAAGCCTTTGAATTATGAGATGCAAAGAATTATGCTGACTGTGATTCAGATTGTGAGTTTGATGATTTTGAGGAATCTGTCAACTGTTCTGTTGACGAGATATTAAACGAAGAAATTGTGGAAATACCTGATAAAATAGAAGGATTTGGGAGCAGAAAGAAGCCGGAGAAAGGGATGAAGTAAATATTTTGCAATTTATTGGGAATTCGGGAATATGATTGATGTTTCAGAATTGAAAAATGCATATGATTATTTTAAGTTATTACTTGCAAGCGAGGGTCTAGAAATGATGAGCATGGAATCTAACAGATATGCCGAACAAATGTTTGATTTGAGACCAGAAGAGAAGGGAAAAAGAAAGCATTCGTCAGAGAGATAAAAGTCTTTTTAGGCGCTGTTTTACTTATGGGCCACACCCAGAAAGATAAATTTCATGATTATTGGTCCACTAATGAATTAATTTAAACACCTTTTTTTTTTTAGAAAATATCATGTCAAGGGCATGCATTTATTATTGCAATTTTAAAAATTTTGCCTTTCACCGATAATGAGGAAAAACCTTCCAACGATTCATTGAATTATGACAGATTATGGAAGATGAGAAAGCATTTCGATATTTGAAATTTGGCTTTCAAACAACTATACAAACCTATAAAAGAGGTTGCTGTGGATGAAGTAATAGTTCAATTTAAAGCCCGTGTTGCATTAAGGCAATATATTCTCATAAAACGCAAACAATGGGGAATCAAAATGTACAAGATTGCAGATAAAAATTGATACACCTATGATATGAGAGTATATCTGGGCAATGATAAAAAGAAAACATATAAATTCTGCCAATGTAGTGAGTACTATGGCTGAAAATATAAAAGGAAAGGGACATAAATTACTCATGTATAATTTCTTTTCATCTCCCGAACTTTACCGTGATATTCTAAACGAAAAACACATAAATGCTTGCGGCACCATTAGAAACAACAGAAAGTACTTTCCTAAGTGTATTTCCCAACCTAAGTTAATACGCTGAGAAATTCTTATAAGATATGGAAATGGTTTTACAGCTTTACGCTGGAAGGATATCCATCAAGCATCTATCAAGTATGATGAGTGGAAAATCCCCCAAACTTTGAAAACACATGATTTTTTCCAAACTTTTTTACTTATGATCAACTGGAAAGATAATCCCTGCAGATAAATAGATTAAAAAAATAATAAGAAGGATGTATATCCCTTGGTATTGAATAAAAAATGGATTTTGACCGGTTTCAACCTGTTGTATAAAAAACTAAAGAACTTCTCAATTATAAGTTCTTTGTGCAAACCACCTCAGGCTACCATTTTTCAGAATTTGCATATTTGCTGACTCCCAGAAAAAGCATGTTTTGCAATTTTGTATGCCAAGAAATCAGAAAAGAAATCTTTAAAATATTTCAACCGTAAATTTGATAAATTAACCCATTAAAGCCTAGCGGTACCATATGGTACCAGATAAGTTTCAACCATTTTTTTGTTTATACACCAGTATTTTTTTAAGGAAACATTATCTTTTTTTAATGACTCAATGTTCGGGATAAAATCAAACAAAAATTGCTAATTTAAAAATACTGGTGTGAAATGTAAGTTTTGCATTTTAAAGACGAAAATAATTCCGGCTTTAATGGGTTAATACCATTGTAACGTATTTCTCGTAACAACTCATCTAGGTTCCAGCGAAGAGAGGAATGCAGTCCGAGGTTAAAGACCCCTCGTTTCCTGCCACCCCCGCGAGGTGTGAGGGGGCTGGAAGAACGAGCAGAGGGTCGGTAAGTCAGTTGATGTTTGGAGAGAGAGAGAAAATGTCTCTCTGAAAAATTCTCATCCTGAGAATTGTCGATAGCCAGTGAAGCAGCCGAGATGTTTAAAGCTGTAGTGATTTGTGTGTAAGAGCGGATTAAAAGGAATCCCTTTGTTCCTTAATAGTGTTATTTGAATCGATGGGAACATTTTCTATAGTCTTGTAAAGAATTGGGCCTCCTCATCCAGGTGCGCGATGTGTCATTCTAGCATTTCCTGTGAGTACACTTAACTGCATACCTTCCCTCGCTATTTTTGCCTTGAAGACTAGCAGACGCCGAATTCTATTGTACTGTGAGCGGAAAGTTCGGACAGTGATGTAGTGGTAAGGCGTTACCCAAAGAGGGGTCTTATGCTTTGATCCTTGCCGAGTTCGTGGGAAAGAGTTCATCTGCGAGAGAAGCGATCTCTGCACACGATTTTTAGGTTTGCGCCCGAAACTTTGCCCTTTGTCTTAGAACATCCAATGACGGACTTAGTGAAAACGAAACCGAGGGATCTCAAGGCGGCTAAGAGGCTGGAGAGTTTCGAGGGGTCCGCTTCGACAAAATCCCCGCCCCTAGAAGGAGTTCTCCTGCGAGAATGAAAAAGTGAGAGAGGACAGTTTTTTGGAGAGATCGAAAAGGAGAGTGTTGACTCTCTGGAGAAGGGAAAAGGAAACGTCAGTTTCGAACTCAGCGTGGTGTAAGCGCTAGTGAGGTCCGACCTCTAGAATTGATACAGCAGGTATCCGGTGAAAATCCCAGCGAAGTGAAAAAGCACACCAAGTGCGAGAGTGAGAGTTCTTAGACTCAGAATTAACGAGTATTAGTAGATCTTCCGAAGAGAAGGAACGGACGAGCCTTGGTCCGAATGAACTTTATTTTGTAGTCACGACTGACTGTAATGTTTAGAGACTTTTGTTTGTTTCAGTTACACTTGGAGTCAAGAGGTCATTAATTTATAAGCGATTGACTCACGAAAAATAATTGAATGCTGTAATTAACTTTCTTGTACATAATTTTATTAGAATTAATATTGGTATGCAATAAATTCTATTTTTTAATTTATGCAAGATAATTCTCTTTACCAATGATCTGATCTCGCTACCACTCAACATCTTAATCAGGTCGGTATAGAGGAGTTACTACAACTGGTGGCTTGCGGTGATGGATTAATTAGCAGAAATTAATGACAATCTTCAAAGACAAAGAGTGGACTCTGAAATTTAAATCATCAAAGTGCTCCAAGAAAGAGTCTCCTTGTGACTTGTGACCTGAGTCTCCTTAGACGCCCCTGTGGATCAACACAGCATCAGAAAGAGAAATCTACCAAGAATTCTGGAGAGTGTTCCCCCATCAGAAAGAGAAATCTACCAAGAATTCTGGAGTGTTCCCCCATCAGAAAGAGAAATCTACCAAGAATTCTGGAGAGTGTTCCTCCATCCGGAAGAGTCCCCATCCGAAAAGTGTGATAGAAACCCCGTCTGTGCTCCTGAGAATCTCTGAAGTCTGTGCTTCTGACGCCCTGAAAGACTCTTAGTAATGGAGGTAAGCTCTTTTTATACTCAGAGTGGCTTTAATTGTTATTAGTGTTTGTATAGGTGTTGTAGGCTTCAAAAAAAAAAGTTGTATGTTTATTTTTGTGAGAGTAAATTTTTGAGAAATTTTTCCGGTAGAAAAAAAAAGTATGATGAGATACTTCCGAGATCACTGTAACTTATTTAATAGACAAATTTTGTAGTTAAAAATTAAATTATTGTTGAATTAATTTAATGCAAACTGAGAGTTGTGCAGTGTTACAAAATTTTAGCTGAATCTATAAATGAGAGATCATTGAAAAAAAAAAAATATCGAACGCATTTCATATTTTAAGATAACAGAGTTGATTTTATATGTTTTTTGTGAATTATTCTAAATTTTTTAAGAGTGGATGCAGAGATTAAGACCACCATTGATTTAAAAAAAAAAGAAAGGAATTGAATGAGACTTTTGCAATTTAAAATATTTTTACTGTACTTTTTGAATTTGAAATTTTTGTTTTGTGTAGAATTTATCCCATATGTATTTTATAACCAAATACCAAGGTGAATGTAGACGTTAGGATAGAGTTGCTTATCTTTATATGTTGCATATTTCCTATATTATTGCTAAGCGTACTTTTTTATGAGCGTATATTTTGGTAATATTTTGACGCACTTGGTAGGATTTGATTTAATCTTATTGTATTGTTTTATATTTGTGGGAAAGATAATTTCTAATTTTATACTTTAAAAATGTCGGAGCTTAAATATTTTAGGAAAGCTGATTTGCAAACGTTAGCTTACGAATTTGAGGTCATTTTAGAGGAAAATGATACTGTACCGAAAATTATAAAAAAAATAGAGTCGTCAGAGGGTTTTGAGAAAGAGCTAGCTTTAGCACAAATTAAACTTATAGAAAAAGATAGGGAAAATAAAGTGGAGCGGGAACATGAGTTGGCTAGATTAAAAGCAACACAAGAGTCAGATGACCGAAGTACAGCATCCAGTAGTGTCTCAGTGAGAACGAGTAATTTACCCCTAAAAACAATTATGCATCGCTTTGATGAAAAGAATTCGGATATTTCGTTGTTTTTGAATTTATTCGAGAGACAGGCAAAAAAATGTAATCTA
Organism: Maratus michaelseni; assembly: GCA_963931845.1. Taxonomy (NCBI): domain Eukaryota; kingdom Metazoa; phylum Arthropoda; class Arachnida; order Araneae; family Salticidae; genus Maratus; species Maratus michaelseni. Next base: position 328,760,712 of record OZ007590.1, read on the forward strand.
AATTCGGATGAGTTGGTGACGAATTTACTATCATTATTACCTGTGGGAATGGCAGAGCTAATTTTGAGAGAACCCGAAGACAAAATTGATGATTTTCAATATGTGAAAGAAAAACTGTTAGAACGCTATCGTTTGAATGCAGAGACATACCGACAAAAATTTAGTCAACATCCACGAAATCCTAATTCAGTTTGGAAGGATCTGATTTTCGAACTTAATAGTTTTTTAGAAGGTTGGCTGTCATGTTTACAAGTTTCGGATTTTGAGGGTTTGAAAAATTTGCTTGTCACGGACCAAATCAAACGGAGAGCGTCTCCAGAAATGCGCGAACATTTTATAGATAACTGGGCGGAGATTAAAGATCCCGAAGAGTTAGTGAGGCTTTTAGATGCGTACGAGGCAATCAAGCGCCCGTCAAAAAAAACTTGGAATACGAAACTCCCTTTAGAGAAGAAATTTGAAAGACCCAGGACTTTTGAAAATGGGCGAAACGGTAACAGAAATCCGGAGACTAACTTTAACTGGAGGGATCGCGATGATCATAAAGAAAGGGAAAGAGTTTACGAAAAAAGGCGAGAAGTCAAGTGTTACGCGTGTTTGCAAAGTGGTCACTACAAATTAAATTGTCCGGAAATTAAAAAGAAAGATGTTGCGCGGGTCAGTCACTTAATAAGTAAGCCGACATTTGAAGAAACCTTCTCCCCTTATTTGAGCAAAATATTAGTGAATGGAATTCAGGCAACTGCCTTAACGGACAGTGGGAGCCAGATAGATTTGGTCCCGCACCATTTAGTCAGTCAAGATAATTTGAATGGAGATCATGTTTGGATTAAAACCCCGGTGGACAGGAAATTGTACTGCTTACCTATAGCAGAAGTCACTTTAGAAATTGAAGGTGTAGGAATCATTGAAACCAAGGCAGGAGTAAATAATAGCGATTCAGACATGGATTATTATTTGTTGGGTAATCAATCTCAAAAGTTATTAGAGCAGGCGAATATAAAACCCGAGTTAGTAAATGCAGTTTTGACGCGGGCTCAAAAGAAAAAAATTGACCATACTCCAAAGCTGGAAGATAAGCGGATTATGTTTTCCGATAAGGAAGGGGAGAATGTACACCGACGCGATGAAGCGGAAACTTTGAATCCGGTAAATAAACAAATTATGATTTCCGAGGGGGAAAAAGAAATTTCTAGCGGGAATGTTGAAGCGGAAACTTTGAATTCCGAGGAAGAAAAAGAAATTTCTCGCGAGAATGTTGAAGCGGAAACTTTGAATTCCGAGGAAGAAAAAGAAGAGGATATTTCTAGCGGGAATGTTGAAGCGGAAACTTTGAATTCAGTAAAAGAAAAAGAAGGGGGAATTTTTCGCGAGTGCAGTGAAGCGGAAGCGTTGAATTCAAAACTAGAGGGTGAAAATCTAGAAAGCCCTATTGAATTGGTCAGTGTGGATAAGGGATTATCGTCTTCGTCGATATATGAGAACTCTTCGATCTTAGCAAACATTGAAAGAGGGGTTAGTAAAATGGAACATGACAGGTATCCATCATTCGAAGAGATTAGAGGAAAAGGGGAATTTGAAGAAACGCGTTGTAATGCGGAAGATTCTGTAATAGTGGAAAAAGCCAGAGACGAACGCATAAGTGGAAGGGCGCGAGTGCTGGTCCCATTGCATTGTCAGGTGGATATTTTTGGCGCGTGCCTAGAAAAAGTGTCATTACACTTAGGGAAAGGGAAAGTTAAAGGAAATGTGTCAAAATACTTGGACCTTGGGAAAAGATTGATAAGCGATTTAACTACCGCATTTCTAAAAAGGTTCGGTGTTAAATTGAAAAATCCGAGAGTGTGTCGCACAATAAGCGATAGTATTGCATGTTGGCATCGAAAAGTTAGAAAGCTTTTGAAAGCGTTAGTATTTGGAGAATGGATAAGAGAAACGGAGGAAAATAAATTCGTGAAGGGATGTGTGTTTAATCTCACGAACAGGTTAAAAAGAGGTCGAGTTTTAGCCGTTGAAAATGTGTCAGAAAAACGAGAAAAGAGGAAATTTTGGTTTGACAGAAAGGCAGTAAAACGGAAGCTTAATGTGAAAGATGAGGTTTTAGTTTTAACTACCAGAAAGCCAATTAAAATGTCAGATAAACGGATAGGGCCGGGAAAAATTGAATCGAAAATCTCGGAAACAAATTATATTGTGAATGGTCCTGGGAGGCGACAGAAATCCCAGATTTCTCACTTGAGTTTAGTAAAGCCTTACAGAAAACGGGTGGAGTTAGCAGATATCTTAACGCGGGAAATAAACGCACTTGAGGAATTCTGTTTACCGTATCTAGATGATATGGCGTTTTTTTCAGACAGTTGGGAGGACCATATGCGTCATCTAGAAACAGTATTAAAAAGGGTTAATGATGCGAAACTGAAAATCAAATTGGCGAAATGCAAGTTCGCTCAGAAAACCGTAAAATATCTTGGGCATATTGTAGGTAAGGGCAGACGGAGGCCAGCTGAGGCGAAAGTAAGGGCAATTAAGGAATTACCGGTTCCAAAATCGAAAACTGAAATTCGTAGATGTTTGGGAATGGCTGGATATTATTCCCGGTACATAAAAGATTATGCAGTGATTGTAGAACCATTAACGAGGGCGCTTAAAGGGAAAAATAAAAAAGAAAAGATTGCATGGAGCGACGAAATGGGAAAAGCCTTTGAGACTTTGAAAATGAAACTTTCTGAAGAACCGGTGCTTTACGCTCCTAATTTTCAGAAAGAATTCATAGTACAAACTGATGCTAGTGACTTAGGTATTGGCGTGGTTTTGGCTCAAAGAGAGGGATCGGAAGAGCACCCCATAATATATTTAAGTCGAAAATTTACTGATAGTGAGAAAAGTTTCTGCGCCACTGAAAGAGAGTGTGCAGGGATTATTTTTGCGATAAAAAAGTGAAGGCATTATATTGATGGACAAAACTTTTCTATCGAAACCGATCACAATCCTTTGGTGTTTCTTAAAAGAAATTCTGGAAATAATCCCAGATTATTAAGGTGGTCCTTAGCTCTGCAACCTTATAATTATGCCATTTCTCATCGCGCAGGCAAAGACATTCCGCATGTTGATTGTCTGAGTCGAGTTTAATGAGATTTCTTGATAAACTTTTGTATATAATTATTTTAAGATTTTTTATTTTTTATTTCACTGTGTTTTATTTCATTATATGTTCATGATTTCTTATCAGAGCGCGCAAAAAAAAAGGAAGATAGTATTCTCTTATTCATGTATGTTTTATTTCTTGCCACTCTGATGTAATTTGAGCTTGCAATTCTTTATCCGACTCTTAGAGATTCTTAGTGTTTCACCCTTAAGAATCGTTTGAGGAGGGGGTGTTATAAAGAATTGGGCCTCCTCATCCAGGTGCGCGATGTGTCATTCTAGCATTTCCTGTGAGTACACTTAACTGCATACCTTCCCTCGCTATTTTTGCCTTGAAGACTAGCAGACGTCGAATTCTATTGTACTGTGAGCGGAAAGTTCGGACAGTGACGTAGTGGTAAGGCGTTACCCAAAGAGGGGTCTTATGCTTTGATCCTTGCCGAGTTCGTGGGAAAGAGTTCATCTGCGAGAGAAGCGATCTCTGCACACGATTTTTAGGTTTGCGCCCGAAACTTTGCCCTTTGTCTTAGAACATCCAATGACGGACTTAGTGAAAACGAAACTTTTCGGAAATCATCCGGTGAAAATCCCAGCGAAGTGAAAAAGCACACCAAGTGCGAGAGTGAGAGTTCTTAGACTCAGAATTAACGAGTATTAGTAGATCTTCCGAAGAGAAGGAACGGACGAGCCTTGGTTCGAATGAACTTTATTTTGTAGTCACGACTGACTGTAATGTTTAGAGACTTTTGTTTGTTTCAGTTACACTTGGAGTCAAGAGGTCATTAATTTATAAGCGATTGACTCACGAAAAATAATTAAATGCTGTAATTAACTTTCTTGTACATAATTTTATTAGAATTAATATTGGTATGCAATAAATTCTATTTTTTAATTTATGCAAGATAATTCTCTTTACCAATGATCTGATCTCGCTACCACTCAACATCTTAATCAGGTCGGTATACAGGAGTTACTACAGTCTCTAAGACTGTTACCTATTTTTGAGACCTCGAGGAGGTATTGTGCTGAACAAACTGTTTTAAAGAGGATTTCTAGATTACATTCCTGCTGCCACCTTCTTTTAGTATCTGTCCGTATCAACGAACTCTAACTTTCTATAATTCAATTATTATCCTATGCACTAGACTATTTATTCTCACATGTTTATTTGTGAATAAAATATAATTTGCATAGGCTAAAGAATCTGTGCTTTATTTCGGTAAATTAACCAGTAAGCTACCAAAATAAGATATACTATCCCGTCGAATTGGCACAGAAATGGTGGCAGCGAAAGGGACAAATGTACGAGTAAAGACAGAGACTGAAGGAAATAGCAGAGGAGCCTAACGGAAGAGTGGAACCAGGAGCAGTCTACACCCGCCATATCGGGCAGGGCAACGCTGAGGATCTACACCCACCGCACCGCTCTGGGCAGGGCATCAGAGCCGGATGCCGCATCCAGTACAGTGAAGCAGAGCCAGGGGAGCCGCCGAATACAGCATCTATGAAACAGCATCCGCTAATCGAGGACTGAACCACAGCTGCTCCCCAAATAAAATAAAGGCAGAGCATCAGAGCCAGTCTGCACCCAGTAAATTGAAGCAAGACCAGAATAGCCGCCGAATACAGCATCTATGACTCAGCACCTGCTAATCCAGGATTGGACCACCGAAGTACAGCTCCACCCCAGGTAAGCACTGTTCCAATATTTTACAGTAGGGGCTGAGGTGTGTAACAAAGTCTTAAAAGTGTTAAAAAAATTAGTCTGTTATTACTGTTAGTATAATATGATTTTTTTTTATTTTGATTGCGTGAAATTTCTGTGAAATTCAGCGAATTTTTAAAGTAATGAAAAAATTAAACTAAAATCATTTAGGTAGATGAAATTAAATGTGTTTAAAGTTAATATTGTTTTTTTTGCATAGACGAAATGATAAAGAAAACTTTAAAATATAAATTTGAGTTTGAAAAGAAAAATAAGAGCAGAGAAAATCTTTTGTTAAGATTTGTTTGTTATTGAAATTGCTAGGTAAACCAAGCACTGTTAATTGTTTTTTTTAGGGAATTCATGAATGAATTATTATTTATGAGCTAGATGCAGAGTTGTAATAATAAAAAATATTAATTAAGAAATACATAATTTGTTATGTGTGGAATTTGGTTTTTCCGGGAAGACAAATATGTCTGGAAGATAGAGTGTTAGAAGTCTCAAATTTATGAATTGTTGCACATTGTATATTGTTATGTCGCGGTTAATATTGTGTTTTTATGTGTAATTTGCATGCCTATAGTGGGAGTAATATTATTATTATCTATGTTAAGGGAAGTGTAGGATTTTGTAGGAAAATTGAAAATAGTAAAAATGACAGGTATTGCCGGATTTCGGAAATGCGATTTGGCCACGTTGGCTGTAGAATTCGACGTAGAAGTGTTACCAAATGACACTGTTCCGAAAACAATAAAAAAAAATCACGGAGACGTCCGAGTATGATGAAACGCTGGCGGTAGCTCAATTAAAATTAATTGAACGTGACCGCAAAGAAAAAAGTGATCAAGAACACGAATTAGCCAAAATAAGAGCCGAACGTGAGACTGATTCGTTATTGACGTCCAGTCAAGGGGAAAGAGAACAAAAGGTTTTGTTAAAAAAACGTACTCCCTAAATTTGAATCTGGCAAATCAGAAATATCGTTATACCTTAACTTATTTGAAAGGAAAGCGACTAAGGCCCAGATTGACGAATCGCAGTGGGTGACAAATTTATTGGGACTACTACCGTTCGAATTAGCAGAAATTATTCTGAGAGAGCCGTTACATCTAAGTGATGATTATGAATATATTAAGAACAAACTGCTAGAAAGATTCAAAATTTCGGCGGAAGATTTCCGGATCAAGTTCGTGAACACGAATCGCCCCGAAGGTAAATTATGGAAAGACTACGCGTACGAGATAACCAACTATTTCGATCAGTGGTTGAGTGGCATTCAGGTCACCGATCTTAAACAACTAAGGGACCTTATTGTCACTGACCAAATAAAAAGAAAAGTACCGCCGGATGTTAAACATCATTTCATTGATTCATGGAGAAACATAATCACGCCGGCAGAATTAACCCAAAGGTTGGACAATTATGAGTCGGTACGTAAATCTGTGAAACGACCGCCCCCACCCCCTCCGTTAAAAATCCGATAAGTGGGAAACCCTTTGAAAGAAGCAGGATCGGAGATAAGCCTAAAGTAGAGCCTAAAAGACTCGAAATAAAGAGAAACTGGCGCGATAAAAATGACCAACCTACCAGAGATGAAATATTTGATAGGAGGCGGGATAGAACGTGCTTTAAGTGCGGAAGCTCCGAACACTTACGTTACTCCTGCCCGGAATTAAAAAATGATAACAACGAAAAAACTGAAAGCGTGAATCAATTGGCGAGTTTAGCGGAATTAGACGATAGTTTTGAGCCTTATTTGAGTCGAGGGATGGTAAATGGGAGAGAAATGACTCTGTTCCGTGACACCGGAAGCAGTTTGGACCTAATTAGTGCCAACGACGTAAATAACGACTTGTACACTGGAGAGGTAGTGTGGGTGAAGCAACCCCTAGGAAATGAACTTAAATGTCTGCCCATTGTCGAGATACAACTAGAATTAGGCGACTTAGGTTGCTGTAAAACAAAAGCCGCAGTAGTGGCGAAAAGCACAGAAATGACCCATTATTTGTTGGGGAATAAAACGCAACTACTGATTGATAAAATTAAATTAAAACCCTATCAGGTAAATGCCGTTTTAATTAGACGACAAGCGCGAATCGCCAACCATTCGGAAAACAACTGACCCGCCACCTAATGATTCTCAAAGAACGGAAGGGGAAAATAACGATAGTCTACTCCCGGAAACGGATAGTGAAACAGAAGCTGACCCCACGGTAGAAAACGAAAGCGAAGGGAATTTTCTTCCCCCTCGTCTCGAAGGAAGGGAGGCAGAGAATACATTGGCCCGGCTGAACAAAACGGAACTAGGTGTTGCTCAGATGAGCGACCCGACGCTGGAATGGATTAGGGGAAGGGCCGTAGCAAAGAAATCGCATTTTGAAAAGATAAACGGAATTCTCGTTAGGAAGGTATCAGATCACCTGGGAATGGAACGGGAACAGATAGTGGTTCCACACGAGTATAGGCGTGATTTATTAGCTTTATGTCACGAAGGGATAGGAGCCCATCTAGGGATTGGAAAAACTAAAGATAAGATTTTGAGGCATTACTTTTGGCCAAATGTAATAAAAGAAATAGAAGAGTACGTAGGATCATGCGATCCGTGTCAAAGGGTAGTGAAGGCAGGTGATAAAAAGAAAGTCCCACTGAAACTTGTACCCATTGTTACGACTATTTTCACGAGGTTATCAATAGACACTGTCGGACTATTGCCGATCTCCGAAAATGGTAATAAATTTATGCTGACTGCTTTGTGTGTCTCATCGCGATACCCGGAAGCTTTACCTATAAAAGACATACGCTCAGTGACTATAATCGATGCGCTGATGTTAGTTTTCAGCCGGTTAGGATTCGCTCGAGAGGTTCAGTGCGACCTGGGCCGGTCCTTCGTTAGTGATTTGACCACTGAATTTTTAGAGAAATTCGGGGTCAAGGTAGTTCATTCTAGTGTACATCATCCACAAACCCAAGCTCTGGAAAGATGGCATCGTACAGTGAAACGGTTACTAAAGGTTTTAAGTGTCGAATCAGGAAAGTCGTGGGAAAAGACCCTACCTTATGCCCTACTCGCATTGCGTACCGTTACGCACGAATCCACGGGATTCAGCCCTTCCGAGTTAGTTCACGGGAAGAATTTGAGGACTCCGGAAACGTTATTATACGAAAAATGGAAAGGTGAAGGAGAAAAGGAGAGCTTAGTGACAGAGTATGTTTTCGATTTAATAAATAGAATGAAGAGGTGTCAAGATCTAGCAGTAGAGAAAATGGCTACGACTCGTAATAATCGGAAACGGTATTACGACAGGGACGCCATCGAACGGACATTCAAAACCGGTGATAAGGTATTGGTGCTAGCCTTGACAAAACCCAACAAATTATCTGTTAATTGGATAGGACCTGGGACGATAGAGAAGCAAATCTCGGAAACTAATTACGGGGTGAATGTACCGGGAAGAAGGGAGCAGTCACAGATCTATCATGTAAATTTATTAAAGCCCTACTTACAAAGAGAGCAAGTGATGAATTTAGTAGTGGATGAGAGTATAGGGAGTGATATGACGGAGGACGAGTTCGAAATTCCTCAATTAAACTCTAGTCCCGAAGAATACGACTTTGAAAACATAGTCATTGAAAGCGGGTTGAGAAAGTTATGTTCTTCCGAGCAGTTGTCAGAATTATCTGAGTTATTGGGCAAAAATCGGGATGTATTTTCAAACAAACCGGGGAAAACTGACATGATAACTCACGATATTGAATTAATTAGTGATGCCCCGTCCGCCTCCGTCCTTATCGAACGTCCCCACGTCAATCTGAAATTTTAAAAGCGGAAATCCAACGCATGTTAGAATTAGGAGTTATCGTTGTAGGCGAGTCGGATTACTCGTCTCCTCTTATTTTAGTTGAGTCACCAGGGCGCGACCCGAGGCCTTGTATTGATTACCGGAGACTAAACGCTATAACCAAACCTGAGATTTTCCCTCTGCCGAACATCGAAGAGCGAGTTGAGAAAGTCGTGGCTGCGAAATTCATAACGATTCTCGACCTCACCAAAGGTTACTGGCAAATACCAATGACTCCACGGGCCCAACCAGTAGCGGCTTTTATTACTAACCAAGGGTCCTTTCTACCAAAGATGATGCCTTTCGGACTCGTGGGTGCTAGTTACAGATTTTCTAAATTTATGAATAAATTGCTACGAGGTTTGGAAGAATTTTGTCTTCCTTATTTAGACGACATGGCCGTTTTTTCAAATTCATGGACCGACCATTTAAGACACCTCGAGATAGTGTTGGGAAGGATAAAAGAGGCAAAGATCAAAGTAAAATTATCAAAATTCCGGTTCGCTCAAAAATCGGTAAAGTACTTAGGACACGTAGTGGGGGAAGGGAAGCGCTCTCCAGCCGAATCTAAGATTTTTGCAATCACCAATTTTCCACCTCCAAAAACTAAAACAGAAATCCGTAGGTTTTTGGGAATGTCGGGTTATTACTCCCGTTATATTCGAAATTACGCGACTATAGTAGAGCCCTTAACCTGCGCTTTAAAAGGAAAAGAAAAAAAGGGAAAAGTAACATGGAATGCAGATATGGAGCAGGCGTTTGCTCTATTAAAAGGTAAATTATCAGAGAACCCAGTACTGTTTGCTCCGAATTACCGTCAACAGTTTATAATTCAAACTCCGATAAAGGGATAGGAGTAGTGTTGGCCCAACGCGCCGATGGAGAGGAACACCCTGTAATTTACCTCAGTAGGAAGTTCACGCCTCCTGAGTTCAACTTCTGTGCTTCTGAAAAAGAATGCGCGGCAATAATTTTCACTATCAGGAAATTGCGCCATTATATAGACGGGCAGCAGTTTCTAATAGAGACTGATCACAGCCCTCTCGCCTGGCTTAAGAACAACACGGGGAATAATTCAAGATTAATTAGATGGCCGATAATCTTACGAGGTTATCACTACCAAATAAAACACCGGCCCAGAAGACAAATTCCTCATGTAGATTGCTTAAGTCGTGTAGAAGATTAGTTGAATAATAAGTGTATATAGATTTTTTTTTCATTAGTTCTTTTATTTTTGTAACAGTGTTTTTAAGTGTGTAAAATTTATAGTATCATTATGATGTGCTGTTTAAGTGTTAAAATGTAATTAATGACAGACAAGGATGGTGGTAAGCCCCTATTGTAAGTTTGGAATAAGTGCTGGGGATTTGCAGTTAGATTTTTCTTCAGAAATAAAAATCTGATAGAACCAGAGGGGTGATGCTGTAACGTATTTCTCGTAACAACTCATCTAGGTTCCAGCGAAGAGAGGAATGCAGTCCGAGGTTAAAGACCCCTCGTTTCCTGCCACCCCCGCGAGGTGTGAGGGGGCTGGAAGAACGAGCAGAGGGTCGGTAAGTCAGTTGATGTTTGGAGAGAGAGAGAAAAGGTCTCTCTGAAAAATTCTCATCCTGAGAATTGTCGATAGCCAGTGAAGCAGCCGAGATGTTTAAATCTCTAGTGATTTGTGTGTAAGAGCGGATTAAAAGGAACCCCTTTGTTCCTTAATAGTGTTATTTGAATCGATGGGAACATTTTCTATAGTCTCTAAGACTGTTACCTATTTTTGAGACCCCGAGGAGGTATTGTGCTGAACAAACTGTTTTAAAGAGGATTTCTAGATTACATTCCTGCTGCCACCTTCTTTTAGTATCTGTCCGTATCAACGAACTCTAACTTACTATAATTCAATTATTATCCTATGCACTAGACTATTTATTCTCATATGTTTATTTGTGAATAAAATATAATTTTCATAGGCTAAAGAATCTGTGCTTTATTTCGGTAAATTAACCAGTAAGCTACCAAAATAAGATCTACTATACCACCGAATTGGCACACCATACTAATTATTATGTTCATAATAATCATAGTAACTATAATTTTCTTAACAGTTTAAATGAAATTACAACATAATAGGTAACTATTTCTGCATATTTCAATATATATACTATATATGTTTAACTCATGGACTCCATACTTCTGTACAGCAACCGCACACTCCACACTTTTGTTCAGTAACCGCACACTCCACACTTCTGTTCAGTAACCGTACACTCCACACTTCTGTTCAGCAACCGTACACTCCACACTTCTGTTCAGCAACCGCACACTCCACACTTCTGTTCAGCAACCGAACACTCGACACTTCTGTTCAGCAACCACACACTCTACACTTCTGTTCAGCAACCGCACACTCCACACTTCTGTTCAACAACCGCACACTCCACACTTCTGTTCAGCAACCGCACACTCCACACTTCTGTTCAGCAACCGCACACTCCACACTTCTGTTCAGCAATCGCACACTCCACACTTCTGTTCAGCAACCGCACACTCCACACTTCTGTTCAGCAACCGCACACTCCACACTTCTGTTCAGCAACCGTACACTCCACACTAGTGTGATTTGGGATTCCGTAAGTTCAATTGTGAATAACTTTGTTGGCTATAGTGATAACAAAATGTAACGTATGATTCCAATACGAAAGTTAAAGAGGAATTTAACTATAATATTTATTTTTATAAAAAATTTCATTTTGTTAATGAAAATTTCAAATTAATGAAAGCATGTTTTTTTTTTTTTTTTTTTTTTTTTTTAAAGCCGACATTTGAAATTGTGATCGGTGCGAATTCGCACTATTCTGGCGTTCACGGGTTAAAATAAAATAATGAATATTTATGTTTTAAATAATTTCGATTGCATTCATTTGCAATTAATGCCATTTTAAACTAAATTCTTTTTAAAACATTATCTTATACTTCAAATATTTTTAAAAGAATGCATGCATTTTAAAGAAAAACATTTAAAATAAAGTATATTTTCAGATTTTGATGTCGACAAGATATGGAATTAAATTTATTAATCATAATTTAGTGAATTACATACAAACACAGCATAGAAGTGCCACTTTTTGGGCGATATAAAATAAAATCTAATCAACACCAATTTGTGTCATGTGCAACTAAATACATGACATGTGCAACATGTATTTAGTTGTGCAACTAATTTATTCATGTGCAACTAAATGAAGTTTCATGAAATTCCTGTATTTAATGGTGATCAAAGTTATAATTTCTGCAATTAATGCATTAAATAATATTAAGTCATAACAAGATATAGTTATAGATTTTCAATTAATATTAAATTAGGCATACATAGCCTTCTTTATAGTCAGTTCATAATATAATAAATATACCTTATTAATATGACATTTGAAAAATCTGCATTTACTCAGAGATGTTTTAAGGTTTAGTTCCAATTACCAAGTCTAGATGGTTAAGCGCTTTTTCGGCACCGTCAATGATCACTATTAGTGTATCGGTGATGAACAGAAAAATAGAACACACTTTTTAGCACCAGATCCAAAAAGAAGTTGTTTCAGTACTAAATTCAGTATACGATAATGCTCAAATAAATAAACGAATGCTAACATACAAGCAGCAATTATTCCAACTTATTGACAAAATGTTCAGGCCAGGCGTAGAACTCAGGCAATATAACTTAGAACCTTTTTCTCCGTCAAGCACTTCGTAGAAAATTAAAAACAACCTTTACATTTTTTTAATAGACCGTAATAGATTCCAGTAAACCTAAAAAATATTATTAACATTTTTATTTTATTTTATTTTTCTCCCTCTGGGTCAATGGATTCCTAATTCTCAATACATCCGCCTCTTGTCGCGCTTTGGAGGATTTTATACTCATAATTGATATACATCTTATATTTTTTATCAGCTGCTCATTGTTCATGTTTTTAGCAGCCTGGCCATTTTATGGCGTTTCTTCGCTTATGTTCTATTATTTTCTTATTTATCATACATTTTACCTTTGTGCCACCTATTGTCCCATTATCGGAAACCCGAGTTTACAAACTCCAGTCTGTAACCATTTTTTTTAAGATCTTAATAAAGGTGACTAGAAGGGACATCCATACTCGACAGACCTGGTTTCCTCGTATGAGCAACCCCTTTCAGGCAGTCAAATTAAAAACCTCAGGCTTAAATTTGTAATGTTCTATGAACCTGGTGCAGTGTCTGATTATCACAGGGGCACATGGGGCATATTGCTCAGGTCCATATTTTCTTGCCACCCCCAAAATGCATTTTGTCCGCTCTCTGAAGATACAAATTAACGAAAAGTTCCATTTATAATTTATAGAAAAAATGATTTTTTTTCCATTGTTGTACACTAAATTATCTCAGTATTCTTCACTAACGACAAGGAAATGTAATGTAAACTTCGAAATTCCGAGAAGAACGGACATTACAACCCAATCCGGAACCTAATCCATATTACCCGCAAGCTAAGCAAGGTTAGAAGAAAACTACGGAAAACTCTTAACTGTAAGCAGGGGCGTAGCTTGAAATTTTTATTGGGGGGGGGGGGGAAGGACCTGACTTTGGCGCCCTTTTATAATTTTCACTCTCCACTCCCCCCCCCCCTTCTCTCGCCGCATTGCCATCAGCCGCGCTAGAGGTCTGCAGGTGCCGAAATTTCCAGGCCCAGGCCCGGCACGGCATAAAATTGAAAATTTGGGCCCGACCCGATCAAAAATTATTTTGGCCCGGCCCGGTATAAAAGCAAAAATTTCGGCCTGGACCGGCCTGGCCCGACTGAATATTTACAAAGCATGGCGATATTTCTGAAGCAACATTAACCTAAAATTAAAATTACACTTACTTATTCAAGAAGCGCACTTACTTATGCATAGATTTCATTTTCAGATTATGTTCAAAATGCATGGAAAGCAAAATATCAACAATATTTATGATCACTTAGACAATAATGTACATAAACACTGATTAAAAAATTGACTTAGACTATTACATTCAAATGAGAATTCAGTAAGAGAAGAAAAATCCGTTATAGACAGGTTACATTCTTAGCAGGTTACATCGTCTGTTGTATGTATTATATTCTTTTTGCATGGTTCAAGACATTTTTCTGTGTAAGAAAGGATATCGTCATAGACTATCTTTAGTTCACATGTTTTACTGTACTTTATTTATTTATTTTTAATTTTATTTTTTTGCTTAGAATAGTATGTACTATTCTTTAAAACACATTTTAATTGTAGAATAATGACCATTTAAAAAGGTATTCATTTTTCGCAAAAATTGTTGTGCCAGGCCTAATTTTCTGATTTTTAAGCTGGCCTGCAAATTTTGGTCCATGAAGACCTCTCGGAAGAATGACGTTCAAGCACAGCTTGACCCAGAAAAAATGAAGTCTAGCTCGTCCCGGCCCAAGTCTGCAGAAAAAAATTAAGCCCGGGCCGTGCAGATCTCTAACTCGTGCGTCTCGATTGCCTGTTTAAAATATCAGTTTTAATTTTTACAGAAAAATTACAATACTATTTGATTCTTAGAGACCTGATTAAAAATATATGAAATTTTATATGCAAACAGGTGATAATGATTTTATGAATGTGACAAACGTAACATTTTGAAATGGATTTGAACCTTAACTAAAGCAAACCAGAGATCTGCACGGGCTGGAATTTCCAGGCCCGATCCGTACAAAAAGTTCTTGGTCCGGTCCGGTTCGCTATAAAAGTTAAAATGTAGGCCCGAGGCCAGCCCGGCCTGTGCAAAGATAGGCCCGGCCCGGTATAAAAGCTAATAGTTCGGCCCGAGCCCGGCCTGTATCAAACAAGTGATTGGTCCGACCCAGCCCGGTATAAAATATGAAAATTCGACCCCGGCCCGGCTCGTGAAAACAGATTATTGGCCGGCCCAACCCGGCCCGGTATAAAACTTAAAAGTATGGTCCAAGTCCAGCCCAGCCCGATATAAAAGCTAAAAGTTCTCGACCGACGCGACAAAAAAAATTGCTGGCGAGGTCCGGCCCGCAAAAAAAAAAAAATACTGACCCAGAGCGAAATACGAGTAAAGCTAAATCTCGCACCGAGCCATGACCTTTGTAAGAAAATGGTAAATTCTTCAATTTTTTGGTATCTGAATAAATTGTGTAAATTTTATATTTTTACAAATATTAATACGATATTTTTGTATTTACGAATGAAAATGACTTTCTAAAAGTTTCGGAAAAGTAGCCATTGGATACGGCAACAGCTTTTAATATAAAAGTTGCTTATTAAGAGATGTAACCCGTCGGGCCTGTTTTCACTGAATTTTCAACAGGCCGGTCCGATTCCGTGCCAAACTTTTAGCTTTTAGACCGGAGGCTTGGCCAAGATAGTTTTCGTTCGGGCCGGGCCTGTAAATTCTAGTCCGTGCAGACCTATACCCTAGAGATCACGATCTGCACGGTCCGATTCCCGCACCCGGCCAAATGAAGTCAAACGTTCCAGGCTAATAATTAAAAAACATAAACAGGCTAGGCGGTTTGGTAAAAAAAAATTAAGAGGAACTACCGGCACCGATATACCAAATTTAAAAAGATCGGTCTAAGCCGATGAAATATGAACAATTTTCAATGGACCTGGCTATGCCAGAATACGTTATACATTATGTTGCACAATTCGATACTACACTGCTCAAAACAATTAAAGGATATTTGAAGTTTTATATAAAATAAAGATATAAACGAAAATTTTTTTTGCCGAAAATAGAAGAAGAGAATCACAAATGCAAATTTTTCTGGTTTTCAAACTGTGGAGTATGCAAATTTTGAGTTCGACGTCAAAAACGTCGCTTCAGCGGCAGCGAATGAAATTTGACTTTCAACTGGATAAAAGAGAATGAAGACAAGGATGATCGGCATTCAGTGATTGCTTTGTTTCGATGAGTACGATGTCTCAGCGAAGTCATTTGACAGATTCAGAAGCTTGGAGAATTGTTGGTAGGTTAGAAGGGGGCCAAACTCAAGCCGAAGTAGCGCAAGCCATTGGTATGTCACAAAGTGTCATTTCTAGGATCTGAAACCGTTTTTTGGAGAGTGGATGTGCAGGCCGAAGACCAGGGCAAGGTCGTAGACGGGCAACAACGCCCAATGAAGATCGGTATTTAGCGTTAACAGCTCGGAGACACCGAAACATGAACGCTACTCTTCTCCAACAACACCTTCGCTCGGCTACAGGCACCACGATTTCAACTCAGACTGTCCGAAACCGGCTCCATGCTGTAGGTCTGTATGCTCGTCGACCGATGGTATGTGTTAGATTAACATCAAGGCATCGTCGCGACCGCAGGGAGTGGGCAACCGAGCATGTCAACCGGAGGAGAAATGAATGGAGCAATATTCTGTTTTCTGACGAGTCCCGTTTTTCCGTGCATCCGAATAATAGGCGTATTTTCATCTGGAGGGACCGTGGCAGTAGGAATAATCCTGCGTTCGTGCACGAAAGTGTCAGATTTGGCGGTGGAGGAGTGTTGGTGTATGGTGGCATCTCCATTGTCGGGCGCACTGACCTCTACATCATTCGAGATGGAGCTCTGACTGGTCGCTGATATAGGGATGAGATCCTCAGACCTATTGTAGTCCCTTACGCTGCAGCAATCGAAGATAACTTCATTTTAATGGACGATAACTGCAGGCCACATCGTGCAAACCTGGTGGAGGATTTCCTTTTCGAGGAAGGAATCGTTCGAATGGAATGGCCAGCGTGTTCTCCAGACATGAATCCAATCGAGCACGTTTGGGACGCTCTAGGAAGACGAGTTTCTGGCCGCCAATAACCCCCACAAACTCTCCAAGAAACTGGAAAGAGCTCTTCTGGAAGAGTGGGGCAGAATACCCCAACTCGTCATTAATAGCCTCATTGAGTCCATGCTTCAAAGGTGTTCAACGTTGCTGGCCGCCCGTGGAAACCATACCCCCTACTGAAAATGATTTTCTTTGAAGAAAACACCTTTTCTTATTCTTTTTTTCTCATATGCACAAATTGTGTTTTTTTCCTTTTGTACACAAATGCGCAATAAAATGCATTTTTTTCTGCCAAACATGTGTAATTTATTCTCATATAACCTACTATGTCTGTCGACCATGTATCAGTCAGCTAAAAAGTTTCCCAGATACAAAATCCACCTAAAACTGCAATATCCTTTAATTGTTTTGAGCAGTATAGTTTGACCATATTAATACAGAAATTAATATGCCTAACGTAGAGATTTTCATCGGACAGTTACATTGTTTCTGAGCCTGCACCTACTTTTAACTGTCGACTCGGGCCGTGTTCAGGCATACGTTTTTTCTATATACGCGGGCCTGGCTGGGCCTGAACTTAATTATTCCCAAGACGTGCATAGCAGACAATTTTTTATTAAAAACTAAAATTGATAATGGGTTTTTGGTAACAAAATCTTTGGAAATAAACTTTAATGAATTCCGAAGAAATATTTTTTTAATCTAATTTTTTAATTATAAAGCTTCAAAATGTGTGATGTTTTTAAACATTTTTTATCTTTACTCTAAAGTATATATTTTTTAATGAGTCTTTATTTGAATATAAATATCTAGAAATCTAAGTATTCATTAATGTTGACATTCTGTATTCTATGGATTGCCCACATGTAGTCTGAAATATACTTTAAAAATTTCGCAAAAAAAAAAATTATATATATATATATATTTGCACTATTCTTTAAAAGAATGTTATGAAAAATCGGATTTTCTTTTGTAGAAATTGTACCGTTCCGGGTCGGGCCGAACTTTCGGTTTTTAAAACGGACTGGGCAGGACCAAGATAGCTTTCGTTTGTACCCGGGCGGATCCGACCCTAGAAATTTCAGCCCGTGGAGACCTCTAGACCACCACCACCTCTCTGAGCCGTTCTGTAACCTCTCTCCAGTCACTTCCATTTCTTTACACTTTCTTGAGATTACCAAAGGTGACCAAAAGCTACTGAGATAAGGAAAAAATTGTACTTCTAAGGATCGAATTACATTACTGCCCTGCAATTGATTGCAATTCTTAACATTCAAAATAATGTTCTTGTATAATTACTTGCAACTACTATTTAAACACTTTCTTTATGGATGCCTAACGGCGCCCTTAAACAATCTTTGGCCCCTTACATGAACGTATTGGAAAACCGTTCTAACCCCCACCAGTCAGTTCCACTTCTTCACACTTTCTTTCTACAACAAATGGTGACCAAAAACTACTAAGATAAGAAGGGAATATTTGGACTTCTAAGGATTGAATAACACTTACCGTCCCGCAATTGATTACAATTCCTATTTTCAAAATTTTATCTTTTGCATGTATACTTTTTTTTGGCGTGGCGTCAGGGGGGAGAGTAGAGGTAGTAACAAATTTAAAATTAAACCCCTTATGCAAATTTTGTATGTTAAAAGTAACTTACTTTCTAATTTAAGATTTAAAATAGTGTTTGTATAAACACTTATTACTACTAATATACCCTTTCTTTATGGGCGCCTGACGGCTCCCTTAAACCTTCTGTGGCGCCCTACCACTTGAACTTATTGGGAGGGGAGGCTCCCCCCCTCCCCCCCCCCTAAAGCTACGTCCCTGACTGTAAGGCCGACAAACGCGACATGAGTTCGAATCCAGCACTTCCCGTATAGCATCTTTGAGAGTAGGATCTCTCAGCCACCGATGGGGCCAAATGTCAGAGGCAGCTGAAATTAACGGCAAAAGGAAACTGCATTGTATAAAATCAAAATTAATTTAACCGGGAAAAATTAAAATATACCAAAAAGTATTCTGACAAAAGAACTTTTCTTTGTAAGTATTTCTAGTTTTACCGCTGAATGCTGTTTTTATGACGAAATTTGTTTTTCATTCTGTTTAATGTTATTTATATTTAAATATGCATTTTTTTTCCACATATAGAGAATTGTTATAAAATTTTAACAAATCACCACATATAAAAAATGCAAAAAATTATATACTTATATCAGATTGAAGATGCAACAATAATCTGGAACAATGGCAGCAAAGCGTTTGGCGGTAGACAAAAGACGAAAACGTCGTTGCATTGTAGGATGGCAGCATTTAAACATCCGCTAGACATATTGCACGGAATCAACGGTTGCCCGACTTGGACGAAAATATTTTTGGTTGGCTTAACAATGCTTCAATTAAAGAAGCCTCGATTGGCTTATTGTTGGCATACCAACTTCACTATTTTCCAAAGGTTTTCACAAAACTGCAAACGATGGGCCTGTGCTACTTGGGAAAGGAGATAATGGATTGTCATTTGTCAGAGAGCATGTGCGTTTCTGCTGCTTTTCATTCTTTCTTCTTTTCATTTTATCTTAAAGCTGCGTTCAGGGGTCGGAAAAACGACTTTTTTTATTGTAGCGAACTACAACTACAACTACTTTGTCGAAAATGTAGTTAACTACAACTACAACTGCTTGTTTTAAAAAGTAACGACTACAAACTACTTTTCAAAAGTTGTCGCTACTTTCAAATTTTGTCAATGTGTTCAATTTACACTAGAAATTGAAGACACGGATTATACAATAAAGTGACCCCTCGTTATATCGCGTCTGCCGGGATACAATTAAATAAATGCGACATAACCGAGGCCATTACAAAATTAAGAAAGATACCATATACAAGGAAATGTTTTGTGTTTGACTCGAAAACGTTAGTTTATACACACTTAAAAATTTTCGTAGAAAAATTAAGAGTGATATTATAATCTAGAAAATTACAGAAAAACAACCCTAAATGCAAACAATAAATAAATCTGTAAATAGAGCAATTCCGAATAATAAGAAATCTGGCGTTGAAACATGAAGACAAGTAAATAGACAAGTGTTGCCAACAAGAGAATTAATTCCTTTGGTGGGTTAGTACTTGATTTCAGCAGCAAGTGTCAATGGAAGAAATCTATGACTTCATTCAATGCGGGGCTATACACTGCAGCTGAGATTTGCCACTACGATTCGGAAATTTTTGAGCAGAACAAATTCTGCACAAAAGAAGCTAGTTTCAACCACGTGATTTTCAGAATGGCATTTTTTTCCCTCCTAAGTACCGTCGGTTCTCGCTACAAACTACTGATTTTTTGTATCGCGCTACTCGCTACACTACATTGTTCAAAATGTAGCGCGCTACACTACAAACTACTGTAAAAAGTAGCGACTACAGTAGTTTCGCTACTTGTAGCGCGTTACTTCCGACCCCTGGCTGCGTTCAGACCATATTTTCAAAAATGCTCGACAAAATCTCATAAATCATTCGACTGGCCTTTCTTTCCCAAAGGTTCTGTGGTCATCAACAAAAAAAAGGGGAGTCTCAAGAAAAAAAAGAGGCGGAGGTAAACATTTCAACGACGTTCACCGCCGACCTCTGACTTCTAGATTCCCGACAGAAGTCATAAAACATGAAAGGAAGCGCCTCACCGCAATAAAGGTTCCGTTTAACAAGTGCTTAGTGTGTTTTAACCTTAAGGAAAGGGTGGCATTATGACGCCTTAAAACAAATATGTGCCAAATTTTAAAGTTATTAACTGTACATTATTTCTTACGCATCAAGCATCTATGTTTATAGATTGATTCTATGATGGCTGATTGATTTATCGGGAACATTATTGAAAATTTACCGTATAATTTTGTTTCGTATAACCGAGGAAAAAATATTTCTACTCTTCTCTGAAACATTGGATATATATATAGATATATACTCACTAATAAATTACTTTTATAGGTAAAAAAACTGCAGAATTATAAATTTCAGAAATGGAATAATATCAGATGCAAAATGCATTACACAATACTAAAAGAAGGAAACTAACTGAAATTTTACAAAATCTTCTTATGTTCTCCCTCACATTTATCAATTTAACGTCGAGACTAAAAACATTTTAAGCAATTCTCGGGCGCGTGAAAGATCATACAAACATTCTTTAACACCTCAAATGGGTACTTTAACAACCGGGCCAGCAATCACGGAAAGGGGTTTTCTTCCTCATTTTCATATTTCAGACTCGTATATGACAGACACAAATTGTGAGTGTTTCTCAGCAGCGGCGCTTCCTTTTTCAATGGCACCATGCCATTTTGAGTTTCCATTCATGAAATGAGCTTAAAACATGAAAGGATTTTATATGGCTTTTTTTTTTTTATGAGGAAACTACTCATGTATGCTTGAGTGTTTTGATGCGAATTTTTTTTTTCCCCCTGTAGCGAGTTCTGTATCATTTTGCATTTTCATATGTGATAATCCTATTCTTCGACGTATATAACGCCTTAACGAATGTTGTATCAAAGCATATAACATATTCAAATGTTATTATATTACATATAAAGTGAAGAGCTTGAAATACGTCCATTAAAATTAATACTACAAATATATCTCAAAAAATTTTCCAAAATATATATTAAAACATTTTTATTTTGCCTAAAAGACGTCAAAATATCAATAAAAACATTAAAAATGTTAAAATTTACATGTTTCGATTTTTTCACCAAATCATCATCGGAATATACACAAAACACAAACACAATGTACATAAAACCGGAGTGCCTGAACAGTGCCCTATATCATATAGCCGGAGTGCCCTTTATCATATAGGGACTGTTCGGGCACTTCGGTTTTATGTACATTGTGTTTGTGTATATTCTAATGATAATTTGGTAAACAAATCGAAACATGTAAATTTTAACATTTTTAATGTTTTTATTGATATTTTGACGTCTTTTTAAGCAAAATAAAAGTGTTTTAGAATATATTTTGGAAAATTTTTGAGATATATTTGTAGCATATAACATAATA
The DNA here is from genome assembly GCA_963931845.1 of Maratus michaelseni. Lineage (NCBI taxonomy): Eukaryota > Metazoa > Arthropoda > Arachnida > Araneae > Salticidae > Maratus > Maratus michaelseni. Next base: position 328,782,259 of record OZ007590.1, read on the forward strand.
ACTGGACTTTTAAACTAATTATAGTAGATATACAGAGTGACTCAAAAGACACATGGTGAACGAATAAATAACTTCTGGCTTAGTTGTTATTACTACCTTTAACTTTCCTTTCAGGTTTAAAATCTAAGTTATTTTCAGGTTTAACATGTAGAAAAGGTTTAGACAATTTTATAACTATTTGATTATTTTATTAGTCTTTAAAATCAGTAAGTACACGCGCCGGGGTAGATCTCATCCCAGTCACATTTTTTCTTCGAAAAAAGGCAGCGCAATTTTTACAGGAGCTGCTACCAAATCTTTAAATAAACATAAAAAACGTGATTTTTTTTTCTACAAAGAAGTAGAACTGATGCGTTTTACAATATAAGTCAGTAGATTTGTTTTTAAAGCGTATTTAGTCAAAAATATAGTGGGAGACAAAATGCGGTGAGATTTACCCCATGCATGTGCTAAAGTTGCAAAAACACGCGAAGATGACTGTACGAAGAAATGCTTCAATAAAAAAGTTCGATGTATAAAGAGATTCCCGAGTCCAACTTATTCGTCTCAAAGTCTCCCCCAATAATATATTGTAATTTTTTTTTTTACTCTGAAACCACTTTATACCGTCATATTTGCGCGTTCGATCGGAGGCCATTTACGAATGAGCCATTTACGTTACCTTTCAGAGATCTACATGGTCGTAACTTTTACAGGATTCTGAGGTCTGCAAAGCCTCTGCTCTTTGTGGGATGCACGTCAGTTTTGTGAAGCATTTAGGATATTTTCCAACAGAGGGCGAAGATGTCAAACTGGGAGGGTAAATTACTTTAATTGATCAGTTAGCTCCTGATTGATGTCTGATGTCTTATGACGACACAAGGCTTGGTTACGACCTGGATGCCCCAAACCACAAACGCTTGGAAGAAGCACCAATTCAACACTTTTTATCTTAAAGATGGATCGAAATTGACGTCGGTGAGTAATAAATGTTGGGCTGAGAAACAAAGTTTACAGGGCCAAAAAAATATTTTTGAATGGAAGATTTAAAGTTAGAAAAGGAGCTGGCAATTTTAAAATTTAAATTTTGAACTTTAAATTTAATTTTGAATTAAAAAAGGGTTATTTTTAGGGTTTCGTTCATCCCACTACGTTGTCTGTCCGTCACAGAGCTATTCTCAGAAACTATATAACATACAGATTTGAAATTTTGTGTACTTATAGCTGAATATCTACTATGAAGCTAAAAACTTTAAAATAAAAAAAATCTTATTATTTTAATATAGAGAGATAAAAAAACAAAAAATCTAACAGCCTTTTCCTATTAAATTGAAACATTTTTCGTTATAGCAGTTGCCAACAATTAAAAATCCACAATAAAATTCTTTCTACAATAATTAATTTTCTATTGAAAGATTTCCACGTGAAAAATGAAAATGAAATAAAAAGTTTCACCAATTGAAAAAAAGATTAATATGACGTCATATTGGTAATAAAACGGAAATTTGCATATATTTCTCAATAATACAAAGAGTATGAGTATGTGTAAGTACAGAAAGCAATTTAATATGATGTCATTAGAGAATTAAAAAGAAAATTAATCTGACGTCATATTGGAAGTTTAACGGATATTTCAAATGTTTGAGAATAACACAAAGAGAGTATCAATATGAGTAATAGAGAAAGCAAGTAGATATGACGTCAGCAAGTGATTATAATGTCATATGAGTTTGAGGAACGTATTGAATCATGATAAAAACCCGATTATAGAAATATTAGCATATTTTAACATTTTGAAGGTCTCTATACAACATGTTTAATTTTGAAATTGATTTTTTTTTAAACATCGCATTTAGTCCACATGACAGATATTATTATGACAGAGTATAATAGCGGACTTCGCCCGCTATAGGGCCGGTTCAGATAGTCGAAAAAACGAAAAAAATAGACTGTAAATTTTTACTTTATAAAAAACATGACTTTTTTATTTTATTTTATTTTATTTTTTTGAAAATGAAATTTATTTGGATTTATTAAAGAAAAGATAAAGTGTTTTGAGAAAGAAATATTAAACAAAACCCTTTGTGCGATCTTCGATCACACTTATCCACTTGTTATCTTTTCATATGTATATATATTGCAGGACCAGTTTTGTTTTAACACTCATTTTGTTATTAAAACTTTCCTGTTTCCAAAATTGTTTCCCTTTTGTTTTTTCAACAGTTTAATAAAAATAATATAAGCGCAACTTTAAAAAATAAAATAAAATACTGTATGCTACAAAAATAAACTGGAAGTAATACATGAAACTGGAAGTTAGCAAACATTTATCAATGGGTCTCACTTGTCAGCTGGGCTATTTTGAACTGTTTTAGCTCGAAATTGTACACATGCATGGACAGAAAGCGTGAAACGTGTTTCTTTCAAAATTTTATTTTTTCTATTTTGTATGGAAAATTTTTAGAATCTATTTCTATTATCTCAAATTTTTCTATCTATTTTTCTATTTTTTCTAAAATTTTTATCTTTTTTTAGGCTATACCTAAAATAACTTTATAAAAAATCACTGTATTAATGAAATAATTTAAATATTTTTTTCTAGGTTTAATATTTTTTTAAGAGGGAGGAACGTGGAAAAATGTGTCCCAAAATTTGAAAAAAGAAAAAAAAAGAGAGTATATATTTTGTATTTTCTTGGAAATTTATCAAATCTCTGCAATAGAAGTTCGTTTTGAATATCATTGTCATGTGTAATCTTTTGTTTAAAGAAAATTGAAAAAAAAAAACACATTCGAATTTTTTATTCGTTAAAGTCAAAACTTACTGAAATTTACTTGCAATCAATCATTTTTTTAAAAATGTGTAATAGTTCCATGCAACTGTTTTTAATGTTTATTTTTTTGCTTAGTATTTCATGAAACTACTGTAAAGATATGTTTGAAAAATGCAGTGATTTAGTATATTCATGACACAAAGAAACATTCGGTATGCTTCGTGGAACTCAATTAAAAAAAAAAAAAAAAAAAAAAAAAAGCTCTCCAAAAGTTAAAACCTTTATAGTAGGAAACAAAAGATAATCTGAGTTATTTAACCTAATGAATTTCCTAATGAGTTTATTTTATTTAGAAGAACTATGATTATACAATAATTTTACACTTTAAAATGCATTTTTTAAAAAGTTTTTTGAAAAAAAAAATCTCTACCTTCATCATATTTTCACTACTTGTTAAAATAATTTATATATATATATATATAATTTTTTTTCGTTTTTTTTTTTTTTTTTTTTTTTTTTTTTTTTTTTTTTTTTTTTGAAAAAAAAGGTCGAAAAGTTAAAAAAAATAACATATCACAGAATGCAGTCACCTGTATCTATTTCCATTCAAACATCTTCCTTAATTTTAATTCATCATGAAGAATGCTATCCTAAGTACCCTATCTATAAAAGAAATTGAGGTAGTCTCATTTGAATATATTTATAAGGTGTTTGCCGTTTTGGTCAAATTATACTATTTTTTTTTTCGGAATCAATAAGTTCAAAAGTATGAAATTTATAGCTGTTTTTTTGTAAAACTTCCTTTTTTTTTTAAAAGTTTAGTATTTCATCTAAAAACCTTAAATTTTTTTTTTAAGTACCTTGTTTGAATAAAGTGGTCCCGAACGTAGTCAGTTACCGGCCATAGCACTTTTAAATTGGAAAAAATGAAAAAAAATGACCATTTTTAACATTCTTAAAATGTAGGGTGAAACCCCCCAGTAACTGAACTCTAAGGATTCTTTCCTTTTCAAATCACTATTACAAAAATTTAAATCTATTTTATACTTACCTTTGTTTTTGAAAGGATAGTAGAGATATATTAAAAAATTATTGTTGGCAAAATTTTGAAAAATCATACATTTTATTATTAAAAATTAATTTTATTCATAAATATGGTCAAAAACTCCAGTAACTGACACAATCCCTATTTTGAAACACCAGTAACTGACACAGAGTGAACCAGTGACTGGCTCTTTATTTTAAAAGATTAAAATGCTAGCAAATCTTTATTATAAAAACAAAATACATTAATATTATTATAAAAAATGGGATTTAGTAAGCTGTACTGCATTATTAGTAACGCAGAGTATATAGTAGAAGTATATAGCAGTGATGTTTAGTATTGCATTATTAGTAATGCAGATATCCAATAACTGACATTTAAGAACCAGTAACTGATATCTGGTGTCAGACCCTGGTAAAACAACTTAAATTTTAATGGTGTTTACTACAAGATAAATTTAATTTATTCTTCTGCATTTTTAAACAGTTCGAATAATATATTTAAACTTTATATATAACTAATAACTAACACCTCTGTCAGAGACTGGTGAAATTAAATTCTAAGAACCAATAACTGCCCCCCCCCCCATTAAGCTAAATTAAATAATTATGGACCCTAAATAATGGCCCTAATATATCATATGCATCTTTTAACTAATTTCTACAAGTCTAACTTTAAGAACAATGTTTAGGATGGTTGCATTACAAATAGATTAGAAAAACACTTCCTTAATTTTAGAAATAAGATGGTTGCTTCAATATGGCACTTTTTAAATTCTCAAAAGTTTCTTCCTCATTGTATATGTTCTTGGCCCCTCTTGTGGTGATTAAATTGACTCCAAAATAAAAATAAGTGTCTTATTTACCACTACATGACATTACTTTGCAGAATTTTACACCAAAATGCTTATTTGAGTTAGATTTTTGCTCAAGTGTCAGTTACTGGTTAAGTGTCAATAACTGGGGGTTTCACCCTATATGATTTAAAAACACATTTTTTTGAAGGATGAAAGATATAAGTATATCTTTCATTTCATATATTAAAAAAAAATACAATATGCAGAATTAATATTTATAGGGGGCTTCAAACTGCCAGACATTTGTCAAGCAGTGGCACGAGAACTTACGCGTAGGATTACAAAAGACATTTTTCCTAAATAACTTTACCTAAATAACTTTGTATTTAAAGCATTGTTATATTTTTAATACAAAGTTGTAATTAGATTATACAAAATTTTGGAATTTTCGACAGTATAGCCACCAGAAACAATATTTTTTTGAACAACAAAAATGAAATTTTAGGTTCACTTTATGTAAACTAATATAAAATATATCTTCTGAAAATTTCATGAAAATATATTAAAAAATTTTTGAGTTATCCTGCGCGTTATGTCCAAAAACCTCATTGTGAGAAAACTGACTTCAAAGTTTTACTTTTAAGCTTGTTTACATTTGGGCCTTCGTACGGTTTAGGCTATAACTCGACTAATTATAGGAAATTTTCAATGCGACGTATTTCACAATGTTCAGAAAGCATTATCCTTTAATATATATATATTCTTGAAAAAACCGAATTTTTGAAAGTTTAAAAGTCCTATGAACCTTTAGGAATAACAACACAAAATCCTATGAAGAACAGCTGATATTGATATACCTTTTTCTAGGGAAGCGATTTCAATAATGCTCTTTTAATAGCTTTGGCAGTAGCTAAACTATAAATTTACCGATTGGCAAGATATAAAAACAAGTGGGTAAGTGTGATCGAAGATCGCACAAAGGGTTTCGTTTAATATTCCTTTCAAAACACTTTATCCTTTCTTTAATAAATCCAAATAAATTTCATTTTCTAAAAAAAAAAAGAAGTTATGTTTTTTATAAAGTAAAAATTTACCGGTCTATTTTTCTCGTTTTTTCGAATATCTGAACCGGCCCGCTATTATACTCTGTCATAATAATATCTGTCATGTGGACTAAATGCGATATTAAAAAAAAATCAATTTAAAAATTAAACATGTTGTATAGAGACCTTCAAAATGTTAAAATATGCCAATATTTCCATAATCGGGTTTTTATCATGATTCAATACGTTCCTCAAACTCATATGTTTACTATTCTCTATTACTCATATTGATACTCTCTTTATATTATTCTCAAACATTTGAAAAATCCGTTAAACTTCCAATATGACGTCAGATTAATTTTCTTTTTAATTCTCTAATGACGTCATATTAAGCTGCTTTCTGTGTTTACACATACTCATACTCCTTGTATTATTGAGAAATGTTTGAAAATTTCCGTTTTATTACCAGTATGAAGTCATATTAATATTTTTTTCAATTGGTGAAACTTTTTATTTCATTTTCATTTTTCACGTGGAAATCTTTCAATAGAAAATTAATTATTGTAGAAAGAATTTTATTGTGGATTTTTAATTCTTGGCAACTGCTATAACGAAAAATGTTTAAATTTAATAGGAAAAGGATGTTAGATTTTTGGTTTTTTATCTCTATATATTAAAATAATACGATTTTTTCAAATTTTATGATTTTGAGCTTCATACTACGTATTCAGCTTTAAGTACACAAATTTTTATGCCTGTAAGTTATATAGTTTCCGAGAACCGGCTTTGTGACAGACAGACAACAAAGTGGGAGTAATAGGGTTTCGTGAGATGAACAAAACCCTAATAAAAATTGCAATAGTTACGTGATTTTGCAAACAAAAATTTCTAGCCTTTTGTTTAATTATTTAAATTAACGTTCCTAAAAGGAATTGATTTTCCAGTAGTTGCCGAGGAAAAAAGGCATGTCAATGTCAGCTTTTTTTTTTCTTTTTCTTTTTTTTAGGAATTCGCAATTGTTCATTACTTCTATAAATTGCTACTACATTACCGTCCACGCTGCTGGAATGGGATAAAATATGTAATCTTAAATTCGATCTTCGATATCCAAATCCATTTTTTCCTCCAATCTGTTAATTGCGCCGCGTGATGATTTTTTCCTTTATGACTCAGTTTTATATTTAAACCTACAGTACCATATGCTTACTTTGAGTCTTGAACAGTTAAATTTGACGCGAATGTCTTGTGAATCGTACATTTTCACAAGGCTTAATTGATCCTAGTAAATATATATATATATTTTCTTTTTGAACAGTTGAATAAAATTTGGTGAGTGGCGGGAGAAGAAATAGAATAATAATAACAATAATAAAAAGAAAAAATTCTTAATTATATCTTCAGATTCAATAAATAGTTCCTCAAACTTCTTAACATTACGGTAAAAGAAACGTAGCTGAATTTTTATCAAAATATCTATATTAAAAGATGGCTATTTTAAGATATGTGACTGTATTTCACAAAGCATTTTAAGTTTGATTAGAATTTAAACAAAATCTAAAAATACAATATATTTATTTCGATTTAAAATTTTGAGATAAAAATGGATGTTTTATTAAAAAAAGGTTTATATTTTTTTCACTTTTGTCAGCTATACACATGCAACAAAGTTTAGCAGTTGTTCAGACATACATGTAACAAAACACGTGCAAGGGAAATTTTTCAGATTCAATTTTGAGTAAACTTTACATTAAAAAACAACAACAACAACAACAACAACTTGCAATTGGATTTTAAAATGATTTAAAATGATTAATTTATCTAAACATGACTTGCCATTATTTAATGGTTAAATAGTTATTATTATATACTATAATGGTTGCCATTGTAATCATATCAGGCGAAAAAAAAAACATATCATGTGAAAAAATAAAATTCTATCTATGTTTAAAAATTAAAATATTATTATCATATATTGATGCTTATTTCAAGTCAATTTCAAAAAGTATACCTCTGCTGTTTCAAAATTTTATTGAGTAAAACTAACACAAAAGTTAAATTTATATTTTTACTGATAAAACATTCTTTATAACAATACACATCATTTCCATATTTAATATTAGTACTTTCATCTCCATAAAAAAATTCTTTTTGTCCCAAGACATTTGGCTGTTTTCCAACGAATTTTTTTTTTCGATAATGTAATTCAATCTTCTGTTATTATGCCTTTCACAAAGCAAAAGGAAAAAAAAAGTTACCAAATACTTTTAAAAACTCAACAAAGAAAAATCACCCGATGCCTTTTGCCACTAGAGTTAAGACAAATTTCAGACATTTGATTCAATTTTCTCCAAAAGATGCTTTTTGTAACTGTAATCGCAAATCATATTAAGAAGAAAGTTTGTATTCATCTTTGAGTGCCACCTAACCGAATACTTCGAATAAATTTCCTGTAAATTTTCTCGACTTTATATACTTTTATTGCAAGAGTTATTCTTGTATAACTTTGTATAACTTCGTTTTAGTTATTTATTTTTTTTTTTTTTCACGAAAGCTATTTTCGAAGAGTATGTTGAACTTTTTCTTTTAAAAATTAAATTTTTATTAATTCTTCTTTGACATTTCTTAGTTTATTTAGTGATAATTTAACTATTAATATATAAATATTTCTGTAAAAAACCTGAAAGTTTTTTAAATACTTTAGTATGAGAATCATAATAAACTTTCCGCGAAGATTTCTTTTGTTTTATTTTTTATACAAAATTAAAAACGACAGCATTTTTGATAGTTTAGTTTCGAATATGATAAAAAGTGTGAAGATGGGAAGGATAACGTTGATAAATCTAACCGTCACTGGCCGTTACGTGGACCCAGGAGAAGGCTAGTTGGACTCAAATAATATATATACATATATACGAGGACATTTTGATAAGTTCTGGGCCTAACACAGAAATAAAACAAGTATGATCAAATGACAATGTTGTTTGTAAAGTATGGTCCTTTAGATGACATGCCGCCGAGTTTCAGACGCGTGAGTTTATTGGTTATTGCTAGGCGATAAAGTAAAGTAAATAAGTTTTGACATTTTCGAAAAATGAAAAAAATTGAAGTTCGAGCTGTCATAAAATACTTTGTTAAAAAATATTTAACCCCCACGAACATACAAAAAGAGTTACAGTCTATCTTAAAGGATTCTTGTCCTTCATATTCGATGATAAAATAGTGGGCTGCTGAATTTAAACATGGTAGGAAATTAATTCACGATGATGAACGCTCAGGACGCCCAAAAACCGCTACGACCGACGAAATCTTCTAAAAAAATCACAATGCAGTGTTGATTGATCGCCGATTGAAGATACACGAACTTGCTGACATTGCAAACATCTCGATAGACCGTGTCCACCACATTTTACACGATGTTTTGGGTATGTAAAAGCTTTCCGCTCGATGCGTGCCGCGCTTGTTTGACGTTGACCAAAAACGCCAAAGAATGAACATTTCTCAAGAGTCTTCTGAAATGTATTGTGTTGCAACTTGAAAAATAAAATGAAGTATTTTCAAAAATCTTGTATTTTCTTTTTCAGGCCGGGAACTTTTCGAACCACCCTCGTACAGGGCTGCACTAAAGAATTCGCACACAAGAGTGTATTTCAAATGTATTGAGTTGCAAGGAGACTACATTAAAAAATAATATGAAATTATGTCAAAAATCTTGTGTTTTCACTGTCAGGCCGAGAACTTATCAAACCATCCTCGTATATATATATATATATGTATATCATATCAGTCCTGGCTGTACCATGTTACTAGTTAGTGCTGTTACTTGTTAGAGCATTAGTAAATCATGACAAAGAAAATCCATTCGATGCTGCCTTTTGCCATTTTGAGATATTTGATTCAATTTTCTCCAAGAGAGGCTTTTTGTAACTGTAATCACAAGCCATTAAGAAGAAAGTTTGTATTCATCTTTGAGTGCCACCTAACCGAATACTTCGAATAAATTTCCTGTAAATTTTTTCGACTTTATGCACTTTTAGTGCAAGAGTTATTCTTGTATATAACTTCGTATAACTTTCCTTTTAGTTATTCCATATATTTAAAGCTGTTTGGTAATTCTGTCAAATCAAATATTCCATCGAAATTCGACCGAATACGCATGCGTCAAAAAATCACCGGCCAATGAGGTGAGGTTCTATGACTGTCTCTACAAACGTGTTTGGGATCGTATCATCTGTTGTTTTTTTCTGTTGTCACGTTGCGTTAAACCTAGGAAGATATTTATCTAGAACTCACTGTGGAGTGTTTAGAAGGTATTTATTTTATTTATTTATTTTATTTATTGTAATTTGTATGAATACTTAGGTGTCCATTTCGGATTTACTGTTTAAAAATGAATTTAGGCTCATACGTTGGCGAAATCCCGATGGAAATTTTTTTTTAGATCTCTATCATTTTGTTTATATAGTACAGAAAATAATTATTCAAACGTGTAGAACACGTAATACAAAATTGGACCACTTATGGTCTGTTTATTATCGGGAATGAATCTTATGGTGTTCCGATTGATAATGAAAACGATTATGTAAATATAATGTCAAAAGACAGTACGCACGGTAGTAATATTTTTATTATTATGTGTTCGAAAAAAGCAGAATCTGAGCATCTGAATATAAGTTATAAAATAAACAGAAATATATTATCTCTATTCGATTTAAAAGTTTTGTCATTACATAAGTGGGCTATTTTATTTGTAAAGAGTATGTATGCATTATATTGTTTGTATGTATACAAATCTTTATAATGTTTTGATTTGCAAACTCTTAATATTTGAATAATGTTTACATTATATTTGTTTGTATGTATACAAACAATATATGTATACAAAGAAGTATATATACAAACAATGTATAATGTATCATGTAACAATATTAATATTTACATTGTATTGTTTGTATGTATACAAATCTTGAATGTTTTAAATGGGCAAATTTGTAATGTTTTTTCTGTTATTTTTTTTAAATGTCAAAAAAAGATAAATTTTCAAACTTGGTATAAAAAACTTAGGTACTTTTCTCTATTATCCCATTGACCACTTTTCATAACAAAACAGAAATATATTATCTCTATTCGATTTAAAAGTTTTGTCATTACATAAGTGGGCTATTTTATTTGTAAAGAGTATGTATGCATTATATTGTTTGTATGTATACAAATCTTTAAAATGTTTTGATTTGCAAACTCTTAATATTTGAATAATGTTTACATTACATTTGTTTGTATGTATACAAACAATATATGTATACAAAGAAGTATATATGCAAACAATGTATATAATGTATCATGTAACAATATTAATATTTACATTGTATTGTTTGTATATATACAAATCTTGAATGTTTTAAATGGGCAAATTTGTAATGTTTTTTATGTTATTTTTTTTAAATGTCAAAAAAAGATAAATTTTCAAACTTGGTATAAAAAACTTGAGTACTTCTCTATTATCCCATCGACCACTTTTCATAACAAAATACTATCACCAAACTGTATGATTAAATGCCAAAATTGCAGTCCCATTTACTTGATGTCGAAAACATTATACGTGTTTTTTATGTCATCAAGTGGTTTTTAATTCAACATTTGCGTGTATTTTTCATTATGTTTATTTGATTTATTAGTTATTTCATTAATTAAAATAACAATTGTATCCTTAAATTCTTATATTTTATTTATTTATTTTGATATTCCAATGACAACGTTCTCCCATTTATTTGGCGATAGTTTTTTTTTATGAAAAGTGGTCGATGAGATAATAGAGAAGTACCAAAACTTAATTACGTATATGAGTATATTCTTTGACAGTATTAATCATTACTCGATATTTTAAAACTGCATCATATTTGTAGAATTATATTAATTTAAACAATGCTTCTATTGAAGTGTGAAGAACCATATACCTCTATGAAGAACCATATATTTACATAATTGTCTTCATTAGCAATCGGAACACCATAAGATTCATCCCCGATAATAAACGGACTATAAGTGGTCCAATTTTGTATTACGTGTTCTACGATATTTTTACATACATTTGAATAATCATTTTCTGTACTATATAAACAAAATGATAGAGATCTAAAAAGACAATTTCCATCGGGATTGATTTCGTGAACGTTAAAAGAGCCTAAATTCATTTTTAAACAGTAAATCCGAAATGGACACCTAAGTATTCATACAAATTATAATAAATGAAATAAATAAATACCTTCTAAACACTCCACAGTGAGTTCTATATAAATACCTTCCTAGGTTTAACGCAAAGTGCAAGAAAAAAACAACAGGAGATGATCCCAAACACGTTTCCAGAGACCGTAATAGACCTTCACCTCATTGGCCGGTCCTACCGGAAAATTTTTTTTATGCATGCGTATTGGGTCGAATATTGTTGAAACATTTGACAAAATAAGCAAACTGCTTCCACCTAGGTATTTATACACAATACAACAAATAAAATAAATGCCTTCAAAACCCTTTTGATCATCACATCAGCGTGCAAGACAATTTTTTTACCGGAAACCGTTTGATGAATTTCATTATTTTTCCGTTATCGATTGACAAATTTTACGATTTTACCGCTAACGATTGCTGAATTTCACAATTTATCGACTATTGATTAACGAATTTCATGATTTTTTCCATGAACATTTGTCGAATTGCACAAAAAAAATTAAGAATATCGTCAAATTGTCTTGGGTAAAAAAATTTTGAATATTGTCAAATGCCATCGAGAAAAAAGTCTCTTTGTCAAATGATTTTGAAGAAAAAATCGGGAAATTCACAAAATGGTTTCGGAAAAAACTTTACCAAATGGTTTCAAAATTCTTTGAGTGACAGCGGGAAAAAAAATTTCATTTTACATTCAATCATCGCAATTGGCGAGTGTGACTAAGTTTAGCCAGTGGTGGCAATAACATCAATCACCAATTTCCAGTATTACTCGCCGATTGGTGAATGTTAATTTTGTCTTATATCACAAACTGTATTTACATATACTACTAGATATAATGATTATGAACCATGATTTTTCTGTTATTGGGCGAGATTCATGTTTTTTCAGCAATTCTTTGACGAAATTAGTGTTTTTTCAGCGATCCTTTGAAGAATTTCGCATTTTTCTCACGATCCTTAACGAAATTCGCATTTTCCAGCAATTCTTTGATAAAATACATTTTATTCCGCAATTTTTAGACGAAATTTAGTAAAAAAGCGTGATCTTTTGGTGAAATTTCCTTTTTTGCGATTCTTTGACAAAATTTGCTTATCTTTCGCAATCCTTTTGCATAATTACGTTTTTTCTGTGGTCTTTTAACAAAAGTCATGTTTTCCCATGATCCTTTGATAAAGTAGTGTTTTTTCCTCAATCATTTGACAAAGTCTGTTATTTTCCCCCCGCGAAGATTGGTTAGATGTTTTTAGTCTGCAGGTGCCCTAAAAAGTCTGTGACGCCCGTTGCTGCATCGCACGCATTCTTCCATGGGGCATCGAATGAAGTAAATTCAACCTAAAGAATCATTGTTTCATTCCTGACATTTCTCGAAAGAAACAACGTTCAACTCATTAACTGAATTGTAAAGGGCGAAATGTGTCAATTAACAGAAAGTGCGCAATTTGTTCGTTCATGGAAAAAATCGTGAAATTCATTAACCGATAGTCGATAAAATTCGAAATTCGTCAATCGATAGCGGAAGAAGTGCAAAATTCATTAATCGACACAGTGGAAAAATCGCAAAATTCATCAACTGGTTTTGGGAGAAAAAATTTTCGAATAGCTTCGAGAAAAAAATTCACAATCTGCCAATTTCGGGGATGAAATTTGCCAAATGGTTTCAAAATTTGTCGCGCGACAGCAGAGAAAAAAATCTTTTTCCATTCAATCATCGCAATTGGTGAGTGTGACTATTATGTTTGACCAGTGGTGGCAATAAAGTCCATTGCCAAATTTTCAGTATTACTCGCTGTTTGGCAAGTGCTAATTTTGTCCTATACTTCAAAACCCTTTTGATCATCACATCAGTGTGCAGGACAATTTTTTTTACGGGAGACCATTTGATGAATTTCGTGATTTTTCCGTTATCGATTGACCAATTTTACTGCTATCGATTGTTGAATTTTATAATTTAACAACTATTGATTAGCGAATTTCATGATTTTTTCCATGAACGTTTGACGAATTACGCAAAAAAAATAAGAATATCGTTAAATTGTCTTGGGTAAAAAAAAATTTAATATTGTCAAATGCCTTCGAGAAAAAAGTTGCAAGTTGAAACGGCTGTGACCTCTTTTTCATGTTATGCATCTCCGGTGTCCATCCAGCCACTCCCCTCCCCCAAGTGATACACTTTTCTAAATTTTGTACACACCCCTCATGTGATATATCGGTGGAAAAGTCTTTGACCACTTATTCATGTTATGCATCTCCGGGGTCCATCCCGCCCCCCCCCCTAAGGGGGGCACTTTTCAAAATTTTGTTGACACCCCTCATGTCATACATTGTTGGAAAGGTCTGTGACTGCTTAATCATATTATGCATCTCCGGTGTCCATCTCCTCACTTTGCCCCCCCCCCCCCAAAGGGTACTTTCTAAATTTTGCACATTACCCTCATGTTATATATCATTGGAAAGGTCTGTGACCACTTAATCATTTTATGCATCTCCAATGTCCATCTCCCCACTTTGCCCCCCCACCCCCCAAGGGTACTTCTCTAAATTTTGCACACAACCCTCATGTTATATATCATTGGAAAGGTCTGTGCCCACTTAATCATATTATGCATCTCCAATGTCCATCTCCCCACTTTGCCCCCCCACCCCCCTAAGGGATACTTTTCTAAATTTTGTTGACACCCCTCATGTCATATATCATTGGAAAGGTCTGTGACCACTTAATCATATTATGCATCTCCGATGCCCATCTCCCCACTTTCCCTCGCCCCCCAAGGGATACTTTTCTAAATTTTGTTGACACCCCTCATGTCATATATTGTTGGAAAGGTCTGTAACTGCTTAATCATATTATGCATCTCCGATGTTCATCTCCCCACTTTGCCCCCCCCAAAGGGTACTTTCTAAATTTTGCCCATTACCCTCATGTTATATATCATTGGAAAGGTCTGTGACCACTTAATCATATTATGCATCTCCGATGTCCATCTCCCCACTTTGCCCCCCTTCCCCCCCCCAAAGGGTACTTTCTAAATTTTGCACACAACCCTCATGTTATATATCATTGGAAAGGTCTATGACCACTTAATCATATTATGCATCTCCAATGTCCATCTCCCCACTTTGCCCCCCCACCCCCCTAAGGGATACTTTTCTAAATTTTGTTGACACCCCTCATGTCATATATCATTGGAAAGGTCTGTGACCACTTAATCATATTATGCATCTCCGATGCCCATCTCCCCACTTTCCCCCGCCCCCCAAGGGATACTTTTCTAAATTTTGTTGACACCCCTCATGTCATATATTGTTGGAAAGGTCTGTAACTGCTTAATCATATTATGCATCTCCGATGTCCATCTCCCCACTTTGCCCCCCCCCCCCAAAGGGTACTTTCTAAATGTTGCCCATTACCCTCATGTTATATATCATTGGAAAGGTCTGTGACCACTTAATCATATTATGCATCTCCGATGCCCATCTCCCCACTTCCCCCCCCCCCCGAAGGGGTACTTTCTAAATTTTGCACATTACCCTCATGTTATATATCATTGGAAAGGTCTGTGACCACTTAATCATTTTATGCATCTCCAATGTCCATCTCCCCACTTTGCCCCCCCCCCAAGGGATACTTTTCTAAATTTTGTTGACACCCCTCATGTCATATATTGTTGGAAAGGTCTGTAACTGCTTAATCATATTATGCATCTCCGATGTCCATCTCCCCACTTTGCCCCCCCCCAAAGGGTACTTTCTAAATGTTGCCCATTACCCTCATGTTATATATCATTGGAAAGGTCTGTGACCACTTAATCATATTATGCATCTCCGATGCCCATCTCCCCACTTCCCCCCCCCCCCCCCCCGAAGGGGTACTTTCTAAATTTTGCACATTACCCTCATGTTATATATCATTGGAAAGGTCTGTGACCACTTAATCATTTTATGCATCTCCAATGTCCATCTCCCCACTTTGCCCCCCCCCCCCCAAGGGATACTTTTCTAAATTTTGTTGACACCCCTCATGTCATATATTGTTGGAAAGGTCTGTAACTGCTTAATCATATTATGCATCTCCGATGTCCATCTCCCCACTTTGCCCCCCCCCAAAAGGGTACTTTCTAAATTTTGCACATTACCCTCATGTTATATATCATTGGAAAGGTCTGTAACTGCTTTATCATATTATGCATCTCCGATGTCCATCTCCCCACTTTGCCCCCACCAAAGGGTACTTTCTAAATTTTGCACATTACCCTCATGTTATATATTATTAGAAAGGTCTTTGACCACTTAATCATATTATGCATGTTATATATCATTGGAAAGGTCTGTGACTACTTAATCATATTATGCATCTCCGGTGTCCATCTCCTCACTTTGCCCCCCCCAAGGGGTACTTTCTAAATTTTGCACACAACCTCATGTTATATATCATTGGAAAGGTCTGTCACCACTTAATCATATTATGCATCTCCCATGTCCATCCCCCCACTTTGACCCCCCAAGGGTGTACTTTTCTAAATTTTGCACACACCCCTCATGTGATATATCGATGGAAAAGTCTGTGACCACTTAATCATATTATGCTCCCCACTATGAAATTTGTCAAGTTAAAGCAACTATAATTTTACTTTTATGGTATTATCAAGTTGTTTGCCGTCAAATTTTGACGGGTTCCATCTAGTTTTTATTTTTATTTTATGAAAGCTATTTTCGAAAAGTATGTTGAACTTTTCCTTTTACAAATCAAATTTTTATTAATGCTTCTTTGACATTTCTTAGTTTATTTAGTGATAATTTAACTAGTAATATATAAAAATTTCTATAAAGCCGAATTTTTGACATTCGTGAAGGAATTCCGGTTACACTTTGCGATTTTTGAATTTTTAACGATTTTTTATTCGATTTTTTTTCGGTGTTTTTGCAATTTAAGGCGACTTTTCCATATTAATAAAATGGATCCGGTTTTAATGTTTGAGATCCAATATAGTAAATTCTGTCCGCTTTTTAATAAAGTTTATTCGCAATTCGTACAGCAATTTCGAATTTTTTTGCGAGCTTTTTCGTGTTTTACAGAGATTTTTCGACATTCGTAGAAGAAATCGTGTTTTAATCCTTTAGCCCAATATAGTAAATGCTGTCCAATAGAATTTTTGATATTTTTGCGTTTTTTCACGATTCTCTGTGATTTTTTGGCATCAGTAAAAGGAATTCGGTTTCAATCTTCTTGCGCAATATAGTAAATTTGTTTCTCTTTTCAATAAAGTTTATTTGGAAATCGTGCAGCGATTTTTTATTTTTTGCGTTTTTTTATTGTGATTTTCAGAGTTTTTTCACGTTTCCTTCTATTTTATTTTACGAGACCGGGAAACACCAAGCGGGTCAGCTAGTACATAAATATTTCTATATAAACCTGAAATTTTTTAGATACTTTAGTATGAGAAATACAATGAATTATTCGCCAATATTTAAATCACGCTTTTCTTTACCTTTTTTAATATAAAAATAATAACCACAGAATTTTGATAGATATGTTTCGACAATGATAAAAAAAGTAGGGAGACGGGAAGGAAAACTTTGATAAATCCAAAGTAACTTGGGGTTACTTGGATTGAAACATATACTTTTTGATCAGGCCTGGGTGTACTGTGTTAATAGTTAGTGCTGTTAACCCAGGGACTAGATGCGTCATGTTTCGGAATGTAGCTCACATTACATACTTTCTCATTTTCTGGATTTCTGCGTTTTTATAGCACTTTTCGTAATGTCGTTTCATGTCACATTTAGCAAGGTTAGTCTGTTGAAAATTTCTTTAAAATACCTTCATTATTGTTAAATTTAGGAACAAAAATCCAAGTTCGGATTGAAGTGAGAGACCCTATCATTTTGACGGAATAAATGGAGTGCAACCCTAGTTTCCTGCACTAAAATTGTTTGCTGTAATGTGCTCTACTACCATTCAAATTATTGAACAGTTGTTATGAATCATCCTGCATATATCTATAAAGACAAATATGATTGCTAATTTTAATAGATGGTGGCTAGATTAACTGTAAAGCTTCAAATTAATGAAAAACTAAGTTATCATGATTTACTACAACAACAGTTTTCAAAAACTAGACTGAAAACAATCATTGTAGATAAAAATTGTCTGTCAGTATTTTCCTTTGAGATCTATTCAGAAAAGTTGATATAATACAACACTCATAAAATATAGAAAAAAAACCCTCCTTTATTCTTCATTCTTCTGTACCGGAATTATCATATTAGCTTTCTAATATCAATATTTGTTTGTTGCAGTGTACTCTATTACTATAATGCAAATTATTGAATAGTTGTTATGAATCATCCTGTATACACGTATAAATATGAATATGATAGCAAATTTTATTATATGATAACTAGATTTATTGTAAATCTTTAAATTAAAGAAAAATCTTTATAATGATTCACAACAACAACAGTTTTCAAAAACCCATAAGCAAAGACTGAAAATAATCATTACAGATAAAATTTGGTTGTCAGTATTATATTTTTCGTTTGAGATCTATTTAAAAAAGATGATATAATACAACACTCATAAAAAAAGAAAAAAATACTTATTCTTCATTCTTCTGTACCGGAATTATCATATTAGCTTTTTAATACCGATATTTGTTTGTCGTAGTGTGCTCGTGCTCCAGTACTTTGAAAATTATTGAATAGTTGTTATGAATCATCCTGTATACATGTATATAAAGACGAATATGATAGCTAATTTTATTATATGATAACTAGATTTATTTTAAAGCTTTAAATTAAAGAAAAATCTTTAAGCTATCATGATTTACTACAACAGCAGTTTTCAAAAACCAATATGCAAAGACTGGAAATAATCATTGCAGATAAAATTTGGCTGTCAGTATTAAATTTTCATTTGAGATCTATTTAAAAAAGATGATATAATACAATACTACTCATGAAAAAAAAAAAATCCTTTATTCTTCTTTCCACTGTACCGGAATTACTACATTAGCTTTCTAATACCAATATTTGTTTGTGTGCTCTACTACTATGCAACTTATTGAATAGTTGTTATGAATCGTCCTGTATATATGTATATAAAGACAAATATGATAGATAATTTTATTATGTGATAACTAGATTTATTTTAAAGCTTTAAATAAAGACAAATCTTTAAGTTATCATGATTCACTACAACAGCAGTTTTCTAAAACCAATATGCAAAGACTGGAAATAATCATTGCAGATAAAATTTGGCTGTCAGTATTATATTTTCATTTGAGATGTATTTGAAAAAGATGATATAATACTATACTCATGAGGAAAAAAAAAAACCTTGTTCTTGTTTCCACTGTACCGAAATTATTATATTAACATTTAAATACAAATATCATTTTGCCAACTGAAGACTTTTTAACTTGTGAACATTTTTTTTGAGCTAAGAACTGTCAGTTTTTGGACTTAGAGATATCTGAATAGTGCTTTATAAAGAGACTTTAATTATGCATTGCATAATGAAACAAACAACAATGATATAAAACATACTTGGCCGGAGAGTGCAGCTTTTACTCTCAAAAAAGTGTTCAAAGAATACATTTTCAAAACTTTTTGAAACGATTATTATATATATAAAATACTCATTTTAGGGGAAAATATTTTTTATAACCGAATGGAATAATTCATCTTTCAAAAGAAGCAGTTGTTTGTATATATATATATATATATATATAAAGTTTAAAGAAAAAATATTTTTTATTATTGACGCAATAATGAAAGAAAAGTATTTCATTTTGAAACCAAGCACTTTAAAATCTTTTCATGCAGCATTTGACTCTAAATTTTGAATTCATCAAATTTTGGTTAAGGAGCTCCTCTAAGAAGTTATCTTTCCCACAAGTGATATATTATACTTTCAAATAAATCTGTGAAGTGAGAAGGGCTTTCTCGAACTTATATTCTACTCCATAAAAATGGATATCTCAGAACTGTTATAGAGACTCTTAAACGTACCTGAGAAGTACTTATTGACTAAGTTTCTGCGGTTATACTGGGATTTCAGAAATACGAACTTGCTACATTTAATATTTTTCTGAAGCCGTTTAAGTGAAATATACTGATATTAACCGAGTAATATGTGCTCCAGAATTAAAGATTGAAGATGAATTGATTTCATAGAGGATTGGTTTTTCTAGGATATTTCTAGGATTCTATTTTAGTAGGATTTAGAAATTTGTTTACCGTAATTTCCGGCGTATAAGCCGCGGCTCAAACAAATCTGTTTCCGACCAGAAATTTCATTTAATAAAATGTAGCTTATTTCTATTTGGTGATTATTTCACTTTATTTATTAAATAAAATTTCTGGTTTAAAACAGACTTATTTTAGCCGCGGCTGATACACCGGAAATTATGGTATTTTTTAGAACGAAACAAACATAGAAATTCAATTATTGTTATTTATTTAATAAAGGATATGCACAAGTAAAAAAAAAAAAAAGATATATTTAGTAATTTAGTGTAATTCTGTAACAGTTTCAGTAGTGAAGACAGTTTTTGCCTATTATTTTTTTTCTCTCTAAATGTGTAATTTTCTGCCACAGTCATGTAATAGTTTATTTAATATAGCTGTAATAAATTGATTATAGACTTTCTTAAAATACATCAGAAGCGCTTATTGGGGAAGTTTTTACGGTTATACTGAATTTCATAAATATGAGAGATTTTCTAGGATTTTTTTTTAGGATGTAGATATTTGTTTTCTTAGAACGAAACAAACACATATACGATTTCAGTTATTATTATTTTTTTCAATAAAAGATGAAACACGAATTAAAAATAATTAAATAAAATTTTATTCAGTAAAACTTTTATTCAGTAATTTAATGTAATTATGTAATAATTTCAGTAATAAAGACTATTTTTGCCTTTTATTTTTGTCAAAAGATGTAATTTTCTGCCACAAACATGGAATAGTGTAAATCATTATAAATCTATGATAAACCGGTTATAGAGACTCTTAATATACCTCAGAAGTACTTACTGGCTAAGTGTCTACGGTTATACTGAATTTTAGAAATACGAGGGATTTTTTAAGGATTTTTCTAAAATGTAGATATTTGTTTTCTTACATTGAAACAAGCATAGGATTTCAATTGTTATTATTTTTTTTTTAGTAAATGATCATGCATGAATAAAGAATAAAAATTTTATTCATTAATTTAACGTAATTATGTAATAATTTCAGTAATAAAGACTATTTTTGCATTTTATTTTTGTCAAAAGATGTAATTTTCTGCCACAATCATGAAATAATGTAAATCGTTATATACTGTTTCTATAATAAACCAGTTATAAAGACTCTGAACATACCTGAGAAGTACT
The DNA here is from genome assembly GCA_963931845.1 of Maratus michaelseni. Classification (NCBI taxonomy): domain Eukaryota; kingdom Metazoa; phylum Arthropoda; class Arachnida; order Araneae; family Salticidae; genus Maratus; species Maratus michaelseni. Next base: position 328,803,498 of record OZ007590.1, read on the forward strand.
TACTGGCTAAGTGTCTTACTGAATTTTAGAAATAGGAGGTTTTTTTTTAAAGAATTTTTTTAGGATGTAGATATTTGTTTTCTTAGAATGAAACAAACATAGGATTTCAATTGTTATTATTTTTTTTTAAATAAATGATCATGCATGAATAAAGGGTAAAAATTTTATTAGGTATAATTTAAAGTGATTCTGTAATAATTTCAGTAGTGAAGATTGTTTTTGCCTTTTATTTTTGCCAAAATATAAAGTTTCTGCTACAATCATGGGATAGTAAATCGTTACATAATATTTTAATAATTGGCCGGTTGGTTATAAATGCTTTTAACATACCGGAGAGGTATTTACTGGCTAATTGTCTACGATTATATTGAAATTTAGAAATACGATGGGATTTTCTTTTAAGGATTTTTCTAGAACGTAGTAATTAGTTTTCTTAGACCGAAACAAATATAGAATTTCCATTAATGTTATTAAAAAGTAAAAAAAAAATATATATTCAGTAATTCAGTGTGATTTGTAATAATTTTAGTTATGAAGCCTATTCTTGCTTTTTATTTTTGTAAAAATATGTAATTTTCTGACACAATCATGAAATAGTTTATATAATGTTTCTATAATAAACCGGTTATAGAAGGCTCTTAACATACCTGAGAAGTACAGGGTGATTATACAAAAACTATCCCGATATATGAGCCCCTAACTATCATACCGTTCACAGAAACTGAATGAAATTTTGGTTTAAAGTATTTTGAGGTATGCGCTCAAGAATCATATGAAAAACAATAGTTAAATTCTAACATTTACGGTTACAGTGACAAAATTTTGGAAATTTCAAATGGCAACACCTACCTTTTTTTATCGGAATGTGCTCTTCATTGTGAAAAACCATTAAAAACGTTAGAAAGGTACCTATAGCACAAAAATCGCCGGCGCTAGACAGACTTAGATGAAAAGTGCAAACAATCAATAAAGGACAGAGAAGCAACAAAATGTAAAATATTTTATTGTTCAGTGCTATCCACAATCTCCCGCATGCAAAGTGTCATCGCGTGTGAAGTGGAAAATTTGTGAAACACATTAAAATGCTTAGTTTTCTGTTGCTTCTTTGTCCTTATTGGTTGTTTTCACTTTACTTTTTAGTCTGTGTAGTGTTGACAATTTTGGTACTACAGGTACGTTTACAACGCTTTTTATGGTTTTTCACTATGAAGATCATATTCCAATAAAAAAGTAGGTGTTGCCATTTGAATTTTTCGAAATTTTGTCACTGTAACCGTAATTGTCAGAATTTAACTGTTGTTTTTTATATGATTATTGAACGCATACCTCAAAATACTTTAAACCAAAATTTCATTCAGTTTCTGTGAGCGGTATGATAGTTAGGGGCTCATATATCGGGATAGGTTTTTTATAATCATCCTATACTTACTGGTTAAGTGCCTACGGTTATACCGAATTTTAGAAATACGAGATAATTTTTTAGGAATTAGATATTTGTGTTCATAAAAGGAAACATATATAAAATTTCAATTATTATTATTTTTTAAATAAAGGATCAAGCATGAATTAAGAGTAAAAATTTTATTCCATAATTTTTTACATGTGATTCTGTAATAATTTTAATAGTTAAAACTGTTTTTGATATTTTCTGCCAAAATACGCATTTTTTTTGGCACAATCACGGAATATTTTTTAAAATAATATTTCTATAGTTGGTTGAGGGCACTACAGTCATTTTCTACACACGAGGACTAAACAGATCGAAGTCTCCGTTTAAAGTGAAAATAATTAATTTGTAACTGGTCAATGAGATCAATGTGTTATTAAAATAGGTACACATTGCAGAAACTTGGAATTTTTAACCAATATCCAATGTATTAAAATTTAGAACAAATAATAAGAAACTAGATTAAAAACCATTAAATTAAAATTGTTGAAAATCAAAGCGTTTATTAAAAATTAATATGATGCAAAAATTATTATGATTAAAAATTAAAGTACTAGAATTAAAATTGTATCACAGTTTCAGGTAAAAAAGAATTATTTCTGAATGAAGATGAATTGATTTCTTAGTCTCTTTGAGATTTGTTTTTTCTAAGATTTTTCTAGGATTTCGATATTTGCTTTCTTAGAACGAAAGAAATATAGAATTTCAATTATTAATACTTTATTTTTTTTTTCAATAAAGAATCAAACATGAATTAAGAGTAAATATTTTATACAGTAATTTAATGTGATTCTTCAATTAACTTGATAGTGTAAAGGCTATTTTGTCTGTCTGTCTGCCAAAATAGGTAATTTTTTGCCTTAATACCGAAATGATTTTCAAACATATGTGAATAAAATTTTAAGATTCTGTAATATGTGCTTGAAAAAGCACGAAGAAAAATATCAGTTTGTTAAATAAACTATGAGAGCACTATATTATAATATATATATATATATATATATTTATACATATATATATATATATATATATATATATATATATATATATATATTTATAAATAAATATATATATATATAAATATATTTATTTATAAATATAAATATATATATATATATTATTATTATATATATATATATACATTTTTATGGGATTTATATATTTATTTTTTAGAAAAAAAAAAAAACAGAATTTCATTTATTATCATCATATCATCATTATTATTTGAAATAAAAGAAAATCGTGAATAAAGAGCAAAAAATGTATTGTGATTTAATGTGATTTTGTAATTAATTCAGAAGTGAAGTTTATTTTTGTTTTCTGTTTGTCAAAACGGCATTTTCTGCCACAATCTTGAAATAATTTTCATACTTACATGCATAAAAGATTAAGATATTTTAATATGTGTTTCAAACAAACGAAAAGAAAGAAATTACTTTGTTAATTTCTCTATGACAGCAATGTATTATTTAAGAAAACATTTCTAAACACTGCAATTTTACACCTATACTTACAGCATTAAATCTTTGAAAAGATAAAAATTAGCTATAAATGATTTATAATTAAAATAGTATATCAGTTTTCAGAGAAAAAAAAAGAAAACGTTTTTCTTTTTATGACATGTGAGGTGAATTCTTATATATATAATTATGTATATATATCTATATATTTTGATTTACATATTTATTTTCTTAGAGTGAAACAGATATAAAATTTCAATTATTATTATTAATTTAAAATAAAGGATAAAGCATGAATAACAACCAAAAACTTGGTTTTTGTCAAAACACGATTGTACTGTTACATTATAATTTTTTCGCGTTTGACATTTGCTTGAACATACTTGGAAAATTCACTGATTTCTATCAAACGAATATCAAGATAAACATAAAATAGTCATAAAATATATTCTTGTAAAATGCGGAATATTCTATGATAAAACAAATATCCTTCAATGTCTGTAGCTTTCTAAGATTTCATTTAATAATAATAATGTTCCATCACATATGTTCATTATACAAAATTTACTCCCATTTCCCTCCGGAAAAATGAAATGAAATGAAATGTAAGATTTAAGTTTGTTCTTTGATTGTGTTATTAATTTTTTTTTTGAAATAATGCTTCATACCATTTATTATAAATAATAGGTGTAAAATAAAATTTAAAGTAAATATTCACATTACTTGTATAGAAATATATCTTTGTGAAATATAGAACATTATATGATAAACTATATAAAATATCTCTGTGTCATTTCTTATAAATTTAGAATAAAAACCTTTAAGGTTTTTATAATTAATTATTAGAAGTATACCCTTTCTTCACATAAAATATATATATATATATATATATATATATATATATATCGGACGGATGATTAAAAAAAAAAAAAAAACTTATCGAACATTAAACATAGAAAGTCGCAACACTTCCCTCCATGAAAATTACGTGTACAAAAGTAAGCCAGCAATTTCCCGAATAAAAATTAAACATATTACAATGATTGTTTAAAGGATGTGCTTTTCATTTTAATTTTCAGTCTAGATAGACTAATATGAAATAGCACATCACAAAGATAAATGCACTTAATTTCCATGGATAAACCAAGCTCTGTAACAAGTGAATGGAATTATGGACTGAACGATATAAATGCGTCATTAATATCCATTTTTAAAAGAAAATATACATTTTCATACATGAAATTGAATTATTTTATTTACGACTGCGGGAATATGAGTCATTTTCCCTTAACCCTTGGACAGTTTTTTTCTTTCTTTCTTTGTTTCTCGATGAATTTAGAAAATTAAAAAAAAAAATGCCTAATGAAAAATTCAGTAAAAATTCACTTAAAAGTTAATTAAAAAAAATCTAATTAGAATTTTTAAAAGATTTCTTCGAGGGATTCTCAGGTATACCTTGGAGTACCTCCACGCCTAATGTCGTATCCCTGGCCTTATCGAGCACAGCGTAAGAGTGTACACAGATAGACTGATAGAATAAAAAACAAACTCTTTGTTTTATTAATTTACATTGCATCTTTCTACGTGGTACTACTACCATACAAAATTTAGCGCAAAAAAATAAAAAAAGACAGAAAATGAAATGGCATCGAAAGTTTGTTCTTCTACTATTCTTTCTTTTAATACTGGCAAAAAAAAAAAAAAAGGGTCAGGAAATTTGCTATAAAAAATAGGTATAAAATAAAATTCAAAGTAAATATTTACAGTAATTGTAGAATATGTCTTTGTAAAATAGCGAATATTATATGATAAATTTTATGAAATATTTCACTATCTTTTCCTGTAGAAGGATTAAGGTGGCTGAACCAAAAGTGGCCAGTGTTCCTAAGGTAGCCCACCCCTCAAAAGTAGAATTAATTAAATTTTTAATCACAAAATGGTGCTACTGCATTGTCAATCATGTATCTGCAGTATACGTGGCTGAATTTAAAGACACCACCTTGATCTTCTGACATTTTATTCAGTGATTTCACTTTTGAGGAGTAGTCATTCCAATTTCCAGGTAAGAAGATATTTTAAGATATTTTACACGTGTTTAAATTCTTAGAACTTTGAGTTATGATACGTTTCCTGAGAGCTTATTTTTTTTCTCTTTAACCACATTTACTGCAATTCTAAGTTTATCAGACTAATACTTTTACGTCGTGCAAATGGCGACCATATGCATGTTCCCAAAGTGGCCACCTTAGAAAACAAATGTGGAAATCAGTGTAGTAAGGTGGATTTTCAAAACTTCTACCTTAATATCTGAAAAAACTTATTACCATTTATTGTTACCAGATTATTAATACCAGAAATCCCTCAAAAGAAGTCAGTAACTCCCAGAAGAAAATCTCTGAACTACCGTGCACAAAAAGTGCTTAAAGGTCTTTTCTCTATCATAAGATAAGAAGATTAAGAAGAAAACTTCAAAAGATATCAAAAAGACAGAAAGGATCATTGGAGCATAATTGTAAACAAAATGGTTTGCCAAATATTTTTTCACATTTTAAAAGTGATTTCAATACATGGGCCATCTTTGGAACACTATACGCTAAAGGGTTTTAAGGTTTATCGCCAGTTGTGATTTTTTTTAAAATGGATATTTATTTATTACTATTCTCCTCGTTATTAGCTTCTTCCAGGATTTCTAAGTAAAAAACTTTCAGATTGTTGATTTAAAAAAAAAAAAAAAAAAAAAAAAAAAGATATCTTCTACGTACTAACACTAACAAAAAATATTTTGTACTTTTATTTTATTTTCTACTTTTTATTACTTAAGATATTTCATAATTTATTATTATAAATATTATGTAGTTAAAAAATACTGAGGTATGTGAAAAAGAAGCCCTCGCCCAGCTTGGCCAATAAATTTACTCATTGTGCTACTTCATCCTTAGTTTAGGATATTTATTTATATTACTACAAAAATTACTTTACATAATCGTAGCAAACAAATGTTTATTGTTGAGTCCCGAGGTAATACATTTAAAAACATTCATGTCTGAAAATTATATATATATATATATATATATATATATATAAACTTATTGCAAAAATTAACTATATATACAATTTTGAAATTATGTTATGAAAGTAACTAAATTTTATTTTACAAAGAAAAGTATACTTGATATGTGTTGGAGATAAGTGTAAAATTTTACAAACAAAAATTCAGCCACACACACCCAACCAGAAAATTATAAAAAATCCTCAAAGATTAACTATGGCCAAAGCTTAACTTTGGGTCACCTACCTTACATTTCATATAAAAAATTTCCATGTTGTTAAATGGTACATGCAAAAATTATCCTAAAATAAATAAATAAATAAATAATGGTTTCTGTCGATTAGTCCGGTTTATTGATCTCACAATATTACCTATAACTAATCAAAATCGCACAAATCGAAAATCTCCCCTCATTAATCGAGGAAGTGTTTGAAAAAAAGCTACCGCACTAACTGAAAAGCGCATTAATTGAAATCGCATAAAGCGATGGAAACCTGTAGAAAAAAATAGATGAAATGGGATTTAAGGTTTAACTTTGTGTGTTATCAAAACATGTTAACAAAAACTGTTATTACTTATTTTAAATAATAAACGTAAAAAACAAAAATGAAAATATTTTTCTAAAAACACTTTTTTATTACTGCGTGCATTAGTAGCAGAAAATAAGGTTTTATATAAAAAATCTGGTAGTCAGAACAAAAATTGTAAAAATGTGAGGCACTGAAAAACATACTGTAATTTGGAATTGTAATCACATTCATAATATATTTTAATTTTTAATGAATTTTATTTCTTATGCTTTTATTGTGAATTAATTTCCTTATTTTATTGCTTTCAGTGTCTCACGTTTTTACGGCTTATGTTTTAAGGTTTATCGCCAGTTGTGATTTTTTTTAAAATGGATATTTATTTATTACTATTCTCCTCGTTATTAGCTTCTTCCAGGATTTCTAAGTAAAAAACTTTCAGATTGTTGATTAAAAAAAAAAAAAAAAAAAAAAAAAAGATATCTTCTACGTACTAACACTAACAAAAAATATTTTGTACTTTTATTTTATTTTCTACTTTTTATTACTTAAGATATTTCATAATTTATTATTATAAATATTATGTAGTTCAAAAATACTGAGGTATGTGAAAAAGAAGCCCTCGCCCAGCTTGGCCAATAAATTTACTCATTGTGCTACTTCAACCTTAGTTTAGGATATTTATTTATATTACTACAAAAATTACTTTACATAATCGTAGCAAACAAATGTTTATTGTTGAGTCCCGAGGTAATACATTTAAAAACATTCATGTCTGAAAATTATATATATATATATATATATATATATATATATATATATATATATATAAACTTATTGCAAAAATTAACTATATATATATAGTGCGCCATGAGGTCGTAATGTTAAAATGTGGACTTTGTGATGTTGTTTAAGGAATGTTTGATAATTATTGTGAGTAAGATATTTTATCTATTCGTTACAAGTTTTTTATTTCCAATTTTACTATTTCCAATTGTTTTTTGGTAATAATACAGTATACCTGGATGGATATACTGATCTTAGCATAAATGCCAGTATATTTATGAAATACTGTATTATTTGTAAAACACGTGTAGATACATCCAGGCTGATGATTATATTTACACGTGTTTTTTCATATCCAATTCTAATTTAAATCTCTTGTTATCCAATTTTCCATTATTTTCCATTTTGGACATATTAGTTCATATTTCATTTCAAAATCCATTTGTATTCACTTGATATCAACTTCCAATTATTAACATTTTATGGTTTATTATAGATTTTTTTTCTCTCTTTCTCTCTTTTTAAATATTCTTTATATTTTCTGTATTTTTGGCCAATTACCATTGAAGCAAATGCTATGGTAAAATTATAATTGCACTTGTTAATTTATTAACTTTGTGGTATTCTGTCTACACTTTATTACTAATTATCTCTTTGGAGATTTAATTAGAATGTTACAAGAACTTGATTAATGTTTTTTGAAATTCAAAGATATTATATATATATATATATATATATATATATATATATATATATATATATATAATTATTTTTTCAACAAATAATAAAAACTTTTAATATTAACCTAATAATTAATAGTTAAGTTCTAAAAATATTAAAACATTGTATTGTCATCGGGAACACACAACTGTAAATAATTTCGGAACCCTAGTATACATCAGGAAGAGAGGGAAAAATCGATTACAAAATTCAATCTTCACAAACGTAAAATAAGTTAAGTCAATAAGATAAATCAAAATGAAGATAGGCATTAGTTGTAAAATGCACTCTTAATAAAATGTGGAATAATGTGGGACAAAATAGATAAAATTCTCCGATTTCGTTTTCCTTTAAAATTATTCGAAAACTCCTCCGAATATCGTTTTAATTAATGCAATTTTTTACTGGTTATAAACATCATGCAAAAATCAGTTATTAACCTCATGGAAAAATGGAAAGGAAATGGAATGGCATTTGAGGTTTTTCTTTTTCTGCATTTCAAAAAGTAAGAAGATAAAAAAAAAAAAAAAAGTATTTCACGCCACTTACCATAATTAATAGGCACCGTATCATAAGAATAACAGTGCTTTCACAGCAAGGTCAACTAATTGAATGTGATAGCAGAAAGTCGCACTTTTTCTAAAACTTTTTACTTTTATCTCCAGTTGTGTTTTTTTATTTCTTAAATGGACATTTATTTATTACTATTGTCATCGTTATTAGCTTCTTCCAGGATTTCTAAGTAAAAAATTATTCAATACATTAAGAGAAATAGCTTTCATTTTAACCCAGCTCTAAAATGAGCTTTTTGTCCCCCCTCCTACTTCTCTTAGCTTTTAGTGCCGATTGAAAAGGATTATAAGAGGAGTTGAAGAAATGACCTTTTATTTTATTTTGAAGTCGTGAACTTCTCTTCCCCTGCATAAATGATATCAGCACATTAATTTAAAGTAATCTTATTATTTACGTGCACTTAGTTTATTTGAATATGGAAATACTTTGCAGTGGAAATAGAATAATTTTGTGAACTGCGTAGGAGTAATCTTTGAAACCATCATTTCTAATTCTAAATTGGCTATCTAGAGAGACTGTTAGATATCTTAAGATGCAATTGAATCGGTGATTGTTGAAAAGTTTTGAAATTTACCAAGTCACGGACATAGTGCCTTTTCACATTCAACTTTTAAATTTATCCCTCCCAAACATGCATAGGTATTACCCGGATTGAGTTCCTTTCTTCTCGAAGCAGTCAACAAACATGAAACTAGCCAGATGTGTCAACCCCCAAAATTTCTTCTTTTTCATACAGGTTTCACATGTCCCAAAAATGAATCAGCTCTAATTTATATCAAGGTCTAACTGAATCTAACGTTTTATTAAATTTTGTGCATTAGTTCTTGAGATAGAGCGCCCACAAAATTTTTGTCACGTACAGACAGAAACACAGAGAGACATTTAAAAAAAACAGTCAAATTGTGTTTAGTACCTTCTAAAATGTATAAATTCATCGAAAACCGGAGGTGCAAAATTTTGATGAATCCAACACTTTCTTCTTGTAAAGAAAGAAGAAAGTAAAAACATTGAAACCATCTTGAAATGAGAAATGTGAAAATATGGACCGAGGCATGCGATATAAAGAAGGTATACTCAAATGCTTATAACGAGGCTAACGAAAAAGAAAGGCTACCGCGGTGCTTTACGCGTATCTTTTTTTACAGACCGCGGGAGTCACGTGATGCTCGAATGCACCAATGCAGGTGTACGAAAAGAGTATCACGTCACTCTAGCGGTCTGTAAAAAAAGATAAGTGGAATGCACAGCGGTAGCCTGTCTTTTTCGCTAGCCTCGGCTTATAATGTGTGAAGTCAATCACGAGGATTAGGGCTACACTAGATACCCGGCTTGCTCATTCATCATCATGACATCACAAATGGTGGCTGGCTGCGACGAAAGACATACATCGATTGGCACAAAATGATGGGCGCGTCGCTTTGTACCAATCGCTGGTTGCGGCCAGCCACCATTTGTGACGTCATGACTACACCAAGCCCGGTATCTAGTGTTGCCTTGCGAGGATGCGCTGCAATCTACAATCAAAATTCTGACTAATCTTGGAAACCCTGAACTAAAACTGTAGTCTGACTCTGATTCATCCGCTATCTGGGCAGGGTAGGCTACGCAACTCCGGCTACGCTTTTTGCGCGGTTTTTGGAGAAATGAAGTCGCCTTTTTATAATTACGTACGCAATGATATGGACTTAGTTCCTTTCAATAATCGCTGATTCAGTTTTATAAATCAAAATTTACATAAGATTTCCAGAAATGCATTGGCGCGAAAAATTAAATGAACAACTATAAAAAGGTATTTTATGTTAAATCGCTTAAGTGAAGTCCAATAGTAGGTAGTAGGTTGGAAACTAAGGTCAACATTATCACGTATTCCAATGGTAGTCACCTTCGCTACGCAGAAATATGCAAATTTGAGAAACATTTTCTCGTGGGAAACATGGAACATGTCGGGGAGAACGTATTTGACGGATAGTGAGGATTGACGTTTAATTGGGAAAATGAAAAGACGACTGTAAACATGTAAAGCTGCAAAGGTTGCATTTCGGTCAGGGGTGTCCACACTAGAGATGAGAAGCGCACAGCCAGAACTCGAACCCGGGTTCCCCCCCCCCCCCCCTCCGGGCTCTATTTTTATACTAGTCTTCGGGATCGGGCGGAATCAGGCTCAAAGTGATAATTTTTTTATTTATTCACAAACTGATTTTTAAAAAAACCTGCTATTTGAAAAACAAGTCTAAGTTTCTAATAAGTCTAAGTTTCTTAATGTGTTTTACAACCCTTTAAAACATGAAAGGGAATTGAATTGCTATTGATCCGGTATAAGCAAAAATATTCTATACGATTCTGAAGCATTTGCATGGTCAGTGTTGGTCAGTGTTAAAGTTTGTCGCTACTTTCGGTGACACCATGTTAACCCACGACTTCAAGAAGAGTTGCTTGAAAAACAAGCAACTTTTTACTGTCGGAGCAATTTTGTTGCCTGTAGCTGGAAATGAATGAGGATCAATGTCGTGCAGAACAGCCGATCAAATGCATAAAAAACTGGCGAAGGAGGCCTTGCCCGGGACGATTATTTATGATTATTTATGATTAACGGAACTGTCCGGATAAAATGTCCTGTTATGATAAACTGTCCGGAACAACCAATGAAATGTTTGGAAAACTGACGAGTCGCGATAATTTTTCAAATTATCGCGTGTAATAGTGCTATAGATAAGTTTAAGCGACAAAAATTGCCACAACTCGTCAGTTTTCCAAGCATTTCATTGACTGTTCCGGGCAAGGCTTTTCCATCCTCATATTTCAATGCATTCGACTGGCTGTTCCACGCAATATGGGTCCCCCTTCCTTTCGATGACCCCTACAGGTTTCAAAATTGCTCCGACGATAAAAAGTTCCTTGTTTTTCGAGTCATAGGTTTAACACAGTGTCACCCGAAAGTAGCGGCAACTTTGACGCCTCGTGTAATAACACTTGTATAGCACTTTTAGTACCTCAAAGAAGTGATTCTGTCCTCGAATTTTGTTTGAAGCCCTTTTCCAGAATAACTGAAAAACAGAACTCATGTCATTCTGCCATAGTAGTACAATGTTATGTTAAAATAATAAGAATTGTGACACTTGCGGATTTCTCCGTGTGGTTGGGAATAAATAAGAAATTTGCTATTTGAAACAGATTTTAAGGGATATGAAAATCACGAAACGTTGTTATGAGGGAGTCTGTAGAGTTAATACTTATTTCTGTGTAAGAAGAGATTTTTAAACAAGAAAATTAATCGTGAAAAATTTTAAAATGTTATCAACAATTTTTAACTGCGTGTCAGGAGGGCTCGGGCTCTGATGACACAAAATTTTTCGGGCTCGGGCTCCAAAAAAGAGCCCGAACTCATCGCTAGTGCACATATTTTATAAAACTTTTCTATATATTTTTTAAAAACTTTCCCTACCCCACAAGTAAACTTTTCCTTATCCCACTTTATATATCACTTTATACTTATATATATATATAAATATATATTTCTTTTTTTGAAATAGAATATTCTACATATTGAAGATATGTCAGGTATGACAAAATAAAGATCTTGTTCAAGTTCCACGTTTTTAGCTGCAAAATCATTCAAGTTACATGCATTTTTATACTGCTTGTTCCTTTAAGTTTTCCTACCAGTATATATAAAATACTGCATATTGTGAAAAAGGTAAAGTCCAGCTTAGCAAAAAGTGGTAAAAAGGTAGTGCAAGGTATATTTGTTAAAACTACCATGAAAGTTCTGCGCGTTTCAAAAGATGAACACTTCCTGAGGTAAAAACTGACGTTAACTTACCGATGGGACAAATAACAAGTAAGATTTCCAGTGTATAATTCTTGGTGACGGACGTGTAACTAAAATAGTATGATATATAAGGGTGAATATTCGCGGAATGTGAATTCACATTATTAAAACACTGTTGACGCACATAATGAGAGCATGGTTTATTTTGCATGAGAAAACTCGTGCATGCAACATAAGTACTCAGTCATGGATACCAAGAGGCATCACGGTATCGACAGGGCTGCCACTGGCGACTATTTTTTAATTCCATCTCGCACAAAATTTTTTCACATACACTTTGACAACATGTGCAAGAGTTACTACTACAAAATAACTAAATATTGTCTTATAAATAAAACATTTAATACTACAAAATTTATTTTTAAAAAATAGTGGTCGAATAGAATATAAAAGTAGTTGCCAGTGGCAGCCCTGTATCTGGAGAATAGCATATTCGGGCGCCCCTATAATTATTTTTTAATACAGTCTGCAGGAAGTAATAAAAAAATTTCTGGACTTCTTTTATAGACAAGGCCCCAAGGCCCCAAGACTACAAAACCAGCTACCTTCCTCTTCGCGGGGCCTTGAACCCACTCGCTCACGAATTATGAACAAAGACAATAAAGTGAGTGAAAATTGTATAGTCCGGGAGTTAAACCCAGGACCTTACTTTTGGGCTTAAATGCTAATGCTGTAAAACATGAGTTATCTGGACGATACACTAGCCGATACTATTCACTCAGACAACCTTTTGACTATGACATCTGGTCTGTCATTTTAAAATATTATCGGAATATACAAATAATAATATATTACAACAATACAACTCACAGCTTGTTAATTTATATATATATATATATATAAATAAGAAGCTTTCAATAAGGATAAGGGTTGAAATTTTAAATTACAACAAGACATTATAGCAATGATAATCACGTTTATGATTAAAAAATAACAACAACATCGAGATTGAATAATATAAGTTTTTGAAATACAGTACTTTCAAGTAAGTATAACTGAAATGTAAATTTTAACAGCATGGACATTTATTGACCTAACAAACGAATCTTTTTGGCTTATTACATTAGTTAAAGGAATACATATTCTCCAAAAGTTATTTTCATTTCATTTGTTTCGAAATTTCGAAATTCTCTTGCACAAACTGGTCATTACAATTTTTAAATAGAACAAATATTCACATTAAGAAAAAAAAAAAAAAAGAAAAGAAATAAGGGAATACTGAATTCATCTTCAAAATTAAAAAATAACACTTTTAAGAATAAATTTTCAATACTATCTTTATGTATTGTTTTCTCTTTGAAAACATAACAAAAACAAATAGTTATTTTTTTCTAAAACTCAAATTAGTAAATTTTCTTTAAATGAGCAATTTTGCTATTGTCACAGTTTTTAATGCTTAAGAGGAGGTTATCTCGTAAAACTTTCAAAAGATCAATTTTTTGTTTCATTTTTTGTATTTTTAAAGTGTCTAGAACATGCCGTCAAAAACGTTTTTTGTTCTACTTCACCCAATATGGAAGTTGTGTTAACCAGTTTAACGGCACCGGTGTCGTTTTTTTTTTTTTTTTTAAATTTTGAATCGGTGTAGGTTTTTACGTTTAATCCTTACAAGCTATCGACTTTCTGTTTTTTGAAAATTAAACTAGATTCTTATAATTGTGGGAGATACCTTTCAAAAAATTTGAATTTTTAATAATTTCAATGTTTTAAACAATTTCGAAAATGAAAAAATAGAACATCAAGTTTTAAACAACCGCTATTTTGCGAAATTTTCATTTATCTTATGAATTTGAGGTTTGACATCCCATTAATGTAATAAATTTTAAGAATCCGTGTGGATTTTTTGTTTTAGTGGATTATTAAGAGCGAATCACCTACACCGATTTTCTGTGCACGTTGTGCTTTGCGCAGTGAATTTTGGAGGCATTTAAATCTGGGGCGCCATTCGGGGGAGTCCAGGGGGAGCTTTTGCTCCCCCTCAAGGAGTTTCCTATTTCAGAATGTATCAGTCACCACAGATCAGATTTTAAAAAACTTTTTTCAGAAATGGCACAGAAGCAAAAATCAGATTTCATTAAAATAGAAACATTAGCATTTTAAATACATAAAAAAAAAGAAGATATATATTTATTTGCTATTGCAACATTATTAAAGTGAGACATATTTATCATTAACCTCTTCGGGACCGGCGGCTTTTACACAAATTTTATTCGGGTGGCACCACTTTTTAAAAAAAAGCTACATTTACTTAACCCTTTCCGGCGCGGAGTAAGTCTGTTTGCAAAATGATGAAATAATGGACTGACACCGGAATTTACAAACGAATTTATTTGAAAACAAAAACTTGCTTATTTTCCGGTACCGAATAAAAGAAAAATTTTAATTAAATATTCTTGGTGCCGTTTGTCAGTTTTGGAATTAAAATTAGGTGTCCTTTTTTGTGACCACCGCCCGTTAAAGGGTTAAACTATCTCAAAAATGCTTTAATTAGAGAAAGCAACTATTACTTTTATTTTTTACTGGTGCCTAAAACAAATTCTGTATGCTCTTTTTGAGGGTGCATATATGCACCCATGGTCCCGAATGGGTTAATGAACACTTTGGCTAATTAAAAATTTTTTTGTGAGAATAAAATTTATCAATTGCATCTCAACTGTGTACAACAAAATCAAAAGAAATCCCTCCCCCCCTTAAAAAAGTTTTGAAATGATTTTCCCCTGATTAAAATTGCAACATTTTTATAAGTTCTTTATTCAAACGATTCTTTAAAACACGATAAATTAAATGCCAAAAACAACTTTTTTCTGTGTGCATTTTTTAAACATAACAAAACAAAATAAACAAAAATATAAATAAATAAAAAAATCCCGAATATTCCCTAAAAATCAAGCTGTATCCGGAATGAATAACATCCACTTAAGGCCGAAAGTTCAGTGCTGCCATCTAACAACTTTAAATCGAAGTTCGAAAAATTATGGATCATTGAATTAACAATAAGCAATGATTTCTCTACAGTTCATCTTTTTTTAAATATCAGTAAACATTACTGTTGACACTTTTTTCCCCCAATTTTAAAATTTTCTAATGATATATATTACACTTCTGATAATATGTTCGCAAAAACAATGTAAGTATGAGAATAAAGAATATATGTCTTAAGAAGTGTTGCCAATTTAGCGGATTTTTTTTTAACTCAAAATATGTATTCTTTTTTCCCCCAATAGTAATATTCGTCTTATTTAACGAAAGACATTCCGTAATTAAACAAAGTGAAGATTTCTATTCGAAAAATTTAGTAGATATTTTGAATAAAAAATTTTGCTAAATTGGGAACACTGACAAGATTCGTTTATACATACAGCGGATTCTCGGTTATCTGTAACTCAATTATATGACGCTTCCGTTTAGTCGATTCTCTTTATGATATAAATTTACTTCTATCTACATATTATCAGATTTAAAAAAAATCTTTTTCGGAAATGGCGCAAAAGTAAAAGTCAGATTTCATTAAAATAGAAACATTAGCATTTTAAGCACAGAAATTTATACAAAATATTTATTTGCTATTGCAACATTCTTAAAGTGGGACACATTTATCATTAATGAGTACTTTGGCTATTTAAAAAAAAATTGTGAGAATGAAATTTATCAGTTGCATCTCAACTCTGTACAACAAAATAAAAAAAAAATTTACCCCCCCCCCCCCCCTGAAAGAAAACTTCCGATTACTCGATTCTCTTTATAATATGAATTTACTTCTATCTTACATATTATAATATCTGAATAAAGTTTCATTGACAGCTTCGAGCACTTTGATTAACATATTTCTCATAAAAGGAACTGATTGAAAGAATGATGAGAAATAACGAGCCGATTATACGGAATTGCATAATTGCTGATGAAATTGCATATTTGAGATTCTTTTTTTGTTTTTTAATATGATAATATTATATATATTGTTTGCTTTTAAATGCATGTTTCTAGTATTTGTGACACAAGTGTTCATTAATTATATTTCAACCCGGGCTGGTCAAGAAATTAAAAGCCCTGTCGCGCTCGTCGACCTAACCGTTCGTAGTTTTCCGTGGTTTTCTTCTAACCTTGCCGTGAATACGGGTTAGGACCCCTTAGAAAGACCTCCACTGAGGGCACTCCGCCCTAGGGTTTATATCCCTCGTGTAGATAATCGGCCGTCATAAAATCAACCAACTAACATGAAATAAAAAGACCTCACTTTGCAATTTCTTGTACAGCAACCTTTCATTATATTGCGCTTGCCGCGAGACCGAAAAAAAAAAAACTGCGTATAACCGAATGCACGATATAACCGAGGCATTAAAATACACTATATTTCCAATGATGACCGGTCACTTGCGATTTTAGACGTTTTGTTAAATATCTGGAAAGATACATGAGGAATTATCCTGAAACTTCAGGAGTTTAAACAACATGATTGATGTCATATATTTCCTCGAAGATTTTTTCCCGAAACCCCATAAGGGGCGGTCAACAAATTGAAGAAAAACGAATATATTTTGGATAAACCTGTAAAAACTAATATTGCAAAAGCATTCAAACTGTAGATTATGATTAAGTGGATTATTGTAATAATTTAGGTTCATTTTTATGAAGATAGCATGTATACTCGAAGAGAAATTCAGGTTTTTATAAAAAAAGTCCGAAATTTTACCAAGTTTTTTGCTTATAATTTGCAGAGTTATTTTCAGAAAATATGACAAACAAAATTATACACAATACCCTGTAATCAGAATTAAAAAAGAATAAAAATTGTATGAAAAATGAGCAGGTTTACTAAATATTGTTTCACTGCGCATTCGCGAATTCAATCAAAATATACTGTGCATAATATATTAGCTAAATGTATAGACCAACTTTTATGAAAGTCTCAAAAACATAGCTTGAAAATTCTGATAGTAATCGTCGATAGAATAAGCTCGAAATTCGCTGTTCCCAAAAGGAAGCGAAAAGATGAGGTGTTGTATCCAAATGTACTAGCTTATCAAAGTTGACATAATAAGAATGAAGTGTCTCTCATTCTATATTTGATACAACCCCTCATCTTTTTGCTTCCTTTTGGAAACAGCGAATTTCGAGCTTATTACTATCAGAATTTTCAAGCTATGTTTTTGAGACTTTCATAAAAGTTGGTCTATACATTTAGCTAATATATTATGCACAGTATATTTTGATTGAATTCGCGAATGCGCAGTGAAACAATATTTAGTAAACCTGCTCATTTTTCATACAATTTTTATTATTTTTTAATTCTGATTACAGGGTATTGTGTATAATTTTGTTTGTCATATTTTCTGAAAAAAAACAAACAAACTTGTTTTTATATTAAAAACTCTGCAAATTATAAGCAAAAAACTTGGTAAAATTTGGGACTGTTTTTATAAAAACCTGAATTTCTCTTCGAGTATACATGCTATCTTCATAAAAATGAACCCAAATTATTACAATAAGCCACTTAATCATAATCTACAGTTTGAATGCTTTTGCAATATTAGTTTTTACAGGGTTATCCAAAAGATATTCGTTTTTCTTCAATTTGTTGACGGCCCCTTATGGGGTTTCGGGAAAAAAAATCTTCGCGGAAATATATGACGTTTATCATGTGTTTTTTCACTCCTGAAGTTTCAGGATAATTCCTCATGTATCTTTCCAGATATTTAACAAAACGTCTAAAATCGCAAGTGACTGATCTTCATTGGAAATATAGTGTAGTTAAGAAAGATGAAATCGTACAACTAAACGTTTTATATTTGTCCCCAAAATATTAATTTATAGGCATATAACAATTTTTTTAGTAAAATTAACGACACAAAATTATGTTTACTTATTTTTATCTATACATGCAGTTACTTAAAAAGTGTGGTTTAAGGTAGACCTTTTTATTACTTTTCTCCTTTGTGAGACACAGAAAAGAGTGATATATCCGAATAAGCGATATATCAGGGCTCGATAAAACGAGGGGCTACTGTGATTGACATCTATAGTAGCATTCTGATTGGCAAATATATTATGCATAAACAAAATCAACAATCATTTACTGAATATTGTATAGCAGACAGGTTTCCCTCCACAACTATCCTCTCTAATGCTTCATCACTTGAATTGCGATAATGCATTTTATGGTATTTTGTGTTTGTCTAAGTGTGTTCTACCTTCCATAAATGTTTGTACTAATAATTTAAGACACCTGTATATAACTATATAAAGTTTGGTCAGTACCCTCTCCCCACCGCCCTAAATAATCGAATGATGTCATATACATGGTTTTCACTGACTCTGGACTAACCTTAACGATTTGACTAGTCATAGAAGAAAAACTGAGGATCCTAGAAGTCAAGGGATACAAGTGACAAAATTTCGATTTGGAGTAAATTGAGTTGAAAGTATTGAGTCAGTAGTAATTGACTGAAATAAAAATGAAACTGTTGCTTATTTCATAGTAGTTTTTGAACTCTTATTTCAATAACTGTGTAAAGAAGGTGGAGTACTATTTTTTTAAAATTTATAATTAATCAACATTGATAACAAGGGGTATAAGTTTCGAATGCTTAGATAGTTGACCTCCAGAACGCAGCACACAATTAAAAAAATCACTTATATTTCATTACATACGAACAAATAGCCTTATTTCCAGATCGCTTGTGCATTTAACTCAATTTTTGTAATTTTGTCACTTATATCCCTTGGATTCTGGGGTCCTCAATTATAATAGATTTTAACACAAAATTTATTTTTTAACACAAAAAAAAAATAATCTAGTGTATTCACGTATCCAGCGTTTACTGGAGTTCCATTACCTGCGATCTTTTCTGTTGAGCTGATTAAAATATCAGACCAGATGCTTTGATCAATAAGGTTAACTGGATGAATTATGCCCTCCAGATTCGACCGGGATAGCTCAGTGGTAGAGCGTGGCGGCTTCAGCCAAGCGATCCCAGGTTCGAATCCTGGCCCGGACATTTTTCGTCCAGTTGGAAATTTACAACTTGTATCCTCAATTATAGTCAAATTAAAATAATGTTAGGAATAGATCCACCGTGAAACACTGATTCTGAAATCGCTATTTAATCTCCCTAGCGTACCCCTCCCCTTTTTCTTTCAAAGTGTGTTCCAATATTTTTTAATTGTTTCTAGAGCCAGATATTGATCTAAAATGAGCTATCGGATATAGAAACTAATAAAACGTGTATCATAGATGTATTGCAAAGTCGAGAAAAAACAAATTCTAGGCTTATTTATTTCTAAATAGTTTTTTGAAATAAAACCCGACTTAACTCGGGATTCGGAATAGCATAATAGGGGCCTAATAAAAATAAATAAATAAATATAATCAAATAAAAAAAATATGAATAAGCCCTGAAAAACATAAAACACAAATAATATGTTACACAAAAAACTTTCAATAGTACAATAACATCTTTGAGAGTGTTGTAGAAAGAGAGGAAAAAATTCCACTCTCGCTTTTTGGCGATTTCAATCTTTCGTTTTCTCGCCAAATAAAACATTTTGTCGCGATTTGGCCCAATGACGATGGGCAGCAAGTACCTTGTCTATATAACCCCAGTTTTAATTTATTCAAAAATAAATGAAAAGTACGTCTTTACTTCGTACAAAGTTCTTTGTAATTATATGAAATTTATATTGTCACATAGGCTCGTCGACATATTAAAAATTGTACTAACTTTGAATTGAGGGGTGGAAAGGGGGGGTAGAAGCACTCTGCATATATTTGTATTTTACTTTTCTGTTTACAATTTGTAACTTTGCAACTGTATTTGTTTATTTCGTTGGTGAAATAAACATGAAAGTATCTTCATGGCAGACATTAGAATAAAGATATATCAAACATCTGTTTCTACCATAGAATTAAGAAGTTCTTAATTCTATGGTTTCTACTAAATGTCAGCCATTTTCTCTCACTTGGAAATCCTTTGTACTACGTATTTTCTACGTCCATAGTTCTAATAAATAATGACTAACACTCTAAAATTCCCCCACCCCCAACACTCTTAGTTTTGTTTTGTGGGAGTAGTGGAATAGATGACAGAGTTATTAAATGAAAATGAATAGGATATAACTATAGTTTAAAGTTACTGTGTTAAGAATTGTTTAAAAAATTCTATGACAAAATCCACTGAAAGAACCTTCAGTTACTGTATTACAAAGCTTCATATTTTACCCCAATTTATCCTGACATAAAAAGAGAAAAAATGGCCAGTGATTTATGTTGATGAGGGATGTGGGTTTTACGCTTCACATGCTCTCTAAAGTTTTCTTAGACGTGAATAACAAGAAACTTGAGATACTAAACATACTTTGAAAAATACATTATATTCTGAATGATTACTATTCATTCGCTGCTTAATAAATTTTAATGTCCTCACATCGTGCTTTGTCTTTATTATTTTTTTTGGTTATGTGAAAAGTTTCCTTTGTTATGGGCAGATATGACGTAACTTTTTTTATTTTTTTTTTTTCGAATTTGTTTTATAATTTTCCCTAAAATCTCTGAATATTAGAAGTATTATTTTCGTTTTGCAGCATTGTTTCGTATTTTATTCATTTCTGTCTTTGCTTTGTATCTTGTACTTTAATTTACTCTTCGTGTTTTGTAAAAGGTTTATTATCGCCAACTCACTTATGATGAAATGCTTACATGTACTAATTGCACTGTTATTGTGTCATGCCATGTTATTGTTTTCTATTTCATTGTCTGCAAGCGATGCTTGGATTCAGTGCAGTTAAATTTGCATTTTTTCTTTTTTGCTATTTGTTTGTGATGCATTCTGCATCTGCATTGTCATTCTGCATTTTATTAGCTTCGTATTATCTGGTTGTTTTTAACGTATTCTAGCGCTTTTCACGTTATTCAGACTGTTAACTTCTATTATGTTTTCTACAACTGATCGCCGGTCACGATTTTTTTTTTAATATTCGCGGAACTTCCCAGACTTTTAAAAAATTATTTTATTTAACTTAACTTTGTTCATGTATGTCAAGACGGAATTTTGTAATGGGTTTTTCATTCACTTCCTTATAGGCTAGAATTAAAGAAAAAAAAATATGTACACAGGTGTATTTCTGATGACGAAATAACATTAAAAAATTTTTAGAACTTATAATTATAAATTAATAAATAAACTTTAAGTTTATTCCCTTCGCTAATGTTAAAACCTATGGACGTAGAATGCATTCGTATATTTAAAATATCTCTTCAGAAAATTAATATTTTTAACTTCTGCTTTCTGTCTATTCGGCTTAAAAGATGTCTTTTTTTTTAAAATTGGATGTCAAAATATTTCTAAAATGTATGCTTTATTTAATATTTTACTAGCTGACCCACCCGATGTTGCCCGGGTCCGTGATAATAATAATAAAAAAAAATCAAGTTTTTATTATTTTATATCTTTAACCCGATTTTGTATGAAATTATATTTTAAAATGAAAAATTCGCACGAAAATATTGATGTTTAGTGATAAAAGTGCTCAATTTCTTTTTCTTTTTGTCCGAACTCTTTGAAATCTTCATTGGTTATAAATAAAACGGTTTTACAGCCCGTGTAAAAATTAAGTGAAAAAATACTATTATCTAGTTGTAAAATAAATGTTTTTTTTTCTCGCTTTTTTGTTTGTTTTCGAAAAAAAAAAAAAAAAAAAAAAAAAAATTGAAGCATGCGCAAAGAGACGATTTTCGTGTGGAAAAGAGAGTGTGAATTTGACAGCCTTAAGGCATTTTTCGGTTATCCGGACGCAGGTGATAAATCATCAAATATTCTTTATGTTTACAACTGTATACGAGTTACAAACAACAATGGAGTGAATTATGGGAAAAACCACGCTCGCTAAAATGTGCCAACTGCATATGAAACTATAACAGCGAAATATTTTGAACACTAAAAAATAGAAAATAAAATATCAATAAAAAAAATAAAGCGTGTAATAATTTTTTAAATGGTTTTTTATCAATTAATAGTTTAATATTTATTAAATTATCATTTTATGTTGAGAAAACAATTTATAAATCCTGAATAGATAGTTTAAATAATGCTTTTTTTTCCCTTTCTGTTGCTACATCCTAAAAAAGGAACACAGCAAAAATTATAAATAAATTCCTAATAAGTTTGCGTTTTTCTACTAACCGTGAATCAAAGTGGTGAATTTAATAATCGCGGCCCCTACCAAAATAACTTATTGTAACGAATTTTGTTTTGGAACAAAATGAACTGCAGTCAGGAAATTGGGAAAAATACTCTAACAAATTATACATATATTATTTCTATTCTTTTATCACATATAAACTTTATATGAAGTTCAACAATGATGCTTGTGAAATTGAGCAAACGATTGCAGAGCTATTTCCTTTTCGAATATTCAGTTGAAAAATCACCCCTTTGTCATTTTCCCCCCTGTTCTGCACAAAAAAAATTGCTCTTTTGTACTTTTTTTCTGGTTTCTTTACTGCTCAGGCTCGATGTTTATACTAGACTTCGGCATCGGGCTCAAACTGAAAATTTTCTTTACTTACAAAATGGAAAACAGGAAAAAAAGGAACAAATGTCGCAGACGCACCGGGTTGGCACGATTTTTGTATTGCACCATTTTGGCAAGAAAACCCCGTTTTCGGGTACCGGTTAGGCTTGGCTTGCTAAAACGGCATGTTAGTTTTATTTTATTATTATTATAGTTAAAGATGAAACAGTTTATTTTATTATAAAAAAACACACAATTTTAATTTAATACACACGCAATTTTGATTATAAACACACACAAATTATTTTATTATAAAATACACACAATGATTAATTTATTATAAAACACACATTGTTTAACTGAATAATAAAACACACGCAATCTGCTCTATTGGGTTGCCATACGAAGCAAAATCACCGGATTGCCCGGGCGCTTTTTCGGAAAGACTCACGTTTACAGCACCTTGGCGTGGAGCTGAATCCAACGCTACAGAATATTCACCCCTTCTTGTTTTTGACGTCAAACATATAGAAAACAGCAAACCTCCCCCCCCCCCCACAGAAATGCTATCCATAAATGTTATGGAGAAGATAGTGTGAGAGAAAATGTTATTTTACCGTAGTTTGCATTTAATAAATTGCTTTATAACAAAGAGCCTTTTTTATATTCAAATGCTTTAATTTCACAATACATATAATTCAAACTTAAATACCTTTATTTTCTTCTTCAGTTTCTCCCCTTCACCAGCATGCAAAATTAAAAAATTGCTCTAGCTATCTTATTTTTTACTTTCAATTAACAATAGATAATTATTATAAATTTCTCAATGCCCCCACCCCCTCTATCTCCACACACACACACACACAGAGAGGCTATTTGGTCCATCGTCATTTTACATTCAAGTTCAGATCAAAATAAAAAGCTTGGACGATTGCGATATAGCTGGCTGCGCTTTCTCTCTTTCGCCAATTCGCGAAGCTGGTGCTGAAAACGTGAGACATTCTGAAAAAGCTGCCCGGGCATAAAATCGCTATTTTGGCGTCAAGAAATACTCCGGGGCGTCTGCGACATCTCTACAAAAAACAATTACTATTTGAGAGACAAGAATAGTTTCTTATTACAATCCATAAAAAATCAATTTGAAAGGGAATTGACTTGGTATTGATCACGGTTCTCGTTGACTTTTGATCAATGTTAGCAGTTCGGCTAATTAGGAAAAAGAAACTTTAGCCAAATGAAAAAAATAGTTAGCACAATAAATTCGTCGTGAAGCATTCATTCTAAAATTGTTCTATAGCTTCCAGTTCCTTAACTTGCATTGTTATTTAGGCTTGGCACTTTGTTCCTGGACACCGCCCGCACCACAATTGCTGTGGCTTTAGCTGATGCTAAAGTAAAGTGGTGCTGAGCAATACATATCTAAATGTGGTCAGAATAGCCAAATTGTAAAATAGAAAAAAAATTGCTTTGGCCCTCCCCAATACTTAGAAATATCTCCCCTTTTTTTTGGATGGGAGGAAATATTTCAGTGAGCTATTTAGACGATTGATTATCTATTGTTGCTAGAACGTAACAAATAAGACAAAAAAGTTTTAAAGTTTTTAACTTTGTGCACTCATGAAGGGTAAAAAGGAGGGGGGTAGAAAATTTGGATGACTTATTATTTGTAGTTACAACAAAGTGACAAATACAGCAAAATTTGTTTCAAAATGGAATGATTTAAAAATAGAAGGGCTGGGGCAGTAAAGGGAGGGGGGAGTAAAAATTTTGGAGGGAAAGGGTTATTTAGAATATTTTTTGTTGCTATGGAGTAACAAAGCAGAAAAAAAAGTAAAATTAAACCGATTTAAATATTTTAAACTTTGTGCGCTCGGTGCTGGGATAGGCAGCGGTAAAAGGGGAAGTAGTGATTTCAGAGGTGGACTGATTATTTATTAATTGCTACAATAAAGCAAAAAAATATTGCAGAAAAATAAATTTCGAAATTTTTAAAGATTTTCATATTATGTCAGTATGCAAAATGATTTTTTTATGAGAAAGTAGAGGAGGGGGATTGGATGATTTTTTTTTTTTTTTACTCCGCCGAAATGTAGGACATTTTCACCAGAAATAGAGCCCATGTAAATGGTATACTATGACCGGATGCTTTAAACACCATCAATCGTTCAGAAACATGAATGAGAGTGTCGCCTGTACACAAGGAAAGGAAAAGAAATCAGCTCTCGCAATTTGGCAACTTCGATAGTTTCCTTCCTCGCCAAACGAAGCAATTTTTCGCAATTTGGCACAATGGTGACCAGCAGCGAGAACCCTGGTTGTTACAATGCATGCAACTTTTTTCCAATTCGTGCTAGATGAAATACGCAGATTGTCTGTGAAACCGGATTATCAAATTTTTCCTGTTTATATATATTACTCTAGTAAAAGGAGTAGAGTTTTCAAAGTATCAAAATGGATATATAGGTCGAATGTTTGTCTTTTGAAAACAAGTGTGTGTGCGTGTGCGTGTGTGTGTGCGCGCGCGCGTGTGAGAGAGAGATAGGTGGGTAAATGAATTATAATTTCGCATTTCGTAATCAAAAGCTTGAATATTTCAGAAAGAAAAAATGTTAACAAAATAATTTTGTTGCATGAAATTTGTTTCTTAACTAGCATTGTTGAAAATTCAGAACAATATTTTTTTCATAAACAATTGAATATTGTTACCAGCATTACACAACAAATGAATTTTAAACAATGACATCGGAGAAAATGAATAGACAATGAAAGTTCTTATTAAAATAACAGAAATAACGATTAGTCAAAGGGATTTGGTGTTTTATAAATTTCCAAGAACGTCTCAATTTTTATTATAAAAAAATAACTAAGTGAATATATCTTTCACTGAAGGTGATTTTATAGAACATATTTTCGTGATAATGGAAAGAATTAAAAACATTGGTAATGGTGATCTGAATATCCACGTTACAGACAAATCAGGTGAATTTAAAAAGACTCATACGATATTAGAAGTTCATAATTTCGTATACATCGAAGGTATAAGTAAAGGATCCGTGTTTGAAGTAAAGAATGGAGACAAGATGACAAAATAGCAGCGTAGATCAGTATTGCAAGTAAAGTCTCGAAAGGTGATAAAGTAATATGGCCAACTTTACAGAATGAACCTTTAATTTCTGTTTGGTCGTTTATATTATCTCAAAAGCACAGATAATTACTTATTTATAATGAACACATATGAAAACACAAAGTTGCAAAGGGATTTAGTGTCATACTTAAAAGACGTGGCAGATGGACTGTCATGCTTTCATAGCCGTGGAATATGCCATGCCGATGTAAAGAAAAACAATATGTTAGTTGATGAAACATATATGGCTTCAATTTGTAACTTTGGATATGATCAAAAACCACTACTGCTTATTGATTATTATGACGTTCCAGCGACCTGTTGTCCTCCGGAAGCGAATCATATGATTGAGGGTCCAGCTATTGTAGATGGATTCCAATTAGACCAGTACACTCTTGACATTATTAGCATTGGAAATGTTCACCTACGTTCATTAATTCGAACAGTTGGACAGAAAGATCCACTGAAGTTCAACTGGTCGTTAGATGCGTACCCTATGCTTTGTTTGAAATTATGCAAACTATTGTTTCAAAGTTTTGGTTGGGACCGTGCACATGATGTCCAAAATATCATCTTCTTCGATGCTGGATGCATTAAATGTGCTCAAATCTCTTATATGCCTTGTTCCGTCAAAGAGAGCGGCAGTGTTTGGATGTTGAACGTACAGGCTTTGCGAGAAAAAATAAAGAAATCTCAAGAAGACGAAATTTGGTTAAAGTAAATCAATCCAGACGAACTAGAGATGATTGGACTATCAGCTCCGAATCCCTTGATGACTGTTGAGAATTTGTTAGAGCAGAGAAAATCGCAAATCTGTTTGTGACGTTTTTGAGAGAAGTTTTGAATCGGAGTTTGCTCGTTACCTTTATCGATTTAACAATCGGTAAAGGTAACGAGCAAATATAGCTGGAACCTAATGCTGCTGAATTTGAAGAAAAGCTATTAGAAAGTGACATGACAAGACCAAGTGTGTTCTGTAACTAATTTCGTAGAAAAATATCGTGGATTAGAAGTCTGATGGCTACTTCTAGAAAAAAAAAATCACGGAAATGAAGAATAGTTTTGTTAATAATTTCTAACTTGTGTAAAAACGATTATTTACAGTAGAAAAACCCAGCATCCTACTAGAAATCTACAGTATGACAGCAATCCATAACCCAGACAAGTGAAACAAGATATATTATGGTCTCTCCTATTTTTTGACTCTGGGCCGTAGACTTTATTTCAAAATTGTTGTATTTTTAGATGAAACAACTTATTTCACTATAAAGAAACAAATTTTGGCTGTGACATCGCGTCTCAAGTAATGATGTATTTTGGCAACTTGTTTAAATAAAGGATACGTGTTCAGGGCAAGTACTGGTTTCTTGTTTTAAATGTAGATTTAAGTAAAATGAGTTCATTTCAGTTTAGACTAGATACATTTTTCAGAAAAAAAGCTTTTAACCGATTGTATCTTACTGGGCATTAAATAAAAATAGTTTAGATTAAACTGATTATTTTTACTATATAAAGTGAAACTGGTCTAAGTCACATTTTCCTAAAAGTTAAAAAACAAAGGATTTACTTTTTCCCCAGTGCGGGGAAATATCTTCTTATTCTATCTACAGGTAGTAGACTTGTGAAACTAATTATTTTTTAATATATGAAGCAGTTAACCCCTTGAAGGGCACCGGTATATAATATATACCACTTAATTTTAATCCTAAAATGCCACAATGACACCAGAATTTTATAATCAAATTTTGAATTTGTAAGGTACTTGAGGAAAAGCTTTTACTTATTTTAAAATAAATTCGTTAGTGAATCCTGGTGTCAATCAATCGTTTCAATATTTTAGCTACAAGAGTACTTTGCCCCTGAAGGGGTTAAAGTGAAACTGGTCTAACAAGGAAGGTCTCCATAAGCAAATTTGAAAAAAAAAAATTCAGAACATTCTTCTCATGAGGACATATACGTCTATAAAAAAAATTTCTGCGGAACCTCGACATAACGTCCGTAAAAAAAATATGAAAATTTCGTTTATTTGGCAATTTATCACAAAAGTTTGACTGTCTGCGCGATCGCAAGCAATGAAGAATGGCAGCAAAGGAAATTGGAGGCTATGGATAAAGACGCCAGCATCAGTATGGGCTAAAAGAAGAGTAGAAAAAAATTCGGGCATTCTTAAATATATAAAAACACGTCGATGTCCGCATTTAATATCTAGCCATGTAAATGCCCGCATTCAGTTTGCGGAGAAACATCTGAACTGATCTAAAAATATTTTCAGTGATGAAAATAAGTTTAATTTCGATGGTTCGGTTGGTATTTATTCATATTGGCATGACCTTCGAAAAGAAAAGGACGTATTTTCCACGTTTCAACTAAGTGGTGACTGCCTAATGGTTTTGGCTGCTTTTCCATCAGGAAGTAAAGTTAGAATTGCTTTTCTAGAAATACGACAAAATAGACTTTTTTAATTGAATGTTTATATTTTTAGGTATATTCGCAGTATTAACCCCTTTTTTTGCAAAGAAGCCTTCATGAGATATGTAGCCTGAAAATACAGTAAAATCATTAAAAAGAATAACAACTGGTACAAATATAAAGAATGTAAGCAAATTTAAATTGAGGACATATCCTCCTGACAAGCAAATTTACTTGAATCCCAACAAAGCGTTTGGAATGGTACTCTTGTTCATTCAAATAATCTTTCTTCTCTTGTTCAGTAATATAAAAATTTTAATCCTTATGCTTAATATTTCATTTTTATACCCGACGTATAACGCGTACCTGTAAATTTTGATAAATTTTCTTGTTCCAAAAGTGCACGTTATATGCTAAAATATTCGGTTTCGAGCGCCATATTAGCGATTTATGAACACGAGGCCCACCGAGTCCCGTTATTGTAATTGCCGTATTAACGGTTTATAGACATGGAGAGCACTGGGCTGTATTAAAATGATTGCCGTTTTAACGATTTATGTACGCAAAGTTAAAAGGGCTCAGTTATAGGGATTGTCGTTTTAATGATTTATGAGGCACAAATCATACAGGGCCTCGTTTTAGTGATCGCCTTATGAACAATTTATGGGCGCGAAATGCACAGGGCACAGTTACAATGATCACCATATTTTGCAGGTTATTTTTGTTTATTTTACCCAGAAGTCCAGCTCTCTCCCCAAGATTGGTACAGATAATACGGGTTTGCTAGTATTTACATATATTTTCATATATTTTTACTTTCTTCTATCTTGTATTGGATTCATAGAAAATTTCGACTTCCGGTTTTCGACGGATTTATACGTTTTAGAAAGTTTTGAACACAATTTGATTGTTTTTAGGAAATGTCTGTCTGTTTCTGTGTCTCTGTGTGTGTCTGTATGTAACGAAAATTTTGTGGGCACTCTATCTCAAGAATTATTTTACAGAATTTAATAAAACTTTATATTCAGTTAGACCTTATTATAAATGGGTGCTGATTGGTTTTTGGTGTATATACCCAACAGGTGGCACCTTTTACGCAGCATTTTTCACGATTTCCGCAATAGCTCTATCTCAAGAACTGATGCACGGATTCTCATAAGACTTCAGATTTAGTTAGACGTTGAGATAAGTTGTTGCTGATTAGGTTTTAGTGTAAATCATGGTGCTGATGTGCTGCAATTTTTATTCTAAAATGTCTAATTAAAAAAAATACGCTTTTTGAAGTATTAACATGTATGAGATAGAAGAACGTTTTGGGATTGGCACATCCGACTATAGTTCATTATGTGCCCAACTAGCGGGGCCGCATAAAACGAACTCAGGCTACATGGGACCCGCGAGCTGCGTACACTATAAAAGAAAATGAGTCGATTTACTCAAAAAAGTTTAGTTTTTCGAACAGATTTTTTGGAAATTACTAAAAATTTTTTAGTATATTTGTATTCCACAGATTTTTTTTAGTAACCGGTATTAAAATCGGAATCATTGCTAGCTGTTTTCTAGTAAAGTTGCTAGCTGTTTTCTAGTAATTCTTACAGATTATCTTGTAACTGAGTAAGAATACAAAAAAATGCTTAGTCTTTTTGTACCGATTTTTAGTACCGGTTACTAAAAAAATCTGTGGAATACAAATATACTAAAAAAATTTTAGTAACCTGAGAATTTTTTTTTACAGTGTAATGAATATCACTGCTATAGAGGATCATATTTCATCTAACACAACCAAATCTGATTAATTTTAAACGTCCTTTTTTACTAACTATTAAGATGTTTTCTGATTAAAAATGTCACGTGTCTCCTTTATTTCTCGTATCGAAGTAATATTTCTAAAATATTTTCATCATTAAATCTAAAAGCCTTTGAACATCATAACTGAACAAGTAAAAAAAAAAAAAAAATTAATAAACATCACATGCAATGACCTTCAAATCTTTGAAAATATACAAAACTATCACTTGAGATTTTCCTTCAAGCAGTTACTTTAAGAAATATGTCTCAGAAAAGTATTTAAGCATAATTGCCTACTTGTTATTCAAGCCAAGATTTGAAAATGTTATAAAACTAAAAGTTTTCTATGTACCAGCTATTAACTTTCCTACAAGTATAAACTATTTCTTATTTATCATCTCATAAATATATTATAAGTTCAGTAAGAAGTAACAGAAGAAGTCCTTCGTTGTAACCAAAATGCTACTGTTTACGTTAGTCACATATTTACATTTTTCTGGCGGGTGTCTTCCCTTTTGCAACCATTACAGATTACCAAATGTTATTTCTGTTCCAAGCATTTAAAAATCTGCTTAAAAGATTTGAATAATATTTATGTATTTAAAAGAAATAAATGTATCATACATTCTCAATCTGCTAAGGAGACATCTGTCGTTCCTGCAAAGTATTTAAGCGTATTAACAGTGTTTCAGAGATATCAATGTTTTTTTAATTAAAAATTTTATTTTTATTTTATTTTTCGAAAATTCTTTGTACGTTGTACGCAATCGACGTGCCTTCGTTTCCAGCAAGCAATTATGTAAAGTGACGTGTTTAACGGGATATGGTACTTTAAAATTAGGCAAACAATTTTTTATGTCACTTGAAAATTTTTAAGTCACAAGAACTGTTTCAAAGACTGTTATACTCTGTCTTCAATGTTTGATAATCAAATTGAAAAAAAAAAATGTTGCTATAAGGATTACATGAACCACTACCCGGGATTTTTTAATTTCTAGGCCACTGTCGTGAATTCGCAAACTTGTAACACTGCATGAGGGGAAAAAACTATTAAGAACTATCGAAATTACCTGTGTGATTTAAATATTTGCCTACTTGTTCTATCCGAGGTTTTAAAATGTTATAAAACGAAATGCTTTCTCTGCACAGCTATTAGCTTTCCTACAAGCATAAACTGTTTCTTATTTATCATCTCGCAAATATATTATAAGTGGAGTGCGAAGAAACGTCCTTCATTGCAACCAAAATGCTTCTGTTTACGTTAGTCAATATCTCAATATATTTAAATTTTAAATTATTTACATTTTCCTGGTGGTTGTATTCCTTTTTGCAACCATTACAGATTAGGAAATGTTATTTCTGCGGTAAACATTTAAAAATTTCCTTAAGAGATTATTGATTTATTTATTTAAAAAAAATAAAAATGTCATTTTATCTCAATCGGATAAAGAAAGATTCTTCGTACTAAAAAATCTTTAAGCACATTCCAAATTATCAGAGATATGAATGTTCTTTTATTATTTTTATTAAGAATTATTTTATTATTTATTTACAAACGTTCTCGGCAGCAGAAAATTGACATAATTTGGAATTTTTTTTTAGGAAGGCAGTAAAATTAATTGAAAACGAATAATTCCACGTTTTTGTTTATTGCTTCAAGTATTTAAAAATATTGGTTTTATTACATTTGTCACATATTACGTCGGAAACCCGCAGCCGCGTTGACCTGTACTAAAACATCGGGCTCTATGGGCAACAGTCTAAGTTCTGGTAGAAACAAAAAAATATTAAAATCCTAGTTTTTTCTTGTAAAATAAGGTTGTAGCTAAGGGCCATCGGCTCACATTTTTGAATTTTTGAAATATAAGAAAATTGCGCTATTTTGAAAAACAATGTCATTTTTCGTCGAAAATTTTGACCTTTAAACTTATTGAAAAAATTAAAAATAAAATAAGGTTTCAAAAAATGGCTCGATGGCTCTTAGACAATTTAATTATACGTAGATGAATGTAAATTTTATCCAAAAATGTTAAAAATTGTTCAAATAATCATGCTGCCAATGATGAAAAATGTAGTTTAAAAAAATCGCGTTTAAAGTTCGGTAAGAAAAAAATTTATTGATAACTTTTTTTTTTCAACTTACACTTAATTTGCTATTTCTGCGCCATACTGTGGATTCTCCTGTGCCATCTGCAGTTTCAGTAAGGGAGCAGAATATTTGGTAGAATCTTTTCGACGAAGTCGGCTTTACCGATCGTGCGCGCGCCCACATTTTTGCTTATATCTTTCTTAATAATTGCTATATCACTTTAAATCTTTTTGTCCATAATTGTACACACTATAAAAATTTAATTTCCTTCAAAAAAGAAAAAAAAAAGAAAAAAAAAAGGAAAAAAGTAGATTTTTTCTAAAGTAGATTAGAAAGTTGTTTAAAAAAGTAGATTAGAAAGTTGATAACGTATGTAACCAAATAAGTTAATTTTTTTTATTTTATCGAGATTTCTTTGTATGTCAGAATCTAAATATGATCCGTGTTGCTTTGTTTTCAGTAGATAGATGCATTATTAAAAGTTCTGAGATAGAAAATGAGAAATTAAGAAGTATTCCATAAAAGCCTTGAGAATTATATATAGGCTGATAACAAAGGCTAAATAACATTTTAAGCACACATCAGACATACTTTTAGTTCAAATTTTTAAACACAAAATTAACAAACTTATTGCCCGTTTCGAGCATATTTTTCATTAAATGTAGTCCTTTGGATATTATAACTGAATAAGTAAGAAAAAATTAAACATCATATTAGACAACACTTGCAATGACTTTCAAATCATGAAACGATACCAACCATCGCTTAAATTTTTTCTTCTAACAATTACTTAAAAAATATTTTTGCGGAAAATTTAAGCATAACTAAAAACTAAACTAAACCTGTAGCGTTACGATCCATTAAGGATCGCAGTGTCCAACCCTGTTTTCTTGACCATGGGTCCTAGGTGCTGTACAGCATATGCCCCAGTCAAGTGGTCAGCCTAATGCGGAACCTTCATTGTTTAGTTCCCGAGCAAGCATGGTATTCATTTTATAGACCACGAAGGAATGAAAGATTGAGTGATCCTTGCACATCCCGGAGTCGAACTCTGGACCTGTTGCATGGTAGCCAGACGCGTTGACCACTACGCCACTGGGGATTTTAAGCATAACTGCCTACTTGTTATTCTATCTGAAATTTGAAAATATCGTAAAACGAAAAGTTTTCCTGCACAGCTATTAGCTTTCTTACAAGCATAAACTATCTCTTATTTATCATCTCATAAATATATTATAAGTTGATTGAGAAGAAACGGAAGACGTCCTTCGTTGCAACCAAAATGTTTCTGTTTACGTTAGTCAACATATTTAAATTTTAAATTATTTGCATTTTCCTGGTGGGTGTCTTCCTTTTTGAAACCATTGCAGATTAGGAAATGTTATTTCTGCGGCAAACATTTAAAAATCTCCTTAAGAGATTTAAATATTTATTTATTTAAAAAAATAAAAATGCTATTTTCTTTCAATCGGATAAAGAAAGTTTCGCCGTACTCAGAAACTTTTAAGCACATTCCAAATTATCAGAGATACGAATCTTCTTTTTCTTTCTTTCTTTTTTTTTAAATTAAGTTAATATTTATTATTTTATTGAAATTTCTGTGTATGTCAGACTCTAAATACGATTCGTGTTGCTTTGTTTTCCCTATGTCAATGCATTATTAAAAGTTAGGCAGTAGAAAATAAAAAATTCTTAGCTTTCATAAACCTTAAAAATTGCAGGCTTATAACAAAGGCTATAAAATATTTTTAAACACAAATACAACAGACTTCTACTTGATACTTTTTAAACACAAAATTAACAAACTTACTGCTCGTTTCGAACACATTTTCCTAAAATATTTTCTTCCTTAAATGTAATCCCTTGGAAATCATAACTGAATGAACATCATAATACACATCATTTGCAATGAGCTTCTAATCATGAAAAGATGCAAAACCATCGCTTAAAATTTTCCTTTTAACAGTTACTTTAAGAAATATTTTCCCGAAAAGTATTTAAGCATAACTGCCTACTTGTTATTCTATCCGAGATTTGAAAATGTTATAAAACGAAAAGTTTTCTCTGTACAGCTATTAGCTTTCTTATAAGCATAAACTATTTCTTATTTATCATCTCATAAATATATTATAGGTCCAGTAAGATGGGATGTGGAAGAAGTTCTGCATTGTAAACAAAATGCTTCTGTTTACGTTAGTCACATATTTAAATTTTGAAGTTATTTACATTTTTCTTGCGGGTGTCTTCTCTTTTGAAACCGTTACAGATTAACAAATATTACTTCTCTAGAAACATTTAAAACAAGTTGGAAATTGTACGTCAAACGTTACAAACGAGGTGCGTTCGTACGCACGTTTTAGAATTAAATTCATGATATCCCGTGCGTAGAACGGGTTAAACAGCTAGTTAAGTATATATTTTATGACACTGTTCATACAAATATCTTAACTAGTTATATAAATATTCAGATATATATGTATCAGCTAGTTATATAAATATTCAGATCTTGAGGATTTTTAATTCTGTGAAATGAATTCTATCGTCTGCAGATTAATTTCTGTAATAAAATAAGCATCTCGCTCGCTTGACGATTTAACATCCATCGGAAGCTCCTATAACAAAAAAGCACCGATTTAAAAAAAAAAAAATCAAATTTCTTAATAAATATTTTTATTAATATCTCCTAAAGTTTTGATTCGATTTTAATAAAATTTGAAATGTCTCGACAAAATTCTGCAAAGATAATATATTTTAAATTGCAAACCATTTGGTTGGGTAGTTTTTGCGTTGTTATATGCGGACAGACAGACAGACGGACAGACAGACAGACGGACGGACAGACGGACGGACCAAGCGACGACTATAGGTGCTACGTATTTATATAATTACGAACGCACCTAAAAATTGAATAACGTATGTATTTATAAAGCAAAAACATGCCAGTGAGCAACACTGACGTCATACTGACTGTACCAACGACCTGACTAAACTTTTTTGTCGTAAATTTATTAACTTCTAACCAGGACTTAATTTATAAGAAAAAAAAAATACTGGAGCCGTAATATTTTGCAGTACTAACATCCGTAGCGTACCCTTTCCTTACTCCCCCCCCCCTCCGTCACTCCAATCTGCATATTTATATTCCATATATTATTTTCAAAAATTAAAGCACTGTTTTTTTTATATAGCAAAATAAAAATTTTAAATACATCTATCTGCGTATACTTAGCAATCAACTATTCCACTTTTTAGTTATTACTACTTCCAAATAGAAAAAATGTACCTAATCTTAATGTTAATTAATCGCAGAATTCTGCAATTAAATAAGATCAGGATTCAGAAGTAGTGTTTACAGAAAAAAAAAGAATAGACCGCAGCTATGCAGAATAGAAAAAGACTATTTCTGTTTACTCTTTATTCTGATCAAAATAGCATTAAAATGATTTGAAATGAATAAATGAAATTTTGAAGACAGATTGAGCTCAAGTCGGCCCAAACTCGAAGACTGATATGAAAATCGAGCCTGTTTCATCTCCATCTCTTACGTGAGCGACACATTACATCACTTATAAGTGTTTTGATACAAAAGAAGGCGAAAGGTTGGTGATGGGAGGGAAAGGAAAGGATAATTTAGGATTCGTTTTTCGGAAGCGTTATTGCACTGGGCTCCGGAGCGCAGTGTTTATGAGCTCCGGTGAATTCTGGGCCATTTTTAAATATTTACTAAAAACAGAGAAGTACCAGAGCTGAGCTCCGGTGGGCTCCGATGCAAATTAAGCCCTGCTTCTAACCATTGACCAATCTAAATTTTTACACCATCCAATAGAGGGGAAACCGTACTTTCAAAAGTAAATTGTCTGAAAACTATTTCGCAATTTAGAGGTTTTTTTTTTTGTTTTTTATTGTGTTTTTAAAAGTAATTTTCAAGCATGATTTTTTTAAAAATCCAATCTCTATCGTGTTCAGACTGATTATGGAAGATTTACCCTTTTGCGCTTAAAACAATATAAATAGTTCAGCATTTGTTTCCGACTAATATTCCATAATAAAATTAAAACTTCATCAATTAATAAATAAATAATATAATATAATATAATATAAATTAAACACACATTTAACAGACATGTTTACGTAAGTACGCGTTTACAGAATTGAAACGATCGGAATAAAAAAGGCTGGTGTAATTAGCGAAGTCTTTGGCAATTTCTTCGGCTATTAACACCTGGAATGCGGCTAATAGGAAATGTTGCTTTTAATGAATTCACAAAACTTTATTACTTCAACTCTTTTTAATTATAGCATTTTTTTAATTTTGAACTCTACCATATCATATTCTAGCACATAAGTGAGTGAAATGTTTTTTACAAAATCCCATTGTGATAGCCTGAATCATTGTCGTATTTAGAGGCAATATATAATCTCTTAACAGAAAGGGTTTTGTCAACGGATTGCAAGGCGTGGGGTGGAATTCACGTAGGTAATAGTGAGATCTGGACTGGGTGAAAACATATTTTTGGGTGAATCCAGATAAAAATATTACTTTTTGGAAGATCGTTGAATGGACCGTGTTTGTAAATAGAAAATGCGCCTTTTATGCAAAACCGCAGCGTTCTCCTCCTGTAAAATGTTACGCTTGGACACATTGAAGACAAGGAGTATTCCATGGAAATATTATTTCTTTCTTTAAGACATGAGATACTTGAGAGGTGGCCTCCTCCTTCAGCAACGATTAAGTTGTTTTCAGCTCGAGAGTCAGAGAAGATCTGATCTAATTTCGCAGTACATTTGTGCGCCAACATTTTAATTACAGCGCCAATATACATGTGCATCTAACAATTTTATCCAGAAAGTATTTATAGCAGTTAGGCTTCTGGCATATTAATTTAGAGGGGAGAAAGAATGAAAGGGTTGCAATGCAAGGCGCCTTACGGCTATTTTTCGTAGTTTTGTCAGACAACCCAATGAATGTTATGAGAAAAGAGGCATCTGTGATTTTCTGGACATGAATTATTTTCTGAGCTAAATAGAATTTTGGCCTTTGGAAATTAGTTAAAGACTGCATTTACATTAAACAAGGAAGTTAATGTTCTGCTTGGACAAAAGCGCAGATGTAGAAAACCATTTTATATTTATCATTAAATTTTCCTGATAGAGAATAAAGTTGAAAGGATAAATGAAAAAATATCTAACTTACTTATTGAATGGTTACAGCTGCATTTATATGCAGGAAAGGAAGATACGTTTTTGAGGCTAAATAAAAGCCAGATATAAAATGAAAGAAAAGAAACTCTATTATATTTGATGAAATATAATTACTTTTAATCTTTAAAATAGAAAGGGTTTAAGTAAAAATTAATTTATCTTTACGAAAAGTTAGGGAACTATAAATTTATCATAATGAAATAAATAATAATAAATAATAAATAATAATGAAATTATGTGTATGATCTTTATCATAGTAATCCCATTCAACTTGTGTGAGTTTGACCTTGATGTTAATCCCTCTACCCGGGAAATAGGAATTGCTACGACTTGGGGCAGGAGTTGAAGTCTGGTGCTTTCTAGAAGCTTTGTACAGAATTAATGATGTCACAAAGAACCAATCAAGATCAAGTTTTATCTTGAGACCTGCGGGGAGTAGAAGGGGTTGGCAAGAAGGGACAGACACAGAGAGAGTACAATCTGGAGGCAGCTTGGACACAAAAAAGAGACTGTCTATTTGAACGCCGAGTAAGATCTGATGTGATATGTGCAGTAGCAGTATGAAGAGCGTTTTGAATGCGTGAGATGGTCTCATGCAAATTTTTGTAACTGTATTATGTTAAATGAAATTGTATATTGTTGTTCTAATAAAGTACTTTCAGTTTTATACCATGTACGGTCTTGTATTTCAGAATATATATATATGTCACGATTTCGACTGTCCGGTTCGATCGATGCGTTGCAGTTGTAAAAGTTGTTGATAAACATTCACAAAACTGAACAGGATTTCCCATCTCAAACCGCACCAGGTTTGCTGTGTGGTACTAATTCACAGTTCACGCACAATTGAGTTGAAAGTAAAAAACTTTATTTACATTTTGAAGATATCACTTCAGGAGAAATGCTCGGTGAATCGAAATTATAGTGAAGAATTAATACATTCCCTTGCTACAATAGGTATTCTCTACAAATCTCCTCTTTGAGAACTCACGATTTTTGTTTAAATGAGTTGGTTGTAATAATTTGGCACTGAGCACCATCAAAATATTGTAGAACTTTACATCACTGCATTATAAAGGACATATGAGGCAATTAGACGCCGATAAAAGTTTCACTCTTTCCTTCAGCTACTGCCAATCGTCAAATTCTCTGCTAGAATTAGGGCGCACATGGGGTTTTAACCTAGCTTGCGTAAGATTACAAAACGCGTCATATGACCTCCTTGTTCCAATCATAGTCGTTTTAAAGGGATTTAATTAATATTTCCAGTGCATTAATTTTGAAGAAAATAAACTTCCTGGCGTCAAAATTATTCTAGACGCTTCTATAGTCTCGCTCTCAGATGAATGAGGTATAAACAAAACAAAATATCTGTTTCGAGATTGTAGTTAAAAATAGCTTCGAATTTAACACTCGATAAAGAAAAAAAAATGAATCCTTGCCGCAGAGAAAAAAAAATGAGAGCATTTTGAATATTGTAATAGACATTTAATATTTAATGAATTAATGTTTTTCAAAAGAAATAGGATTTTTTAGAGCGGTATAATTTAAGTGACATGGCATTTTAGCATTTAAATAAAGAATTTATAGCGGTTTGATATACACGGGAATAATAATGAAGTTTAATAGTGGATTAAAAATAAAAGTGCTCTATTTAAAGAATAAATTTAAGTAGTTAGCGCCCTTTTTAGATTTAAATACTTTGGAATAAATATTATTAAGTAGATTAAGTTCTTATACCTTTACATATGGAGATTGATTGTTTAATTTAAGATGTAATTTTAATTTAATTAATCGGAATTATGTATGGAATATTTTAAAAAGGAAAAAATATATAGAATAAAAGTTAATTATGGCGAAAAATAATAAATTTTGTAATATATATATATATATATATATATATATATATATATATATATATATATATATATATATATATATATATGAGAGCCTTTATAGAACTGTGGCCACTTCCTCACACCATTTTTACATACAAAAACCAAGTTAAGTTAAATAAAATAATGCCAAAATGTTAAGCATTTTCACAGCACTGTTCGAATTAAAATAATTATGGAACTAAAATCACTCAGATAAAATTTTATAGCGCTCCCTATTTTTGAAAAGTACACTTGTAAAATAACAATTAATCAAGAAAATGATTTTAATAATTTGAATCAATAGGACATGAATTTCATTTAAATTATTTGACGAATGCATTCATCATTTAATAGTTTTTAAATTATTTCTGAAATATGAATATGTAATTTTTAAATAATATTGATTGCTTTTTTAATGAAAATATGTTGTATAAGTGACAAATTTTTTGTTACTCTCAACAAATATTTTATTTAACATGTGAATGATGCATTAAAATTAAAAAAACTATATAATCATGCATCAAAACATTTTCGCGATGAACATCATCTTTAATTAAAAATTCATTAAACATTCGTTTTTATTTATTTTTTTATTAAAAATGACAGATCTCTTATAAAAAAAAAACCATTACACACTAAACAACCTATTAAAAATTCTTCTCTTCTCTCTATATTTTTTAAACTTAAACATAACATTTCCGTTTATATAATGTGCTCGTGTTATCAAAATCGAAAATATTTCGCGAGGTTTCAAATACTCTGATCCGTGCGTTTAAAATTTTTATCAAAATAAATATTTAAAGAATTTTGTTTACTATATATAATAAAGAAATTCCGGGTTTGAAAGCCATGTAAATGTCATGAACAAATTTAGATGAAATCTCGCATCAAAAGATAATTATCGAATTTTCAATAAATACTTTCACGGCATCGGAAATTTTAATTAAAATTTTTCATCCTGTTGAAAATCTCATTAAAATTAAAATATAACGATGGAAAAATGTGATGTGTTATTTTCATTTTGACATACATCTTTGAAAGCATGGCGATTAAAATTTCCATTAATGAAGTATTTCACCATTAAATTAAAAAGCCAAATGCAGTTTAAAGTGTTTGATATAATTAAAATCATTTTATTGCTTGGTGTTTTTGATTACAGTTTCGTATCTTTAAGTGATTAAAACGAAAATTCTTCCTAAATATAGAATAAATCAAAGTAAAATTATGTTTGGGGCAATAGGAGGCTCAAGTAGCATTGCAAATAATATTTAACTAAGTAAAGTCAAACTTGAAATTTATTTAGCACCTGTTAAACATATTTATTTATCATATCATTACAGTTAGTTGGACTTTATTATTTTATATGTAATGTACATGTATCAAATATTACTATTCACAATTATATAGATATAATCAGAATGTTTTAAATATAAGTTTCTGTTGAGAATCCGAGCCGATATATGGTTGAGTTAAGAGCCTACACAAGTCACGCGAAGAAACTCGAACGCTACACTAAAAAAAAAAAAAAATCCTGAAAAAACGGAAAAATCCCGTATTTTAACGGAAAAAATTCCGTAAATTACAGGAAATTTTCCTTGATTTCTGAAATATCCGTTTTTAAATTTCCGTTTTTTAACAGATATCTTCCGTATTTTTTAGAAATTTTTATGTCGTTAAAATAAATTTATCGGACCAAAAAAAAAAAAAAAAAAAAAAATAATAATACTTCACAAGGGCAACTTCATAAAGGATAGATACATTTCTACTTTTTTTTATTCCATTTCTGAGTAAGTTTTCAGTAAATAACCAAACCTTGCCCAGATGAGAATCGAACCCGGAATCTTCCGCTTACTAAACTGGACGTCAGGACCACTACGCTATGACAGGATACACAACTTTCTCAAATGTTGTTATTTATTTTAGTCGCCTTTTATGGTGCAAAATCTTGAAGGTTCCATGGATATTTTTTAGAGTTCCAATGTTTTTAATATTTTTTTTTCATAATTTTCAATATTTTGCGTTATTATTTGATGCCTTATAACAGATAAATTTTAATTTATTATGTATTATATGCGTAAATCATTGTATTAAGAGTAGTGATTGTT
Organism: Maratus michaelseni; assembly: GCA_963931845.1. Lineage (NCBI taxonomy): Eukaryota > Metazoa > Arthropoda > Arachnida > Araneae > Salticidae > Maratus > Maratus michaelseni. Next base: position 328,844,989 of record OZ007590.1, read on the forward strand.
TATTTTTGTAATAGTACCAGCATTTTTTTTTTCGAACATATACTTTTTAAAAATTTGTCTGGTGATCTATTTATCAATTCCAATAAAAACAATAATTATCTTAAGCAGACGTATTTATTCCATTATATTAAAATAAATTTTCGTTATCTCTTATTTAAAAAAAATATGTAAATAAACAATTTTATAATAAATTAAATTATTATATGTAAGCTATGCTGAGGACTTTTGTGTACGGTTCTGTTAAACTGAATAGTTTTAAAATATTAAAAAAATTATATAAAAATATAAAAAAATATATAAAAAAATATTGTATAAAAAAGTAGTTTTAAAATATTAAAACTAAAAATTAATTTTTAAGGAGAATTTCGAAATTAATGATGTTGTGTTAGGTAAGTTTAAATTTTGATTTTGATTTAGTTTAAATTAATTTAGTTTAATTTATAAAATTATAAGCTAAAGAAATAAATTATAAAGTTTATAAAATTATAAACTTCCTTTTAATAAAAGTAAAAAAAATATATTAACTATTTTCTATAAAATTAAGGAAAAAAATATAAACTTTGTAAAATTATAATTTATAAAATAATAAATTTTAGTTTAATTCATAAATTTATAAGCCAAATCGGTTTAGTTTAATACCAATTTACATAGCGATAACTTGCATTGATATTATGTTATGGAACCTTTAATTAACCCAACACTGTCTTACGTCAGAAAAATTAAAATAAAATTTTAAAAAATTAGGAAAAAAAAATCTTAATTTTGAAGCACTATCAAGAAAAAAAAAAGTAGATTTAAAAAAATATTTTTCTGTAACTTATAAAAATAAAATAAAATTCTAAATATTTCATTAAAAAAATATAAATATTACTATTATTTTCACAAAAAATTACCGTCCAGGCATGGCCCCGGTTAGAATGGGCCAACGTGTTGAGCCGGTTCAGGCCTGGATCCTTGAAGAACTCTAGTAAATACAACAATCTTAATTCGTATTTCAAACAAGACAATTTCTGTACGCAAACATCTAAACGTTATTTACGGAAATTGCACTGTTTTGGACATTGTACTGTTTTGGAAAAAAAAAAAAAAAAAAAAAAAAAACCACGGAAAAAATCCATTAAATTTATAAAACTTTCTACATATTTACGGATTTGAAATGTCCTTTTCGGAACTAATGCCATTTACGGAAATTGTACTGTTGTTTTGGAAAAATTAAACTTCTCCATAAAATTTTACAGAAAATCTCTTGTATTTTCACAGATTTTTTTCTTTTTTACAGTGTAATGTTAAACCTATGCGAGAAATCTTTACGGATTTCTCGCTTGTATTTTAATATTTTAAAATAATGTTTTCTGCATAGGATACCTGAAGTCAATATCTAATGTTATTCATTTGTACTTTTTTGATCTTGGTAAGAGTTTTTTTTATATGCGGACAATTTCACTTTTGGAACCGGTCCGTTTAATCGCGAGACCTCCTCCAAAATTAAAGACGATTTAGAGCACAAAAAATTGATCCGGTTGATAAGGGTGATCTTTCAGGAGTATATATTATTCTATTTATTAGGGAGGGGGTTGTTAGAAATTATTATGTAGGTATGACCCAAAGGAAATTCAGTATTGGATGTAAGGAACATGTTGCAGATGTTAAATATAATAGTGGGGAATATGGCCTTATCAAGACTAAGTAAAAAAGATAATGTCGACATCCTATTCAAAGAAGGTAAATTGATTTATAGATCTGATTTTTATTTAAAACTATTTATAAGAGAATCGATTGAAATATATATGTAAGAGGTTCAAAAATGTGTAATGATAGGTTGTCATTTCATATTCCAAATATTTGCGTTGAATGTTGAACAACATTGGGAAGCTGACAACAGATGGAGCAACAAACGGTGTTAAAATTATAGAGGGCATTGTATCTTCACTTTGTCATAGGGATTGATCATGCATTCCAGTTTTTGTGTACATTGTATTTGTGATTTCTTATAAGTTCTGATGATGATTGAGTGAATCAATCAAAACATGTCAATATTTTAATATTTCTTTTATCGATATTTGATATCTTTTAAGCAATTTTTTTTATATATATATTTTGAAGATTTTTGCGATATATTTTATGATGATACTTTTAATGGACATAAATTAAGACATTTTCTTTATATGTAATTAATATTTCACTTTCCAACATAGTTGAAAAGTGTTTATGAATTCGGTTTGTCTGGCTGTCAGTACGTCTGTCCGAGGTCTAGTTCGCGTAAATATAATGGGATTGCTATGTAACTGATATGTTATTGAGGTTTACTATGGCTTGTTCGGTATTGAACATGAACTGTGTAGCATTCATGGTTCCTTTACAGGGACACTCAAAAGTATTTCGTTACATTAAGACTTATGGGGAAATATCATTTGAAATGTATTTTAATAATGTTGCATGTTTAATAATGTTCAAACATATTGAAATTATATCACTAAGGGGCACAATAAGATGCTTATGGTTGAATGTGGTGTACAAAGCATTTATCATTTCTATACAGGGAAAAATAAAATTGTTTCTTTACAGTTCTTTTTATGAGCGATAATTGCTGGAAGTGCGTTCTAAGTTGTGGTATATGTATTTAAATATAGCAAATTGTTCGCATATTACTTGGTGTGTATAAATTATATATATTGTATACAGGGCTGTACAAAAGAATTTGAATATATTTCCGTTTTCTGATGTAAATTTCTAAAAGGGAATTTTCAACTGTTTTAAACAATTCGTAACTGAACCAAATATTAGCATAACATGTTCTACATATAGAAATCGATAGATCATATACAGAGATTCACAAAAGAATCTGAATTCTTTTCCGAATATAATTGTCAAAATTAAGTTTCAAATTTGTTATGCGTTTTCCGAATTGCTTACTTAAATATATCATCATTCACCTTATTAAACGGTAAAGTTGTATTACAGTATTCTGAATAAGTTGGAAAGTGTTTCATAATCTATGCTTGATGCATGATTTTTCATTCTCGTTTTGCCGTAAAAGGAATTTACAAACTTATATCACAGTTAAATATACATGAAAGCAATCAATTGTTGGGAGTAAAGTGTACAATGTAATCAAATACACGAAAGACATAATTCTAAAAAGAACAAAATAACGTGTGCTAAATTATGTTGCAAACAGTGCCTAAAATGTAATTATATGTTCCATGATCTGAAGTTTAACAAAAAAGCGAAAAAGTATCCCTTTCATAAATAAAACTGTAAAACTTAGATAAAATGATATTTCGACAAAGCTAAAAAGAAAATTTTAATAAGGAGATTCGTCCCAGAACTTTCCTCTAAATCGTTGACGATGCTATTAATAAATCGAGAATCTCTAGAACTAAATAATGGATCAGTAAAAAAAAGGACCTCTTTTTATTTAAAAATAAAAGAAGTAAGAAGATAGAGAGAAAAAGATTTTTTTCGTTAAAAAAGTGACGTTTTCAGCTAAAAGTAATTAATATATTATTACACGTTTTTATTAATACTTTCAAACTTAGTAGAAAAGTGTTTCTGAATTCGGGTTGTCTGTCTGTCTGTCCGTGATCTAACTCGCGTAAATATACTCGGTTGGTTGGTTGGTTGATTTATGACGGCCACTTTATCTACTCGAGGGATATAGACCCTAGGGGGGAGCGACCTCCGTGGGGGTCTTTCTAAGGGATCCTAACCCCTATTTACGGCAAGGTTCAAAGAAAACCACGGAAAACTCCGAACGGTTAGGTCGATGAAAATATACTTTTAATGCCATATAACTGATATATGTTATGTGCCATGGTATGTTCGGTATTGAAAATGGAGTGTGTAGCATTTACAGCGCATTTACAGGGCCACACGAAAGACGGTCGTTATGTTATGGTCTATGGGTAGAAAACTTTTGCAGAGTATTTTAATGATGTTACAACATTTAAAACCTAATGAAATTGATATACATAACTGAGGTTCACTACCAGATATTTACTATAGAATATGTTGTGCATAGCATTGACCGTTTATTTACGGGACCACGAAATCGAATTCGGCTACTGTACTGTCTATGATCAATAATTGTTACATTGAAAAAAAAAAAAAGATGTTGATGTTACAATATAATACTGGCACCCCAACTGCTAGTATTTTACCGTAAAATTAACAGTAATAAACAGTAAAATAAGCAGTAATACGCTGCCGCACATGTCAGTATTATACTGTAAAATCAGCAATTTCTTTTGCAAAGAAAGAAACAACCAGTTATGAAACAGCAGGTTGCGACCCCTCCTCAAACATTGCAGGACCTTAAACGACGCATTACGGGCGCTTGTGCCAACTTGTCACCATCTTGCTCCAATGTGTGCAACGTGAAATTCAAACAAGGATCCAAATAGGCATTGCATCTGACGATGAGAAATTTGAACATCTAAAATAAAGGTACATTATTATAACTAGTTGTTTTTTTCTTTCTAAGATCGTTTTGTCACGTCACAGGGTAGGAAATCACGAATAAACAAATGCGCGTTTTAACCGTTCTATTCTTCGCACTAATGTCCACAAGGTGTCTTTTCGTACTAAATCGATGATGCTCTACAACTTTGTAAATCATTTTTTTCTCTATCTCTTTCCGTTTTTGAGATAAGAATGCTAGCTGTCCAGCATGCCACCAGGTGGCGCCGTAGGCGGTTTCATTGAGTAGCGCATGACTACTTTACTATACCTAGACACTATTTTTATGAATATAGCAGCAGATGTTCCGAAATTAAGAGGGTGGCAAGGGACTTTAGTGGGCATACTGTATAGAATTAATTAAAAAGAAAAAAAAAGTAGATGATAAGACAGAACCCTCACTTATAAAACTCGAATTGCAAACGCTAGCTCTGCGCCACGGAGACCTTTCTAAGATTGTCAAACTCATAGGTTTCTGAAACACATGCGGAACTTTAACCCGAAATTTCTTGAAAACTAAGGCAATAGTTAGGGGTGTGACCGCTACACCATACTTTAAAATCATCAAAATCTGTGCGCATCATGTTTGGCGGACCCCTTGTTAGTGGAGGTTGAGGATGAAGCGGACATCTAATATGCATATGGAACTTTACACACCACATAAACTCTAACCTTAAGAATTAGTTGATCTTAATGGCATCATTACAGCGTTATTTAGTATTTTTAGCATAACATATCATTGTTTACTCTAGTATTATTATTCATTCATAATTGTTCATTTAGTACTTACTTCTATTCAATATTATTATCTACTTCAGCATCATACAGTACTGTTACATGGTATTATTATTGATTAGTATCACATAGTATTATTTAGTACTGCTCAGTAATTTGAAATGTATACTAAGCAAAACGTAAGATGAAAAAATAGAAATAAAAATTAGTTTTAATTCTGAATTTAGTGTTTTTAGGTTTAATATTTTTATAATTTAATATTTCAGCGGTCATGACATAATTTTACTGACGAGTGAGCGCGTCGTACTTTTTACGACACAAGTGTTTTGTTTAGTTACGCTGCTACAAATGCTAAATGCAAGAAAATTTACGACAATAATAAAAGAAGTAAGTTAGAAAAATGTTTTTAGGTCACTCCAGAACATTTTTTTTTCACTTAATGTTCCGGAAATGTAAGTTTTCTTAAAATGTTATTTTTGAGAAAACTTTTTTAACCCCTTAACTGCCGACGAAATCTTTGTACTGTTTATAAGAGGAAATTAATTGTTGATAGGTTTGTTTTATTTACAAGTAATGTTTAATTAAATGGGGTTAATGTTACTAAACATTAATCTTTAATTATTTATATATACCAATGCATATAAAATATACATTACTAGCATTTAGTATTTAGCAAAGCGGAGACTCTGTAGTATAGCGATGCTGGTTTTTGTGTGTTTTTAATAGATTTGCAGTCTTTCCAAAAGACATTGATATCTAAAAACGGCAAAAATATGCGGAATATTTAAAAAAAAATTGCCTTCAAAACTGTAACCAATACGATTATAATTCAAAAACGGTCCGACAAACCCCGATACAGTTTTAAAAAGCTTTGAGTATATTAGATAATATATTTTAATAAATATATTTCGATAAATAAGATCTGAAAAGTCTTAATAGTAACCCATTTGAAAGTTTAATTATTTTTTATTATATGAAAATTAAAATTATTTAAATGTACATGTCAAAGTATACGTTTAAACATAATAACAAAGCTGAAGCATAACAAAAAAGCACGTCTTCTGACAAAGAAACTTTCACTTGAACTGAGGCTAGGGGCTGCCGGATATGAATCATACTTCTGAAATACACATAGATCGATGCACCAGTTAGTCAGCTATTATAAAATATGCTTTTTACAATTGTTGCGCAATTTTTAATTTCTGCCTTTTTGGCTAGGATTTTGCATCAAACACTCCACTGTGCGCCGTTCCCAGGCTCTCGGATCCTACCACGAGGGTTCTAGTTGGCCCAGTTGATACGGGAAACCACACACGTACACACTCAACGGCCAAGAGTAAAAAGGTAAATGAGAACTTTTAGATTCAAATCTTATATGGAGATATAGAAATAAAGTAGGAAAATTTTATAATGTTATACTACTTATGCCTAGCATTAAATTCGGTAACAAGTACAACAATTCAAGTACAGATACTTCGGAAAAAAATTTTTCTTCATGGGAATAAAATTTCGTGAGAAGTGAAGAAAGAGTTTTGATTGAACTAATTTTTTAAGTAAAGGAAGAAGTAATAATTATCATTAAAATTTAATTTAAGATATGAGCATTAGAAAATAGTAATCTATATCAGGTTTGCAACATCATAATGTCTTAATTTTATATTAGAAATATACACGGTGACCATAATTAAAGTACACGTGTTTGAAGGGCTCTACAAGTTAAATTATTTGAAATTTTTTTTTAAAAATTGGTTTCTATACTGTTTAGAATATGCGGAAACGAGCTATGGAATAAAAATGATTAGTTTAAAATTTTGCCGATAGATGGCGCTTAAATGTTAGTGATGTTTTGTTAGCAAATAGTAACAAAAATAAATCATTTTAAATCAATATATTTTAAGACTTAGATATTCTTTCATAGCCAGCGCTATAATTACTACCAATTTGATAAAATCACTTTATTAATAGAGTGCACTTTTTTTTCTGCTAAGATTTTAAGGTTCATAAGGATCTTTATGACTAAAACCTTAAGCTAGAATCCTGTGAAATTTGTGATAAAAAAGTTTTAAAACTTAGCTGTTAGAAAATTCTCTATTTTTTCTCTTTTTTCTTTGTTTTTGTTTTAACCTTTACACTGGGGCTCGGACAGCATCTATCCAAGTTTGCATGTATTTTCGGACAGATGCTGTCCAGGCCCCTGCGTAAAGGTTAATGATATACAGCACCATCTGTCGAAAGAAAATAAATTATTATTTTTTTATTTCCAGAACTTATTTACACATGTTTTCAAGAGTATATATACGATTTTGTTTCAAAATATCCCAAATATTGTAGCTTGTAAAGCCCTTCAAATACCTACACTTAAATTATAGCCACCCGGAGTTTATATTTCTACTGATCCTACTACACTAACCGTAACAAGTCTTATCTAAGTGTATCTGTATTAGAATGTTTTTAAGTATGATAAACAATAACACTTCCATACTTTATAACATATAAAAAATGAAAGTTATAATTAATGCATAAAGTATGATTTTTCTTTCTGGCTTTAGCATACTTTAAATATCATTAACAAACATATTTTTTATTAGAATACAAATATGTAAACTACTTGTGTACAATTACACATAAAAGATGAAAAAAAGATCACAATATAAAGTTATTATTTTCCACTTAAAGTTTGGGAAGTGCAAATTTCTAGAAATTGTAATTTTTGAGAGAACTTTTTAATGTCGTAAAGACCTTCTGGTTTACTCCCCAGCACTAAAAACGCTTTGCATTCTCAAAAAATATGTGCCACGTCTTAATGGAATTTTCAATTCTTTGTAAAATCAGCCATCCGATTAAGTTATTTTAAATTACTACACATCTTAGCACAATCTTCTTGTTATTAAGTAAGCTTTCTGTACAAGAAATAAAACAAAAGGGAAAGTGGAAACTTTTAGAACCAAATCTTATCTTAGAGAAATAGAAATAGAAGAGGAAAAATTTTATTATGTTTTGTTTAACGTTAAATTCGGAAATAATCAAGTATAGCTTAACTTGAGTATAGCTACTTTTGAAAATATTTTCTGTTCATGGAAATAAAATTTCGCGAGAAGTGAAGATAGAGTTTTAAAGGGATGCATTCTCATGTATTTTGACAGAAGAAAGAAATAATAATCCTCATTGAAATCTAATTTGAAGCATGAGTATTAAATGCTTAAGTTTTTTTGTTTACTTTAGTTACGTATATAACTTTAAATATTCTTATGAAATAATGAAAGGGATGACAATTTAGATATTTATTTGTATTTTTTCGTCTATTTATCACTTGATTTTTCAAGTGTGAATTGAGTTTTGTTAAATTGTATAAGAAAGCAAGATAATTTTACCTCTTAATGTTTATTTGTAGAATTTTTTTATTTGGAATTTAAATTTTGGCTGAAGAAAGAAATCATAATTGTCATTGAAATCTAATTGGACGTGTGACTATTAAATACTTATGATGTTTTCATCCTTTAGTTATATTTACATTTTAAATACTCTTTTAAATAATTGAAATAAAGGAAAATTTGATCTTCTTTAAGTGTGAGTGTGTGTTTTTTCGTCAGTTTCTCAATTCATATCTTCAAGTATAATTTTTTTTTGAAACAGTATAAAATAGCAAGACAATTTTATCTGTTGATGTTTTACTCGTTTTTGTAGAATTAATTTATATTGAATTCTAATTTTGACAGAAGAATAGCATAATAATTGTCACTGAAATCTAATATGAAGTGTGAGTATTTACCAATTATGACATTTCTATCTTTCAGCTATGTTTACGTTTGAAATACTCTTCTAAATAATTGAAGTAAAGGAAAAATTAATCTTCTTTGTGTGTGAGTGTGTGTTTTTTCGTGAGTTTCTCAGTTCATATCTTCAAGATGAATTATTATTTTTTTGGAACAGTATAAAACAGCAAGACAATTTTATCTGTTGATATTTTTCTCGTTTTTGTAGAATTGTTATATATTGAATTCTAATTTTAACTGCAGGGTAGCATAATAATTGTCATTGAATTCTAATTTGAAGTGTGAGTATTAAACACTTATGATGTTTCTATCCTTTAGCTATGTTTACATTTTAAATACTCTTCTAAATAATTGAAATAAAGGAAAAAATAAATTTATTTGAGTGTGAGTGTGTGTTTTTTCGTGAGTTAATTTAGCATTTGCTTCTTTTGATCATGTTTTTTTTTTTTTTTTTTTTTTTTTTTTTTTTTTTTTTTTTTTTACATGGAAATTTTTACTCGTGAATTGCTAACATCTGAAAGCAGATATTTCCTGTTGATACCGGGTTGAGAAAACTGCCTAATACACTCTAAAAAGTATTTGGATGAAACGTTTCCGAAAAATTCGGGCAGCAAAAGAAACTTTTGTTTCAGAAATTCTTCTTTAAACCTCGTAAATATCTTAATTTCTAAAGATTTTTGAAGGTAAAGGAATGTTTTTTCGGAATTCGGGTTAACTCGAAAGGGTATAACTTATATTATATTTTCATTATCCTTTTTTCTAGATCAAGAAATATTTCTCTTTTTTAAATTGTACAACTAGGAATTATTTTTTTTTAAACCTGTAGGAAAAAACCAATTGTTCTATAATTCAAATTTCTTGAAGTTCTTGTTTTGCATCAGTGATAATTTTGTCTGAAGAAACAAATATTAATTCTCATTAAAATGTAGTTTGAAATACAAAAGTAAAAAAAAATTAAGACGTTTTTTCTTCAACCATGGTTACGTTTTAAGTATGTTTTAGGATCATTGAAAAGCGATGGTATATATATATACATCAAATCCCTTCCTTAAAAAGTAAATTTACGGATAATGTTTTTTTTTCATTGTTTTTCTATCTTTTCTAATATGCCGACATCGTTCACAAAGCAACTATTTAGTACAAGTTACGCGCTAATATAACTTAAACAAAACGCTAAAACACGCTAAAACAAACATAACATCTAAAATATTATATACATACGAGTATAAAGTTTTAAGACCATAAATGGCGTTTACGATAAATTTGAAATACACGTCCAATGAAATAAAATAAGAAAAGTTATTATTTTAAATAACTTTACTATTAAATTAAAGAACAATTATCAAACAAAGATCTGTTTCAAATATTTCTTTTAAATATTTTCTCAAAAGAAAAAGAAAACAGTAAAAATAATAAATTGCATCAAAGTGTACCTTAGCACAGAGTTGTGTTTTGTAAATATGCGGATTTTAATTTTTTAAACACAATTTTTTGTTTAACAAACAAGAGAATTATTGAAAAATTTTCCCAATCTTTGAAAGTAAAATTTTTTACTACAATGCAATTTTTAAATTCTAGATTTGTTTTTGAGTTTGTAATCATTGAACGCTATCCCGAAGGTGTCCAAACAAAGCTATTTCGAATAAAATATTCGATTGTACTATGAACAGAGTCTACAGGCATCATAGTATGTCCAAATGATGACAGTATTATTTTAGGGTTTATAACTCCTTTAGCATTTTCAAGAAAATATATCACAGAATCATAGCCTAATTTTGGTTTGCACAGTTGCTTTACGTATCACAGGATTCTATCTGATCTATTGTTTGCCAATATTTATACATTTCCAAGGAAATTTCATCCTAACCCCATTTGATATTTCTTTCATTCCATAAAAATATAAAACAATCTAGCACCGATTTCGTAGACACTTTTGTTAAAATATAGTAGGAAGCTAAAAACTGGCAAAAATTCTTTCCTCACAAAAATCAAGATTTCTAAATAAATATTTCAGTTACCACTTTGCCAGTGTTGTAGCCAGGTTGATTGTGTAAAGTTTTCTTTGGCTTATCAAATGGGAGAACTTTCTGCGATGATAATACTAAGAAAACTTTACATTATTACTGGTATACAGAGCATTTAGACCCCCTCCCTAGCTTTGCCACTGCATTTTTCTTTTAATACTGAAACACACTGTATAAGCAAACATAATGACAGCGTACAATAAATTGAGTGATAATTATATTTTCGTGTAGATAGAATTTTTGTTAGAAAAAAGTAATTAGATGAAGATGTTATGAAAACAGCAATCCGAAACAGGCTGTAATTTCTAAGAAAAAGGAGCATTACGCTGGTCCTAGAGAAGAAAACAGGCTGGTTTGAAAGCAAAGAAATCCTTAGAATTCTGTAGAGCATGTAATTGAATGATACAAAGTTTTGAGTAAAATAAAGACATTTTGTCACAAGTCACGACAGAAGAGACGACGTCGTGATCTTCCATCGTGCAGAAGATTACGAAGGAAGATCTTTTTGCACGATGATCGACATCGTCTGCATCTTTTCATCAAAAATGAAGACTAAAAGTTATTGCAAAGTTGCAAATATAAGCTTAATGCATTAGTCTTTCGATCAGAGTTGCCAGGAAAATACTAGAATTTTATTTTGAATACTACTATTTTCGTATATTATTAGTCGACTGAATTATTAACAAAAATTCTATAATTAAATAAGTTGACTATTTGTCTACTAAAATAGTGGTGAAGTATTCACAAAAATTCTGTAATTCAAAAAGTTGACTATTTGTCTACTAAAATATTGGTGAATTATTCACAAAAATTCTGTTAAACAGGTTGACTATTTGTCTACTAGAATAGTGGTATTCAAAATCCAAATTTATTTTTTTGACACAAGAGATTTGAGACAATTGGCAGAGTTTTAAAAGATATTGGATATTCTAAATGGGTCCTCGTAAATGCACCAAAATGTAAAATTTTTTGGAAATCATGAAATTCAACAATTTACTATGCCCTAAACTTTCCAGCTTCCGTCATATTAAAATTTACATAGTTATCAGTACAGAAAAACATTTTCTAAAAGGATTTAACTAGTAATATGGAAACTCATTGTCTTGATTAATTAACTTTGTATTAATTGTATACAACTTGTATTAATTAACTTTGGAGTCTTTTTCTTTTTCATTGGTGGGGAAAGAGGATTCAGAGAGTGTATTTCACGAAAAGGTGAAAATATAAAAATAAATAAATTATTATATTATGTTTAGTAAATTAAAAGTTTCTTGAACAAAATACTATTAGCTATATTACAATAAACGTTTTCCTAACCTAGTTATGTTTATTTACAGTATTTTTGCCAATTTTTCTGCTCCATGCTCCATGAACATTTTCTTGAATTATAATGCAACACGTTTATAATGGTATAATACCTTCGGTAAATCGAAACTTGCGCATAAATATGTAGATGTACCTGTACTTTTGTCTTGGTCCTTAAGAAAAATTTCTTTACGCATGTTTTTATCTTTTAAGTGATATTTGCGTTGTTCCGTTTGCTGTAAAACTTTCTTTCCTCTTAAATTTGCATGAGTTTATTTTTCGCATAACACTTATGTTTTTTTTTTCTTTTAGTTAATGAAATCTGAAATAGAAATCTTTTTAAAAATGTGGCGAAACAGTTTTAAAGATAATGCCGACAATAATAAATTTAGATCTTAGATCCTAGTTTGTATGGTGTAGGAATGTCGGCAAATTCCTGCATCGGGGTATAGTTTGTTCTTTTATTGCGGCAACAATGTAAAGGAACTGCAGAAATTTTTTTAATCAAAGATTTTATTTAAAGAAACTTTCATCAGATTTTTTGTGAGCTGCACTTACCGATATACTATCGTTACTCATCATTAAATCTATTGGATTTAATATTGTGCGTCTTAATGTCATTTAAGATACATCTAGACGAGTTCTAAACGAGTTCTTCTAGACGAGTTCTTCAAGACGAGTTCTTGATGGCAAAATTTTATATTCACACCTCTGTAATTTATAACAGGCTTAAAACAGAGCATTACTCTCAAACTTCAGAGTCGTACTTAAAATTAAGTACTGCTATAATGGTATTAATTACTATAATCATTAGAAATAAAACAGTTTAATGCAACAAATACGAAAAACAACTTGTTGCACGTTTTATTTTTACCTGCAGAAATAAAATTTCGATTACGAAAATCTAGATTATCTGTTTAAATTACCAGAAAACGAATGAAATTTCAGCGCCATCTATTTGTACTTTTTATCGTAAGAGATATACTGGCGCGTACAAAATATTTACTCCCTGCATTCACTGATTGTTATGACACAGTATATAAGCAAGTAAATATAATACGAAATATAAACAAAACGTATGATAAACTTAATTTTTGTTATTACTTTTAAATATGTAACAGAACTGTATCAGTACTTGTAAAACGTTCCTAGGTTCACATTAGTAACCTTTGCAATACAAAAACATACTTTGTAAAAAATTATTGATTACAATAATTTGGCGGGAAGGGATCGAGATATATATACTTATAGTAAATTATACACACATCTTGATAAATAACACTAAACTTCTCTCAATTAATTAAACAATATATTGAAGCCAGGGCCCGATTAACCTTCGAATCTAGGGGAAACACGGTATAATGTTGGTGCCCCCTTCATTTGACAAAAATTTTCTTTATATTTTTCATTCAAGAAAATTCACCAATGATACTAATATTATTCCCAGGAGAAATTTAGCCGACGTGACATACATTTCATTAGTCAGCTTTTTTTTAATGCCCCTGAATATACTTCAGATATATTTAGTACATATTCAGATATTTTAATGTTCAATTTCCTGGGTGGTTTCTAACAGGCACATCAGGATGAAAAATGATTAATTAACATCCTATTGATGACATTCATATTTACCTGTTTAATAAGTTTCGTGAAGTAGTTGCGTGAATTTCTTCTTGGATTGAGCAAACATTCTTTTTTCAAAATAAATTAAAAATACAATGCAAAAGTATTAAAATAGGAATTAGAGAGCCATCTTCACAGTCATTTTGGGCCCCCTTATAAATTTTAGAGGGGAAGCAAGTGCTTCATGTGCCTTTTGGATTATCAGGCCCTGATTGAAGCATAAGACATTTACAATATACAGGTGGGAAAACAGGGAAAACATTCTACCACCAAGTGACATGAGAAACAAATTATATGTTGGAAATTATAATTTACAATATTAAGCAACAGATTACAGTGTTAGATTTATTTCACCAAAAATGTGGCTTGGCACTTTCTTGCCCCGATCCCCTCAATTGCAAATTAATGTATAAATGCACGATCCTGAATACTGTCGGATAACAATCTCTTTCTTGCTTTTTCACAGCCTCTGAAATAAATTTGCTCACTCGATCCAGACACATACACAAAAAGTTCTCTACGATTTAAAATTTTATTTTAAGAATGTAGGAAAATTTTATTAATTTATTTAATTCACAGAAAAAGCAATAAGATTACAGATCCTAAAATGTAATTATTAAAAAGAAAAAAAAAGATATGTCTATCATTTTGTTAAATAAAAACTCAAAATTTGGAACCGTCGAGGAAGCTACACGGCAAAAAAAATTGTTGATTTTACAGTATAATACTGGCAGATGGGGTGCCAGTATTATACAGTAAAATTAACACTAATAAACAGTAAAATAAGCAGTAATACGTTGCCGCGCATACGCGGTAGCGTACTACTGATTATTTTACTGTTTATTACTGTTAATTTTATGGTATAATACTGGCAGCTAGGATGCCAGTATTATACTGTAAAATCAACAACTTTTTTTGCAGTGTATAACTGTGTGGGCTGATTAGCTTTATCCGTCAGATGCAGAAATTATAAAGTTCCGGAACTTACTTTTGCAAATAACCATAGTATAATTCACATACTTTTTTTTTCTTTGTGCTACAAGTATAAATCTCATTAACAATGTTATATTTAGAGATCGACCGAAATTTCGGTTTCGGTTTCGGTTTCGGTGCAAAATCGGAGTTTCACCGAATGTTCGTTTTCGGCGAAACTGCTGCCAAAATTTCGATTTGGCCGAAACTCGACCGAAACTATCTGTATTTCAAAATATCGCTCCTTCTTTCGGAAATTTTCAACTTTGCTCATTGATATGAGTTGTATCGGCTCAAATGAGACACTGTTTATTGCTGTGAACTCCACTGTTTATCATTAATGGTCATGACTGATTCATGATGCAAGTGTAAATTATAAAGCAAGCAATGCATATATGACTAAACTTAAAAGACGCTTATCACGTGATCTTTAAAAACTGCAAACTGAACAGTAATAGAATTTTTTTACTTTGAAATTCCAGATTATTTTGAATGCTTCATGAGAAAGGTGTTGTTAAAATATATGAAAATTTACGAAATTTATTACAAAAAATATATCGAGGTATGTATACTTAAAATATTTTTTTATTAGATGAAATGCGTATAATTGGAAACGATTTCTGTCTTATTGATAAATTAATTACATTTTATTTTATATGAAAATAAATAGTTTTGGATAGAGGCACAGAGAGTCAACTTGGCACTGGAAATAAAATTTTCAAACAGGGATGCTATTTTAATACTTTCTCAGGGAGGCAGGGGTAGGCAAAGCTTTTTTAAGCAAACATGTTATTTAAACATATGTACCATAAAAATGTTTGTACAAAATTTTAAATAATTAATAACAATATTCAGCAATATTTAAATATATATCTATATTTAAACGTCTATTAAATTAATAATATTTATAATTATAAAATGATTAAAATATATTCAATGTTAATTTCATAAAAAACAAACTTTTAAGTACTTTATTCCAGTCAATTTAAATGCAAAATATTAACGAACTGAAAATATGAATATATTTAAAAATTAAATATTCATTATTGAATTTGTTTTACATTATTTAGCTACAATGTTAATTAATGATAAATGCCTATAATTATTGGTTGTTATATAATAGTAAAATATAAAAGTTGTATTATTTATGTTTCATTTTTGTTTGAAACCTATACTATACACACACATATATATGTACGTTTGTTTGTCAGATATGTGGTTCAATACACGTACAATTAATAAATTAATTAGTAACGTAATTAGTTACTATTAAGCAATTATTAATTATTTGTTAATAATTAATTAATTAATTAATAATTATATGCAGTTATGTATGTATTAATCAGTTTTTAATTTTTTTCTACACTTTCGATTTCGGTTTCGGTTTCGGCCGGAAGTGGGAAGGCCACCGAAATCCGGTTTCGATTTCTGTTTCGGTCTTAAAAACCTGTTTCGGTCGATCTCTAGTTATATTTCCATGTAAAAATAAACACGCAATTTTAATTGAACTAAATTATATATAAGAAACATAACGAGTGGGGGAATTTTTAAAGCACTCAGATTATTTTTTTCCACTTTAAATTTCAGAAATACAGATTTTGTAGAAAGTAAATTCCTTATGTCTTAAGGATATTCTTGATTACTCTATGGCATTTAAAATTCATTGCAATCTAAAAAAAAAAGTATTTTTGTAGTGTTTTAATGGAATTTTTCCATTCTTTATAAAATCAGCCATCCGATTAAGTTATTTTAAATTACAAGATATCTCGATGCAAAAGTTGTTGTTATTAAATAAATTTCAAATGGGTACAAGAAATAAAAAATAAAATAGGAGTGAAAACTTTTGGAGCTAAATTTTATTCAGAGAAATTTAAACAGAAGATATATATATATTTTTTTATTAGGTTATTCTCATGTTTAACATTATTATTTTTTTTTTAAATGGAACTTTTGGAAATATTTTCTCTGCATGAAAACAAAATTTCATTACTATTGAATGGACTTATTTCTAAGTTTCTTGTAGGATGAAATAAATAACAATTCTAAATTAAATTTAATTTGAAACATGAGTATTAAATTCTTATGCCTTTTTTACTTCAGATTTTTTTTTTAAATTTTGGGTACATAATAATCGAAAAGTGTTAAAAGTTCCTTTTGATATCAGTGCTTTATCTGTCATTTATTCATTTAGTCTTTTCACGTGTTATTAAATTTTTACAAAATTAAAAAAAAAATCATGATATTTTTAGCTGTTATTGGAATCTTGTATTAAATTTTATACTGAAAATAATTTTGGTAAAAAAAAAGTAGAGTAATTCTCAGAAAAATTTAATTTGCAAGATGAATAATAAATAATTAAGCTAAATTTTCTTCTATTTCTCTGTGGATAGTGTCGAATTGGATGAACTCCTTCATATGAAGTCTGTTAAAAAAGATTAGTTGGTTGATTTATAACGGCCGATTATCTACTCGAGGGATGAGGCCCTAGGGGTAGTGCTCTCCATGGTGGTCTTTCTAAGGGATCCTAACCCGTATTTACGGCAAGGTTCGAAGAAAACCACGGAAAACTCCGAACGGTTAGGTCGACGAGCGCGACAGGGTATTGAACCCAGCATCTCCCGTCTACCAGCTTTTAGAGCAGAACCCCTCAGCCACTGGTGGGGCTCTGTTAAAAAAGAAGAAAATATTATTGCTTATACAGAGGTTAGTTGGTCTAATTTAAAATCTTCTCCTTAGATAATAGGATTTTTTCAAGCATCTCATCTATATGATTTTATATACACATAGATAAGTAATTGTTGTAGAAATCGACTGGTAGAGTTATATATTTGAACCTTAATAAGTGTATACGTATATGTTCCCTTTTGTACAAAAAAGCTAGAATTGATATTAGAGATATAATTGTAGACTACTTTTCCATAATTGTATTAAAATATGTATTAATTCACTTTCACTTCGGATTCACATCGGGTTCGGATTTGAATATTTAGGGTTCGGAATGAATTGTTTCGCATTTGGTTCAGGTAGCGGGTAAGGATGGACGAGGTTTGGAAATGGATATAATATATCGGCATCTTTATATCACGATATTTCGATATATTGATTAGGGATGGGCCGAATATTCAGTATGTTTTAAGTATTTGGCCTTTATTGCCACGTTATGAAATATTCAGTTTGGTCAAATATAAAATATTTGGTTTGTCTGAACATCAGGATATTCAGCCAAACCTTATACATTAACAAAAATTTCAGAAAATTAAAAAAAAAAACATATTACAAAATTTCTATTTTTAACTGTTTTATAATTAATAAACAATAACGTCTATTATTTAATGATATACTTAAATTTTGTTTAAGGGGTCGTCTACATATAGAAATTGCACAGAAATTTAAAAATTTCAATACTAACAGCTAAGTTTGAGATCATATTTCCGTTATTTAATACATTTTACCTTGGAATACCAAATGGGAAGTCATTCGATTAAGTAGATTAGAAATTATGCAGTATTTAAAGTTTGAAATGCTTAAATGTTAATTTCCTATTTAATCGTGACAAAACAGATTTCAATGCGGGTAGTTTTTAAAGCATAACTCAAAAACTACTTGGCGGACTGAGTTGCAATTTTGGATTCGTATATTTTAAAGCTTCTAGAAACTAATTTCTAAAAAAATTGTTTAGGTTACAATTCATATTTTTTTCGAAAATTAATTTTGAAAAAAAATTATGTGTTTTTACAGTTTATATGACATAAAATTCTGAGAGTTATATGACATCCGCGGATCAATGTGAATAACTGGTGTTAATTTCATCGTCCAACGCTCCGCATTCTAGGAGTAGGTGTTGTGAAATGTAAACAGACAGTCAGATTTTAATATAATACAATATAATTATTAATAATTTTAATAAATGTACATATTAGCAAATATAAGAATACACATAATCAATATAAAATTAAACTTAAAAATTTTTTCAACGACATTCGCAAAGGATATTCAAAATTTGCATTTATCAGGCAAAACCTATATTTATTACTTTCTTCTATCTTTACAAGAAGAAAGTATTGGATTCATGAAAATTTTTGACTTCCGGTTTTCGACGGATTTATACGTTTTAGAAGGTCCTGAACACGATTTGACTAATTTTAGAAAATGTCTGTCTGTGACTCTGTCTGTCTGTATGTAACAAAAATTTTGTGGGCGCTCTATCTCAAGAACTAAAGCTCGGAATTTAATAAAATTTTATATTCAGTTAGTCCCTGATATAAATTGGTGCTGATTAGTTTTTGGTAAAAATCACCCAGCAGATGGCGCTGCTATGCAGCATTTTTGCGATTTCCTCAATAGCTCTATCTCAAGAACTAATGCTCGGAATTTAATAAAACTTTATATTCAATTAGTCTCTGATATAAATTGGTGCTGATTAGTTTTTGGTAAAAATCGCCCAGCAAGTGGCGCTGCTATGCAGCATTTTGCAGGATTTACTCGATTTTAGCGATAGTCTTATCTCAAGAAATAATGCACGGAATTTAGTAACACTTCAGTTTCAGTTAGACCTTGATATAAATTGGTGCTGATGCTTTTTAGTGTATGCGAAACCTGTGTGAGATAGAAGAACATTTTGGGAATGACACATCCGACTAGTTTTTGCTTATTTTTAATCAACTAAATGACATATTAGATAAGTATGTTGAACTAAAAAAGCTCAAAATCATTTTTTACATAAAATATTAAATTAGGAACTTATTATGCAGCTATATTTTAAATGTATATTCTGCATAATTATCAGCTTTAATTTAATATTGTGTATCAGATTTTATAAACAATAATCAGCTCTTTAAAATATACGTTCAACAAAATATGTATCTATCTATTTATATTTATATTTGAATATTGCACCCCACTTTCTGGACAGCAGCCCACCGGACGTGAGTACACTGTTAAAAAAATTGCAGTAAAATTACGGGCAGAGGCCGGCAGCAGAGATTCCAGTCATACCCCGTAAAAAAAAAAAAAAAAAAAAAAATCCATGCGCATCATTTTGTGCAGCCCGTAATTTTACGGGGCAAAGTAATGCAGCATTATAATGCACAGGATATAATGCACTTTAAAACACAATAACCCTTTATTTACTATTCCATAGCACGTAGCACGTTAGATAATCATCACAGAATCGCTGTTTTGGCGGGTTAAAATTTTCGAAACACGAGTAAAATGAAGGGTTACACCCTAGCGGAGAACAATGTATGGGGTCGTACCGTATTTTTGCTAACATATGGGCTAGAACTGTAAGAATATGTGGATTGCTCTTAATTTTCTAAGTATCTAAGGGATAAGGCTGCTTATTTAGTGGATCAGACCGTTTTTCATCAAATAAGGCTGTTGCCCGTGAAAATTGAAGGGCAACGCTCATAAATTTACAGTTTTTTCTGAGAGTGTACCATTGTTTTAGTCAATAAAAGAAATTTTCTTTTGACCGTGTAAAATAAATAAATAAAAGTTCATGGACTTTTAGAAGTGTACATTACTTGAATATATCAATAATTTTATTTAAAGAAATGTTTTTATTTTTACATTTTTTACTTTATTTTGTTTCGATTTGTGTGGGGGAGATAGGGGAGACGAAAGAGATATAAATAACCTTTTAAAAATCTTATTAATGCTAATTGATATTGTACACAGTAATATGCGACCCTTTTTGTTCATTCTAATTTCAGATAAGACGAATGTTTTACATGCTCGCGGACATATGTACAATACATATTTTTAAGCCGAAATTTCTCAAAATCCGTTACCATAGACATACGCTATTTGTATTTAAAGGCTTTAAACGTAAGAATAATTTTTTTTATTTTAATTTATATTTTTAAATCTTAATTTACAGGCATCTTAAACAATTATTCTTAATCAACTAAATGTTTCAGAATCGAGAGTTGAAAAGAAAATCACAACTGTGCCAAACTTTTGAATAACTGTACATATTTAATAACTGTACTTAAATTCAGTTACATTTAATCACTTTATTTAGTCTATTTCAACGGTATAAGATGTAATGACAAGCACTTAATTCATATTAACACATTTTGTACCACTTGTTCAATTAGTACAGAACACAGGTGTTATTCTTCCTCTTCCATGCTGCCATTTTTCAACGAGATGATTTTCTTTATTAACCCTTTTTATCCTGACGGTACTTATAAGTACCACTTTAATAAAACATCTATATATTCGTAATATGACCGTTTTTCCTAACGGCATTCACAATGGCACAAAGAGTGTATTTCTGACAGCAGGCAGGAGATGGCAAATTCAAGCACATATCCTCTTTTTTTGCATTGTAGGGATTTTACATTTGCCACGCTACATTCGAAATCCATTTTGCAATAGAATTGAAATGCATGTTGTTCTTCATTTGAGTAATTTTAGTGGTTTATTACCGGTTATTTAGTACTATAATTTTCTATTGTTTTCTATACTCTACAGCTGAACATTTCCTATATTTTATTTGAAGTTTACTATTTGAAATTTACTATTTTATTTTATATCATAGGGTAAAAAATTTATGGTAGTTACAGTTGCATAATTAACCACTAAAACACTTTAAAAATTATTTTCCTCTTTCCTATGTTTATTCTGCACCAAAACTTATCCAATGATGCAAAAATACAATTAAAAAGTAGCTGGAAAATTAATTCAGGATATAAAGGATTAATGTATATTTACAATTGACTGACGGCTATCTTTTCCTATCGATTTATTTAGATGTAAAGTACACTGACTGTATAAACATAAAAATTATAATTAGTGTGTACTTTTTAGAAATAATTTAACATTAATTAAATTTCAGTACCATATCATTGAAAAAGCTACACATATTCAAAAGACGTACTTTGACGTGCTGGCGCAAAATGTGTTAATCAATTCAATGACTTGTTTGTATAAGTAAAGGATACTCTTTTTCTTTCTTTTGACCGTATAAGCGGAACTAAAACAATGTTTATCGGCTTCTAGAAGGAAATATTTTGCGTAGTACATAATAGTTTTATATAAAGAAAAGGTCTTTTTTTTTTTCTCTTTTTTTATTCTTATTTTATTAGCTTTGAATATTTCGGCTTCGGATAGGTTTCTTAGAGAAGGGTGACGAGAATATAACAATTTTTTAAAGTTCTTATTCATCCTATTATACATAGTACTTGTTGTAAATTTCCAAACTCAGTGGAAAAGTGTCCAGACTAGACTCCAGGTTGGGGTATAATCGGGGCGGGTATCCCGATTTTACTCCAACCTGGTCCCGTTGACGATATATATTTTTTTTAAATTGTGGGTCTAATTCGAGTCAGAATAACTCAAATGTTTCGGTTTTGGGTCAGTTTCGGATTGAGTTTCAAATCTTTCAGTTCGAGTTCGGGTTCATCCGATATTTCCAAAAACGTCCTGAATATTTTTCAATTGAAAATAAATTATATACTTGAATATTTTTGAGTGTATATGTATTCATTTTTATACAAAAAAAAATATAAAATTAATATTAGAAAATATAATTTTAGACTACTTTTCAATGATTTTTGAAAATTTTAAAATTAATATTAGATACATAATTTTAGACCACTTTTCGATAATTGCATTACAATATGGATTAGTTTTATTTTACTCCGGGTTCTGGTCGGGTTTGGGATAGAATATTTCGGATTCCGGTCGATTTTGGGTGAAAGTCTGTCGGATTCCTGTCGTATTTTGGAATGACGATTTTTTTTGGTCGGATTCGTGTTGACTTTAAACAGAATTTTCGGGTTCGTATCGGGTACAACCCAATCCGTGCAGGGTTCTAGACCAGACTGGGAGAAACCAGGAAATCTACGTATCTATCGTTAGTTGTGATCTCTTTGCCTGTGGGTCAGTTATTCTGTTGAGCTATCTCACAGGATAGACAAGATTTCATCGCCAAAAGGTTTTTTGAGGGAATTGTGCCCGCCAGAATTTTGTAGATTTTCTGTTGTCAGAATGCTCGCACGGTACGTGAAAGTTCTTGGGTTCGAATCCTGGTCTGGACCCTTTATCACTCTGTTTATAATTTTTCAACATGTATAATTTCTTTATCGAACAGAATGATTGAAGTAAAAAAAAAATATATATATTGTTCATAGTGTTTCATACAAGTTTTTGTTGTTTCAAATATTTTGTCCCTTTGGAGTTTGGTTAAGTTGGTTCGAAATATTTAGCATAATTTTACTTCATCGCTGAATCCAGTAACATACAATGCTGCCATAATTAAAGGACACGCATTTGAAAGGTTCTACAAGTTAAACTATTTGGAATATTTTTAAAAGCTTTAGTATTTATACTGTTTAGAGTATGCGCGGAAACGAGTTATGCAATAAAAATGATTACTTCGAGATTATACCGATAGATGTCGCTTAAATGTTAGAGATATTTTCTTAGCAAATATTACTAAAAATAACTCATTTTAAGTCAATACATTTGAGACGATGGTATTCTTTCATAGCAGCTCTATAATTATTGCCATTTTGATAAAAACGCTTTATTAATAGTGCGCGTGTTTAAAGTTCATAAAGCTCTTCATGGCTAAAACCTGAAGCTAGAATTATATGAAAATTACGATATAGAAGTTGTAAAATTTAGCTGGCAAATAATTATAATTTTTCTTTTATTTTTCTTTTATATATCTTAATGATATACAGTGTCATCTGTCGGAAAATATTAAGCTATTTTTTATTGCAGAATTTCTTTCCGCATGCTCTAAACCAGCTAAACTCAGCCTGTGGCCCACGGGCCACAGGTGTCCCGGCGGCCTGTTGTGTATGGACACAATCAATAATCCATATTTATAAAATCGAATGAGATGTGCATAAAAAGTATTTTAGACGTTCTGTGTTTTTTTATTTATTTTTATAGGAAGAAAAATTTGTCCTGTTATTTATGATTCATTATGTTAAAACACCTTAAGTGCCGTTTTCCCAGTCAAAAGTTCTTTTTTGCATGTAGTACTATTTGTGCTACAGTCCTATTTGTCCTACTTGTGTACACAAACCTTAATATTTACCACTAATCAAACATCATTCCAGATTAATTAAATTTGCACTATATATCTCTACAATTAAAATAAATAAATAAATAAAAGGTTCGGCATTGAGCAAAAAACTAATTCATTAGAAAAAAATCCCCCCCCCCTTTTTTTTTTTAAATTTGGAAATTCTGCATTGTAATATTATTATGTTTTATACTTATTATAAAACTAATATTGCTTTTTTAAGGTTAAACGTTTGTCGCTGAAAAAAATAGTACCATCATTTTTTATGCCATTATTTCCATACAAAAAAAAAAATTCTACAACATTTGCAATAGAAATCTAGCAAGAAGTTCATTGTTTGGAAAAACTGTTTGTTATTTTTTTTTTTTTGCTGAGATTTCTTCCGTGACAAATGTTCAACCGTACTATAATAATTTTAACTTTGCTATACTATTTGTGTTATCTTACAAGTTTATTATATTTTTTTACTCTTTTTAAAGTGTTTTTCCTAACATCAAAAATATCTGTTTGTGGCCCGCGAAAGTAAATGATTGAGTATGGCTGCTCTAAACAGTATAAATACCAAACCTTTAAAAAAAGCAGTAATCTCTCACTTATACGTCGCCTCTTTTATGCGTCTCTCTCAGTTATACGTCTATTCTCTATAGTCCCGGATAAATACAGAGCGATGCAATGTTATTATTTTTTTTTCGTTTATGTGTCCAACATGAGATCTCTCACTTATGCATCGGAGATATTTCAAGTTTCTCTTTAGATTTATTCCTATTCTACACAACGTTTATTCAGGATGTGACGTTGAAAAAATTCTATTGATGGTATGGAGAAAGAATAAGGAATATAGTGTAATAGTGAACTTTTAAATATTATTGCAGTTGTGATTTAAATAGGCAAATAACCCTGCACAATTTGTGCATCTGTTCTTTTGGTCAAAAATTCTTAAGAAGAGAAACAATCATAATAATAAAATGAATTAAACGGTCTTACTTGTTCTTTGTTGAAAAATAAGAGACTCATACTACTTGAAATAAGAACTCGTTTAGGTTAGGATCCAATAATGTTTATTACATTTTCTTGAAGAAGGAGGAAGGATGAGATGAAAGCTGCACATCAAGTCTTTAAAAAGTACTGGCTCAAATTTCGTAAAATTCGAAGAATCTTTAAATATTCCTTCTGGCCATGTCCATGAAGAATTATAGAATTAATTCAGAAGTCAATTAAATTACCAGTTGATTTAAAACTTTTAAAATACTAAACTTAAAATTTACAACAGCATTTTTATAGAATAATTAAAAACTGAAAACGCGAAATTGATCTCCAAAGAATCAGCGCTACGGTGATTCTAGGATACGAGCGCCGGCACAGGCCAGCCTCAGACCACACGACGTTTAGCATAAAATTACAGCATCATTTTTATTAAAATTCTGTTTGAAAAATGCGCTACATTAGTATTAATACCCATAAAAGGGGTGCACAAATGTGAGAGCAAGATTAATTTAAACTAATTTGTTGATTAGGAATTACGTGAAAAATCAAAAGAGCAAATCAGAAACTAATTATCATTTAATAATTAAAAGAACGATTCTAATTTGTATTTGAAAGACACGCCCCTTTCGCCCGCAGCGCCAAAACAAAACAGCTCCCGAAAACATACCGAACAAGAGCGGCGGTGACGCATGCGCACAACACACGAGCGAGGAAGAGCCGCCGAATGACGGTGACGTCACATCTCAGCGCTGATTGAAGCGAACTCAGGAGGGATGGTTTGCCATAGAAACAACGTACAAGGCGCGCGATCGCTGGTAAAAAGGCATTTTAAAAGAACAGCAATTAAACTGGAAAGGCTATAAAATAGAAATACGTTGAGCTGAAATAAAAATAATTAAAAAAGATAAAACTGTGATATATCTTTATCACACAGGACTATTTTAAAAGGGCAGGATTCTTTTTGAAAGAATTTTAAAAGGATGCATCTTCTGCCAAAGATCAACCAATATTAGACGAAAAATGGAATGCCGTTATTAATTTTAACGATATTTTAGATATTGATGAAAATGTATAATAACAGCAGAAATGAGGGACATGCAAGAAATAGTCACAGAAATGCAAGATGATCCCAATGAAGATCAATCAGATAACGAAGAAAACGTAGAAACCTTCTGCCACGACATCCAACGAACTGATGCATCTGGCTCAATTCATTCATCTGGCTCAATTCAATCATATTCATGCTTCAATGAACTCGAAAAAGATATTTTTAGGGACAGACATCGCTCATAAACAAACTTCAATTTTAGACTATTTAAAACATACGGCATCTAATTAAAATTTTGAATTAATAAACGCTTAACAATCTAAGCAAAACCCATTTTTTTATTGTGCTGCTTGATATTTAACCATTTAAAGATGAATTTTGTCTCAGCATTTATTTTAAATTTAATTTTTACTTTACTTTCATTTATGCGTCGTTTTTGGCTAGTCCTCTGCACCGACGCATAAGTGAGAGATTACTGTATTCCAAATAGATTAGCTTGTAGAACACTTCAAACACGCGTACTTTACTTATGGTCACCCTGTACTTCTATGATTTTTTTTAAAATTATGTTTCTCAAAATGAGTTTTTTTGAAAAAAAGTTTCACTTATATTCAAAGGCATTTCAAGTGTGAGATTAAATATGTATTTTAAATTCTAATTGTTTAGTTTTAAATTACAGGTTTTTCAAAATTGAAAAAAAAAATCTTATCAAACTAAACTTTCAGTATCGAGAAATCAAAAGAGAATCGGAAATGTACCTGTTTAAATTAAATTACATTTATTTAGTATATTCACTTCATTTCAATGATATAACATATAATCACAAACGCAACATTCGTTAGAATTACAGATATTTTTAAACTTATCAATAATCCTAAAAATATATATTTTTAAAAAACTAACGTAAATTATCATTCCATGTTAGAAACACTTTTAAAGGGGAAATTTTTAGCCAAAATGACTTTAACTGAATGGGTGTTGTTTTTATGGCGCTTAATCAGAACGCTTTCAAAGAATTTTTCCGTAATGTCGAACCGAAGATGTAGTTTTCAAAGCTAAATTGTCACCCATTTATTTAATATTGTAGCATTATATCGGATTACTTTACATTACTGCGACTATCGCGAACAGCACTTTTTTTTGCTACTTTAAAGTAAGCTTAATGGCAAGCTATTTTTCCTAAATTATTCTTTCAAACATTTTAAATTTCATCGTTTGTTAATTTTTAACGAGCCTGCTTGTTTTGGTCTCTTAGAACAAATGTAAAACAAAATTTCGAAAAGGTGACATTAGTTTAAATGACAATCCGATACACATTTTTTTAAAATATATAAATCGAAACAAGCATAATCGATACTTATTGCATTTAGAGTTTATTTTTTATACAAGAATTCCTTTGTGGTGCATTTTATGACGGAATGTTTGTGAAAAATAAATCATGTCTTTAATATCTGAAAATCTGGAGAAAAATAAAATGCATGTTTTTTTTTATATGTATATGGAAAGACGTGGGCGGGATAGGTTATTTTATAAAAATATCTTTTAAAAAAAGGAACAGAAAGGAAAGCAAGGGAAGGTAAAAAGAAAAGAAACAGTAGAACATGCCAGAAGATGAAGTATATTACGATATATAACCTAACGAATTACCTGCTCATTATTTAAATTCGATGGTCAATCTCTGCAATCATTGTAATGCTCTCTATTTTTGTAGTGTTGTGACCAAAAATCCTTTTAATTACTGTTGCTTTAAGGGCTTCTTTTTCCTACCAAATTATACTGTATATGAGAAACTAAAAGAGTTGCCTCATAATATCCCAAAATTTGTCCCACGCATAAGATAATATAATAGCACAACGGCGTTCGAATCATTCTCAGCAAAGGAGATTCCAGGTGAAGGTCTATATTGTTTTAAAATAAAATGTCAAATTCAACATTTTGTTTGATTTAAGAAACAAGTCAGTGCAGCGGACGTAGCCTACTAGTTTTTCAATAAAACTCAGAAATAAAGAATTTTATGAAAGAAGAATTTTTAGATCGAAGGTTCTCATGCCTCCAACTCATTAATTTCAAGTTCCAACTTAAGTTAAGGGAAATTGCAGGAATGAAATTTTATGTGATATTAACCTAAATCACATATGCTGAATTATCGAAAGTGAAGAGTAAATATTTTTGAACTTAAAGTATTACACAATACATATAAAAAAACATAAATTAAATTAAAACAAGTAAATTTATACAGTGTTTCTCTTCTTAATAATACTGAAGCACTTTGTGAACCACCAAAATTTAGTTAATTTCTTCTGATTTTATTTCTTACAAACATTTCATACTCATATGAAATGAATCTTTGATGAATAAAATTAATATTTAAAGTATAAAACATTTCCATTATTCAATCTCAGAAAAATCTCAAACATTATGGAAGTTTAAAAGGAATATTTGTTTTCATGATACTCTAATGTTGAAGAAATTCATTTTAATCTAAATACAATTCATGAAAGAACTAACTCCATTTTGGTTATATCCAAAATGGATCTATAGTGCTTCTAATAGCATTTATCTAACAGAGAATTATTTAAAAAATTCTCAGTGGACTAATGCTATTAAAAACACTATGTTGTACTTTGACCATTTCTGAATTTGAGATGGTATGTAAAATTGAGCTTTACTCCAGAAATTTAGAGTTTACTACATTTTAAAATCTTATTTCGCTTTCTTAAGTTTAGATTTCGTCTATCTAGAAGTCCTTAATGAGTGTAGTTTCATTCCATTTTCTCGTTTAAAATTGTTTGTTTTGCAATCAATGGAATTCTTTAGTCAATAAAAGTCTCAATTCTTTAACTAAAAGAAACTAATTTGAAAAGTCTCGGTTAATTGATTGAGAGCCCAACATTTCAATCTTTTATGATTTTCTTCAGTAGAACGTTTAATCAATTTTTTTATACAGTAGAAAAATAGTTAATGGATTTTTCTCGGTGGAATTAATATACTTACAAAATAAATAAAAATAATTTTTCTCTTATTTTTTACTAATCGTAAATGAATTATGACATTCATATCATACTCTTCAGAGTTATATTTAATTTGCTTAATATAAAAACTTTGGGACGAGTACAACGATAACTGTCGGTTACAAATGCAACTATTATAGCAATATTTTTTTCGGTACTTTATGTTAGACCGGGCGCCAGTGATATGTATACATACATATACATACATATATATACACATATACATGTACATATACACACACACATACACACACACACATATATATATATATATATATAAGAAATTAATTTTAATCTAAATACAATTCATGAAAGAACTAACTCCATTCTGGTTATGTCCAAAAGGGAGCCATAGTGTTTCTAATAGCATTCATCTACAGAGAATTCTTTAAATAATTCTCAGTAGATGAATGCTATTAAGAACACTATGCTGTACTTTGACCATTTCCGAATACGATATGGTATGTAAAATTAGACTTTACTCTAGACGTTTTAAGTTTACTACATTTTTAAATCTTATTTCGCTTCCTTATGTTTAGATTTCGTCTATCTAGATATCCTTAATGACCGTAGTTTCATTCCATTTTCTCGTTTAAAATTGTTTTTAAAATTATTTGTTTTCCAGCCGATGGAATTCTTTAGTCAATAAAAGTCTCAATTCAATAATTAAAAGAAACTAATTTGAAAAGTCTCAGTTAATTGATTCTCAGCCCAACATTTCATTTTTATGATTTTCTTTAGGAATACGTTTAATCAAATTTTTTACATGGCACAAAGATAGTTAATGGGTTTTTCTCTGTGCAATTAATATACTTGCAAAAAAAAATTCTCATATATTTTACTAATTGTTGTAAATGAATTATGACATTCATATCAAATTTTTAGAGTTATCTTTAATTTTTTTTTATATAAAAACTTTGGGGTGAGTACAACGATAACTCTCGGTAACAAATACAACTACTATTCTAGCGCTATTTTTGTCTTTCAAGTAACCCATATATTTCAGCGTATTAGGGTGAAAACCGCACCGTACCACACACACACAAAAAAAATGTCTTTTAATCTAGGAATATATAATATGACCCCGAAAGAAAATATCCAAAGGGCATGCCATAAAAACTGAGA
Organism: Maratus michaelseni; assembly: GCA_963931845.1. Lineage (NCBI taxonomy): Eukaryota > Metazoa > Arthropoda > Arachnida > Araneae > Salticidae > Maratus > Maratus michaelseni. The sequence continues at coordinate 328,875,093 of OZ007590.1, forward strand.
GTTATTTTTTACGTAGTGGCAACTCAGCGAAACTTGCAGGCGATTTTTTTCAAACTGTTAACTGTAACTTTATAAATATGCTAAACGAAGCAGACGAATTTATTTTCCTAGTTTCGTGCTTGTTTAAAGAACTGTTTTTATTTGCGCTACAGAAATGGAGGTGAGTGATTCAGAGTTAAAAAACGAAGTGCATTGTGCCATAGAATTTTGCTATCACTTGAGCAAAACAGCCCCAGAAACAGTTAAGTTAGTGAAAGAAGCTTACAGAAACAACTGTTTTGGTGAGTCTGAGATTTTTAGATGGCATGGTGATTTCAAAAATTGACGTTTGTCTGCAGAACTGTCTCCTAAGCCTGGCCGACCAGAAAGTGTCGTGAATGATCGAAATGTTAACACTGTGTGGACAATCTAGCAAGAAAATCGGCGAATGACATGTGAGGAGACAGCGGCATCAACTAACATTTCGAAAACGTCGATATTTGAAATTCTACGCAACAATTTACAGCTTCGCCATTATGGTAAAGATACCATATATATTCCTTTCAAAAAATTAAAGCAATCTATATTTTATGTATTTTATCAAATATATTTTCCCCTTTCTGCATAATCGTAATTCATATACATTCCCGGCTGTTAAAAAGCGCACCCTTTTTATCTTTCTCTTTCAACGAAAGACTTTTAGTCAAAATCATGCATATTGTTTTTAAATTATCATTAACGTACTTATTCGGTCTCCCACATATCAAAAGAAATGAAATTATACAAGGCATAAAATGTTTTCCTTTTCATGGTCAGCTTTGTCTCGCATATTGTTCCAGATGTCTATAGCATTTAAACGGCGCCTTTGCTGCATTCCTCGAAAGCCCTATTCCCAAAACAATAATTAACGGTAAAATTCTTAATCTCTCTTTTTAGCCAAAGTGCAATCTTCGCCAAAAGATTTTTCCCTTCCAATGACGTCAATTATGAAGTTGATATGTATATAAGTAACGGTTACATTTCCCACGAAAAAAAATGCGATTCTCTTGGCTTGAAATGTATCTCGCTTGGCGTGTTTTTCCTTGCGCCCACTTTCATATCGGATAGTAACACTTGCCCTCTGATCTTCATCTCATAAACATCTAAAAATGTCTTGGCCCCTTTGGCCACCCTTTGGTTTTATAATGAAAAATCCTCTTGATGGTTTAAAAACTCTTTGGATTACGTGAACTTGATCGGACCTGTTCAACAGCATTTCTGGATTATTCTTTGGATCGCGTTTGTGTTCTTCACCTCTGGCTTTAAATTTAAAATGTCACCTCACCAATATTCATCAGATTCATTTAAAAAAATCTGAAACTTTGATTGATCAAAATATCACTATTGTGGAAGATTGTGAAGTGTGACATCATTCTCCAATTAAAGAACATAAACTCTACTGATGTGATTTTCATCGAAGTAAATTAATTTAATTATTCGTCGCAAATTATTCAGCGTCGGAGCATCATCGAATTATTTCATCTTAGTGTTTTATGCTGCATAATTGTTCTGTGAAAAATGATAATCAATCCCTGATGGAATCAGTGATTTTCAACATGTGGTTTTCTTCAATGAGTGATGTTTCATTCATAAAACCTTCGCCCGCACCTAAAGTGAATATGCTATTTTGTCTTGAACTTCGTGAACTTCTTATTGTGTTCTGTTTCTCTTCTCAGTCATCGAAAAATTGATTTTCATCGCCGTGCAACAATTAAAACACAAGAAATGAATATTATCTGCATCTAATTCAACGCTGCATTCTGAACTTTAGTATTTAGCTGAGTACCACAATTTAGCGAACTCTTGTGAACTTTGTTTTCAGACAATCCAAATTTATTCAGTTACAAGATAAAATTCACGTTACGAAAGAAATATCTTTCTCAATGAATAACCACAAAGAAAACTTTTGTTTCCGTTTTTTTAATTCATCCAGTGATTTAAAGTTTAGCGAATACGATCCGGAATAGCAATTTAAATATAGTATTTTGTGCTTTCTTTTTCTATTAATATGTTTTGCAAAAAAAAAAAACGCTATGGATATTTTTTATAGAGGTAAGTCTTTATTTTGTAAAAGGTTGATAAAAAAAAGGAAATTTTCAATTTTGCTAGAACTTTTACATTGATAAAATATTATTTCCGTATAGTATCAAGTAATGTTTTTATATTTTTAAGAGGATCTAGATATATAATATGAGCAATATATGTTTAAACGATTAGCACTCATTGAATTTTATTTAGTTAATAAAAAAATTTTTGCTGTAGATGTTTAAAAAATAATAATAAGGTTTTAAAAGGTATAATTGTGTTCAGGTAAGACAGAATGGCTTTTTAACATTCATAGACTTTCAAATTTTGATATTTATAAACATTGCATTTTATAGCTAAAATTTTTCATGACGGAAAATTATATTTTTCTCCGTGTTATATTTTGGTATATTATATTTATTTTTGTAGTTGAAACCACTATTTATGATTTATAGTTAATTTTTCTTTAATACTTCTAAGATTAAATATTTAATGATTTTTAAATAAATTATCAAGTGTGGTTTGTTTAAAATTGTTGCTTTTTTTATTTTGCTTATTTTATGATATTTTACCTGTGTCTAAAAAAAAAAAAAAAAAAGTTAAACTTTTAAGGTGATATCATCATGGCTAATTCTAAGAATTTTGAGTACGTTGTTGATGATTTTTACGGCGACCCCGAATTACTTAACCATTTCTTTAACCAAATTTTAACTTATCAGAAAATTAAGGAAATAACTAATGAACAAACTGTCGATTATCTTAAAACTAAACTGAAAGGTCCCGCAAAAAAATATTATTTGGAGGACCCTGTACTTTATAACGCACAAGATTTTGAGTTCATTCGCGATCGCATTCAAAAATTCTTTTCACAGAATTCTTCGGCTACAACTTTAAATGATTTAAATTGTTTAACAATATTACCACAGGAGACAGTAAAAAATTTTGCTCATAGACTCAATGTCCTCGTATCAAAGGTATATCCCGACATTCATGACAGGGATGCATTAAATAAAATAAAATACGTTAAATTAATGCATTGTTTACCTTCGGACATTAAAATTAAACTGCAAGAAGAAGGCATCAACACATATGATAAAGCAATTGACAGGGGACAATCTCTACAAGAGATTTTCATAAATAACAATGTTTTGTCTGCTAGCAGTTCGGCGCATGTAGAATGCAATCAATTAGAAAGTAAAATTAAGGAATTAACAGAGAAAATTAATAACTTAAATTTTGCTCAAACATCAAGAAAATCGGAGTCTCCAAAACAATGTAAACATGTCAACAGACAAAACTTTCAGGCTCGTTATAAGTCAAAATTTCATAGAGCGCCACAAACTAGACAAAATAATTGGGCCAGAAATAATGATTGTTGCCAGTTATGTTTTCGTTTTGGGCATATAGCGCAGAAATGTTTCAGATGGCAAAGAGCGAACACGCGTTATGATAAAAAATTTAGTAAATATAAAAGTGATAGAAATGACAGGTTTCCATAAAACAAAAATTTAAACCCCTAGAGACGTATGCTAAGGCTGACCAGTGTATGTCTGCATGTGAAAATGAGTCAGCACACAGTGATAAATGTTTTTACATTGATAATTCTCTTCCAAAATTGTCGGCTGAGAGACTGGTTAATTCAACAGGTTCTCAAACTTCTCAGCATATTTCCATTGCAAATTCGACAGCAGTGCAAACTGATCTTCCCCAAAATTCTATTGATTCTCACAGTGTCACTGATACAGCACCGACCGGTAATTCCTTTCATGAAATTCTTTTGAATGTCAATAAGTACTCTCCCACACTTCCCCTTATAAAGGCCTCCATCGCAAAACAAGATACCTTTTTACTTGTGGATACTGGAAGTACAACTAGCCTCTTATCTGTACAGTTATTTGATAAACTTAAACATGTGCTTAAGTATAAACGTTTAGGGACTAATGTGACTTTAACTACAGTTAATTCTAAGATAGATTTTACAGCATGTATTCGAATTTCATTCAAAATTGAACAAAAACACTTTTCGCATTACTTCTACATTGTTGACATTCCTAAAGAGTATAAATTTGATGGTATTTTGGGATTAAATTTTCTTGAGAAATTTAACATCACATTAGATCTAGGTAACAAAATAATGCAACTTGATAATCTGAGAATTCCCTTTATCTACATAGATGATAACTCAGAATCAGCGGAATGTCATAACGTAAATGTACAAACTGATATCTCTCATAATGTTTGTCTAGTAAACAAACTGGTTATTTCTCCAAATGAAGTAAAATGTATTTCAGTACGCGCAAAACAAATTTCTCATGATACCCCATATCTGTTTCAGAATGACATGCTTGTAAAAGACATTCTTGCTTTTGATTCGATTATTCAAACTGATAAATCAAACCCACATGAATTTAAAATTTATGTAAAAAATATGACAACTAAAAATGTTCATGTAAATAAAAGAGCAAATATTGGTTTCTTAACGCCAATTGACCAGATTGTGGAAGATGCCCAACAGCTAGAGGCTGTTAAAAGTAATTTCAAAGAAGAAACCAAACAATTTGTGAATTTCATTCAGGCATCTACTGATATTTTGAATCAACGAAAACTTGATCTCTCACAAGATGACTTTAATTTACAACACTTACCGAATACAGAGGCTAAAATATTAAAAGAGTTATTACTGAATAATTCTGCTGTTTTCTCAAAATCTATGAAAACATTAGGTCACACTGATAAATTTAAACCAAACATTAAATTTATTAACGATTTCCCAATTAAAACACTTCCTTTTCCAATTCCTCAAGCACTTCAAAAAGAAGCATTAACACAAATAAACCAATTAGTTGATGCAGGTATCATTGAACGCTCATGTTCGGAATGGTCTTGTCCAATCCTTCTAGTCAGAAAAAAACCTGATGGATCAGGTACACAAAAATTTCGTCTTGCCTTGGATTTACGGATGTTAAACACAGTTGTACAATCTTCTTCATACCCTCTCCCTAAAATACAAAATATTATTTCCAACTTATCTAAATATAAATTTTTCACGTCCCTTGATTTCCAACAGGCCTACCATCAAATTGACCTTCCTTCAGAATATCAGGATAAGGTCACTTTCACGTCTATGTTCGGTTCATTTAAATATAAAAGACTCTGTTTTGGATTAAAAAATGCAAGTGCATATTTTCAAGCCCTTATGGATAGTTTATTGGATGAAATGCAGTTAGAAGGAATTTATGCCTATCAAGATGATTTAATTTTTGGCTCTAACTCATTTCAGGAAACGTACGATAAACTAACAAAAATTCTTGAAATCTTAGGAAAATACAACTTGACTTTGTCACCTTCTAAATGTTCTTTTCACAAGAATAATATTGATTATCTTAGTTTTCATATTCATAACCACACTATTTCTCCAATTCAAGCTAATATTCTAAAAATTAAGTCATTTCCTGTTCCAAAAACAAAAAAGCAGGTAAGAAGTTTTGTAGGACTAGCTACTTTTTATAAGAGTTTAATTCCAGAATTTTCTAAACTTATTCAGCCCCTCATAGACTTATCAAAACCATCCTCAACTTTTAAATGGACAGAGGTGCATCAAAATGTGTTTCATAATATTCAAAAAATTTTTTTTCAACCACCAATGGTACGTCTACCAGATTGGGACAAAGAATTTTACGTGAACACGGACGCTTCGGGTATCGCTATTTCTGGTGTATTATTACAAGAGCATAATAATCAGTTGCTTCCTGTCTCATACTTCTCAAAATCTCTCAAACCCTCCGAAAAGAAATATCCAGCTTTAAAATTAGAACTTATGGCCATTGTAAAATCTGTAAATGCTTTCAATTACTATATCTATAATCGTCCTTTCATAATTTTATCGGACAGTAAACCTCTTGATAAATACAAAAAAACCACTAATCCGGCAGATATCACCACTCGCTGGCTCATGCAGCTATCAAAATTCACTTTTACTTTTAAACATATTCCAGGTGTTTCTAATGTTCTAGCAGATTATTTATCCCGATGCGAATTTACTGAAGAAAATATTGAAACTTTGAATTCTAATCCTAATCTCATTTCTGAAGATAAACAGGCATTACCTATTGTTGAAAATGATTTTGAGGAAAATAACAACAACAAAATTGTGAATTGCTTAGTCATTAATAGTAAAAATAAAAAAGATGCTTTGCTTGAAATTTCTAATGAAACTTTTGTCCAAGAACAATTAAAAGATTCACAATTAGCTCCAATATATGAAGAGATTTTAAAATCAGGTTCTTCAAAAAAATTTCCATCTTATTTCATTCATCCTGATTCTAAAGTTTTAATGTTAAAAAAAGGTAATGTTGCGGATAATACTTTCGTGTATGTAATTATGGTTCCCAATTCTTTAAAACCTAAAGTTTTAACAATATCCCATCTATCTCATTTTGGTTTAGCTAAAACATATGAATTCCTCTCTTCACGGTATTGTTGGAAAGGTATGTACACCGATACTTTAAATTATGTATCTTCTTGTTTATTATGTCTTCAGGCTAAACATCATCGTATACCTAATGCCCCACTTCAACCAACATATACCCCTAAACAACCAGGAAACACCATTTCAATTGATCTTGTTGGTCCTTTTAAAAACGGTCAAACTATTCTCACAGTTACGGATCATTTTTCTCGACATATTGAACTTTACCCTCTATACAATACAACTGCACCTAAAATTGTAAAGTGTTTATTTGCCTATATGACAACTTTCGGGCGCCCTGCCTGCGTATTATCAGACCTTGGGCCCCAATTTCGTTCTTATGTGTATAATACTTTAAATAATACTCTAGGTATTAAAATAAATCACTCTTCTGTCTCACACCCAGCTAGCAATTCTATAAGCGAGAGGATAAACACATCTCTTAAATACTCAATCAATACTTTAATGAAAGAAGGACATTCCTTTGAAAATGCCATTGCTATTCATAAAAATCTCTATAATGGTTCTAAACATTCTTCTACTTCTTTCTCTCCGAATCTTTTACATTTTGGACGCGAATTATCTCTAATATTTGATACATATGATTTAAATGCTAATCAACCCTTTCTAGACCAAAATGTAGACTTTTACAATCTCCTTCATGATTTAAATGGTATTTACAACAAAGCTTATGACAACATAAAAGCATCTCAAATTAAAAGAAACGAATATCATAAAAAAAGGCAAAACTCAGGCCAATTACTGAGAAAGACATTGTATACCTAAAATCATCAGATAAATTTAAGCCAAGGTATACAGGACCTTATGTAGTTGTAAAGAAACACTCACCTGTTTCTTTTTCAACAACTGAATTCTCATATTAACAATTCAATTTTCAGAGTTCATATTGACAGACTTTTACTTGCACCTCCTAGAAATAACCATTTATTTGACTTAAATTATCATAATGTTCATAACAATACTCCTAGTAATAACAATATTGAACAAAGTGCTCATTCCTATAATTTACGTCCTCGAAAGGTGATAAAATATTAATATGAATATAAAATTTTCTGTTGCCAGATTCATAAATGCTCCTTATCCATGGTAACAGGTGTATTTATGCATGCATGTTATGTAGTATTGTATTATTTGTTTTTATTGTGATATGGCTGGTCCATTGTTTATGTGTTATGTAGCAGTACTGCAGAACTTGTTTATTTGGCAAAAGATTTTTTTTTCCACCCATATTCTTGTTTAGCAAGTTCGTATAATTTAAAATCCTGTTAAAAAAAAATAATAAAAAAAAAATAAATAAATAAATAGATAAATAAATAAATAAATAAAAATATATAGATATATAAATTAAGAATAATAGGTATTGTTATAAATTTAAACATTTGATAATTCTATTAACACTCTCTGCATTTGTAAGTATACTTAGCATTTTGTAAAAAAAAAAAAAATCAAATTAATTATCTCATTTTCCTTTTAATTTAATCTTTGAATTTTTAAATAACTTAAAATAAATGAATTGTTATTTTGAGAATTTAATTTTCGAAACAATATATATTTATCCCGAATGTGACTTTATGCTCTCTTCACTCTAGAACGTGTCTATGGAAGGATTTTTAGGTTTTTGAACAAAAAAAAACTTTGATTTATTTTGCATTTTTTTTAGTTTTTATTCGCCCTTGCGGAATAAGCCCCGTTCAAAATTATTACCCATGTGGGGGTCTTTATTCCATTGTGTATGAGAGCAAAACTTTGTTAAAATTGGTATACCCAATTTTTCTATTTTTTCAAACCCGTAGATGAACCCGAGTCGCTCCAATCATAGGCGGAGTTTCCAAATATGTGCGGAGCAAGGGGGGTTTACCAAAAATAAACCCCTCTCCCTAAATACGCACTGTCCCGAATATGACCAATGTCCTAAACTGCGGTCTCTTCCTTGTTATTACAACAAGTTTAAGGGGAGATATTTTTTTCGATGCCCATGTCTTGCATCATTATTATCTCTCCTGTGTCTTTACACGAAAACTTTTTTTACGTTTAATATTTTATATATGTATCTTTATAATCTTTATAATCTCTATATTATCATTGTATAATTGTAATTGTGTTTCTTTTATTTTGAAATTTTTGTATTTACATTTCATTTAAGATTTTTAATAATATAGTGCAAACTTGTGAACTTTTTAAGCAAATACAAAAAAATTTTGTGCACTAAAGACTCATTTATCATGCTCATGTTTGTTGATAAATAAAATCACGTGAGAAAACCTTCAAAGAAAAATGCAGCTGTAATTTTTCATTCTTGAACTCTTTTTAAAGACTGTGTTAAAAAAAAAAAACAAAAAAAACAATTAAGAGTTTATTTATATAGGTGCACCATCATATTGTAAAATGAATAAACTTGCAAGAAAACAAACAAAAAAAATATTTTTGCAGCTAACATTAGTTCTAATATGGATAAAAGACTTTTCAAAGACTTTAAAAGTATATTTTGCTGCAATTTGAAAAATGTATGGCCATTTATTATACTAATATGAAGATATTATTGTAGTACTACATATTATTATTTACATTATTGTATGCATACTTATTTTATTTTTATTATTATTTTCTGCTTTGATATTCTGTATTATATTTACAGGGTGACATTCTAAATTTTTCAAAATCTTGTGAAGGGGTGATATATATATGGTAAAGATACCATATATATTCCTTTCAAAAAATTAAAGCAATCTATATTTTATGTATTTTATCAAATATATTTTCCCCTTTCTGCATAATCGTAATTCATATACATTCCCGGCTGTTAAAAAGCGCACCCTTTTTATCTTTCTCTTTCAACGAAAGACTTTTAGTCAAAATCATGCATATTGTTTTTAAATTATCATTAACGTACTTATTCGGTCTCCCACATATCAAAAGAAATGAAATTATACAAGGCATAAAATGTTTTCCTTTTCATGGTCAGCTTTGTCTCGCATATTGTTCCAGATGTCTATAGCATTTAAACGGCGCCTTTGCTGCATTCCTCGAAAGCCCTATTCCCAAAACAATAATTAACGGTAAAATTCTTAATCTCTCTTTTTAGCCAAAGTGCAATCTTCGCCAAAAGATTTTTCCCTTCCAATGACGTCAATTATGAAGTTGATATGTATATAAGTAACGGTTACATTTCCCACGAAAAAAAAATGCGATTCTCTTGGCTTGAAATGTATCTCGCTTGGCGTGTTTTTCCTTGCGCCCACTTTCATATCGGATAGTAACACTTGCCCTCTGATCTTCATCTCATAAACATCTAAAAATGTCTTGGCCCCTTTGGCCACCCTTTGGTTTTATAATGAAAAATCCTCTTGATGGTTTAAAAACTCTTTGGATTACGTGAACTTGATCGGACCTGTTCAACAGCATTTCTGGATTATTCTTTGGATCGCGTTTGTGTTCTTCACCTCTGGCTTTAAATTTAAAATGTCACCTCACCAATATTCATCAGATTCATTTAAAAAAATCTGAAACTTTGATTGATCAAAATATCACTATTGTGGAAGATTGTGAAGTGTGACATCATTCTCCAATTAAAGAACATTAACTCTACTGATGTGATTTTCGTCTTCCTTGCTTCACCATACAAAATAAAAGGGAAAACTACACTCCAGTTTAGTACTTCAGTACCCAGGAAACGCACTCTGTGGATTGCCAAAACAACCAAGTGCCACTATACCTTCTTGTTTTAACAAATTGTTTCACTCCGTAAAAGTAAATCCTTTAGGTCTTTTCAAAGGATTCGCCAACTTTGACATCTTCTCAATAATCACCCCCTGAACTTACTTCCCACGATAACTCTTCTATATGCATAAAGGAACACGACAACTTCCCCATAGCCATGTTTGTTTCAGATGGGTCACTCATCACCTTACTAAAGAACAAATGCAAACAAGAATTCATCAATGTTGTGAGTGGAAACAGGTGCTTCAAAATGATGCGATTTCTGGCTGTTTCCGATGTTTAAAGAGAAGCTCCGTGGCAGGAGAATTTAATACAGTTTCTGAAGTTATTTCAGCAGTGCAGGGTTCTTTGAAGCAGCTTCCAGAAAAAGGCTTCTCTACTTGTTTTAAAAAGTGAGTTCAACGATAGGACCGTTGCATCTCATCTGAGGGAAGTTATTTTGAAAAATAATGATGTTTTTTTTGCTGTAAATATATTTCTTGATTTTTTATGATTTTACTCTCAGTTTTTATGGAACGCCCTTTGTACAATAACCTCTTCTGAGTTACCCACGACTCCGAAAAGTTTTCTTTCTCTTTAAAAACTTGGAAAAACCAATATATTTTCGAGATTTAGAAAAGGATTTATAAAAACATGGTTTTTTCGCTGCCACTGATTGTCGGAAACGTTTCCGAGTCATTTTTCTAGTGTTTTAACAAGATTTCTCAACCCGGAATCGGAATGTAGGTTTTTCCGATGCTATATATCCATTTTCAAGTTAATATTTTCATGTTCAACAAACATGTGTTTTAATGTACACATGTGTGTGTGTGTGTAAATTACATCATTAAATATTAATTTTTTTGTAGAGATGTCGTAGATGCATGAGTGTATCTTTTTGGTGCCAAAATAGCGATTTTATGCACGGGCAACTCGGAATTTTGGTGAGATTTGCTTCGCATGACAACCCGGCGAGTGCTTTATATTAAATAAAACATTGTGTGTTTTATAATAAATTAATCATTGTGTGTGTTTTATAATAAAAATTATGTGTGTTTTATAATAAAATTGTGTGTTTTTTATAATAAAATAAACTGTCTCATAATAAAATAAAACTGACATTCTGTTTTCGCAAGCTAGGCTTCGGCAACGGGGTTTTCTCGCCAGAATGGTGCAAAACAAAAAACGCGCCAACCCCGGTGCGTCTGCGACATCTGCACCATTTTTTCTTATTCGTGTAAATGTTTTCGATAAACTGCAAAAGTTCTTTAATAGTTTGTAAAAAACATTTAACATATCATAAATAGGCCACACTTAAAGGAAAAACATAGACGATATTTATTCGCTACAATTTATAAATTACTGCTGCTACGTAAGATTTCTTTTTTTTAATTCCTATTACAAAAAATCGATTAACTTTTGATATTTTTATACATATACAAAAAAAAGATTACATTAATAAGAAAAAGTTTTGGAGCAATAATTTGCGCATTAAGAAAGCAGCTAACTAAAAAATGAAAAAAAAAATCCATCTTAAGTAGTCGTTAGTGTATGTATCTCATGTCAGAGTGACAAGTCCCATTTATCAGATGATATTTTAAAATACCTTACATACTTGGCTTTTCCAAAAATATCACAATCTATCAAAAGCTAATGACACATTACATAAAGTTATATCCTGTGGGAACAAAATACTTAATAAGGAAATAAATTACCGAAGCATATTTATAGCAGGAATTTTAGAAGAATGTTTTTAGGTCAAGCATGTGTTTGTTTCTTGGAAGGAATGCGATCACAAAGTTTAAGAATTTGGCAATGTCTTTTAAGTATGTTAAATATTGTTAAGTAAATCTATGCTCAGTTATGATGGTTTCATGCACTTGTTTTCAAAATATTATATTTTTGCAGTTTTTATAACTTATTATTTTTAACACTTTCCAACATAGTTGAAAAGTGTTTATGAATTCGATTTGTCTGTCTGTCTGTCCGTGCTCTAACTCACGTAAATATATTCGGATTGTCATGAAATTAATATAGGTTATTGATGTTTACTATGGCATGATCGGTATTGAAAATGAAGTGTGTAGCGCTTATCCTTTATAGGAATATTCAAAAGAATTCCGTTACATTACGGTCTATGGGAAAATCGTTTGCGGTTTATTTTAATAATGTTTCACTATTTCAAATATATTGAAATTGATGTATATCACTGACGTGCATTACAGAAAGCTTACTATAGAATATTGTGTGTATAGCATTCATCGTTCATTTACAGGGACACACAAAATAATTCGGTTAAACATATTTGCTGAAAGTGCGTTTTCAGTTGCGGAACGCGTTTTTTAAATTTAACTAATTTTTTACCTATTACTTGGTGTGAATAATTTCTATAGATCATATACAGGACAGAACAAAAGATCTCTAGTACATTTTCATTTACTGACGGAAATTCCAGAAAGGGAATTTAAAACTGTGCTATGCGTTTCCTAACTGAACAAAAATTTTGCATTCTATGTAGTATATATACGAATCTACATCCTTCACAGGGCCGCACAAAGTAACTGGGATATTTTTCGGAATATTGTTGGTAATTCTTGAAATTGGGTTTTTAAATGTGTTACGCGTTTTCCAAACGGCACTTGCTTTGAGCACAAAGAAGTGCACTATTACTGATGTCTCGAGCTTATAGAAACACCTCAACAAATGCACTTCAAGTGATCATGGATCTCCTCTTTCTGGACCTTCAATTGTCAGCGGGGGCTGAGTTCTCCAGGGCAATCCGCTTGTGAATCTCTTCTCAAGCTATTTTCGCATCTTCCTATTATCCAAAAAAAAAAAAAAAAAATCAAAATAACTTGTTTTCACACTCTTTGAGGAAATTGAAACATGTTCGACGCAAAATTATGCCGGTTCAGCAATAATATATAGGGGAGAGGGGGGCACAGTGGGACAATTTACACTTGTTTTATGATAATTTCTTCCCTTTTAATAAAAAAAATAAAACAAATACAGAGCAATATTTTGTCAACTTTTAGCTTTCACTGTAATGTTTTTTATAATTTATACTTATTTTATTCTTAAAAAAAAATGTAATTTTCAAAAGGTACTCAAGATGTCCCATTGTGCCTCCTGGCGGGGCACAGTGGGACAGGGAATGGGGTACAGTGGGACGGTGAATAAGACACATACAAAATTAGTTATATTATCACAGCACATTTATTATTATTAAATACAGGTTTAGATATTGAACATAAAAGATATGAAAGCCATTTTCAAATGATAAGACTTAAAAATAGTTATAATAATGAAACACATTTAAGAGTTGAAAAATTCTTTGCAAAATAATGTATGATGAATTGAAAATAATAAAGTAACATCAAATTAAACATTAAAGGCTAACAAAAAGTTCTCAAAAGTTCATTTTATCATGGAATAACCTTGGAAGTCTACAGGAAATGATAATTGTGTCATTGTTCTTTCTGTCCCTCCGCAAGCCATTGGTTTTGGTAATTGCATTTCAATGTCAGCAAGAACAGCTGAATATGTTGTCTCATCATCAAAGACAAAATTGTATGCTGGCAAAAGTCTTTTCATATACTTCGCTTCAAAGTCAATTTCCCTTTTATTTATGATTTCTGCAACATAATAACATATGGCCCTTTCTTTTTACCACACACTTTGAGTAATAGAAAATCTCCAATATTAATAGAATAGCTTTCACTTTCTTCCATATCATCCTCAAAAATACTTTCTCTTTCTTCCACCTCATCGTCAGAAACACTATCACTTGAAAAGAGCTTCCAATCTTCGTCTTTCCCATAAATTTTTATTTACATCCTTTTTTATTTTTATCAATTTTGAAATATTAGAAGAATACCTTTTTTTTACCTTTATTTTGCTTTTCAATTCTTTCAAATGTTTCCTGCTCTATTCTACATTTTACAGGTGTATCAGTCGATACTTCTGATTTCCTCTTCCTTCGGTTCTTCTTAGAATTATCAGGTGCATGGCATTTTGGCAGAGTCCTTATTAGTTCTGGTGACAAAACAGGTTCATCAACTTTCTGGTTTTCCATCAGAGATAAATTTAAATTGGATTACCCTGGTTGTGGCTCTTCTGTAAATGGTCTTCTGGACGTCTCCTACAGTGCCTCTATCAACATGTCCCACTGTGCCCCTATCAACATGTCCCACTGTACCCTCCAAGGTGTATTTTAAAATCCAAAGTCAAAAGTTTCTCAAAATTTATTAATAGAATTAAGAACATTGCACACATGTAATGAAGAAAGTTTAAGCTTTAAATTAATGCAATGATATTCATTATTGGATGATATTTTATTGCTCAAATCCAAGAAAGTAAAATTTACCTGATTTTTCCAACAGTGATAGTAAAAACAAAAATAGCTGTAACTTTCCTACAAAATGAAATGTGACTGAGACACATTATACAGTTTATACAGTGTTGCCATACAGGTTAACTAAATGATGCATACTTTTCTAATTGTTGAGTATTTGAATGGTAGGAAAAATGCTTTTTGTCCCACTGTGCCCCTTTCCCCTACTGATGGTTTAAAAACAGCAGAAGGAACAGGTTGAAATCTTTTTGTGTCTATAAAAAAATTTAAAACTCTTCACATGGCTTTCAAAGTTTGCCTTGAATAACTCGGTCTTCCAAGCAGAGATATTTGCGAACCTCTCAGCTCTTCGCTGAGCGGAGTCAGATTCGGACTCTACTTTTTACTCGCAACAGACAGTTTGCCAATTTTTTCGCCATAAACAAATTTGATAATACAAAATTAATCGAAATTATACAACATTTACAAAATTCATCTAAAGTATACTTTTTAAACTGGGTTAGGGGATATTCTGGAGTCGAGGGCAGTGAAACAGCAGACTAACTGGCGAAATAGGCCCTAACAGGTACTCAATTACAAAACACATTTCTACATTTCCAGCATCTTCACTGAAATGTGAAGTAAAACACAAAATGCTTCAGTGTTGGAAAAACGATGGACGGATTCCCAAACTGATCGATTTACGAAGACATTTTTGTCTTTGGTCACAACACAACAGATATCTATAAGGGAGATGGGGGATGAATGGGACATTTTCACAAAAATATTTATTTTAAACATTTTATATAACTTATCATCAATATTATATATCACATGTCAAACTTTAAGTGTTTGACTACATCTTATGCACAATATTTGTTCAAGATTATTATTATACAGATATATAAATTAAATTTAAAAAAAAATGTTCTTATATGTCCCAATCATCCCCACAGCAGCGATGAATGGAACACAAACATTTTCCTCCCCGTATTCAATGTTAAGGACTAAAAGCTGACAAAAATGTCGCCTTGGCAAAAGCTGAGAGATTATAAATTGTAATATGATCTCCAGGATTATTTGTTAGTCAATGATCTTGGACTCATCTCAGCTTTGCCTTAAAAGGCCCATAAACGGTGGACTGAAGACGATGGCTACAAAGAGAATGAAATGTTAAAATAATAATTACCATAAAGTATTAATTTATAAACCTATATAATATTATTTAGTTAATAAAAAATTTCAGTATCCTCTAGGGACGAATGAAGCAGTCCCATTCATCCCCATTTGAAATGTCCCAATCATCCCCATGATGCATATATTCAATTGTCAGCTATTTTGTCTCAGAAATTATTTTGTCACCATGGTTAATATGCATTCATTTTAATTACCAATATTGAGCCTTTAAATAAAAAACTACAACATATCTTAATTGTTTATATTGCATAAGATATTTAAGTAACTTCAAATGTAAAAAAAATTTACTTTTAAGCAGAGTGTTCAGGAAATGCAAATTTGAAGAAAACTGAAAACAGCCATGTGCTCTTGCTTTTGGTTCTGAAGCACACTATGGTAGTGAAATATATGAGGATAGGAAGCAACTAAAAAAAATGTTTATTGCCTGAAATATTGAGAGCGTCCCATCCATCCCTTGTCCCATTCATCCCGCATCTCCCCTACTTATTTTTAACGAATCATTGACCTTTTCAACAACATCTATATAGCGTAAATAAAAGAGATTCTCCGCTTTGTGCTTGTGGCTCTCCCTCGACTTCTTTACACAATGTGTTGGATTGCAGACTCACTTCATACGACCATGCAAAATAAAATCACCATGTCATTAGCGAACTGGTTCATACATTCTAGAGAGCCCAATTCTGTTGAACAAAATTATCTAATGTATGAAATTCATTGAAAAAAAAATGAATTCATATTTATACTCTGTTCCTTTCTAATGTGTTTCCCTCTTCACAGATTCAGTCTCAGACAGCCCTTCTTAGTATTTATTTAGTATAATCTTTATATTTCTCGATCACTAGGTGTCTCTACTAAAATATAAATTACGTAAAATATGATATAGTTATGTAATGTCTCTTACATTGCCCACAAAATTCTGTCTGGTAAAAGCCTCTAGTACTCTGTTGTAGTGACCTGGATATGTCATCGTATTAATTATCTCCATTGTAATAACTTTAAAAATGTTCCCGGTGTCTCAATGAAAGTGTATATATAATGTTTTTGTCAAACCTGTATATTTGTAAATAGAAAATTGAAAAAACATTGTAAAAGCACAATTCATCATATGAGCTATTACAAAATACTATGTAGTTTAAGTTGTACAAATGATCTGTTTTATCCTCCGTGTGTTATCATTGTATTGTAACATGTTATGTAAGTGTATTTTTTCGTAATTTGATGTTGTCTTTATAGTATTCTGTTTTCTGTGGTTATATATTGCTGGCATACGTAAATAATTGTCAATTCAGTATAAACTTAACAAACATGGTTTAATGAAGTACTGTTCTACAATAAGTCAATTGTAACCTGAGTTGACTATAAACCTATTTAATTCTTCAACAAATCATAGATATTTATGTTGTAATATGAAATTGTAAGACATTGAAACAGTTATTTGTAACGAAAGCTGCTAGTGAATTTGGTCTGCACCCCGAGATAGTACACTCACTGCAAAGCGTAAACTAAGTTCCCGAGGTGGTCTAAATTATTTTCGAAGTGTTACATAATCTATGCTTGAGGCATGATTTTTTTTATTCTTGTTTAAAGATGCATTGTAGAATGCCTGACAGATGTGAGTAATGGCGTCCTTTCTTCCAATTGTTAATAATTATTTAAATACTCAATAAATTTACATTTAAATTCGTTGGGTAAACTTGTTTAATTACTTATGAAAATATAAAATAAAGATTTATAATAAATTATAATATGAAAGATATCAGAATTAAAATGTTTATTCACTTATGATACTATAATTGCTTAATTTAGAATAGCGATGTTAATTAAAACTTGTAACGAATTTGTTAAAAAACGATATTCTAGAGAATGAATTTCTGACTTACACGTCATTTGGGGAAAATCATTGCCAAAACACATCCTTGTTTGGAAACATTAAATAATTCATTCAAAAACGATAAAATTATAACAACTGCAGTGCAAATAATAATCCATATGATAAATTATCTTTGAGATATTAACCATTTCAATAGATAATAAATTCAATGGTCAATCTGCAATCATTGTAATGCTCTCTATTTTAGTAGTGTGGTGACAAGAGAACATTTTAATTGTTGTTGTCATAACGGCTTCCTTTCCCTACAAAACTCAACTATAAATGAACAACAAAATGAACAACAAAGTTTGTCCAACGTATAAGATAATACACTATATTACCAAAGGTCACTTGCGATTTTAGACGTTTTGTTAACTATCTAGAAAAATACATGAGGAATTAACCTGAAACTGCAGGCGTGTAAACAGTATAATATAGGTTATATATTTCCGCGAAGATTTTTTCACGAAACCCCATAGGGGACGGTCAACAAATTGAAAAAGAACGAATATCTTTTGTATAACTCTGTAAAAACTAATGTAGCAAAGGCGTTTAAACTCGAGATTATTAATAAGTGGCTTATTGTGATATACTGTGTTCATTTTTATGAGGATAGCATGTATACTCGTAGAGAAATTAAGGTTTTTATAAAAACAGTCCCAAATTTCGCCTAGTTTTTTGCTTATAATTTGCAGAGTTCTTAATATAAAAAAAAGTTCTTTTCAGAAAATATGACAAACAACATTGTACACAATACTCTGCAATCAGAATTAAAAAATAATAAAAATTGGATGAAAAATGAGCAGGTTTACTAAAAAATGTTTCACTGCGCATGCGCGAATGCAATCAAAATATAATATGCATAAAGTATTAGCTAAGTATATAGAGTAATTTTTGTGAAAGTCTCAAAATCGTAGCTTGAAAATTTTGAAAATTATCGTCGATAGAATAAGCTCGAAATCCGTTGTTCCCAAAAAGAAGCAAAAAGATGAGGGGTTGTATCAAATATCTGTTGATTAGTGCCAAGATAGCGTACACAATATTGCATGTACTACTATATTTGGATACAACCCCTCATCTTTTTGCTTCTTTCTGGGAGCAACGGATTTCGAGCTTATTCTATCAACGATAATTTTCAGAATTTTCAAGCTATGATTCTGAGACTTTCACAAAAGTTGCTCTATATACTTAGCTAATACATTATGCATATTATATTTTGATTGCATTCGCGCATGCGCAGTGAAACATTTTTTAGTAAACCTGTTCATTTTTCATCCAATTTTTATCATTTTTTAATTCTGATTGCAGAGTATTGTGTACAATGTTGTTTGTCATATTTTCTGAAAAGAACTTTTTTTTATATTAAGAACTCTGCAAATTATAAGCAAAAAACTAGGCGAAATTTGGGACTGTTTTTATAAAAACCTTAATTTCTCTACGAGTATACATGCTATCCTCATAAAAATGAACACAGTATATCACAATAAGCCACTTATTAATAATTCATAAACCAAAAGCAATTACAACGTTGTAACGCACAAATAAGAAAATTGCATTAAAAACCGCATACGGCCGTTTCAAGGATGCATCGATCCCCTTCCTCAGTGCGAAAAAAAAAAAAAGGATGAAAATTAGTTCAAAAAACCCCTCGGTTATAACCCCGAGTACTCGCTTGAATGAAAATGCTAAAGCAAGAGTTTATACATACCAGAAAAATGACGTAGTTGACCGGAAATAACTGAAAAAAGGAGTCACTGCGCAGGATCCCTCCATACGTGCGAGAGAAAAGGGGGTGCTAGTCATATCATTCACCGAGGATGAACTATGTTTGTGACTAAAGTAAGATTCGTAAAAGTCGAGATCTATAACTGAATTACATTTTTGAATAATTTTAGCTTCTGAATAATTAAACCTGTGGTTGGAATCCCAACAATGTTTAGCTATTGTAGATTTCTCACACTCCTTCTTTTTAACATAATTTTGGTGTTCTTTCAGCCTAATTCTAAGAGCACGCTTCGTCTGCCCAATGAAAGAGAGGCCGCATTCACAAAAAAAATCTGTAAATGGCCCAGGTATTATTTTCTTCAATTGGATCTTTAAGGCTGGAGAAATAAACTTTATTGTTTGGAGAGAAAACAACTTTGAAACTAAACCTATTTAGAATACGAGAAATTTGTGTACTTATTTTATGAAAATAAGGTAAGACAATAACATTTTTAAATTCTTTATTAGCTGGAACAGAATCAGTGTTTGTCGGAGGTTTAGATCAAATACGGTTAATTATATTCAAGTTAAATCCACGATCGATAGCGACTGCTTTAATATAGTTAATTTCATTATTAAACAACTCGGAATTTGAACAAATATTACGTGCACGGAAAACAAGTGTATTGAAAGCTGCTAATTTTTGATGTGGGGGATGATTGGATCTATAATGAGGGGGTTGAAAATAAGGTAAGACAATAACATTTTTAAATTCTTCATTAGCTGGAACAGAATCAGTGTTTGTCGGAGGTTTAATCGGAGGCCCCCTCATTATAGATCCAATCATCCCCCACATCAAAAATTAGCAGCTTTCGATACACTTGTTTTCCGTGCACGTAAAATTTGTTCAAATTCCGAGTTGTTTAATAATGAAATTAACTATATTAAAGCAGTCGCTATCAATCGTGGATTTAACTTGAATATAATTAACCGTATTTGATCTAAACCTCCGACAAACACTGATTCTGTTCCAGCTAATAAAGAATTTAAAAATGTTATTGTCTTACCTTATTTTCATAAAATAAGTACACAAATTTCTCGTATTCTAAATAGGTTTAGTTTCAAAGTTGTTTTCTCTCCAACCAATAAAGTTTATTTCTCCAGCCTTAAAGATCCAATTGAAGAACATAATACCTGGGGCATTTACAGAATTTTTTGTGAATGCGGCCTCTCTTACATTGGGCAGACGAAGCGTGCTCTTAGAATTAGGCTGAAAGAACACGAAAATTATGTTAAAAAGCAGGAGTGTGAGAAATCTACAATAACTAAACATTGTTGGGATTCCAACCACAGGTTTAATTATTCAGAACTAAAATTATTCAAAAATGTAATTCAGTTATAGACCTCGACTTTTACGAATCTTACTTTATTCACAAACATAGTTCATCCTTGGTGAATGATATGACTAGCACCCCTTTTCTCTCGCACGTGTGGAGGGATCCTGTGCAGTGACTCCTTTTTTCAGTTATTTCCGGTCAACTACGTCATTTTTCTGGTATATATAAACTCTTGCTTTAGCATTTTCATTCAAGCCAGTACTCGGGGCTATAACCGAGGGGTTCTTTGAACTCATTTTTATCCTTTTTATTTTTTTCGCACTGAGGAAGGGGATCGATGCATCCTTGAAACGGCCGTATGCGGTTTTAAATGCAATTTTTTTATTTGTGCGTTACAACGTTGTAATTGCTTTTGGTTTATGAATTAAAATTCGCACAAAGTATTCGATCTATGCTTACTTATTAATAATCTCGAGTTTGAACGCCTTTGCTACATTAGTTTTTACAGGGTTATCCAAAAGATATTCGTTCTTTTTCAATTTGTTGACAGTCCCCTATGGGGTTTCGGGAAAAAATCTTCGAGGAAATATATAACCTATACTATACTGTTTACACACCTGCAGTTTCAGGTTAATTCCTCATGTATTTTTCTAGATAGTTAACAAAACGTCTAAAATCGCAAGTGACCAATCACCTTTGGCAATATAGTGTATAATAGCACAACAACGACGTTCGTATCATTTTCAGCAATGTGGAAGGACATTCCAGCTGAAGGTCTTTATTGTTTTAAGATAAAAGGTCAATTTCAGCATTTCATTTGATTTAAGGTTTGACTGGAAAAATGACACTGAGAATATATAATTAACTCAGAAATAAAGAATTTTAAGAAAGAAAAATTTCTAGATCAAGGCTCCTCACACCGACAGGGCGTTTGACCCATTAATTTTAAGACTTCATATTTTTCAATGTAAGTTACGAAGAATTTCAGGAGTTAAATTTTATATGACGTTAACCTTAATCTTATTTTCATATGCTAAATTATCGAATGTGAAGATTATATGTTTTTGAACTTAAAATATTATGTAATGCATTAAATGAAAATAGCAATTAAATTAAAACTAGTGAATTTTTACAGTGTTTCTCTTCTTAACCCCTTGAGGACGAGCGACACGTATACGTGACGCATAAGATGCTTAGAATCCTTGATTATTCCCACCAGTTTCTTTTTATTGTAAGCTTTGTCTTACTTAATGCTAGCATTTCTGCGATTCAATTAGGTGAAAATTTCTGTTTTGAAAAACCGGTGGTAAAAGATTAAAAATTTTCTAAAGGACGCTCGTCGCGAAAGGGTTAATAATGCTGAAGTACTTTGTTAACTTCCAAAATTCAGTTCATTTCTGCTGCTTATATTTCTTATAAACGTTTCATACTCATATGAAATGAATCTTTGATGAATAAAATTAATATTCAAAGTATAAAATATTTCCATTATTCAATCTCAGTAATTTCAAACAGTGCAGAAGTTTAAAAGGACTACTACTTTTCATGAAATTCTAAAGTTCAAGAAATTTATTCAAATCTAAATACAATTCATGAAAGAACTAACTCCATTTTGGTTATATCCAAAATGGAGTCATAGTGTTTCTATTAGCACTCATTTACAGAGAATTATTTAAATAGTTCTCAGTGGATGATTGCTATTAAAAACACTATGCTGTACTTTGACCATTTCCGAGACGATATGGTATATAAAATTGAACTTTACTCCAGACATTTTAAGTTTACTACATATTTAAATCTTATTTCGATTCCTTAAGTTTAGATTTCGTCTATCTAGATATCCTTAATGACCGTAGTTTCATTCCATTTTCTCGATTAAAATTGTTTTTCAAATTGTTTGTTTTTTAGTGAATGGAATTCGTTAGTCAATAAAAGTCTCAATTCCTTAATTAAAAGAAACTAATTTGAAAAGTCTCATTTAATTGATTCAGAGCCCAACATTTCAATTTTTATGATTTTCTTTAGGATAACGTTTAATCAATTTTTTTTATACGGTACAAAGATAGTTAATGGATTTTTCTCTCTGCAATTAATGTGCTTACAAAAGAAAAAAATATTAATTTTTCTAGTATTTTTTAGTAATTGTAAATGAATTACTACATTCACATCATATTCTTCATAATTATCTTCAGTTTGCTTAATATAATAACTTAGGGATCAGTACAGCGATAACTGTTGGTTACAAATGCAACTATTGTAGCAATATTTTTTTCGGTACTTTATGTTAGCCAGGCGCCAGTGATATGTATACATACATATACATACATATATATATATATACACAGATACATGTTCGTATACACACACACACACATAACACACACATATATATATATATATGTATCATATATATGTATACATATTCATTTATCAGACACATATATTTATATATATGTATAAACAGATATATATATATATATGTACATATTGCATATATGTATATATATATGTATGTATATATATTACTGGCGCTGGGTTAACAAAAAGTACCTTTTTTTCTTTCAAAAAAACCACCATATCTTTCAGCATATTTGTGTACAAACCGTAACATGCCACACTTCTAAAAAAGACAAATATTTCTTATATAGGAAAATATATTATAGCCACAAACGGAATATACAATAACCTCTTCCAAATTACTCACGATTCCGAAAAGCGTTCTTTATCTTTAGAAATCCCTAGAAACTAATATATTTTTGAGATTTAAAGTTTCTTTTACTGCCACTGATTTTTGGAAACGTTTCCGAGTAGTTTTCATAGTAGGGTGAAACCCCCAGGCCACCATACCAGTAACTGACACTTCATCAGAAATCTAACTAAAATAAGGATTTTCTTGTAAAATTTTGCAACATAATGTCATCTAGTGGTAACTTATTTGTCTTAACTGTTATAACGTATTTTTCAGCTATTGGTTTTTCAAAAAAGGATGGTGTCAGTTCCTGGAGATATTGACCATACTGACGACAAAAATTAATTTTTAGTGATAAAAATTACATTTTTTTTCAAAATTTTGTCAACAATAACTTTTTAATACATTTTTACTATACTTTCAAAAGCAAAGATAAGTATAAAATAGATTTAAAACGTTATAATAGTGCTTTGAAGAAGAAAAAAAATCCTTAAAATGTCAGTTAATGGGAGTTTCACCCTATATTAATTTGTTTTTCAACCTAGAATATAGGTTATTTTGGATGTTATTCGCCGTAAAGTAAACATTTTGATGTTTAACAAACATTTTTTACAGATAATCATGATAAATTAAATGCGTTATCATTAACATTAAAATTAATAATAATTTGTTATCCTTTCATGTATAAATTCAGTTATGCAGCTGAAAATGTTTAATTGAAGATCGATGACATTCTAAAATACAACATTTCGGTTTGTCAAAACTGATTAATGCACTATAAAAACTGCTCGGAAACGTTTCGAAAAATCAGTAGCAGCAAAAGGAACTTTCATATATTTTTATAAATGCCTTATTAAATTCCGAAAATATATTGGTTTCTGAGGTTTCTAAAGACAAAGAACACTTTCCGGAATCGTGGGTAACTCGGAAGAGGTTATTGTATATTTTCGTACGTGATTATAATGTATTTTCTTAGATTAAGAAGCATTTGTCGATTTTTAAAATGTACTGTCTGTACTTTTTGTATTATTTGATATTTATTCCGTTTGTGACTCTTGCAGCACCTTGTATTTCAATTCATAAAAGTTAAGAGCCTACACTAGTCACTGGAAGAAACACTCAAGCTAATGTTGAGTCGATGGGAAGGTTCTTGACAGATTTCTTGCTCGCATTATAATATTTTTAAATTATTGCTTTTTACATAAGGATAGCCGAGGCCGATCCCTAACGTTGTCAGTTTTTACTTTTTAGCACTTTCCAACCTAGTTGAAAAGTGCTTATGACTTCGGTTTGTCTGGCCGTCTGCCGTCTGGCCGTCTGGCCGTCTGCCGTCTGGCCGTCTGGCCGTCTGCCGTCTGCCGTCTGCCGTCTGTCCGTGCTCTAACTCCCGTAAATATGCTCGGATTGCTCTGCAATTTTTATATGTTATTGTCGTTATCTATAGCATGTTTCCTATTTCAACCGAAGTGTGTAGCACTTATAGTTTTTTTACAGGGACACTCAAAAGAATTCCGTTACATTGCGGTCTATGGGGAAAAATCATTTGCGGTTTATTTAAATAATGTTTCACTATTTTAAACGCATTGAAATTTATATATATCACTAAGGTGCATTAGAAGATGCTTAATATGGAACAGGGTGTGCATAGCACTTATACTTACTTTACAGGGACAGTCAAAAGAATTCCGTTACATTACGTCTATGGAGAAAAATCGTCTGCGGTTTATTTAAATAATGTTTTACTATTTTAAACGCATTGAAATTTATATAGATCACTAAGGTGCATTACAAGAGACTTATTACGGAATATTGTGTGTATAGCAGTCATCGTTCATTTACAGGGACACGCAAAAGAATTATCTACTGTCTGTTAACAATAATTCCTGGAAGTGCGTTTTAAGTTATTGAACGCGATTTTAATTTTAACTTGCTTTTTGTCTATTACGTGGTGTGTATAAATTCTGTAGATCCTATACAGGGCAGCACAAAAGTTCGCGAACACATTTCTGTTTATTGACAAACTCCAGACGGATAATTTTAAACTGTGCTACGCGTTTCCTAACTGAACTAAAATTATCATCCTATGTAGTATATATACAAATCTATAGATCCTATACAGGGCTGAATAAAAGTATTCGGATATTTTTCCGAATATTGTATATGTTGGAAATTCCTGAAATTATGTTTTAAAATATGTTATGCGTTTTCTAAATTGTTTACTTAGATGTTAGCTTTTAGCTTATTAAACGGTATGGTTTGTAAAATTATTTTGGAAGCGTTGGAAAGTGCTATATAATCTATGCTTGACGCATGATTTTTCGTTCTTGTTTGATTTTACTTACAGTTTTTTTATAAGCGGAAATTTTCAATTTCAGACCCGGTTGGAACCGGTTCTAAAAGTAAAAGTATCCTTATATATATATAAAAATATGTAATAATGAAAAACTTTTTTTAGGGTATTATGAGATAGTCGGGAAACATGGAATAGGGGTTTAAAAATGAAGACGTATACAGAATTTGGCAAAAAACAGATGTAATGGTATCAAGAGAGCATGATCAAAATATTATAGTGTCCAGGTTGCCGGCCAATATATTTCAGTTAATTCTTCAGAATTGGACAAATCACAAATATAAGGATCTGTCTTTGCGGCACCATAATCAAGGAGTATTAAGATATATTGGTATTCTATACAACCCGACATTGCCGGCTTCGGAAAGAATTACTCTATATTTGTTGGTTTGTATCGCGAGCTAAAAAACGACTATTGCATCCTAAACTGTTAGTATTTCGGTGTACCTTATGCTTAATTGCAATGTAAAAATATTACTTCTAATAATCAATAAAAAATATTGAAAAGTTTTCTTCTGAAATTTTCCAAATACGAAAAGCAAATATTTATTCACACAATGTACCCTGACGCCGATCGACGAGCTGCGTGTTCCGAGGAACATTCTGGAAACGATATTAAGGCGCCTGACTACATACGCAGAAATTTTTCCTAAGTAAAGCTATTTAATTATTTTTTTAACTTATTTTTATTAAGATTAGGACTAGAAAATGTGAAAAAAATATATTTCATTTATTGTTAAAAATTTCGTAAATGGAGGAATCTGTAATAAAATTTATTGAAAATTGACCCAATACGCAAAAGAATATTCTACTGTATGTATCTTAATTTCCTTTTTACACTTCATATTTGTGACCTTGGTGAAGACAATGAAGTAAAATCTAAGAGATATTTTAAATGTTTCAAAACTTATAACATATCGCACCTGTTTACATGCTGATTTTCAGAAAATTCATCGATGTCATTCCACGAAAACATCTATAAAACAAAAAATATTTATTCTAAAATTAAATCTTTAATTCTTTGCCTTCACAATAGTATAAACAACATGCAATTTAAATCTCATATTAATATTTTAATAACTTTTTGAGAAATCATGTTTTGCGTATGGAATTTTCGCCAAAAATTTCATTTTCCAAAAATTGCATGTAAAGTTTAGATTTATGTTTTACTACAAGAATTTACACAGTAATATGCATCCAAACTTCCCTGTTTTTTTTTTCAAGAACTGAGCCTTTTTTAATATCTAGAAGGCCATATTTTTGCTTCCCCCCCTTCTAATTAGTACCTTTAAATAGTACTTCCGTTTCTTTTAAACAGTATTTCCGGTTTGAGTGACAGCTGTTGAGTAGTTTAAAAACCGCTATAAATCGCTATTTATCGTACAAAAAAGAAATACAGTTTTGGAAAGGTACAAAGTTGTGCTTTAATAAAAAATAATAAAAATATTTTGAAAATTTTGGTCGAAAACCACATTTTATACCTTAAGTAGTTTATGATATTGCCGCTTGGTGGCAGCACTTTAACAAACAGAAATCTTGGTAATACATATTAACCGACTGTTCGATAATATTCGAAGCTCCCAAATGTTTTGAGAAAACTATAAAAGTTCTTCAGTAGTTTGTAAAAAAAAAAAAAAAAAAAAAAAAAAAAAAACATTTAACGTATCATAAATCGGTCACTTTTAAAGGAAAAGCAGAGAATATATTTATTTGTTACAACTTATAAATTACTGCTGTTACAAACGATTTTTTAAACAATTCTTCATTACAAAAAATTGATTAACTTTTAATATTTTTATACATATAGAGAAAGAAGATTACATATATATGAAAAAAGTTTTGAGGTAATAATTTGCGCATTAAGTAAGCGCATCTGACTGAAAAAGGAAAAAAAAAACATGTATCTCATGTCAGAGTGACAAGTCCCATTTATCAGATGATATTTTAAAATACCTTACATACTTGGCTTATCCAAAAATATCACAATCTATCAAAAGCTAATGACACATTACATAAAGTTATATCCTGTGGGAACAAAATACTTAATAAGGAAATAAATTACCGAAGCATATTTATAGCAGGAATTTTAGAAGAATGTTTTTAGGTCAAGCATGTGTTTGTTTCTTGGAAGGAATGCGATCACAAAGTCTAAGAATTTGGCAATGTCTTTTAAGTATGTTAAATATTGTTAAGTAAATCTATGCTCAGTTATGATGGTTTCATGCACTTGTTTTCAAAATATTATATTTTTGCAGATTTTATAACTTATTATGTTTAACACGTTCCAACATAGTTGAAAAGTGTTTATGAATTCGATTTGTCTGTCTGTCTTTCCTCCGTGCTCTAACTCACGTAAATATACTCAGATTGTCATGAAATTAATATATGTTATTGAAGTTTACTATGGCATGTTCGGTATTAAAAATGAAGTGTGTAGCGCTTATCCTTTATAGGAATATTCAAAAGAGTTCCGTTACATTACGGTCTATGGGAAAATCGTTTGCGGTTTAATTTAATAAGGTTTCACTATTTCAAATATATTGAAATTGATGTATATAACTGACGTGCATTACAGAAAGCTTACTATAGAATATTGTGTGTATAGCACTGATAGTTCCTTTACATGTATACTCAAAATAATTCGGTTACATTACTGTCTATATGAGAAAATCGTTTGCGGTATATTTTAATAATGTTTCGTTACTTCAAACATCTTGAAATCGATGTATATCCCTGAGGTACATTACAGAAAGCTTACTACAGAGTATTGTTTGTATAGCATTCATCGTTCATTTACAGGGACACACAAAAGAATTCAGTTAAATTATTTTCTGTTAAAAATTTTTGCTGGTAGTGCGTTTTCAATTTCGGAACGCGTTTTTAAATTTAACTAATTTTTGTCTATAACTTCGGTATTTAAATTATATAGATCATATACATGGCAGCACAAAAGTTCTCGGGTACATTTCCATTATTGACAGAAATTCCAGAAGGGAAATTTTAAACTGTTCTATGCGTTTCCTAACTGAACTAAAATTTAGCATTCTATGTAGTATATATATATAAATCTATAGATTCTATACAAGGCTACACAAAAGAACTCTGATATTTTTCCGAATATTGTTGGTAACTCCTGGAATTAGGTTTTTAAATGCGTTATGCGTTTCCCAAATTGTTTGTAAGTTTTTTAATCGCTTTGTAGGTGTGAATCGATTTAAATTTATAGAATTGTTTCAAGCATACAAAGGATGTTCTCAGGGTTCGTGTCTGGGCCCCTTCCTCTGGCTTCTGGTTGCGGATTACATCATAAAACAGTATCACAGTAAAGAATCCCTAATACTAGCTTACGATGATGATTTTATTATTATAACTACGGGAAATACCAGAAAAGAACTCGAAGAAACAGCAAATTCAAGAATCACCATCTTTTCTGACCTATGCAATTCTCTAAATTTACAAATCTCAGCTCAAAAGAACTAAAGCAATGTTATTTGGTAGATATCTTCTGACTCGTAGGAAACCTATATTCAAATTGCAAAACATTAGAACAAATATTACGAAGAACTTAACTTGTTTAGTATTAGATTCTAAATTTAAATGGTTAGACCATCTAACTTATGTGAAATCTAAAATTTCAAACTTCCTACTTGGTTTCAAAAGATTTAATTTTTTTAATCACGGAATCAACCCGGATATTTTGAAAATATGGTATAAAACGGTAGTTTTAAAACAGATTACTTATGGATATGAAGTTTGGTTTCCTGATTTAAATTGCCACGGAACACGGAGATTGAAATCAATACAGAGAACCGATCTATTAAATTTAATAAAGGTATACAGGAGTATCCCCACTGACGTATTATGCATTCT
The DNA here is from genome assembly GCA_963931845.1 of Maratus michaelseni. Lineage (NCBI taxonomy): Eukaryota > Metazoa > Arthropoda > Arachnida > Araneae > Salticidae > Maratus > Maratus michaelseni. The sequence goes on from OZ007590.1 coordinate 328,904,671, forward strand.
AACTGGCATTCCTCCAATAGATATTACGTTGACTAATGACTATAATTGCCACCAGGTAAAAGAAGGACGAAAAATCTTGAATGATAAATGTCAAATATACAAATTAACCAATCTAATGCTAAAAAAGAAAACTTAGTGATTTCCCAAATCACTAGATGTCGTGCAGCCTTGAATGAGAAATTCCCCAGCTCATGCATTGGACGAGATGGTCCCGTTCCATGGCCTCCACGAAGCCCCGACCTTACGCCTGTGGACTTCTTTTTCTAGGGACACATTAAGAACATTGTGTACAATGAAAGAATTACTGATATCTGTCATTTAAAGCGTCGAATAATAGCTGACAGAGATGATTCGCGGGACATGGAGGTTAGATTGAATATCGTCTGGACGTTTGTTGAGCGACTAATTGTACACATATCGAAACGTATTGAAATGGATATAAAACTTGATACCTTTCTTAAAATATTTTAATACTAAATTTATGTTCCTATGTGTTTCTTTATTTACGTAATACAAATTTGTAATCCTGGCATTCTTTTTCGATTACCCCTGTATAACCACAGAAAAAACAATACTATAAAGACAACATCAAATTACGATACTATACACTGATATAACATGTCACAATACAATAGACCGGGAGGCGGCAGCACAGACAATCACCTCATCGAGTTCACGGCTGAAATTCCAGAATTAGTTAAAACTCGATTCGCATATTAAAACGCAATCGGTCTGCCAAGTCATATCTTGGTGAAAAACATCTTAAAACCCGATTTTAGCGGTTGACTCGTAGGTTTACCATTGTGTTTTCCTGCACCCAAATGTATGAAAACATGGAGGACTGGGAGCAGGAACACACAATGGTAAATCTACGAGCCAACCGCTAAAATCGGGTTCTCGGGTGTTTTCCACCAAGATATGACTTGGCAGACCGATTGCGTTTTAATATGCGAATCAAGTTTTAACTAATTCTGGAATTTCAGCCGTGAACTGGATGAGGTGATTGTCTGTGCTGCCGCCTCCCGGTCTACAACGATAACTCGAAAAGAATGGAACAGATATTTTTTACAAATTAGACTGCATAGTATTTTGTAATAGCTCATATGACGAAATTTACCTTACAATTAGGCCACTGTTGGGCTTTTGTTGGCAAATGGTTCATTGATCAAACATACGGCAAGACGAACGTTTCTTCTGTAGTTGAACGTGGGCAGTGGGCACAACCATTTTGTGCTACCCTGGAATGCTTCGGACAATCTATATTATAAAGAACAAACGTGTCCGTGAGTAACGCTGACGTCATTTTGCGAATGGCAACACTTGATGATGAAATTGCGGTTTGCGATTTTTGCTAATGCAATTTTTTTAATTTCTAAAGATCGCACATTTTCAATTTTTACACCGTTATATAGGGGAGAAAATCTACTTTCAAATGTAATTTGTTTGAAAACTATATAGCAATTTACTGATTTATTATAGCATTTAAATTAAATTTCAAGCATGATTTTTTAAAAAATCTATCTCTGTCTCTTGCAGACGATTACAAAATATTAATCCGTTTTTAAGCAATATAAAAAGTTCAGCACTTATTTCCATCTAATATTCCATAAAGAAATTAAAACTCCGTTAAGCAATACATTAAATAGTATAAATAAAATGGAAATTTATCAGACATGTAATAGAAATAAGCGCTTAAAACCGCTGAAATTATAATAATAATAATAATTAAAACAATAACGAAACTTTTAGCGATTTTTTCGATTATTAACTTCTGGCCCAAGGTCAATATGAAATTACCGCTTTTAATGAATTTCAAAATTTTATATGAATATATAAAAGACAATAAAAAAAATACTAAATGTAAAAAATCTATTAGAGTTTTCAATTTAAAAAAAATGTTTTCACCTATATTCTCTATCCCGGGAAGCCCGCGTCGGATACTCTAGTATTTATAAATAGTATAAACTTACATTGTGTGAACTCCATGGTCTATTCTGTTGAGGGTCATTAAGTTTTATTCCAAATTCCCAAGTTTTACTCCAAAATAGGGAAAATAAAATTTTCTAATTAAATGTGTACACATAATTAAAAGCAAATTTTTGTCTAAAAAAGTATTTTATTTTAATCTAAATTAGGTATTGTAAATTGCAATAAGCAGATTGGGGGGGGGGGGAGGACAAGGACAGAGCTAATTATTAAATTTAAAATTAATAAGAGTTCTCTAAAAAATTATATACTTTAAAAAAAAAAACTATCAATGAAAAATCAGTTGATTAAAAAAAAATATTGTAAAAAAGAAGTTTCATATCAACGTAGAGAAAACTGAGCTGTAACAACTAAGAGTAAAAATATAACATGACAAATGAAAACTTATACAGAGATTTTGTTTTTTTCATTTTTCTTTTAGTGATAAGAAGACACTAAAGTATTATATCTATATATTCACTATAATTTAAGAAATTTAGTTGGATATATTATATCGAATAAAAGAAATGTTGAAAAAGTTAAGCTTATGTAAAGAAACAAGTACCATATGTGCAATATATCATAAAAAACAAAAAATATGTTTTCTTGATGACTATATTAACTCTAGATTTTTTTAATCAATATTAAAATGAGAATCGTTTATTATTAATCGTTGTATGGCGTAACGCATTCGATTAATATATAAAACTTAAAAGACGATTATAACTTCCGAGGTTTACACTGACTAAAGTGTTGGTCATTCAAAATTAAAATATAAATTTAATCTTCATCTTATAGCATGATAACCTCATCTTATAGTACAAAATTCATTAAGAAATCATCTTTTTCCTTTAAAAAATTCCCCTTTTCCCGCCAGGGGGGTCCGAATAGGCCCTGACGGGTGCACGGGAGGGTGGCGGTGGTGGTGCAGTGTGGCGGTGCAGCGTCGCAGCATACTGCCTCCACTTGAACTTGAACTCTCGTTTTCCTACTACTAATTGTTCAACGTTCAGTTGTATAATGTCTTTTTTCTGTTGCTGTTGTACTCTAATATGATTTAGAACTGATTCGATTTGATATAGCATCGACCCTTCAATTGTTCTATGCGACACTGGTTACTATAGAATGTTTTACTTCAAACTTGAGTCTATGTGAACGAAATTTTATTTTGTTTTTTGTTTCATTTTATTAAATATTATTTTGGTATTTTTATGTTAGCCAGGTGCAAATCTCACCAATAATATTTATTTTCCTAGCCAGCTTCTATTTCCCACATGTGTATTTTAGAAAAAATACTTTGTTGCTGAAATAAAATGTTTTGGTTTATGATATTATTTCTTTTTATTATATATTATTTTTTAATTATATGAAAGATATGTATTCTAAATGTATGTAATATACGTACTTTTAATTCGTGTATTTTGCTTTGTTTATTGTTGATGTGTTATTTTGTTAAATACTTGAAAGTTATGTATCTTAAATGAATGAGTGAAACGTTTACATTTTAAAGGACAAATGCAATACGAATGACGGCGATCGGAAAGAAAATTTGGCGATTTATCATCTGCGCCCGACTAACAAAAAAATACCATTATTTTTCATATTCAAACATTATTTATATAAACAAAGCTATCAGAAATTCAGTTTTTAAAAATTATAAAAATATTTCCATTAGATTATTGCATTAGTCCTGAAAACGATTTTTATAAATCACTTTATGCTGACGCAGTTTTACTCAATAGAAAAAAAAAGAGCAAAGGATAAAAATGAAAAAATCTTTCCAGATTTTTGCGTCATTCGCTTGAAATGTGCAAAAAAAAAAAAAAAAAAAAAAAAAGTTCATGGTCTTTATTTCAAAGTATCATTATAACGTACAAAATAAATTTATGACTTTTAACACTCGAAAGAGCTTAATTAAAATCTGACATTTTCTATTCTCATCTTGAAAAATGATATGTAAAATGATGAAAAATACTGAGTATAGTTTCATTTTCCTTTGTTATTATTTTTTAATGACAAATCAGAGACGGCCATTCTTTAAATGTCAGATTAAAATATTTAATTTTTTTTAAAACAAAATTTAAAAGTCATTGCGCAGCAATTTTTTATTGTTCAAATTAAATTATTAAAATTTATTTTGTTTAATTAATAATTACGTGATTAATTTTGGCGAATTGAATTAAGCAGAATTTACTTCTAATGTTTTAAATTAACACGTTGTTCTCATTAGAAAACATTTTTTTTTTAAATTAAAGAATACGTTTTTATTTTTCATGTAATCATTTTTCTTAAAAATAAATTTGATTTAATATCTTAAAATAATTACGTAATTATCATAGTTGAACTAAAACTAGATACAACTTACATTTAATTTGTCTTATTAATTTTTGTACTGATTAAAAAACAGGCTAATTTTTTTTAATCAACATAATCTGAATATATCATGAATTTACAAAATTAATTTTTATGTTTTAATAATATTATTAATGTTATACGAATAAATTCAAAAAAAAATTCTTTAGGTATTACAAATTAACACAATTTCTTTTATTGTAACTAAAAAAGATCTATTTTATCGATTGCTATTATATTAAGTGGGTCTTTTTTTTTTTTTTTTTTTTTTTTTTTTTCTTTTAGGATTAAAAATTTAAGAAATCAATTTGAATGAAGAAAAAAACAAAAATTCTATTGCAAACAATTGTAAGTTTGTAAGATTTTTAATTTTTTTTTTTTTTTTTTTTTTTTTTTTTGAATTTCGTCAAAAAAATGCACACATACTTTGCTTGTTAACAACATTAAAGATTATTCTTTTTATTAAATTTGATAATATTAATTTATATGGATATTTATTAACCTTTTCATGAAGCTTTTGTTTTTTAAGAAATTTCCAATAAAGAAAGTTACATGATTCGTTTGTATGGGTTTTTATTTACACTGTTTTTTAATAATATATATATATATATATGTATAAAATTAATAATATTAAATTTAATAATATTAATTTCTATGGATATTTATTAATGTTTTAATAAAGCTTTTGAAATTTTAAGAAATTTACAAAAAAGGAAGTTACACAATTCGTTTGTGTGGGTTTTTATGTACACTGTAGAAAAAAAAATCCCTGAAAAAACAGAAAATGTACTGGCAGTAACGTTGCCATATATTCTCCGGTTTGATATCCCCCTGTTTTCAAGATAGAAATTTTCCACTATTCAAGAAAATTATTGTGAGCAATAGCGCAATATTTAGAAAAAAAAAGGATAAAGAATATTTATATATGCTAAGGTAAATGCGATTAATCTGGTGATTACGTATAATTACCGGTGATTATTTATAATCACCACTAAAATTGGTAAATGTGATAAATTATTGAATATTTACCAAATTTACCGGTTAGTTTATAAAATCCCCAACTCGTAATGGGGAATGTAATAAAATTGCATAACTTTACCAAAATTCGTTCAGTTTGCGCAGCTGCATTTACTTCAATTTGTGTGAAAGTTGTCAAAAAAATCAAAGGTACCCAAGAAAGATATTATTGTTTGGCCAATGGTCTTTCAAGAGATGAACTCAAGATGCCAAGTAGACCTAATTGACATACATACATAAATTACTGACCGCTGCTTGAATGAATTTCATGCATTCTAGAGATTTCTGTAATGTAAAGCTAGGAGAGTCTGCGCACAATTCCAAAGAATGACAATAAAAAATCTAAATATTAATTCTTTGCTAAACTATCCATAAATAATTTTTGCTTCATTTGTTTTTTATGCATTTCCATTACTATTTTGTTGTTATGTCGCAATTTAATAGAACAGTTGTAATAAAACCAAGAAAGTTATTTTGTGCAATCTGTCCTTACAGGGTTGGTGTGATTGCGCACATGGGTAGGAGAGATTGTTACTAATAATAACTACAATTAAATTGTTAACAATAATAATTACACTTAAATGCATTGTTGTAAGATTTTTGTGAACAAATATTATTGTATTAGGGGTGAATATTTCAATCTAATGATTAAAGAATCAGAAGAAGGAAATAATTTTAAAAACGATTAAAAATTTTTAATTAAAGGAAAAAAAAATTAAAGAATCAGTAAAAGAAAGTCCAGATAAGATTACAAAATAACATTAAGTTACTTGATAACACGTTTAACTTAAAATTAGTCCATATTCCTTTTTTATTTTTTATGCAAATTTACCAATAAGCTGCGTAATCTCCCCTAGCATGGAAACTAATGAGAACAATACGCCATCTCTCCTAAATAGCAGATGCGCAAACTCTCCAATTTCGGTAGGAGAGATTGCACGGCCTTTTATTTAAGCATCGCCGCTACTAAAACGAACCGTTGATGTTCACATTGTTAGTCTAGATTAGTAGCTTATGAGAAATTGTTTAAGTTTAAAATATTTTGTACTGCTGACATTATATAGGAATTCTGATGAATAGCTATGAAAATTCAAGCACTTACTTTGGGAAAACAAAACAAAATATCTATGCTTTATCTTAGACGCTTAAAACAATCAACGTGTACTTTCAAGTGGACACTCCACTACTGCTGTTGTACAACTACCTGGGGTTCCTGCGCGCTCACTCTGCTCCTTCTCCCCGAACCTCTATGTGCGCAATCTCTCCGACCGCGCCATCTCTCCTAGCTTTACCTTACATCCTGTTTCATGCATCCTGTGATGTATTTTTTTTAAGTGAAAACTTGTTTAGGCATGTTGGGCATTTTTTTTTGAGATGGGGAAAAAACCATTGAACTCGCGACACTGTTACTGTAACCGACACCTCTGTATGTTTGAAGTGAAAACTTCTTTAGGCGCGTTGGGCATTTTTTGAGATGGGAAAAAACCATTGAATTCGCGACACTGTTACTGTAACCAACACCTCTCTATATAAGTATGTACATGTATTGTGTAGAGTTCGGTATAAGGTAGGGCGGAGAGGGTGCGTCGCGCGCCGCATGCTTGCCTGTGCGTATTTTTACGTCTTTAAATGTAATACGAGAATTTTTGTATGAAAATTTATTTATTTATTCTAAAGACGCTTCTGCATTACTTCAAGATAAAATTGGGAAGATATTTGATGATTTGCCAATGATTTTGAGTGAGGATTTCAACATCAACTTTGCGGATGATAAAAATCTACCATTAATTGAATTTTTACATAGAGAATTTCATTTAACGATGACCAATGATTGCAATCTTAGCACAACGAGATATAAAACTACAACTGATGCAGTCTTTATAAGATATTTATGTAGATTCGAATCGCAATTGTTTGTTTCCTATTTTAGTTACTATAAACCTATAGTATCAGTTCTGGAATATAATGATAATAATGATGGTGGTAGTGATGATGATGGAAGAGTTGTTGAAATTGTGGATGAAAATTCATAAGTTTCATTGGTATTCACTTCAAAGAATATCAATTAATTAAATTTCATATTTCATGTATTTGTAAATTTACGTTTTAAGCAATATAGATTGCAATTTTTGTATGTAAAATAATATGCATTATTTTTCATGTACGGGCGCATTAAATGAAAATTGTAATATATTTTTTGTAGTAGTAGTTTATAATAATGAATAAAAAACACTTCATTTAAAAGTATTTCCTGCACAATAAAACATTTCCTGACGATTCAAAAAATACACATGTAATTGTTCAAGTTTTCACTTCTGTCGGAAATCTCGGAGTGCCACTGAATATTTTTTTTCAGTGAACGAACACAAAGCGTACATACTATTTGAAAATATTCATTTTTTTTAAAAATTAAGATCGCATTACTCCACAAAATAATCAGAATTTATTACATTTCCCATTACGAGTAGGGGATTTTATAAACTAACCGGTAAATTTGATAAATATTCAATAATTTATCACATTTACCAAGTGGTGATTATGTATAAGGTAAAGCTAGGAGAGTCTGCGCACAATTCAAAAGAATAACAGTAAAAAATCGAAATATTAATTTTTTGCTAAACTATCCATGATTAATTTTTGCTTCATTTGTTTTTTATGTATTTCCATTGCTATTTTGTTGTTATGTTGTAATTAATAGAACAGTTGTAATAAAACCAAGAAAGTTATTTTGCGCAATCTGTCCTTACAGGGTTGGTGTGATTGCGCACATGGGTAGGAGAGATTGTTTCTAATAATAACTACAATTAAATTGTTAACAATAATAATTACACTTAAATGACATTGTTGTAAGATTTTTGTGAATAAATATTATTGTATTAGGAGTGAATATTTCAAGCTAATGACTAAAGAATCAGTAAATAGAAATAATTTTAAAAACGATTAAAAAGTTTTAATTAAAGGGGAAAAATGGAAAAAATTAAAGAATCAGAAAAGCGAGTCCAGATAAGATTACAAAATATCATTAAGTTACTTGTAAACATGTTTAACTTAAAATTAGTACAGTTTCATTATTTATTTTTTTATGCAAATTTACCAATAAGCTGCGTAATCTCTCCTAGCATGGAAACTAATGGGAACAATGCGCCATCTCTCCTAAGTAGCAGATGCGCAAACTCTCCAATTTCGGTAGGAGAGATTGCGCGGCCTTTTATTTAAACATGGCCGCTACTAAAACGAACTGCTGACGTTCACATTGTTAGTCTAGATTAGTAGCTTATGATAAATCCTTTAAGTTAAAAATATTTTATACTACTGACATTGTATAGAAATTCTGATGAATAGCTATGAAAATTCAAGCACTTACTTTGGGAAAATAAAACAAAAATAGCAATGCTATATCTTAGACGTTCAAAACAATCAACGTGCACTTTCAAGTAGACACTCCACTACTGCTGTTGTACAACTACCTGGCGTCGCTGGGCTTTCACTCTACTCCTTCCCCCGGAACCTCTATGTGCGCAATCTCTCTGACCGCGCCATCCCTCTTGGCTTTACCTTAATCACCACTTCATAATTATACATAATCGAAGATTTATTACATTTACCGTAACATATACACTCATGCATATTTTCTCAGTTCTTTATTGAATAATATCACAACCTTTTTTATCGCCTTGCCTTCCTCCAGATTCGAAATGTGGTACTCGCCGTTCGAGAATGAATGCTCTGTCCCCCAAACCAAATTGCCACGTCCAACGACTTTGCTATGGGCCAAAATATTTATTACAAAACTTTAACTGGAAAAATTCTGTTTTCTCACAACTAAAAAAGAAACATTTTCGTTTGTCTGTCGTGGAAGGAACATTTTCGTTTTTTAACATTCAACGAGTCAGGATATAAAAGAAATTCTCCGTTCATTCCGGGAAAATTTACGATTTCCACACAAAATAGAAAGTTTTCGTTAAAAGACACGCATTTCACATAAAATTACCCGTATATATACGAAAAATTTTAACAGTGTATGTACATGCATAACTTTTGAACGAATACTCCAACGTTCACTTCTTTTGAGGTTGTTGTTCCAAAGGACCTTTTCTGGTTTTATACTACAACTGATACTACCAGTCATCGCTCATGTATTGTACTGTAATCGAATTCTTTTGTGTGTCTGTAAATAAACGATATCCTATGCAAACGGATAAAATAATTAAAAACATGCTTAAAAAGTGCTGAAAGTAAGACAGACATATGTAAAAGATAAAGATGGACGCGTTTGTGTTTGAAATATCTCGGGATTAAATATGTTTTAATATCTTTTACATATGTCTGTCTTATTTTCAGCACCTTTTAAGCATGTTTTTAATGAGTATTTTATTGGTTTTAACTACAAGCTGTGTCTATCATTCATTTTAAATTCGTTTTTGAATTTTTCTGCTATTCACACCGTTTTCTGCAGTAAGCATTTTGTAATGCACTCCAGTGATGTATATCAATTTTAATATGTTTGAAATAGTGTAACATTATTAAAATGCATTGCAAACGATATTTTCCCCTGGACCATAATGTTATATAATTGTTTTGAGTATTCCTGTGAACTAACTGTAAATGCTACAATTTACAATTTTCAATACCGAATATGCCATAGTAATCCTGAATAACATACAACAGTTCCATGGCAATACGAGTATATTTACGCGAATTAGAGCACGGACAGACAGACGATCACACAAACCGAATTCATAAATACTTTTCAATTATGTTGGGAAGTATTAGAAAAGGAGTTCGATAATTCCAGTAATTTCTTCAGCTTAGCTCTAATCTAATATACTTACGCGAATTAGAGCACGGACAGGCAGACAGACGATCGCACAAACCGAATTCATAAATAGTTTTCAACTATGTTGGGAAATGTTAGAAAAGGAGTTCGATAATTCTAGTAATTTCTTCAGCTTAGCTCTAATCTATATACTTACGCGAATTAGAGCACGGACAGGCAGACAGACGATCGCGCAAACCGAATTCATAAAGAGTTTTCTACTATGTTGGGAAATGTTAGAAAAGGAGTTCGATAATTCCAGTAATTTCTTCAGCTTAGCTCTAAATTGCCAAATGCTATATCAGGGGCGTTTTCGATTATTAATTTGGGAAAACTACAAGATACAGACAAGTTTATTTCAGATACTAGATCCAGGAGAATTTTTATTGTTTTAAACCAAAGCACACTTTTTAAACAACCAAAAATATCTACAGTCTATTCGAATGAAGAAAAACGGAAAATAAATAAAAGCACATGCGAATTGGCAGCCCTTATAAATTTTTACCTGATAAACGCCAGCCAAGCAGACGATTGTTTTTTCCCTATATCTTAGGGAAAAAAACCCTCTGTTACTTTGATCATAATCGGCCTTTGTTAATTTCGTTTAAAATGGATACTAAAATCAATGAAAATAGATTTTCTTAAGAAAAAAAATATTTGTTTTTAATAAAATTATCAAATTAATGATAAAAGCGCAAAACTGGAACTCCCTGACATATTTGTGTTGATTCCGAATCGCTTTTCATCTTGAAGAAATTAGAAATAATTACATCTGTAATTTATTTTTACCCTGAAGTGCGATGATGTTTAAAAAATAGCCTATCAAGTTTTGTTATTTTTTCTTTGTAAAAATAATTTGTTACATTTAAAGTTATCTATTTTTGGATCTTAAATTAAAAAAAAAATTAAATCCTTGAGGTGGCCTCATACAGAAAATAATTCCATAAAAATATATTTAAAAGACCAAAGATATTCATCCTATTTGTTATTTAGAAATTTTTCTTCTTCTTCACCTTTTATTTTCATTGTCTTAATTTTTTTTAAAGAATTTTTACAATTTCTTTCTTTCTTTTTTGTATATTTACTGTTTTTCTAAATTCCTAAACTTCATTTAAGCTTACGTAATTCAATACTGCAATCAATTTTGAAATTAAAATACAAATTAAAAAATTAAAATCTAAAGAAAAGGCGAAACTGTAAAAACAACAACAACAACAAAAAACCCCAAGAAGTTTAAAAAAGAAACAATTAACGCTTCATCTTATATTTCCAATATTTTTTAAAACCACGTTTTAATGCGCTATCTTTGGTTATTTCTAATTTGATTTCGCAAATAAGAAACTCAGCACATATTGTCTCCATTCCATTCAAGTGCATTTTAGAAGCAATTTTTTAATTTCTTCAGACCGATGGTTATGAAATTAAAAATTTTCTCGTCGTTTAAGCATTATCGCGATCCAAAATTATGCCACCTGCAATTTAGATGAATCATCAAAAGGAGAAATTATGAATTCTATCATTCGAAAATATTTAATTAAATTCTATCACAAGGTAACCAGTCACGAATATAGAGACAGTAGCGGAATTCTCAGAGCTGGACCTCGGAAAGAAATCGGATTATTGGTAAATTAAATTGCATTATGAAATGGCATTTAAAAATTGCCAACTATTTTTTAAACACCTGAGGCTATTGATGATAAAAAAAAGTAATAAATAAATCACTCTTCAATACTCTTAAATTTCTTTTACTTGTAGATTATTTAAAATACAGGATATAATACTTAAATTTGTTGTTCTGTTGTTCAATTTTCATCTGTAAAATCCTTATAATAAATCATCTTGCAAATAAAATTACATTTTTAGAAAAAGTTACAAATTTTAATAGTTTTTTTTATTTTAATAAATGAATACTTTTTTAATAATTTAAAACACTTTAATGCTGTTAAATGGACAATTTTTAAACATACAACTTTTTTGTTTTCATTTAAGTTTTCTTAATAAACATTAAATATCAAGTTCGAATAGTTTTTTTTTTTTTTATATGACAGTATTTTTCGATCTATACTAAGTAAAGCAAAAGTGATAAAATATGAGTATCAATCCGTAAAAGTTATTCAGTGGTTCAAAAACAATCATAATATGTTAAGAAATATTTAATAAACAGCCAAGTTATTTATAGTATTAATTCTTTACTTATGCAATGATAAATTGATATACTATATTTATAAGTATAAAATACAATATAACATACACTTTGACAACATAAATATACAAGAGATTCGAAAATAAGAAAATCCATCCTTTTAAATACGATAAATTAAAAACGGTTGATGTTACTTAAAACTGAATATTAATATACAAGTCCAGAAACAAGTTATTTGTTTATCGATATTATAAAGTACGGACGTGTCCGTCATTAACGCGATACACCACAACACTAGATTTAGCACTATAGATATCGCGCCATGTTCCATCACTTTCGCTTTGATCTCATGTACCTATACTTCAAAACAATGGATAATTTAAAACTTTACTTTATCAAAAAGATGGAAAGTTGTACTTCCAAGTAAAGCTTGCTTGAAAATACTAATTTAATTTGCTTATTTTTTATGATTTTTTAACTAATTTTCAAGTATGTTTTTTTTTAATTTGGCAACGTGTGGATTAAGCTTGTACAGTTGGCTTAGAAGTTGTTTGTTACAAATAATGTAAGGTAGCATTTGCAGTAACATAAATCAATATATCGCTCACCTTCAAGAAAAGTGACACAACTCAAAAATACTACATTTAGCAGCAGGCAAAAGCAATTTGGCATTCTTCTACTATAACATAAAATTATAGCAGAGTTTTCTGGAGTTGTGTCAAACTGCATGCAGCTGCAAAAGCGTAAAACTTTTAAAGCTGTTCTCAAATCTCAAATACAGAAGAGGGTGGATCCAGAAAAAAGGTTACAAGCAGCAGCATTTGAAAAGTAATTATTTTGGAGGAAATATTTTTTTCCCCAAAGTGGTGACAGATGGCGCTAGTTGTCTTACAGCGGTTGTGCGGGTAGGTAGTGTTAGAACTCCTATAATCAGGGCCCGACATAGAGTATCTAGGGCCCGGGGCAAGCATTACGGGTGCCCCCTATCTATCCATAGGAAATCTTCTTCAATTATGCTGAAGTAACTAAACAGCATAACATAAATTTCGTACTAGGTACTAATCATATTTGTATACAGTAGGCATGTCAAACTCGTTTACCGCAGCGGTCCAAATTAAGCATTACATACAAAGCCGCGGGCCACATAAAAAATTAGATAATATTATTGCCATTGCACAGAATAAAATTTGTTTGTACAAAACACAACCATGTGAAAGAACTATTCATGCAAAGGTTCCAAAGATGTTATTATACATATTTTACTTTATCTTAGTTTTCAAAAGAATACTCAAAATTACTTTTTATCAACCAAATCTATAAAATTTAATTTAATTTTACAAATTGTATTTATTTAAAAAATTAATTGTACATACTGGTCTGTTATTTTTAATCTAGAAAAGGCATAGCTTTCAATCTGTCGAGTTTTCTTCAAGTGAAAATAAAAAGAAATATATTTTGAATCAGGAAATTTATTTAATAAAATGTGTGGTTTATGCACTATTTATTATGCACTGGTATGCACTACTTATTGCATTTCCTTTGTTAAATACATTTTCTGGTCCAAATTATGTTTAATTGCTTTGAAAAATAACAAAAGGTTAAGCAAAGATGTTTTATAAAAGTGCACTCCGAACACAACTAAAATGTGCCTAATTGCATATTGTACATTAAAAAATCTGTCGATTGATGATAAATACCAAAATTTGGAAACCCCATGTCCATATATTTGCGCTCTAATGTGGAATCGCACTAAAATTTGATTAACTGCAGTAATGAATTGTGATGAATAATTTCAACATCAATCATTAGAGATGAAGTAAACAGATTAAACTTATTTTCATATTTCTTGAAATTCAAAAATTTACTTTAGAATTCATTTTTGAATTTATTTTTAGTATATTCTAAAAAATTCCTCTCCGATGATTTTTATAATTTTGTCTGCCAACATTTAAAATGAAATACAGTTCCTTTTTGAAAATTGTTTTATCAAAGTAATAAATTCTATTTGAAAACGCTAATACTATTAAATAACAAGATAACATTATGAAATTTGCATTGAAGTTGAAATTTTATCAGGTGCTTTGTAATTTAAAATGAAAACTGCAAATACTATACTGAGAAAAATGACACTTTCAAATCTGAGTAAATCAATGTTTTCATTTTGTTTTGAAACTTTTTGTTTCAAGTAGGACGATCCAATGCTTTCAATTCTGAAATACCAGAAATACTCAGAATATTGAAACATGGACATACTCCAAACTGTTCACATAGAGGTCAGTTCAAACTCATTTTTGAAACATGGCAATACTCAAACATGAGCACATAGAAGTCAGTTAATACTCATTTGAATGAAATGCAATATTTTCATTTTTCAAGAGAAAAATAATTTTGGCATTAATGGGTTAAAATGTGTCAAAAGAAAATTTAGTCAGTTAAATTTCAATATCCAGGGAGAGCTTTTTCATTTAAGAAATATATAACAATCGAATTGAAAATTTATATAATTCATATCTCTTTTTCCCCATATAAATAATAAAGTTGTGCAATCTTAAACACTATCTCAAATTGACCAAATCTACTCGAAATCCCGTTAAAAATTTCCAATTAATGAATCGGCATGCGCGGTAGTGTATTACTGCTTATTTTACTGTTTATTACTGTTAATTTTACAGTATAATACTAGCAGATGGGGTACTAGTATTATACTGTAAAATCAACATTTTGTTTGCAGTGTAGCAAGGAGCATTTAAGTCAAACATCTATTAGTTGAATAATACGTAAAATGATTTTTTTGAGTTGTGTTACATTTTTTTTCGTGTGAGTGATATTTCCATGGAGGAGAATGGGGTTATTTCAGATGGGGGTTGCTTAAGATAAATGGATCGTAACAAATAATGGGACGTAAAAAATGAATAAAACTATTCACGAAATATTTATTAAAATAGATAAGAAGAATGGATAGAAAGTTAATAACTATTCAACAGATTGCAGCTGATAAATACTTTAGAATAAAAAAAAGAAGCTTGGTAATCTTTTTTCATGTTGCAATAACTTGCAAGTCAAATCTGTGTTAAGTTTTTTTTTGTTTTCTTGAAATAAACGTGAACTTATGTGAAAATAAATTCAAATAAATTTAAAAAAAAGAAAAAAAGAAGAAAAAACACTTGTTTTGCTCTTTAATCTCTTATAAAAAAAAAGCAGTACTGAAAATGTGCGTTTTTAGGGGAATTAACCCACATCGATTGTTTACTAATACTGTATTTTGGGGTTACCCCGAGCCAAAAAGTGACAATTTTTGTAAATTTTGAAACACATTTTGCACACCAAATTTCTACTACTTTTGTGATATTTTTATAAAAATTTCGCCCCATTTCAAACCACAATTTTTTTTTGTATATTATATGTAATAAATTATTGAAATTTGGGTTCAAGTAACCCCCAGGTTTTGGTTACTTTAATCCAAACTATTTTGTTTTTTATAAAATGAGCCATTTAAATAGGCGAAGGCTTCATGCGGGACTCAGGATCTCCAACTACAAAAGTAGCATCGTTTTAATTATAAAAAAGTTTATTTAAACTTGAAATTAAATTGGAAAATTCATCAAAAATACATCATAAATTGTGTCATGCTGCATGAGATATTTTAGCAGCCCTTTATGCCTTCCTAAATAACCTTAAAAAAAGAGAATAATGCAAGAAAAATTATTTTACATTGAATCTGAAAATAATTTTTTACTTTCTTCTATCTATAATAGAAGAAAGTATTGTAATCGAAATTTTTTTCGTCTTCCGGTTTTCGACGGATTTACACGTTTTAGGGGTAGGAGATTCCGAAAAACACGTTTTTACAAAATGTCTGTCTGTCCGTCCGTCCGTCTGTCCGTCTGTGTGTCTTCATTGTATCGTCAAAAAGTGTATGAAGTTATGCATCAAATTGAACCTAACTTTTTTTCTATGTTTTTGGCTATGGCAAGCAGGTTCTATTAGAATTTGGAGATATTTCGACGAAAGGGGGCGCTGTGATCGATATTTTTGTTCCATTTTCACTATTGTACCATCTAAAAGTGTATGAAGTTATGCTTCAAATTGAACCAAATTTTTTTTCTATCTTTTTGGCTATGGCAAGCAGATTCTATCAGAATTTGGGGATATTTCGACGAAAGGGGGCGCTGTGATCGATATTTTTGTTCCATTTTCACTATTGTACCATCGAAAAGTGTATGAAGTTATGCTTCAAATTGAACCTAATTTTTTTTCTATGTTTTTGGCCATAGCCTGCAGGTCCAGGTTGAATTCGGGGATATTTCGACGAAAGGGGGCGCTGCCATCGCGATTTTTGTTCAATTTTCACTATTGTATCATAGAAAAGTGTATGATGTTATGCAGATAATTAAACTAAAATTTTTAATATGTTTTTGGCTGTAGCCAGCAAGTCCTACTAGAATGTGGGGATATTCCGCCGGAAGGGGGCGCTGTGATAGCCATTTAAAGATTTCAAATTCAAAAAGATGTATAAAAAAAATTAGAAATCCTAAAAGTTTCTTCCGTTAAATGTTCGGCCTTGATCCGGAGAATCCGGAGCAGTTTTTGTTTTGTGTCTATATTAAAAAATGGCGGATATAAGCGGTTTGAAATTTTAGGGTGGTTGACATTTTCAAACAAGACAGCAGAATTCATCCATAAACGGGTTTAATTTATGAGTTTTAGTTAACAGGGTTTCAGCAAATTTTCTTTCATTGTTGTAACCATTGTTCCTATTCTTAAATGCTTAACACTATATATTTATATTCGTCAACGTCAAATTCTCGCCAAGCTTGGCGGCAATTGAAGAAATATCGCCAAATTTGGCGCCAAAAATAGGTTGCCACAAATGAAGCCAACTTGGCTATAGAAGACTAATTTGGCGATATTCTCATTCAAATTCAATGTTGACAAGAACTGGGAATGAATCTTCTTTAATTGGGTTCCACGCATTTTAGCTTCGTGTTTTGCATTAAAATTAGCTAAAATCGTAAAACCAAGGAATAGGGAGGCTATCTGTTCCGGTCGGTACAGACCAAAAGAACTTTTCGTAGTTTAGTATACATCAGTTGATTGCATCCCGGTAAGCCGATGATTCGCAAAGCAGCTGACGTACAACAGAATGACGAAAAATATTGATTTTATTGGCGATGTGAGGACGAAATTAGAAGTATTAACATGATTGAGATAGAAGAAAGTTTTGGGATTGGCACATCCGACTAGTTTCATATAGCTGTCGATTGAGCAGTTTTCTCTTTTATAACACACCACTTATAGTGGAAAATATCTATAGAGCAACTTACTTGAAAAAAAGGTTGATGTGGTCTCTAAGTCATTTATTTTGATTTTATAACACTTAAAGATTCTTCTAAATTTTCTGCCGTACTATCTGCGTACTTTCTTCTCCCAGGAGACCTTTAGTAATTTTGGAGAAATTTTTGGTTTCAGATAAATTCACGCGATTAGCGACTGAACTATTTTTTGAAGTAAAAATAACTAAATAATAATGATTAAAAATTTTAATAAATTTAATTAAAAACGTGATTTGTGGTTATTTGGACTTAACCCATAAGTGGGTCCACGTAACCCATTTTTAGGTTATCAGCATACAATTCATTACTTATAAAGTTTACAGTTTTAAGAAATTTTCTATACAGGAAACACTCTTTTTATATACTAATAAGGACTGAATATGAAATATAAATTTATCTTCATTTTGTGTATAAATGCATTGTGGAAATATGTAGAAGTGAAAGTCATCAGGTCACAAAATTGCTCATTTTTATCGCAAAACACCACGCCCTGAATACTAGGCCTGAGCGCTGTCACAAAAAGGGCCCTTGTCGCAGGCGGATTTTTTTCAGCGTTTGTTTGGTCCCTTGAATTTGAATAGCAATAAATTCTAAAAAGGATTTTCTACCTTATTTTTCTGAGATCATTAAAGACAAAGAAAACTTTTAGAAAATACTCATGTTTAAATTCAGGAAACCGTACAAACACTAAAAAAAATTCCACCTAAACAGCGACCATTTTTCTGTCAGGGCGTAGGCTTAGTATTCAAGGGGCGATGTGCAAAATATCATTCTCTCAACTAGAAGAAGGCGAAAAGAACTGTAACGTAGCTGCTCGCAATTATAATAATCTAAATTAATAATCTCATTATGATTATTAATAATCTTATAATTATTATAATATTATAATTATTATTAATCAAATTATAATAATCTCAATTATAAAACTAAATTATCTCAAATGCTAGCTAGGACTTTTAACTGTTAGAATATTGGTGAATCAAGACAATATCCTCAACAAAATAGAACTAGGACTGATTTTAAACATTATTTTGGAGAAAGGGGGTGGTAGTGTCCAAGTTTCATCAAGGGTCTAAGTAAATCCAAATTACGTACGCGTCTTGTTGAAAAGGTTTTCCTTTCATAGCACTAATATACAATGTTAAAGGTTGTGTTTACATGAATTTCAAAAGAAAGATGAATAAAATACCAGATATAACCCTAATATTCAATATGAGAACAAATTTTCAAAAAATGTTTGGAATATTGACTGTTCATTAATTAATCTATGAATCCTCACCTATTTTTTAATGTTAAGAATAAGTAATATTATATCATATTTATGACAAACTTCATGAACCCTGTGTATACCGTTTTTATATGGTATAACATGATCTTACTGACATTTCATACTGACAACGAACGGTTCGTTCAAAAGTTTGTATAATGTTTGAAACACATTGTTTTGAATAAAATGTAATGGTATCACGTAAAGTGGTAAAAGGTGCCATCATTTGCGTCCAAGCAATGTTGAACTAGACGCTTCATATTTCGGAATGTATTAACATTACTTACGTGTCAATAACCAAAGTAGTATGCAGTTTCAGCACTTTTCCTAATGTCATCGTATTGTACACAAAGCAAGGTAAATCTTTTGAAATTTTCGTTAAAATAGATTCATTATTGTTAATTTTATGAGCCAAATTGCCGCTGTGGATTAGAATGAGATATTCTGCATTTTTGGCTAAATAAATAAATTGTGATTCTAGTTCTCTATTAAAAAGTTATTAGAGTGTGTTCACCTAACACCATGCTATAGAAAATGCCCAAGAGTTGA
The DNA here is from genome assembly GCA_963931845.1 of Maratus michaelseni. Taxonomy (NCBI): domain Eukaryota; kingdom Metazoa; phylum Arthropoda; class Arachnida; order Araneae; family Salticidae; genus Maratus; species Maratus michaelseni. The sequence continues at coordinate 328,924,113 of OZ007590.1, forward strand.
GTTCTCACGTCACGGCAGATTTTGCCGATCAACACTAGTGTTGTACCGATTACATCCAACCCCTCTTGTAACTTTTGTAGTTGTTTACCTTATGAAAAGTATTTTTTTTTTTGCTACTTTAAGAAGTAAGTTGTTTGTTACTTCAAAGTAAAACATGAACTGTCTATAAAACTGATTTAAAGCAAGCCAAACTCTAAAACATAATCTAAGGAATTTGGTTTACAGTGAAGGGTATATTCGGTTGATATACATATTTGAAATGTAAATCATATACATTTTATGACCAAAAGAAAAATTCCGTTTTAAGAAAAGTGCAAGTTTGAGTATTTGAAGCATAAAAAGTAAAATTTTCTAGCAATAATTTTTGTTATTTATCTTAGAAAAATTATAAGAAAATTTAACTTTTATCACTGCCACATAAGAATTCATGTTAAATAGTTAAATTTTAGTCTTTGTATCTGAATCTGAATATTATGTAGGAATGCTAAATATCTTTAAATTTTCCTAGTATATCCAGCCATACAGTTAAAAAAAAACACGATTAATGATACATGCTCAATTTATTCAGTTATTATTATTGTTTTACTTTCATTTTTTGTTAATAAAAAAAAGGAAATTTTAAACAGCATAAATCATCAATAAAAGGAAATCCGGGATTGTTTGGTTGAAACATAATCCTTCCAATGAATAGCAGCAATCCATTTCTTTTTTAATTATTTATCTTTTGGAAAAGCTAAAATTGGCTACTTTAAGAATAATTTTATATTAACCCTTCTTTGCATCATGGTGGAAATTTCCATCACAACATTGAATGCCCAAAAATTATATACAAGAACAAGTTCACTTTAAGTTGATCGTGTCTAGAAACCTTTTTAATGTCCATTGCATAAAAAAAAGCATAGCTGTCAAAAAGAAGCAAGTGTCACTATCAGTAAAACGAGCTTGAAGTTGTCATTCCGCTGTTTGTTGTAACTGCAATAAACGTATGATTTCGTTTTTAATTTTGTTTTATTATGTTTGAGTTTCTATTGCTAAAAAGTGAAAATGAGTGAAAGAAAGGTTTAATTATCATAAAGAATAAAAAATATCCAATGATATCCTCTTTTATTTATATTTAGTACTAAGCTAATGATCTAACTTTGCATTATGATGGAAATTTCCATCATATTGTTTTTTGCTAAATTTATACTATAAATATATACTAAGATTTTTTTAACCATTTTTCCTTTAATTTTGAACATGAATTATATCACCTTAATTTATTTCACCAATAAAGAAAAAATCATGCAAAGAAGGGTTAACCATTACAAAAAAGTACAGTACATTTGTGCACCATTTTGAGAACTCATAAACATAAGTAAAATTTGTCACAATGAATTTATAAAGCTGAAGTTGTGTGACAGCATGAATGTATGTACACATTAAAAAGTCAGTCGATCCACAACTACATCATCCAATCCAGCGTTGCCAGTCCTCAGGCATTAGAATGGCGTTGATTCTGTAGAATGGTGTTGGAATCTGTAGAATGGCGTTGATTCTACCATATTTTCACAGAGTGTTATTTCGCTGAAAAAACTGGCCAAAAGTCAAAATCTCATAACTCACGTTTAGCTGTTAATTTTCACGCTAACACAAGTACACTGTGACGTCCCATCCACATAATAACGGTTTATTGCATTCGAAAGATTTTCCAAATGTCCGCGATTTGAGCGGGGAATCGAGTGCTGTGCTTGTCTCCCGTTGTGCTCTCGGCATAAGTATATATCCATTGAAGTTATAAAGTAGTATTCTAATTAGAATTTCAGAGACGTTTAACGGTTTCTAAAGAAGAATGTATATATTTTCCTTTATACAAATACACTATATTGCCAAAAGTGACCGGTCACTTGCGATTTTAGACGTTTTGTTCAATATCTAGAAAAATACATGAGGAATTAACCTGAAACTGCAGTTGTGTAAACAGTATAGTATACGCTATATATTTCCGTGAAGATTTTTTCATGAAACCCCATAGGGGACTGTCAACAAATTGAAAAAGAACGAATATCTTTTGGATTACCCTGTAAAAACTAATGTAGTAAAAGCGTTCAAACTCGAGATTATTAATAAGTCGCTTATTGTAATATACTGTGTTCATTTTTATGAGAATAGCATGTATACTCGAAGAGAAATTAAGATTTTTATAAAAACAGTCCCAAATTTCACCAAGTTTTTTGCTTATAATTTGCAGAGTTCTTAATAAAAAAAAAAGTTATTTTGAGAAAATATGTCAATCAAAATTGTACATAACACTTTGCAATCGGAATTAAAAATAATAAAAATTGGATGAAAAATGAGTAGGCTTACTAAAAAATGTTGCACTGCGCATGCGCGAATGCAATCAAAATATAATATGCATAATGTATTAGCTAAGTATATAGAGCAACTTTTGTGAAAGTCTCAAAATCATTGCTTGAAAATTCTGAAAATTATCATCGATAGAATAAGCTCGAAATCCGTTGTTCGCAAAAAGAAGCAAAAAGATGAGGGGTTGTATCAAATATCTGTTGATTAGTGCCAAGATAGCGTACACAATATTGCACGAACTACTATATTTGGATACAACGCCTCATCTTTTTGCTTCCTTCTGGGAACAACGGATTTCGAGCTTATTCTATCGACGATAATTTTCAGAATTTTCAAGCTATGATTTTGAGACTTTCACAAAAGTTGCTCTATATACTTAGCTAATACGTTATGAACATTATATTTTGATTGCATTCGCGCATGCGCAGTGAAATATTTTTTAGTAAACCTGGTCATTTTTCATCCATTTTTTATTATTTTTTAATTCCTATTGCAGAGTATTATGTACAATATTATTTGACATATTTTCTCAAAATAACTTTTTTTTATATTAAGAACTCTGCAAATTATAAGCAAAAAACGTGGCGAAATTTGGGACTGTTTTTATAAAAACCTTATTTCTCTTTGAGTATACATGCTATCTTCATAAAAATGAACACAGTATATTACAATAAGTCACTTATTAATAATCTCGAGTTTGAACGCTTTTGCTGCATTAGTTTTTACAGGGTAATCCAAAAGATATTCGTTCTTTTTTAATTTGTTGACAGTCCCCTATGGGGTTTCGTGAAAAATTATTCGCGGAAATATATAACCTATACTATACTGTTTACACCCCTGCAGTTTCAGGTTAATTTCTCATGTATTTTTCTAGATAGTTAACAAAACGTCTAAAATAGTAAGTGACCGGTCACTTTTGGCAATATAGTGTAGTTTTGGCGATATACCGAATTTCCTGCAAGAGTTTGACATTTGAAAATATAGATTTTCATATTTAAAATTTTGGACAAAGAGATAATTCTAATAAGGAGTTAAAATGAGTTCGATAAGAACTTTGATGTTTTTATAAAGTAAACACTAGATTCATAAAAAAATAGGAAAAAAATGCCTCTTTTACGGTCCCTTTCTTTTTTTAACCAAAAAAAGAAATTTTCAAAGAAATTTTTTGAAAATAAATCTTTTTTTTTTTAGTTTATCAACAATTTTTTTTTTGTTCTGCTTACAGTAAATACGGAAACATCATTAGAAATGTCAAGGAAATATAGCAGTAATGATTAATGTAATAAAGCAATGTCGCAGAATACTAGACGAGAAATTTCAGTTTCTAGAGAAGAAACTTGTCAAAATTATGAAATATCCTGAAACTGAAACACACTTGCTCCGGAACAGATTAAAATCTTTTAAACATTATTATAAACAACAATGGATATCTGAAAGGTTCACTAAAGACCATTTTCGAAAAAGAAAATGAGAAATGGGTAAAAGGAACAACATCTCTACTAAACTTGGACAAAGATAAATTCAGTTTTTCAGCAAGGAAATTTCAGGATGTAGAGACAGAAGAAAGAAACAAAAAACCAAACCGTTATGTCAGAAATACGCAACGAACAATTAATAGCTGCTGCTAAGATGAAGTAAGGAATTGCTGGACATGCGGGTGTCTTAAAAAGTATTAAAGGTGCCAGCCCATTCCAACTAGAGCCACAAAATATCGAAAAATTATAGCTTCGACTGAGAAAAATAACAAAAATATACTTCGAAATTATCACCCAGTAAGCCGTGTTCATTGTGCCGTGGTCGTGTTTGTTGAAACAGACTTCACATACAAGCAGTATAACATTATACGAATTGTTAATTAAAATTTATTTCACTGATATTCTTTTTTTTTTTTTTTATACCGCTAACCAGGCCCCTACCTGCCCGGCATGAATGCCTAGCTTAACGGGTTAGTACCTGGGTGCGGGGCGGAAATCGCCTGATCACAGCACGGCTGTGATCCACCTGACTATTGATTTGTTCACATCGCTGCTGTGCTTGCTCTCTTGTGATTTGCTACCGCTATCTTTGTTTGCCGGTTCAAGGTCTCTGTTTAACTTTGTTGAATTGACAGATTTAATAGGTCTCGTAATTTAGAACCTTGATCAGGTGACGAGACCCTCACCTGACTAGGCACCCCCAGAGGTATTATTCACAGGTAACTTGGAGGGCTTTGCACCCACGACGGATTTTACATGCACCAGGTGCCATTAGCGTACACAGATTTACATATTTACCATGTCTGTTGGCTTGTCACGTTCATGGTGGGTTGTCGCTGTAGTGTTTATCGCCTCTTTTATGGGCTGATTTCCCTTCTTGTTGTATTTGTCTCTGTCAAGGCTTTTTGGCGTTTTTATAGGCTCGCCCCTGTTGTGGGTTGTTTTTTGTCTATCATTCATTGGTTTTTTGTCTCTTCCTTGATATATTTTTACCTCTAGCTTGTGCTAGAGCTGGTTTTCCCATTTTGAATCTTGGTCTTCTTTCGAGAGTTTCACTGGTTATTATGTCACTATCGTGGGTTTTGTCACGTTGTAACATTTGTTACTGGTGGTTGTCACATTGTAACTTTTGTTACTGGTGGTTGTCACATTGTAACTTTTATTACTGGTGGTTGTCACATTGTAACTTTTGTTACTGGTGGTTGTCACATTGTAACTTTTGTTACTGGTGGTTGTCACATTGTAACTTTTGTTACTGGTGGTTGTCACATTGTAACTTTTGTTACTGGTGGTTGTCACATTGTAACTTCTGTTACTGGTGGTTGTCACATTTCTGGATGTTGCACACTCATTTTTGTTGTCTTTGTCACTTTATCTCACCCAAGCATTGGGGATTTTGATTTTTTTTTTCCCTTCGTGAATACGCTTTTTGCGATCAGTCCATTGAATCCTAATGGCTGTTATCACTGCTTTTGAATTTTGTGCAACTTGTTGATTTGTTGTTTGAGAAACTTGTCGCACTAATGGAGTGGGGCTTGTTCCGTGGCCGTTAGTCCGTCATGTATCTATGAGGCTGTATTCACTTGATTTGACACTGTTTTTTTCCCCATTAACTTTCTTTGGCAGGTGTGCTTTGTGCATTCACCATTTAATTATTTTGTTCACTTTTTGTTGGCTATTTGCCTTCATCAGTTGGTGAAATTCAGTCCGTCACAGATGACTTCCAATTCTCACTAGTGCTGAAAAAAATCGATTTTTTTTTGGCGTAGCAAAGAGGTTCCATTGCTACTTTTTTTTTTTTTTTTTTTTTTTTTTTAAATTTTTAAAGATATATTAGAAAATATACTTACCAAATGGATGGCTTTTGAGAGTGGGATATGCTTTTGAGGAATCTCGCTGCTGGGAAGGTGTATTTATTGTGATATGAGATCGATGTTTTCTACTAACCATCTCATCACTGCTCTTCCTTTTGTTTGTACTTGTTTGTTGTTCGCTAACTGGTTGTGCCATATTTTTTCGTTGTTCGGTGTGATGTGGATCAGATGTAGTGTTTGGGTTAGTGGGCAGTCTGTTAGATAGTGTTTGGGGGTTCCCAACTCCCCGCATGAGCAGTTTGGTGCGTCTTTGCGCTTAAACCTGTGTAAGTAGTCCGGGAATGCTCCGTGACCCGTGTAAATTTGACTTAGTAGATTGCAGCTGATGATTCTGCGAGAATCTACTTTTGGGAAGTATTCATATGTCTTCCTGCCCGTTTCCCCATAATCCCACTCGAACTGCCATTGTTTGATAGTGAGTTCTTTTAGTTTTCTTTTTAAGTTTGATATCGGTCTTTCTAGATGGTATGGAATTTCTTTACTTTGGTTTTCTGCAGCCTTTTTTGCTAATTCGTCGGCATCCTCGTTTCCTTGGATACCCACATGTGCTTTGACCCAGCTAATTTTGAATTTATTGTTTGAGTCTTTTACTGTTTTTTGTATTGTATCGATTAATTTTACTACATTGAAGGGTTTACTGAGTGATTGGATGGCTGACATGCAGTCCGAGCGAATGCTGTATTCCTTCCCTGTGCTATTTCCCCATTCTGCTGCTTTTAGTATAGCCAGTAGTTCGGCTTGGAAAACACTGTTGTACTTCCTTAATGGAGCTGACCATGTTTTTATTTTTTGTTCATTTTTGAAAGCTACGAATGCCGAACCCGTAGCGCCTGTTTCCAATTTTGAACCGTCCGTATATATTACTATGTCCTTGTAATTATGGCCTATTCTTGGTTCTATGGTGTCCGCGGGATGTGTTTCCCATACATTAATCTTTTTTATATAGTCTGTATGGTGGATAGTGGTTCCGTGTATTTCTGTCGTTTCTCTTAAACGAGATATTGTGCCGTATTCTGCCTCGTATTTAACTTGGAGGTGAATTGGAATCAGGCCAGCAAGTACCTGAAGGGCCGCTGTTGGGGCAGTTTTATATGCCCTAACTATAGCCAGCAAAAAATGCCTTTGGCATGTTGTTAGTACTTGTTTACTTCTTTGGTTTAGCTTATGTCCCCATATTGAGGCTGCGTAAGTCAGTGTTTTCTCAGCTACTGTTCTATACCATATTTTTAAGATGCTTGGTTTCAATCCCCAACCCCGTTTGGCCATTTGTCCCATCATCCAAAACGCTTTCCTTACTTTGGCTGTTTGTGCTTGGCAGTGTGTTTCCCAATTTAGGTTTTTATGTATGATTACACCTAGATACTTAATGTTTTCTTTTCCTTCAAATTCCCTTTCTTTGAATTTAATTCCTTCAATTTTATATGTGTCTGCTGTTGGTAGGTTTCTTGTGTGTGTTCTATTAAGGTACAGTAGTTCTGTTTTGTCCCAATTAAGCGTTAGGTTATTTTCCGTTACCCATTCATAAAATTCTTTTATTATTTTGTTTGCTAGTTTTACTAATTGTTCTTTTGTTTTTGCTTTTATTATTAAAATAAAGTCGTCTGCGAAGGCCTGTATTCTTACATTTTTACCCCAGTTTTTCTTTAGGGCTGTATCTGCTATTAGCAGCCACAGCAGTGGTCCCAGACAGCTGCCTTGTGGACAGCCGCCAAATGTTTGTTTTGTTACTTTAATGCCGTTTTCTTCTAAGGATACGTATCTATCTTCTAAAAAGCTTAGTATCCAATTTATTAAGTAAGTGGGGCATGGTGATTGTTTTAAGTTTTCGGCTATAATAGGCCATCTGATATTATCAAATGCACCCTTTATATCCATTGCTATTAGTAATGTTTGGTATTTGTCTTCTTTGTCTTTCTTTATTGTTTTTATTAGGTTATTTAGTGCGTGTTCAGTTGATAACCCTTGTTTGAACCCATATTGTTTGTCGCTCCAGTATTTGTTGATTGTTAGATGATGTGATATCCTGCCGTGTATTATTTTTTCTAGTATTTTACTAAGTGTAGGTAGTAAGCATATGGGTCTGTAATTTTTTGGTTCTTTTGGATCTTTTCCTTTTTTATGAAATAGGACTACTGTGCCTATTTTAAATGATTTTGGGAAGTAGTTGAAGTTAAGGCATGTGTTATATAATGTTAGTAGTAGTTGTGGTGCTGCTGTGTGTATTCTTTTCACTAGGTTATGGTCTATGTAGTCAAAGCCCGGAGCTTTGTTTTGTTTTATGTTTTTGATTATTCTGTTAAGTTCTTGTTTTGTTATAAGCTGTGGTTTTGTTTCATTAAATGTCGGTGTCTCTGGTTTTAATTCATGTTCTATTGATGGATCTGTTAGATATAGGTTGTTTAGGAAGTGGTTTAATGTCTTTTTGACGGTTACTTCTTGATTGTTGGGCATGATGTTTTCTAATCGTGATGGGCTTGTTTTTTTGCCTGATGCCAGTTTATATTGAGGGCCATATGTATTAGTGACTTCCTCACAGTATTTTTTCCATGTATCTCTTTTGGCTTTTTGGACTATTTTCTTTAATTTTGCGCGTTCTTTTTTATATTCTATATGTTGTTTGTGTTTTAGTTCCTCATCTTGTTGTTCCTGGAATTTTCTCCTGAACGCCCTTACTCTATTTCTTGCTATTTTGACTTCTTGTGACCACCATGGTGGTGCCATTAATTCTGGAGTTTTTCTATGTTTGTAGCAGGCGAATGCTATTGCTGTTATTTCTCTCTGTAATCTTAGAGTTATGTTGTCTAACTGATCTATATTTGTTGCTTTTCTTAGTTCTTTTGTATATTTGTTTCTGATTTGTTTAATTTTCTTCTCGAATTTTGCGTGTTTGCCGTGTTTTGTTTCTAATCTATGTCTTTGATAACACGTATTTTTATATTTTATATTAAATTTTGTGTATTTGTGATCACTGTTTGATTCGTCGTCGCTTACTTCCCAGTCTGTTATATTTTCTCCTAATTTAGCTGTTGCTATTGTTAGATCCGGCCATCCTTCTAGCTTCCTTTTACCTCTCATGGTGCTGAACGACGCTTTTGCGTGTGGTGGGTTTTGTACAAAGAGGGCATTCAGGAGGAGGAAGTCTGTAAGTTTTACCCCCCTGTCATCTAAGTTCGCATAGCCCCATTGTTGAGAGTGTGCGTTAAAGTCCCCCGTCAGTAGTACTTCGCCCTTGGCTATTTTCAGAGTGTCTTCTACCTCCTGCAGCACATCTTCGAAGTCTTCTACTGAGGGGGGTGCGTATACATTGATTATTGTTATTGTTTCTTTTTTATTTTCGATTTTTATTGCTGTTGTGTATTCTTTTTCTGCTATTGTTATTGGATTGGTGCCTGTGTGAGTTACTATTGCTGATCGATTTCTTTTTGTTTTTGTTATTTTCCAATTACCATTATTGAAACCTGTTATTTTTCCTGTTTTTTTATTTTGGTGAAAGTCTTGTAAGAGTCCAATATTTATTTGTTTGTCTCCCATATATCCCATAAGTGTTTGTGTTGCATGGAGACTGTTATGTAGGTTTATTTGTATTAGTTTGATGTTGTCTTGATTTTTATTGTTGGAGTTTTCTTTTGGATTTTTATTTTCATTCAGGTTTGGATTGTCTTGGGTGCCGCTTAGGCACGCGTCTGTGTTAGCGGCGTTGATATTGAACATAATTCAATTCGTGTGTCCTTTGTTGCCTGTTGTTAAGTTCCTCCTGTGACCTCCTATGCACCCGTGTCACACCCCTAGTTGTGTTTAATGTGATTTTGTCGTTTAGGACATCATTACCTGTAGTTAGTTTTTGTCTTCCTTGTTCAATTTCAATTTGTCTAATTTTGAGGAGCTTTCTGTACACCCTGCACTGCCCATCATGAGCCGTGTGGTCTATAGGGATTTGTGCCGGTAAGTGCGCCTTATTCCATTCGTTAAATGTAGTGCAGATGATACACCTCTTCCTTCCTTTTGGGCAATCTTCGTATTTGTGCCTACCTGCACATATCGGGCAGTACTGACTCTGCTTGCACTGGTGCGCCACGTGGTCAAAACCTTGACATTTGTGACACCTTTGGATCGTCACATAGTTTTTTATCGGACATTCCTTGAGTCCCAGGCAGATCGTTCTCTCCTTGAGAAGGTGATCCGCCAGGGGCTCAGGGAGCGCTACCGGTATATGCAATCGCCCTGCTGGTGCCCGTAGCGATTTTAGCAACTGTATTTTGTCCTCGTTTTGTTCTATGTCGATGCCTAGTTCTCTGCATATTTTGTGCTTGATTATGGCTGGCTCCACCGACTCCGGTACATGGAAGATGATAATTCTCTTCTTCCTTAAATTGGCTGTTTTTACTTTCAGGCCACTGTTACTCTCCTCATTCTCTGCCAGGGCTTCCTTTATCCTCGTAGCTTCCGTTGCGTTTTCGCAAACAATTTTTATGCCGTTGCGAATCCGTTTGACATTCCTGACTCCTTCCTTGTTTTCTATCGTATTTGTTATTTGTTGCTCTACTTCCTCTGCTGTCCGCTCTTCTGTAGCCTGAATAATTACAGTTGCCGTCGCGGCTTTGACCGCCTGTGCATAACTGTGAGCAACTGCAGTCTTTTTTGTTGCCTTTTGTGCTGGTAGCGATGTTGTCTCTTCTTCCATTGGTTGGGTTCCTCTTTTTGCTGTTACTATTTCCAAGGCTTCTGCCTTTGCCTCGGCATGTGTTGCCCTCAACTCCATCTCAGTCAGTGAGTTTATCACTACCTGCAGAGCTTGGTCCATGGCTTCACACGTCGATGCTGGTATCTTTGTTGATTTTGATTGTATCATCTTGATGTAGCTTATTGCCATCATAGCCCTCTCTATCTCTAGGGATCTCTTTTTAGATCCATCTGGTATGTCGCAAAGGGTTATTAATTCCCCTCTTAACCTCGTGACTTCTGTGTCTTGTAGTACCGCAGTTTCTTTATCTGGCTCTGTCATTACACTATCCACATCTGAGTCTGTCTCTTCGCACGTATCTTTCTTTGTCAATTCGTAAAATCCCTCAATGTCTGTCATCTTTAGTTTTGTTTTTCCTACTTTTTCGGAGGTTTTTGCTTTGCTTTTTACCTGCTCTTTCTGGGAAGTTCCAGGTGTACTACTTGCTCCTGGCGTTTTTTTTGTGTTTTTTACTTCTGTTTTTGAGCCTTTTGAGCCTTGGGTGGTTTTTGTTGACGCATTGCGCTTTTGGTCTATTGGTGTCATTGTTTTTTCGCGGGAACTTGCACGTGTGCTTAGTTTCATTTTTTGTATTTGGTGTCTCTAGTTACCCTTTTATTAGTTTATTTATGTTTTATTCCCATCAGGGGGAAACATGAAAATAACATTACAATTATAGACATCTTTTTCTAATGGTGTGTGTGTGTGTGTGTGGGGGGGGGGGGTTAACTGAAAGATTATACTTTAAGAGTTTGATCTGGGAGATTAATGCCTTGGGGCTTTAGAAAGTGGGGAGGGAATCGCTGGTAGAAGTAGGGATTAGTGGGTGATTGACACCCAACAATGAGCTAGTGGTTGCTGTAATGAAGTTAGGATTATTGAATGATTGACACTCCCTTCTTTTAATCTGCACTGGAATGTTGAATTCACTTATGTGAGCATTCTTTAATGTAACTGAAACTTCCTATGCATAGAGAAATTGTTGCTATTTTGACTTGAGATTTTTTTTTTTTTTTTTTTGAGGGCGCTTACCTGTTAATTTGCTTATTAAAGTAAATTGGATGTCTAGTTAGACATGTATGGTTACAGAAAATATTCTGGGGGTACTTGAGAAACTGTTTAGTTTCTTGAATTTTTTTTTTTTTTCCCGGGGTTTTATTTAGATATTTATGAATTATTTGATTCTTAGCTAATTAAACTATAAAATGAGATTAAAACTGGGGGTGGGGAGGTTAGATTTTACACTTTAGCTTAGTTATGTAAATGCTTAGTTGAAGAGATTAGTTTTAAATTGTTCTAATGGGAGGATTAGAGAGGAATTACGATTTAATTATTAAACTGCTGTTTAGGCTGTTTAGTTGAATTTAATATGGATGGGGGAGAAAAAGATAGTTGAATACGCTAAGGACTTAAGTTACTATTAAAATAACAAAGGGCAAATATTTATTTATTTTTTTTTGGGGGGGAAAAGGGAGTGGGGGGAATTATTCATTGAATTAAGGATTGCTAATTGATATGATGTTATGACTCGTTGAGTCCTAAACTTTTGAGTTAGAACACTGGGCCTACTTCGCGAGAAGCAATTAGTAAAGGACCTAATTAACCCGAGATGGCTGGGGATGTAGCTTCCAAAACTGCCGCAATCAGTAAATTAATTCACTAATTGAGATCGCTTTGGCGTACCCATCAGCCGCCAGTGTTTAAAAGATGGTCAATTAAGATTTATACTTACATAGGCAATCCCCGCCAGGTACCAGTTACCTTAATTACTGCTGCTGCTGATTTCTTCAGTGGACGTGAGCGAGATATCCTTCGGAATTTCATGAAAACGCAAGTTTTGTGCAGGCCTCTGACCTCCACGGCGTTGTTTTCTTTCACTGATATTCACTTCTGTACAGAGCTAAAAGGAGATTGCTGTTCAAAAGATATTATAGTTACAGAAAAAGGTGTAAATATGGGCACCCTTTTTTGTTTTTATCTTAAAGTGATTTTTCCTTTGAAAAATTCCAGATTTTTTACCTTCATTTACAATTATAACAAGTTTAATAAATGATAGGAGGCAAAACAATGATTAATATCAATTATTTCAATTCGAAAATGAAGATTTACAAAACACTTTTAAAAAAGCTCCTTAAAAAATGAGGTTCTAATATGGGCCCTCACCAAAAATGTCACAAAAATAGTTTAAAATGTTTTAAAACAGCCTAAAACAATACAAAATTGTAAAAAATTTATTTATTAAAGAAAAAAAATATTTACAGAAATCACAAACATAACTGGCTCTTTCAGCCCCGGCAAAATCTAAGTGCGCCCACATTTGGCACATAACACATTTAACCCACACTTCTCCGCGAGTGTCTTCAGAGAACTTTCCATCACAAAAGATGCAAGTTGCATCGCTCGAGTCCGGTTTATCTCCATCGTTGATATCCAGATTGATATCATCATCGCTGTCCACAAATGGAGGGTCACAGTAATCTGGATGAGTCCGGAAGGTCTTTGGTCTTCCCACCCCTGCGCCCTAGCATTACGCCATTATGTTAGATTACGCATATTACCCGATATATTATAAAATAAAACTAACGAGTTTTTTGAGGGTTTATAAATAATAAAATGCCCTTATAATTACCTATAAATTTATTATTATCTACAGGTAATTTAAAAGTTCTCTTACCCCAAAGCATTTGTTAGGTTTATTTTATAATATATTTGGTAATGTGTATATTGTAGGTAAATGTTGTTTTCACGTAAAAAAATATTGAAATAATTTATGTTGGTTAAGAGAAAAGGTAGTGTAATTAGGGGCCGCCTTTAAATGAGTGCCCATATTTACACCAACACCACCTAAGAACGATAGCCACTTTCACATGTAAACTATATGCGTGCGAGACTAAAGGCGTGCTTCTAAAAGTAGCTTAGGATCTCTGCTTTCCGGATATCACTGTGAAATTATTTTAAACTAACTATAATAACATGAAAAGAAAACGATTTCAGATAGCAGTCAAAAGTTTGCAATGCCAATTCACACAATAACTCACGCTGCATCCACACTACTTGAATGAATGGTTCTAACTGCTCTCTGCTATTTTATATCAACAAATGCGTCATCTACAGCCGTGGTCGCCGTCTTCAGCACCTCCCATAGCCACTTAGGGTGGGGTGCTCATATTTACACCTGTGCCCGTTTTTACACCTTCTCCTCTACTGAAAGTACAACAGAAGTGAAACTTCAATATCTTTCAGATGACACAACATAAATACTGTGTTAAAACTTAAAAGATTTCATTCATTTTATTCTGATTTAAATGGAGAAATGAATAATTTAGAACTTCTCTTCAAATGGCGTTAGGATAATTTTCAACAACAAACTCATAACATACATTTGAAAAAAACTCTTTTGACTGTAACGCAAACATCTTCCAAATTTTTCTTTTCCGCTTTTACGGTTAATAAGCAACGTAAAATGGACAGAAGAAAAAATGGCAGAACTCTGCACTTTCATCTGCAGATTTTTGTCTTGAAAATATACTGTAACTATCAAATATTTGCTCAAATTCTTCGAAAAATGATTTGTTTATACATGATAAATGATTTTATGATTAGTTAGTACACTGTTTTGGTACCGAACATGTAGAATGTCTAAAAACAATTTTGCCAGTTTTTCAGCTAAATACCTCTCTGTGCGTCTGGTAAAGTTTGTCCCATTGTTTTTGAAAAGCATTTACAACCAATACTACTTAATAAAAAACTATTGTAGTCTCATAGACTCATTTTAATTAATTATCTCGTGAGTGGTTGTATCTGACAATAACGAGATTTTTAAAATTGTCAATATCATTACATTGAAAGGCATTGTAAGAAAATTTATGATCTAATTAATTAATGAGAAGTTAATTCATGTTTAATTAAAAGAGATTAGCTAATAAAATATGGCAGTCAAACATTGGCATTTTCCTAATTTCTAAAAATATTAGTTTTGTTGGGACTAACCTCATTCTCTCTTTGCATGTTTATATCAGAAGAAAGACTTGGGTATTTTTCTCTTAGAAACCTACTATGCATGTTATTTTATTTTTATAATTCATTTACATTTTTTTCATATTTATTAATCGTCTCTAATTTTCTATCTGGTTCTTTTCACTAGATAAATTACTTTCAAAAGAGTAGCCATATTTCATTCTTGCGATACCATAAATGTTTTCCAGTTTTATGAAAATATATAGCCTTTTTTGTATTTTATCTATTTTGAAACTGAAAAAAAATATTAGACATTTATCAAATTTGCAGAAAGGATTTTTTTTAGTTTGATCTGCAAATTTTATTTAATATCTAATTGTGTTGGCAGTTTTCCCAGATATTTGTCTTTTAGCCATCCAAAAATCTGTAGTACCTCAGAAGAGTATCTGGTATACTTAAAATCCCATGGCAGACTGTAAAAATGAGGTATGATGGATCACTTTTCCAAACACTTTTAAAGCTGAACATTATATAATAATACTCTAGCTATCCAACTAACAGAATAAATTGAATTATGATCTCTCTTTTTCGCTTTATTGTTGATGATATTAAATAGAGACGTGTCAGTTTAGTATGTAATTACTCTTATCCAAACAATGCTTTTAAAAAATGTGTAACAAATGAGATAGTTAATTTTTCGTGTAATGTGTATTAATGTATTTTTTTCCCGTTAGTTACTGATTTCTTTTTTTTACTGATTATCTCAATTCGCATTAGTTTTATCATTTACAGGCTATCCTAAAATGGAGTGAACGTTTTTAAAATTCTTTAACAAAGATGACTTCTATTGATATTATTATTGCAAGAGATTAATGTATAAAGTCTGGTAATGTCTTTACTAAGTTTCTTTGTTTTAGCTCCAGCTGTCATCAATGGATGGCGCTGAACTATATTAAACTGTTAGAATGCTCAAGCTAATGTATAAAAATGGATAAAAGTTCACACAGCTTTTTAATCTTCATTCTGTTTATCTTTTAAAATGCGAAACAAAATGATTTGTGTTTTGAAATTATACGGTTATTTTGAATAGTATTGCAGTGCAACGTTCTCTATCAATATAAAAAATTAAAGAAAAGAAGCGTAGTAAAGAAATTCATGATGTCACACATTTCTTTCCTGGAATAATAACTTCGTTAGCTGTCACTGTTTACTTGGTACTGGATTTTAAAAACATGCAATCCAGACCATCCTATAATGTTTTACATAATACCTGTACTTTTTTACGCAATACATAAGCAGATGTATTTGTTTGAAACTAAGAGAAATCTTATATACAAGGTATTCCCAAACTCTTGTGGCCAGAAAATGGTTATTGCATAAAAACTACCATTATTTACCAAGAACTTACATACCAATTCACTTATTCAGTCAAAAATACACGGTGCCTCAATCTAACCCACACTTGGATTTTCGTTTATAATTTTAATAGTAATCCAGACGAATAGTAAAAAAGCACCGAGAAACTGGTATCAGATAATTGAGATTTAAAACCTTTGTACAAGACAACCATAAAAACTGATAAAATAAGCACGCCAGATCTGATTCGGATCATATAAAGTGGATCCTTGATCAGGTGAAAATCTTTATGTCATTCGAAGGCACATTGCCTAATGCGCTTGCTTTCGAACTACATAGATATTTTCTGTTGATGAAAGATCACATTTTTATGATACACAGAGTCGCAATAATAGACTGCCGGCCTCAGTACATATTCGAAAGCCTGCTGCATACTAGGTGATACCAGAAATTATATATATATATATATATATATATATATATGTAGTAACTGATGCTCACGCTATACATAATAAATGCACACAACTTAAAGTAAACTCGAGACTTATTGCTATTTAACGAAAAATTAGCTATACAACAAGATATGTACAAGGATTTTAGTTATTTACATGAATAAAATATCACGTCTTTAACTTATTAAATCATCCGTAGCATTTAGCTACTTGGGCTTCTTTAGACTACATCTTACCCCTGCCTCCCAATCTTCTTCTTCCACTCTGACTGGCTGGTTTCTCTTTCTCGTTTCATGTGACGTATTTCTATGATGTCCACTCATGTGACATCGGTTTGGTGCTGCCATCTTCTGCTACTGAAGAAAATAGAATGCTCTACAAACTTGCCTTTTTTTGACAATTTGGCTGAGTTCAGCCGATTGAGGCAAATGGGTTCAGTTGACCGCTGGTGAGAGCAACTGGAGTACCTGAATAGACAAACAAACACAAGCAGCTGACAAAGTTCTTTGATTATTTAAAAACTTAATTTAACACACCGTGTTTTTCAGGGGGATTCTGATGCCTATCTCAGTTCGCAAAACACCAAAATCTTCAAAATAAATAGTTTTTTTAACTACGTGTCGAACAGTCAAATGTTTAACTTAAAAAAAATACAAAGTTCGTTTTTAAAAAATACAAATTTCGTCGGACAGTCAAGATTTTAAAATTATTAGGTAGATTTACAAGATTTAAAATTAACAGTTCGTCTTTCAAACAGAATAAGCGTTATAATGGCTTTTAGTTTCGTTAAACATACAAGATGTTTTTTCGTCATCTTTTTTTGCTTCTTTTCTTCTTATTCGTCTTCTTTTCCTCATTCGTCATATTCTCCTCTTTCTTTCATCACATTTCATAATCACAGCTGGATAAAATCATTCTCATTTCTTCGGAATACAATATTATCTCCAGAATCAAGGGATTCGCCAGGATCGAAATCATACATGTCAAAATCGGTAAAATGTTCATCTTCGAATTTAAGTCAAATTTACTTTTACTTTTTTTTCAGGAAAAAATTTCTATCACCAGGCTTCTTTTTTGTAAATTTCTGCTTCCGTTTATCAACTTCAAAATCTTCGTAATAATTTATTTCCGATTCATCTTCAAATTCATCTGATGGTTTATAGACATCTTTCATTTTAGGAGCTTTACTGATCAATTTCGTATTACTTGACATTTTCTTTAGATCAATTATATTTCCTTTATTTCTTACTTCTAAATTCGGTTTGTTCTCATTTTTTGGGAAACACGTCATTTCTCTTTATTTTCAAAATCTGCGGAATCTGAATCATTCTTGATGGTTTTAGAATTACTGCTTCACTTCTTTTGCTTCTTAACCTCTTCGCGACGAGCGTCCTTTACAGAATTTTTAATCTTTTACCACCGGTTTCTCAAAACAGAAATTTTCGCCTAATTGAATCGCAGAAATGCTGTCATTAAATAAGTCAAAGCTTACAATAAAAAGTTACTGGTGGGAATAATCGAGGATTCTGGGCATCTTTTGCGTCACGTATACGTGTCTGAGGCTAACGAAAAAGACAGGCTATCGCGGCGCATTCCACTTATCTTTTTTTACAGACCGCTAGAGTGACGTGATGCTCTTTTCGTACACCTGCATTGGTGCATTCGATCATCACGTGACTCCGGCGGTCTGTAAAAAAGGATACGCGTAAAGCACCGCCGTAGCCTTTCTTTTTCGTTAGCCTCGTACGCGTCGCTCGTCCCCAAGGGGTTAAGTTTAATCTATTCTTGTTGCAAAATTTCGATATCTTCGTGGGAATTATCTAATTTTCTTTCAATTTTTCTTTTAGTAGTTTTTAATTTAGAACACTCTTCCTCGGATTCTTCTAACTGGATTCTTTCTAATCGTTTAGAATGGTTATTGTTTTTTACCAAACGTACTTTATATTGTTCTGCAAATTTTCTTTCTTCATCTAATTGGGATTTTATATCTTGCAAGCACCTAATAGGTTCGAATTGTTTCAGTATTTTGAACGTTAGCGTGGTGACAGTTTTACACGCTTTTTGGCTTTCTGTATCTCTGTAAATGAACTATAAGAAGTACATGCTTAACGAACTCATCCAATATATTGACAAGATAAATACATTGTCTCAATTGGTTCCGTATTTCGGACGTTATCGTAATGACAAGTTTTGAATTATACATGTATATACAGACATACAGAAGAAATTATTGCAATAAGTTGATTTCTAAAGAAATCTTTTAAAACAGTAGGAACTACAGTCTCCAAATTTGAGGATATCTTCTAATTTCGAGGACATTTGGACACCTTGTGTATACCTTTAGCAATTAAATTAATCTTTTAGGAATGTCATACTATAGTAAGTGCTTGAAATTTGAGTCCTTCATTTTAAATAACTCGGACACCGATATTTGCATCTTGTCATTATGATCAATAACAAATAATTTAATTGGAAACATATACAGGGTGATTTAGAATAACTGTTTAAAGAAGTGCAGGGAGTTCAGGAACACAAAATGAATTCATGATAACATAAGAACGTGTGTCGCAATCCACATATTGAGTCAATAATACAAATTGTTCCTCTCTAACCGAAGTCGAGTTTTCTAGAATAAGATGGAGAAAAATGAAAATATTATAATAAAAATTTCAAGAGACTTATCTTGCTTTGTTTTAAATGTAATAACATCACATATAAAGTTAAAAAAAGCATAATAATTCAATCAAAGATGCCATATGTATTGAGAACTAGATTCCAAAATGTAGACAGTCGAGTTCATGCTCTTGGGATCGTGGAAATGTTGGTACTTTTCTAGTATAGAGGCCTTGGCGATAAAACGAAATTTGGCAACATCTTTTCTGACAGCCTATTCACTATTTCACATACGCAAGTAATTTTTTCAATATTTATATAATTTATTTAACCCCTTAACTGTGGGAGGTATTTTGACACCATAAACTAAAAATAGGCACTATACACCACTTTTTCCGTACTAAAATATTTGCTTTGTGTAATCGAAAATGGTCTGCCGATTAATAAAGCGAAGGTTGCGTTAAATAATTACTGGTGTGCAAAAGCTTTTAGTAACAAAACAAGCAAACTGTTCTTGCCCAAACTGAGTTCGGGCTACACAGTTAAGGGGTTAATATAAACAAGTCATTTATATATTTTTACATACAAATAAAAGCAAATTGTATAAAAAAATAATGATAAAAATAATAAAACAATAATATAAATACACATAACAAACATATATTAATACATATAAATACATATTCATATGAAACATATAAATACGCATAATAAACAATAATATAAATACATATAATACACATATATTAATACATATAAATACATATTCATATGAAACATATAAATACGTATAATAAACAATAATATAAATACATATATAAACAAACATAACAGTTCATCAGATTTGTTTTTATAGCTTTTTATATAATTTGGCAATAATTTTCTCTTTCTGAAGCCCGAATTATGTTTTTTTCCCCCCAAAAACAGTGGAAAAGTACCGAAATTTCGAGTTCTTATTTAATGATATCGCATTTCGCTCAAAGCGAAGTAAATAACGTCAAATTTTAATTTCAAAGTCTTAACTTTTTTTCAAAGTTATTAAGCCCTTATATTTGTTGACCACACCCAGTTCGGATAACTCCAACTTGCACTATTTGCGATTATTTAAAATGCAACTTGATGTGTTTAATATTTGATTTTCTTACATAAAGACCTAGATCAGTTCGTTTTTCTTTAAAATACACACTTATATATATAATTCCCTTTTTTAGGGTTTCGTTCATCTGACGAAACCCTATTCGTCTTACTCCTCTGTCTGTCTGTCACAGAGTTCGTTCTCAAAAACTGTAAAAGTTAGAGACTCGAAATTTTGCATACTTATAGGTGAATTACCACCTGTCACACGATAAATCATAAAAAAATTGAAAAAGTCTTATATTATTTTAATTAAATGCATTAATTTAATAACATCCGACCATTTGTGCGATTTATATTTTAAAACAGAATTTTAGCCTTAATTTTAGCTTTTTTTCGTGTAGGCTATGTGGTTCAGTGGTAGTGCGTTTACCTTCTAACCCAAAGGTTCCGGGTTGTATTATCGACGACGAAAGTTGAAATTTTCGTTTTTTTTCTCTCGGACTACATTTCATTGTCCGATGTATTTAATTAAAAGAACTTTCGTATTTTTTTGCCATTTAAGGGTTACCTTTCTCTCTCTCTCTCTCATTTTTTTAATCTAAAACTAAATCATGTAATTAAAAAGGATTTTTAGATATATAAACATATGTTCTTACCATTTTCTGAAAAGCAGTTCTTCAATATTTTTAATTTGATTAAAAAAATAGCTTCCTCTTGTTTTCATTTTATTATTAAATTTAATGGTGCTGCCTTCTATGTTCTTATTTACAAAGTGTATTGATAAATGATACGGATTTAATAATTATAAACTAATGATTTGGATTTATTAATTAAAGGATATAGTGTTTTGAAAGTAATATGAAACGAAACCCTTTGTGCGATCTTCGATCACAGTTGTTTATTATTATTATTCTAATTGTGATGAAGAAAACCTATCCAGGTTAAGGGGTTATAAGGGGTTAACGGAAATCCAAGTTTAATTAGCTTGGCAAACACCGTATTTTTAAACACCGTATTTTTGACTGAATAAGTGAGATGGCCACCTCAAGTTCCTACGTTATTATTGCTTGGATTGATGTTCCTGACCTCCCAGCATTTTATTGAATAACTAGTATATAACCCCGTCAAAAATGACAGATTGTTGATCTGCGTTTCTTTTTCATAAGACTTCATACAAACAAACATCATGAAGTCTTTATTATTGAAAGGTTTGTACTGTAAAAAAGTACATTTTAAAAATGACAAATGATTTCTACAAATAAAAATGATGAGGATATATATATATATATATATATATATACATATATATATATATATATATATATATATATATATATATATTACTCAGTATTAAATTTCGGAAGTAGTTCAACGATTGGACAAAACATTCAAATTAAATATTAACAAATAATCCATGTGCGAAAGTTTTTGTAAAAAAGTGTTATCAATGAGTTTCTAAGCCGATTAACTCACAACATAACTCATTGTTTGATTACCTAAGCAAAATTAAATGCAAATTACGTTGTACCATGTATTCCTTATATTTTAATTACGTTTGATAAGAAAGAATCATTTTACAGTATATGACCCCTTATCCGGAATTCCAAAATCCGGAAAAACCCGAAGTCAGCAAAAAAATTTCGAAAATTTTCTAAATTTGTATATTTTTACAAAAATTTTAGAATTTTTGAAATTTTTCGAAATTTTTACCGATTTTTAATTTTTTATTCAGTCCATTGTGTTTCAGTGTATAATCACTAAAATATTGTTACTTCGGTAGCGGGTGAACACGCCTCCCCCTCCCTTCTTCCCGAAATTAGAAACAAATCATTTTTCTCTCAAATGTTAGTTTAAAATTAATTTATATTACGATTCGTTTGAAACAAAAAATAGTTATATATTTATTTCATCAAGGGTGATTCTGTTCCGAATTTTCCTAAAAATTTAAGGCATTCGGTTTCGAAAATTTTAGTCTTCAGTCGAAAGATTCGAACATAACAAAATCTCGAATTTTGAGCGATCATCGCCAAAAAAAAAAAACAATTATGTCTATCGTTCGAAGAAAAAATAGACAATTTCTTCAAAGGACTGCGGAAACAACTTGAATTTTGTCAAAGGATTGAAAAAAAAAGCAAATTTCGTCGCAGAATTGCGAAAAAACGCTAATTTTGTTAACAAATTGCAGAAAATACGCGATTTCCGACAAAGGCTTGCGAAGTAAACGCAAATTTCTTCCAAGGACTCCGAAAAAATGTAAAATTTCTTCAAGGGATCACAAAAAACCCCACAAATTTGGTTAAAAGATCGGAAAAAAACGCGAATTTCGTCAAATAATTGCGGAAAAACATGAATTTTTCCAAAGGATCGCTAAAAAAAAAACGCAAATTTCTTCAAAGCACTGCAAAAAAATTCCAATTTCGTTAAGGGATCGCGAAAAAAGTGGAATTTCGTCAAAGGATCGAAGGAAAAAAAAAACAAATTTTGTCAAAAGATCACAGAAAAAATGCGAATTTCGTCAAAGGATCGCGAAAAAAAAAAAAAAAAAAAACCCGCTAATTTCGTCAAAGAGTCTCAGAAAAAAACTCGAATTTTGTCAAAGGATCGTAAATAAGAGGTAAATTTCAAAAGAATAGCAAAAAACGCAAATTTCCTCAAAGAATCGCAGAAAAATGCAAATTTCTTCAAAAGATCGCAAAAAGAAAACACAAATTTCTTCAAAGGAAAAATTATATTTCGTGGATTATATTTCGAAAAACGCAAATTTTGTCAAAGAATAGCAGAAAAAAATGCAAATTTTGGCAAAGAATCACGAAAAAAAAGCATGAATTTTGTCAAATAATCGTGAACTTCGGAAGGACCCAAAATCCTGAAAATTCCAAAACTCGGAAAGCCTTTGGTCCAGAGGATTTCGCATAATAGGTCCTGTACTGTATTTAAGATGGAAGCAAAATTTCAAAATATGCCAGTAGATGGTGCCAATGTACTGGATTGATCACTCAAATTCTCCGTACGAAAGAACTCACCGCTATTTCTGAAAAGAAAAGTGCTGACAGAAAAAAATATATACAGAAATGTTGATATACGTGTTTTATATGAAATAGTTTTTGAAGGTTTTAAACAAAATTAAAATATTTAAAAGCTCTAATATGCTTTTACAAATATTTTAACAGCAGAATCGGATGAAGCATAGTTTTTTCATTAAGTCTAACATGGCGTTTAACTATGGTCGATTCGCAGATCAGAGTGGTCGAGCCCGGAACCGTTACAGACACTTTCTTGCCTTCGGATTTTATTATAAGTAAGATTATCCGGAATCACACAGTAAATCACAGAATTCAAAAATCGGATTCAAGAAACTGAACTAAAATGTTAAAAAACCGTTTTTGTCTAAATATGTTTACGTAAAATGAACTTTAAAAATAAGAATACAACTAAATTGAAACGTCACAAGAATAAAACGTTAATTTTATTTTAATTGCTTTTCATCTTTTACTAAACACATTGAATTGTCTCTTTTGAAAAATGTACACTTAATAACTTATCTGCACTAAACCATCTCCTTAATTTTAACGAAAATTTCGAATACAGAAAACAGTTAAAAGCATTCTCATTCCTCCAAAACATTTTAATTAATATCAGTTTCGCTTTTAATATATCAAAAGCAGGTGAAAACTGACAAGTTCTTCTAGTTATACTAGTTTTGCAGAGAAGGGTGGTGCAAATTAAACTGTCATTTACTGCTAAGAATAAACGGATAGTGATTTAGTACTTTTCAAAATTAATGCACGCGATGTCTCAAGAGGGCTCAAAGCTGTATTTAATTTTCCGACAGCAGTTTAGAAATATTAAACATAGTGAAAAACAAACCTCATAGAAAAGATTTTTATCAAATATTAAAAAAAAAGATTTTTTTTTTTGTATAAACATTGTATTATATATTTTATTTTTTTATTTCTATTTTCTATTTTTTAGTGTTAAAAATATTTCATTGTTCCAGTTTCTCAGTAAGTTGTCGAATTTTGGGAAGTGTAGTTTGGGTGCAAAATTAACTCCAACTCGTCAACTTTATCAAATTAAAATAAATGTTTATTTTGAAAGATAATTGTATTATACTCTTTATTTTTTAGTTACATGTTCTATTTTTTAGTGTTTAAAATATTTCATTGTTGCAGTTTGACCGTCAATTGTTCAAATTTTGGCGAGAGTAGTTTGGTGCATAATTAACTCCAACTCGTCAACTTTATCAAATATAACAAAAAAATAGTTAAAAAATTGTATTATACTCTTTATTTTTTTATTTATATTTTCTACTTTTTAGTGTTTAAAATATTTCACTGTTGTAGTTTTACAGTCAGTGGTTCAAATTTTGGCAAGAGTAGTTTGGTACATCATTAACTCCAAATCGTCAACTTTTTCAAATATATAAAAAATAGTATTTAAAAAAATTGTATTATTCTCTTCAGGTTTTATTTATATGTTCTACTTTTTAGTGTTCAAAATATATCATTGTTGCAGTTTTCCAGTCAGTTGTTCAAAGTTTGGCGATAATAGTTTGGTGCATTATTAACTCGAAATCGTCAACTTTAGCAATATATAAAAAAGAGTATTTAAAAAAATTGTATTATGCTCTTCATTTATAATTTTAGCATATGAGGAAGCAAGTGAAAAATCTACTACAAAATTCCTTTACATACAAACCATCTTAAGTTAAATAATACAAGAGTGTAAAAATGTTTATAATATTTATTTTTTAACAGCAGTATATTTCAGCATTTGCGTCACTTAAAAAAATGATTGTGTAGTTAGTGTTAAAATTACAATGTTCAACAAATTTGAAAGGATGCCTAATTTAAAAAACATCATTTCCTGGTTTCATATATCGAGAATCTGCATCTTGAAAATAATTATCAGAGAGGACGTGATAGATTGTATGCTGCCTCCAAAGGGTGGGGGGGATTAAAAAATCATCCGATTTATATGCTTAGAAAGTATCTTGCCAAAATTTTGTCTTCTAAAGCAGTGATAGATCCTGAGATACGTTTTTGCAGCCCCCCACCCCACCAGGGATACAAAAGGGTTGAATTTCAAAAAAAGTTATGCGCAGTACATCGCGTGTTTCCTACCGATGTTATGTCGCTAAAAAATACATTAAAAACATCTTCTGTCCACCTCCAATTTTAAGAAATTTTACTTTTAATTTTTGGACTATAGGGACATTTGTATAGCAATTATGCTCACATTACATTATCATTTCAATTTTTGTTTAATCTACAAAAACGGATTTTGACTTGTTACCTTAACATAATATGTGAGTAGAAATAAATATCACTTTGGTAATTTTGTTTATAAGACCTTCGTGGATTTCCATACTAAATTTCATTTATGTTTGTAAAATTTCTCTTTATGTTTCCTAAAAGTAATTACCTTTTCAGTATTGTGGTCTTAATTTCCAGCTATGTAGGGAAAGTTCGGGTACTATGGAATTGTCGGCTAATATGGAATACTAAGGTTTTTGTTTGGTAAAGTACTGCCACCAAGCGGCAATATCATAAACTACTTAAGAATGTTTACGGAATGTTCCCCAGACCGCGCAGTTCGTCGGTCTGCGTCAGGGCGCGTTGTGTGAATAAATATTTGTTTTTCGTGTTTGGAAAGTTTCAGGAGATAATTTTTCAATATTTTTTATTCGTTACTAGAAGTAATATTTTTACATTGAAATTAAGCATAATACTAACCGAAATACTAACAGTTTATGATGTAATACTCGTTTTTTAACTCGCGATTCACACCAATAAACATTAAACTTAGAGTAATTTTTCCCCAAACTGGCGATGTCGAGTTAGAAGAAGGTGGCCTAAAATGATCCTAACGGGCAAAACGATTCACATATGTTTTCTTTCAGACAGGTCGCGCTATCTACAGGGTAACACATAAACTAGTTGTGATAAGTAAAGAAGAAGCAATGACGGTATTCAAGCGATCGCAGCATTACGTGTCTGAATAGAATTCTTTGAAAAATTGGGTTTGATAGCATATGTTTTAAGATAAGCACTAATTTTTATATTTATTTAGATATACAGTCTTTCATGCACATAAATATGACTAGGTTTACTTAATGGAATAGGTTTTCAGGTGTGAATTACATTTATGTATTACCATAATTACTTTTATATCCTTTATTTTGCCGATAAAAAACAATTTGCAACTATTTTTAAATGAAGGATCATTTTGCCCTTTGGTGAGACTAAAATGATCCTTTGGACACTTTTTAAAAAAATCTATTTTTTTCATTATTCAATTTGGGTTAAAAATATTATTAAAATATATTTATAATGCAAAATATAGTGTAAAACATACTAGCAAAGGACCAACGTTTTATTTAAACAGTTATGTTATTTTACACATGTTTTTCCCTTAAGGGGATCATACCTTCCCCTATATAGAATACAAATATATCATAAATACTCCATGATTATGGTCGAAATGGGGGATCGAAAGTTTCTGGTCATTTCGCCATATCTCAGCAGAAGTTTTAGGTAGTAAACGTGAAATTCAGCATAACAAATCTACTAAAAATTAGCTAATCTTCAGTAGATTAGCTATCTTTAGTAGATTAGCTAAACTAATCTACTAAAAACACTTATCTCAGCGACTTTAGAAATTCAACGACTAAGGTGGTTCTCTAAAATTTAGTTCTTTTCGTCATATTTCAGCAGCAGTTTTAGGTAGGAGCGGGAAATTCAGCATAACAAATACTAAAAAAATAGTTAAACACTTATTTCAGCGATTTTAGAGCTATTTTTGCATTTTTGTCGCGAACATTGGCTGTGAACCCAATTATGCAATATTAGGCAAATAAGACAACTATTTCTAATTTTTGATTAGACAAAGTTTTGAGTAAGACATTTTTCGAAGGAATATTCTTTTTAAATTTAAAGTTTTATAAATTGTTTTGCTCTTTTCGTCATTTAGCTTTCGGATTTCAGTCTTTATACAAAATATAGTACATTTCCTTTTCTTCTTAAAAAACTTTTTTTGGAAGTAAAGATTTGCATAAATTATATACTGATCGCCATATTTATGGGCTCGGGTATGCACAACGATTTCGTTATAGTGATTTCCGTATAATCAGTTTATAGTCGTGAAACCAACAGGGCTCTGTTAAAATAATTGTCATTTTAACAATTTATGTACGCAAAATTCTCAGGGGGCCGTTATAGTGATCGCTGTATTAACAATGTACGGCTGAGAAGCACACAGGTCCATGTTATTTTGATCACCGTAATAACAACTTATGGGTGCGAAACCGACAAGATCCATTTACAAGGTTCGCCATATATCTTAGGTTATCTGATTTCTGTATATTTTATCCGGAAGCTCCCTCTTCCCCTGTATAAGCACAGGCAGTGCCGAGTAGTTCTTTGTCAGGGAGCTCACGAATAAACTTATTTATGTTGCGAAATCTTTATTTACATGCTTTTTTGATATTTTATCAGTTATTTTCGTATAATTTAAAATAAAGTATTTTATTTATATTTTTCTGTTTGCATGTAAAATGCATTTTGTGGGCCCCGTGCAAAGTCCGGGCTTTACGCTGCAAAAGGCATCCCCCCCCCCCCATTCCCTCAAAGTAACCGTCTAGACGGACGAAGACCAGCTAGTATAATTATATTCTAATTGCAGTATTTTTTTTCTATTGCACTTTGTCAAGTTTTTTAAAAGTGGTTTTAAATGTGGTTGAAAACCCCGCATGCTATAAATAAAAAACATGTGAAATTTTTTTAAAACTTATAAATGTTTTTTTCTATTTCCTTGTATATGTGTGCTATTTTTACACTAATTAGCACAATTGTTCTAAATGGCTCACATTTTCGTCTGCTACAGCTACAAATCAATTCCAGTATTTTATTTTCCAGGTTGATTGCAAATGGGGTTTTTTTGTTCAATTTGTTGTCATTTGCCCTCGTGACTAAATCTTCATTGAAAAATATGAGGTCACACATTTTCTTTACATTTCCAAAGTTCCAGAAAAATTCGCCAAGTCTTTTTCTAGATATTCGACAAAACGTCTAAAATTGAAGAGTCCCAGGGACTTTTAACCAGATAGTGAACAAATTACCACTTAATTAATGAAAAGCAGATACCTTCTTAAGCAGCGTTATCACTAAAATATTATTTTGACCATATATGTAAAGTTTTATAATTATAAAGACGAAGAACGATTCATTCCTTCTAAATATGTAGCTTTTTCTCTAGTTTTATAGTGACTTTACAAACCTCTGCACTTTTTCAAAATCTCAAATAATTTTCAGTTAGATTGGAAAATGTTAAAAACGTCACAGAAACTATCTGATTTAGACATTGGAAAAATATTTTAGTTTCGTATTTATTCTCTGTATCCCAATACATTTCTGAAATTTAGTAATTTCCAAATAAAAATTTTATTCGCTTGTTTCTCGAATCTAAAAAAAAGTTGATATACCAAAACCCGGGAAAAAATGCTCCATTTGTAACTGTATAACGCAATTCGCAGCTTCATTCATCTTATACACAAAACTAGCCCTATCGTAGTCTGAAGTCACTATTTTTTTCCCCGTCGCTTTCGCTATATCCTGACAACAAAAGGACAAATGGAAATCGAATTTTAGAAGGAAAGTTTTTTTTCAGTTCCCAAGCATTTAATCTCTTTGATAGTTTTCAAGGAAAAGTGTATAAATATTTATCCCTTCTATCGCAGTGTCCCGATTTTGATACTTAAATTGCGTAAATACATTTTTCTAACTCAAACTATGTGAAAATATTTATTACATTTAATTTTCATGTTTCCTTACATTATGACGCAAGCACTTCTAGTAAATTTCGAAAATATCGCATATAAATAACAGTGTAAGCTATACTTCATTAAATTTATATTTAATTAGATATCCACTGAATATTTCTTTGTAGTATTATTTCTTAAATGTTCTAAATATGAACTTTATTTTAACAGATTACTTGTATACAAGGCATTCGAGAAAGATCTTAGGGAGACAGTGGACATTAAATTGAGCAAAAATGGACGAAAAATACAAATTTTGGTTTTTGTGTTAAAACTTGTTAAAATTTTTAAAGAAAATCAATATATTCGTATATATATACCTGACAGGAAGTGTGTTTTCATACTTCTTAAAGGTAAATAATGAAAAGGTAAATAATGGACCACGTGAGATACTCCACTTCATAATCTTGCTCATATGACCATGTTTGAACACAGAAAGCCGTGTGAGCAGGGGAGTTGTAATCTTGGAACATAGTACGTTCTCCAAAAAACAGAGTCTGAAACATATGGTGGAAATGATATGCAAGAATACTGCTTGCATGCGATCTTCTCCCTCAGGACTACGAGTTGCTCCGAGCACCGCCAAGATATCGGGCCCCACGCCATCACAAGACTCCCTCCAGACTTCATGGTAGGAACCATACATTCAACATGAAATGCTTCGGCCGATGTTTGCCAGAGGAATACACGACCGGTGGTCTGAAATAATGTAAATGATGATTCGTTAGACCAGATGACCTGTGGATATAAGGTTCTAGAGATGTGTGTTCATCGCGGAAGTTATTTGAAACAGTGTAGTCTTGCGTTTTCGGGGGACTATCACCTTCAACACTCGTCTATCACAGTCGGTAAACTTCGACTTTTGCTCACTGTTCTACTTTGCAGAGGACACCTTTCCCAGGTTTGTTGTGTAGTCGGTCATTACTCTTGACACAGTGGTCTTTGAAACACCGCCAAGGTTGGGTGTGCTAGACACGGACACTCCAGCGAGGCGAACTCCAATAATCATGTTTCTTCGAACGTCGGACAGGTCGGCCATAATGACGTTTTGCTGGAAACAGAATTTTCTCATACAGCTGTCACATTAGCAAATGCTCGAATGATACCTTCCCTTTCGCTGTTGTGACGCGTGTACTGTAAAGTTCTTCACCTTTTTAAAAGAGCTCCACACTAAAAATTGACAACCATTCATTAAAAAGTGAGCCAACTTTAGAATACTTAGGTATTGTTTTCGATAGAACGTTGTCGTTTCTGCCCCATTTACGAAAGAAAAGACAGGAAATTTCACAACTTTCGCAAGACCTATTAAAGTTTGCCTCAGCTTACGGAGAATTTAACAAAATAATTCAGAAGATTTGGTACAATAGTATCTTGAAAAAGAAAATTACGTATGCTGCAGCAACACGATTTCACCGGATAAGTAAAGCACATGTACTTCGTCTGATTTCATCAATACAATATCAATGCCTGTTATTAGTTTCACGTGCCTACAGAAAAATCTTCGACGGATGCCCTCTGTGTTTCAACGGGTATTCCGATCCCGCACTCCAACTTGAATATATAGTAACAACAGGAAGAGTTTTACGTCTTGGATTCCCGACAGGAAATCTAGAGCCTATATTCTACCAGCCAAAAATGAAATCAGATCAAGTTCAACCATTTAAAGAATATTTCTTTCAAATAGATCCAGAAAATACTTCGCAAGCAGAAATAAACATTTATACGAATGGTTCCAAAATGGAGGATGAAACGGCATATGCCTTCTGCGTGTATCAGAGAGGAGAGCTAATCTATGAGGATGAAACGAAGTTAAATAAAGAAAATACTATATTTCAAGCAGAATTCCTGGCCATAGAAGAGGCACTACTGTGGATTAAGAACTCTCCACATAAAGAAGCATTAATACACTCGGACAGTTTTTCAAGTCTCCGGGCAATAAAAGACGTTTTTTCAAAAGATCTCATTGTAATACAAATAATCAAATTACTTCAAGAGACAAGAACAAAGATCTTCTTTAAATGGGTTCGTGGACGCGTGGGTAATGAGGGAAATGAACATGCTGATTATTTGGTAAAAGAAGCTACTAAACCCACATCAAATGCCAAATATAAATTTTTTCCCAAACCTCAATTCTTACTTGAAGAATCTTGTAAAATCCTCTCTACACCAGAAATGGCAGTTCAGCTAGGACAATGGTATTACATGACGTTACACATATGCTTTAACCCCAAGAGTTTCGGAAGAGAGAATCCTCCCACATAGAAATATTTTTCTGTTTGCCACCAACCACGGCCCATTTCAATCCGATCTTTATGAATTTAATAGGTTTTCTTCTCCATTATGTGTATGTAGTCAGCGAGCAACATCATTGCATTATATTTTGAACTGCACCCTTACATCATATTATCATATAAGAAAATCTTCAACAATCTCTTTGTCCCAGTGGTTCTCTGTGGTTTTATCAAAACCAATTTTTTTTTTCAAAAGATAATTGAATGTGTCAAACTTTTAGAAATCAACCATCATTTATTTCAAAATGCTTTGCCTTTTATAGATGATGAGGAAGACTTATCTTAACAAACAAAAAAAAAAACCGGTTACCATTAATTCCAAAATAAATTCTTAGCCACCAACAACACGACTGTACCATAAGTGAACTATTGCATGAACATTAGAACTTTTGTATATAATTATATCATAATCATCATAAATATTCACTATTTTGCCTACTTTAGATATTTTGCATTATTTTTAAACTTATAAATCTCTTTTTAATTTAGTAAATAAATATGTAGTATTTTAATGTATTTTTGCAGAACGCTCAGCTTTGCAGCGAAATTGAGCTTCTGCCGCTCCAACAAGTTAAAAATCCTATTATCTATAATTTAATTATTTTATTAATTACAAAGACCTAAATTTTTCTCGGGACACCCAGAAAAATTGAGCTTTCCATTGTAAATATATTGTATTCATATTGTATTTAATCTTTAAATTCTCAATCGACTTTCCCTAAGTGTCCTTCAGATGCAATCCGCTGGACGGGGCTTGTGAGTACTTAAGCCATTTGTAGGCCTTACTCTCTTGTACTTACTCTCTAGCTTACTTTCTTGACTCTCTTGTGACACGTGTACATGGGCGGGACTTGTTGAGCTTAAACCGAAAGGTAGGCGACCCCGCCTGGTTTGACCTTGACCTTGACCTTGTGACACTGTACAAAAATGATATATGTATGTCATTTCACCAATGCTACGTTAATATTGTCTGATGTTTGCCATAGGATTGTGGCTCAAGAAGATATTCCATCTTATGCTGCAGATGCAGCCTTGCGAACATATAAGAGTAAATGGTGTCGGCTGGATATCGTCCTGGCAGCTCAACTGCTAGAGAATTGCTGCGCTATGCAACTGGCCAGGGTTCGAGTCCTGGCCTGGACACTTTTTCAATCTGTTGGTTTTACGCCTTGTTAGCGATGTAAAAATTGATAGAATTCAAAATACATACATATTTGTGGACGGTTGCTTTATTATTAATTAGAATATCATGTATAATTTTTAGCACCAAGATTTGTGCATTTTCATAGTAAACGCGAACTGATTTCTTTATTTTTGTGTCGTTTCTATTATTTTGCACCACCTTGTAATAGTAATTCGTTATAATATTATATACAGACATTTGATTGCAAAAAAATAAGAGCGGTTCTCGAGTTCATTTCTCTAATGTTTTGGCTCTTAGAGAAATTTTAATAAGTACCACTGCTTTATAGGTTAGTCGTGTTTGTGAATCCAAAACAACAGACATATATAAAATGTTTAGCTAAGTATTGCTTAATGTAGTTGATCACAGAAAAAGATCGTGTCCTTCATGATAAAAACACAAAGATCAAGGAAATAAACCAACTGAAACCAATTTTAATTTGTTACAACAGATTGTAAAATCAGCTTGTGCATCGTGCAGTGTAATTCTTAAACTCTGCTATAGTGTATTATAAATTATAAGCGTTATTTTAGTATGATAATCACAAAATGATACTTTATGTCAAAATTCAACTTACTCAACTTATAATATATTTATGAGATGATGAATAATAAATAGTTTATACTTGTAGGAAAACTAATAGCTGCGCAGAAGAAACTTATTGTTTTATAATATTTTTTAATCTAGGATCAAATAACAAGTAGGCAAATATGCTTAAATACTTTCTGAAACATATTTCTTAAAGTAAATGTTAGAAGGAAAATCTTAAGTGGTGGTTTTGTACCTTTCCAAGATGAGAAAGATATTGCATACGATGTTTAATTTTTTTTTGCTTGTTCAGTTATGATGTATAAGGGCTTAAATGTAACGATGACAATATTTTAGAAATATTGCTGAAAAGGATTAAACAAATATCAGTTTTAGACAAAAATTACTTTAATTATTGAAATAAAAAAATGTGTTTCGAGTTCACTTGAAGAGGTCTTTTTCTAAAAATTGATCCACTATAGGTTAGTCATGTTTATTATACCAAAATAAATGATTTGATTCTCATTATCTCAGTGTTTAAGCGCGTTGTTAAACATATCTGTTAAATTTGTATTTTACTTATGTTATTTTATTTATTTATTGATGTAGTTTTTATTTCTTCATAGAATATTAGCTGGAAACAAATTCTGAACTATTTATATTGTTTTAAGTGCAAACGGGTTAAACATTCGTAACTGGGCGGCTGCACATGATAGAGATAGATATTAAAACATTAATGCTTGAAAGTTATTTTAAAAATGTTAAAAAATCGGTAAATTTTGATGCAGTTTTCAGACTAATTTCATTTGAAAACTGTAAAAGTTCCACTTGTATCATATAAAACTCATCTTTTTTTTCAGGAGAAAATCCGCACACAGTTTGAAAGCAAACACGAAATTGCGGTTTATGGTGTTCTTTTATACTTTCATGGTGTTATTTAATAAAGCTTTACTCTAATCTGATAATTGTTCTTCACAGAAAAGTATCTGAAGATATTCGTTAAAAAACACTTTGTATATTATAACGACATTTGCATATAAGAAGATCAACTTCATAAAATAAACAATTTATTCCACACGTCTACTAATAAAAAACAGAATAAGTTTTTTTTTATAAATCAAAACTCTTCAATGAAATTTCAAGAACAACATCGAAGAATATTCAGGAATAGTTTGTAATATAATAATTAAGGATTGCTTTGTATGTCTATAAAAAAGCATCAAACTAAGTTAGATCTAAAAATATATTTTATGTGCCTTCTTTGAAGAAACCTGAAAAACGTCCTTCACATAAAAGCATTTTCGAACATATTCATGAGAGATGTTCTATATGTTATAAATATATTTGCCTTTCACAAGGTTAGTTTTATAGAAATAACGATTTATTCCACCCATCTGTTATTAAATAAAACAGCCAGTTTTGTTTTGCATAAAACTGTTTCATAAATTTTCAAGCATAGCAATAAAGCTATTCAAAAAGACTTATTAAGACAGTCTTTGAGGTATGCTTTCTATGACAATAGAAACAAGCAAGCAATCAAACTAACAAAACCTTTTATATGTCTACTTTGAAATAACCTGTAAACGTTCTTCACATAAAAGTATTTTCGAAGATATTCATTAAGAGAGATGTTCTATGCATTTAACAAGATCAACGTCATAGAATAAACAATTTATTCTATCCCATCTATTACTGCATAACACAACTAGTTTTCTTTGTATAAAACCTTTCCTTAAATTTTAAGAATTGCATAAAAATGTTTACCTGTGATATGTTTAAGCAGAAAGGCAGAAAGCATTTTGATTCGATTTTCATAAAATTTGAAATGACTCGACAAAATTTTGCAACTATTATTATATATTAAATCGGACAGACAGACAACAATTTTGCAACTATTATTATATATTAAATCGGACAGACAGACAGACGGACGGACCAGACGACGACAACAGGTGTATTTATATAATTACGAACGCTCCTAAACGACAAACACTTTTCTGTTCTTTCTTTGAAATAAACCCACAATCGTTCTTTTCAGAAAAGTAATTCTGAATATATTCATTAAGAGGTAATGTATGTTATAAAGACATTTGCATTTAACAAAATCAACTTTATAGGATAAACAATTTATTCCACTAAATAATGAAGTTTTCTTTTGCAGAAAACTTTTCCATTAAATTTTAAGAACAGCGTAAAAAAGTCTTACTCTCAAATCTTTAAGCAGACAAACACAATTTAATTTTTTTTTTTTTCACGTAATTAATGTTTTTTGACTATAAATAAGAAAAACTACACAAGGAAAACGCATTCTTTAAGCTGACGAGTTAAGCTCAGTTGTTAAGTGCGTAAAATCTTATCCTTCACAACAGGAAAAACAGAGCTTGCTTATTTTATTAAGTATAAATTGAAATGCATGTAGATTTTATTACACACGTGGTTATTAAAATACTTCTTCAGAAATGCCTTTAAAAAAGAAAGCACCAAATTAAACTATATCTAAAAAAATCCCTCTAAATTTCTTTAAAGTAACCTGATGAACCCTTATGTTCTTAAGATAAAAGTTTTTCTGAAGATACTCATTACGAGATACTCTGTTATAAAGGCATTTCCACTTACTTTACTCTTTTAATCTTTACTTTACGCTGGTCTTTACTCACGTGAAAAGAACTGCTCGCTAATGTTAACCCTATGAGATAGTTCTTTTAAAATATCTCGTTTGAATTTCAATATTTTTAAACGATTTGTTTTTGCATTAGATAGCTAAAGTTGATCTATACGATGGTCACTTTTTAATTTTTCGATTTTGCATACAGCGTTTTATGTATTATTATTATTTTTTTTTATGGGAATACTTTCATTTCTGGTTCCGGTTTCAAAATGAAAGTGGTTCCATAAAAAAAACCTTCAAACAAAATCAAAAAATTAAAACGTGGTGATTGTAGAAATCAACCACATGCAAAAAAATCGTTTAAGAATATTGAAATGCAAATGAGATATTTGAAAAGAACTGTCCCATATGATTTAACATTAGCGAGTGGACTTTCGCGCGAGTGAAGTAGCCCCTTTAGAAGAACAACTTTATAGAAAAAAATATTTCGCCCATCTTTTAACTAACACGATCAGTGTTCTTCTGCATAAAATCTTTCCATGAAATTTCAAGAATATCATAAACTAGTCTATCTCACAAACAGTTAAGCAGACAAATATATTTTTTTCCAGCCATATTTAATGCCTTCTCGCTATAAATAAGGTATCTACACAAGGACATTTTTTTCACTTATGTAATTCCTTATTAGAAAAAACCTTGAGTAGGATGTTTGTTAACAACCTAAAACCAACTCCTCCCTAAAAACATATACATTGTTTGTATACAGGGTGTTTCATAAAAGATGGGCAGAACTTTAAGAGGTGATAGTACACATCCAAACAAACAACTTTCATTAAAGAATGCATGGTCGGAAACAAAACGCAAAGGTGCTGGTGCATTTGGAAACTTGGTTCATGCAAACGTTAAAGCTCCATTCCTGTTGCAAGTTATCGGGAGCAGAACGACACTAATAGCATGCAAATGTGATATGGGTAAGAAGAAGAACACGTATGCAAAATTTTGCCTGGATTAATACATTAAATCCGCTGATCCGAGTGTGTAACTGTCAATCGCGGTAGGAACGTATCTGAAGATGTTGCCCTTCACTAATAGGGAAAAGGTTGATATGCATTTTATCTACGGAACTGCAAATGGAAAGGGCTAAGAAGCTCAACGATTGTACAGAAAGCGGCTTCCCAACAGGCAGTTGCCCGACCGTAAAACCTTTCAGCGCTTGTACCGACAGTTGTGTGAGACGGGATCCTTTCTCGCTTCCCGATCGGATGCAGGTCCTGCAAGGGCGGATGGAACGTTAGTTGTGGAAGAAGTCATTCTGGATATGGCGACTGATTAGCCAAGTATTGTGTTGTTCGGAAAGTTTTTTCGGTTTGGGAAAGTTGGTTCGTACCGGAAAATTCTATCATTTAATTATTAGATATTAATTCCGATAGCTAATGTCTAATAACTGACGGACAGAAATTTCCGGTAAGAATGGGTTTTGCCAAGCGGAAGGAACTTTCCGAACAACCCAATACAAGTAGATGAGCAGTGGCTAGGCAATTCAATGTATCACACTCCACGACATGGCGCGTACTGAAGGATGAACATTTGCATCCTTATCATGTTCAACGAGTCCAGGAACTGACTCAAAGGGATTTGCTTCATCGTGTGGAATTCGACCGTTGGTTTCTGCAGTTGAACGCGGTAGATTCAGATTTTGGGGCAACTGTACTTTTCACGGATGAATGTGCCTTCACACGTGAAGGTGCATTTAAAACCCACAATCAAAATGTATGGGCGGATTTAAATCCACTCGTCACTTATTCACATACTCACTTATTCACGTGCTCGAGACCACCTACTCGGACCTTATCTTCTGCCAGAACGCCTTGACAGGAAAAAATACCTCATGTTTCTGCAACAGATGCTGCCAGACATGTTGAAAGCCGTTCCCCCACACATCCGGCAAGTAATGTGGTTCCAGCAAGATAGAGCACCAGCCCATTATGTAACGAGATGTGCGAAACTAACTGAATATAGCATTTCCCAGCCGATGGATTGGGGGAGGCAGTCCTGTAGCTTGGTCACCGCGCGCTCATGATCGTTCATGTCTCGATTTCTTTTATGATGCCAGCTGAAGACTCTTATGTATGAGACCCCCACTGAATCTGCAGAAGGCCTTGTCGTCTGACTTTCGGACGCTGCAGGGGAAGTACGCGATATACTTGTTGTTTTTCAGAAAGTTCGCAATCACATGTCATTAAACTTCTTTTGTCACTTAATCGTTCTTTGTGTGTTTTGCTTTGTGTAACAACATCACCTTCGGCGCCCTCTAGAAAGCACCTTTACGTTTTAATTCCGACCATGCATTCTTTGATGAAAGTTCTTTGTTTGTATGTGTAGTATCACCTCTTAAAGTTTTGTCTATCTTTTATGAAACACCCTATATTTTAGTAAATAGAAATTAGAATGCTTGCCTATGCAACACATATGAAATTCATTAAAAATGTTTTCTATGCCTGCAAAGAAAGCATCAAACTAAGTTATATCTAAAATAAAATTCTTCCTCAATTTCTTTGAAATAACCTGATAATCGATCTCCACATAAAAGTATTTCTAAAGATATTCATTAAGAAATATTTTACATGTAACAAAGACGTTTGTATTAAAAAGATCAACTTAAAAGAATAAACAATTTATTACGCCCACACATCTTCTACTTAATAACACGATAAGTTTTTTTTTTGCATAAATACGCTCCATAAAATTTAAAAAATAGCATAAAAAAGTCTTTGTCTCAAATGTCTAAGCAAACAAATATATTTTTATATTTTTATTTTTATTTTTTTATTATTTTTTTTTAGCCAGAATCTTA
The DNA here is from genome assembly GCA_963931845.1 of Maratus michaelseni. Classification (NCBI taxonomy): domain Eukaryota; kingdom Metazoa; phylum Arthropoda; class Arachnida; order Araneae; family Salticidae; genus Maratus; species Maratus michaelseni. The sequence goes on from OZ007590.1 coordinate 328,962,265, forward strand.
AAAAAATTAAATATATGATGTCAACGAATGACTTCGAACTACAACGAATGTTAATTGATGACTTTGAATGATGCCAAATCGATTCTAAGAGAGAACCATACAAATGATCGGTTACAAAATAATTAAATAAAAATGAAACAGAAAAATTAATAAAGTGTTTTTCCTGTCTATATGTTTAACTTTGTCTACAATCTGACACTCTAATATAACTGCAATTTAAGTTGCCTCAATTTTTATTGTTTTAGATAATATTACTTTGCTAATAAATTTAATCTAGTTTAGTTATTGATTATGTAAGAAAAATTAGCTAAGCAAAATTGTTTTCGTAAGCACTTAATAACTTGAATATAACATTTGTTAGCTTTGAAAAAAGAATCCACAGAAGAAGAAAACAGTGTGTGTATGTTTTAACAAGTAAAACTTAAACATATTTAGATTTTACCAAATTTGAAATTTTTAATGTAAAAATCATAGAAAACATTTGAGTAAAACCAGGCTTTCTATACCAGTAAAAGAAAATATCGCTATATCTAAAACAGCCCTTTCCTACGTACTTTTGTTTTGAAGTAACGTGATAACCATTCTTCACATAAAAACATTTCTGTAGATATTCATTGCGAAATATTCTGCAAGTTGCAAAGGCATTTGCATTTAACAAGATCAATTTCGTAGAATAAACAGTTACCACCATATATGTACTTTTAAATAACACAATAATTTTTCATATGCAAAAAACCTTTCTATGAAATTTCAAGAATAACATAAAACAGTCTTTCTCTCAAATATTTAATCAAAAAATTATTTATTTCAGCGATCATCTTTTTAAAATTTAAATAAATGCCTATCACTTCTCTTGATGATAAATTGATTCTATAAGGCCATTAAAATAACAAATTATGAAATAATAAAAAAGAAAATTTATTAAACAAAAATGTTTCCTGTCTATATATTTAACTTTTTCTGCAATATAAACTTCTAACAAGATTAACTGTAATTTAAATCCTCTTAGTTTTTAATGCTTTAGATAATATTACATATTTTTTTTCATCAGTCATCTTTTTCAAAATTTAAATAAATTGTTATCACTTGGAATGATGACAAATCTGTTCTAAAAGCCATTCAAATAACTTATTACGAAATAATTAAATAAAAGTACAGTAGAAAAATTAATAAAGTAATATTTTCTCTCCTTAAAAACGCAAATTTGTTTACAGTCTGAACTTTTAACATGATTAATTGCAATTTAGGTCATCCAAAACGCTAGTGTTTAGGATAATATTTTTTTGCTTAAACATTTAATGTCATTTGGTAAGAGATTGGATAAGATACACTACATAAAGAAATATTTCAGTAGAGTGTTTCATGAGTAACTGAAAAAAAATTCAAATAAGGGGTAAAAAGTACACATATGTGTTACAATAAATAAAAACAAAAATGTATATAGATTTTTGAATATTACATCTATAGTTGTATAAAATATTAAATAGAATATAGAACATCTATAATTATTAAAATCGGAAGCATAGGGAATATTAAGAAAATTCTTTATTTGTTTCTACAAAGCCATTAAAATAACAAATTATGAAATAATAAATAAGAAAAAAGAAAACAGAAAACTTATTAACCAAAAATGTTTTCCTATCTATATATTTAACTTTATCTGCAATATAAACTTCTAACAAGGTTAACTGTAATTTAAATCATCTTAGTTTTTAATGCTTTAGATAATATTACTTTTTTTTCAGCAATCATTGTTTTCAAAATTTAAATAAATAGTTATCACTTGGAATGATGATAAATCAATTCTAAAAGCCATTTAAATAACTTATTACGAAATAATTAAATACAAATATAGTAGAATAATTAATAAAGTAGTATATTTTTCTTCTTAAAAACGCAAATTTGTTTGCAATCCGAAATTCTATCATGATTAATTACAGTTTACATCATCAAAAACATTAGTGTTTTGAGAATATTCTTTTGCTTAAACATTTAATGTCATTTGGTTAGAGATCGGATAAAATACACTACATAAAGAAATATTTCAGTAGAGTATTGAGTAACTGAAAAAAAAAATCCTCATAAAAATGTATGTATATGTGTCACAATAAATAAAAACAGAAACGTACATAGATTTTTGAATATTACATCTATACTTACATAGAATATTAAATAGATTATAGAACATCTATAATCATTAAAATCGAAAGCATAGGGAATATTAAGAAAATGCTTTTTATGTCAATAAAACAACGCATCACACATTGCTATATATATATATATATATAATCTTTTCTGTTTTTGCTTTGAAGTAACCTGGTAAACGTTCTTCACATAAAAGTATTTCTGAAGATATTCATTAAGAGATACTTTGTAAGTTACAAAGGCATTTCCACTTAACCAAGATCAACTTCATAGAATAAACAATTTCTTCCGCCCATTTTACCACTAAATAATACAATCAATTTTCTTTTGCATGAAAAATTTCCATGAAATTTCAAGAATAGTATAAAGAAGGCCTTTCTCTCAAATGCTTAAGCAGACAAATAAAACTTTTAAGTTTTTTGTTTTTTTCCCCCATCATCTTTTTGAAAATTTAAATAAATGATTATCACTTCGAATGATACCAAATCGATTCTAAAAGTCATTCAAATAACATATTACGAAATAATTTCAAAAAGGCTTAAAATAAAATTCCCATTATTTATAAATAGATTTTGTCGCAATATTCCTTAATCTTATTTATCAGCAGAACATTTATGGCGTCGATTTCAGAGGGAAAAAGTATTTAGTTTTTTATGAAAGTGGGAAACAGACGAGATACATTATTTTCCGTCTGTAAATCCTCCAGATAAGATTTCGGCTTCCAATTGTCATCGGAATTGTGAAAAATGTGATTTGGCAATTGGAGGACATATATCAAAAACCGATTTAATTTGCCGTGAATCTGCTGAATGAGGCTGTATCATTAAATATTTCTTTTTGAGACATTTCTATTTGAATAGGTTTTTTAAGTTTTAATAAAAATAATCGATAATTTGATCTTATGTGTTGCATTTGTAACAAGGATTTATTTTTCGTTTTTTTTACTTTTCTAAATTTTAAATCGTCGATTACTTGAAATATGATTTAGTTTTCAGTACATAAATAAAGATTAAAAATATATAATAAAATTTATTTTTTGATGTTTTCTTCTGGTTTTTTAATTAAATGAAAAATTTAATGTTCGCAAATCAATTGAAATTTTTTATTAATTGAAAAAAAAATTAATAAGTCAAAATTATGGAAACCTCTTGTAAAAACTCGATTTCTAAAGTTTGATAGTCCATAACGACACTTAATTTTCCAGCAAAATCATAAAATTGTATACCAGTTTAAAGGTAACTTAATCTGAAATTGGATTCAATAATGATCAGAAGGATATATTTTTATAGTAATAGCAGTTGTCACAAAGAAAACCAAAGCGTATGGAAAAAAAAAATACCGAGCTAATTAATTCTTATTTGAGTTTAGCATTAATAGCAGCCTTAAAACGCATTCTCATGAACTGAACCAAGTTTTTATTGTTATTATTATTATTTTTAAAGCTAAGCGACTGTTTTAATATGAAACCAAGATTCAGTTATGGCTTTTGTTAATTAGGCTTGCTTCCGACAAACAAATTTCTTTAGTTGTCTTCATAGACCTTCATTTGCGTTAAGGTCTGGGCTATTCTCAGGCCATTTCTTCTCTGGGTTTTAATTAAATTGAAACCCCTTTTTGAATACAGTAGCAGCATGACATGGAACTGAATTTTGTTGAAATAGAAATATTTCTTTATATTGGAAAATATCACGTATGGAATTCTCCAATTTTTGTTAAAGTATCTCATTCATGTATTTTTTTTACATGTATATATTCCCATATATCACACTAATTATACCCGTACCTTTTATCTCATTCAATATGAGATCGTACCATTGTTTGAGATCGGCGATCGATTACCCGAATGATCATCTCAGTCATGAAAATAATATTTTTATAGCGTTTATACTTGGACTGGAAATTATAGCTGAGCACGCAGGAATGTAAGAAATTTTGTTTACGACTTGGTGTAAGCAAGTGTGTTGGCTTGTTTTACGGCTGTTTTATTAAGCTTTGTTTACGGCTTGGTATAAGCAGTAATATAAATGCCTATCGCATTTGACTCAAACATAGAAGTCAGATAACACTGATAGTTGACGCTACTATCTGGGGTATACTGTCGTAACATTTACATTGATCGCCTGAGAGAAGTTCCTTTCAAAGCTACAATTTTCTTATTTTTTGCAGTTATTTGTGCTTTTTTAAACAGAAAGTTCATTTGTAAATGAAAAGTAATATATTCTTTCTAAAATGTCGTACTGCTGTGTGCCTTATTGCTGTTTATTCAGTAATATCAAGGAAAATATGTCATTTCATCAAATTCCTGTATACAATCGTCGAGTCTCATGGCTGAAAGCGATATTTGTAAATGTGAAATAAATGAAACTGTTCTAAGTAAAAATAATGGTTTCAAAACAAAATTGTAAAATTGACATTTGAGATCCTGATCTGAAGATTTGCTTGTTTCCTTACTACAATCAGGGTTCTGTATAGATTTTTCTGACAAGATCCTGTTTTTCTGAAATTGTGAAAAGTTTTTTTATATTTGGGAAAATTCTAGTCATAATTTTGTGAATTTGAAATTATCGTTATATTAAGGCTTCATTTTATCTATCTATCCTTTACACAGGAACTTTTTAACGTATGTAAAAGCTAAGTAATATGTTTCTTTGACAAGTTAAATTATTTTGTGATAGGTCAGATTTTATTTTTAAATGATTAAATTTGCGAAAGATTCAGTTTGGAAGCGAAAAAGTTTTTTGAAAGATCTATTTTTACGACAAAGAATTTTGTGAATTGTCCTGTTTTGGGATGAAAATTTTTATGAAGGGTCTGTTTTAAGACGAGAATGTTTGTGAAGTGAAAACAGAAAGTTCATTTGTAAATGAAAAGTAATATATTCTTTCTAAAATGTCGTTCTTCTGTGTGCCTCTTCATTCAGTAAAATCTAGAAAAATATTTTATTTCATCAGATTCCTGTGTACAGCTGTCGAGTCTCATGGCTGAAAGTGGTATTTGTGAGGTTGAAAAAGTTTTAAGATGAAAATTTTTGTGAAGGGTCTGTTTTAAGACGAGAATGTTTGTGAAGGGAAAACAGAAAGTTCATCTGTAAATGAAAAGTAATATATTCTTTCTAAAATGTCGTTCTGCTGTGTGCCTCTTCATTCAGTAAAATCTAGAAAAATATTTTATTTCATCAGATTCCTGTGTACAGCTGTCGAGTTTCATGGCTGAAAGCGGTATTTGTGAGGTTGAAAAAGTTTTAAGATGAAAATTTTTGTAAAGGGTTCTTTTAAGGGCCCAACAATAGGGTGTATCAAAGTTCAATAAAAATTTTTTTTACAAAGGTGGGTCTCACCCTCTAAAAAGTTTCTTCTACTCCTATTATTAAAATATATGAAGTTAGAGCTCATTTGGAAAAGATTAAGAGGTCCCTCAAGGTCACAGAAGTTCACTGATTTTTGTAAAAATATGGAGTTTTAACCAAAAGTATAAGTATTGATTAATTATATATTTTATTTCCATTAATAAATCTTTAGTATATATTTTAACAAAATAAAATAATAAAAAGCCTGATCAAATACAAAAACATAATTAAAAGCTGCACATCTGCTAATTTTATATACTTTCACGATAGTGCTGTTCTTGTATAAAATAACATTGTACCATTTTGGGAAAAATTAAGTTTGTCAATAAGACATAAGCAGCATATCTTAAAAAAAGATTAAAGATTTAAATGGCAAACAAATAGGCTTAATGAGAAATCGAAGAAAGAATAATGCAAAAGACCAAGAGAATCAAAGAGCGAAAATCGGGATATCTTATTTGACATAAGTCACACGCTAATTCGGAACAGCTTATTAAAAATGAAGTGGATCGGTCGTTTCTCAGATTACAAAAAGAAACTAGGAAAGGTTGTATTGGATCTCTGAACAGAAGGCTTTCTACATGTGAGAAAAGATCAGGTGAACAACAGAAAAAATTTGCAAAGCGATTGAAAGAAGCTGTTTTATCTAAAAATTCCTTTGCTTTATCAACTGCATCTTTTACATCAACAATGGCTGAGACTAAGACTGAAAGTAAAAACTGTAAACAAGACTTTGATGATGAATATGCTGCCGAAATTACACCAGAAAAAAAATTACATTAGAAGCACACAGGTAAAGATGAACGAAGATGAAGGTCTGTCATAACACCAAAAGTTGCTGCTCCTTTTGGCAGAAATAATATAAGCACAAGAAAGTAACATTGTTACTTGCAACTGTCTTGAACATGGCTGCTGATGGTGATACTGAAGCAGACTGTTCAAAAAGTACTGTCCATCGAGAACACTTACGTAATGAAACGGTGTTGGACCGTCAAGTGGACCTGAAATTATTATCTTTAAAACATTTAGAGAAAGATGGATTGAACTTAACCACCACAATCCAAAATGTCAAAAAACGCGATTAATACCAGCATCCGACACTTTGCAAACTTTTATTATGAATCAACTTTTGATAGTTGCTAAACACTCTTCTAAAGATGATTACAGAGAACTATTAAATCTTTCCGTTCTTATGATTGGATTAGATGTGAACAATATTATTTGGAAACCATGTGCTCTCCACAGACCTCAATGGGAGACAAAAGCCATTTATTCATTAAAAATTGAACTACTGTTTGATGGAAATGAATCTATAATGCAATTTACAAAGGTTCAATCAGTTTGTTGTATGCGTATACATTCAATCATGGTACAGATGTCAGTCTATTGTAGATGCACCAGTGAACGACATTTTACTGATACAAAGATTGCATTAATATGATGATATAAAACTACGAAAAAGAGGGCTAAAGATGATTCTACATCACTCCTAGTATTTAAGTGAAGAAATTGCCACTCTTTGTTTGTTTTCAAAACTTCAGAGTGCCAAGGAGAAATAGATGTTGATAAAATCAGTGAAAAAAAGAATTTGTACTTAATTAAGAAATTTCCTGTAAAATTTGATGACTAAAATATCTCTTATAGCTTCTTTCATACCGCACAAATAGACGACAGCTTCCAAAGCCAGACTGTTGAGAAATTACCAGAAACACAATCTTTTAAAGAAACTGAAGAAATTGTTAAACATTTGCCGTGTGTTAATGACTGTGCTAAGCGAGACTTAGCATTAATCGAAAGTTTTAATGATGCAACAAAAATTGAACAAAAACAGCATATTGCAGATAGTTGACATCCATAGAAAGAACTTTAATTAGTGCAACCGTAACATCTTCAAGATATGTAAAAGTGATTAATTATGTTATTTACATAACGTTATGCAATATTTTCCTCTTTATTATCTTGTTAAACTTGACAGGTGAATTTTGCTTTAAAAGCTTTTTTACATCGCATTTTGCAATTTTGAATAACGTTCGTTTTTAGTCATTTTCTTCGTTTTTTTCTTTTTTTTTCTATACTAAATATTACCGATGGAGCGCATTCTTTTAGAAACAACATATTAAATGCATGTAACTTAATATATATATATATATATTTAAAAAAATAATAGTTTGGTAAGTAACTGTAAAATATTATGGAATTAAAACTATTTTTAAAACTTTTTGGCGACCTTGAGGAACCTCTAAATATTTTTTTTCCATCTGAAATTTTACAAGAGAATCTAAATACCCCAAAAGAAAGGGTGAGAGTTCAAATATTAAATTTTTTTTTGGAACACCCTACCCAACAACTTCCTAAACACATATCTGGCAATAAATGCAATTTAATCAAACATTGAAAACGGAAATTAATAGAATTTTAACAACTCGTGTGACTTAAAAAAGCTCCTCTATTAAATAAGGACGGCTTTAACACCATGAAGACCTTACTTTCTGGCTTTGCTGTTTGATTATTCATATCTGTATATTAAAGAATACAATAAATATTAATTAAATTTATTGTAGTAATGAAATTAGCAAATTTTCATGTCGGGGTCTCGAACGTCAATTCTGCAATTTCATTTTAAAATCCTTTTAATTTCGTATTTAAATACTTCAAGCCACTGTTTCGTTTCTTTCATATTTGTATTATCAATTACTGCAAGTAATATATCAAGTACTTTCAGGAAATTTAATTAATAGGAAATACGATTCCATGCACTGATGTTCCAAGACACCTTTTTAATATTTTTACTCCCCCCTCCCCCTCCTCCCATTGCTTCAATAATTTGATAACTGTATTTCTCTGAAATTCAGTATTTAAAATAATCTATCTAAAATAATTAAATTATTGATCTTGTGATAATAACAATAATTAATACGGACAATTAACTATTCTCATAAATATTTTATTAATTATGAATATTCTAATTGTTTAATTTATTTTATAATGACTATTTTTATTCATAAGTATGCTTTAATTAACTTCTGATTCTAAATACAATCATAAAAACAATTATCTATTACTTTTTGAAGGGTGTCCAGTACAGAAATTTATCTAATTTACTAAAATTTATCTAATTTAATATATTTCTGTTATTACAATTAAATTTTGAACCAAAATGAGAAGTGTAACAAAGAGGTTGTTAAAAATAATTGATAGATTAATATAACGTTTAAAAAACTTTAAATATAATAAATATAACTATTAATTCAAAAATAATTGGAACTGAATTTTAAAAGAAATTCCTTAAGGGTGTTCATTACTAACAATTTTACCCTACATTAATTTTGTTTATTAATCTTATTATTAGTCTGTAATAAATAGTGAAACAGTAGTGGATTAAAGTAGTGTAAATAAAAAGTAGTGGATTCAATTAAATTAATAAATTTTAATTTAACCCACTACTTTTATATTTTGCAGTAACCTTTTTAAAATACAATCTTTCATTTATGCTCATAGTTTTTGATCCATTAATTAAATTTTATGCGCAATTTTACAGTGCAATTGTATAGTGTTAATAAAAATTTCCACTCTGTTGATATTGTTTGTTTTATTTGTGTAGGGAATCTATTTACAAATAAAGGTAAGTGCTATTAATTTATATATTATAATTAATTAAAGAAAGAACTTTTATTTTAAAAGCAAATAATTTATATTAAAAATATCAGTTATTACAGCAATTTAAATTAGTATTTATACAAGAAGAGAAAATAAATAAATTAGTGAAATTCTATAAATTAATTAAAAAATTTGTAAGCAATTTTTTTTAACTATATATTTTTTTAACTTTCCATACAGCCCATTCTCAATACAGCCTTTGTTTATGTTATTTACCGATAGGTGTTTAAAGATCATGACAGTTGTCATCAATAGATTAGACTGTACTTTGGGGTAAAATAGACTTCTAATTTTTGTATGGGAAAACAGTGAATGCGAGAGGCATTTATATTACGGAGATAGCGATCCAACTGAGTTAACAATATGGCGTCCAAAGTTGTATTTTTATCTGAAAAAAAAAAAAAAAGATGACTACATCTGAACAATTAAAAAGACACAAACACAAGATGACGGTGGAAAAATTTAAAATCATAAATAGATCGTTATTATTTTATGTTGGTAATTGTAAGTCAAACTTCGAATGAAAACATATTAGATTTACGAGTAAAATAAAGATATTTTCAAAAAAATTGTTATAACTAGAATTAAAGTAATTTAACTGATTATTATGAATGATTTTGACTTAAAATTATTTATTTGATAGGGAAAATTATTCATTTATTTAAGCTAAGAATAAATTTTAAAGGATCGTTGTAAATAATAAATTTAGATTTAAATATTTAATTAAGATCGTTAGAATTAACTAAGATGATTGTTAAAATGAATTAAGATTTTAATTAGGAAGTTTATAAAAAAATTTTGATAGGTAAAAAAATAAGGAATGTTATATTATTTTATAATACTATCTTTTAATTTTGATATTTGAATAGTTAATATTTTCTTTGATATTTCATTTCGAAATCATAATCGAATAAAAAGAAAATTTCCCAATCAACAACATATTCTCAGAAAATCGCATATGAAAATAACTTTTATGCATCTACATATACATATTTCTTTATACATAATAAATCAATGTAACAAAGAACAGGTATTCGAAAATAACCATTTTCCTCAGAATAGTAGTGAAAAACGGCCACTACGCTTGGAAATAAACTAATACTAGACTTTCTGGGAGCCTTTTTTTGATTTGTATTATTTTCTGAATACAGAATGCTTTCTTCTGATAGATTAAATACAGTGTTAATCTATTTTTTCTTTGGTATACGTTTTACGAGTAAAATAGCAAACATTGAAAAAATAAATGTGTTTTTGTTAAACATATCACTATACATTAAAATAAATGATCAGCGTAAAAAATAGCACAAATAAAATACATATAAAGTAGGAACCAGCTGTCGTCATATAGGACTATAACTTTTCCATATACGTCGCGAAATATCATATACATCATATATTATTATTATGTCATATATGTTTTATAATTTGGCAATAATTCTTGGTCACTTGGCGATTCATTCTTGGGGGCAGCTATAACACAAAAGTATCTTTTATTCTTTATTACATGCACGCATACATGAGCAAAAAAAAGTTTTGAGTAAAATACATTTAAAGTTTCAAATATTGTATTTCACATTGGGCTACTTGAACTGTACATAATGGATCATTTGGAGTGTTGTAAAGATTAAAACAATTTCATAAAGGTAATTATTTGTTCTACTCGATAATATGATGAAAGATCGTGTTCTTTTTTTTTTTAGTATTTTCAAAGTATTAAGAAAATATAGTATTTATCTTTCATCTTTCACATATACATCGTCCAATTAAATTAACAGTAAAAAAAAAATTGCCTGGAACTGTAAGCATTTAATGCAATTAAGAATCCTGCAAATTTATTATTTTCACATTTATTATATTTCACAATGAAATATACGGACTGATGTAAAAAGAAGATCATTTGTTAATGAGAATTATTTGTTGTACTCAATAATGTGATGAAAAGATCCTGCTCTTTTTCTTAAGTCTTTTCAAGATATTAAGAAGGTTTATCTTTCACATGTACTTCGTCCAATTAAATCAGTAGTGAAAATGAAATTCAAATTTCCTTTGAACTGTAAGCAGCATTGAATGTAATTAAGAATTCTGTAAATTTATTATTATCACATTTAATATATTTCACAATGAGATTCACAATGGTATATTCAGACTTATATAAAGATAAAAACAAGATTATTTAGTAATGAAAATTATTTTATCTACTCAATAAAAGGATGTTTTTTTTCTCTTTTTTCAAAGTATTATGATAGCTTAATACATATATTTCACATAAAGTTTTTCCAATTAAATCAATATTAAAAAAATTAAAATTCATTTGGCCAGTGAGTATTTTGTGTACTTCAGAATTCTGGGAATTTGTTATTTTAGAGTTATTTAATATAAGATATTTCAGGAAGTACAGAATCTTTTAAAGTTGATCTGAAAGTGTTGGAAGGAAATATTAATACTAATGTACAAGTGTAGATGAAGATGCACCACGTCCAAATAATAACTTCGAAGATTGTAAATACAGTAACAATATAGAAGTGAATATAATTTATCATGACAAAGGGTCAGAATATCAGGAGCAGATAATACAGAGAAAAATGGTATTACATTCGTGTGTAAATCAGTAGGCTTATTAGCTTTTGAGAAATTTCACCAATCTCTTGACATTCAAATACGTTACAGATACGCGAAGCTACTAACAGAGTCTTATTAAAGTCAGCGAACTATTTGTTTAAGTCTTCTAAAAATGGATGTTAAATTTTGAAAACTCAGAAAATATAGTCTCGGTGTCCGATACAGGAAAATTAATACAAATACAGACATAAAATAAGGTATAAAATTGTATGCTTGCTTATTTTTGTGTTTATATAAAGAACAACAACAAGAAAAAATAATAACGGAAAACAGACTGAGAAGCTCACGAATTAATTAATCTAAATACATTTACGTAAGACGACATTTTAAGAAAGACTGTAAATAACGCTAAAAAATGGGTCATGAGTTATTTACGTATGACTATTTTGGGCATGTTGCTTTATTCTCAGGATACAAAACTGAAATTTTGGATTAGTTAAAATTTTCACACAAAGCAGCATGTGCTTAATACTCCAAACGTGGGGCAGTATTTTTGCATATTTGTTTAGTGATTCATAAAATAAGAGTTACGAAAAGAATCGGTATGGGGATTTGTATTAGAGTACTTTACATATTGTTGTCATAGCAACATTTCACAGCTCACTGCTAAGCAAATTGAATGGTAACCTGATTACGATTATTTTACTACTGTGGCAGTCATCTCTAATCAGAATACCATCCATTTTGCTTTGGAGCATGCTGTTAGATGTTGCTATTGCAACATCTCTCATTTGTACGTAAGCTGGCTGGCAGTTTTATTATCTATACAATCTAATCTATCATATAGAGAAATCAACAACGCTAAAATTGGTGGAAAAATGTGCAAAACTTTAATCCTGTTTCGGTTGCAATCAAAATCGTAACACGTTCGGAGATAAAATTTTGGAAATAATTTTGATATTAATGAGGTGGAGAAACGTTCAGTTTAATTGAGATATGTATTTAGTTTTTAATCACAATTATCTTCCTTAATCGCAATTATATAAAGGAAGAAGAATGTTTTATGATTTTTCGTTCTGAAGCAAAGATAAATAATATCCTACGATAAAAATCAATACTGAACAGAAAATTAAATTTTTAAGTTTAAACAGAAGTTAAAAAATCCCAACAAAATTAGAACTGTCAATAATAAGTGACTGAGAACAATTGAAACTAACCACCAAATAAATACAAAATAGATTGAAATACACGTTGGAAATTTAAGCTCTGACAAAAAATACTATAGAATAATAGAAAAAAATACATTAGCCAAGAAAATAATTTAAGATTTGAACCAAAATTTTAATTCCCAGTTTCAGTATCTTCTTGAATATTTTTTAATGCCAAATTTTAACATGCAAGAGAAGCATGCAATGGCAAAGAAACAAGTGATTATTTCATCTCAAAGTTTCTTTAAGCCCACCGAAAGGTTAATATCTAAATATCTTCAATAAATACTAGAAAAATATGCTCTCGCCAAGTTTGGGCAATAAATCGCCCAACTGTGGGACGATCACAGTGTGAATTTCGCCAAATTGGCAGTTAGAGCGTGACCTACGTTATACACGGCCGGTGCATGACGTTTAGAACGTCACATAGAGTGGATCCTTTTTACACGGCGATTGGTGCAAAACAGTGGGCACGCCGCTTTGCACCAATCACCGTGTAAAAATGATCCGCTCCATGTGACGTTTTAAACGTCATGCACCGGCCGTGTATAGCATAAGTCGCGGTTAGAGAGAAATTAACTGTTTTTCAACGATTTATTTTAGACAAAAAAATTAGCAATATTTCGCCAAGTATCCCCATGTTTGAGGAGAAGTGTATGCGTCTGTACGCGCTCACGTGTGTGTACATGCAAGTATTACTGTACATAACTATACAGCAACGAGTTTCTTCTCTTTTTATATTTTTTAATGCCATGACATCATCATCTCATGAGGTAACATCATGATGTCATGTTTTTGCTTTATAATATAGATAAAGCGAGCTTCATGTAGTAAATAAAATGATCGTGATAGTTTCTGGAAATTAACATCCTACATTTTATAAGATTTAGATGCTATACTAACTTTTAAACAGGCATAAAGAAAAACGATAAAATATGTTAATTCTTTCCATTTGAAATATCCCGATTAAAATAACCCTTTTTTTCGGAAATAATATTTAACTCTGTTTTTCATTTTCCACAAGAATTTCAGATATCGTAAGTGAAACTGACGCATCATTTTTATGATGTCATTAAAGTAGGGATTTCCTTGCCAAATCCCGATGGGAAACGATAGAAATTTGCCTTCAAATTGCTGCCACAGTGTTGGAGAGAATGTGATCGTGTTGGATTTCCAATATAGAGTCGATTTTTGTGTTTGAAGTGCTGAACTGGTTTCTATTTATGTGAATGTTATGTCAGAAAGAACACAACTATATGCTAGTTTTTTTTTAAACCTATTTATTTTTTTATAATGGGATCTTTTTTTAATAAGTTTTTTTTCTTTTTTTTAAAGAATAAAAAAAATGTTTGAAGCAGAATATGATACAAATTAAATTAAATTTATAATTTTTCGTAATTTTTTACCAAATAGAGACTTATATTTTTCAAAGAAGTGTTAAAAAATACCAATTAAATGAAAAAAAAGTATTTATTAATTCGTTTCTATTTACGTAAAAGGGTTCTTAATTCTTTTAAGAATATGAAATGTTTATGGTTAAAATGTTTTATGCTTTTATCTAATGTAGAGTAAAAAAATATTTTTCATATATACTTATGCAATATACAACCGAAAACTATTTTAATACAGTTATGTAACAGACATTGCAAACACACACACACACACACACACACACACACATATATATATATATATATATATATATATATATATAGTCAATTTATGTGTGAAAAGTGCTGAACAAGTTTTAATTTTCGTGATTGATATTTAAAAAAAATCAGATATGCTAGGTTATTAAAGTACTTATTTTTTAATAATTAAAAAAATATATATACCTAAGAAATCAAAAATATCTGAAGTAGAGTATGAAATAAAATAAATATAATTTAAAATTCTGCTAAGTAACGTTCACTTATTTTCCTCAATACAAAACGAATAAAAAATGTACTGTATACTTCCAAAATGCAATTGAAACTTTAGTGTGCATGGTTAAATAAATATGTATATGTTTCGGTTAATATCATAAATCCTGTAATTATTAATAATAACCTGTCATTATGAACGGTCATTAATAATAATAACCGGCTAGTTTTAATAATTACCGGATTTATCATATTGAGCATAACATATACACTGCGTTTCGAAATGATATGAACGCTCAATAATTTTGTGATACTATGGTAAAAATCCATAAATTATTATCATAAAACGCCATTCTGGGAACAAGTACTATAATCGGTCATAATACATAACGAGAAAAATGGAAATCAACTTTTAAATTCATTGGGAATATAAATTATCTAAAGAAAAGGTGTTTCAAAATGATATGAACACTGACCGAAATTACCTTTAAACAGGTATTTAACCCATTCGGGACCATGGGTGCATATATGCACCCTCAAAAAGAGCATACATAATTTGTTTTAGGCACCAGTAAAAAATAAAAGTAATATTTGCTTTCTCTAATTAGAATATTTTTGTGACAGTTCAAGTAGAGGTAGCTTTTTTTTAAAAAAGTGGTGCCAACCGAATAAAATTTGTGTAAAAGCCACCGGTCCCGAAGGGGTTAAACTGTACAGGGCTATCGAATGCCACTCCGAGAAGAAGAAACCGAAATTAGCAAATTAGTTTAATACGTAAAGATACCTCGCAGACCTGGGAATTTTTTAAAGTGACCGCAAAGTGAGTTCGAAGATCGCAACGTCGAAGCGGTCGTAAACGCAATTTCAGTGGGTTTAAGAAAATAAAAAAAATGTGGCTTTTAAGGAAAAGGAGTTTTAGAAATAGCTACAGCAAAAAAAATTGAAAATATCTCCAGGTGTAAAACTGATTTTCTGTTACAAGAGGATTATGTATCGAAGAAATTTCCAGGATGTCCGCAAAAGCCGTCTAAAACAGCAAAAAAGGGCCATTATACAGGACCTGAGCAATGGAAAACAATGTTAGGTGAACTTGAAACAGATTCACTGATAGCGGTGTAAAAAACTTTTTCAAGAGTAGACGACTGCTATAAGACATTGAAGTACAAGAAAAGAAAGCCCGAACAACGTATGACTAAAAAGCACCAGAAAAATTGTCTGGATTGGTGAAATGAACACATGTCCTGGAAGTTCGAGTATAAAAGAGAAATATTTTCTGATCAATTTGGATGGTCTTGACTGTTGGTCTTATTATTAGCACGATCTGAGCAAGGTGCCTGAAATATTTTTAAAACTTCATCAGGCGAGAGACTCACTCATGATTTGAGTTGAGTTTGGATTTGATGGTAAAGTCAAAGTTGTGTTTCCCTCTGGCCGGATAAATACATTAAGATGCCAAGATCTACATGAAGAAAACTTCTTTCCTTTAGCTTGGGCAATTGATGAATTTTCTGGATGTTACAGCAGGACAATGCATTCACCCCCACGGAAAATAGAACTTATGAATAGTTCCTGAATAATGGTGGGCATCTGAATGCCATGACAATCTGTTTACCCTGATTTAAACCCAATGGAAAAGATGCGGAGTCTACCAGTTAGAGCAGTTAATTCAAATGGAAAACAATATGCCACAAAATTTTAAAATTACACGATGATATCATCGATTACTGGGAAAAAATCGACCAAAACACATTCTGTCCACTCCAAGCCTGATCGTATTTTTGAATTAATTAAAAAATTCTAGTGCATACAATGGCTACTAAGCTGTATTTCTGGTCAGTGTTCATATCATTATGCAACTCCTCAAAATGGAGAATTACAGTTTCCTTCATCTAAAACTGACTGTTTCAATTACATTTTGTTATAAAACATAAATATTTGTATTATTTCTAACTTTCTGTGTCTTAACTTTCTTTTGTAGCATTTTTCTTCTTTTTCGTGTTTGAAAAACTGGTGTTCATATCATTTTGAAACACATTATATATATGCATGTAATTTGTGGGTGTATGAACATGTGATTTCAAATATCCTAACTGATACTGACGCCTCATTTTTAAGATGTCATTAAAGTAGGGGTTTGTTTGCCGAATCCCCATCAGGAATTACAGAACTTTTCCTTCAAACTGTTGTCACAGAGTTGGAGAGAATGTGATCCAATCGCGTTCTATTTCAAATATAGAATAGTATTCTGTGATAGAAGTGTTGAACTGTCTTCTACTTATGCGAAGGATACGGTCGAAAGAACACGAAGATTTGCTAGTTTTTTTTATATATTCATTTTTTTTCATGGATTATTTATGTTTCTATAAGTATTTTTCTCCCTAAAGAACTCGAAAGAAATAGAATTTGAAATAAATAAAGTTTAATTAAAAATTATTTTTGTAAAATAAGCTACTTGGTGTTTTTTCCCCAAAGATCTAATTATTCCTGAAAAATGCTAATTAAATGAACAACAATGATTTATTTTTATGCTATTACTTACTTTAAAAACTAGGTTTCTATACTTCCGTTAATAATATCCCAATTAAACATTTTGTATGCGTTCCTGAAATATACAGTTGATTAAAATTCTTATATATTTATGCAATATACGATGCAAAACTGATTATATGTTGTATAAAATTCATGCATTTTATCAAGGTAATTCATTCATTCATGCATTTAATAATTGAAATCACGCATTTTATAGAATTTACATGCCATACTGGCTTCCCATATGTCATGAAGTAAAGTAATAAAACGCGATAATTAATTCCTGTTGAATTATATTGATTAAAATAAACTTTTCCGGAAGTAATATTTAACACAGTGTTTTTCATTTCTCATAAGGATTTCAGATATCCTAACTGATACGGACGCCTCATTTTTGTGATGTCATTAAAGCAGGGATTTCCTTGCCAAATCCCGATCGGAAATGATAGAAATTTCCCTTCAGACTTCTGTCACAGAGTTGGAAAAAATGTGATCCAGTCGTGTTGGATTTCCAATATACAGTCGATTTCTATGTTAGAAGTGCTGAAATGGCTTCTATTTACGTGAATGATACGGTCGAGAGAACACGAGGATTTTCTACTTTTTTTTAATCTATTTAATTTTCTGATGGTTTATATATTTTTATAAATAGTCTTCCTTCTTTTTAAAGAATTGAAAATGTCCGAAGCTGAATATGAAGTTAAATTTAATATAAAATTATTCGTAGTCACTTGTTAACTGAGTACTACATTTTTCAAAGAAGCAATAGGAAAACTAATTAAAGAAACAAAAATTTATTATTTTGTTGCTATTTGTTTAAAAAACGGTCTTAATTCTTTTAAGAATGTGAAATATCTATGGTAAACATTTTTCATGAATCATTTATTATTTAGTTGAATCCCATTTTTTATATACTCAGGCTGATTGCATATTGCATAAGATTCATGCATTTTAGCGTGGTCAATAATACAATCAGGCATCGTATCATAGAAATCATACATTTTATAAAATTTAAATACAGTATTTGATTCCAATAGGACATAAAGAAAAATAATAATACATGTTAATTGCATGTCCCTATTGAATTATGGTGATCAATGTTGACTAGTGGCGATTATAATAACTTTTTATCTGAAATACTATTTAATACTCTGTTTTTAATACTTTCCAACATAGTTAAAATCTGTTTATGAATTCAGTTTGTCTGTCCGTGCTCTAACTCATGTAAATAATGTCGGATTGCCATGTAATTGGTATATGTTATTGAGGTTTACCATGGCATGATTAGATGATTGTTTTCATTAGATAATGGAAATGAAGTGTCTAGTTTTTAAAGTTCGTTTACAGCAGCACTCAAATGAATACTGATAGATTATGATCTATGGGGGAAAAATCGTTCGCAATATATTTTAATGATGTTACACTATTTCAAAAATATTGAAAAGGATATACATAATTGAGGTACAAGGTGTTTACCATAGAATAGGATGTATAACATTTATCGTTCATTTACAGGGACATACAAAACAATTCGGCTATAGTACTATGATTGATAATTGCTGGAAATACGTTTTTAATTGTGATATGCATTTTTAAATTTAACTTTATTTTATTTAATTTTTTAAATATTACATGGCATGTTTAAATTCTATAGATCATATACATGGCTGTACAAAATAATTCGAGCACATTTTATCTTATTTACGTAAATGGCTGAAGAGGAATTTTCAACTGCGATATAGGTTTCCTAACTGAACTAAATTTTGACGCACTGTGTTGTAGTATAGATAAAAAAACTATAGATCATATAAAGGGCTGCACAACAGAAAGGACCAAGGTGTATGAATATGAATTCTTTTGTTTTCAATGAATTTCATACATTCGATAATTTTGTTCAACAGAATTGATTTCTCTAAAAGGTATTGCAACCAGTTCGGTAATGATTTGGTGTTTATTTTTTTTTTACATAGAAGTATGAAGTGAGTGTGCAGTCCAACACACAGCGTAAAAAAATCGATGGAGAGCCACAAACAATTCCAAGTACACAGATTCATGCCAGGCAGAGTGGCCTACCATACGGCTTAAGCTCCACAAGCCCTGTCTGTTCCAAGTACACAGTATGGAAAACGCATAACACATTTGAAAAACCCAATTTCCGCAGTTACCATCTATAGCCTGAATACTATCCTAGGGCTGCACAAAATAATTAGGATAGTGTTCAGGCTATAGATGGTAACTGCATCATTTCTTTATGCTGTGTGTTGGACTGCACACTCACTTCATACTTCTATGTAAAAAAAAAAACCCAACCACCATATCATTACCGAACTGGTTGCAATACAGTTTAGAGAGATCAATTCTGCTGAACAAAATTATCGAATGTATGAAATTCATTGAAAACAAAAGAATTCATATTCATACACCTTGGTCCTTTCTGAGCTGTACTCCCCGGGATCACAGGTTCAGTCTCAGACAGCCCTTCCTAGTATTTATTTTGTATAATCTTCACATTTCTTGATCTCTAGGTGTCTCTTCTAAAGTACAAATTACGTTAAATATGATATTATTATGTAACGTCTGTTACATTACCACACAATTCTATTTGGTAAAACTGTCTTGTACTCTGATGTAGTGACAAGGGTTATGTTATCGTAGTAATTCTTACCATTGTAATAACTTTTAAAATGCTTTCAGTATCTCAATGAAAGGGCATATATAATGTTTTTGTCAAACCTGTAAATTTATAAATAGAAAATTGAAAAGCACTGGTAAGCATAATTCATCATATGAGTTATTACAAAATACTATGTAGTCTAATTTGTAAAAAAGATGTGTTCCATTCTTTGTGTGTTATCGTCGTATTGTAACAGGGTATATTAAGTGTATAGTATCCTAATTGGATGTTGTCTTTATAGTATTGTGTTTTCTGTGGTTATATATTGTTGGCATAATTCAGTATAAACTTGATTGATTTTCATAAATATGGTTTAATTAAGTACTGTTCTATAATAAGCCAATTGTAACCTGAATATTCTGTAAACCCATGATACCATATGTATGATGGGCATTTTTTAATGACTATCTATATAATGTCTGCTTATAAAAATTGGTAATATATACAGATGTTTTTATTTATGAAATACAGACATTAGCTCATTTTAAGATATAAATATATCTTTATATTACTATAAACCTGTTTAATTCTTAAACAAATCACAGATATTTATGTTGTAATGCGAAACTGTAAAATTTTAGCATAAGCATTGTAAAAGTCATTTGTAACGCAAGTTGCTAGTAGATTCGTCTGCCCCTCGTGATTGAACTATCACTCTAAAGCTTAAGCTGAGTTTCCAAGGTGGTTATCCCTATTCATACCTGTTTACTTGACACCATCTTTTATCTTATTAAACGGTGATGTTTTGTTACAGTATTCTGAATGTGTTGGAAAGTATTTCATAATCTATGCTCGATGCCCAATTTTTCTTTCTTGTTCATTTCTCACAAGGGTTTCAAATATCCTAACTGATATTTTGCGCCTCATTTTTATGCTGTCATTAAAGCGGAGATTTCCTTACCAAATCCCATGTCGGAAATGATAGAAATTTCCTTTTAAACTGCTATGACAGACTTGGAAAAAATACGATCCAGGCACGTTAGATTTCCAGCATGTAGTCGAATTTTGTGTTAGAAGTGCTGAACTAGTTTCTATTTATATGAACTATACGGTCGAAAAAACACGAGGATTTCCTAGTTTTTTTTTAATAATTTTTTTTTTTAATTTTCTGATGTATTTTTGCTTTTTAACTCTTTGGGATCGGGTTTTATTTTTTTAAATTTATTTTTAGGTTTAATAAATTAAATGTAGCTCTCGACATTAAAATAATAAGATTTAAGGAAATCTAACGAATATAGTTATTTTCCTTAATATTATTATGGTAATCAGCTAAGGAATAATTTTTGAAGACGTTTGGAAAATGTTGTACAACAGGCCATAATAGACAAAATTACAGTGTTTATTTATTTTTTAAAATCATAAATTGTTTGTTTGATCAAGTATCCCCAATTTTAAAATGTAATAAATGAAATACACCTTTCAAATAAAAATTCTCAGAAACACGGTAGGGTAGTCCAACCAGTAAATGAAAACACTTAAGCACATTAAAAAAAAAAAAGATAGATGATATTTTAATAAACAGTACCTTTTGGTGTCTGACAGTGCAAATACATGTGTTGGTATACAAATAATTAAAAAACAATAAAAGGGAGTTTATATTTCATTTGTTTGGGATGTTAGGGGTGTCTTAATACAAAGCTATACAAAAACCAAGTAAATGAACAGTTCTTACCAGTGAATTAACATGCAGCAGTATATAAAACCACTTAAGTTTCATAATATGATATTTGTTTTACAACTTCTACAAACGACTTATGACAAGTTTTTACTGAATTACGTGTTTTTAAAACCCAGCGTGATAATTAACTAGTAGGGAGTTTTAAAACCTTATTCTATTAAAATATTTACTAATTGTTCATTCATTGGGGGCTGTTCACTTGCTGGTCGGGCTACCTTATGCAGCTTTAAGCGAAATTTTCTTTTTGATATTAAATGCTGAAATATAAATCAAGTGAATGTAAAGATATATAATGTCATTACTAGTGCTGGGCATAACGATTATTTTGATTATTCGAATGAAACGTTCGGGCATGCACAGAAGTACATCTGTCAAACTTCAAATTTTCTTTATTCTACCACTTTTATATCTACCACTAGAAATTTTGAAAAAAAAGTTTATGCTTTTAATTAGAATTAGATTAGATGCCAGATAAAAATGAAAAATGTGTTTCGTTTACGAAATTATTTCTGGTAGTAATTGAATAATAAAAAAAAAAATTGAAGTTTGACAGATATGCTTCTGCGCATGCCCGAATGATTCATCGGAATAATCAAAATAATCGTTATGCCCATCACTAGTCATTGCTACATGGATATAATGACTGTAAATGGAGTAATTGTAAAGACAAAATAATAGTAAATGTAAAGAAATGTCCTATTATTAGGACATTAGCGTTAAAGAATTGAAAATATTTGTATTTCCTATAAGTAGAGTAAGTTATTATAAGCAGAATATCATAAAAATTTAATTTAATTTAAGATTCTTCATAGTGATTTGTTAACTAAGAAATTTGTATTTTTCTCTAAAAGAAATAATAAATAGACACTAGTTAAATGATCAAATGGGTCTTTCTTATAATATTACTATTAAGTTAAAAAAAATGTGTTGCTGTTGTTGTTGTTGTTGTTTTTAATCCTAAATGATCTAGCCAATCGGCTAGACCAAGTCCATGAGCCCAAAAATTTGGAGGAAGTCCAAAACGATGAAGGGACACTCCAAAAGGTCACTCCTAGTCAAGTCCAAACAGGATAGGAGATGGTCAGGGGTGGATGGCGCAGTCTTGCACTTTCCACAAATGGGGAAAATCTTGGTACCATTGTCAAATTAGTCAAATTAGTCAAATTAGTCAAATTGACTAAGTTAGTCAATTTAACTAATAAATAAATAAATTAATTAATAAATTAGTAAATAAAAATAGTCATTGTAAATAAAAATAGTCATCTATAGTAAATTAATAAATAAATTAGTCATTGTCAAATTAGTAACACCTATTGTGTTACTAATTTTATTCAGTATATTACATCTCAATCGAGAATTATTTTTATACAGTTATTTAATGTACAATCTAACACCATATTTTATGTAGTTATACAGTATACAACCGAAAACTACTATAATAAACTTATGTAATATATTTTATAAATATACAGTCCACGTCTCTGATAGAAGGGTTGAACTAGCTTCTATTTGTGTGTGAATGATGCTCTCGGAAAAATACAAATATTTCCTATTTTTGTTAAGCTATTTATTCCCCCCTCTCTCTCTGTATATATATATATATATATATATATATATATATATATATATATATACTGCATTAAAAAAAATGAAAAGGCTTGAAGCCAGAATGTGAAAGTAAGTTTTAAATTAAATTTTCCCTCAGTTAGTTTTACCTGATGTATTTTTCGGAAATAATTATTTAAAACCGTTACTCATTAAAGGAACGAAAGTTCCATGTTTCTACTTAACAAAAATTACATCTTTCTGAGCTTTTTAGAACAATAATTAAAAATAGAAAACTATTTTTATACATTTACAGTCGAAAACTATTTTATATGTACAATTGGTAAAAAAAGAAAGAAAGAAAGAGAACACAACCATACTAACTCTGCCACAAATTATCGCATACAAATGTAACTGGTACTAATCGATTAGCAATAACGTCTACTATTAGCGCTATACTTAAATTTTGCTTTGGGGAATCGCCTAAATATGGTAATTGTACCAAACTCGACAATTTTCAATATTAACACCTAATTTTGACATCATATTTAGATCCACCGGTAAATTTACCTTATAATACTAAACGTCATTCGGTCAAGTAGTTTAGCAATTAAGAAGGTTTAAATTTTGGTAAGACATCCTAATGTTAAATTAATTTTAATCGTTGCAAAACAGATTGGAATGCGGGTAGTTTTTTTAAAGCATAATTCCAAAACTACGCGACGATATGAGCTATAATGTGGGATTCGCATATTTGCAGCTTCTAGAAATCGATATCTGTTAAAATGAATTATGCGCTACAATTAATATTTTTTTCAAAAATAATTTCAAAATAATTTTTTTAAAAAAAATATATATTAATATGAAAATAGTTAATTCAGCTAGAATATTTTCTTTGTTTATGAATGTCTTTTTTCGTTCGTGCTTCTGCTTATTTTAGTAAATTTTTCGTCCAATAAGATATTTTTCTTATTTTATTTAGATTACATTTCTATATTTTATTATGGTATTCATGAACTTTTTTACAAAAAAGTGGTACAGACAATGCTGTTCCTATGCTGTACCTATGGCTATATTTTACCATTCAGTTTAGATTTCTATTTTTTCAGGTAGGATACATTCAAATGCGGTGAGTTTAATAATTTTATTTATTAAGAAACTAGCCGACATATATCGGGATTGGAATTTGCGTTCAAAAATGAACGAACGTCCAAAATTAAATTATTGCATGTTTTTATTTGATACAATGCACTGCGATATAAATAGAGAAAGGACACGGGATTTTTACAGCTTTAATTTTCAATTGACAGCACCGACTTTAAAGCTAAATAAATAATATTATTAATTAAAAAACACGAACTGATTTTTTTTCAGCGCTTTAACAATACTTAGTAATTTACTATGTATTAGTAATGAAGAGTCTCTAGTCGACAATGATAATCGACTAATTACTTATTTTTTTGGTTTAATTTTACAGCAAACTATCATTATTCAGAATGATCGTGATGCTGACCCGGATGATGAATTAATTTCTAATAACTCTGGAAATAAATGACGTGACGCATCATTAGCAAACATTCCAACCAATTCAACTAATAACAAAATTATCTCATTCTGATCACCATCACCAACTTCCAGTTCCAAGATTTTTGCCATCTGCTATTAATTTTCCTGTTATTGAAAATATAACACCTTCTTTTGATAGCAGTTCTTTTCAGAACATTGATAAATGGATTACTAATTTTGATGATGTCATTAGTAAGTTTAATTTGTGTCAATTGAGTAACTTTTTATGTGTTAAAAGTTCTCTAAGATCAAAAGTTTAATCGTTAATATAAGGTGAGTGTCACATTAATTCAATAAGCTTAAATAACTTCTGTCAGAATTCGGTTCATTATATCATTTTGCGGAGATGCATGATATGTTAAATATGCAAAAATTACAAATCTTTACACGAATATTTTCTTATCATGAAACAATTTTGTGCACGCTGCAACACTGAGGATTCTGTTCTAATGACATACATTATTAATGGTACACCCGATCGTGTCTTTAAAATGTTGAATGTGTATGATTATGAAAATATTTAACAATTTAAACAAAAACTTAAAATTTATGAAAAAACCCGAACGGATATTGAGAACATGAAGTCCCATAAAGTTAAAATGGATATGTCAGTCAAAAGGAAGCTTTCTCGTCCTCCGCTGCTTTAAATGTAGTCATATCGGCCACATGAATAGCCAATGTAAAAGTAAAGACAAAGGGCCTCGTTTCTCTAATTGTTCTAAATTCGGCCACAAGTATTCAGAGCGATTCACGTAAACAACATAAAGTCTGAATCGTCCAATATTTCTTCTATCACTTCTAAAACTTTTATTACTGAAAATATCGTTATTTGTTCATTAAATATCACTTCATTAAATTAATACGTGTAGTTAAAAAACATTGTTAAAGACAGTGTTTATCGTAAACTTCTTACTGTTTCTAACCTCGAATCCTCAACCACCGCATTAACTAGATTTGGAAATACTACAATCAAACTGTCGGGTGTTATCTCTACAGACAAAACTAATGTTTATGTAGTACCAAATTATTCTTTATTTTTACTTTTCGGACACATATAGTGTAAGGAAAGTATCGTAATGATGATAAAAAGCCAATTATGTAAATATTGGTGTATCTTTAGATTATGAGGTTTCCTGGATCCATTTTAGCAATTTAACCAATTATTCCATATGTATATGTGTATAAATGCATGTTTGTTAGAATTTTGTTACGTTTTCATTTCCCCAGAGTTAATTTTTTTTCGAGTTTGTATGATGATGTCGGCATGAATGTGTGTGAGTGAAGTGAATATGACAGCGCCCAAACTGCCATGCTTTTGATTGAGCTCCCAGTTGGTGAATATGTTACAGGCCAATGGCACAAGAACTATATTCATTGTTGTACAAATTGCACTAAGGTTTAGTATGTAAACCCTTTTCAACCCTTTTGCGACAAGAGAAAACCTATATATATATATTTAACACAAATATTCAATTAATCCTTTTTTGTCCATGCTTAAAAAAATGTTGATACAACAGTCATATTTCCTCGGAACGTGATTTAATTTAACAAAACTTTATTTTTCTTAAAAAAAGAACAAAGTATAAAGTTATAGTGAGAATCAATAATCTGATAAAAGCGTGCGGAAATTTAAGTATTGCATTTTGTTTATTAAAAAGTGGCAAAATATCTACATTTAAAACAACTTAAAATTCCTATTAGCGTGACCATCTAAATTCTACTTCATTGTTTAAGTTACAGGGTTTGATCCTGGCACTAGATTGAAAAGTACGCCCTAATTGATTGAAAAGTACGCCCTAATTGATTGAAAAGTACGCCCTAATTAAAAAAAAAATATGTTCCATCTTTATGAATGACGCACGTTGGCATTAAACATGAGGTCATTTTCTTCAGTGGAAACATTTCACCATAGTAAAATTAGGATATAAATTTTTATTTATTTTTATATTATTATTTGTTTGGGCGCATAGTATTCTGTAAAGTGTTCTTCCAGATTTTATTTTTACTTTACAAACAGCAGAGTATTTTAACAATTTCCGAAAATGATATTACTAGGCAAAAATGTGCGAAAAATGAAAATATACCTGATAATTTTTTGGTTTATGTAACTCATATTTTAGATTTAATTAATCTCGATTTATGTCATGTTATTGATGAAAACATATCTGCGTAAGTTTCACTTTTTCTTCAAAATTATTCTCCACAACAAATTAAAACGACTAATTACAAACTGACTATTTACTTGAAGGATGAAGCAGCTGTTTGTTTCCCCTTCCCCTTGCTGGTTGTCAAAAAGATTTTCAAGAATTTTGTTAAGAAACAAATTTTCAAATGGTTGTAAAAGGAATAGTACGAAAAAGTACTTCTAATTTTTCTTCACCTTTTATTGCTCTAAAAAAGAAAGAAAATTCATTTGGACTTTGTGATGATCATCGCAAATTAAATTGTGAAACATATAAACAGCGTTTTCCTTTTTCAGTAATTGCTTAGAAAAAATACTAAATTTCCCTTCGGTGACCATCAACGACATGCATTTAATCAACTGAAACACATTCTTTCATCTAATCTTGTTTTTTGTTGCAATATCTATATGCAATATTATCTGTATGCAATATATCTGTATGCAATATCTATAACCGTAAAAGTAAAACAGAACTTCATTCCGATGCTTGTATTGGTGGTTACGGTGCTTGTTCTTCTTCTAAAGTCTACGGTCGATAACCAGCTTCATCCCATTTATTTAATAATCAAAAGAGAAAAAAAATTACTGAACGTAAATATTCAAATTATGAATTGGATGTTTAGCAGTTATAGAAACTTTAAAAAAATTTCGCGTTTACATCCTAGCTTTAAGATAATCATTGATTGCAATGCATTTGCTCTTACTATGAATTAAAAAAAAAGCTGTGCATTAAAGATAGCTCGATGGGCTTTAATGTTGATTGATTTTAACTAAACAAATGAGCACAGACAAGGTACCAGTATGCGCCATGTTAGCGCATTAAGTCAGAATCCGGTATGCATGTTAATTCAAGACAGTTTTACTTCCAAAGTCATACATTCGAAGGTCACTGACGCACACAAACAGGCTATCAAGAAATTTTGTAAACAAAGGTCCATGACAATTATCTAACTAAGAATAACGTCATTTATAAATGTTACAATGGTCTGGATGTGATAGTTGAACCAGATGAAATGAAGCTAAATGTCATTAAACATGGTCATGACAAACGTAATTTTGACCGTAAACTTTGTGAGGAAATTTTTAATAAAGAACGTTTCATCTCTGATATGTCGAGTAAAATTGATAAAATAATTTAAAACTATGTAACATATATCTTTTGTACAATCTCAAGTGTGGGAAAGAAGTAGGTGAATTACATCGCTTACCAAAAGTAGAGTCAGCTCCCTAAACTTATCATATCGATCATTTAGGACTTCTCGAAACGACCAATAAAAACTATAAATATTTATATGTTTAATAGATGTATTTTCTAAATTCGTGTATTTGTAACCCTGCAAAAATACTTCTGTATAATATCAAACTTGTGACAACAAAGCTATACTTTTGGCAAGTTATCCGCCATCATCAGTGATGAGGGTCCTGCTTTTACAATTGAAGAATTTTACAAATTTTATCAAAAAAAAAAAAAAAACTATAAAATATGTGGCAATTACAACTGGACTTTCCCGTGCAAATGACCAGGTGGAGAGACTACTCATTTCTATAATCTCTAAAATGTCAAAGGATGAATGTATCAAAGATATATCTAGAAAACTTTTTTTTTTGAATTATTGTTTGATACAAAAATGAGACAGAAAGACGATTCAAATAGTTGCGCGCTACACTACAAAATACTGTAAAAAGTAGAGACTACTGTAGTTTCACTACTTGTAGCACGCCACTTCTGATTCTACCTATTAAATAACTTTCCAGAAGCAGAGCCATCTATGAGATATTTTTGAAACTATTTTTTTTTATTTGCTTAAACAAAATTTCAGATCATAAGAAGCATTTTCGTCCAAACCGCACTCTCGTACGCCAATTGATTGATCTTTTGTTGAATTTTAAAATGTGTCAAGGACTTTTGGGACACTCTGTATTATTAATGTATACTAAAATTTAATATTGAAAATAAAATCATTATAACATTTAATGCTCTTTTTCAGAGCCATATAGTCTGTACTTTAAGCATAAATTTGGAAAATACCACCTGAAAAATAATAAACAATGGCAAAACTATAAGGTATAAAACATAAAAAATGATCTACAATTTCGTAGCGATGAATGCATGCAGATTACTTTTCGCTCCCGCCATGAATAAAATCATCTTGTGATCGATGCTCACAGCAAATGCCCGAAAGTTTTCATTGTTCCCAAAGCAACAAGCGAACATACCATTACTTATCATTTTCGCTTTACACAAGATATAGTTATCGAGTATCTCTCGTATAAGATAATAGACGTCAGTTCACATCTTAAGAGTTTCAAAACTTTCTCTTTAATCATGATACTAAACATATGGGACACTGCGGTTATTAAAACCGAAATCACAAAATACAAGTTTCGAGAATCAGTAGTTTTGATAGATACATTTGTTATTGTCAGTTTATTTATAAAGTGGAGTATTAGAGGCGAACTGGGCCAGTTTTATTCAGGAGCGAAACAGGGATGTAGCCAGTCAGGCCGGTCAGAGGGGAGTTTAACATTTTTTCGTGGGGCTAATTCACAATTTGTTTTTTCCCTCTATTAATGTTATATAAATATAGACAGAAGTAGAGTGTTAGCGCTCCATGTCATAAAACTTTTGATTACAAAGTTCTAAAAATTTTATATATAATATGGATGATATTAGTTTAAATATTATGAAGGCTAGAGGGGGGGGGGATAGGGGAGTTCAGCTCACGCTACTTCCATTTGGTTACGGCCTAGAGCGAACTCATCGAGTTGAAACTCATGAATTTGACCCCCTTTCTTTGAGTTTTGGGTTAAGTTTGATTCACTTTTTGAAAAATGAGTGTGATTTGAGTAGGATTTAAGAAATCCGTGAATTTGAGACAAAATTACATTTTAAACTCATTCAGTTTTATTTTTTCATAATTTCCTGAAAATTGTTCTCTTAATTATAAATTAATAGTTCTCCTAATAATAATTGTTATTGAAAACCCGTTTCTCCCTTTGAATGACAATTCTCATAAACTAGCAGAACTCCAGTGTAAAATTGTGAAAAAACATGAGTGGTATACTTGTCTGTGGTGATGTGTTTTTAGTATGGGTCTTCAATCTTACGTGTTTGAGAGCCAGATTTGTAAATTTTTAAAGTTCTATGGGCCACTCATAATTCAGTTAAATAGCTTAGGCAATAAATGTATATATACTCATAACTTTTATGACGAGGGGCGGGTTGTATAGAAGCACTTTGAAGCTAAATAATTTTCATTTTTTATCTTAATCTATAAAAAAAAACATTATGTATTTATATTTGGGCACAATATTTAATTTGAACAGTAGAAATTTTGTACGATTACTTAATTTAGTAGTAGTAATACACTTGCGAGAAAAATTAAAGGAACAACTTTAAAAACGCATCGAACTTTAATAATTTTGCAGATAAGAACATGAAACTTGCACAAGATCTTTATTTTGTCCTGCCTGACATATATTCAAAATCCAGAACTACCTATTTCTGCAAAAAATAAATTTACATAAAACATAGGAATGTGTGATATAAGAGTGGATAAGAAAATTGTACTGTTACAACATTTTAGAGACACATAGGAAAAATCAATAAGGTATGTAGTCATCTCTGACCGAAATGCAAGCTTTACAGCGATTTTCCATACTGTGGATTAGATTATCCAGTAGTGCATACGGTAACAAAGTGTATTCAATATGAATAATGCTTCGAAGCTCCTAAAGAGTGTTAGGTGAGGTTTGCCGAGATGCAAGTCAGCGTACTGGTGTGTCCCACACATGTTCTATCGGATTTAAATCCGGAGAATATGCAGGGCACTCCATTCGCTGGATTCCTTCGTCTACAAGATAATCAGTCACTAGTGCAGAATGATGAGGACGCTCATTATCATCTATTAGGAGGACGTTATAACCGATTGCCCCCTGAACAACTTGACATAAGGATCAAGAACCTCATTTCTGTATATTTCAACATTCACAGTTGCACTGGTAAAAATGTGTAGATCAGTGCGACCATTCAAAATAATGCGTGCCCATACCATGATTCCAAGACCTTTATATCGATTCCTTTCACGGATGTTTGCAGCCTTATTGAGGGTGTTTTTCTCCCTCCTTATGGTACCACGTCAGGAATCACTCTCCAAACAAAATCGGGATTCATCGGTAAAGAGAACTCGGCTCTAGTCCGTAGTACTCCAATGACGATGATCTCTGCACAACTTTAACCGTGCGCATTTCGTTGCCGGAGTTAGTGGAATACAAATCATGAGTTTCCTTGCATACAGCCCTCTTTTATGCAGCCTGTCACTCACAGTAAATATGGATAGCCAAGTTCCTGTTGCTTCAGCGAATTCCCTTGCAATCTGAACTGAAGTGAAGAATTTGAAATGATGATACAGTTTTTCTTCAATTGGTGACTTGAGACAAAATAATTTGGGGTTTAGAAACCTGGCAATTTTGAAGTTAATTGCGGGAGATTTCGTTGTTATAAGATGATGGTTGGTGTTTTAGCACTTTAGTATTAATAGAGGATAAAAACATGAATTATTTATATTCTTAATTTGATTGTTAAATGCAAAATAAGAATATTATATTTTTAATTAAATTCGAGGAAAAAAATTTGCTTTTTTAACGTAAAATCGATTTTTTTCAACAATTATATATTTTTTAAATGTGCTCGTTTAGAATAATATTTTCAGTGCGAGTGTCTTTTTATAACGTTAAAAAATAAATTGCGAATAATTTTAAATGAATGAGAAGATTATTTGTTGCTTTTTTTTAAATTCGAAGGCATTATTTATTTATTTTTTTTTTTTTGAGTAAAATCGATTTGTTTTCATTTAATTTAACTTATATATAGCGACTTTAATGTAACTTATATATAGCCACTAAATGAATAGGAAAATTAACTATTACTTTTTTTTTAATTCGAAAGCACTAATTTTTTTTAATAATAAATTCGAAATTTTAATTTATTGAATTGTTAGTTTTTCATTTTTAAAATAAATTCGAACTTCAGTATTAATAGATCCAATACGCATGCGTGCATGGAATAAACGGAATTTTTTCCTCTCTTTCAGACTTTCGGGAAGAATTGACGGAAAAAGCCTGTTTTCTAGGAGTATGAAAATTATTCGTTGAAAAATGAGGAATAATTTAGTGTATAAAGACGAGTTTTTCTGACAGTGCATCCAGAAACATGAAACATTTTGTTAAATGAATTTTCTGATTAAAACAAAGTAATTTGACGTGAAAACTGTGCAAAAGTTCGTAGCTATGAATTTGTTCCAATAAGACGTTCCGGAAATCTTTCGATGACCTTTTTTTCTCATGATTTTCTTTTCCTTACTTCTTTTTCTTTCTTTCTTTCTTTTCCTGTTTTTAAAGAAAGTCTTAATAAGTTTTGCTCTGTTTTTAAAAAATGAGTTTGAATTGATCGGATTCGTTTTATAAACTTCGAATTTGAACTCGAACTTAACTTCATTTTTCTGAAGGGGAATTTGAATTAGATTTTTTTTCCGTTTTTTTTGTGCGTTTGCAGAACACCGAATTGGATATTGTAAGAGATTTAACGAGTTACTACTGTCTAAGTAAGATGTTATGTTTAACGATGTTTATGCTTACCATGTTATGCTCGACATTTGTCAAATTCGCCTTTAATATTCTCATCACCACATATTCTGAGTTCAGCTGCCAATGATCAGGCTGAGAGATGCATCAAGATTCACTAAAGAAGTTTAATAGCCTTAACTTCCAAACTTGTCGTTGAATAATAATCGATTTCCTATTACAATGTCCTAAAAGGACCCATGTTAGAACTGGGGAGAGTCCGTATCCGTATACTTGAAAACACAGCCCCCTCACCCCCCCCCCAAATGTATCTCTAACTTTGCAGAATATGTTCAAGAAACAACTAATTTCAAGTTTAAATATTTTTAAATTTAAAGTAGGAGATTTTCCAATAAACCAGAAAATTACTTTAGGAAATTACACGCTTGAAACAAAGTGAGTATGATCGCATTATGCCGAGAAAAGAAATGTATACCATGCTAATAAAAGTAGGATCTAATATTTCAGAGAAACATTTTGATTAAATATGTAAAATAGCAACCGGTTTATTTTATTGATGTTACGACATAAGAAAAGGGAAATACAAAATGTTCCAAAAATTAGAATTTTTTTACAACTCTAGAAGTCGTTGCTACTGAACATTCAAATAATCCAACGACGATTAAAACTAGTTTCCCAGTATCTCAAGATTCTGAACTATCTGAATTTAAACATTCAAATATTCCAGATTTTGAAAGATTGACTTTAGACATCCAAGTGCTCCAGATCCCAGACATGCAGTTTCTAAGACCTCTAAAGGATAATGCACGTTTTGGCTTTAAATTTCCTGCTAGTGGATTTTTTGCACAAATTTTACTGTTCCACTTTCTCATCAAGGCTGAAAAGAGATTTACAAGAAACCTGGATTTATTTAAATATCAAAACTTTTCGTCCAGTTATTTTTTTTCAGCTTTGCTTCAAGAAAAAAAATAAACAAAAGACAAGGGCGAAAATTTCAAGTATGTGAACATGTATTTATTTTCTTTAATATAAAATATAAGAACTATTGGTTAAAATATTTTTTTTCACTTTTATTTGAAAGTTTTTGAATAAAAATTCATCTTCCGTTATAAGAAATGGTAACAGTGAATGCTTGATACTCCTTAAAACAACAAAATAAATAAATAAACCCAGAAAAGTCCTCCCATAGATTTGAAAAAAAGAACTTCAATTAGATCGATCCAACAAAGTCTCTTTAACGAAATAAATGCCTTCAAACTACATGATCCGTTTCTGCAACTTTCTTATAACTTTCCCTTTTTTAGTGTAAAATATTTTTTCCCATCAAATGACTTTTTTTTTCGCTTCTGCTCCTACCTTAGATCTTACTTTTAAAACACTTCTTCACTGTGATAACTTTCGTTGCTTTTTTTTTTTTTTTGGCAAGGTTTGTTGATTTTCTTTAAATTCACTTTTTTTTTAATTTTGTTTTAGTCGATGATCATTTGATATTTTGTTTTTACACTTGACTAGCCAGAAGTATTTTTACCCGAATGCACACTAAAGTCTTTTCCAAAATTAAAAATTAAATGAAATATAAAAAACAATAAAAAACATAAAAGAAATGGAAGCAAAATTGCCCGCAAAATTCTATATAATTTATTATTTCAGATATACAGGGT
Source organism: Maratus michaelseni (assembly GCA_963931845.1). Classification (NCBI taxonomy): domain Eukaryota; kingdom Metazoa; phylum Arthropoda; class Arachnida; order Araneae; family Salticidae; genus Maratus; species Maratus michaelseni. The sequence continues at coordinate 328,996,460 of OZ007590.1, forward strand.
GTTCAGGATAAATTTGGCTGCTGGTAAATAGTATGAAATTATGGGTTGACGTGCAAAATGTGACATATTTTACATGTGTTTACACTCTTTTGTTTTATACACACCCATGATGTCGGGGCCTCCGTGGCCGAGTGGTTAAGGCACCATTCCGCTAATCGCTTGAGAGAGTAAGGATCAGGCCGGCGCGGCGGGTTCGACTCCCGCCAGTTCCATTGCACGCACTTTGTGGAGCTGCCGGTTGTAACTCTCTGGTATTGTAAATTTCCTTGTGCTATCTCGTCTAGAAGATGTATGTAATTGTCAAAGTCATGTATGTGTTTCTGTGAATACAATATATGGATTATTCGAGACAAACATCCTTGGTAGCTATAGGTCTCAACGCATGACTCCTTCAAAGTTCAAAGTTCAAGTTCCCATGATGTCAAGAATATCCGACAGACAAGAGTGGAAGACTTCAGAATATTGTAAAAGAGGACCCTGTATCATGATGGTTCGTACTGGTAACCCAATTTCCAATCAAGGCAGCTACTCAGTATTTCTTAAACACAGCAAAACAGATACAAAGTGCAATGACGAGGTGTAACGGAGATTACGAAACGGAAACAACACAAAATCTGATGGCACTTTGATGTGTCACCTGTGAGTCAAATGTTCTGATTCCAACGTTTGTTCCTCTAATTCCCCTGATCGTAATTCTATGAATTATTATACGTGTGACGTCACTGAGCAAGTTACCCGTCGCTCCGTGAATACTAAGCCTAAGCGCTGACACAAAAATGGCGGCTCTCATAGGCGGATATTTTTCACCGTTTGTACAGTCCCTTGAATTTGAATACCAGTAATTTCTGAAAGTTTTCTCCGCTTATTTTGCTGTGATTAAATAAGTCAAATAAAATTTTTAGAAGATATTGGTGCCTAAATACAGATGACAGTACAAACATTTAAAATATTCCGTCTACAACAGCGCCATTTTTGTGGAGTGCGTAGGTCAAATATTCTGGGGGCAATGAAGTAACCAAACGCACTACCCGCATCACAAAGACTCAACTGATCGACAGAATTGTATGTCAGATTTTTTTCAGATACCGAAGCAACTTCGAGACCGTTATGGCTACTGAGGTCAACTTCTTTGATCGATCTCTGATTTGTATTGTTGTAATCTTTATGTCACGTTTCTCATTAAAATTTCTTTTTGATTAAGATATTTCATGTTTTTATTACAGCTGTTGAATGTATGCCGAACACCTTGTAGTTAGGATATATTCAGTTGGCAATATGTTTGCAAAGATACGGTTTCTTTAAGGTACACAGTTAAAAAGATGATAGCTATTGCAGTATATATAGCCATATCAAAATGTATACAATAAAGCTCCAATTATCTGAATTACAGTCATCCAATCACTATTTCGAAATAAAAAATTACTTGATAAATGCGATTCTTATGAATTTGTTCGTAAAAGTATAATTTCTATGAAATTCCTATTTAAACCAATGTAAACATTCATACTTAATTTGAAGTTTGGAAGCCTATGTTTGGATATTTTTATGTCGGCATTTCACCAATATCAGAATTACTGTATTTTTATGTTCTCATATTCATAAAAATTCGAAGAATATAACTTGTATTTTAGAAACTGTAACAGAATTTCTATCTACTTTGCAACGAGCGTCAGTTATATATGATTTATTTTATAATACATCACTTTTCAGTAAAGAAATTTTGTACTATTTAATTGCTGAAATTCTGTAATTAGACAAGTTGAAATTTTCTCAGCAAAAATACTAGTGTCAAAATTTAATAATTTTTTATGCACTGTATATGCGCTGCTCGCCGCGAGGGAATTAAGTTAAAAGAAGAGAAATGTTGAATAGTGATGGGCATAACGATTATTTTGATTATTCGAATGAATCATTCGGGCATGCGCAGAAGCATATCTGTCAAACTTGATTTTTTTTTTTAAATTCAATTACTAATAGAAATTTTGAAAAAAAAAAGAAGTTTCTGATTTTAATTAGAATTAGATTAGACGTCCGATAAAAATGAAAAATGTGTTTCGTTTAAAGTTTGACATGTATGCTTCTGCGCATTCACGAATGATTCATTCGAATAATCAAAATAATCGTTATGCCCATCAATAGAATACTCTTAACGAAAGTAATAGGACTAAGTCAAAAAAATCCAACGGACTCAAGATTTAAAAAATTTAAACGATGATGATATTATTCATATTGTGTTATAATCTCAATCGGTATGAAAAAAGGGCGTAAAACTTCATATTATTAGTTGATTCTTGAAGCCAGAATTTCCAATAGAATTTAATGCAACTTTTCGGGAATACTTTGCATTTATCCTTGTATCATAACATCATTTTAAATATATGATTAGTTCATTACAATTTTATTAATGAATGATTATTTATAAAAAGTCAAATCATCAGGTATTTCACCATAGGTGATATAAAAACCGCATGGATATGTTAATCTTACAGAATATGTAAAATGTTAGGCTTTTTTTGGAAAAGGAACATTATATTTTATTTTACAACTGCAACTAAGGAACTAAATTAATAATATTTCCATTATAGATCTAATAATTTAATATTTAAAATAAAAAAGACAATTATCTTCATTACAATGTTAGAAATAGCAGAAAAGAGGTTCATTTTTTTTATCAGCTTTCTAAAAATCATAATCACTCTTATCCATATATTATACTGCTTTTTCTTTAAATATAGTTTACGGGCTCTTCAATTATTCTTTTGCAATATCTTTTTTTTTATTCCATGTAGGATAGCTCAATATAAAGCAGGTCCCAAATTTGCGCCTATAAATGCAATCTGCAATTTCACTTGTCGGAAATATACCCCTTATTAAATATGTTTCACACAATAATATAAAAAGTTTCAATAACTTTAAATATGTTCACATTTAAAAATTTTGAAAACAAGCAAAAATTCAAAATAAATAAATAAATAAAGTTTTTCAACACAGAAATTACACAAATGCCAGTATATAGATACCGCATTGGTTGCTTCTTTTTCTTGTTTAGAGCTAAGTATTTTAACCACTAACCAATAGAGGGCTTCTCAAATTGAGTAAAGTGAGGTATCACTTTGTTTATACGTTTTTACTCTACTATACCCTATTGTACTCTGTACCAAGTTTAAATAATTGTTTATACAGGGTTTTTCTCTACCAGACCGTCAAACTTGCAGGAGGTGTAGGGAGCACAGAGACGACTCGGAAACACATAGCAATGCAGGGTCGAAAATGCCGTAGTTACGAGCTATGGTTCAAAGAAGCAGAAAAAGAACAGAAACAGTAACACATTAATGGGACAGAAAACATTTTATTGAAGGGTTGTACTACAGAAGGTGTTCAAAATTACGACTAGCAGTCGTCAGGCAGGCTTGACAGCGCCGCCGCATGGATTCCCTTACGTTCTGGAAGGTTCTTGGCGTGTTGCGTATCCTCCTGCCAGCTACAGATATTCGAGTGGCGAGGTCTTCAACTGAAGGAACGGGTGTCTCGTACACCAAACTCTTCATTTGACCCCAGAAGAGGAAGTCCATGCATGATAGGTCCAGCGATCTGGACAGCAATCAACCGAGTCACCAGGACCTATCCACCACTGTCCAAAGTTTACGTCGAGGTGGCGGCAGACGTCATTCGTGTAATGTGCAGGAGCCCCGTCATGCTGGCACCAAATGGAGTGGCGCAACGATGGAGGAACATGTTATGCGTCAAAAAGTTCGGGCAGGACTTGATACAGAAAGATTAGGTATGCCCTACCGTCCAAACGACTGGGCAGAAGGTACGGTCCAATGCGGTACACTGTTAAAAATTTGAAGCAAACTGTCCGGTCATTTGACCTTTTTTAGGGAAAACGGTTACATAACTGTAATTAAACTCTATTATGACCATAATATGGGCAATAATATGGTCGGAATAGAGTTAAATTACGGTTATGTAACTGTAGTTTCAGTTTATTCTAATTCAGTAGAAGTTTGCTGCAAATTTTTAACAGTGTAGTCTCCAAGAATTCCGGTCCAAACATTGAGCGGAAAACGTCGTTGAGCCTCACGTGGTCGCGTACCATGGAGGTTCTAAAAAGCCCAAACATGGGCATTATGTTGATTGAAGGCTCACGCGTGAAGTATCTTTCATCCGTGAACAATACGGACGCAGCAAATGCTCTGTGTGCAGCACTCTGTTGCAGAAACCATGTAACAAATACCCCCCGGAGTGGATAATCCTCAGGCTCTAATGATTGGGTCCGTTGAAGATAGTATGAGCTTATTTGGTTTGCTGCGAGAATCCTCCAGACAGTGTAGTGAGAAAACCCACTTGTTGGCCTATCGCTCGAGTACTCGAGATTTTCTGCTAGACGTAAGACCGTATCTTCATTGACATGTGTCCTCGTCGTTTGCTCTCGATTCGTTGTAGCTCGTGTTAAACAACCAGTCTCACGTAACCTTCTGTTCACACTTGCGAAGGTCGTGTGATGTGGAGCACTCCTGTGTGGCTACCGTTCCTGGTACAACCGCCAAGCGGCGTGCCCGTTACAGTTTGCCGCTCCATACACGATCGGCATGTTGACCAGTTCATAGTTTGACTACGCGTTCATCCTACTACTTCGGGAACCGGGTCGTAAATGACGACTTCCAGCAGGATCGCTGTTTACGCGGCCTTCCGTTCAGCGCCATTTACCGCAAGACTGCAAGCGCTACTGTCAAGCCTGCCTGACGACTTCTGGTCATAACATCGAACACTTTCTGTAGTACAACCTTTCAATAAAATGTTTTCTGTCCCATTAATGTGTTGCTGTTTCTGTTCTTTTTCTCTGCTTCTTTGAACCATAGCTCGAAAATACGGTATTTTCGACCCTGCATTGCCATGTGATTCCGAGTCATCTCTGTGCCCTCTACACCTCCTGCAGGTTTGTCGGTCTGGTAATGAAACGCCATGTAGTGATGTTATTTTCATCATACAGTAAGTAATTTTTTTTAAACAATAGCGATTTTAGATTTAAAAAAATTTATTTTGCAACATAATCTTTTTTAATAATTACCTATCCGAATTAATAATTATCCGGATTGCGTCCACACGATAATTGAAACTTCATTGCATTTAAACATAACAAAACGCACCAATCAAAAATAATCATGTACAGATTTTCTTATTACTTTTCGAACACATATTGTGTAAGAGAAGCATTGTAATCATAATAAAAATCCGATTAATTAAATATTAATACATCTTTACATTTTGAGTTCCCGACTCCCTTTTCCCTATTTTTACAACAACTCCGTATGTGTTGTAATTTTCTAACTGGACGAAAAAATGTCCGGGCCAGGATTCGAAACTGGGATATCTTGGCTGAAGGTGCCATGCTCTACCAATTGAGCCATACCGGCCGAATCTGGAGGCATAATTCACCCAGTTAACCTTATTGATCATAGCATCTGGTCTGATATCTGAATAAGCTCAACAGAATAAATCGCAGGTAATTTGGAACTCCAGTAAACGCTGGATACGTGATTACATTAGATAAATTTTGATACAATTATTCAAATTGGTAAAGAAATCATATGAGTTGTAATTTTCCAACTGGACGAAACATGTCCAGGTAAGGATTCGAAACTGGGATATCTTGGCTGAAGCTATAGCCTCCAATCGGGTACACGTCGTGTAAAGAAACAATACACTCTGATCTCGAAAGTGCCGGCTAAAAATATATTTTAGATTACCAGACGAAAATTTTAGCTTACGCTAGAGAAAAACAGAAAAGAAAAAAAATTAACTTATGGATGCGGAATAAAAATTAGAAAATTAAAGCATTGAAAAATTATAAGAGACATTTTGATATTTTAATAAAAGAATGATTTTAAATAAATAGATTTTTTAGAATGGAATAATTTAGGAGCTATAACATTTTAGCAATTAAGTAAAGAATTCAGAGAGGTTTATATACACGGGGAATAATAGTGAATTTTAATAGGGATTTAAATAATAAACAGGTTTTATTTAAGGAATAAATTTAAGTAGTTAGCGCTAATTTTAGATTTAAGCAATTTGGAATAAATATTATTAGGTGGATTAAGGTCTTATACCTTTACATATGGAGATTGATAGATTAGTTTAAGAATAGGTTTTAATTTAACATGCCGGTATAATATATCTACAAAAACAACTTTTCAAAGGTAAAAAAAAGCCAAGCGTAAAAAAAAAAAAAAAAGTTATGGCTAAAAATGGTGTGATATCAAATTTCCAAGCTATTATATTATTTATTTAACTTTTTTCCATTAAATAAGTTATAATATATATAAGTCGAGTGCCTACGTATATGTTAATAGAAATCGTTTTCTCCTGTACTAAATACATCCTAACGAGTTTCTGAAAATTCAATTTTTTTCAAATTATGTATGGGCTTGGCGGCCATCTTTCCACATTATTCACAAAATTTTAAGCACCCAAATCCGTAGTTAAAATCCGAAATTCAAAATTGTTATTTAAGCAAATATTTTAAGCGTTTCATTTATAGACTTGTATGGTCTGAAAATTGTGTCTTAAGATAATGATGACTTATCTTAAAGATTCATCTTATGATTTATTTTTTATAGTAATTAATAATTTCAAACTAGTAAAAATCAATTTCTCAAAATATCAGTCTTATGTAATTTATCTGTCCGTAGTTAAATTCTGAAGTTCGAAATTGTTATAAACATATTCAATTGCAAACATATTACGCTTTTACTTTAAAATTTGGGTGCTTAGAAATATGGAAAGATGGCCGCCAAGCCCATCATGCATAATTTGAAAAAAATTGAATTTTCAGACACTGGTTAGGATGTATTTAGTACAGGAGAAAACGATTTCTATTAACATATACGTAGGCACTCGACTTATATATATGATAACTTATTTAATGGAAAAAAGTTAAATAAGTAATATAATAGCTTGGAAATTTAATATCACACCATCTTTTAGCCACAACTTTTTTTTTTTTTTTTTTTTTTTTTTTTTAACTTTTGAAAAGTTGTTTTTGTAGATATCATTTCTTTTTTTTTTAAATAGATTAAACATAATTTAAATAATCTAAACCTGAGAAATAATTTAAAATTGCATTTTACTTTCAGTCATTGTTTAAAGGGTTAACTAGAAATACCAGTAGATTTTTCAATTAAACTAATTACACTCTTAAAAACAACATACTAAATGTGGCTTGTTATAATACTTGTTATCCTTCGTTAAAAAATATCACTGGCTTATCCATGAATTGAAAAAAATGGAATACGTACATAGCGTGCCAGCGCTGCATTTGAAATTAAACGTGATATCACGCTCTTTTATTATTAGCACTAGCTGGCTTCGCCCGCTAGCGGGCCCCTAATTTACCTCGGGGCCTCGAATCTTGTAAAACCTCGAATAAGATAAACCTCGAATCGAACGAACCTCCGACCTGGTTCCCCGCTGCCTTCGACACCGGATAATCCCTAAATTTGCACATCGAATAGTATAAACCTCTAACCAAACGAACCTCCGACACGGGTCCCCGCTGCCTTCGGCACCATATAGAAGTCTTACTGCGCACGCTCAAGTTCCATCTTCCACCACCAGGTAGCGCAATCTGTTCTATATGAACCTCGGGCACTGAAATCGTTAAGGCTATAGATGTCGAGTCGAATGAGCTATACCCCGTCGTGATCCAGCACAGAGAACAGAGATAGGAAAGTGCCCCCTGGTGGTGAAAAAACGAACTAAAATCGGAAAGCTCTAATGATGTCGAGTCGAATGAGCCATACCCTGTCGTGATCCGACCCATAGAAACAGAGATAGGAAAGCTCCACCTGGTGGTGAAAGCTAATCGGGTTTGGGGGAAAAATTGGGGGTATGAACACCTGAGATGCATAATAGGATTAAGCGGTCACAGACCTTTCCAACGATGTATCACATGTGGGGTATGTGCAACATTTAGAAAATACCCCACCCCCCCTCTGCATAATATGATTAAGCGTTCACAGACCTTTCCAACGATATATCACATGAAAGGTGTCGGCAAAATTTAGAAAAAAGCCTCTTTGGGGGGAGGGGGGTGAAAGTGGGTGGAGGGACCCCGAAGATACATAATATGAATAAGCGTCACAGGCCTTTCGTACAATATATCAAATGAGTATTGTCGGGGGGGGGGCGCAAAATGTGGGGGTGACACCTGTGGTGCATAACATGAATAAATGGTCACAGCCCTTTGTAACAATATGTGACATGACGGATATCGTTAAAATTTAGAAAAGGGACCCCCCCTTGTGTAGGCAAAACGCGCTCCGCCCCTCCCTATAATTCTTGACGCGGCTTTATTTTTTAAATTTATGTTATGTGTTATAAAATATCGTAAAGTTTCAAACAGATAGCCTTATTATACTTCCTAATTTTGTTCATGCCCCTCCCCATCCCCTCCCCGAAATGTGACGCGCCATTCTTTATTATAAATTTTTTATCATGTGTTATAAACTATCTTAAAGTTTAAAACAGATCGCATTGGAATTTAATATATTTGCTGAAATTACTATTATACAGGGTGTCCCAGGATTATTGGGACAAACTTTAAGGGGAGGTAGAGAACATCACAAAGATTCAGATTTGCATAGCAACCCATGGTCAGAAACGTCATGGGAAAGTAGCATGACAAGTACAAGAAACGAAGTGACACAAGACTGAGATCATCTGAAATAATTTACTGGTCAAAGATATTACATGTGCTGTGGTAGATGATATGTGTAAATGTCACAAAAGATGTTCAAAGTTTCCTCCATTGCTAGCGATGCATGCATTACACCGTCGGACCATGGATTGGTGGACTCGCTCAAATAACCTGGATTTTGTTGGATATCCGCAGCACCACAGACGAGTTTTGCAACCAGATGAATCCATATCGAAATCCACAGGCGTTGCGTAACACAGCACTTTTCAGTGCACCCCAAAGAAAGAAATCTATGCTGCTTAAATCAGGAGAGCGGGGTGGCCAGGGAACCGGTCCACCACGGCCAATCCATCGGTGACCAAACACCTGATTCAAATGTTCACGAACACATCTGCCATAATGGGGAGGTGCCCCATCATGTTGAAACCACATATGTCGTCTGACTTGTTGTGACATAGTGTCAAGTAAGCTTGGTAGCACCTCTTACAAAAGATGCGATAATCTGCCGATGCTAATCCTCCAAAGCTCTTCTTAACAACACCCTCTAACGGCGAACGAAGCCGTTTCCGACCATGGGTTCCTATGTAAATCTGAATCCTTGTGATGTCCCCTACCTCCCCTTAAAGTTTGTCCCAATATTCCTGGGACACCCTGTGTATAGAATAATATAGAAATAAACCCTCCTTTAGCTTGTAATTAAGATATATGAACAATTTTTAGAATTTCTAAAAGCTGATTTTTATTTATTTATTTATTTATCTATTTATTTATTTTTTGTTTATTTATTTATTTATTTATTTTATTATTTTTTTTTTTGCGTTGCCCTGTGCATGTTTGGAATTTCTTAGCAATTTCTTAGATTTACATTATTTTATTCAATTAAACATTGTACTGTTACAATAAATTAAATGGGAACTTTACTTCTAAAACAAAAATAATTTAACAACTGGATTTCATTAATTTATAGGAAAATGACGTGAAAGGTATTCCTGCGAACAAAATGCCTGTCCTTTATCTTTTTTTTTTTTTTTTTTTTTTTGAAGTAAATTAATCATATTTAAATCATTTAAAAAAATTTGTTTACGTTTGGAAAGAAATTTTAAATGCCGATAACTCTTAATGTATACATTTTAGAAGGTACATCTTCCCTCAAAAACTAATTTATTTTTAAAGATCTTTCTAAAAACGTAAATTATATATTTAAAATATTTTTTAAAGCATAAACACTACGTCTGATTACTTTATTTTACAATATTATAAGAACACGCATTTTATCAGACAGTTAAATACATTAAACAAACATGAGTGAAAAATTGACCTGGGCCAGGACTCGAACCTGGGACCTTATGCGTCCCGTGCTGACGCTCTGCGACTGAGCCACCCAGATCCATGTCCCTGACCGGCAATTTCTCATACTTATTCATGTTGGAAACAGTCATCTGCCACAGTTTGCAGTCATATTTAATTGTCTGATAAAAGGTGTGTTCTTAAAATTATGAAGTTTTATTTAAAAAAAATATCTTCAGAAGAAAATGGCTGACTTGCACATGAAATTTGATGTGGTTATAACCTGTAACTAATTTGTGCTATTATAATACAGATAGTACATGGTCGTTGGCAGGTTTTATCTCTGTTTTGGCCAAAATAATCGCCAAATTAATTAACGGTTTTTTTGCTAATTAAGGATAGAAAATAATTTTTTTTACACTGGATTTTATAAAAGCACATAGATTACGTAATTACTTGTCCAAAAATGCAATCCCTTTTTTATTCTGCCTAATATTAAGGTCTGTAGGTTGTTTGAAAAAAAAAAGTTTGACGAAGAAAAAAGTGATCATTTTAAGTAACTCGACGTTTTTTTTTTTAAAAATCTATATCTCTGTGTATAATTTACTTATGAAGATGAGTTTGGTCTTAAATTGAAGAAATTCTTCATTAGATTCTTCTAGTTTTCGTTTTTTTTTCTGCGACGCTTGGTTTATTTGATATCTGATATTTTAATCTGGCATGTTTTGTCGATTTAACATTGCGAAGTTGCTTTCTGTAAGTAAGCATTAGCGGTCTTGTCCAGTTCTTGGCGTTGTTTGTGTGGCGTTGTTTTTAAAGCTTGGCTTGGCAGAGCGACCGCCCTGCTTGATGGAATAATATTAAAAGGAAAATTTATATATAATACTGTTAACTGTGGCCAAACAAAAATTTTAAATTTTGTAATATATATTTCAGTAGTCTTCTAATTGTGGAACATACAAATATTAATAATCTTGTCACACCTAGTAAATTAAATGGAGAGGGATTGCTGTTTTTGAGATTTTTCTACTTCTGACCATAAAAATAAGTGAAAAAATAGTACGAACAATTATGAAGGCAGCACTTTTTTTTAAGAATAAAGAGAATTCTTCAGAATAATACAAATGCTTTTTGAAGTAAGGGAACCGTTATTTATTTTATTACAACTAGGACTCTTTTTCTTAATCAAAAAGGCATATTTTTATTCGTGAGAGGCTATCAGGACGAATATGCAGAATGACATCTTTCTTTTATAGGGCGAAACCTGATATCTTCAGTTGTGATATTTTTATAACCTAACATGTTTTTCTAAAAATAGACATTTTTAAGGACGATGTATGCAGCATTCGGAAGTAATATATTATCAACATTATTTGAAAATAATTCTTTGAAATGAAAATATAATTTTTTTTCTGCCAAAGAAATACGTATCAGTTCATGCCACCAATACTTTTATTGTCCTTATCACCAAAATGATTTAGCAGCATTAAAGGTATATCGGTAGAAATAGAAACAAATTTTAATGTTGAATGCATTTATTAGAACAGGTCGCTAGTAGGACTAAATCTCTGAAGGAACAAGATTTTTGGACATATATGCCTGTCACCCGTGGCAGGGCTTGGCGATTTTTTAAAGAGTGCAAAAACGCTGTTTTGAAACTAACCGACAAGCTGAATGTCGGGGTAAAGCAAGGTTTTCAAAATTACGATTAATTTTTGAAGTCTCTTAAATCTGCTCTTTTAAAATGGAGAATATAAATATGAAATAAGCTAAATTAAGATTGTTTTCGTCAGAATTTTCCATATAATGCATTTTTAAACATGTCAATAAGAAAAGCAATACATATATTTCAACAATTACGAAAAGATTTGATGTAAATGCTTTATACTCATTATTCTATTCAAATTTCCAATTTTGTTTATTTATCCTATTGAAAAATATCGCTGATGTTTCTGTAGTGTAACTTAAGAACCGATTCTAATACGTTGATTATACGTCACACATTAAACTCTTTTCTTCTTTTTGAAATGGCTGTGAAATTTTGAAAGTAATTTCTAAAAATAAGACAGCTCATTTTTTATACAATTTTTTTTAATTCAGTCGCATTTACGAATTAAAGTATAGTTTTCAGAAAACATTTTTTTTCTGGAAAAAAGTTATTGCAATAAATTTACGAAATTAAATAACGAAAGAAATGCAATTCTCTTTTCCAATGTATCTTTACGATTTTATCAATTTCAAACAACTAGAAGTTATTCTGTTTGCATGTTTTATAACCACGCCGTTTTACGACATTAATTTATGGTACATTAGAGGAATGTTTTGGGAAAACATTTCCTTTAAACAATGTGGTAAATGAAGTCCACAAAATCCTTTACCTTAACAATTAATATTTCTAGAAAATTCAACTTGAAATGATCGGAGAGATAATCAGTCGATAAACATAATTTGCCATCATTTCACATTTAATGTGTAGGACCCTCTTGTAACATGTTTTGATTCTATCGTTAACGAGTGTCCGTGGATGTTGTATACGACGAACTCATTAACAGTTAAGATTTAAGAGGTTCTCGGACAAAACTTTCATATCATAGCGTTTAAATATTTTGAACTCATCTTTAGATTTTGAATGAATTAATTTTTGGTACCAATGAATATAACTGACTGGTTGTATGCAGATTATTTTGCGATTCCGTTTCCTATTTCTACATTTCACGGTGACATTATGACTAAAAGGATACTGTTAATTTGAACTACTCTATATCATCTGTCCAGTTCCAATAGTTCAGAAGTAAAGGACTTTTCACGGAAAGGTAGTGGACAAATTTCCGCCTTTTCCCATCCTACTTAGAATTATGAGTAAGGCATTCTTTATAATTGCCTCATTGATCGAATGCGACACAGAGGCATATGAATGATCTGTTAAGGGTATAATAGAAAATATCGCTGAGTGTTAAGTTTTCTTCAATTATTCAGTTGGAATTAGGATTAAATGCGCTTAATATTTAGGCTTTTAGAGATATTCAATAAAATTGATTTAAAGGAGTTGGAAGTGGCTGACAAGAATTAAAACCCGATAATAATTTGGCATAAAATTATGCGGAAATCTCCCTTTAACAAATTCAAATAAAAGAAAAAATATGATCTAGAACAAGATAGTTTAAATATTTCTGAAATGTAATGTTATGAGGCTTAAACAAAACAAAGCAAAAACAGAACAGCAACAAAGATATTAACTTGAATGTGTAGAAATGTTGGAGACACTTAATACTCCATATTGTAATACAAAACAAAAATTTGCAACAATTTAGATAATGCCTTAACGGATTTCGGTGAAACAATTAATATTTTAGTGTTTTAATGCGTAAAAATTTTATAAGTTCATAAAATATTTCATCAATAATAAAAATTAGGAGAATTTTTCAGAGGAAAATAAGCCCCTAAAAATTGAATAAATAATGCAAGACGTTTAATTTTTTTAAAATTAAAAACAAATATATACCCACTGAAAATAATATATTTATAAAATACTGAAAATCAGTTTAATTTCTAATGAAAGTGAAAACATCATAAGCTGGTTTTAATAAATATATTTGTAAAACATATAAAAAAATAATAATTAGTAGTAGACCCGCACATAAATACTTTAATTTGTTATTTTTATTTCATAAGTTCATAAAAGTTTTCAACAATATTATTAATAAAAAAAGACAAATTTTTACATGCCAAAAAATTCTCCAAAAATTAAATATTTTTGTCAGTTTTTGATTTTTAAAACAATATTTCAGATATATAAAAATTTTTAAAAACTATATGTACATAAATTAATATTTTTATATAATACTGAAAATCAATTTAATTAGTTATGTGCGTGAAAACACTCGACGTTTTTTTTAAAGCTCTTTAAAAGATATATTCTAATTGAATTTTTCTGCTTCACAACATTTAAAAACTTCAAAAATAGGCTCGCTATCTTACCGAACAAAATTCTGCCCTCAGAAAAAATATGCTCTTCGTGTATTCGAAATAAATTTCTTTAATCTCGTTAAAATTATTCTTCTACGTATATTTTATTTTATGCATTTTGGTCAAACAATATAAGTACTCGAATGCCGCAAATAAGTTTGCACTGCGAAAAGTTTTTAGGAATTGAAAATAAATAAGCACTTATGCCATTTTTAAGAAAGGTGAAAGCATCGCTTCTTTATGGGAGCGAAATTAAATTTGTTTGAATCTGGGGTACACGGCATGTAGAAAATATTTCTTGAAAATCTCCGAAAGTTCCATTAAGCTATAGCTTTCAGTATTTGAATGTACGGATGCTTGTAAAAGACTTTTTTTAATTTGATCGTGTCATTGCAAGTACAGCCACTGCTTCTCCTTATAAGTCCATTACGGGAATTTCTTTTTGAGTGTTTTTAAAATTTTAAATCGATTTTTCTAAAGAGTCGTAATTGAAAATAGTGCATTAAGATTTCTAAGAAAAAGCTCTTTTATGTTTCGGGACGTGATTTGTGAAAATAGACATGAATGAAACGATTGAAAACAAATTTCGTTGGTTAATATATTAAATTAAGCTTTTTAAAAGATCTGTTAGATATGTTTAGGATAAGAAAAAATAATAATAAATAAAGTGTTTTTTTTTAAGTTTACGTATGCTTTGAATATCCAGTTGATCTCGTTTAATACGAAAAGCAAGGAAATTATTAAAGTCCATCGTATTAACCGTTAGTAGTAATACTCGCGAAGATAATAAAAATTAAAAAAAAAACACACATAATTAAACAAAATATTACTATTAATAGCTGTAATTATCTCAATGCTAAAATTAACTTAACCCCTTGCCTGTGGAATATATTTGAGAAAAACGTGCCAAAAATGGATTTTTTTCTCTAACCTCTTGCCTTCGACGCCTTAACTCAGTTCCGGCGACGCAAATGCGCCAATTTTGGAATACCCGACCTGATTTCGGGCAAGAGAAAAATCTGTGTTTAATTCCGTGAAACCCGAACTCAGTTCGTTCAATGCTGAAAAACAATGCAAAGAAACTTTTAACCTGCGAAAAATTTATATACTTGCATCGGTGTTTCAATTCCGCGAATCCCGAACTCAGTTCGTTCAATGCTGAAAAACAATGCAAAGAAACTTTTAACTTGCGAAAAACTTATGTACCTGCAGGTAGGTATATAAATTTTTCGCAAGTTAAAAGTTTCTTTGCATTGTTTTTAAGCATTGAACGAACTGAGTTCGGGCTTCACGGAATTGAAACACCGATTTTTTCTCTTGCCCGAACTCAGATCGGGTATTCTTCCAAAATTGGTGCATTTGCGTCGCCTGAACTCCGTTCGGGCGTCACAGGCAAGGGGTTAATATCATAATGTTAACATATATTCAGTCTGACTTTTGTGAACGTCCCATTTTTAAACAGGTCTTTTATATAGACAATATTACAGTACTGAAGTGAAATCCTTCAAAGAACTAGTAAATACAAAGAATATGAACGATGCACAGTAATGCAACTGATCACTTCCTTTTGTCTCGGAAAAACTTCCAAGTATTGCAATAGTCATTTCACTTTTCGAGCTATGGATTTCACATATCCTTTTCATTTTAACAGTGCCAATAGGAGACATGAAAAAACTGGTTAATATGGCACAGAGTCCGTATTTAAAGAACGAAATAAATAAAACTTTTCTCCTATGCCCTTTCCTTTCCATGGCTCAATTGTAAATTTTACAAAGGGGCGGTATTTGAAACGCCCTTATCTCTCCCTCCTTTCTTTCGTTCTTTAAAGACCTCAGGCCATTCCTTTACATTTTTTTTGGGGTGGAGAGTATCCTTGAAGATGAAAATTCTGTCTGGTGAAACTGATAAATTGCTTACATTTTGACAGACAGTTCTAGAGTAGGTATAAAGTGCGTCCCAGAAGTTTATAGACAATCATCTTTTGGGGTTTAAGAGCTAACTGAACAAGTAACAAAGACGAAATAAATTTTGCAAATATGTAATGATGAAATAAAAATAATAAAATTCTCAAATCACTTTTAACAGTCATAGATTTAATATAAACAAAATAAAATCAAGAAAATGCTGTCCCAAAAGTCCATAGACAGCCGGTGTTAAAAGCTAATTTAAGTACTGATATCCAAAATTTGCTTATTCCGAAGTCCTGTACTTGTGACGCAATAGTTTCCTGAGATAAAAGTGAATCTGTCTTCCCGTTTCCGACTGATTGCAAAGATGCTTCGCAATGTGCAGTTTTCCCAAAAGGAAATTTTGCAAATATATCGCTCAGAGGTGTTCTTATGGACATTGTAAAAAATTTGAACGCAGCAGGGTTGGTATTTACCGAATTCTGTCAAAAGGGACAATTTTGAAACAAAATCCTGTTCTGGGATGACCAAAGAAAAACAACTAAACGGCAAGACAGAGATATCTTGAGATTAGTTTCAACCTAGAATCTGTCTGTACGGTCAGTTTCTAAAGAAGTAAGTGTCCTAGTATCGAAATCCACGGTCCATCGACGGCTGCAGGAAAGTAAATTTCTTGATTATCGCAAAATAGGTCGTTCGCCAAAATTTAGAAAACGGCATACAGACGCTTGTATGTGTTCAGTGGTCCCGAAATCACATGAATTAAACAGATGAATGGTTGAGTGATCTGTACAGTGATGAAAAGAAATTTAATTTAGACTATGCGAGGATTTGGAAACTATCAAAAAAGGAAATATAGCCAGGCATTATAAGTAAAAATGAGAATGATAAAATTATGAGAATTAAGGGATTCAATTACAGACATTACGAATTGTTTAAAGAAGTTGGTGTTTGCCATTTTGAGACTTTTCCTGTGAGCTATTATTTTCCGAAATGAATATTATGAAAAATTCAAATAGAAACCACTTGTGAGATGACTTCAGTTCAGCATTCATACTCTTAAAAATAACTAAGGATGAATTTATATGAATTAGCACCTAAGATGCAACAATAGATATCACAAGTTTTCTTTTAATTACATTCTAAAATGTAACATTGTATGCTACCCAAATTGTTTTCTATATTAACAACAACAACAAAAAAAAACTATGCATTTAAAATAGGTGGATTTAACTTTGTGCAGTTATATTAACAATAAATGAACAACATAAAATAGGACAAATAAAAAATATATAATGGCAAACAGCTGTTTCGGAACCCCTAAAGCTCCACCATCAAAGCTAAATTCAAAAGATTAAAACCGAATCAAATGTTTAAGCCATGTAAATATGCTTGTGTTTCTCGCACGCGCCCAAGATTGAATGGCTTCGAGTTTTTCAAACAAATAGCAGAGTCAAGAAACACATATAACGCAGGAAATCAATAGAAGCGCCCAGCTAAACCGGGGAGTTTAAACACGGAGGAGGAAAAAAGGGGGGCGGGGCGAAGAGAATGAATTAAATGAAAGGTAGCCAGCCATTTGAAAAATTTGGTGTACTGGACATATCATTAACTCAGTTGCCTGAATTATTCCATATATGATAAGCTTCCCAAAAAGTCCGGGCGCTCCTATTGGTTTACTGCGTCACATGTGTTTCCTGACTCCGCTGTTTTTTTAAAAACTCAACGCCATTCAATCTTAGGCGTGCGAGAGACTCAAGCATATTTACATGACTAAATTTTTTTATTCGGTTTTAACCTTTTGAATTTGGCACTGATGATGAAGCTTTAGGGGCTCCGAAACAGCTGTTTGCCACTTTATATATTTTTATTTGTGCTATTTTACGTTGTTCATTTATTATTTTTTTAAAATCTGTAATTTTGATAGATTAAATACTTGATCCACTAATTAGTTTGCTTGTTGGCACGTGATGGTCACGTAAAACATTTTTTGAAAAAAATTGGCACGCAGATGTGAAAATGTACGCCATCCCTGGTCTAGTTTGATTCCAAAGGATCAAGGACATATTTATTTCTTATCTTTAATACTGCATTTGTGTTTTTCAACACCAAAAGTTATACTGACTCACGTATTTGAAATATATAAGGTTACTTGTTTCATGAGCAGTAAGATATGACAACCTTGTTGATTTGATCGTTTTTTCTATAACAGTGAAATAAAGAACTTTACAGATGCACCCCTGATGCCTCAACTATACTACTTCTGACTCCGGCTGTTTGCAGATGTCCATTTCAGACATACGTATGCTCTAATCTAAAGTGATTCCATCAAAATTGAAGGGGTCAATCTGGGACCATTTCCAAATGTAGCTCAATTGACATGAAATGACCCTTTAGCAGAGAAATGTCGCTTCATTTCTTTTTCTTTTTTATTGCATTTCCTGTAATTATTGATTTGTATTTTGATAAGACTTTCAATTTATGCTCACTAGAACTGCTTCGTCCGCTGTTCCAATTTGTAGTAGTTCAAACGAGGATTCGAACGTAGTATCTTTTACTATTTACCATCTTTCAAACCACTTCACGGAATGGTGGTATTCATTTTCAATATTTTTTTAAAGCTTTGATTTTCACTTTTAATGTCATTGTTATATCAGAAACGCTGATAAAAATAGAGAAAATTTGTTTGCTTTAAACGATACAATTGTAATGCAATTACTAGTAAATTAAACAAAGTGTGCTGTGTCTTCTCGTTAAATCCCCTTAAATGCGGGCTCATTGTAAATACGTCACTCTGTAGTTGAAATCGATTTCATTTCATTATTTTATTTATACCTTGTTTTTATACTAAAAAAAAAAACCATTACATAAATGGAGCATAAAACGTATTTATGTATATCAAGTATAAATGACAGAAACCTTAAAAGGAATGAAATATTTCAGAACTAATGGGATGAAAAAGAGAGATAGTGGGTAAAATGAAAATTACAAATGATATTTATAAATTCAGGAAGACATTTTTTAGATTCTGGAAGGAATAAAACTTTTCATGTCATTTTCAATTTAATAAAAAGTGTTTCGATTTTACAATATCGAAAATGAAATGAAATAACTGGTAATTTTCCTTTTATATCAAGTGGATTGCTCTTGCAGCTATAAGAA
The DNA here is from genome assembly GCA_963931845.1 of Maratus michaelseni. Taxonomy (NCBI): domain Eukaryota; kingdom Metazoa; phylum Arthropoda; class Arachnida; order Araneae; family Salticidae; genus Maratus; species Maratus michaelseni. Next base: position 329,015,483 of record OZ007590.1, read on the forward strand.
TTTAAAGGTGCCAAATCTCCGGATTTTTGATTACCTGTTTTTTGTATAGAAAATATTGCTTTATTTAATCAGACAATTCTGTGATTAAGTAAATAAATTGGCATTTAAAATACGAAGAGTTCTGAGAATTAAATAATTGCGAGAAAATAAAGCTGTTTTGGTTTAAGGAGATTATATAAAGCAAGGTATAGCAGTCTTTATTTTTTGCTAATGGAATAAATTCTTTTATGTTTTGTAAATATTTCTCATGCTTATTTAAAAAAAGTCATTCGAAAAGTTATAGTCCTCCCACGAAAAAAAAAAGAAAATTCCGTTGACCTTAAAAGAGTTCGTGATGCTCCGGGTAAAAACAAAGTTTCTAAAAGACACACATGGTGCAGTAATTTGATTATTTAATTGGTTTTTGGTTTTTGACAGTTACCATTAGTGATTATCATCTTAATAAAAAAAAAATAAAAAGGTACTTTTCCGTTAGACAAACACTACTTCGCGCCAAGAGAAAATGTTGCCGAGGAAGCTAACAAAGATGCCATTAACACGTATGGAGATGTCCCTCTAAATATTCATACAATCTAGATCCTACAATTTTGAAAATTAAGGGAGAAAAACGTCATGGTAGTGTACCTTGATATGTTTCACATCTGTCTAAAAAAAATCAGTTTGAAAAGCGTTTTCTGTTTATAAAAAGAATGATTCCGAAAGTCTGCAACTTTTGAGTCTAGAAAATGGAGTCTAAATACCGGATATCTCAGTTTTTTCCAAAAATAATCACACAAATAGGGCTTATTTCGCTAATTAAAAGAGAAAAACATTGTTTTAATACATTTCATTGATTAATAACATTTAATATGTACAGACAAAAACATGGGATTTTTAATAAACATGCATTTTTGTCAAATTTATAAATATATTAACGACTATCTTTGACAGTCCTCTTCCATTCTGTTCACAGTTTTCTTTTTTAACGTGTTAAAGAAATAAAAGCTTGCTGCTTGAAATGTAGATTACTTTATCTGCAAAAGTTATAACCATAGTAATCACTCTCTGCGTTGATGCAGTCGCTATGGGCTCACATATCGCATTTTAAACATCGAAAAGCATCTCCGCAAAAGACACAAATTGCATCATCTTCCTCTTATTTGTACCTTTTAAAATCCAATTTCTGCTCTTTCCACCTGTATTTTCTTTGTTTTTCCTCCGTAATATTTCTTCTTTCTCTTTTCATGTATTGCGGACAATTTCGGAGTGTCCAACAAATGACTCAAAAAAAGCAATACAGTGTCCGTGATCTCATAAATTATTTTACTTTCTTTCCTTTCCCGCAGACTAAACCCTGATAGTTCCAAATACCGGATAGCCGGTATTTAGACCACTGCTATGTTTAAGTTAAAGCCGATATAGTAAAATACAAACAACGTGTGTGCGGACGTTAAATACGTCTAGAAAACAATATTATCATCAATTCAGGCCAATATACGATCAGTATTTTTTTAAAAATGATAATTATATACCTGAAAAACTTTCGATATCCCAGATTGCGCCGTGTCAACACTTTTTTTGCTCTTACTGTTTCTAAATGAGACAGACTTCAACAACGTATTGCTTCTGCCTTTCTTTTTTCAATTAAAAATACAAACTCAGCATATCGCCGCTAGGCTGCGCTCAGTTCCCAGAACAACTAATAGCCCGTATTTGGACTTTCTTCTCTACTAAAAGTGTACAGTGGAGCTAACTTAGGTAAAAGAAAGGAATGGTAATCCTAATGACACATGTGTACATTGTAAATATAGACAAATGTTTCTTAAGCTACGAAAATGTAAAATAACCACGAACGTAAGCATACAATAACCTCTTTCGAGTTACCCATGATTCCGAAACGCGTTCTTTGTCTTTAGAAACCTCAGAAAGCAATGTATATTCAGTATTTAAAGAATAATTTATAAAAAAAACATTTATTTTGCTAACACCGATTTTCGTAAACGTTTCCGAGTAGTTTTTAGAGTGTAATAATCAGTTTTTCAAATGCTATCAATTCTCAAGTATACATTTTCACTTGCGTAATGGAATTTCTAGAAGCAAGAGTTTTTTAATATTAATTTTAATGTTAATGTTAATGCCATTTATCATGTTTGTTTGTAAAGCATGCTTGTTGAACATGAAATTGTTTACTCGAGAATTGATAGTGTCCGAAAAATCTATATTCCGGGCTGAGAAAACGAATTAAGACACTATCAAAACGCTTCGGAGACGTTTCCGAAAACCAGTGGCAGACAAAAGAAACTTTGTTTTTACAAATGCTTCTTTAAATCTCGAAAATATATATTGGTTTCTAAGGTTTCTAAAGCTAAGGAACATGAATTTATTATATTTCCTAGGTTGAGAATTTTTTTTTCAGTACTTTAATTAAAACTATAACTATTTTATTAAATACAAAATGTGGAGGAAATCTGGAATAAAAATAAGTAATTATTTCACCACATGGCAGACATAAAGATGGTGATTTCATGTGGCATTTCTGTAAATATCTGATATTTTCTTTTCATGGAGTAGGTGGTGGTACATAAATTCAGTTGAGTGAAATTCACAGAATATTTCCAGAAATCTAGAGATGCGCACTATCATAAATAGATAAACAACAACAGTTGTAAAGGAATGCGGAAATCTTGAAATCAAGTTTCGGCATGTATACCTTCAATCTTTGACCACGGCGGCAGTTTGATGTTCCAAAATCAATAATACATTATTTTATCCTGTGCGTTTGTAAAGAAATTTTACATCATGAATAATACTTTGTTAGGATTTAATCACATTTGTTATTTGGCAATTGTCAAGCTAAGTTAGCCATATAAAATCCTAAAAAAAAAAATAATAATAGTCGAAAAAAAATTACGTTGGTTTGGTAGTCGGTTTAATACACTGTGAACGTAAAATAAGCAATTTAATATAGTTGGCAATTTGGCGGAGAAATTTGATTTTTGTTTATCTAACGTAACAAAAAATTATCTAAATTTATGTTGCTCATGATCCAAGTTGTAGTAGGAGGACCAGCAATGTTAGGTGTCTGCTGTAATACTGTAACGATGGATATAAAATTAAAATTTTGGAAAAAAGAAGTCACATCGATTTTACAAATAATGCCTAAATAAATCCTCGATAGGGATTAGTTATTTCTTGAAAGTAGAAATTATGTGTGTTTTATTTATAGACAAATACTAATTATTTTTGAATTTGAAAATATTTTACGAAATGATTTTAAATAAAATATTTAACATATTCCCATATTTTTAACTACATGCTTCATCCTTATCATGAACCGTAACTTGTCACATGGTTTTTAATTAATTACTTTGCATGGAGTTCACATCGTGAGTAACAAGCGTATCTCTCTTTATTTTTTATGATTTATGGTATGGTGTATTTTCATGTATGTTTTATTTTTTCGTCTACTTTTGTTTCATATATTTGTTTTGACAAGTAATTGAGCTCTCCCGTGAAAAATATTTATTGTGAAATCAATTTTTGATTATACAGAAATTATTTGTTCCATATTATATGTTTGTAATATGTAGATGAAGAAGTATCTGATTTTGCCCGATTTCTTATTAATTTGATTTTTTAATTATTATTTTATTATATTTTCTAATTTATTATTTCATTTTTATTTTATTTCATTTTTCTTTTCATTTTGTACTGTTAGTTGAGTATGATAAACATATTCTTTTCTAAAGTCAAAATTTAACAAATGCCTAAAAATTGATTAAAGATCAGACATACATAAGTGAATGTATGTTTTGGCACACAACCAAAGTACAAACTGTTTTCCATAAATTGAGAGTGCAAAATATTTGTAGTCCAAAGAAAAATTTCATAGTAATTGGATTATAATTTTTAAACAAAAACAGTCATAAATATTATTCACATACTGTAGGTATTTTAACTCTTAGAAATTATTTGTATGTGCATGATTTGAGTGTGCAATTATTTTGGCATGTCAATTGTGTTAATGCAAATAAGGTTGTTTACGTCATTTTCCTTGTCCAATAGCGAAATTGTTCACTCCATTTAATATTTATTTTTTGTTTAGCAAGTATCAATTGCATTTTGATTTTGATCTTTAAAATATATTTTTTTAAAAATTTTTATATTTGCTTTGAAGAACTAAAAATTTAAAGTTGAAAAAAGCATTGTATTTTAAGCAATCTCTGCGCATACATCGTAATATATCTAATGCTATTGTACATCTTTAAACCTTACATAAATTTTACTGATTTTGATTTAAAATTTCTGCTTGTAGACGGTAATGTATACAACAATTTATGTGTGGTCTTCTAAAATAAGTATAAATGGTACGCACCTAAAATCATAATAATATTACATTTTCATCGGATTTACATAAATATGCAAAATTTAACCTCGATTGGACATTTGGAAGTGAGTTAAAATTGAAGTACCAATTTTTTGAACTGGAAAGACATACATATGAACGTTGCAAGTTAAATAAAAGCTTATAAATATAATACAATATTTGTTAAAAGAAATCATGAAAAGAAACTGCTTCATTGCCTTATGACATATGTTAAAACATATTTATTTTAACCGACCTGAAAGTTAATAAATAAAAACTACCGCTATGGTAATATTTGTATGATGTGACTACAGTGTGTCACAATAAATGACTGATAGATTTTGAAATATGTATCGTTTTCGGCCTTCTGTTTGGAAAACTAGGAAATTTTATCCCACCAATTTGCAAATTTAGTTACCATTTCTGCCAAAAGATGGCGCTACAGGTATGTGAGAGCTGCAGAGAAAGTGAATTCATGACATCTTCATTCGGTATTTTGCCACGCAATCTGCTAGTGAGTGCTTTTGAAAGAGTATACACTATTGAAAATGGTTTATTCGTTTGTACCGCGGATATTTCTTGTTTTGCAGTAGCACTGCTATTTTGCAGCGCCACCTTTTGGCGAAAATTTCTACTATATTTGAAAATTACTGTTATAAAATTCCCTGGTTTCCGAAACGTAAGGTCGCAAACGATACATTTCTATCGCGTTCTGTTTGTTTTTTATTAACTTTCAAAATTCATCAGTCCTTTTTGTACACACTGTACTTTCAGTTAAAGTGCAGATACACGCGAAATAAATTCTTATATACTTTAAGCACATTGTGTACGATTTCTCAAAGCATGGGCCCAACTAATCTGTGTTCAGATACAGAAAATTGGCATAGGTCATGAAATTCTAAGTTACATAACTAGGTCACTTTTAGTGGTAGATGAATGGGACTATTTTTGTCTTACATGTTAGTGTACTAGGAAATGTTTACTAAATATCACTTATAGGACCGGGAGACCATATAAAATTTAAATTTCACAACTTTTTAAGAAATGTTTTTATTGATCCAAACGACTTTTAAAATAATTGTTTACCTCATTTAAAACATTTTTGTAATTGGAACTACATGTCTATGACTAACGGTTTATAGGAATTAGCCATTGCACACCGTTGAGAGTAGACAACCTGTATATATACTGTTGAGCTCGGTAATACGAAAAGCAAGGGATTTATAAAAGTCCTCGTATTAACTGTTACTCGTAATAACAGTGAAGATTATAAAAATCTTAAAACACACACATAATTAAACTAATTACTACTATTAATTGCTCTAATTATCTCAACGCTATAATTAACTTAATGTCATAAAGTTAACATAAAATATTCAATTGAGTGTCATCCCTACTGAAGTAAAATCCTGTAAAAAACTAGTATTTCCAAAGAACATGAACGACGTACAACAATGCAACTCATCACTTCTCCTTTTCCCGGGAACACTCAGCTGACATTGCAATAGTCACTTTAATTTTCTAGCTATTGATTTCACATATCCTTTTCATATTAACAGTGTAATAAGTGACATGAAAAAGCTTGTTACTATGACCCAGAGTCCAGATTTAAAGAAATAAAGGTTTTGATCTATGTTCTTCCTTTCCTTGGCTTAGTTGTGAATCTTACAAAGGTGCGGTATTTCAAACAGCTTTATCTCACCTTTCTTTCTTTCATCTTTCAGGACATCGGGACATTTTTGTACATTTTCTTGGATGGGGGGTGGGGGAGTTTGAAATTCCGTCCGGTAACACTATTAACTTATTACATTTTGACAGACAGTTGTAGAGTAGAAATATTATCTATGAGAGAGAACAGTGTTCGATAAAAGAAGAATTTTTTTCATAATTCTACCTGACTTTTTGCCGAAATTCGCATTGGAATTAATAGATGTTATTAGCCATGATCCTGCTTTTGTAGATCATAAAAAGCATGGAAATCTTTATATAGTTTAAATTATGAACCATTCTTAACGAGCTAAAGGCTCAATTTAGTCGTGCTCATGTTAAAAAAGTTCGACTGTATGAATACATCGAGGGAGAGAAAGAGCACAACGTAAAACAGCATGAAACAAAAGTAATAGAAAAATTTCAAAGGTATTTCCAAAGGTATGAAGAGAAAAGGAAACATCAAGCCGCTATCAACAAGAACAGAAACAAAATCCAATGTACCTTCTGTTATAGTTAGGGAGGCAGCAACAACTTTTAGTTAACAATTTCATACAAGCCGATTTTCAAATATGTAATTGATTGTTAATTAATCCATCACGAAAACATGTAATCACGAACTTGTAGTTTTTTTGTCCATAGTCGGAATTCTGTTTTGAGGGGAAAGAGTTTAAATAATAATTAGTCATTAGTATGGAGTGAAAAACAGCAAAAAACTTGATGTTATACGAGTCCACAGAAATATTAAAATAGAAACAAAAGTTAATAAAATCTTAATTTCTGATTACTTCTAAATGCTTTCAAGATTGTCCGGGTAATATTTTAACTAATATATATATATATATATATATATATTTTCTTCTTTTTTTACAAGAAGAGACTCGTTAGGTTGTAAACTAACATACAGACATGAAAAGAAAAGACGATAGTTAAAATTGTACGTAAATTGGATTTGAAAGTGTTAAAATGTATTTTAATTTGACCTGAACATTCTAAAATATGAAATAAACATTTAAATTTTTTTTCTCTGCTATAAATGGAGTTATTCTGTTATACACCAATAAAATCTATTCAAATCTATTATATAAGCATCTAGTAAAATTTCAAGGAAAAATAAATTTAATTTGACACCAAATTCAAACATTTTAAATCATCTCTGAAAAAAAAAAAATTGGTACTTGAAAGAAAGAAACAAATATTCTTTTAAAAACTTTATCTGCGAAGTTCTTTAGAAAAGGATAAAAACATCCCATATAAGTCCAAGGTAAGAGCTATCTTTAAAAACGTCATCAAATTGAGAAAATGTGATATATCCATTTGTGAAAATTTTCAAAATCCACTTACATCCTTTTGAGAAGTCGCCGACTAAGCCCTTACCTCATGCGGTTGATAAGAGATTTTAGAATGAGGTGAAATTGAAGGAGGTGCAGGATTTAAAGATTTAGTTACGTTAACATCGTATCCTTTTTCATATCATTATTATTTTGCCAAGACAATGTCCCTGAGTTATTTTCTTAGCTAATATTGAATCCTTTTCTTCCTGAATGAGATTACTTTCGGTTATAAAGAAAAAAGAAAAAAATAAAGTTTTGCTTTGAAGTGCAAAATAAGTAATTGAAATGCAAATAACTACTTGAGTTTTTATTGTTGTTGAAATATTTTATGAAATATTTCTCTTATAATGCATTTTTAAAAGTGAAATTGATAGCGAAACATTTTTAATTTTTCTTTATTTCTTGGATGTATACGTTATTTGCGAGATGTGTTATCATATTTTGTTTTAAAAACTGTAAATCGTTATAACTGTTACATTTTTTTTCTCCCTCTTCGCGATGTTATAATTTGAATTATTATGCGTGTATTTGAAAAAAATAATGCGAAAATCTGACATTATTGAGAATGCTTGTTAAGGAAACTGGTAATGCCTCAAAGTACAAGTCGAAGTCATTTTGTTTGTTTAATATATAACCTTTTAGTCAAAAAATAAACTGTACTTAGCAAGACTTTGGTGTATTGAAATGTTAAACAGTATTTATTTCATTTATTTATTTTTTACATTCAAGTAGTTCATCGGTTGTTCATTGAGATTTCTTTGCTGTTTCTGAGTAGAGTGCTTTTGTTCATTGATAATTTTGCGCCTTAGTCCATTGCAAGTTCGTAGGAAGGACCACAGTGTTTGTCGTTGTTAGTTCATAGCTTGCTCATTGAAGTACTCACACTCTTAGTTCATCGCATAGCTCAAAGTTACAATTATTAATTGACAATTTTGTTCAGTGCTTGTTCATGGAAGATGTTGTCTATGAGTGATTACACACATACCGTTGGATTTTTATTTCTAATCTGTTTTTGTTATTTTTACACAAGCACAGGTTTTTCTAATACTTAAAATTTTAACATTTTTTATTATCCTCTAAAAATAAAAATAAAATTCATGGTACATGAATACCCTCTTCACTTTGTTACAAGACAAAGAATATTTTGTAACACTTTACTACGCAATCTAACACCTTCACATGATATTGAATTTAATACACTCATTTCTCATCATTTACATTCCTGAATTCATAACGAAAAAAAAAGTTACTTAATACCTCTTCAAATACGTCACTTTTACATTCTCTTTTGCCTGTTTTGTTCAGTGCTTGTTCATGGAAAGATGTTTATGAATGATTACACACATACCGTTAGATTTTTCTCTCTAGTCTGTTTTTGTTAGTTTCACACAAGATAAACAAAAAAATTATGCCACATGAATACTTCCTTCACTTCGTTACAAGACAAAGAATATTTTGTAGCACTTTATTACACAATCTAACACCTTCACATGATATTGAATCTAGTACACCCATTTCTCATCATTTAAATTCTTGAGCTCATAACGAAAAATAAAATGTTACTTAATACTTCTTCACATGCATCACTTTTACATTCACCTTTGCTCATGTCATAATGCAAAAATGTACATTACAATCTACAACTCACTATTTGATAAAATACTCTCATTATGACAATTATTGACTTTATGTTAGGAAATCCACCTTAGTTCTTATTTCAATGTTGCTTTTAATTTAAAGTTAATTAAGGCACATTAACATTACATACATTTTTCTCTATGTTAAGTAATTGATATGAAGTTGTTATAGTTATATATATATAAAAGAGTTTTTCTTTTAATTTACTTTTTAGCAAGCTGATAAGTTACATAGAATGTTTACAAAATCAACTCACTAGCAGTAAATATTATACATAGTGATTTAATTTTTAATTTAGCTATTTTGAGATTCCACATTGGGTTTTACACATATATGTTAATTATGTGTTTTTGTTTTAAATTGGGATTGTTTTGCATTTGCATTCCCCCCCCCCTCCCGATAATGACACTCTGTCTCTCCAACGCTCTTGGAATGACATCTTGCTTTAGATAGTTAAGATATAGATATATTCATTTTTTATTTTCACTAATTCTTACCCTCAGAAGTTGTAATGCGTTCAAAATAATTTTCCTAAGGTTACTGACTCCATTGTGCTGAATGACAACCGTGAATTGGTGTTCCAATTACCTTTCCATTTCCCGATTTAAACAATATATGATAAGTCGAAACTTGCTCCTGTTGGAAATCAATATTTCGTTTAATTCAGAAATAAAGCTTTTCTGTTAATCTTGTATATTTTGAAAATGAGGAAATAAAGTATAATTCTAGATAAATACATTCGCATTGAAGTCCGATATGAAATTTTATCTAATAGATAATTTTAAACTTCCTGTGGTGTAATTGTAAGAGGTAACAATGTCTTGCCTTGTTTGTACTCGCAACATTACTTGTGTTGAACGCTTGAAGAGCGAAGTCTGATAAATTGATTGGACGTGATTCGCTTTGTAGATTTTGTTTTATCCCATATTGGGAAGGCAGCTAAGTAATTTAATTTTATAAGCTAAATAACTACATTGTACGAAGCATTACCCTCGAGCTAGTAATTCCGTTTATTATATCATATCGTTAACCTAACACGCCATTACTTTTGTTAGTGCGCGCATAATTTCTCATGCATCTGATGATAACAAATACATGAAATGCTATGATGTATCGACTTTAATTTAGAAATTGAACCTTCCTTTAATATTGCATGCCTTCAAATGAATAGAATATAGCATAATACTAGATAAATACATTCTCATTCAAGTGGGATGTCAAATTTTATCTAATGAAAAAATTTAAATTTCCTGTTGTGTAATCGCAAGAGGTAACAATTTCTTGGCTTGTCCGTTCTCGCAACATTAGTCGCGTTTGTTCCCTACTTGAAGAGCGAAGTCTGATAATTTGATTGGACGTGATTCACTTTGTTGAATTTATTTTGCATCCCATGCTGAGAAGTGGGTTAAGTAATTTCATTTTATGAGCTAAACAACTACATTGTACGAAGTCTTACCCTGGAGCTAAGTAATTTCGTTTAATTTATAATATCGAAACTTAACACATCTTTACTGTTGTTAGTGCCGGCATAATTTCTTATGTACCTGGTGATAAGAAATACATGAAATGCTATGATGTATCTCCTTTAATCCAGAAATTGAGTTCTACTTTAATCTTGCATGCCTTAAATCTGATAGAATATAGCATAATATTAGATAAATACATTCGCATTCAAGTCCGATATCAAATTTTATCTAATGGAAAATTTTAAACTTCCTGTGGTGTAATCGCAAGAGGTAACAATGTCTTGGCTTGTTTGTTCTCGCAACATTAGTCGCGTTTGTTCCCCACTTGAAGAGCGAAGTCTGATAAATTGATTGGACGTGATTCACTTTGTAGAATTTTTTTTTCCATCTCATATTGGGAAGGGAGTTAGATAATAAAAACGGACTGACGTTCTCTTGTTCGTTTGACACGATTCATCGAATGTCCCTGCAAATGATGGGGGTGTAGAGGGGAAGGGAAAGGTGATTTCCACTACATTTATGCTCCCCAAGGAGTCTGCATTCAGACGTAGTTTCTGACTTTATATATTTGTGTTTGCTTTTAAGGAAAAGAAAATAGAATTTATTTTTTGATCTAGTGTGAAGAACATGGTTCTTTTTCCCCATTTGTCTTCAGGAAATAAGAAGATATTTTTTAAATAATGGAAAAAGACCTGTACTTTTATTTAAAATGCAACTCGTGTTTAAATTTAAAAGGGTTAGTTATGGGAATTAAAAAGTTTTTTTTGTAGAGTATAATTTTTAAAGTTTTATTTATTTCTATTTGCTTTTAAAGAAAAGAAAAGAAATTAATTTTTTTGACCTAGTTTGAAGAACATGGTACTTTTTTTTTTTTTTTGCATTTGTTTTGAGGAAACAGGGGGATATTTTCTAAGTAATGGAAAAAGAACTATACTTACCGTTGTGTTGCATTTGTATTTTATAGGATCTTTCGAGTTTTTGAGAAAAAAAGCTTACCAATCCAGTTTTTAAATTTAAATGCATAAGATTTACTAAAAATGTCAATATCATTTATAAATAGTAATTAGACCTTTCAATAGCTGTAAAATACGTTAAAATTGATCAAACAGTTCCCGATTTTTTAAATATTGAAAGATTGGCTGATTGATTCATTCTGTTGGTTTTCCCCTGTTTTTTCAAAAATGTTTTAGATATCGGAATCTGACAGACTATAGACTGTAACCACAATTATCATTTATAAACCTTAATTAGACCTTTCAATTGCCGCAAGATTCTTTAAAATTGATCAATTAGTTTTCGAGTTTTTAAGTATTGAATGATTCCTTGATTGTTTGATTCTCCAGTTTTTTTTAAAAACATTTTAGATATCGGGTGCAACAAACTGCAGATTGTAGCTACAATTATCATCTATAAATCTTTATTAAACCTTTCAATCGCCGTAAGATTCCTTAACCTTGATCAATTGATACCCGGGTTTTTGAGTATTGAGAAATTGGTTGATTGATTGATTTCCTGTTTTTTTTTTCTGTTTTCTCAGAAAATATTTTATCTATCTAAATCTGACAAACTGAAGCTTGTAGCCAGAAACGTTCTGTATATCTACCCCTGATGAGTTTAGTGTTTGTTATGCAGCCGGTTCTAAGTCTATTCCGGACAAAGAGACAGACGGACAAAAAACAAACTTTTTTTTCTAACTAAACGTCTGAATAGTCGGATAAACTTAGCAACAGGTGTTTTTCTGAAAATCACAGGCCGACACATTTATCGTATTTAATAAATGAGTATTACTTATATTATTCTTACAAAAAGAAAAAACTAAAGTAAAAAAAAATCCCTGTAGTAAAAACAAAACTGTATTGATTAAATAAGAATTATTAAGATTACTTTTAAAATGAGTGTAAAAGTCTGATAAAAGAGTAAAAAATTTGCGAACGCTCTCTGTAATTGTGCTTGCAACCAACACTGTTTTATATTTTTATTGTGTTAAGGGCTTCTTTTGAACTTTATTACTGGTTAAACTAAAATATGTAAACAAATATATAAATAAAATAATATTAAATACAAATCAGAATTAAATTATATCAGTACATTTCAGATATGAAAACATGACATCATTTATATAGTATTTAAATCTTATGGTTTATCTTTATATGAAATAGTAACCATATACTACAAATAGTATCCATAATCAAATTGGAATAATATAAATAATTTATTAGGGCATAAGAAATAATCCCCAATGAAGAAAATTTTTATATAATTTAATAGCGAGGTTAGTCTCAGAAATTGTTTTAAATGATATCAAGAAATCCAAGTCGGAATCCATTACATTTTTAGCTAATGAGAGTTGTATTGCAAAATCTGTGTCCATATTGCCAAATATTGTAAAACAAAACGCTGTAATACATGGAGAAGAACATTGTTATATTTAGTTTTCAAAGTAATATAAAATAACATAATAGAGCGTCCTATTAGCAGAACATACAAAACAAGAGAAACTACATATGTTTTAAAATAATTTCACTTGCAATTGTTGCTTATATGTGCTAGTTAAACAAATAATTTTGAAACAAGCAAGCAAAAAAATCAATACTACTTCAAGTGACATTTTCTTAATACTAGATTTGATTACTATTGTGCATAAACTCATGTTATTAACATTGCCCCCCCCCCTTTTTTTTTCTTTTGAGTGGCAGTTGGCGTAATTTAGAGAGAGTGATTTGGAACATGAGAGTATTTTTTGTGACAACCACATTCAATTTAATCTACGTTGTTATTGGAATGTGTTAACAAATAAAAGGGTGGTGGCATACGCACATGGTGCATTCTCAGATTAGAACTTTTTGCCCGAACTGTTGCAACCCAAATTCCAAAACATGGCAATACTCGCCTAGACAAGTTTTATTAGTCGAGTGAGACAAGTCAAGAAGCATTAACTTGGCGATAATTGAAGGTTTGCCAAGGTTTACTCGAAAATACTGTCGACCTATTAACTTTATTATTCGTATGACACCACTGTGTTATATATAAATGCACTCGAGGTGATCATCGCTTGCGTTTATGTCCAAAATTCTTACGTCCAATCAAATTTTCTTTTCTCGTATGATCTGTTCTTATTTATAAAGACACTATAGATTGCCCCCCCCCCCCCTCAACACTCAAAATGTTATCCAAAGTCCTTTCGACTAATCAAATTTTACTTCTCGTATGCCACATCTGTCAAATTTATAAAGATAATATATTGTTTAGTGCTCACGTCTGAAACGTTGTAGACAATCATATATTAAAACATTTGACGTGTCCCTGAAAAAAAAAAAAAAACTTGTATACGATACAACAAATCCTATTAGCTTAAAATTTTTCTTGGTGTACTAGAATTGTCGTGTAAAAGCTATATCTATTAAGTAGGTGTTCAGAAAATTGAAGATATACATACCTACACATATGTATACACAAATAAGCACATACATAACAACCGAAAACAAAAGTTTTTTTTTTAAGTCGTTTGAAAGAAAATAATAATAATAATAATAATAATAATAATAATAATAATGAAGAATAAAAGTAGGGAGGAAAGAAAATGAAGAAGTAAAATATTACCGTAGTGGAATGTATTTTTTGACTATATATAATAAAAATTTCATTTGCTTTTATTTATTTCTAAGAAAGAAAATGAAATTTATTCGTTGATCTAGCGAGAAGAAGATGGTACTTTTTTGAACTTGTTTGGAAGAAACAGGAAAATATTTTCTAAATAAAGTAAAACAACAACAACAACAAAAGAAAACACAATATTTTGAAGTGAAATATAGAACATAGTTTAAGTTATGATTAAATTTAAATGTCATAATTAGATGGATAAAAAAATGATATTATATTTATAAGCAGGCATTATTCGCGTTGCTTATTTGCTGCAGTAAAGAAGAACCAAATAAAACTGTATCTTAATTAAACCAAGTTTTCGTTTTTGCATTAAGTATTTTTTTTTACATTTTTGCATGCTTTTAATAAAATAAAATAGGTATATCTTACAAAGAGTAAAAAAAAAAATCAGTTGTGTTATCTGCAAATAAAGAGAGGTTTTCTAAATAATACAAAAGAACTATACTTCGATGATATAAAACGTAATTTATAATTTATGTTTAAATTATGTAAGGTGTTTTCACTCGTTGTGTTTTCAAAGAAGACTGAATTAAAGTTTAAAATTACGGCGTTCCTTCGTAGTTCTTACTTTATACTTTTTCCATTATATTTATTTGCTTTTGTAAAATAAACTTCAATTTATATTTCTGATCTAATCTGAAGAAATTTATACCTTTTTTATTCTACATTGTTTCTACAACATGAAAAGATACTTTTTAATTATGCACAAGAACTATGCATATATTTTCATATTAACCAGAAATTACAACTTTAATTGGGGTTAAACTTAAATTATACTATTAGATGAATTAAAAAACAACTAATTTTAAAAGCAGTAACAAACTACAACATACCACAACAAGCAAATTTTGTAAAAATAATGAATTAAAGTTGATAAATACGACATTCGCTCGTAGTTTTCACTTTATATTCTTTACCATTGCTTTTGAAAAACAAACTTCAATTTGTACATTTGATCTAATCTGAAGAAATTGATACCTTTTTTTTCACACTTGTTTCTAAAATATAAAAAGATATTTTTAGATTAATGCAAAAAGGGCTGTACTTATAGGTACTATTATGTAAAGCAGAAGTTACAGCTTTATCTGTGGTTAAATTTAGATTTTACGGTTCTATGAAGTAAAAAAACAAAAAAAAACAACTAATTTAACAAGCAGTAAATAACTATAACATACGAGCAATTTTTGTACAAGAAAACAGAGTCGCAATTCATTTATTTAATAAAAAGTCACGGTGTCTCATTCCAATCGCAATCCTTCACACATTTAACAATAATAAAAATATTTTAGTGAAATTTTAACATACGTATACACATACGTATACGTAACAAACATATACATAATAACATATACGTAATATACATACGTACAATACGTACAATACGTACTAAACGTAATACGTAATAACATATACGTAACAACATATACGTAACAAACAAAGCAAGTACTTGCTTTGTTTTCTGTGAAATGTAACGATATCACGAGAACTGCGGAAACAGTCCTCATTCCGCATCCAAAAAGCACTGATACATTCCCCTTCACATTTTGGAATGTAGTTTATACGGCATACGGTTTCACTGACTTAATCACTGTTCACTTTCAGGAAATTTTGTAATGTCATCGCATTTCATGCAAATCAAGGTAATTCTGTTGAAAAAAATGTTGAAATATCTTCATTATTGTAAATCATCAGAAATCCAGGTTAGAGTTGGAGTGAGTCAATTTGAATTTTAGACTGAATGAATGAATGGATTGCGATCTGGTTTCTTATGCAAAAGTTGTTTGCTCTAGCACGCTATGGAAAATCCGTGATTTAGAGTTTTTACTGTTGCCCCCACCCCCCTTTTTTTGTTAAAACATGAACATTTCCTCTTTCATTTGCCCGTTTCTCCTCAAAGTACACAAAATTCACAAACATAACGTAAAAATTATCTGAAATACTCCAATCCAAAGCTTCATTTTCGTCAAACCACAGGGTGTTCTGGCAACTGTGCAGCGTGTTACATTTTCGTATTATAAACGTACATATGTCTTTTCCCCCTATAAACGTAAAAAAGTACTTCCGGCCTGTACCGGGAGGAAAAGGTAGCTTTCCTATATCTTCGTTTTAAAACTTTAGGTAATGTTACTCGAAAACACCAAGCTAAAATGCAATACAAGAACTCGACTGCAGAACATTCGTTAATACTGAATTTGAATAAAAAATTCGTAAATTAGTCAACTACAGCCAAGTTGGTCATTTATGGAGACTTATTTTTGAACGCCAAAGTTTGCGATATTTCGTCAAGTTTGGAGAGAACTTGACGCTAACAGATATGAATATAGTTTTATGCGTATGATTGAGAAAATGATTACAACAATGAAACATAATAATTTGCAAAAATATTCTGTTGATTAAAACTCATAAATTAATCCATGATTTGTTTAATTCTGCTGTCTTGTTTCAAAATGTCAGCCACTCTCGAATTTCAAACTACAATATATCAGCCAATTTTTAAGACAGACGCAAAACAAAAAATATTCCGCAATCCTTGTATCATGCCCTAATGCTTAAGCAAAAAAATAATTTGAATTTCGAATTCTTTTGTATAAACTTTTTAGTTTTAAATATTTTAGTGGCCGCCATTTTGAAACAAGATGGCAGACCAAGTTAGCCAATGAGCAAAAGATTGCAATTTCTTTAAATAAGAGAAAACAATTTTTCCAATCACAGTGGTGTTCTGGCAACTTACAGCAGGTACTTTTTACGTTTTTTGACGAATTTGTTTTCTTAAGAGTAAGTATGCTCTATCACCTCTTAAATTTTGGTTTATCTTTTTGTTTTGAACCACCTGTATAGTACTGAACTGAATTATCTCTTACTTATATGTTAGAGTTTATGGTATGAAATCAAAGTAAAGGTAAAAATAAGGAAATAATCCCGAGTCTAAACATTTTAAGTGGCTATTACAAAACTTTTAAAACGTCGAAAAGTGAAAAAAAAACTTTTTTGCCTTTTTATATCTTAGAAAATACACATTACAAGAACACAGTTTTTGAAGGTAGTAATAGATACACGTTTCTTCTTTAATTTAATACATTTTTAGATAATAATGGGGGAAATTAGTCATAAACATTATAAGAGATTTATTCGTTATAGATGTTCTCAAAAATTTTCCCGCTCAAGAATACGAATCTTTCTGACACATTTCTAAATCCATTTTCACTCCTAATTATCTAAAAACTCTGGGTATTCACATTCAGTTGCTTAAGAATCGTGTAGAATTTTTTTTCTCTATAAATTTGATATATCTTGAATTACAGTCAATTGCTGTTCGACGACCACGACCGTCCTCGCATATGTCAAAAACCAATTTTCAAATCGCTATGAGGACATTTTCTGAAAAATTCGTCTCTTTTAAAAGAAGACTGGTAACGCTATTTAATTCCATTGCATCTGAATGAGAATATCTGCAAGTTTTATACACAGAATGGCTTACACAAAATTTAGCGATAACGAAAATTTTTGAAGGAAAATTAAGCGTTGGCATACAGCATCTTTTCAAGCATATCAGGACATTTCTTTTTCAAACGTAAATCGTCATCAGTATGACTTTTGCTCTAATCTTTGTTATAGGAACAATCACGTCCAATTCCTCATCAGTTTATCAACCTGTTGATACTCTGAGCGCTTGTTTTCTCATCGGTAAATCATCCGTCATGTCGCTTTACGAGTTTAACAAGCACATCCCTACCAATTCGAAACAAATTTTCCATTTCAGTGATTCGAATAAATAAAATTCTAATCACTCTCCAATAACATTCACATCGAGCAAAACATTGGAATCACAGGTTGCGCGCATGATTACAAAACATTTTCGCATGTAGACGAAAAATTTTCGTACCTAAATATACTTGAGCGACTTGTACTTACACTCAACTTAAAAAATTATTTATTTATATATCTTTTATGTTTTAAAAATAAAACTATATCTTGCTTATATAAAATTTTCAAAATATGACCAATATAACACCAAGAATTTTCTTTTAATAGAAATAGATAATAATTTAGGTTCGCTTTATTGATTCTACAATACGCTATGTATAGGGAAAATTTCATGAAAAAATATCGAAAAGTTTTTCAACTACTTTGCGCGTAAAGCCACAAAATCACATTTTGAGAAAAATGACTTTAACGTTCTCTCTTTGAAAATATTCTATATTTAACAAATATTAAGAATGCCATTCATTTTGCTTTAAAGTGTTCAGAAATAATCACTGTTTAATTTATATACATATTAAAAGATTGAATTTTTTGAAAGTTTAAATCTCCTATGAACCCTTAACTGAGTATAAACATAAAACTTTGCAGCTCTGATAAAAAGTGAAAAAAAAAAGAAAAATCGCCAAGTAATTATCTAATAAACTATACATTTTTCCATAGTATTTTATTTTTATTGCACAGCAAAAATATACAACCTTACATCGAGATTTTTCTATAAACTTTCAGCTAGCCACTTTCTGTAATGTATTTTCCAAATGGTGCATAATACAGAAGCATAAAAACGTCGACACACATTTATTGACGTCATGTTTTATTCAAAAAATGACAACATAGAAATAAGAATTTTAATTAAATGCTTTCTTCCTTCTCCAGAATTCAATATTCTGTCGTGGATTTTTGACTTTCAAAGACTTATCCTAATTTAAGATGGCATCTGTGATCATTGCATATTTCATTTTTTCTCTTCGGCTGTTGAAGAACCATGAAAGTTTCATCATCAACGACTCAATATAGTTTTTAAATTTTCTAAAGCTGTCTTATATATTTGAAATGGTTGAATATTAAAATAGATTTTTATCTATTTCTTTTCATAATGCAGTTTAAAGGTTTATGAAATATTAAATTCCTTTATTTATTTTTTTTAAAGTTAACTTCAGAGTGTTCTTCTGTTTTTTCAATAAAGTTATTGTCAGCTCTCAGTTTTGTAACGGAGATAAAAAAAAAAAAAAAAAAAAACTTACTTGAGTTTTATATTTGTTTGTCACCTTTTATGTTTGTTATACGGAAATAAAGATGCATTTTATGATTCTAATTCGAAATATACGCCGTCTTTCGTTTGTAAATGAGAGAGAAACAAAATAAAAGATAAATATCAGTAGATCAATAGCGCAATTATGTATACAGGGGGCTCAAAAGTTAGTATATATTTTTAAAAGCTGTTACTTTTTGACTTATTTAAATTTAGTTTTTCCTTTTAGATTTAGAATGTGGTCACTCAGGAGTTTTACCATGAAATAATTCACGGTTGAGCAAAAAGTACATTGTATTTTTTAAATTTTAAGAATTTATATAGCAATATTCCGCTCATAATTTATATAGGCTATTTTGGTGATTAGTTTCGATAACAACGATACATATATTATAATTAAAAGAATTATTTATTATGTTTTTAACAAAATTAAGAGCGTTTTTAATCAATTTTAAAAAGAGGTTGTATCCAAAAATGAACACACGTTGAATGACTTTTGAAAAGAGAGGGTATCTCAAAAACAAGAACATGTGCTTATCAAATTTAACTATTTTTGTCTTGGAGCTATTCTGAGCACATTAATATGCTTGAAAATAAGCAATTATGTCACAATAATGAGTCCAGTTTTTAACAGTGAAGCAGTGGCAGAACTCAAAATCAATGCACAATTAATGCTCTCTAAATATTCTGTGTTTTAAAAACAAAACATAGTCTGCCTATGCGAGGTAAGTAGCTGTAGAAACTTCTCAGAAACGTGTAATTTGAGATTTGTAGTCATTGCGGGAAGATATCTCACTTTAAAAAGTCAGTTAAATGTAGGGTGACTATTTTTTACAATGATTTTATTGCGGGACTATTTTTAAACGTTCATATCTCTTCATATCTCTAACATTCGTAACATTTTTATGTTTGATATATTTATATTTCGTCGTATGAATTTATCTCCTTCTTAAAACTCAATAAGTGTTTTAAAGCAAAAAATGCGGAAACTGAGTAAACCAGCACAACGTTTCGAAATTCGAGGATGGATAGTTCCCGTAATATACGTCCCGTAATGAAGTTATACGCATTCTTTGAATTTTAAGAGCCTACACTAGTCACGCAAAGGAATTCGAACGCTAATGTTAAAGCTATGGGAGATATGTTTACATATTTTTATCTTGTATCTTAATATTTTTAAATGACTTTTTGTATAGGATACTTGAGGTCAATATTTAATGCTTTGAGTTTCTATTCTTTCAAATTTTTTTTACAGATTTTATATATATAAGGCTAGTTTCACTTTCAGAACCGGTTCCCACCTGTTCAAACAGTAAAGCTGTCTGCATACAAAAGAACTGCAACCAAAATCGAAAAAGTTCAAACTCACATATTAGATATTGACCTCAGGTATTCTATGCAATAAAAAAATTAAAAAAGATAAAATACAAGATAGAAATACGTAAAGATATCTCTCATAGGTTTAACATTAGCGTTCGAGTTTCTGTAGTGTAGGCTCTCAAGTGTCGATTTTGAAATTACTGTGCTTTCTATTTTTTTCACTTATGTCTCTCTGCATGCTGAAACAACCCTATATTTAGAAGAAAAAAGAAACAAAATACTAAGCTATTAACTTTAAAATTATAATAATAATAATTTGGACACTTTGTCGTCCATTTCTAGTAAATTTCTTTCTTTATTATTAGAATGTGAAAATTTGAATTAGTTCTCATCATTTGAATATTCTAATGGCATGAAACAGAATAAAAAGTTTTTAAAATACATTAGAGTTGTTTACTGAATTCACTGTGCTAAAAAGGCAACAATTGAAACTGTGTAATATCTTGTTTGATTGGATTTGAGTTGTCCTTGAGGAGGATGGACTGTCTGTCCTCGGTGACGTGAGTACGTAAACTGTTTACCGCACTAAAACAGCATTCATGTCGCTTACCAGATTTTTCAGTGCACACTTAAACAAAAATAAGGAGATTTTCAAGTCTCTTCAATTTTGCGGTCGGTGGCAATTGCCATTTCAGCCATTTTATTACTTACGTCACTGGTTATTATTGAAATTTGAAAGCTTACAATTATTGACTTAGATAAGCTAAGCTTAAGCAATCCCAGAGCCAAAAATAAGAAAGGTTGAGAACTGGTGAATGCCTTGACCGTGAAGATGGTAATGCACAATTGGTGACTATTTCTTAGGGTCGCTAAGTTTAGGACCAAAACTTGGTGGTATGTTCTTTTTTGGTATGTTCCTGTTTGGTATGTTCCTTTTTGACTAATGAAACTTTGTTGCCTGTTTATAGCCATCTCTTATAAAAGCAGTCTAAAGATAATTTAAATAAGCTGAATGCCTGTAAAATCCCTTATCTTGGTTTTGAACGTGATATTAACACAGTTACAAAGCTAGCACCTTCACAATTGATGACTATTTCTTCTTCGTAATCTTCTCAGGCTCATCAAGTTTTTGTCCAAAACTTGGCGGTATGTTCCTTTTTGGCTGGTGAAACTTTGTTTCCCGTTTGTTGCCATCTCTTTTAAAAGCAATCTTAAGATAACCCCAATTTAAATCAGTTGAATGCGTGTAAAATCATGAATCTTGGTTTTGATCGTGATTTTAAAACAATCACAGGAACTAGCACTTTCACCGACGTAAGAAGACATTACAGCAAGTACTTTCGAATCAATCATAAACCATTCCTATAAATACATTTATCTGTCCAATTTCTTCAACGTTTTGATAATTTCTACTAAAATGCTTTGCCATATTAGGTTGCGTTTGTAGAGTGACTATCTCAGTGACGTGACTACGCAAATTATTTCATATCCTAAAACTGAATATACGTACTTAAAATTTAGACTATCCATATAAAGGAGCCATTCACTCGCAATTTTAAGTCAGCTAAGGTAACTTCATTCTCACAAAACTGCTATATTCTCGCAACATACGTCCATATTCATACATGAATTATTTAGGAAAGTAAAACAGCATGGTGGATAGAATAATTGCAGTATCAGGAAACTATGAGGATAGTCCAATTTTGGGAAATTTGATATGACAATGTCATTTGTTAACAAGAGGGAAGAACAATGAAATTCCTTTGAAAAACACAGTTGGTAATTGGTGTAACAGGGGAAAAACAGAGAATGTTATATAAAGAACGATGAATAACTATCACCTAAATATATGCGCCTATAACCTATCATCGTCTCCCCCCCCCCTTCGACCATTCAAGTTGAACTAAAACTTTTTAAAATAATGTAAAAGTTCTTTCTTTAACAACTTACGAAATATCCCATTAACACTTCTACAAGAATCTCCAGAAGATTCTACATATTAGGGTGGATCAAATGAAAACGGAACAGGAGCCACAGAATGAAATGACATGGCTTATTTCATACAATACCTCCAAATCTACACAAGCACTTGTCCCACTGTTTCATCAAATGGTGAAAGACCTTGCTTATAGAAGTCTTTTGGCTGAAATCGGAACCAATTTCGAACATTGGCCATGATGTCGCTGTCCGACTAGAAACGACGATCCTTCAATGGCTTTTTCAGCGGACCAAAGATTGGATAGTCACATGCCGAATGATCCGGACTATACGGTGGGTATTCCAAGACTGTTCACCGAAACTTCAGCAGTTTCCCTTGCGGAAGTGCTTGTGTCCGCCCTGCACACGAGTCAATGACAGTGCATGTTCTACGTACATTGCCTTCATTCGCCAATGCGCTTCGCGAAATCCAACTTCCACTAAACAACGAATAACACTCGGATGCTCTTTTTACTCACAAACATTTGCAAATGAATAAAAGCAACTGATTACCTGACGGACGAAACTATTGGCCGATCGCCAGAGCATATCACGTGCTTTTGCGTGACTACCTAGGGCAAGTTCATTTCCTCAGTAGGTGTTGCCATCCTTACATACCTACTCTACCCTGTACACAAAGTTCATTTCACTCATACGAAAACAAAGCAAATTATACCAACAGTTCCGTTTACATTTGATCCACCCTTATAGTTCGCATGCAAGTGAATTAAAGATACAGAGGAAAAATCTAGAAAAAAAAAACACAAATAAAAAGATATTTTCTAGTTTTAATTAAAATTTATTTTCGAGCTGTTACATTTAAAAAACATCCATCAAATCTAATATTTCCCCCAAAGTGTTAGAATATTAAGAGATGTTTAAAACAACGAACTCTTAAAGAATAGTAAAACTCTTTGTTTTCAATTCGAAAAGGACTTGTAAAACTACGGCTAACTGTTCATGAAAAACTGGTAAACATTCAGATTCTTAAATGCAATGTAGAGTCATAAATGAATATTTTATTAATAGGAAGACCAACGTAATGAAGGTTAAAAATTTTACGCAATAGGATATTCAATATAAATACATGAAATGAGACATAATAATAATAACAAAAAGGTCTTTAAGAATTTTCTGAATTTTGTAGTTGATTAATTTTATCATATTTAGTTTTAATTATTTTTAGATATTATAATGGTTCTAAAACTTTTTTTAAAATAAAAGTAGATTCACAATCTTGTGTTAGGCGAAAAATAAATGAAGGAGGCCTCTCAAATTAAACAAATTATAGTATGAACATACATATTTACGCAACCCCTATAAGAAATTGCTACATTATAGTAGGTGTACTAGTCCATTGGAAATATGGAGCATATGAAAGCTAAGAAATGAACAAAAAGATGTTTTCTAGTTTGAAATAAAATTGAATTTCACGTTGATGTAGCTACACAACATCCATCAAATTTAATATTTGCGAAAGTATAATAAAATATGTTTAAAACAATGAAGCTCTTCAAAAATAAGCCAATAGTGAATTGTAAAACTACTATTGACTGTTCATAAAAACAAGCAATCATTCCCGTTCTTAAATGTAATGTAGAGTCATAAATGAATATTTTTAATGAGAAGAACAATGTGATGAAGACTACATTCTACGTAAAAAGACATTAAATATAAACAGATGGAACAAGAATTAATAAAACGAAAAAACAAAAATGAACGCTTCAACATAGCTCGCTTTAAATTCCAAATTAGTTGGAACATTCTTAATTAAAATCTCAACACGTTTCTGCTATTTTTCTACAGTAACAATTAAGGAACTTAATTTGAAATCTCTTTTTTGTAATAAAACACACTTCAATTTAAAATATTTCAAAAGGCTATTAATTACTTTTTCTAGTTCGTAATTGGGAAATATTAAAGAACACGGGAAACACAGTTAGTTTTTTTCAGTAAAATGTTTTGTCTTTAACCTTTTACAATTTAATTTCATGAAATAATGTTTTGAAAAATGCCAGAAAGCTAAGTTTTTATCATATTTAATGTTTATCTGTGATTTTAAAAAATAACTTGAAAATGTATTACACATATTTTATTTTGGTTCAACTAGCTTTCACTGTACAATTAAAATCATTTAAAATGTGCATTATTTCTCAATCTTCAGAATTTCGAAAACTTTCAATTTAATCTGAAATTGAAAATTTGCTTTTTTTTAGCTTGATATATGCAGTAAAAAAATTCTGAATGTAATTCAGTACTATGATTATTGTTTTTATCATATTTAATGTTTATCTGTGATTTTGAAAAAGGACTTGAAAATGTATTACACATATTTTAATTTTATTTTTGGTTCCATTAATTTTCACTGTACAGTTAAAATAATTAAAAATGCGCATTATTTCTCAATCTGTAAAATTTAGAAAATTTTCAAGTTAATTAGAAAAGGAAAAATTGCTTTTTATTTCTTTGTATGATATATCGAGTAAATAAATTCTAAATGTAATTCAATACTATAATTATTGTTTTAATGTGTTTATTTAATTGACTGTCGAAAGTGCGAAATAATGATTTTGTTCCTCACTTATTAAACTTAATCGAAAATAATATAATTTGTTTTCAAAACATAAGGTTACCATTAAATGTGTAAAACTAGTTTCAGCTAATATAATAACACGCTCTAGTTTTAACCTGCAGTTGGGAGAAAAGTAAAGAAAACAGGACACACAGTTAAACTCCATTGCGGTACAGCCTCTACGTTTATCTAAAAAAAAAAAAAAACTTGAAAATGCAACTTGAAACTTGAAAACACTTGAAAATGCAATTTACATAAGCATTGAACATTAAAACAACATGCGTAACATATTTATCATTTAATCTTGAAACACCAATTCTATCAAGTATTTTATCAATATTACCATTAACCATTTCGGGACTAACGAGACTTAAAAGTACCGGTCAATTTAAATTGATTTTCTTTTATCTTAGCAATTATTTTTGTTGTTATTTTAGTATAGGTCTATACATACATTATTATCACTTCATTTATGTTATGTTTAAGCATTTAGCAATAAAACAAAGATAAAACGTTTGCTTAAAACCTCTTGCAGTGTTGGTGTTTCTTTTATTTTAAACATACATTTTATACTTTAAATTAAAAAAAGATTCTACTTTTCCGAACCAATAAATTATGATAAAAAATATAAAACACTGGAAAATTGTTAAGTCTATTTAATACTGTTGTAATTTAACATTTTCCAAACGTCTTCCAAAATTTGTCCTTAGCCTATTGTCATATTCATAGAACGTAAAATAATTATATTCGTTAAATTTCATTAAGTGACACATTCGTTAAATTTTTGCAAACCTTAACGTTTGGGATTTAAAAAGCTATTTTAAATTTTTTAAACCTAAAAGTAATTTTTTTCAAAAATTGAAAATAAAACCGGTTTTGAAAGGGTCAAACCAGGCAGGACATCTAACTTTTCCTTCACCAGTTACTTTCGATATGCAATCAATAAAGTTGTCAGTACCTCAAGCTTTCTTTTTTAATTCATGAGAATTTATATATTATTGTACGTATTGTTTTAAATGCTTCTAGTATTGGGTGCGTAACTCGTAAGTTTTGGTACCTCAGAAAGATAATAATTTCTTCTATTTAAATATTTAGATATTGACAATATATTTATATTATCTGATGATGTAGGTTTTTAGTTAAATGTTTTAAGTACTCATTGATTTTTTTTTTGTTAAGAAGGATTATACCTTTTTAAATCTTCCCAATCTACCGTCATTTAAAAGTAACGTGGTTTCGAGATCTCGCTTTATAAAATGTAAAATAAACATAATATATTATATAATACAAAATACAGTTCACTTAATATTGCAAATGTTTTTCACATAGTTTGTTACAATCCGCGCGATAACTTAACTTAGAATGGATGTATGAACATAAAACATTATGTTAGAATGACCTTTAAACTATATTTTATAGAATGAATTAATATTATTAAGATAGTTAAATATTTTCATTGTTTTTTAATGATTAATTAATTTTGTTTTCAATATTTTTTTCTATTTTCAATATTTAATTCAAATTTTTTAAATAGTTTCTGTCAAAGCATTTATACAGGGTGTCCACTCTCAACGGTGGTCAGTGGATAATTCCTATAAACCGTTAGTCATAGACATATAGTTCAAATTGCAAAAAATGTTTTAAATGAGGTAAAGAAGTATTTTAAAAGCGATTTGTGTCAATAAAAACATTTCTTAAAAAGTTACGAAATTTAATTTTTTAATATGATCCCCCAGTCCTATAAGTGATGTTTAGTAAAGATTTCCTATTACACTAATAAGTAAGACAAAAAAAGTCCCATTCGTCTAACACTAAAATTGACCGAGTTGTGAAACTTTGAATTGCATGACTTACACCAATTTTCTGAATCCGAACACAGATGAGTTGGGCCATGCTTCGAGGGATCGTACACAAAGTGCTTAAAGTATCAGTAGAATATATTTCGCGTGTATCTGCACTTTAACTGAAAGTAGTCACATCGTACAAAATACGAAATAAAAAAAAGTTACGGCAGTGCTAATTTTTATTAATTAAGTTTCAGATTGGTTAAAATAATTGTATTTTAACATATGTTTTATTTTGTAAAGAATTGAGACTGTTGTTTTTCATCATTTCATTTGAAAAAAAAAAAAAAACTCTGTTATTTTTCACTTATATTTTTGTATAAGTTGTATATTTTGCATTTATATGTCAGAATGAAAATAAATTTCAAATTTATATTGTAATGTTAATTTTACTCTCAACTGTTATTTTTTTTATATCTGACGATTACTTATATTTTTTAGTAAATTTGAGAATGACCCCTATTTCGTAGCAAAAAAATGCTTCAACTTTAAAAAGCTATTACTCAGTCAGTTTTAATCACAGGAAAATGGAACTTTTTTTTGTCTTACTTGTTAGAGTAATAGAAAATTTTTACTAAATATCACTTATAGGACCTGGGGACCGTATAAAAATTAAATTTCGTAATATTTAAAGAAGTGTTTTTATTCAACCAAATCACTTTTCAACCAAATTCTTCTTTACCTCATTTAAAACATTTTTGCAATTAGAACTGTATGTCTATGACTAACGGTTTGGGAATTGGCCATTGGGCACCGTTGAGAGTGGACACCCTGCATATCATTAATTCATTCTGGGAAATATAGCTTAAAGGTCATTTTAACATAAGTTTTATGTTTATATATCCATTCTAAATCAAGTTCTTTAAGTTAAGCTATTGTCCGGATTGTGACATACCATATGAAAATTTTTTGCACTATTGACTGAACTGTATTTTTGATTATATTCCATTATAAGTGTTTATTTTTACATTTTGATAAAACTTGAAATATGGTTTAAATATATTACAGAGGTTTATGTAATTTTAATAAGTATTTAAAAATTATGATAATTTGAAACCACATTACTTTTGGTGGAAAGATTTCAAAAGGTATGAGCCCCCTTAAGTAAAAACAAATTAAAAATCCCAAGGTCAAAGATTGGTTCATGACATGCACAAAACTGTTTTGCGGATAGAAAAAAGATGTTTAGAGTTGAATAATTATTTAAAAAACAAAATGATAGCATATTAGTTTCTGTCGAACTGTCAGCACGTCTCACTTCTGGGATGGTTCCGAGTGGGGTAAAGTACGATGCAAAAACTGTACTTGTTTTTCTGGAAATTGGTGTTAAAATCAATCAAAAATATTATGAAGAACATATCCTTGAACAAACTGCAAAGCCATGGGTCCAAAAGTAATTCAACTAAAAAGAAAAAGATATTTCAGAAGAAGTCCGCACTAACGTATCGAGTCAGAAACCAAATGCATCAATCCCCACCCTCCTCTCCACCCTTATTATCTCAACCTGTAAATGAAGAATATGAGGTTATGAAACATTTAAACGAATAATAATAATAATAATAATAATAAAACAAAAAAAATAACATACATTTTGAGTTAAAATGTATGCGGGTTCTTCTTCAGAATTAAAATATACTCTAGTAACACTGCAAGCTAATGAATGTAAACCAATGGCAGCCTATGTCAAGATTCCTTTCAAGTTTCTCGTTTGCTTTCCAATATTTTAATTAATTAATTAATTAATTTTTTTTGCGTAGAATATCTGACGTTGCTTTGTAACGAAGTCTGTACATAAAAATGAAAGTTGCATTTATTTTATAAATATTTTTTAAAATAAATAAACTTAATTTAAATTTAAAAAATTGAAATTTTTACTTCGTTTAACTAAAAAATGACATTATTTTAGTGACTGATGTTTATACATACATAGGGAGCATCTGTGAGAAATTTAAATAAATTTGGAAAAAGTAAAATGCGCACATAACATTTTAAAATCGCGAAACGATGAAACTCTTCAATCTGTAAAAAACAGGTTTTAATGAATAAATGAATTATAAGTGTTCAATAGCTTTTCTTAAAATCAGTTTAACTTTGAGTAAAGATTTTAATGTTAATTATGACTAATTTCCTAAGT
Organism: Maratus michaelseni; assembly: GCA_963931845.1. NCBI lineage: Eukaryota > Metazoa > Arthropoda > Arachnida > Araneae > Salticidae > Maratus > Maratus michaelseni. Next base: position 329,044,494 of record OZ007590.1, read on the forward strand.
TTTTATGCTTTTATGATAAATGTAGCCAGTTTATAGGTCCACTAATAAATATTTCTGTAATACTTGAAATATCAAGATTTTGACATTTACCATCAATAATAATTAACAATAGCAATTACTTAAATAATTACTCAATAATTTTTAATAATAATAAAATACTCAAAAATATGTGTTTTATATATGCAAACACACCAATTTTGTTTCTAGTAATCTAAAATCTTATAGATTTCATAAAGTGTAAAATTAGTAGGGAAAGGTGTTCAGGTCATGACATGGTCTGCATATTTCCGGGCCTTCAGCCCATAGAGCTCGTCCCGGGTGCAATTCGCAGACGTATTGGTCGAGATAGAACCCTCTTCGAACCATACAGGGACACAGTCCTGAGCGACGCACAAGTGGGTCGTTTTGAGGATCTAGGTGGACAAAATTATTGCGTTGAAATTTAATTAGGTTTTGCTGGGTTTTCGAATGTATCACTAATAAAATATTCGAACAGTGATAAATATTTGGCTTATTTAATTATTTATATTATTATTATTTATTTATATTGTAATATTGAGTACTTCTCTATTATCCCGTCGACCACTTTTCATAACAAAAAACTATCGCCAAACTGTAAGATTAAACGCCAAAAATGCAGTCCCATTTACTGGATGTCAGAAGCATTATACGTGTTTGTTATGTCACCAAGAGGTTTTTAATTCGACATTTGCGTGTATTTTTCATTATGTTTTACCGATTTATGAGTTATTTCATCCATTAAAATAACAATTGTGTCCTCAAATTCTTATATTTTATTTATTTATTTATTTTGATATTCCAATGGCAACGTTCTCCCGTTTATTTGGCTTTATAGTTTGGCGATAGATTTTTGTTATGAAAAGTGGTCGATGGGATAATAGAGAAGTACCTAATATTGTATTGTCATTGAAACTACACATGTATTCAAAGTTTCAGCTCAATCGGATAATTAAAAGCGGTTTGAAATTGACTTGCAAGATTTGAACTAAACAACCATACATGCACTTCAAGTTAATATAACGCAATGATTCGCAAACTTTCGCAGGAGCTTTCTTAAGTTTCCAATGCTTTAGGAATGGGACTTTGATTTAAAAAAATGCTTATTTCTTAATAATGCTTAATACTGTATTAAAAGTCAAGATGCAGTTTGAAAACAGGATGGCGCTTTTTTTCAAACAATAATAGGTTAAATCTTGTGACAAACATGTGGCATATGTCCAGTAAACTCCTGCTTTCAAATAAAACAGAAAAGTCACTACTTGCTTTCGAACATACAGAAAAATAGTGCAACTGTTGAAACTCCCTCAAACCGACTGCCTTCTTTACGGTCGGAGTTAATCGACACATCGGATTTTTTCAACAAAACTCGTAGGGATCTCGACAAAAGAGACATTCAGCTACCAGTATACGCGGTCTTGTTAAATTCCGAGTTAATCGGAAAAATGAATTTTGTCCACCTAGATAATCAAAACGCCCCACTGTGCGACGAATGGGACAGAATTTCCCATTCATTCGGACAGACTCATATATGTCCTTATTTCAGAAGAACGAGTATTTTTTGTAGCTGTTAAACATTGCTTTAAGAAGTACCTTTTTTTTCTTCTCTTGCTTACTTTTCTTTGCCATGTGACAATATCAATACCATTTTACATAATAAAAATACTCCAGAACCCCTATTATATATGTACTAAGTCTCACTTCTTTAAACGATGTCTATCATTAGTTATGACGAAAAATGTCGCCGTTTCTACACTGCAAAAAAAAATTGTTGATTTCACAGTTTAATACTGGCATCCCAGCTGCCAGTATTATACCGTAAAATTAACAGTAATAAACAGTTAAATAAGCAGATAGAGAAGATATCGCAAAATTCGTCTATCGGTCGCGGGAAAATATCGCAAAATTCGTCACTCGGTCACAAGAAAAAATTGCGAAAATAGTCAATCGGTCGTGTGTAAAAAATCGCGAAATTCAGCAGTTGGTTGTAGGAAAAAAATCAGGACATTCATCCACGATCGCATGAAAAATCCCATAAGGGTTTGCCATTAAGATGCGGAAAAAATCTTGAAATTCGCCTATTGGTCGCAAAAATAACGCATACGCTACCGCGCATGAGCGGTAGCATATTACTGCTTACTTTACTTTTTATTACTGTTAATTTTGCTGTGTAATACTAGCAGCTGGGGTGCCAGTATTATACTGTAAAGCAACATTTTTTTTCCAGTGTAAGAAATTGTTAAGCAGTCCTACTAAAAGAAGATATCTTTAACAACCTGAAGAATAATTTCCCATCTATGCAATGATACAATCAGATTCTGTTGTTTATAGAAAAAATTAAATTAAAATTTACAAGCTAAATGAACTTTATGATCTTAATGAACTGTCTTATTATTTCATATATATTTATTAAAAATGTTAAGATCAATAATTAAAAAAATTATATCTTAAGAAACATGACATTCACAAAATTCTAAGTGTAAACTACTAAATGATGTGATTGTAAAAGAATGAAAATGTTTAGTAAATCTTGATTGTTTCTTGGCTGGGTCACTCACTGGGTTAGCTGGGAGTAGATAGATCATTCTTCCAAGACTTTAGGAATATTCCCGGCTTTAAACCCAATGTGTTGGCTGCCCATGAAAGTGTCTCCTGTATGGTACACATTGCATAAACATACACAATCACACATGTGTGTGGGGCTATAGATTTTTATTCGAGAAAAAGTATATATGCATAGGGTTACAAAGCTCGTTTACAAGAACAAAGATTTAAATAAATGAAAAAAAGTCAACGCCGTTAATTTTTTTTTCAATTCGAGTGTGTCTTTTAATGTTTTACTAAGAGTAGATATTATGCATTAAAAAAAATACTGTGCAGGTTATAAAAGATCTTAAAAGATCATAAAAACAACATGCCATTGTGCCCTATAGTTTCCAAGTACTCCGGACCAACTTATTGAATAGAAAGATGCGGAAAAATCGGGAAATTCGCCTATTGGTCGCAAAAATAACGCATACGCTACCGCGCATGAGCGGTAGCATATTACTGCTTATTTTACTTTTATTACTGTTAATTTTGCTGTGTAATACTAGCAGCTGGGGTGCCAGTATTATACTGTATTTACCCTTCTTAACCCTTCTTATTAGGCTTATTTACCCTTCTTAAAGCATATTTTATCATATTCTGAATCAACTATGAAATCAACGAAACATTTCATTCAGAAAATCTAACATATTCAATTGCTAGATATATTATATTGGGGATGGTCTTGATAATCTTTCGTTGTTTCGAGCAATTGACGCACATGAAGTATGCAGTAAGATTTGTGAATTATAATACAATCCGAATATGACTGTATCATTGCTCAGATGAGAGATTATTCTTGCCGTTGTTAAAGATATCTTCTTTTAGGAGGAAAAGTCGTCGGCTCTTTAAAGAGGAGAACTGTTCAGCTCTTCTTTTAAATACTTGAAAAAATTCTTCTATCATAAGAAATATTTTTATGAATATTAAACAGATAGGAGAGTTTGACCATGATGTGAAATTAACAATAATAAGAGGACTTCGTCTGATAATTCATAATAACTATTCTCATTCAATGGTAAAAATAATAATCAGAATCATATGACCCCAACCAGATCCACTATTTCAGGTTTATTAGCTGATTATACATTTCGGACTTTAGAAACTAAAGTTTGTTGTGAATTTAACTTAATCTCTGATATTTTTAAAATTTGGCAGTATGGTATTGAAGAATTTAACAATTTTATAAATCATCTAAATTCAATAGACAATAACGTTAAATTCATTGTTGAAATTTAACATAATAAAAACCTTCCATTCCTTAATGTAATGTTACGGGTACAAATCAATCTATCGATATATCTGTTTTCAGAAAACGCGTGGCAAACTAATCTACCAAACCAAATAATGCATATTCTTCATTTACATATACAATTTCAGTCTACAGATTTTTCATTAGACGAGCCTTTTTTTAGTTTGTACTGAAAATAATTTGTATAATGGACCAAATAATAGTCTTAAAATTGCTTTTAATAATGATTTTAAGGTACCACATATTAATAAATTAATCCTGGATATTGACAATAAAAGGAAGTCTGAAAACAAACTTGATTCTATACAAACTTTATACTCTTCAATATTTTCCAACCTTTTTGAGAAATTAAAATACATTTCAATATCTTCTTAATAGCCCGCCCCTCCACCGGAATTAAATAATATCATTTGCATTAAAATTGATCCAATTCAATTTGAAAATTAGTTAGCAGTATACGAAATACCATTTATTACAGCCGGTGGATCAAAGATTTGCTGTATTGGCATGACTAGCAGGAAATCTATTTAAAGAAAACGGAGCACATAGCTGACATAAAGTATAATAGAAAAACCACAGCCCTTGAAAGACTATATCAAAAAGAAACCATCCAAATAACTTAAATGAAAGTAACATACTCTCTCCCCAATCTATACTATCCATCCATTATAAGATAAACCATAGAGATTGTAACACATAAAAATGCAATACATAACAATGCAGCGTAAATTAACTTACCAAAATTATGGGTTGAGTTAATCCCTGGTCACAATATGAAAATAAACATCCTAATAAAAATATAATACAATAACGTGCATAAAAAATTCAATGAGGACGTTTCAAATCATTACATTATAGATCGTATAACTATAGAATATTGTTATTTGTTTTGATAATGGCTTCGGTGGAGCCGAAACATGTAAATAGTTTATTAAAACCTTTAACAAATTTTAGAAATTGATGAAATATATTATTTCTCGGTGTTGTGATTCGTTATAAAATTTACTGAGCAGAATAAAAACCTACTTTTTTTCATTTATTAAGACTAATTATCAATAAGAGCAAAATATATTTATGTACAAAATTGCACAATTCAAGTAAAAATCGTGAGCATAGGCTTGCTATACGCGACTATTTTTATATTATTTTGTGCACCAGAAACAATAATATTCGTGGTAGATGTTTAAGAAACCTATATATGTAAATAGGAAAAATATTGAAATACCATCCTTTATTTCAAGACTGAAGTATCGAAATCAAGCCGTATATGGTGGGTTAACCCGCTATAGAATTTTTTTAAAAACGTATGATTATTGTTATATTTGAGCTTAATTAAAAGAAGGTGTCCACATTGATTTAAATTTTAACACTTCAATGAATTGTGTAGGTAACTATGGAAGACCCCTTTCAGAGATGGGGACCTGGGCAGCTTCCACGTTTGCTCCTGCGACAATCAGGCCTTGAATTCAAGTAAAAATCGTGAGCATAGGCTTGCAACACGCGAGTATTTTTACATTATTTTGTGCACCAGAAACAATAATTTAGCGAGCGTGGTTTGCAGTATTATCTCTACATTCTTATAACTCTCACACACTTTTAACCACATTCTTATCAGAATTGCTCATTTTTGATGTCAACTTTTGGCTGTTGATCCGATTACGGAATATTTGCCTAGAGCTTTTTCAGATGAATATTATAGCTGTATCTTATTTTCTATTACTCAGAAATGCCACAAATTTAATATTTGAGCTTAGTGATTAAAAATGAAAGCGTTGATCGAATTTTAAATTTTAATAACCAGTAGGGGTCGTTGTTGTTCTGTTCTTTTTTAATTCTCTGACAACTGTAAGTCTGTGTGAAATTCAAAATTCATAATATTTGATGCTATTAATATATTACAATTGTATATGCGAAAGTTTTATGATGGCCACAGCATGCTAGTTTTTTTTAATGTATCAAATGGAGTAAAACGTACTTTTAATTTATATACTTTATGAGCAGCGATTTGAGAATTAAAAGTCTAATTTTTGTATTTAAATTAGAAATATAAAATGTTAAAAAAAAGCAAAAAAAAAAAGAAAAATTGTAATGTATTTTACATCTGAAGCTTTCAACCATTGTTCATATGCGAACTATAACCAAATTTAGTAGGATACAATATATATATATATTTCTTTTTTAATGGTTTATTTATTAAAACTTACTGAAACAAATTTATAATAGAAAACTTTAGTTAATTGTTAATCTATAAAGTAACGCTTCTTTAAGATTTCTTCGATTATTCTTAGCGAATAACAAATTTAATTCCGTTCTTCTAATGCTATGAAAGCCTTTAAGAACTCAGCATTTACCGAAATTTGTAGTTGATTAATTTTATAATATTGTATTTTATTTATTTTTAGAAATTTTCATTGTGCAAAACATTTTTTAATAAAAAGAAAATAAATTCATAATATTTTAAGACAAGATGCGTGCACAGGATGCATGTAGAATAAAAAAAATATAGAATGAAAATACTGAAACAGAATAACATGGATAAAACCAATTTTATATGAGCTTTTCAAAATAATTTTTGCTCATTTTCTCAAGATATAGGTTTTACCAAGTAACAGCAATATTGTTTAAATGCATATGTAATCATTATACAAACTGCAGCAGCATGGAAAAATTTAATTAAAAAAAATTAAAATACAGCTCTTTAATATTGTATTAAAAGTGTAGTATGATTAAAAAATGTGCAAAAACTATTGTAGCGAAAGTTCTATGTAACAGAGCTTATATTTAATAAATTAATTTTCAGGAAATATATCCAAATAAATGTGTTGTTAATTTTAAAGAAAATTTAATATTTAAAACAATATTTAACACTAAAGTTGAAGTAACAGAAGTTACAATGATAAAATACACACAGCCCAAAATCGGGTGATATTGATTTAACCCTTAACTGCTGTTAGCGGTCTCTCAGACCGCTGTCTTTTTCAATTTTCATAGTTTAACTTCTAATTTCCAGTTTAACTACAGATACTGGTGAAATTTTGTTTCGTTTACAGCCCTAATACAATCGCTAGAGACTTTTGAATAGTTGAATTTTAATTACAGTAGTCCTGACTATAAAGTTTAGTAAATAACTAGTATTCTATGAGTTAATCGAGCTTTCTATTCATCTTTCGATTGAGCGGTCTCTGAGACCGCTTCACAGTAGTTATGAGACAATTTCTGTCACAGCAGTTAAAGGTTAAATTCAATACATGTGATAAACAAAGACAAAATGTCACCACATAGTGTTCTCTGAAACACAGATTAGTAGTGCCTTCAATGGAGATGCAATTGTTATATTTATTTTACTAAATTGAAATGAAGTACAGAGGATCCATTTTTCTAGGTAGGATAAATGTTAAATTAATCGCATGAAGTTAAAAAATAAGTACAGTGAAACCTCTGAATAGTGGACACCTTGGGGCTGCTGAATTCGTCCACTATTCAGAGTTAAAAGCAATCAAATATATACGTGCTGGGAATTGAAAAAGATTGTTTGCTATGTAGAGGTTCCCGCTATTCGGGAGTGTTCTTTTTTTTTAAATATATGACAGAAGTAGGAAAAATGTTTATTGTCACTTATATATAATACATAAAATACACTCAGCTCAAAGCCGTATGATATTGCTTTAGATTCTAAACATGTGATGAACAAAGACAAAACGGCAACACATAGTGTTTTTTGCAACATATATTAGTAGTGTCTTCATGGAGATTATTTATTCTACAAAATTGGAATGCAGTACAGAGGTTGCATATTTCTATAACGAGTGTTAAATTAATCGCATGGAGTTAAAAATTAAGTATAGTGGAACTCCTGAATAGCGGACATCTCGGGGACGCGGAATTTGCCTGCTATTTAGAGATAAAATCAATTAAATATATACATGCCGGAGATTGAAAAAAGTGTTTGCTATATTGAAGTTTCCGCTATTCGGGAGTGTCCATTTTGAAGCTTTTGTTGTATTATAACTATTTAAAACAGATTTATTAAACTATTAAATTTGTTAATTAGATTAAAATAGATAAAGATTGTGTTACTCTTGATGTTAAGAAATATAGTCCTTTTAAAGTTGTTTCTATAATCGTTTGGACAGCTACATTTGATAGCCGAAAAATGGAGGAATGGATCTACTTGAAAAAAAGAAATAAAATTCGTTTAAACTATCTAATTATTTTTTCTAATATAAGACAGAAGCATAAAAAATGTTATTGTCACTTATATATAACTCTTGTTTTTCTTTTCTTTTCAAAGTTGATAATCGCATGCAAAATTGATTTCGCAAAATTGATTTCTGACATATTCGTATATGTACATTCATATATGTTCATATATGTTCAGACACTGGTTGGAAAAATTAAAGGAACAAGTTTAAAATTTCATGCAACTTGACATATTTTGCAGTAAATAACATAAAACTTCCACAAGGCCTGTATTTTTCCATACCTTACATATCTCCAAATAGCAGAATTTCCTATTTCAGCAAAAAATAAATTTAAATAAAAACATAAAAAATGTAATATAGGGTGGAGTAGGGAAAGGTCAGTATTATAACTTTTTTACATTTTTTTTCCAGATATATACAGGAAAACATTTATAAGATTTATGGTCATCCCTGACCAAAATGAAAAGCTTTACAGTGATTTTTCATGCTTTATATTAGATTGCACAGTCGTTCTTCGGGTAACAATGGGTACTATTCATGATGAATAACTCTTTGAAACTCTGAAGAGTAACAGATAGGGGCTGCAGTGACAAAAGGAGTCCCTCTAGTGTGTCTCACGCATGTTTTCTCTATTATTCAAATCCGGAGAGTATGCGAACCATTTCAACTACTGGATTGCTTCCTCCTCAAGTTAATCTGTCATTGGTGTAGCGTGATAGGGTTAAGAATTATCATCCAAATGATGGAAGTTCTTACCTATTGCCCCCGTGAACAATTTCCTAATATTTGTATATTTCAACATTCATTGTTGCATTGGTAAAAATGCGTAGGTCGTTGTGTCCATTCAAAATTATGTCCTTCCATACCACGATTCCACCACTTTTGTACCGATGCCTTTCATGAATACTTTCAGGCTTATTGAGTCTATTTTTCTATCTTCAGATTGTAACACGTCTGAAAACACTCGCTAAAGAAAACGAGACAAGGAAGAGAACGTGGTTTTAATCCACATGTGATGGCATCCTTCATTCACCTGTACCACTGCAACAGGGCGCATTTCTCCGCTCGAGTTAGTGGGATACAAATATTCCCCTTGCATTCACCCCTCTTTTATGCAGCCTGTCATTTACAGTATATCAGAAAAGTAGAGCTAATGTGACTGCAGTGAACTCCTTTGCAAACTGGGGGATATAACTTGCTTGCTGCTGAGCTATGTAAAGTCTACTTTAGCAAGTTCTGGTAATATATATATACATACACATATATAATATATAAAGAAAGGGCACCTGACGTCACTGTTGGTTAAATTGCTGTTGGTTAGCAAGAAACACCTGTCCGATCATTATTGCTCCTACTCCACATTGGGAGTACGGGCGATTTGATTGATCTACATTTAACGCGCCTATTATATGATTGGTCTACGTCGCCATGTCGCTTCCTGCAATGATTTCTACGACATAAAAGCAGTGGTAGATTGGTTGATGTAAGTCTTTGTTTGTAAACATGCCTTATTATTATATACACTGTAATTATTTAAGCAACATATGTATGCAAGATCATCTGATTCTTCAGATTGATAGCCTTGGAAATGTTTGTTTATACACATAATAATAAAAATTGGCTGTGCAGGCGTCTAAGTCATAAACCCCCCTCAGTTGTCGGTGCCTGAGTGGTTTACGTATTTCTAATAGCAACTGCTGTTACCAAATAACGGTTCTGAAAGTACTCTATGGCAAGTTTACACCATTGACTTTCTCATGTGCATACATCACCAGTGTATTTAAACTGTTTCCACATTCTTGACGACGCTTATGGCTACTTTTAGGTCTTTACAGACCTGTGTGTCAGCGTCTATTCCCCCCACCCCCATTCTTAAAATTAAACGGAATTTCTCACAATATGCCAAATGCCTTTTCAACGACATTGTCGACATTCAACATGCAAAACTTTTATCCAACTACTCGTACAATCCTTGAAATTGCAATTTTAACCAACTCTCTGCACTTTATTTCACACTTGCCGAAAGCAGTGTTGAATTCAGGGGGTGAAAAATTTGACATTTTATGCTTCCTATGGTCAAAAAGAGGAATTCCCCCCTCCCCCCCCAGAGAAAAGTGATCCCTTCCGGAGAAAATTGTCTGAATTCAGCACTGGCTGAAAGAACGGGCTCAAAAATTTGCGTATTTCTTTGTAGCGACGGCAAATCGCATTACACTACTTGATAAAGTTGACGTTGATCTACTATCCTACCACCCTTCATGGACTTCATTTAATAGAATTAACATAAAGCACACTTTTATAGTTATTACTTTGATTTTTTTTCCGCCAGTGTATATCGAAATTTTTAATAAGCATATTCTAATATTTGGGGAAATCACAATGCTACGCATGAAATCTTTTTATATTCATGAGATTTTTTTTAAACACTTACTGAAATAATAATAATAAAAAAAAGTTTAAATCCCAGTTAAAAGTCTTCTTAATGGGAGGTAATTACGCTAAAGCTAAATGAATTAATTGAAAACTCTGCTCACGTTGCTAATCCCCTTAAAAAGCGGAAGAAAAAACTCTTAAAAATGACAATTTTTTAACGCTAATTTCCATTTTTAATGTCTAAAAGTGAAAATAATTAAGTGCTTACTTTGTTTTTTATTTTTTTATTTTATCTCGCAACGAAACAAAAGGGTAAACAATGCATTGTGTAATGGGTTATTCTGTTATTCTTATATATTTTTTAATTAGGTATCTCAGAGACCTTTTTTATAGTCTCAGGAAAGCTTTGAGCTTAAATAAATAGCACTTAGCACTTTATATACAGATAACTATGAAAATCTCATTAAATCAAAATTTTAATTAATTAATAAATTGTTTTTCTTTTTATCATTAGAAAGTCAGAAGTCAACGAGAAAGATGCTATAATTTTAAAAGCTTAAAACTAGATGTTTTTTTGAAACATGTAATATTTTTTATATTTCCTTTTCCGAAAGCCTAAATAGTTTTACAACACTTAAAATTTTTTTTACAATTTTTTTAAAATAAATATTGTACGAAACAAGTAGTATTTTTAAATAAGTATTGATTTGTATTTTTTTTTTTTTGCATTTCATATAAATGGATTTTAATTTTTTGTACAGTACAAACATTTATGGATTAAAATTACAACAGTAATTAATGTAAGTGAAAATACAAAAAAATTAATTATTTTTTTTCTGTCATGATATTGTTTAAAAAGAAAATAATAAGCTAAAACTGAAATAAAGATTAAAGGTATCTTCACTGGATTTAATATATCTTTGAAATATAACTAACTACATTTTTCTAAATTTTAACAAAATAAAGCTCTCGATATATTATATTTATAAAACCGTTTTTGAATGTATAAGCGAAGTCACAGTTGATTAAAAATAAGCTGTCAATAAATTTAATAGCAAACGTCCTATTTATCCCACTGTAAAAAAAGACAAATGCTTCTTAATCAACGAAAATATAATATAACCACAACAATAAAATCTTTTGCTTTACCCATGATCCCGAAAAACGTTTTTTAATTTCAGAAACCACAGCAACCAGTTTATTAAATATTTAAAAAGGAATTTATAAAACAAAGTTTCTTTTTCTGCCACTGATTTTTGGAAACGTTTCCGATTAGTTTTTACCCGACTGCCAAGAAGGGTTATGTGTTTGACGCGTATCTGGGTATGTATGTGGGTGGGTATGTGGATTTCTTTATACCCTCGAAATATCCCAACGGCTGGATGGATTTTAATGAATGAGGTCTCTATCGATTCGTCTTAATCATCCGATGGTTATAGGCTAGGTTTTGTTTTCATGAATTCAAAATGGTTGCCGCAAAATACAAAATGGTGATAGAGACGAAAAAAAAATTTACGCACCATAGTGAGTGGCATATCATTGGTCAGGTCTTTCAAAATTAAGACGAATTTGAATGAAGACTTTTTAGTTCGTTATTTACGTAGTCGTGTTTTTTGATTTTTAAAATTTAATTCACTTGTTATAGTGTATTAATTAGTCTTCTTAACCTGGAATGTCGATTTTTTGAATGCTATAGAGTCTCAATTAAAAAGCTTCAGCTGCGTAACTGAAATTATATATGGAAGAGTCATAAAATAATGTTAATTTTAATGTTAATGTCAATGCTGTTAATTTATCATATTTGTCAGTAAAACAGGCTTGTTGAACTTGAAAATGTTTATTTAAGAACTGATAGCATCCGAAAAACCGGTATTTCGGTTTGAGAAAACTGATTAATACGTTATAAAAAAGTACCCGGAAGCGTTTCTGAAAATTTTCCTAGATTACGAAACATTTTGATGTCTTTTTTTACAGTGCATGATTTTATCTATCTAAATTTAATAAATAGCTCATTTTAGATCTTAGCTATCCTTGTGCTGACTATGCGTACAGATAAGGTTAATGACATTCAAAAACAGTAGATTAATATAAAGATAAATACTACTAAGATCTAACATTTTTAGTAAAGTCTAACAAACTATGTATTTTTCTAAGCATCATTTATCAAACTTAAATGAATTGCAACTAATTTAAAATTTTTTTCAAATTATTTGGTTTGAGCTGAGGCTCTTGAAAACCAAAGTCAGTTATTAATTGTTATTGAGAGGGTCTCAAGCATTAAGGAAGCATTTTACTAATGAAAACACCAACCAATGAATATATAAAAATATATTAATATCTATTATTTTTACCGTGGCTGGCTTTATATTTAATATTTTGAGTCGTTTTAGTGATTCTTTCTCTCCTGTTCTTTAAAATCTTTGAAAATTCGAGACAGATCTCATTAAAACTCACCAGTCATAATTTGTCTTTATTATGTTGTCCATTAAATTTAGCAGTACATAAATTCTCCATGAACAAAAGCGTTGTGTTATGACGATTACATTTGCTATAAAGGATCAAGAATGTCTACCCTATTATTTTTGGTAATTCTCTAAAATTTCTGATTTTTAATTAGCGAACCCATATTAAGCCACTCTGTAAAGAAAGACAAATGTTTCTTAACCTAGGAAAATATAATATAACCACGAAAGAAAATACACCATAACCTTTATCGATTTACCCATGATTCCGGAAAACATTTTTTATTTTTAGAATCCTAAGAAACCAATATATTTTCAACATTTAAAGAGGCATTTATAAAACAAAATTTCATTTTCTGCCACTGATTTTTGGAAATGCTTCCCAGAATTTTTTTTATAGTGTATTAATTCTTTTTCTCTATTCGGAATATAGGGTTTTAGATGCTATCAATTTTCAAGTAAAGATTTTCATGTTCAACATACATGTTTCACAGAAAAATATGATAAATTAACATTAACATTAAAATTAATATTTTATACTCTTGCATGTATAATTTCAATTACGGAGCTGAAAATATTTAATTGAGAATTGATAGCATCCTATAAACCAATATTCCGGTCTGAGAAAAAAATATTAATACTCGTACAGTATAAAAATTATTCAGAAATGTTTCCGAAAATCAGTGGCAGCAAAAGAAACTTGGTTTTTATAAATTCTTTTTTAAATTTCGAAAACATATTGTTTTTGAGATTACTAAAGACAACGAACGTTTGCCGGAATAGTGGGTACCTTGGAAGGGGTTATTGTATATTTTCGTTAGTGATTATATTATTTTTTTCGTAGATTAAGAAACGTTTGTTCTTGTTTTTTTACTGTGTAACCAAGAATTAAAAAAAAAATCTATATGAATTGTGGCTGCATGCGCTTCAACTTATTGGCCTCTTCATAAAGCTGATCGTTGTTTACATATTTGTTTAACACATTTGTTTAACAAAGTAACTTAACAACTGTTACAGACTCTACATCAATAAGTGAAATTTTAAGGTCAAAATTAGAAAGCATTTTAAGAGCATAAATTATAGGCTTTGTTTAAATAATTGATAGTACCTCATCCAAATGTTTTGAAACACACAGAGATACCAATGACAGCGCCAGACAAATTTTAATGCTACTTGTCACACACAAACAGAGCAATGTACATTACTAATACAGGACCTCACACAATCGAAAATGGACAACAAGGTAGTGTTGTTATTCGATGAGAAACAGTGATGAAAACTTCTAAGCAGAAATACTTTTAATTTATATTACTTATTTTTTGGTGCATAAAAAATACAGATTTACTTTGTTGCACTTTATTAGTTTCTCGTGTGCGGATCCTTTTTCCTGTTCTTGGATAGAAAAAAATTCAAATTCTTCAATAAATTAAATTATATTATACACAGAATGTCCGAAAACTACTTCCTTCCCTGATTACAAAATGTATTCATATCCGCTATACAGGGTGGTCCTAAAATATATGTCAAAAATGTAAAGGTAGGTAGAGGGAACCTAAATAAACAGATTTCGTATAGGAATGGGGGTGCGGAAATGCAGCGTTGAGGCAGTAGAGGGTGCTATTGAGTTCGGCGGATGAAAGCGTTTCGCTGGCTGGTATCGTCATTCCCGCACGAATTTTGAACAACATGCAAAGTTACACCAATGCGGAACGTATCGACATGCATTTCATGTATTTGGCTGTGCAAGGAAATGGAGCGGCTGCTCAAACGAACGATTCCCGTGTAGGAATCTGTCGGATCGCCGAACATTTGAGCGTCTTCATCGGGAGTTGTGCGCGAGTCGATCGTTTTATGCTTCCAGGCGTGATAAGGGCACTGGAAGATATCGCAGAATTCCAGCAGTAACAGAAGAAGTATTACGCACTGTAGAAAAATAGTCCTTCGAAAAACTCGAGAGCCATTGAACGTGCGCATCCTTTGAGCAGCAGCTACATTTCCTTGCGCAGGCCCATACATAAAATGTATGTCGGTAAGCTCCGCATTGGTGTAACGATACATATTGCTCGAAATCCGTGCGGGGAATGACGATTCAAGTCATCAAAACGCTTTCATTTTCCGAACTCAACAGCGCCTCTACTGCCTTAACGCTGGATTTCTGCACCCACATTCCTAAACGAAATCTGCTCATATAGGTCCCCTGTACCTGCCTTTAAATTTTTGATATATATTTTAGGATCACCATGTATATAAGATAGACATGTGAAATTGGTGCCAAAATGTTGTAAAACTAACAAAGTTTTTTTTTTGTTGCA
This sequence comes from Maratus michaelseni, assembly GCA_963931845.1. NCBI lineage: Eukaryota > Metazoa > Arthropoda > Arachnida > Araneae > Salticidae > Maratus > Maratus michaelseni. The sequence continues at coordinate 329,059,699 of OZ007590.1, forward strand.
AGTTACCGTAACGTGGCAGTAATGTAGCAGTGTCAGTGTAAAGAAAACTGGACCATGTACCGAGAACTGGCCAACTATCAACCTTATCTGCTGACCATCAGCTGAAAGAATGGAAGAAATGAGACAGTCTTTTGTGCGAAGCACTGAGCAATCAGTGTGTACGGTCTTGCGTGAATTACAGATGCCAAAAAGGTCTCGTGTTACCAGAGGACATGCTGGTCTTTTTCCTGGTTTGGGAACATTTCCGGTTTCTTGGACATTGATACTGCTACATTACGGTCCTGTTAGGGATGCCTGCAAAAAAAAAGATTAGTTTTCCAACATTTTGGAACCAGTTTCACATGTATATATATATATATATATATATATATATATATATATACATATATAGCGTATATGAATAAATTTTGTAATCAGGGAAAGTCTTTTCGGACACTCTGTATATTAGATTTAATATTCACGGGAAATCCATTATTTTTGTGTAAATGGAACTGCTTTAGCGGTTTTTAACAGATCTAGGTCAGAAGTCTTACTGCTTAGTCGAACGAGAAAGATCACTGACGAATCAAAATCGACAACACACAAATGCAACATTCGCATTGACCTGTATAGATATGTACTAAAAATATTGACTGAGGGCCGATGAAGAAAATTATTTAAGTAATTGGTAATTTTTTAAATCTTTGAAAAACAAATTTTCTTGTTTTTCTAAAATAGGTATGGATGTTGAAGCATGTTGAAAGGGGTTTAAAAATACGCTAAACATTGTTTGAATATGCAAAATTTTGGTCTGCAACTTATGTATTTGATAAAAGTTCACATTTTAATATAATAAATTTGACACTGTGTTACGTTTGAAAAATATTATAATAATATAATATTTATATAAATATTGTATAAAAATGCTGCCCGGCACTCTCAGAGATGCAAAAAAAATTTTCCTTTTTTGGCCAAATTCTTAAGTACTTTATAACAGATGACACTCACACAGGATTTTTTTACACCCTGTACAATATGCATTCTAAAAGCGAGGCGATTTCAGTGGTTTAAAATACCTGCTATGCGACCAAAATACCAATGCCAATTTTTGTTTATCATTCCAACTCGTGCGCCTGCGAACATAAATGCAATTAGGCTTTAATACAGGATGTAAGCTGAAATACACGTAGAACATTTATTTACATTCTGCAGAATTGTATATTACAAACAATACTCCATTTTAATGTTTGTAATATCTGCGAGGCAATCGCAATTATAGAATTTGTAAATTACTGAATTTCGTTAAGTCCACGAGTTTGGGAACGTAAATACATTTAAAAAAATGCAAATTCTATAAGTGTGGTTGCCTGGCTAATACTAAGAACCAATAAAACGAAATGGTTTTGTAATAAATATACTGCAGAGTCCTGTGTTGACTTTTCCTTTTATCAAGTATATAGTCTAAATGCACTCACGTTTCCAAGCACACAGGCGTTAATTCTGTCATTGGTAAATTCTTTCACTGCAGTCACTTGACAAATATTTAAAACCATTAAATTGGGCTTGTTTTTGTAATCTATATTTTACAGTCCCTTGTCTATTTTAGCTTGCATCATGCATTAAAGTCTACGTGAAATCTTGTTCACAGATGCATGTGCTGAAATGGTACGCAATCATTGACATTGTATTTCGGCAGGTATTTTAAATCGCTGAAATCACCCGGCGTTTGGAATGTATGTTCTACAGGGTCTAAGAAATGCCCTGTGTGAGTGTTAACTTTTATCAAGTAATTAAGTAGTTGAGACATGTTTTTTATTATTATCATTTCACTTACGTTTCCAAATAGGAAGTAATACAGACCAAAAATTGAGTAACAGGTGGTCATTCACGAAAATTTGGGAAGAACTTCATATTGGCACTAGAAATAAAAAGTTGTTTTACCTTGTTTTTTTTGTTTTTTTGGGGGGCGGGGGGGGAGGGGCATTTTAACTCAAGGACGAGGAAAAACTCCACTCTTTTTAAGTAGCGCAAGTGGGGTATCGTTTATTCTGTGTATTTTAATTAAGAATCGAATGATGCCATCCGAAAGTCTACACGATCATTTGGTACAAAGTTATGGAAAGTTTTATGCATAAAAAGTCGAAAATTGTACTTTAGTACAGGTTAAATAGGGTTTTACAAGAACAACTGGTGTCCATTCACGAAAATTTGGAAAGAACTTCGGTTTGACACTAGGAAAGAAGATCCGATAAGTCCCCAAAAATAAAGTTGAAATACTATAGTTTGGGGGACAAAAAAGGCCATTTTATCTCAGGGGTTAGAAGGAGGAGGAACTCAACTCTTTTTTAATATTTCGAGTGGGGTGTCATGTATTTTTTAGTTCTGAATCGAATGATACCATTCGCAAGTCGATACAATCATTTGTTACAAAGTTGCAACAGGTCTTATGAATAAAAAATCCAAAATTATACTTTAAGACAGAGCACAACTTTATTGTAGTATTTATTGTACGTTCCAAACATGTTTTTTAAAAATCATATTAAATAATCTTATGCGCATTAAATGTCCTCAAAATAGCAATATTCAAAATCAGGGTCATCTGAGTCTCTTACAAGGTCATCGAATTTCTGGACGTAAACTAAGTGTAATAATGTTTTGCTCTCTCAATAAAGTATAATTTTCGACTTTTATTCATAAAATCTCCCGTAACATTTAACAAAGTGATTGCATCGACTTGCGAATGGTATCATTCCGTTCATAATTAAACAATACATAGTAACCAATACCTAACTTGACCCATTGTAAATACCACCACTTTAAAAAGTTGAGTTTGACGTTCCCTGAGTTAAAATGACCCCTTGTGCCCCCAAACCATAATAAAACAACTGTATTATTTTAGGACTCATCAGATATTCATTTATAATGTCAAAACAAAGTTCTTCCCAAATTTTTGTGACTGGCTACCAGTTATTGTTGCAAAACCATACATTACCTTCATTTTCGACTTTTTATTTACAAAACCTGCCGCAACTATGTAACAAAGGATCGTATCGACTTGCGGATAGTATCATTCGATTCAGAATTTAAAAATACATAATAAACGATATTTCACTTGAGCTACTTAAAAAAAGTTAAGTTCCTCCCCGAGTTAAATCGCTCCCCTTTTGCTTCGCCACCCCCCCCCCCCAAAAAAAAAGGGGTAAAACAACGTTAATTTTTGAGGACTCATTGGATCTGCATTTCTAGGCTCAAAATGAAGTTCATCCCAAATTTTTGTGAATGTCCACCAGTTGTCTCTTAAACCCTATTTTAACTGTACTAAAACGAGTTTTCTATCTTTCGTTGGCAATTTCTAGCGTTGCTGTTTCCTGGCAGATATTAAAAAACATTAAAATGGGCTGTCTTTTGTTGTATATATACTAAAAATTCTGTAAAAAGATCAGACTAAACTTATAACAGAGTCCTTACTATTTTGTCTAAAAAAAGGTCCTGTGTTCATTTTACGCTTTATCAATATTTAGTCTAAATGCACTCATGTTCCAAAACACGCGGGCATTAATGAAATTACGTCATTGGCAAAATCTATCGCTGTGGTCGCCTGGCAGGTTTTCTTGAAAAAACGTGGTAGCTCGTAACAACATATTAAATTTATTGCTTTTATTGACCTTTTGACCATGACGAGAACTAAAAATGTGTCTATATATCCAATAGCTTGCAATTTTTAATAAATTGATGTAGAGGTTTTTTAAATTCCTTTTTAACAAATAAGAAAATACAAAATAACTTTGGATAAGTGAATGATGTTTATTTTGTTTAGTTTTATAGTATCTTTATTTATTTTGATTTGCGTATCCTTAGTGAGTGCTTTGTCAATATAATGCGTACATTTTAGATTCTTATCAAATTTTTAAACTATTACATATTTCAGCTAGAAAGACATTTACAGTAAATTTTTTAGAGCATTATATATTTTTTCAATTATATTTCAAGTGAGAGGTATTGATAAGATTATTAATTTCAACTTGAGTATTTTCACGAATTTTCACAAATTTTGTTAAGTGTTTAATTATTTTTAGTTATAATTTGCACTAAAAACAAAATACAATAGAAGAACTACGTGAAAAATTTATTTTAATTCAACTCGCCCCACAAATAAACGCTTATGTTCTTTTGTTGTGATAACTTCAGTCACCTTTTGTTGTTTTCATCTTAATTTCAACAATATCTTGTTTTCCGGATGCAGTTTCTTTATTTTTTTTCCTAAATTCTATTTGTATATCTAGTATATATCACTGAAAATGTCATTTAGTTTCGGGCTTTATTTCATTTAATTTTTACCGTATGTTTTCTAATATTTTACTCTTTTTACCTGTTTACTTTGAGTTAGTTCGTACTAATATTATAATATATCGCTAACATTCCTCTTAGATATAGGAAAAGTAGTGTCTTTGGAACTATATCTTAGAAGGTCTAAGCATCAGCATGTTTGATATCGTAAACTAATTACACGTAACAATTAACCTTGGAGATATTAACTGAGTTCCAGATAGTATAGATCCGAGCAGTTTGCATACCAATCTACGTGAGAGAATCTAAACATATGATTATTCGATTAGTAGAAAAGCATATATTAGGTATTAATGGCTAATATTTATGAGATCGGCTGCTTTACATTTTGTAATAAACGTTTCCAAAAATTGTAATTAAAAAATATGTATATCTTGATATTAATTTGCACATGAACAAAAATTTCATTCAGTTCTGTTGACTTATCCTTTCATTTTATTTCTTAATGATCGTTAGAAAATTATCGACGCTAAGCAAACGCCGATCGCTGTTGACTGTATGAGAAAGGGAAATTTACGATTTTAACAATATTTGGAAAGACCTTTTAATTAAATATCAAATACTACTTATACACTGGCCTCCAAACGTTAAGTTACAACCAATTTTTTTACGCTCATTATTAAAAGTATGAAAATAAAGGTAGAAAATAAGGTTTCTATGAATGATAATAAGTAACTTCAATGAAACCTTATGAAACAATTATGCCCATCTCTATATTTTAAAAGGATTGAACACTTATATGGCACTTATATGGGGAATCTACGAATATCCCCCTTTTGTAGATTGTGTGGATTTTTTTCTGTGCTTGTCCGTCTTCAATTGTTGGTGCTAAAATACTGTTGTCCATATATATAGGAGATGTCATTTACCTGATTCGTTAAGATGGCGGGAAATCGGATGGATGGAAATGGAGTTACCATAAGCTGGTCCTGCTAGACGTCTTAATGTGTCTCGTAGTGTGGTCCAAATATTCTGGGATCCATTTGAATCTGAAAATTCTGTATCAAGAAGACTTGTTCCAGACCACTCTCAGGTTATAACCCCCTACACAAGATCGCTTCATAGTTTTTTTTTGCCCGAAGGAGGAGGGACATACTGTAGTTCAGCTCATTTCAGATCATCATAACGCAACAGGAATGATAATATCTGTTACTACGGTGCACAGACGTCTTCGCAATTAAGAACTCTATGTAAGATGATACGTTGTCTGTGTAACTCTTAATCGACAGCACAGAAGTGCCTGTTTATGTTGGCCAAGAGAGCACGTTACCTGCGACAGACAACAATGGGCTTTTGTACTGTTTACAGACGGGTACCGATTTGCTTCGGAGAGTGATTCAGTCCATGTGCTGATATGTAGAGAACAAGGCATCAGATTCTACCTATTTAACATTGCTGAAAGACACAGTTGTAAAGGAGGTGGAATCATGGTTTGGGCTGGAATCTCTCTGGTAGTTACAGTAACCTCCATATGTGCCATTAAATAACTCTGACTGCCGTGAAATATCGCGACGAGTTCCTTGCTCCATTTGCCACAGAGTATGGTGGAACTATTGGTGGTATTATTAATCTTAATGGATGATAATGCCCGATCTCATCGAGTAAGAGTCGTTCATGAATATCTTAAGGATCAAGGTTTGGATCGAATAGAATGGCCAACTCAATATTCGGGCCTTATTCCGATAGAGCATCTTTGGTACTCATTCGGCAGACAGGTGGCTGCTGTAAGTCCTTTTCCAAAGTCTTTAAATGAGCTGGAACAAGCGTTGTTCCATATATGTGCGTTGTTTCCCATTCCAGTGTCCGATAACGTAATTGACAGCATGGAAAGTCGATGCCACAAATGAAATACAAGTAGGGTCGGATATATGACTTATTAAAATCCGTTTATTTAATTGTTTTCACAAAAAATACCCTATTTTTTAATCAAACAGTGGATTTTTGCGAAGAATGTAATTTTTTATTTGTAAATCATGATTGGTATTAAAATTAAGTAAAACTCGATAAATAGCTGTTTAAAGCACAAGGTAGAATTTAATGCGCCTTTACGAATTTAATATTTCTATGTTATTTTGTTTAAAATTAGAAACAAAAGACTGGTTTTACCTTAACTTTTGGAGGCCAGTGTACCTTAGCTTCCCTAGGGAAATGTACAGTATGAAATCCTGTCAACAACTTGATCAAATAGAAATTTTAATATATCATTTATAAATCATAAAATAATTGAAGATATGCTTAGACAATCTCGGTCAAGATGTAATTGCAAGTAAATTAGACGAATAGCTAACAGAACACTTCATAACTTTTTTTTGTCACAACAAGTTATTACGGAATAAAATTATTAATGTCATAAATCAAAATATGCTAGAATTTACCGAACAGTTTCAACTAAATGTATTTTCTGCACTTAAGCAGGATATTAATATAATACCTGATAGTGATAGACTTCTTTTGTCAAATAGTTATATAAAGAAAGTTAAAAATAAAGTACGTGTAGTTAATGAAACATTTCTACATATACAGGGTGTATCCTGTTACCGCTGACCAATAGTTAATTCCTAAACCGTAGGTTTCAGATCTATACTTCCATTTGCTGACATGTTGGAAATGTTTTTCTGCATCATATTAAAGACAATTTACTCGAACATAATTATTTTTTTAATTACGAAATTTAAATTTTTATGCGTTCCATGCGTACTATGTGTTATATTTAGAAAAAAACATTCTCCATGCTCTAACGAGTACATTATTGTTTTTTTTTTCATTTTCCAATATCTTAATTAAAGAATCAAGCTTGATTGATCTGCCAATGTACGAAATTAAGAACTATTCTCACTAACGGTAACAGCGGTCGAATAATAATTCACTATAACTGTAGAAAACACAATTAGTGACTTATTAACGTTTAACAAAACCGCAGATATTTCATACATGTACATTATTTTTTAATTGTAGTCTGGATTTCCTTTTTGTGGACTAAGTAAATGTTGAACCTTATACTGCCTACTAAACTCTTGACTACATCCACGTACATGGTTGAAACTATCCAAGATTCGTAAGATTCTTGAAATTGAGTTCCACTTTTTTCAAGTAGTTATATTCGGCTTATTTAATGACAAATTGTGTGATTAAATAAAATGAATATTACTGTTCAGAAATAATGATTCTCAGAAGTAAAAAAATGAACTCTGCTAAGCGACTTTCGATGGCAGCGACGTAGTCAAGTGGTTAAGCTGTTCTTTTTTTTTCTTCATTTTAAAATAGATTAGCCATAATCCTGTTGCCAGCTTCGTAAGATTTTGGAGATTGAGTTCCCTTTATTCGAGTAGTTATATTCGGCTTATTCAATGATAAATTGTGCGATTAAATGAAATGAATATTACTATTCAGAAAAAATGATTCTCAGAAGTAAAAAAAATGAACTCTGCTAAGCGACTTTCGATGGCAGCGACGTAATCACGTGGTTAAGCTGTTCTTTTTTTTTCTTCATTTTAAAATAGATTAGCCATAATCCTGTTGCCAGCTTCGTAAGATTTTGGAGATTGAGTTCCCTTTATTCGAGTAGTTATATTCGGCTTATTCAATGATAAATTGTGCGATTAAATGAAATGAATATTACTATTCAGAAAAAATGATTCTCAGAAGTAAAAAAAATGAACTCTGCTAAGCGACTTTCGATGGCAGCGACGTAATCACGTGGTTAAGCTGTTCTTTTTTTTTCTTCATTTTAAAATAGATTAGCCATAATCCTGTTGCCAGCTTCGTAAGATTTTGGAGATTGAGTTCCCTTTATTCGAGTAGTTATATTCGGCTTATTCAATGATAAATTGTGCGATTAAATGAAATGAATATTACTATTCAGAAAAAATGATTCTCAGAAGTAAAAAAAATGAACTCTGCTAAGCGACTTTCGATGGCAGCGACGTAGTCAAGTGGTTAAGCTGTTCTTTTTTTTTCTTCATTTTAAAATAGATTAGCCATAATCCTGTTGCCAGCTTCGTAAGATTTTGGAGATTGAGTTCCCTTTATTCGAGTAGTTATATTCGGCTTATTCAATGATAAATTGTGCGATTAAATGAAATGAATATTACTATTCAGAAAAAATGATTCTCAGAAGTAAAAAAAATGAACTCTGCTAAGCGACTTTCGATGGCAGCGACGTAATCACGTGGTTAAGCTGTTCTTTTTTTTTCTTCATTTTAAAATAGATTAGCCATAATCCTGTTGCCAGCTTCGTAAGATTTTGGAGATTGAGTTCCCTTTATTCGAGTAGTTATATTCGGCTTATTCAATGATAAATTGTGCGATTAAATGAAATGAATATTACTATTCAGAAAAAATGATTCTCAGAAGTAAAAAAAGTGAACTCTGCTAAGCGACTTTCGATGGCAGCGACGTAATCAAGTGGTTAAGCTGTTCTTTTTTTTTCTTCATTTTAAAATAGATTAGCCATAATCCTGTTGCCAGCTTCGTAAGATTTTGGTGATTGAGTTCCCTTTATTCGAGTAGTTATATTCGGCTTATTCAATGATAAATTGTGCGATTAAATGAAATGAATATTACTATTCAGAAAAAAATGATTCTCAGAAGTAAAAAAATGAACTCTGCTAAGCGACTTTCGATGGCAGCGACGTAGTCAAGTGGTTAAGCTATTCCTTTTTTCTTCGTTTTAAAATAGATTAGCCCTAATCCTGTTTCCAGCTTAGGCGAATGCGAATGTCCTTTGGTAAGTAACACATTAAAGTAATTTTGTGTTTACGAACTATTGGCATGATTATCAACAAGCTCTATTGTTGAATTATTGCTGCATTACCCGTACGTCCCACGAACCCGAAGAAGATCAAAGGTTTTACTATTACATTTACTACTACTATTATTTAAATTTTTACAGGGCATTTTTACTATTTTTATTTTGAAGAAATTCGATTTCTCATTACCTTACCTTTAAAAACTAAATTTAACAATAACATTCTTCGTTTCTATTCTTCCAGGTAGTTTCGATCTCGTTTCTTGTCCGATATTATTTCTTTCAACTAAACTTTAAATAACCTAATACAATATTTTTCGCAATTAACAACCTCTTGCATTTTATTTTGAATAAAGAAAAACAGAATCTTTTAGCCTTTTGATTGGAGAAATTCAATTAAGGGAAAAACAAATTCAGATTTTCTTTTCCTGAAGTATTATTGTTTTTTTTCCATCTTACAAAAACTGAATTAAAGAAATAAACTTGATTGATCTGCCAATGTAAGAAGTTTCCTATGAACGTATTTCCTCTTCTTTATGAGTTCCTATTATGGTTTGCTTTTTCTAGAAAATTACATTTCATCATGCGGCTTGTATTTTCAAAGCACTGAATCTGGGGAGAGAGATTCATTGTGTTGCCGTTAATACAGAAAATTAAAATCTCTGAAATTAACATAATTTTCATTTATTCTTTTGAAGTTTGAGCTGAATCTTGAAACAACCCCGAGCAAGCATAACTTTTTAATGATGTTCACGATGATTTCGGAGAGAGTTCTTTTTATTAATCTTCTTTCACCGTTTTATTAGCGGAATAATGCATCTTATAAATTACGGCCGAAAGATTTGGTGTTCTTTTGTGAGATTTTTATTTTTGGAAAGAGTGTTTGCGCTATAGAAATAAAATTTAAATTTAAAGGGGAAAAAAGTAGAAATTTTGGCGCGTGAAATAATGAGATTTAAAGATGAAAAATTTGAAAAAATTAGGAAATTTAGAAATTGTGAGAAATGTATTCAATTTTATACATTAAAAGTTAATAATTAAAAAATACTATTTAAAATTAAAACTAAATTACTATGCTGTAGCCGTCGCAAAACTTTCTTCTGTATTTTTTGTATTTATTAATTTAAAAAGCGCTAGTACACGCCGGATACATCGGGTCGGGTTGGCGCTATATTTTTCCGTTGCGGTTCGGGTCCGGGTCGGGTTGACTTCTACTTTTTTTGCTGCGGATCGGGTTCGGGTCAGGTTGACTTTCATTGTTGCGGGTTCGAGTTGGTTTTGGATTGGGTTTTGACTCTTGCGGGTCGGGTTCAGGTTGACCCGCTTTTCAAAAGAATGTCCACAATATTTTTTCAGGTTAAAAATACATATATACAATAAGACCTCCATAATAAACACTCCCGAAAAGCGTACACCTCTATTTAGCTAACACTTTTTCAATTTCTGTAACATATATTTGTACGCTTATACCTTGGAATAGCGGGCATCTCCAAATCTACGCACAGGTGGCAAGAGTTTGTGTGCTTAATCTACTACAAATACGATACATGTGTTTTTGTGTGTATCATAAACGAAATGTTGGTAATGATTTTTCTATTTTCAGAAAATAATAAATGGTTCTTAACTGCACCATAACGAAAGAATAATCTATGATTACATTTCTTATATTCATTTTATTTTTATCATGCAGTAAATTGAATATATACTTATTCGTGTTCAAATACGTATTTATTTTTATCTGAAACATCGTTCTGTTCAAACGTTTTGTGAAAATTCCAAACATCCGACTTGCAAAGACTCTAATTATGACCTGGAAGAATTATTCTAAGGTGAACCGGACATGCAGAAAGAAAATTAGATCGAAAAAAACAGAAACAACCCTACCCGATGCAGGACTCTATTCAAAGATCTCGAGGTGTCCACTATTCAGAGATTTCACTATATTTGATTATTAAAGAATATAGGTATGTTCATTTTTATATATAAAATATAAAATTGGTATTATAGATATAATTGCACATGTACATTACTTTTCATAATAGCATTAAAACATGATTTAGTGACCTTTCATTGCGGATTCGTGTCTGGTTGCGGCTCGCCGAAAATTATTTTTGTGGGTTCGGGTCGGGTTAAGGATGTAGGAATTTTTTTTGTCGTGTTCTGGTCTGGTTGCGGATTGACTTCAAATTGAATTTGTGGGTTTGGGTCGGCTACAACCCGACCAGTACAGGACTCCAGCACGCACCAACAATTACGAATTTTACTATGTTTCTTTAAAACTTCAAATACGAAATATCCTGCATTTCTACCTAATAGAAAACTGAAACAAAGGTTATGTTCAACGCAAAAAAGCACTGCAGCGCCTCTGTTGATTGAAGGAAGGAAAAATAAATTAATTTAATTTTTACTAAACATCTTACGTATTAAATTTGGTGAAATTTCGTCCCATAAAATACCGAGATAAGCTATCACGAAAATTGTGAAAAACACAACAGAACAGCGAGTTGAATGATATACATCTAACCCTAATCTACAACAATATATTTTAATGAATATCGCTCACCCGCAAGAAAAGTGACACAACTCAACAATGTAAAGTTTCACAGGAGATGCAAAAGAAGATTCACACTTTTTTACTGTAACTTAAAATTATAGCAATTTGCTCCGCTTGCGACTGTAAAAGCGTGTATAAAAGTGTAAAACACTTAAGAATGAAGAAATAGAAGAGGTTTGGAAGATTGAGTAAATTTATCCCGAACACACAATTCGCCTATCTTCTGTGGTGTCAAATGAACATATAACGTAATTTAGTGGTTTTCCGTATAACTACACTTATGACACGTTTACTGTAGCAAGACACTTCTAATCAGACCTATTGGTGTTATAATACACAAAAGAATTTTTTCGAAGCTGCGTCCATTTTCTTGAGGGTGAACGATATGAAATTTGATGAAATTCCATTCCATAGATGCCGAGATATAGCTATCGTGGAAATCGTTGAAAAACGCAGCATAGCAGCGCCGCTTGTTGAGATGTATCTACGATAACATAATCAGCACCTATATGTCCCAATGTGTTACTGAATGTGACGTGACGTTTGATGAATTTCCTCCTATACATGACAGGATATAGATATCATGTAAATCGTGAAAAACAGAGCATATTAGAATAATCTGTTGGATAATATACACCCAAAACCTAAACAGCATCAGTTTATGCCACGGAATAACAGAATATGAATTTGGGTGAAATTTCATGTATTAGTTCTGGAAGTAGAGCGCTCACAAACTTTGCGTGACATACAGACAGACAGACATTTTCCCAAAATAGTCAAATCGTATTCAGAACATCCAAAAACGTGTAAATACATCAAAATGGAAAGTTTTCACGATTTCGCCTCTTTCTTCTTATATGTATAATTAAATAAAAAATAAACTCCACGGCGTTACAATCAATTTAGAATCATGGTTTAGAATTTCATGATTATAAGTCTGGGTACTATATGGCCTATCTCCCGATCAAGAACTCAGCTTGACGCCAAAGCTGTAGGGTTTAGATACCCAAGTACGCTTGGTGCTCATGTATCTACGACAATATGGACGCGAAGGGTTGAGTGAACATTACCCAAATCCGGAGTTGAATATCGGATCAAAGGTGTGGCAGAGTGATAATCACTGAGCTACAGGACGCATTTAATTAAAAACAGATGAAGATTATTTAAAAAATTAAGGAAAATGAATTTTAATTTAATATTATACAAAAGAGTCATCTTCAAAAGTTGTACTCTTTATTGTTTATTGGGAATTAAAAAAAATAGCTTTTATGGTCATATTTAAAGATATGCGTCAAAGTTGTACTATCACAATTTTTGAATGTCCGCTAACACAGAAAATAGAGAGCCTTTATTAGTGGATTTTAATATGTAAAATAATCAGATGAGTGAAACTAGGAAATTCATATTTACGATCTGCTATTTGGTCAAAAATACCTTCGCATAAACAGATTTAGACCCATTATCAAACACGGAAATATAGTTCATTTTTGTCTAGAATTAAAGGATGATACAATAGTAGTTACTTTTTGCCAACCTGTCTTGTGTCTCAACTTGTTACGCAGTTTTTTTTAGGGCAGTCTGAAAAGTAAGTCACATCCACCATATTACTATCCTGACTTCACTCAGTTTTTCTGTAGATGATCGACTATTATTAGATATTATACAAAAGTTATCACAGCCTAGACACACATCCAGGTCACAGCCAGGTACACCCTACTTTGTCACATTATCTCCTTTCTTGAACTCAAAAGCTCGAAAAAGGGAGTAGCTGCATTCATCTAGTCTTCACTTTTAGCGGGTTTAAATCGCCTTTTAGCTTGAATTTCCAAATTTTACAACGGTTTTATAAATAGGCTTTTTAAAAGCTTTTATAACTTTATAATTTCAAACTTTTTAAGTTTTAATATTTTATTTGTCCAACGAATGCATCACTTTTTGAAAATATAATAAGTTTTAAATATATAAACATTTTATGTCTAAATTCCTAAATATCACTACAAAAAATAAATAAACAGACTTTAATTTTAAAATACTAAAACAATATTAAGACACATTAAAATTAGAATTACAACAGATGTTTCATGCTATAAACATAGCACTTCATAAGTAAAAACATCAATATCATAAACAATTAAAAAAGAATCAGTCATTCAGAATTAAAATTAATGTTACACATCGAGCAAAACAGTATATTCCTTTGAAATGGAGCGGCGACTCATTCAGAGGTGATTTTTTAAATTTAGTATACCATCTCCAAAAATGTTCTGCTTGCATATATGTTGCTATGATAAGGTGCTATGTTTATAGTACGAAACATCTATTTTTATTTTTATTTTAATGCATTTTACTGCTGCTGTAGTGTTTTAAAATGTAATACGTGTTCTGAATCAAAAACTTCAGGAACTGCAGAAACTACAGTTCTCAAATTTGAGGATGACTTCAAATTTCGGAAACTTTTGGCCATCTTATATTTAGAAAATCTCAAAATTAGAACTTCGCACAAGCACTCTTTGTTCCATCCATCAATCAAAGACAACGTTCAAAAGTATAATATCTAAACTATGTATGATTGGCACCCTCAAATGTATCCTTTTTTATACTTTATACTTATCACTTCAGATTTGTATATATGCAAGCAATGACATTCATTAATGTTTTTCCTTTCTATCAAGCAGATTCAATACAAGAATATTACAGACAACATTTATCTGCATTTATCGATTAACATCTACATGTATCCAGATACACTTGTTGAAATATAAAACTTTAAATTAAAAATTTCTTCACTTATAAAGATTCTATATGCTTTATCAGGTATAAATTTCCCAATCAATTTGTGGCAATCGAAGTTGCTGAATATTGCAGACAACATTTATCCATTAACATCTACATTTATCCAGATACTTTTGTTGAAATATAAAACTTTAAATTAAAAATTAGTTCACTTATAAAGATTCTATATGCTTTATCAGGTATGAATTTCCTAATCAATTTGTGCCAATCGAAATTGCTAAAGTGGGGGCTGATTTTATCTAAAATGTGTAATTGTAAACGACATTGTTTACTATATAAATAAAATAAAATATATTTTATAAATATTCTTTTTTACGTGTATTGTTTCCGCACAATGTAACACTGAGCTACACTGACAATTTGCTTTTTTTCTAAGTGCTTCGGTTTCGAGTTGACTTTAAATATAATTTTCGAGATGTAGTCGAATACAACCTGACCTGCGCAGGACTCTTCTTCATCCCAAGAAAAAAATTTCATTTACTTTTTGTTCCCATTAACCAGGTTTTAAACCGCGTCACCTTTCTTTTTGCATTTTGCGAAAGGATTTCAAAATTTTTTAACATATGCAGTAAGATTTTCTTTAAAAGTGAAAAAAGAATAATAACAAAGTTAAAAATATAGTTTTATGCAAATGCTTACGGAGAATAATTACGTAACATTAATTTATAATTTTAGATTTTAGTTTTCTAAAAGTAATTATGAGTAAGAATTTTCATAATTCCTCGACTCCTCGAATGAAAAAGCTAACAGACAATGGTAAAAGCTAAATACTTTTTAGGCATTTTAGTTAAATGCAAAGAAAATTGTTTGCCAGGTAAAACCTTGCCATTGACGAAGTGTGTGTTTATTTTTCTTTATACATAGGAAACAGTTTAAATTAACAATTAGAAAATAACAAAAAAATCTATTTGTTGTAGTCAAAGTGTCAATAGTAATATTATGCGGCGTCACACAATGTTAAAACTGCTCGCAAGTTTACAACGCCACAATTACGGTTATCCAGTGCAACCTCAAGCTTGGCCGATCACCATATTTAATGGAGCCTCAATCTTCGGATAGAAGATCCTAAGCATAAACAACTGAGCTGAAAAATAGAATGGCGCTCTAATTCACTGGACCACTTTCTGCCGCGACCACATCACATTTGTAATGCGCGCAAGTAATGAACCCACACTTAACTTAATATGAACGGCATATTTTCAAAATTTTTGGCATACTTTTATTTTTACACCTTTTCGATATTTTTATCAGGAATACTTATACAATTTGTCATGTTTCATGTTAAGTTTGTAGGATATTTTATTTTTATGTATCGTAAAATTGAATATTTGTGATGAAATTAAATAAAATCTGCAGTTAGTTAATTGAAAAATATAATTAAATGAAAATTGTAGCATTTTTAAATTAAAGTCTAATTAATGCTTAAAGTGATAAAAACATAACGAAATGTTTAAAAATACCTTTTAATATAGATTACATATGTTTCATTCGCTCTACCGGCGTCATCTTCAGATCTAAATGATAAATAAGATATTCTCGCATAGTTTTTAACATTTTCCAACCTAGTTGAAAAGGGTTTATGAAACCGGTTTGTCTGGCCGTTTAGCCGTCTGCCGTCTGTCCGTGCTCTAACTCACATAAAAATACTCATTTTTATATGTTATTGTCATTTACTATAGGGCCATTCCATTGTGACGGGTGTGACATCCAGACAAAATTATAAGAGTTTATAGCTATATTTTGGGAAATAAATTAGCGAATAAATCCCCGAAAAGTATTTTAATTATGTTTTTCCATGCATATGCTTGGATAATTGAGCAAATATATAACTTCAATAGCTTTCAATATTTAAAAAACAAAAATTTAAAACTTGTGACGGGTGTGCCTCTCTCGGGACAAGAGTTTTTACTTGCATACACATTTGTTAAAATTCCTGTGAATATTTAACTGTTTTATTATTAAAACAATTTTTTTCTCATGAAAGAGATTCAAATTAAACTTAATACGTAATTTTCATAATAAATTTTAATTATTTTAATGTCTAAGAATTTTTTTCCTGCTGTGACGGGTGTGACAAAGAAGTGACGGGTGTGACATTGTGCCAAGTGTACAATTTGAAAGTTGTTTAAAAAAATACAGTGATCAGTATGGACAGTAAACTCAACAATAGTAAATATACAAAAGAAATTTAATAAAACTAACATATTTATGCAGTTAGTTTAAAATTGGTAGTGCCCCTTACTCGTTATAAGTGATGGGGGGGGGGGGGGGCTACTTTTTTTTACAATAGCAGAAAATTTTTAAATTGAGATGTCATCTTCCTCTGGCCAAATCCATTGTAGTCCACTGGCTTGCATGTATTTTAAGCTTATTTCTTCCTTACGGAAGTTGATATTCAAGACATTAGTATAGTACAAGCTATTACGCTTTTTGCTACTGGACAGGGAAACCAAAAGATAATCACCAATATTTAAATCTGATATTTTCAAAATCTTTCTGGGTGGAGAATCACAATTAGCAGTGACTGCCACTTCCCTCAGTGTTGATTTGGCAGTCTTTTCCATCAAAAGGATAGTACTATCACTACTTACTTTAAAGTGGTGATAAGACTTGATGCCTCCCCATTTTCTGTCAGTATTTTTTAGTTTCTAGTATTTTCACTGCTGAGACATACAATGCCTTTATTGCACCAATCTCCTGAGTGCATTTAAAAAAATCCAAAGCAGAATTAACTTAAAAGTAAGTAAGTTGCTACCAACTCACAATTTGCTAAAATAATTCAAATATATATTCAAATATGATTTATCTTCTCTTTTTTGGCAAATTGGCCTTAATATGTTCAGAAACAAGAATGATTCAACCTTACACCTCATTAAAAAAATATTTCAATATATTTCAATACAATTTAAAATGTTGTCATACCTGTCACAAGTATTTTTCCAACCCGTCACAAGGATTTTGTCACACCCGTCACCCTAAAATTTCACACAAAATAAAAATTTAATGAATTTTTAACGTTTTGTAGTTATTCACACTTGCAATAGTTAGACTTTCCGAAAGTTCCATGTATTTTCATGGAAAAATGTATTTTGTATAATAACTTAAGCATCTTTTTTGTGACGGGTGTGACAGAGAGACAGTGTAAATATATTTGCATTAAAAATCGGGTCTTTTAAATTTTTTTGAAAAATTAAGTATTTTAAAAGGTACACAAAGGTCACAAATAGTAATATATGCACATATAAGGAAAATGCTGCTGTTTTAAATATTGCTTCTGGCAGAATGAAAATACCCTATTTTACAGGCTGAAATTTTAAAATAATTTCCAACTTTGAACCTAGATAAATTATAAAAAAAAATATTTTTAGAGCTTAGTTCTCTGTAATTTCATATGCGTCATATTGTTACCTTTAATTTGATATATTATTTGTAGCAATAAAAGACATTTGGAATTTCAACCCTCATGTCCACTTTTTCATGGAAATGCCCTATAGCATGCTTCCTATTTCAACAGAAGTGTGTAGCACTTATAGTTCTGTCACAGGGACAGTCAGAAGTATTCCGTTACATTACAGTCAATGGGAATAATCGTTTCAAGTGCATTTTGAGGGTGCTATGTCATTTAAAACATGATGAAATTGATACATAATTATGAAGCGCATTAAAACATGCTTTTTTGTAGAATATGGGGTGCAAAGCATTAATTATTCATTTACAGGGTCAAACAAAAGAATTCTGTTACATATTGTTCTATAGTGAAAAATAGTTTGCAGTGTAATTTAATGCTATTTCACTATTTCAAACATAATGAAAATTATATGCATTACTGAGGTTCACTATAAATTGTTCTCTTGAAAGTGTGGTGTGCATTGCGTTTATTTACAGGGACACACAAAATATATCGGTTACAGTGTACATGTGCGATATTTACAGTCTATGTGTGATAAGTGCGTTTTCAACTTTGGTTTGCGTTCTTACGTTTAACTACATTTTTTTTCATAGTACGTGTGTGTTTATAAACTCGGTTGTTCATATACAGGGCTACACAAAGGAATCCGTAAGTATTACAGACTATGGGAATGAATGGCTTAAGGGAAGTTTTTAATTGTGTTACGCATTTTTTTGCTGAACTATAATATATTTAGTATACTAATAGAAGTTTGTGGAATGTAAATAAATTCATAAACAGGGCTACGCAAAGAAAAAGATACATTGTCGTTTATGGTTGATAATTGCTGCGAGGAAGTTTTAATTTGCCTTTTAGCTTAATATGTGGTGTGTACAGATGTATTCAGATAATATACAGGGCTTTACAAAGGATTGTGAGTACATTTCCATCGATCGGAGAAAATTACTAAATGTGGATATTCTAACTGAACTAAATTTTATCATGCTACATATCCACATCTATTGATTATGTACAGGGCTGCACAAAATAATTCAACTACGTTTTTGACACTGGAAGGTAATTTCGAAAACTATATTTTTCATTGTGTTATATGTTTTCTAAACTGTTTACTTACATATCTTCTTTCACCTTATTTAACGGTGAAGTTTCGTTACAGTTTTCTGGCTGTCTTGGAAAGTGTTTAATAATCTGTGCTTGACGCATGATTTTTCATTCTTGTGTGAAAATGGTAAACATAAACCAATCATAATAATCATAATAAATAAACATAAATCTTTCTTGTAGCATTTTTGTCATATTTTATAAAGAAAATCGAATTGTTAAATATCCACCCCATACTGCCCTAAGGGTGAAAATCTGTGTTTTGTGATACTTATACCTTTTCTTCGGAAGTTGTATGGCATTGTTTTCTTGGGCGGATGGATAGCTAGATTAAATGTAACAGAATAGCGAGTAAGCTCTCCGTTCTATAATGAGGCTCAGTGGCATAAAGAGCTGAGTCATAGCATCAAGATCAGAAACTGATACTTACTATTTTATAAAAAAATATATCACAAAAAATTCGAAATAAAATAAACATATTTATAAAAAAATATTTATCTTTTAAATTTCTGGTGTCAGTTGTATATATATATATATATATATATATATATATATATATATATATATATATATATATATATATATATATAATATAATATAATAGGACGGTTGGGTGGGTAGATGCTGGATTGAGGAGGTGTGTGGCGGAGTTGTATGGAAAAAAAACGCATGGTTAATTTATATTAAATAAAAAAAAAGGGGGGGGGGCATTATGATTTACACACACGTTTGATATTACACATTTTATAATGGACTGTGTTGTGATACTTTTATATGTATATTAATTTAGTTATATTTACATATTCATTATTTAATTAATTTAAATGAATTTATATTCATTAATCAGGGATCTGTTCAGGTAAAAAATGGGTCCTTTAAAGGACCCTTCACAATTTTGTTTATTTCAAAACAGGACCCTTCACAAAACTATTTTCCCTAAAACAGGACCCTTCACAAAACTATTTTTTCTAAAACAGGACCCTTCACAAAATTCTTTATCTTAAAAATAGGTTTTTCACAAAAATTTTCCATCTTTTAACGGAACATTTCACAAATTAATCATTTAAAAGTAAAATCTGACCTGTTACTTTTACACATATAAAGAAAATATATGTATTTTACATCCATATATCTTCTTAAAAATGTATAAACAAGAACCTGAATATAACGATCATTTCAAATTCATAAAATTATGACTAGATTTTTCACAAATATAAAAAGCTGTTCACAATTTCACAAAAACAGGACCCTGGGAAAAAAGTCTGGACAGACCCCTGTTAATATTAAGAATGTTTTTGATCTAATGCATTTAGATTAATGCCTATGGTGGACAATATCATATTAACTTTTAATATAATGTATACTTTTCTAAAGTGTTAATATAGTACATGTTTTAATTTTTATTAAACGTTCTACCCTTACCACTTATATCACGAGTATTTAATTTTTAACTTTGTATGAAGAAACATTATATGTTACTAATTAATTTCAATATTTAATTAATATTAATTTTAAATCCTTTGTATCTTAATTCAAATATTTAGTATTTTAATTTAATTTATGTGATGTTGCATTTTTGTGACAGCTATTTAATAGTTGCTATGTCATTTCATGTTACATATATTTTTATGTTGCTTTAATTATTAATTTTTCCATCTTACATCTTATTTTTAACATAGAATTATTCATTAATACATCCATTACTTTAATGTAATTGGATATTCTATTTATTATTTATTCATTAATTTCATTAATTTATTATTTAACTAATTGCTATCATCTTTAGATAGTATATGGTTTAATTTTTAAATATTAATTTTCATCCAATGCTATTTTTATTCAGCGTATATTCACTTTTTACCCTAATAGATGGCAGCACCAGGGTTTCTGATGCTTTACAATAATATTCATATTATTCTAACACCTATTCTGGCAACTTGGTAAATAATTTTCTAAAACTAAATTTGGAAACATGTAATGATTTTTTGCAATTCATTCCCTCTGTTTGTTGTGTTCATGTGTGGTTCATGTGGTGCACAGGTATCTTTTTTAATCCAAATGGATTATGTACTTTATGACTCTAGTTCAAGTTTTATCTGTATATTATAGGTATGGTTTCTTTCCTTTTTAATATTGTATTTATTTTTTATTTTTTCACAGGTTTGATTCATTGTTTATGAGTGGTAGTCCCAAAATCATATTCTGTAGAAATGTTATGGCTAATATGATGATGAAACCACTCATTTTATTTGTGTTATTTAGGCATTTGGGACTTGATAATTCTGTCTAAATTCCACGAATTTCATTTCATTCATTCAATTTCATTTATTCAATTTTTAATTTAATTTCTTCTTCTTTTAAATAAGTTTTTGGTATCTATAGTCAGTGTGTTGGGGAATACTTTCATTGTCAACTAATTATTACATACTTAATCAGTATTTCATAGTTTAAGTTGGTGTTATGGTAATGTTTCATTTATGGTTATATACAGGGTGATTCATAAAAGATGGGCAGAACTTTAAGGGGTTATAGTACACTTAAAGACAAATAATATTAAATAGGAGACTAAGGGTCCCAGACGTATTCCCAAGGAGATAGGGGGCATTAAAGTTTAGGGTCC
Organism: Maratus michaelseni; assembly: GCA_963931845.1. Classification (NCBI taxonomy): domain Eukaryota; kingdom Metazoa; phylum Arthropoda; class Arachnida; order Araneae; family Salticidae; genus Maratus; species Maratus michaelseni. Next base: position 329,081,249 of record OZ007590.1, read on the forward strand.
GAAATTTCAAATGATTATAAAACATGGAAAAATTGGTCGATTCGTTTGCGGTTTTTGCAAAAAATTTTCTTTATGCCAGTATTTTCTTGAAATAAAATTTTAAAGTTCAATTTCAAAAAATGCCGATAGGGGGCGCTTTAGACTTTGGAGTAACAAACAACTATTTTTTAACGTTATTTTTTGTATTTCTTTAAATGATTTCGAAAGCTTAGACTTAAACTTAAATTTTGATCTAAAAATCTGAGTCCTAACGAGTAGTTAAGTAGCGTAAACTGAAATTTGAAATTTGAAACCCTTCTCCCCCCAGAACAAAAATCAGTTATTCCCGATCTTTGTGTCGTACATTAGGCTCTAACTACTGCCGCGTTTTGCTAAAATTATTCTTTATGTCAGTATTTTCTTGAAAATAAATTTTAAAGAAAATTTTCAAAAAATTCCGATAGAGGGCGCTTTAGACTTTGGAGTAACGAACAACTATTTTATACCGTTATTTTTTGTGTCTTATTAAATGCTTTCTAAAGCTTAGACTTAAACTTAAATTTTCAGCTCAAAATCTGAATCGCTGAGCGTGGTTCAGTAGCGAGGGGAGGGGGTTCAAATTTCAACTTCTGAACATAGTTCAGTTTGCACTACTTAACCATGCCCAACGATTCTGTGCTGTGATACGAGGCAAAAATACAACTTTCGTCAAGGACTGCATAGTCGGAATTCACTCATAAAGGCACTGGCACAGTTGGAAACGTCGCTCATGCAAACGTTAAAGCTCCATTCCTGACGCTAGTCACCGGGTGAAGAAGGAAACAGAAAGTATGCAAATGTCAAATGGGGAAGAAGAAGAACACGTATGCAAAATTTCGACACGATTCAGGCATAAAAACCACTGAACGGTGAGTCAAGTGTAAGTCGCTGTAGTAATGAATCGGAAGATGGTGCCCTTCACGAATAAGGAAAAGGCTGAGATGCATTTAATTTACGGAGCGGCAGATGGAAATGGTGCAGAGGCACAACGAATGTACGGAGAGCGATTTCCTAACAGGCGGTTGCCTAACCGCAAAACTTTCGAGCGCTTGCACAGACAGTTGTGTGAGACGGGATCATTTCTCGCTTCCCGGTCGAATGCAGGTCGTGCAAAAAAGGACGAATCAGTAGTTGTTGCAGAAGCCATTCTGGATGTAGTAGCGGCGCAGCCAAGTACAAGTACACGAACAGTGGCTAGCCAGGTGGATACCTCACAGTCCACGACTTGGAGGGTACTGAAGGATGAACATTTGCTCCCGTTTCATGTGCAACGAGTCCAGAAACTGTCTCCAGGGGATTATCCAAATCGTATTGAATTCGCCCGCTGGTTTCTGCAGCAGAACGCGCTAAATCCACATTTTGGACGAACTGTGCTTTTCACCGATGAATGTACCTTCACACGTGAAGGTACATTTAACACACACAATGCACATGTATGGGCGGATGTCAATCCACATGCTACGTATCCACATGCTCATCAGAGACGCTTTTCCATCAATGTTTGGGCAGGAATCCTCGGAGACCACCTAATCGGACCGTACCTTCTTCCTGAACGCCTCAACGGTAAAACATACCTCACATTTCTGCAACATGTGCTGCCAGACCTGTTAAACGTTGTTCCTCCACGCATCCGGCGGGTCATGTGGTTCCAGCACGATGGAGCGCCAGCCCATTACGTACGAGACGTCCGCAACTATCTGGACATCACATTTCCGAACAGATGGATTGGTCGAGGTGGTCCTGTTGCTTGGCCTGCTCGCTCGCCAGATCTTTCACCCCTCGATTTCTTTTTTTGGGGACGATTGAAGGCTCTTATGTATGAGACACCCATTGAATCCCCCGAGGAACTGGTCGCCAGACTTTCCGCCGCTGTAGGGGAAGTGCTCGAAAAGCCTGATGTTTTCGCGAATGTTCGCCGTTCCATTCGTCGCCGTTGTTCTGCGTGCATAACCTCTGGTGGTCACAATTTTGAACATTTATTGTGATTACATGTTAATAAATATGCTTTGGTAACATAATCCTAATTTGTGTCTTTTTACCTCGTATCACAGCACACAATGTGTGGACATGGTAAACTGAACTGTGCTCAGGAGTAGAAATTTCAAACCCCTCTCCCCAGAAACTTAACCACGTCTAACGATTCAGATTTTGGGCTGAAAATTTAAGTCTAAGCTTTAGAAAGCATTTAATGAGACACAAAAAATAACGGTATAAAATAGTTGTTCGTTACTCCAAAGTCTAAAGCGCCCTCTATCGGAATTTTTTGAAAATTTTCTTTAAAATTTATTTTCAAGAAAATACTGACATAAAGAATAATTTTAGCAAAACGCGGCAGTAGTTAGAGCCTAATCTACGACACAAAGATCGGGAATAACTGATTTTTGTTCTGGGGGGAGAAGGGTTTCAAATTTCAAATTTCAGTTTACGCTACTTAACTACTCGTTAGGACTCAGATTTTTAGATCAAAATTTAAGTTTAAGTCTAAGCTTTCGAAATCATTTAAAGAAATACAAAAAATAACGTTAAAAAATAGTTGTTTGTTACTCCAAAGTCTAAAGCGCCCCCTATCGGCATTTTTTGAAATTGAACTTTAAAATTTTATTTCAAGAAAATACTGGCATAAAGAAAATTTTTTGCAAAAACCGCAAACGAATCGACCAATTTTTCCATGTTTTATAATCATTTGAAATTTCGGACCCTAAACTTTAATGCCCCCTATCTCCTTGGGAATACGTCTGGGACCCTTAGTCTCCTATTTAATATTATTTGTCTTTAAGTGTACTATAACCCCTTAAAGTTCTGCCCATCTTTTATGAATCACCCTGTATATATATATATATATATATATATATATATATATATTTTAATTGCTTCGCAACCGCTAGAGGGTGTATCATAAAGACTTGCGACTTGGTTTCTGATATAGAGGCGAAGATGCTTATGATTTGTATCCGCTTTGACTATAATTCATATAATATAAAACATTAAACTGAGAAAACTGAAATAAATGATTATAAAAAAGAAAAAAAAATACATACTTTAAGGTTTTAGCGTTTTCCTAATATTATCACGAACTGGGGCACGAGGCGAGAAGTCAGGGAACCAGGGCATCTGATTGCAACAAGGTTTCATTTATTCTTTTAAATTGTTTTTTACTTGACCAACACTCTGTATCCTTTGAATAAAGAAAGGATCTAGGAATCTTCCTTTCTTTTTTCCCTAGCGGCAAAATGTGGATCATTTATTCTATACCATTTTCTTTCTTACGCTTATAATTATGATATTTTACAAGCTTATATTTTATGAATGACTTATTATATGAATACACACCGTAAAAATATTTTAAAAGATTGCCAAACACTAATGAGATCCTCAGAATTATTGTTTTTTTAAATATCTATTGATAATGTAGTTTAATTTGGCTAGAAATTAAAAATGTAGCATTTCCTTAATTAAAGTTGTTTTATTACGAAAAATTTCGCATGATAAATGAGAAATTTAAGCAAGTTGCACTTAGGGAAACGATATTTGATAAAATATCCGATCTTCTTTTTTCTTCAAAAATTAAAACATTCGAGAAAAATGAAGCATATTATTTCGTATTTTTAAATGAATATGCATATGTAACATCAAATGGGAATTCATCGCACAGTTTTCGAACAAGAGAGCTAATTTCCGAAGCATTTTTGAGTTCATTCAGCCATATAATGACGATTTTCATATAATACAAAACGAAAATTACATTCACCTGATGAGAATGTATAAAAAAAAGAATTAAGTAAGTAAATGTCCTTCACTGAAAATGTATGGAGTGGATGTTAAAAGCTCCCACTGCACTTGTGAAGATAAACTTTCCACAAGGGATAAGAAACCAATTACAAGAAGTGTAAAGCATACCAAATCCCTCAATTTCGCGTCCTTTCAACCGTATCAAGTACTTAAATGAAGACATTTTTATTTCAAAAGATGGTTCAGGCGCACATTGAAGTGTTTCAATGGCGGACGAAATTATATTCTAAAATCCTCGCAATAGCTTAATCGCATCGTCGCAAGTGGCCGTCAAATTTACGACGGAATCGGATTGAAGGGGAGTATTTGAAACGACAATCGAACGTTTTTATAGCATGTAAAATAGAATATCCTCGAACGAAATCAGTTTTCCTAGGGCGTATTCATTATTTAAAGGTTATGGATATATTTTGAATATTGTTTGAGGTATCTGTTAAAAGTTTAAGGTGATGTATCTTGAAGAGGCGAATATAATTGGAATGAAATATATTCTTAGACTGAGATCTTGGAACTTTGAGAATTGTTTTATTGAATGTTTTTTTTTATTACATTTAAATAAGTTATTTTTTATGTACTGACATTCGGTGAATTTAATACAAATGATTCTATTTAATTATTAAATGTCTTTTTATTTTTATTTTTAAGATTTTTTAGTAAAATGATCCATGATTCGTAATTTTTTAATATGCAATTAATGTAAGAAGCCACGAGATAAATGACACTGACAATTAATATTAATTCGTGAAATTTTAAAAGCATATTGATAGGGGAATGTGGGGGAAAAACTGTTTATTAGTTGCTTCTTGAAGCTAGAATTTCCAATAAAATTTAAAAACACTTTGCGTACATACTCTGTACTTATCTTTGTACCATAACATCAGTATATACAGGGTGATCAAAATAAAAGAGTACTAGTTGATTTTTATTTTTACCCTTAAATCTGACGGACGTGTCAACTATTCTAAAAACTGAAGTATAATTGTTTGAACCTTGTTTAAGTGCGGGAGACAATTTCCAACACCGTTGGACTGTTACAACGTTATTTGTGAGGTAAAACAGAAATGGAGAAGCACAAGGTTACTTAATCCTGTGATAATTTTATTTTTGAAAAACATAATTTAATTCAATTTTTTTTTACATTATCATTCCTTACAGCAAATATTGAAAATGTTCGCCACCATTTTGAATGCAAACATGAACACGTCAAACCAAGTTTTTTGACACACTTCGCAGTTACCATTCATAATCTTACGAAATGAGTTTTCAAAAATAAAACAAATAAGAACGTTGAAAGAAGCAGACAACTTACTCAAATCATTTGCATAGAATTGGACTAAAAATTACTAATGATGTTCAAATTTGTGTTTAAAAATGAATTTTCGCATTTAGAAAGTGAAAAAAAAAACGATACCCTGGCATTAAATATAGACATATTAACTAAGTAATGATGTTGAAAGACTTGCTTCATATATTATAAATGTGGATAATACAAAAAACAAACGGGATTCTTTTAAATTGATCACACAGTATATATAATTATTTCATCACATTGTTATTAATAAACAATTATTAAAAAAAAATAAATCATCCGGTCTTACACCGCTGGTAAGGTACAACTGCATGAAACTTGGAAGAAGTTATAGTATATTTTCATTCCTGGTTATATTATACTTTCGTAGATGAAGAAGCATTTGTCTTTTTCTTCAGTGTAGATAGAAAATCAACAAAAAAATTGAGGATTTATTAAAGTAGATGCAGTGGTTGGGAAACTACTTTTTTTTGTAGCGAACTACAACTACAGTTGCTTTATCGAAAATGTATTTAACTTGAACTACAATTACTTATTTTAAAAAGTAGTGACTACAAACTACTTTCAAAAGTAGTCGTTTCTTTCAAAAGTAGTCGTACATTCAGATTTTGTCAAAGGATTCAATCTACACTTGAAACTGAGGACACGGATTAAATACTATGCCCCTTGTTATATCCTTCTTGCTGAGATACCATCAAATAAATGCGATAAAACCAAAGTAATTAAATAATTAAGAAAGATAGCATACAAGAAAATGTTTTATGTTATTCTCTAAAATGTTATGTTAAACACATATTACTCTAGATTAATTTTGACACAATTATGCTAATTGGTAAAGAAATCATATGAGATGTAATCTTCCCAAATGGGCGAAAAAGTCTGCTCCAGGATTCGACCACGGGATTCCTTGGCTGAAGTTGACAATGCTCTACCAACTGAGCAATCCTGGACGAATATGGCTGAACTATTTCACTACATTTAACCTTAATGAGCATAGCATCTTGTCTGATATCTGAATCAGCACAACAGAATAAATAACCGGTAATTGGGTCTCCAAAACGCTGGAAACGTGATTACATTAGATTAATTTTGACATAATTATCGAATTCTGGCCCGACATTTCGCAAAATTACACTCATATGATTGCTTTACCAATTAAAATAATTGTGTCAAAATTAATTTGGTGCAATCACGTTTCCAACGTTTACAGGATGTCCCATTACCTGTGATTTATTTTGCTGTGCTGATTAAGATATCAGACTAGATGCTATGATTATTAAGGTTAACTGGGTAAATTAGTTCAGCCATATTCGTCCGGGATTGCTCAGTTGGTAGAGCATTTGGTTGGCAGCTTCAGCCAAGGGATTCCGGGTTCGAATCCTGGCCCGGGCTTTTTCGCCCAGTTGGGAAGATTTCATCTCACATATTACTCGTTATAGAGCGACCAGGGGAATTCAATATTAATTTCCTGTGTCATAAAATCAAAAAATAATAAATCTGTAAATAAAGCAGTTCCAAAAAAGGAAACGTGTCATTAAACCATAAAGATCAAATAATGAATAAGTAGACAAATATTTCTAGCAAGAAAATTAACTTTTTTAACTGATTTTAGCACTTTTATTTACCAGCAAGCGTCAATGGAAAACGCTATGACGTCATAAGATACGTTGCTGAACGCTGAAGCTGAGTTGCAGATATTCGAAAATTATTGAGCATAACACATTTTACACATACGAAGCAAACTAAGGCCACGTGACTAGTAGAATGGAATTTTCTTTTCAAGAGGAGTTAAAAGAAAAGTCAGTATCCGCTACAAACTACTGATTTTTTGCAAAGCGCTACTCGCTACATTGCATTTTTCAAAATGTAGTGTACTACACTAAAAACTACTGAAAAGAGTTACAAGAGTTTGGTAAAACAACATAAAATTTACTTAAAATAGCTTCTTCTGAAGGCAAAATCATATTAAATACCTGAAACTAAACAATTTTGGAGAAAATATTGCCTACCCAGCAGCGGTCTGGTTTATATTTCAACCTTCTCAAAGCCTAAAACAACACAACAGCAAAGTTTATAATTGATTTCTAAAATTTTTAAAAAGTGTCCAACATCAGAGTTATGTATTTTAACAGGATTAACTTCACTTCATTAAAAACTAGAAAAAGAAGCAAAGCAAGTCAGGATACTCCGTCTAAACATTCCTGAAGGCAACTATTTACCCTCACTTTTTATCACAAAAGTATCTAAATTCCACCTGACTTCAAATAAAACTGATTTACACATATATGAAGAAGGAAATGCATGTTCGCGGATATAGAAGTTTATAATAGACAACTCGATCAAAAGGCCATGCCTTTTGTGTAAATAAAATTTTACGATTTTCGTAGAAAATTAAGATGTTTCAAAATTCGGTTTTTCAAGCAGAATTATTAGCTATTGAAGAAGCATTTCAATGGGTCCATAATTCATTACATAAAGGATTTCTGATATACACAGACACTCTTTCAGGACACCAAGCCTTGGAAAACTCTGACTCATGAAAAAAAAACTCTATAATACAAATACTGAAACTATTACAGAACTCGGACAACAAAATCCTTGTGTTCATTGGAAAAAAGTGCCAGATCTTCTCGCAAACGAAGCTACAGAAAGTAGATAAATCCTTAGAGAAATTTATTCCACTCCCACCTTCATTTTTAAAATCTGAAACAAGTAAAGCTAGAGAAATGGCAGTATGAAAGGACTATTGGGGAAGCGGGAGGGTATAACTTATTATTTTATTATTGTTAATTGTAATTATTATTAATTTACTAAAATCAATCTGAAGATCCTCAACATCTCTATTTGAATTTGTATCTGTTTGCAACTAATCACGGGACCTTTTCTAGTTATTTATTAAAATTTAATAGAACTTAATTTCCACTTTGGGCATGTGGGTATATGCCAGTTTATCTGCATTATATATTAAATTGCCTTTTAACTTCTGCATTTAATATAAAGAAGCCTTCCAACTAGAGATTATCACATTTATTTCTATATGAATTAAAGAGAAATGATCCAATAGATAAAATATTTAATTGCATCAAAATAATAGAAAATAGCCAAAGTATTTTTTAAAATGTCTATATATCATTTGCAATAGATACAAAAAATGTTTCAGTCTTTTCAGAGGCTAAACTTTGACCTTATCGGACAAATATCATATATAGTTAGTCTAAATACATATCATATTACGAATATTTACCGTCATATGTTGTAGTTGGAGTAAAGTTGATACTAGAAGTAGGAGCACACATGGTCGGTCGCACAATGAAATTAAGAACGGTGGGTGTTATTGATGATGTGAAAAATTAGAAGCAGTCGTAATATTTCAGTTGCAGTCTCGATGCGGCCGTAGCGGCAGTAGAATGAAAAAACCAGAGGCGTTTCTCCATGAATAAAACGAACAAGGCTGTTCAATTTCAATCCTTTATTAAGTATTTCTCTTGGGCAGTTTCCACCTAACAATAATAGCCGTGCATCGCGACGTCATCAAGGTATAGAGGGTAAGTAATAGAACATCTTAATTATTGTCAAACGAGCAGCCAGGGAGTTGTTGACAAGTGAAAATTCGACTTATTTCTCAGGGAGCACCGCAGGTAGCTGCTTTTTGTTACCTAGTACAATAACACAAATTATGACGTAGAACGCGCACTGAACCAATGAGGAATTAAAGAAGACGCGTCATGCTACGTCACGACCAATGAAAGATAATTAGTAAAGAGTTCGGACAGAGAGGTAGTGGATGAATTTTGTAGTAAAGTGACTTAGAGCGGGAAAATAAAATTCGGAATAAAAATGAAATTGGCTCTCAAAAAACATTCTAAAACCCAGAAATGATCGGGGATCATGATAGAAATTAAGAATAACTAAAAGCTCTATATTTAAGTAAATTTGGACAATTTAGAATTAAATAAAAAGGAATTTAGCAGAGTTAACGATAGAGCTAATTTAAGAATAAGGATTTAATGAATATAGAGTAGTAAATTAGAATAAAACAGGAAAAAATTAGAATTGTAAGAATTTGGAATAATTTAACTAAGGAAAAATGGCGAAAATTTTTTATTATTACATACATATACTTAGTCTAATACATTGTCTAAAAATTTGATTGTTAGATTGTTTGTATGTCTATTATAGATATTTTGTTGGCTTTTATGTCCATAAGTCATCTATACAAATTTATTTATGCATTGTAACCTTCTTTTTTATAAATAAATACCAGTGGAGCACAAAAGCTATAAACTTCATAGCATGGCAGCTGCACTCCATATGACTCTAACTCTAGTTGTGTCCATAGTGTGTCCATGTGTCTAGTTCTGTCCATTTTTAATGGCCTTGTATAATGCAAAGTGTGGTTACTGCAATTTCAAATTTCAAACTTTATGCTGATTCTCATAAGAAAACGGTTCTCAAATTTCAATTTATGCATACCTGTGTGTAGAAAATTAAATTGTCTATCGATTAGCAACTTTGTTGTTGCAAACAATTTGTAACAGAAGGAATCTTATCTTTTTATTTTATTTCATTAGAAATTAATGTGGATAATTTATGAAATTTATCGTTATTATTATTTTTTATTTACATATAAACTGAATTCTTAATTTTACGGATTTCTTTGTTAAAATGAATGCGTGTATATGACCGGAATTTTTAGATATTGTTACAGCAAGATGCATAATTGAAGGGGCCAGGGCAAGAGAGTGCGAAGCCCCATTTTTGAACTTTTGAGATATTTCAATTTGAAAATTTTATCAAATACACAAATCAAGATATTTAACAAAAAGTTTTTTCGCCAATGTCTTAGTAACATTTGAGATATTTTAAGTAACAATATGGCATGACTTTAATGATATTACTATTACGTCTTTTGTAAATTAGCTATGTTCATTGGGGGGCATAAACGTCTGGAGCAAAAACGAAACTTGGGGCATACTCGTATGCAGCCACCAAGTGACATTAGAAACAAATTATATGTTGGATATTATAATTTACAATATCAAGCAACAGATTACAGTGTTAGATTTGTTTCACCAAAAATGTGGCTTTTCTTGCCCCGAACTCCTCAATTCTTTGGTTTATTTCGAAATTAATGAAATCTTTGATAAACTGTATCTCACAATTTTTATTAAATTTGCTCAGGTAACTTCTTTTTAAACGCAGATTTTTTTTTCAAATGTAATCTGAATACGTAATTCATTTTAAAATATATAAGGACATTTTTGAAAAAAAAAACCAAAAAAAAAAAAAAAAAAAACCCGTTAATAAAGAAGCAGTTGCCAAAAAATAGAGTAGAATTTCTTTTTGTTAAATAGGTCTTGCTTCAATTTTAATCACTTCTAAAAATTTTCATTCATCTAATATGAAAATTAATTCTTGTGAACTCCTCATCTAACTTAGATAAAGTGAAAATAAATTATTCATAAACCACAAAGAAAAGACAGAAATTTTATGTAATCTTATCCGAATACTCGCAGAAGAAAGTAACATATTTCCACACTGGATGTCTATTCGAAAAAGAAAAAAAAAGAAAGGAAAACAAAACAAAGAGTTCAATAATTCTTTACTGGTAGAAAACATATATCTACTCCAAACATGTGATATTTTGAAAGGAATTCGTCATATCTAAACCATTTGCGAATATGACATAATGGTTAGCTCTTTTTTTATTATTATTATCTAGAATGGTTTAGAATGGCCAGTATTATTTCTATCTAGGCCAAGACATAAATAATACTGTAGCAGATAGAAATTTTGCCGTTATCCTGAAATCTAGATTAATCGAATATTTCGAAATGAAAGGAAATATACAGGATGTCTCGAAACTTATGGAACAAACGTTTATCTGAGTATTCGCAAAAGATCGTACACATAGACATAGATGTTAATATTTCTTGAATAGACTCAAAGACATATTAACAATACTTTCTCGTTTTTAAAGTTAGAAAAACTTAACTATACCAAGGTTGTAATATTTTAAAAGAAATTTGTCATTTCTAACCATTTGTGAGTATGAAGGCGTGAATAGTATTGGTCCAGATAGAAATTTTTTATGCTATCTCCGACGAGATCCGACTATCTAAATCGAGCACTTCTAAAGGTAGTAAAAAAATATTAGAAATTATAGAAGAACATTTAGTGAAGATAGAACGCACCTAGAGAAGCACAAATCCTTTTATTTATGCATGGTCGTAACTGAAACGGTGAAGTGATAAAGCGCGCGTCTTATGGTTGTAACAGAAGCACTTAAATTCCAGTAAATAAGTGCTGAAATTTATTTTATATTACACTATTAGGACGTAAAAACTTGAGTTGAAAAATAAATCGCAAGAAAACGCAAATATTTTTTTAAAAAGTGGTACTTTCGTGTTATAGCGGCTCCTACGATTACAATTATGCCAAGATTGCAGTTACGATTTCACTAAGATCAAAACAAAGCTTATATATGCCTCATATAAACGCATATATATACTTCTAACGCTCATATATGTGCCATATACGTCGTCACATACATATTATTTACGCCTGTTATGCCGTATATACATCATACACATCTTATACACATGTCATATATATACGCCATATTTGCGTCATATATCACTATAGCTGGGCAATATACGTCAGAAAATGTTATATTCATCATATAGTTTTATAATGTCATATATCCTTTGTAATTTGGCGATAAATTTTGGTCACTTGGCGATTAAGCTTAGTCACTTGGCGATAAATTTTGGTTGCTTGGCGATTCATTTTCGGGGGCCGCTATAACACGAAAGTACCAAAAAAGCTTTTACAGGACTAATTAAAAGAGTTACTATAATAGAGTGAGTGTAATGCTGTCATTCTTTAAAATAATCTTACATACAACTGAGAATTCGTATAAATTTCGTTTCGAAAAAAAAAAAAAAAATGAAAATCTGACTTATTTTTATGGCAATTCCTGTAACTCTCCAACACCCATAAGAAAACTTATATTTTTTTCCAATTTCATAAGTTGTATTGTACTGTTTCCACTAAAAAAGAGTAAAAGAGTAATATAAAACAAATTTACCAAAAAGTACATCTCATTAACATTAAAGTTAAAAAAAAAGAGAGAGAGGCTTACTGTTTTTTTTTTTTTTTTTTGTTTTTTTTTTAACCTTGTTATACTTTCTACTGAAGCGGTGAAGTGATAAAGCGCGCCACTTATTGTTGTAACAGAAGTACTTAAATTCCAGCAAATAATTGCCAGAATTTATTTTATATTACAGTACAGTCAAACCTCGTTAACACAAAATCGCTTAACGCGAAATTTCGGTTAACACGAATTAATACTGAGGTCCGTCAGATGAGCCTGAAAATCAATGTTAATTAATTCGTTTAACACGAAATAGAATTTCAGAAAATCTCGCTTAAGGCGATTTTTTTTAATTCCAAAGTAAAAGTAAAAAAAAAAAAAAAATCCTTACGCAATATTTTCGATATTTTAAACTTACAATTCACATCTTCTTATTAAAAATGGAATTTTCTCATGGTTTGAAAAATAGATAAAGAGAAAAAGGGTTTCAGAAAATCGTGAAATACTAAATTCCTGACTAATCCGTGCTTTTCTTTGATTTCTAATTTGCGCAAGTGTTCCCACATTAACCATATGAGCTATAAATCAGTCAGAATGAAAGTTTGGGTGTAGGAATTTCTTTTTTGAAAGTGATTGTTACATTACTCGGTTGACTTTATTGACAGTGACATAAACCATAGTCCGAGTTTCCGAATTCTCTTCTGTGAGTGAAAGTAGTGACAATCCTTAGTTCACTACCTGACTAACATAACTGAAACTCTGTTCGTAGCTGCTCTGTAGAATTCTGTAAAAAATGCGGCAAAGTATACCTACAGTTCTTTTCAATTTGTCCTCTCTACAATTTTAAAGAATCGTGAAAAGATTGAAGCTGCTTATGCTGTGAGTCAAATCAGACCAGTAAGAAAACGAATGTGTAGAAGTAAGAATGCATAAATTGAAATTGCTCACTTGCGGTGGATAAAAGAAGCAAGAAGCCAGAACATTGTTTTATCTTTTGCAGTTTTGCAGGAGAAAGCAAAGGCTTTTGCCAGTGCTCTCGATGTGAGAAATTTCATAGGTTATAACTGATGACTGACAAGATTAAAAGAGCGTCATAGATATGTAGTCAAAAAACGGGAAATTTTTTCCGAGTACATTTGCATAAATGAAGATGTGCTGACTTCAGATGTGATGACAGACGAAGAAATAATTGCTGAAAAAATGATGACAACATTGAAGTGTCAGACTAGAATATTGAAACTGACACAGAACAGAAAAGTTTAGTGTCATTAAATGAATCTACCACAGCATTGAAAACTGTACAATGTTTCCTTATGGAACAAGAGGATGCTTCCCGAACATTGGACAAATTAGATGAAGTCCATACGTTCCTAAAATAACTACTTCACAAAAATTGAAGTCAATAACGGACTATTTAAGAAAATTATTAGCAAGTAAATAAACTTATTATTGCCTAAAAAATGATGATTAATTGTTAATGAAATTGTCTATTTCTTATTAATTAATGATTTTATGAGCAGGGATATATTTGTAGGTTAACTTATTTAGTTTTTATATCTAACATTGATGGCGACACTATTATGACGGTTAACACGAATTTTCGGATAACACGAAAAAAATTCTCAGTCTCTTCAATTTCGTGTTAACGAGGTTCGACTGTATTAGGACGTAAAAACTTGAGTTAAAAAAGAGGTCCCAGTTTGGTCGATAAAGAAGACCAGCATAAGTCCTTGCTTGTTTGGAAGAAGAACAAAACTTTGGAAGGTTACAGTATCGTACCAGAAAATCCGAGCGTTATGGGATTTTTTTCAATCTCTTCTAGACTGCAATAAAGGAACTACGGTACATATTCACTTAAAATTTAAGGCTGGAGATCCTTTCAAAGATGTGACACCTGGAAGTGACAATGGACATTGTCAGATTAAAGAGATTTAGAAAAATATCTTTCATTTTTTATTTTACTTCAACAAGAAATTTTTCAAAGTACTTCTCCGTACAATAGTACCTTAAATTCAATTAATATTGAAAAAAAAATTCAACTTAATGAAAATCAATTTTTTAAAAGTTCTATTAGTTAAAAAATAAATAAATGCTCCATGCAGTCCGATTTCTAAATTTTTTGTCCGTATCTTTTAAAATTTAGTCTGTAAAAAATGTGCATAATTTTTTTTTATCTGGCAAACAGTCATTATATATATATATATAAACAGGCACAAAAGGGAAATTTTATTAAAAATTCCTATATTGATATACTTAATTATTAATTTAAGAATCTTAATGTGTGGAGCATTTCAAATGTGAAATAGCGAAAGTTTGTTTTGTGAAAAATGTATTTGAAATACATTAATAATATTATGTTATTTTCATTACTTGCTTTAATAAGTATGGAAACACACTGTCTAACAAGTAATCTTATTTTTATCAATTTCGTAACGCAAATAAATTCTAATTTTTGTCGATTTTTGCCTAGGTAATATAGCACTGGGTCGAAGAACTATATTAATATCTTGTCCCTTTTTTGAGGAAAGTTGGTCGTTCTGCTGTAAATAAACCTTACTTTGCAATTTCTTAATTTCATCACGTGATTGTCATTCATATTACCATTTTGAATAGTAAAGATAGTATGCGTAAACAAAACAAGCAATAATTTACTGGGTATTGTGTACTCCTAATTAACATACAGATAGGACAGTTACAGCAAAATTTGTAATGGCGGCAATTCTAGTGTCACTAGTGACAAGGGGGAAAAACTAACAAGCTTCCGAAATTTACTTATGTATATGAAATCTGTTTATGCTCTATGTTTTTAATATCTATTCTTTTCTCTTGAATGCAGACGATTCTCTTCAAACTGACAATTGGTGCGTTGTTTAAGTTTATTTTTAAAATACTTCATTTTTATTCTGTCTTTAATTATTATTGAAACAACAATTCTTTTCAGAACTTTTTTAGCATGTCTAAACCTGTTAATATATCTCAGGCAGAATCTTGTCTGCACGAATTCACAACTTTTGCTTATCGCTTTTACCCCGTTTGTAAACGTAAATATTCGAAAAAAGAAAGATCATAACAGGATAGACGTTCAAAAGCAGAAATATTCCACGTATAAAAAGTTTCTTCTCCCTTGTCACCACAGGCGCTGCGATCGCCATCGCATTACCATTACGCTCAGTGTCCTATCTATGTTGTGTACTAAACAAGTAACTCTCCGTAATCTGAAATATCTTCAAGCTTCACTGCTTGAATTAGAATCATGCTTGTACGTCGATTTGTGCTTGTCTAGTGTTGTGTCTCCCTTAAACGTTTGTACTAATATATTTCAGACCATTTATATACGACGAAAAGGTATTTGTTTAATACCCAAGGAAGAAAAAAGGCGATTAAAGAATTATATAATTATCGAAATATCTTTTTACATAAATAATCAAAATTACTCAAAGCAGTGTTGAATTTAGACATTTTTATCCGTGGGAGAATTTTTAAGCTCCGGGAGGGGGGTGGTACAATATGGGATTCCAGGGACGGAGGAAATTTGGACTTTTTATCCACTACCAAACTTAAAAATCTAATGTCTTCGGGGGGGGGGGGGTACAGTATGGAATTACAGGGGCCGGGGAATTTGGACTTTTAATTCACTACCAAACTCAAAATCTAATGTCTTCCGTTGCGGGGAGGGGAGATTTCGACGCTTAGAGGGAAAACAAAAGTTCACGCCGCATCACTCTCCGAATTCATCATTGACTCAAAGTATTTTGAATTAATTTTTGAAACATTTAAATTTTGAAAACATTATAATTATATCATGAAAAAATAATTATAGCTTCTATTTAAAAAAAAAATAATAATAATGTGCACTAAAAATGAATTTGTTGGATTAAATGCCAAGTAACATTGCATTTCGAAATAAATGAAGAAAGAAGAAAAGTTTTATTTCCTAGAATATGTTACAAAAGTTCCACTATATTAAAAAAAAAAAAGAAGCGAAATTTGTATTAAAAATAATCTTGTTTTTTAGAACAACGTGACATTGCTTGTCGAAGTAATTGAAGAATGAAGAAATGTCTTACCTCCTAAAATATTTTTAAATTTTTTACTATATATTTGAAAAAAAAAAGAAATTTGCATTAAACATTGAACTTGTGGGAGTTAAGAACAAAATGACATATCGTTTGTTAAAATATTTGAAGGGCGCAGAAAAGTTTTATTTCCTAGAATTATTTTACAAAAGTTTAACTATATTTTAAAATACAAATACCAATAAGTTTTCATTAAAAAAGTTGGAGATAAATGCAAAATGGCATTGTTTGTTGAAATAATTGAAAAAAGAAGAAATTTTCCATTTCCTAGAATATTTTACAAAATGTTTGTTGAAATAGTTGAAAAAAGAAGAACATTTCTATTTCCTAGAATATTTTACAAAATGTTATTACATAAAAAAACTAGTCGGATGTGCCAATCCCAAAACATTCTCCTATCTCATACATGTTTATACTTCAAAAAGCGTATTTTTTTTAAATTATGCATTTTAGAAAAAAAAAAAAAAAAAAAAAAAAAAAAAAAAAAAGAGGGCACGTAGACACATGGATACACGGTCAGACAGACGTTTTCTAAAAACATATTTTTGAGTATCTCTGACATACAAATCGTGTTAATCTCTCGAAAATCGGAAGTCGAAAAAAAATCAATTACAATAATTTATTCTGTTATACATAGAAGAAAGTTAAAACGTAAAAAAATAGCTTATTACAAATATGCAAAATTAAATCTGCATTGGTTAATTACGTGATTAAATATGATTAAAAAAACTTTTGCCCTGGCAAGGACGGTAAGGGGGGCGGACTCTGTAAAAAATTAGAAAAATGAGAAATGAGTAGTTTACACATATGTTATTTATTTTTTTTTATTTCACAAGTTTTTTATCAATACATGTTTTAAAACCATGGGGGGAAGGGCAAGGAAAAAATTCGTAATGAAGTCCAATCAACGGGTAATATATAAAAAAAGAGGAACATTTTGCTTTTTAAAAATAAGCAAAATAAACTTAGATTGAACAATTGCGTGATTCGCAGTATGATTTGTTTCAACAACCACCGCATCCGTCTCGAAAATGGGACATTTGCTATCCCAACGCCACCTTCAGGCCAATTTTCTCCAAATTTGTATACAATCATCTGCCTATTACATTACATTTAAATGGAAAATTTCGACGAAAAAGATTCATAATTTTTCACTTAAACTGCAAAAATCGAGAAAATCGCATTAAAAACACTATAGCTCCGCCTTCTGAGGGAATATCCCATTTTTAACTGGAACCTGACGTTCATAATCAAAAACATATGAAGTTTGGTTCAATTCTACTCATAACTTCATACCCTTTCCGCAGATGCAAAATAAAAATCGCATATAAATTCGCTATTAAAGCACCTTGAGGTCAATTTAGTCGAAAAATTTATACGAACTTTGGTCTATGATTTTACACCTAAATATAAATTTTATTGAAACATACTCCTAAATTCTTCACTTAAACTGTATCAAAATGGGAAAATCGCACAAAATTCGCTATCACAGTGCCGAATCTGGGGAATGTTCCCATTTTCAAATGGGACCTGATGTCCATAGTCAAAAACGAATATATGAAGTTTGGCTCAATTCTTTCCGTAACTTCACACACTTTCTGATAACTTAAAAGAAAAATTGCCATCACAGCGTCCCTCTTACAAGGGGAATATCCCCAATTTTAACTGCGACCTGACGGCCATAGTCAAAAACATATATATGAGGTTTTGTTCAATTCTGTGCAAAACTTCATATATTTTCCGTTGATACAATAAGGAAAATGGCAGAAAAATCGCTATCACAGCGCCCCCTTCTGACAGAATATTTCCAATTTCAACTGGCACTTGCTAGTCATAGACAAAAACATATATGTGAAGTTTGGTTCAATTCGATGCATAACTTCATATACTTTTTGTTGATACAAAGAGGACACGCAGATATACGGACAGGCAGACATTTTGTAAAGACATGTTTTTCAGGATTTCTGATCCCTTAACATGTAAATTAATCGAATAATGGAAGTCGTAAAAAATGTCGATTACAGTACTTTCTTCTATTATAGTGAAAAGAAAGTAAAAACAAACATACAAAAATAAAATGAAATTTGCATTAAATAATGAACTTGTTGAGGATTAAGAGAAAAAGGACGTTGCTTGGCGAGATAATTGAAAAAAAAGAAGGACTAAAAGTTTTACTTCCTACAATATTTTACAAAACTTTTACTAGATTTTTAAATGAAAATACAAATAAATTTGTTTTAAACAATGAAATTGTTCGAGATAAATGCAAAATGACATTGGTTGTTGAGATAATCGAAGAAAGAGGAAAATATTTTTTTCCTAGTATATTTTGCAAAACAGTATTATATAAAAAACAAACAAACGCAAATAAAATTGCATAAAAAATTAACATTTTAACCTGTTGGGGGTTAAGAGCAAAATTATATTGCCTGCCAAAATAACTGAAAAAAATTTTTTTCTTAGAAAATTTTACAAAACTTTTAACTAAATTTTTAAAGGAAAATACAAATAAATTTGCTTTAAAAAATGAACCTGTTCGAGATAAATGCAAAATGACATTGGTTGTTGAGATAATCGAAGAAAGAAGAAAATATTTATTTCCTAGTATATTTTACAAAACAGTATTATATAAAAAACAAACAAACGCAAATAAAATTGCATTAAAAATTAACCTTTTAACCTGTTGTGTGTTAATAGCTAAATGACATTGCTTGATGAGATAATTGATAAAAAAAAATATTACTTCTTAGAAAACATTACAAAACTTTAACAAGATTTTTAATGGAAAAGACAAATAAATCTGCTTTAAACAATGAACCTGTTTGAGATAAATGCAAAATGACATTGGTTGTTGAGATAATCAAAGAAAAAACAAAATATTTATTTCCTAGAATATTTCACAAAAGTTCATTGTACAAAAAACAGACAAACACAAATAAAATTGCATTAAAAAATTAATCTTTTAATCGGGGGTTAAGAGCAAAATGACATCGCCTGCGAAATAACTAAAAAAAATAATTCTTAGAAAATTTTGCAAAGTTTTAACTATATTTTAAAAGGAAAATACAAATAAATTTGCTTTAAACAATGAACTTGTTCGAGATAAATTCAAAATGATATTGGCTGATGAGACAATTGAAGAAAGAAGAAAATATTTATTTCCTAGAATATTTTGCAAAACTTTATTATATAAAAAACAAACAAACACAAATGAAATTGCATTAAAAATTAATCTTTTAACCTGTTGGTGGTTAAGAGCAAAATGACATTCCTTGACAAGATAATTGAAAAAAGAAATTTCTTAGAAAATTTTACAAAACATTAACTACATTTTCAAAAGAAAGTACAAATAAATCTGCTTTAAACAATGAACTTGTTCGAGATATATGCAAAATGACATTGGTTGTTGGGATAATCAAAGAAAGAACAAAACATTTATTTCCTAGAATATTTCACAAAACTTCATTGTACAAAAAACAGACAAACACAAATAAAATTGCGTTAAAAAATTAATCTTTTGATCGGTTGTTAAGAGGAAAATGACATTGCCTGCCAAAATAACTAAAAAATAATAATTCTTAGAAAATTTTACTAAACTTAAACTAAATTTATAAAGGAAAAAAAAATTGCTTTAAACAATGGACTTGTTTTAGATAAATGCAAAATGACATTGGTTGTTGAGACAATTGAAGCAAGAAGAAAATATTTATTTCCTTGAATATTTCATAAAACTTTATTATATAAAAGACAAACAAACACAAATGAAATTGCATTAAAAATTAACCTTTTAACCTGTTTGGTGGTTAAGAGCAAAAGGACATTCCTGGACGAGATAATTGAGGAAAATAGATCTTAGAAAATTTTACAAATCTTTAATTAGATTTTAAAAGGAAAATACAAATAAATTTGCTTGAAACTATGAACTTGTTTGAGATAAATGCAGAATGACTTTGACTGTTGAGATAATCGAAGAAAGAAGAAAATATTTATTTTTTAGATTATTTCACAAAAGTTTATTATATAAAAAACAGACAAACAGAAATAAAATTGCATTAAAAATAACCTTTTAATTGGGGGTTAAGAGGAAAATGACATTGCCTGCCGAAATAACTGAAAAAATAATAATTCTTAGAAAATTTTACAAAAATATAACTAGATTTTTAAAGGAAAATGCAAATAAATCTACTTTAAACAATAAACTTGTTTGAGATAAATTCAAAATGACATTGGCTGCTGAGATAATCGAATCGAAGAAAGAAAAAATATTTATTTGCAAGAATATTTCGCAAAACTTTATTATATAAAAGACAAACAAACACAAATGTAATTGCATTAAAAATTATCCTTTTAACCTGTTGGGGGTTAAGAGCAAAATGACATTCCCTGACGAGATAATTGAAAAAAAAAATTCTTAGAAAATTTTAATAATCTTTAACTGGATTTTTAAAGGGGAATACAAATAAATCTGCTTTAAACAATGAATTTGTTTCAGATAAATGCAAAATGACATTGGTTGTTGAGATAATCGAAGAAAGCAGAAAACATTTATTTTTTAGAATATTTCGGAAAAATTTATTACATATAAAACAAACAAACGCAAATGAAATTGCTTTAAAAATTAACCTTTTAACCTCTTGGAGGTTAAGAGCAAAATGACATTCCCTGACGAGATAATTGAAAACATATTTCTTAGAAAATTTTACAAAACATTAACTAGATAGATTTTTAATGGAAAATACAAATAAATCTGCTTTAAACAATTAACTTGTTAGAAATACATTCAAAACGACATTAGTTGCTGAGAAATCGAAGAAAGAAAAAAAACATTTATTTCCTAGAATATTTCGCAAAACTTTATTATATAAAAAACAAACAAAAAGAAATGAAATTGCATTAAAAATTAACCTTTTAACCTCTTGGGGGTTAAGAGCAAAATAATATTCCCTAACGAGATAATTGAAAAAATATTTCTTAGAAAATTTTACAAAACATTAACTAGATAGATTTTTAAAGGAAAATACAAATAAATCTGCTTTAAACAATTAACTTGTTAGAAATAAATTCAAAACGACATTAGTTGCTGAGATAATCGAAGAAAGAAAAAAAAAAACATTTATTTCCTAGAATATTTCGCAAAACTTTATTATATAAAAAACAAACAAAAAGAAATGAAATTGCATTAAAAATTAACCTTTTAACCTCTTGGGGGTTAAGAGCAAAATAATATTCCCTGACGAGATAATGGAAAAAAAATTCTTAGAAAATTTTACTAATCTTTAACTAGATTTTTAAAGGAAAATACAAAGAAATCTGCTTTAAACAATGAACTTGTTTCAGATAAATACAAAATGACATTGGCTGCTGAGATAATCGAAGAAAGAAGAAAATATTTATTTTTTAGAATATTTCACAAGACTTTATTATATAAAAAACAGACAAACACAAATAAATTTGTATTAAAAATTAACCTTTTAACCTGGTGGTGGTTAAGAGAGAAAAATGATATTGCTTGTCGAAATTATTGAAAAAAAGAAAGAAAGAAAGAAAAGAAAGAAAAAGAAGAAAAATTTTATTTCTTTGAAAATTTTACAGAACTTTAACTAGATTTTAAAATGAATATCAAATAAATTTCTTTTAAACAAAGAACTTGTTTGAAATAAATTTAAAATAACATTGGTTGTTGAGATAATCGAAGAAAGAAGAAAATAATTATTTCCTAGAATATTTTACAAAACTTTATTATATGAAAAACTTACAAACACAAATAAAATTGCATTAAAAATTAATCTTTTACCTGTTTGGGGTTAAGAGCAAATTGACATTCCTTGACGAGGTAATTGAAAAAAAAAAGGAGAAGAAACATTTTATTTCCTAGAATATTTTACAAATCTTTAACTAGAATTTTAAATACAAATAGAAGTAAATTTGCTAGAAAATGAAATTGTTCGAGATAAATGCAAAATGACATTGGTTATTGACGTTGTAACAACGGCTGCAGGGTGCAGTATTTCTCCAAAAGAACGCTTGTTTCCTTCTGAACGTTAGAAGATGCTCGCAGAAGTGGGGAGGGGGTTGGTCATTTTGGAGCAATGACCGAGAACTTCCGCCCTTACCCCCAGTGGACAGTGTACACGTAGACGTAGAGAAGCGAGGAGTCTGTTGTTGGAAAGCGAGCGAAGAGGTTCGCTTGTAAACAGCTCCGGTTTGAGTGAGATGTTTTTTTTAGTGCTTTCCGCTGTGTTCTGCGGTGATTATGAAGATCACGATTAAATTGTAAATCACAAAGAACTTGTACAGAATATATTTTTTTTAATTAAATAAATTTTAATTGAATCCAGTGGATTCTTTATTAGTTTAGCTGTGCGTGAATGTTTATGTTTGAAATTAACATTCGCTACACCACAGCTTATGATTAATGGTGGCAGCGGTGGGATGTTGGAACTAGATTAATTAGTTCCACGAATCCTTAGCCACCTTCTGCAAAAAAAAAATTATAATTGTAAAAGTCGTGCAGTTATCGTATAAGCACGCATTTTGTGGGAGAACTTTGTCGACGATTTCCACGAGTTTCGGAACGGCCAAGTATCCAGAGTTTTATTTTCTGACATTTGGAGTCTCTGTAAAGAAGAATCAGTGTTCTGTCCGGAAGGTCAAGGATTCATTCTTGTGAAGTGGAGCAAGTGGATACCATCGATAAAGATCCGGTGTGGAGCTTCATTTCTGTTGGACTGTTTATCTGCCGACCCTGGAATTTGCTATGTGTCCCCCAGCGTAAACATCAAATATGGAATGGTAAGCCCCTATATTTCTCGTGCATGCTAAATTTTGGAAGGTCCCATTGTTATATATACATGTACATAAATTTAGTAGAAATAATGTTGGGCTAAGTAATTTGAAGTAGGGTTTATTATTATTATTATTACTTCAAGGTTCATGCGTACGGGATAGCTATAAGTTATTTTATATTCTCTGGTTATTGTACTAATGTTCTCAGGTAAATATTTATTGCAGAAGTGGCGGGTTATTTATTTTATGTGTGTTTTTGTTCTTTTGTGATAAGTATAAAGATTAAATTATTTTTTATGCACATGTAGAGTGCTAATGCAGCTAAACAATATGTGTTACAGTGTGAAAGCATTTGTTTAGAGGTAGGAGATTGAATTAATGAAAATTATCACTGTGAATTCATTTTTAAAATAAATTTATATTCCTAGTAGAAAGGAATTTTGTTTAAATTAATCTACTAAGTCTTTTCTTTACTGTGTGGTATTTTTATGAGTGTTTTTTGGGTTTATCTTATCATTTATGGTGTTTTATTTAGGGAGTTACTCAGTTTTGAAAAGAAAAGTAGATCCTTGATTTTCTTTGCTTTTTTATTGCTAATTGTGTTCGGGAAAATTATTGTGCTTTTTTGTATTTTGTGTTGAGATATTTTCTGTGTTTAATTATGGCCAGTTTCTTGAATAAACAAAATAAAAGCGTTCTGCTATTGCTCGCGGCCGATTTTGATACAGAATTACCTGCGGACAGTAAAAAGGTAGCGATAATTCATGCAATTTTGCGTGCCTCTGATTATGAGGAGCAAATGGCTAAAGATATGTTGGAAGGGATATTAATAGAGAGGGAAAAACTGGCAGAGCAAGAAAGATCAGACAAATTAGCGGAGCAAGAAAGGTTAGATAAATTGGCAGAAAGAGAGAAAGATAGACAGTTGGAGTTAGAGAAGGTGAAGTTACAATACAATGTAGATACTACCTCTGTAGCTTCCACAGTTTCTGTAGTGGCAGAAAGTAAAGATAAAAAAGTAAGTTTAAAAGATTTAGTCCCAAAATTTGACCCTAAATCCATTGACATTACTTTATTTTTTATGATTTTTGAGAGTCAGGCGTTAAAAAAAAATTTAGATGAATCTAATTATGTATCACAGCTTATACCCTTGTTGCCTGTAGATGTTGCGGAAATTATTGTAAAGGAACCGCTAGAGAAAAGGGATGACTATCAGCACATCAAAAGCGTTTTGCTAAAAAGGTTTAGATTAGGAGCTGGGGCCCTTAAAACTAAATTTGAAAACCATCAAAGGAAGTCAGGTGCACTGTGGTCTGAACTTGTGTATGAGCTGAGAGGGTATTTGGATAACTGGTTGGAAACGGTTGAAGTGAATGATTTCGAATCCCTCAAAGAACTTATACTCACAGAGCAGGTGAAACGTAGAGTCCCTTTTGAAATTAAAGAGAAATTCTTAGACGAATGGGATGAGATGAAGACAGCATCCTATTTAGCAGAAAAATGCGATAAATATGAGAGTGTGAGAGGGAATTTTAAGAAAATGGAAAATAAATTTTGGAATAATATGTCATTTGGTAGGGACAGGAACGGTCAGGATAACTTCAAGAGTAAGGGGGAACAGGCAGTAAAGTCGGGAGGGGCTGATAAAAAGGATCACGCAAGTAGAAATTCTTGGAATAAAGATAAGTTTGATAGAAGGAAACCTATTGTCTGTTTCCAGTGTAACCGTGCAGGCCATATCAGACCGGATTGCCCAGATTTAAAACGTAAAGACTCTGGAGATGTAGTTAGTCACCTGGGTGTAGATGTTAGTTTAGGAGAGTGTTTTGCACCGTATTTCAAAAAGGCAGAAATTAATGGAATAGAACGGGATTACTTACGGGATACTGGGGCTGGCATTGATCTTTGTGACCGTAGCTGGATTGATAATGAGGATTTGATTGGTGAAGTTACTTGGATTAAACAACCCCTGGATAATGAATGTAAATGTTTGCCATTGGCTAGAGTTACAATTAAAGGAGATTTTGGAACGGTGGTCACTAAGGCAGCTGTGAAACCTATCGAGTCAGAACAAGGTTATTATTTGTTAGGAAACAAAACGGCTGAGCTTATTGAAGAGTCGAGGGGTAATCCTGTACCGGTAAATGCTGTAATGACGCGCAGTCAGAGGCGTGAACATGAGAGAGAAATGTCCGCTGTGCAAGTTGAGAGTGAATTTGGTTCGGAGGATGGAGAACCGGATGAAGGGGAGTCTAGTGGCGGTGAGGAAGAAGATGGGATAGTTATTCCGGAAAGGTTGGAGGCAGAGTCGGGGTTGGAGAAGGTATCCGCAGAGAAATTTAAGGAAGAGCAGATAAATTGCGCTTCACTTAAGCAGTTGTGGGAGAAGGCCAGTAAACCTAACGAAAAAGAATTTTGTGTTAGAGATGGTAAGCTTGTGTAGGTATCGCAGTCACGGAGAGGTGATGATAAAGTGCAGTTATGTGTGCCGGAAGTTCATCGTAGAGAAGTTCTAGCATTGTGTCATGAGCAGGTGTCAGGGCATTTGTGTACGACTAAGTCCAAGGATAGGGTTCTGAGATGTTACTTTTGGCCAAACTGTTATCACGATATTGAGAATTATGTTAAGACTTGTGATACATGTCAAAAGGTAGGTAGCAATCGAGATAGGCGAAAGGCCCCTTTGAAGTTAGTACCGATAATTTCGGAATGCTTTACCAAAATAAATTTAGACGCGGTTGGTCCCCTGAAAACTAGTAATAAAAACAACAAGTACTTAATTACATCCATTTGCCTCGCTTCTAAATATCCTGATGCTATTCCGGTGGAAAACATCACTTCCACATCCGTTATTGATGCTTTGGTACAGATATTCGCTAAGACAGGTTATCCGAGAGATGTGCAAAGTGACCTAGGAAAATCTTTCACCAGCGAGTTAACATCAGACTTTTTTAATGTATTTGGTATCAAAGTGTCGCATAGCTCAGTTTGCCATCCGGAGTCGAACAGCGTGGAAAGGATGCATTCTACTTTGAAGAAAGTACTTAAAGCTTTGTGTCTAGAGTCCGGTCGAGACTGGGAAGAGGTTTTGCCTATGGCGTTGTTTGCTCTAAGAACTGTGACGCATGAAAGTACTGGGTTTAGTCCTGCCGAGCTGGTTCATGGAAAAAATTTACGCATGCCGCACACTTTCGTTTATGAGAATTGGATGGGTCAAGGTAACACGGATCAAAATGTGGTAGATTACATTTTGAACTTGACGAATAGGTTGAAAAGGTGTCAGGATTTAGCAACTAGGCGTATGGAGGAATGTCAGGACAAAAGGAAGACATGGTATGATAGGAATGCGGTAACTAGAAAATTCAAAGTTGGGGACCAGGTGTTGGTTTTGGCAACATCAAAGCCTCATAAGATGGCCGTAAATTGGGTCGGGCCGGGAACTGTCACTGGAGTGATTTCAGAAAAAAATTACACAGTTGACTTGCCAGAGAGGCGCAATAAGGCGACTATCTACCATGTGAATCTTTTGAAACCTTATTACAAGCGGCCTGAATTT
Organism: Maratus michaelseni; assembly: GCA_963931845.1. Taxonomy (NCBI): domain Eukaryota; kingdom Metazoa; phylum Arthropoda; class Arachnida; order Araneae; family Salticidae; genus Maratus; species Maratus michaelseni. Next base: position 329,107,879 of record OZ007590.1, read on the forward strand.
GTTAATCTGCTGATTGACATAGATGCGGAAGAGGTGGAAGAAGATGCTGAGATCCCTTATCCCCTGCCAAACCCCACACAAATTGACTTCTGGGAAGTTGTGTATAACAGCGAGTTAGAGAAAAAAGTGACAGATAGCCAAATAAGTTTATTTAAGGAGGTTATAGAGAGAAATAGAAAAGTTTTTTCTTCAGACCCTGGACGTACCCATCTGGTAGAGATGGATATCGAGTTGACAGATGAATCGCCGGTGAGGGCGAAACCTTATAGAATGTCACCTAGGCAGACCGAAATTTTAAGAGAGGAAATCAGGAGACTATTGGAATTAGGAGTGATAGAAGTAGGGCAGTCTGATTTTACGTCCCCCATGATTTTGGTAGAGGTTCCGGGAAAGGATCCTCGTCCTTGTGTGGACTATCGCAGATTAAATGCGAAGACCCGAACGGAATTTTTTCCACTCCCCAATATAGAGGAAATCGTAGAAAAAGTGAGTTCGGCGACTTTCATCACGGTAATGGATTTAACCAAAGGTTATTTCCAGATACCACTGACCAAAAGGGCCCAAAGGTACGCTGCGTTTGTGACACCTTTCGGAGTATTTTTACCCAAGGTCATGATGTTTGGTCTCCTGAACGCACCTTTCTACTTTTGCAAATTAATCGCAAGTGTTTTGGGTGGGCTTGAATTGTTTGCCTTGCCATATATCGATGACATTGCGGTGTTCTCTCTTACATGGGAGAGTCACATGAAGGACATCGCTGAGGTTCTGAAGCGATTGTTAGAGGCCGGCCTAACAGTGAAACCCACAAAGTGTAAATTTGCACAGGATAGTGTGAGGTTTTTGGGTCACGAGGTAGGTTCGGGGAAGCGGTCTCCCAGTGACATAAAAGTGAAGGCTATCCAGGAATTTCCAACGCCTTCCACTAAGACGCAAGTGAGGTCATTTCTGGGAATGACGGGTTATTATTCACGGTATATAAAGGATTATGCAGTAATTGCAGTCCCCTTAACGAATGTTTTGAAAGGGAAGATCAAAAAAGGAAAGATAGAGTGGAGTGAGGAGTGCGAAAAGGCTTTCCAGGAATTAAAAGAGAAGTTAACCCAGAGTCCCGTATTGTACGCCCCAGATTATAGTCAGGAGTTTATTGTGCAGACCGACGCAAGTTTATATAGTGCTGGTATAGTCCTGTCACAGATACGAGATGGGGAGGAACATCCCATTCTGTACTTGAGTAAAAAATTTTCCAGGGCAGAGCAGAATTACAGCACTGTTGAACGGGAATTGGCAGCAATTGTGTACGGTCTGAAAAAACTGAATCACTACCTGGACGGGCAGCGGTTTGTAGTCCAAACAGATCACAATCCTCTGACGTACTTAAAAACTATGATGGGGAACAATGCGAGATTGACTAGGTGGGTATTGTATTTGCAGTCATTCAACTTCAAAATCGAACACAAACCTGGGAAACTTCACGGGAATGCAGATGGGTTAAGTAGGACCGAATAGTGTAATTTCTTTACTTGATTCCCGAATTAGTATTTGTTTATAATTTTTATTTACGAGTTATTGTTTTTTTTTGTTATTTATCACTTGTATATATTTTTGTGTAATTTAGTATTTTTTTTAGAATTTTCTTTAATGTCAAGGAATCGCACTGTGTCAGTTATTGAACTCAGATAAATATCTCATCTGTTATATTAGATTTGATTACGAAAATGTTTTTATTATTTGAATTGTTATGGAAATTCATAAGTGAAATCTAGGATTATCATGAGTCTTTCAAAACTGAGTACGCGTGCGTCTGTATGAACCTTGTATAGAGAAAAATTAAAGTGTATAAAGTTATTAAGGTATTAGTAAAAGGTAAAAGTATTAAGGTAAAGTTATTAAGGTATTTCCTTAGCACTTCCAACTGGAGTTTAGGTGTTGGGACCTTTCAGATTTAGTGTGTTAAGAATGAGGGGCTCGGTACCTGGTTCAAATTTACATTTTCATAGGTGTATGCACCGTATGAAAATTCTTTAGGGGGAAGGAGCTGTAACAACGGCTGCAGGGTGCAGTATTTCTCCAAAAGAACGCTTGTTTCCTTCTGAACGTTAGAAGATGCTCGCAGAAGTGGGGAGGGGGTTGGTCATTTTGGAGCAATGACCGAGAACTTCCGCCCTTACCCCCAGTGGACAGTGTACACGTAGACGTAGAGAAGCGAGGAGTCTGTTGTTGGAAAGCGAGCGAAGAGGTTCGCTTGTAAACAGCTCCGGTTTGAGTGAGATGTTTTTTTTAGTGCTTTCCGCTGTGTTCTGCGGTGATTATGAAGATCACGATTAAATTGTAAATCACAAAGAACTTGTACAGAATATATTTTTTTTAATTAAATAAATTTTAATTGAATCCAGTGGATTCTTTATTAGTTTAGCTGTGCGTGAATGTTTATGTTTGAAATTAACATTCGCTACACCACAACGTAATTGAAGAATGGAGAAAATATTTATTTCCTAGAATATTTTACAAAACTTTGTTATATGAATTACAATCAGGCACAAATAAAATTGCATCAAATATTAACCATTAAACTTTTTAGGATTTAGAGCAGAATGACATTGCTTGCCGAGATAATTAAAAAAGACGAATAGTTTTACTTCCTAGAATATTTTACAAAACTTTCGTATATGATAATTGAAAAAAAAAATGTAAATTTCTATTAGAAAATGAACTTATATACAAAATGATATTGCTTGCAGCAGTAATTGTAGATAGTAGAAAACTTTTATTCAGTAAAATATTTTGCAAAACTTTAGTTTAAGTAAATAAATAATTATTAAAAAAAAAAAATAATAAAAAAAAAAACGAAATTTGCATCGAACAATGAACATATCTTGAGTTAAAAGTAAAATGGTATTGTTTATCGATTATGTATATATTTGAACATTAAAAAGTGAATTTGTTAGGAGTTAAGAGTTAAACAATAACGCTTGCTAAAATAATTGAAAAATAAAAATAAATTTTATTTCTCCAAATATTTACAAAATATTTAAAACTAAAATTTTCCAACAGAGCATTCTTTAATTGCTTCTATGCAATGGGATTTACTGGCTTTTTTTTAATGACTGCCCAATTATTGTTAAAATTGGTTCTTCTTACTTCAATGTAGACTATTTCATTTTTTTTTTTTATTGGTTTATAATGGTTAAATTTTGATTTTAAGTTAGGTTAAAATTGCAGTATGATTATTTTTAGTGCTTTAGGTTTTTCATTGAATTATTTCTATGTAATTGTATTTAGATGGAAAATAAGCAGTTTTTCTGCTGCTCCTTCATAATCTTTTTTTCGAATTTTTGTATATTAATAACTTTTATATAATTTTCGCTTTTAAAGCTGAATATTTTTTATAAAGCTAATGGACAAATTGTGTGTAAAATATGAAGAAATTACTTCCCACATAAAAGGAAAATAAAAATCGTTTTTATAATTGAAGAAAATTATAGATTTTTAATGAAAAATAACAAAAATTAATGATCTTTCTAGATAAACAAGAATTTATAAATTAAAGTTCAGATAACATTAACTATCAAAACTGTTATCATTATTATTTTAATAATACATTTAATTCATGAATATAATACATAAAAGCATTGGATATATTTATTTCAAACAGCAAATCCCTAAGATGTAAACTAATATTGATTATATTGAAACCTAATATTGTGCCAATATTGCAATCTTCAGAAATACTTCCAAATAAATAATAAAATTGTTTAAATAAAGGTTTCACATTATAAATATTTCCAATAAAACCCTATTAATACAAGTATATTTATTTTACATTGGGGATATTCGCACTAAAACACCAATATTGCAGAAAAATTAGATTTACATCGGAAATATTGACAGTGAAAATACAATTATTTCTCACCGATAATGATACAATATTGGAGAAATGTAAACACTCCCAATTAAAATAGAGAAAGAAATATAGTGGAAAATTAAACGAAATTTTATTAATCCTTTTAAAAATACAAGCATTTAAGAATTAAAATTTGAATAACTAGGATATATAAAGAACACTTAAATACAATTACTACCCCCTAAGAGCTATACTCAGCAACATCCGTCCAGACCTCGTAGGCTCTAAAAAACGCTAATTTGCCCTGCTTTAAGAAAGATTACCGGATTACGGTAGATTAAATGATATTTAAATAAGTAAGATCTATCACACATTTTAAAACCAGCTTGTACAAAATGGTTAAGTAAAAAATACCACTGGCCCCAAACCCGAACTTTTATAACATCTAGAAGAAATGTTTTATTTTAGACACTAAAAGAAAATCATTTTAAATACATGAAATGCAGAATGTTTATTTTTACCAATCTTATTTTAAGACAAGATATTGCATATTTTGAAAAATATACACGTTTGAAATATTGCATGCAAGTCCTAAATATTCTAGCGAGATAGTATTCTAGGAAATGTCAAGAAATGTTCTGGAATATTTCGTCAAATATTCTTCAATGCGTTTCAAGGCAACCATTTATCATCATTATTACATCAGTAACTTTCAAAGCCGTGTCTAAATCCTTTTCATCTCTTGAAACCACATTGGTAATAAAATTTTCACGTAGCGAAAAGTACATTGACATTTCCTGTTACGCAGAGAAAAGACTGGCGCCTGGTGGATATTATTATATATATTTTTAAACTTTAGAGATAAGTATAAATATTTTGGTGCTGCATAAATGTTATATGTTGGTAAAATTTTATCTGTAATTCATGGTCTGACGAGCAGAACACAATATTTAGCAGACAATGAATGTTGGATTTAAAAAATGGTTAGAGCTTTCGTTTCGGCTATTTAAAACAGATTTATTTAAGTATAAAAATTTATTTCAGAAGATTTATTACCTCACACACACATATATATATATATATATATATATATATATATATATATATATACATATTACCAGTACTTTCGAACTCGTTTTTGGTTATAATTAGATGAATACGAAAAAAATGACTTAATACACATTTTTTTTTTTTAAATATTTGTCTGACTTTTTTTTAAACTATAAAATTTTACTATGTTATTGTAAATGCATAATCCTCCCGTTATATCGATCATGTTGTGCAACAAGAATAAAGCATGATATAATCAGAGGCATTGAAAAGTTACGAAAGATTATAACCTTCCAGGCTCACTGTAAAAAAAAAAAAAGATAAATGTTTCTTAATCTCTCTAGATTAAAAAAAAGTAACGATTTGGAAATGGATCAATGAAAATCTGCGTAGATTTTCCCGGCTTTTTTTTCTTTCCACTGTTGCGAGGATAAAATATAATAAATATTAAAGAGAATTAATAAATATTAAAGACACGTGGTTTTTAGACCGAATTTTTTTATTTGCAAGTTAAATTACGGTAAAAATAGTTATCCGCGTGCACTTTAATTTTATAAGCGAATAAAAATTCATATTTATTGTGACGTCACGCGAATATTGTCCATTGGGTTTATTTTATGATTATGTATTTGTTGATGCCATTTTTTTCATTACAATTAAATACAAAATATATTTATATTTGTATACATGGTGTTTGGAAATGGGCCAAACTATTTGGAAATGAACCAATGAAAATCTCCGTAAATCCTCCCGGTTTTCTTTTCTTTTCTTTTCTTCTAGAAAATAGAGATTGCTGCGCGATACCAATCGGTACCGCGAAGCGATTACGCGAGAGGTTGCAGAGCGTAGCGAGTAGGGAGACGGAGCCCCTCCCCTAGTAGCATTGCCTCATCGAATTTTGCTCGGCCTTTCATCAATTCATCGAAATTTGCTCTTGTAATAATACGAGCATATCGTTTCGAGCAGTATTTGAGAACCGGTTTTCGATGAGTAAAATTTCATCGGAAAAAAATATCATTCTGATCAGTTTTCCCGATGAAAACTCGTTAATCGTATATTCACGGTAAATAGATCACCAACCGATATCCAATCACAGTGAAATTTGGAAGAATACGTACTTTTTCTGCGAAGCGCCATCTGATTGGTTGACAAGTTGAGACCTGATAGTACCCGGATGGAAATGTTGACATGGCGCGGAATGGAAAAGCAACAGCCGCCATTAGTGTTATCGACTGTTCATATTCAAGTTCAAGCATCAAATAATCTACACTTCAATCCACTTGGAAATATGTGAGTACCCCCTATTTTATTCTTCTTGATTCTATTACTTCGAGTCATATATTTATGTTTAAATTCTAATGTTTTTAAAATAAATTATGTATAAAAAACACACATCTAAAAATTTTTCACGTGGTTCTAAGTTTTACATAATTTTTTTTTTATACATGCTTCGTGCTATTGTAAAGAAGCTACATGTTATTATGAAAATTATTTTCTTTTTCAAATCAAATTAGCAAATGTATATGTTCTTTGTATTTACATTGCGTATATATTTCCGGATGAATTTGTTTTGAAACTGAAATATTTTTGTAACATCATGGAGCTTAGCCTATTTTTTTTAGAAACCGGGAAGTATTAAAATATTATCAATACCTCTAATAATATTACCCATTTAAATATTGCAACAGTTTATTCTGATCACATGAGGGGTAAGGAATTATATTAATATATTCTCGATTGGCAAATGAAATTTCTGACAGGCGGAGTGATGCGATTTATAATTATTTGTTGTTATTCATATTTCGCATTTATCCTAATTGCCGTGATGTAAACATAGTCTAAGGTCCTCTACAAAAATTAAACCTGTCAAATTTTATGTAAGTTTTATAAAAACTTACTACAAAACTGCATTTAATAAATTTTTTGCAGTCGTGTAGAATTTTTCATTATTTCCGAATGTAATGTATGTTCAGTTTGAATCAGTAAAGCTAAAGCTTATAGTTTTCATTTTCAGTAATATTTACTGCTGATGATTATTTATGAACATTTTTAATATGCATTATAAACAGAACTGGATAAATGCGTTCGCCAGTTGCAACCAAAATACTTGTTATCCTATTATCATAGTGTATTTATTAATTTTTTATTCATTAACTAAATTAAAATTATTCATGATATGTCAATACTGCACTAAATAGTATTCTTCCAGAATCAATTTATTTAAAAAAATGGGGGGGGGGAGGCAAAGGTTTACCAGCAAATAAAATTTTTTTTATCTATCAAATTTTGTTTTATTTGCAGAGCCCATTGTACATCTGTCAATTAAAATTTCTTTGTGCTTTTCAATGGCTGTAGGATTGGTTTTTTTTATAAATGTAGTGGGTAGATAGTAGAACAGTAAATGTTTTAAATTTTTCACTCGTGTACTAAAAATAAGTTTGGTTTTATTTAGTTATATCTTATAATTTTAGAGAGAGTTTGTGGGGGGGGGGGGAGTACTTGTACAATTCCAACCGACTTTAATTGTTGGAGTACACTCACTTTATAATGAAAACAAAATGGTCACATTAAATTAGAACATAAATTTTTATCAGTCATATGAAAGTTACAACATAAAAACAAAATCTAAATTATGCAAAAATGCTGCTTATGTATTGTGACAAATGACTGAAAGCCACACGTATGATGCTTTAAACTCGCACACTGTTTATTATTTTATCTGATTAAAAAAAAAAAAAGAAATATCAAACTTTAGCTATTTTTTTTCCTTTTAATGATCCTGGTTCTTAAATGGCATAATTTCCTAGATGTTATGCTTTTATTAAGGTATTGGTGTTGAAATTTGATATTGCAACTCAGTACAAAGGTTTTTTACCAGCAAATAATTTTTTTTTGTCTACCAAATGTTGTTTTATTTGCGAGCCCATTGTACATGTCAATTAAAAATTCTTTGATTCAAATCCATATTTATTATGAGCTTTTCAATGGCTGTATGATTGGTTTTTTTTATAAATGTAAACTAGGTAGATAGTAGAACAGTAAATGTTTTAAAATTTTCACTCGTGTACTAAAAGTAAGTTTGGTTTTATTTAGTTATATCTTATTCTTTTAGAGAGAGTGTGTGTGTGTGTGTGGGGGGGGGGCAGTATTTGTACAATTCTAGGTGATTTTAATTGTTGGAGTACACCCACTTTATAATGAAAACAAAATGATCACATTAAATTAGAAAATAGATTTTTATCAGTCATATGAAAGGTACAAAATAAAAACAAAAGCTAAATTATGCAAAAATGCTGCTTGTATATTGTGACAAATGACTGAAAGCTATAGCTATAATGCTTTAAACTCGTACACTGTTTATTATTTTTTTATCTGTAAAATATATATATATATATATATATATATATATATATATCAATTTTTAGGTATATTTTTTCCTTTAATGATCCTGGTTCTTAAATGGCATAATTTCCTAGATGTTATGCTTGTATTTAGTTACTGACGGTGTTGAAATTTGATATTGCAACTCAGTGCAAAGGTTTTTTACCAGCAAATAATTTTTTTTTTTTGTCTACCAAATGTTGTTTTATTTGCAGAGCCCATTGTACATGTGTCAATTAAAAATTCTTTGATCCAAATCCATACGTATGTGCTTTTCAATGGCTGTATGATTGGGGTTTTTTTTATAAATGTAGTAGGTAGATAGTAGAACAGTAAATGTTTTAAAATTTTTTACTCGTGTACTAAAAATAAGTTTGGTTTTATTTTGTTATATCTTATACTTTTAGAGAGAGTGTGTGTATGTGTGTGCGTGGGGGGCAGTACTTGTACAATTCTAAGTGATTTTAATTGATGGAGTACACCTACTTTATAATGAAAACAAAATGGTCCCATTAAATTAGAAAATAAATTTTTTATCAGTCATATGAAAGTTACAACATAAAAACAAAAGCTAAATTATGCAAAAATGCTGCTTATGTATCGTGACAAATGACTGAAAACTACAGCTATAATGATTTAATCTCGCACACTGTTTATTACTTTTTTATCTGTTTAAAAAAAAAAAAAAAAATTAGGTATTTTTTTTCCTTTAATGATCCTGGTTCTTAAATGGCATAATTTCCTAGATGTTATGCTTGTATTAAGTTATTGGTGTTGAAATTTGATATTGTAACTCAGTGCATCAATCAAAATGTCACCAAACATTGGTGCATGAGTGAAAGGCATCTGTTCAAAAATTACAAAATCTGTCATGCAGTATGCATGTGCTTGTTGATTTTATTCCTTACACAGTTAAATATACTTATTTTATTTTTATTTGAAAAGATTCAACCAAGTTTCATTTTACTTTCTTTAAGTTGTGAATTACTTAAAAACTTGCCAAACCATAAATAAATGAAAGAATGTCATTGGAATAAAAAAAAATAATAATAATAAATTCAGAAAAGCCTAACTCACAAAGTGTCTACTGTATAACATTGTGTAATACATGTGTCAATTAAAATTTATTGACCCAAATCCATACTAATTATGTGCTTTTCAATGGCTGTATGATTGTTTGTTTTTTTTATAAATGTAGTAGGTAGATAGAAAGAACAGTAAATGTTTTAAAATTTTCACTTGTGTGTCGTGTACTAAAAATAAGTTTGGTTTTATTTAGTTATATCTTATTCTTTTAGAGAGTGTGTGTGGGGGGGGGGGTGGGCAGTATTTGTACAATTCTAAGTGATTTTAATTGATGGAGTACACCTACTTTATAATGAAAACAAAATGGTCACGTTAAATTAGAAAATAAATTTTTATCAGTCATATGAAAGTTACAACATAAAAACAAAAGATAAATTATGCAAAAATGCTGCTTATGTATTGTGACAAATGACTGAAAGCCACAGCTATGATGCTTTAAACTCGCACACTGTTTATTTTATTATCTGTTTAAAAAAAAAAAAAAATCAAACTTTAGGTATTTTTTTTTCTTTTAATGATCCTGGTTCTTAAATGGCATAATTTCCTAGATGTTATACTTGTATTAAGTTATTGGTGTTGAAATTTGATATTGCAACTCAGTGCAAAGGTTTTTTACCAGCAAATAATTTTTTTTTTGTCTACCAAATGTTGTTTTATTTGCAGAGCCCATTGTACATGTGTCAATTAAAAATTCTTTGATCCAAATCCATATTTATTATGTGCTTTTCAATGGCTCTATGATTGTTTTTTTTTTTATAAATGTGGTAGGTAGATAGTAGAACAGTAAATGTTTTAAAATTTTCACTCGTGTACTAAAAATAAGTTTGGTTTTATTTAGTTATATCTTATTCTTTTAGAGAGAGAGTGTGTGTGTGGGGGGGGGGGGGGAGGTGGGCAGTATTTTTACAATTCTAAGTGATTTTAATTGTTGGAGTACACCCACTTTATAATGAAAACAAAATAATCCCATTAAATTAGAAAATAGATTTTTATCAGTCATATGAAAGGTACAAAATAGAAACAAAAGCTAAATTATGCAAAAATGCTGCTTATGTATTGTGACAAATGACTGAAAGCTATAGCTATGATGCTTTAAACTCGCACACTGTTTATTATTTTTTTATCTGTAAAAATCAAACTTTAGGTATATTTTTTCTTTTAATGATCCCGGTTCTTAAATGGCATAATTTCCTAGATGTTATGCTTGTATTAAGTTATTGGTGTTGAAATTTGATATTGCAACTCAGTGCATCAATCAAAATGTCACCAAACATTGGTGCATGAGTGAAAGGCATCTGTTCAAAAATTACAAAATCTGTCATGCAGTATGCATGTGCTTGTTGATTTTATTCCTTACACAGTTAAATATACTTATTTTATTTTTATTTGAAAAGATTCAACCAAGTTTCATTTTACTTTCTTTAAGTTGTGAATTACTTAAAAACTTGCCAAACCATAAATAAATGAAAGAATGTCATTGGAATAAAAAAAAATAATAATAATAAATTCAGAAAAGCCTAACTCACAAAGTGTCTACTGTATAACATTGTGTAATACATGTGTCAATTAAAATTTATTGACCCAAATCCATACTAATTATGTGCTTTTCAATGGCTGTATGATTGTTTGTTTTTTTTATAAATGTAGTAGGTAGATAGAAAGAACAGTAAATGTTTTAAAATTTTCACTTGTGTGTCGTGTACTAAAAATAAGTTTGGTTTTATTTAGTTATATCTTATTCTTTTAGAGAGTGTGTGTGTGGGGGGGGTGGGCAGTATTTGTACAATTCTAAGTGATTTTAATTGATGGAGTACACCTACTTTATAATGAAAACAAAATGGTCACGTTAAATTAGAAAATAAATTTTTATCAGTCATATGAAAGTTACAACATAAAAACAAAAGATAAATTATGCAAAAATGCTGCTTATGTATTGTGACAAATGACTGAAAGCCACAGCTATGATGCTTTAAACTCGCACACTGTTTATTTTATTATCTGTTTAAAAAAAAAAAAAAATCAAACTTTAGGTATTTTTTTTTCTTTTAATGATCCTGGTTCTTAAATGGCATAATTTCCTAGATGTTATACTTGTATTAAGTTATTGGTGTTGAAATTTGATATTGCAACTCAGTGCAAAGGTTTTTTACCAGCAAATAATTTTTTTTTGTCTACCAAATGTTGTTTTATTTGCAGAGCCCATTGTACATGTGTCAATTAAAAATTCTTTGATCCAAATCCATATTTATTATGTGCTTTTCAATGGCTCTATGATTGTTTTTTTTTTTATAAATGTGGTAGGTAGATAGTAGAACAGTAAATGTTTTAAAATTTTCACTCGTGTACTAAAAATAAGTTTGGTTTTATTTAGTTATATCTTATTCTTTTAGAGAGAGAGTGTGTGTGTGTGGGGGGGGGAGGTGGGCAGTATTTTTACAATTCTAAGTGATTTTAATTGTTGGAGTACACCCACTTTATAATGAAAACAAAATAATCCCATTAAATTAGAAAATAGATTTTTATCAGTCATATGAAAGGTACAAAATAGAAACAAAAGCTAAATTATGCAAAAATGCTGCTTATGTATTGTGACAAATGACTGAAAGCTATAGCTATGATGCTTTAAACTCGCACACTGTTTATTATTTTTTTATCTGTAAAAATCAAACTTTAGGTATATTTTTTCTTTTAATGATCCCGGTTCTTAAATGGCATAATTTCCTAGATGTTATGCTTGTATTAAGTTATTGGTGTTGAAATTTGATATTGCAACTCAGTGCATCAATCAAAATGTCACCAAACATTGGTGCATGAGTGAAAGGCATCTGTTCAAAAATTACAAAATCTGTCATGCAGTATGCATGTGCTTGTTGATTTTATTCCTTACACAGTTAAATATACTTATTTTATTTTTATTTGAAAAGATTCAACCAAGTTTCATTTTACTTTCTTTAAGTTGTGAATTACTTAAAAACTTGCCAAACCATAAATAAATGAAAGAATGTCATTGGAATAAAAAAAAATAATAATAATAAATTCAGAAAAGCCTAACTCACAAAGTGTCTACTGTATAACATTGTGTAATACATGTGTCAATTAAAATTTATTGACCCAAATCCATACTAATTATGTGCTTTTCAATGGCTGTATGATTGTTTGTTTTTTTTATAAATGTAGTAGGTAGATAGAAAGAACAGTAAATGTTTTAAAATTTTCACTTGTGTGTCGTGTACTAAAAATAAGTTTGGTTTTATTTAGTTATATCTTATTCTTTTAGAGAGTGTGTGTGGGGGGGGGTGGGCAGTATTTGTACAATTCTAAGTGATTTTAATTGATGGAGTACACCTACTTTATAATGAAAACAAAATGGTCACGTTAAATTAGAAAATAAATTTTTATCAGTCATATGAAAGTTACAACATAAAAACAAAAGATAAATTATGCAAAAATGCTGCTTATGTATTGTGACAAATGACTGAAAGCCACAGCTATGATGCTTTAAACTCGCACACTGTTTATTTTATTATCTGTTTAAAAAAAAAAAAAAATCAAACTTTAGGTATTTTTTTTTCTTTTAATGATCCTGGTTCTTAAATGGCATAATTTCCTAGATGTTATACTTGTATTAAGTTATTGGTGTTGAAATTTGATATTGCAACTCAGTGCAAAGGTTTTTTACCAGCAAATAATTTTTTTTTTGTCTACCAAATGTTGTTTTATTTGCAGAGCCCATTGTACATGTGTCAATTAAAAATTCTTTGATCCAAATCCATATTTATTATGTGCTTTTCAATGGCTCTATGATTGTTTTTTTTTTTATAAATGTGGTAGGTAGATAGTAGAACAGTAAATGTTTTAAAATTTTCACTCGTGTACTAAAAATAAGTTTGGTTTTATTTAGTTATATCTTATTCTTTTAGAGAGAGAGTGTGTGTGTGTGGGGGGGGGAGGTGGGCAGTATTTTTACAATTCTAAGTGATTTTAATTGTTGGAGTACACCCACTTTATAATGAAAACAAAATAATCCCATTAAATTAGAAAATAGATTTTTATCAGTCATATGAAAGGTACAAAATAGAAACAAAAGCTAAATTATGCAAAAATGCTGCTTATGTATTGTGACAAATGACTGAAAGCTATAGCTATGATGCTTTAAACTCGCACACTGTTTATTATTTTTTTATCTGTAAAAATCAAACTTTAGGTATATTTTTTCTTTTAATGATCCCGGTTCTTAAATGGCATAATTTCCTAGATGTTATGCTTGTATTAAGTTACTGGTGTTGAAATTTGATATTGCAACTTAGTGCAAAGGTTTTTTACCAGCAAATTAAAAAAAAAATTGTCTACCACATGTTTTTTTTTTTTTTTTTTTTTTTTGCAGATCCCATTGTACATGTGTCAATTAAAAACTAATTTATTTATGTTTGACTAGTATAAATTTCATTTAAAAATTATATTAGTCATATAATTATATTGACTAATTTATTTATATTTAATAATAAAAGTTAAAATGTTTTGTTTTAAAAAACAAGATGGCTGACTGCAGGCAGATCCCAAAGTTTAGCCATGAAATGCAAAAAAATTTTACTCTTTAATTCTAGAAAAATGGCCATAAGGTGACTGACAGACAATATTTTAATAGCCACTTTTTTTCCATTTTGTGGCCGGTGGCTGGTCCTTATTTTACCCTTTACTGCTAATCCAAATATTAAAAGTCCCTGACGGTTCGGCCTACAGGCACAGGTAGATTTTGATGACGCAGACTGTGGAGCGCCTGTTTATTGGGAATTGCAGAAGAAATGACATTATGCGGCAGTTGGGACCGCCCAGTTCGAAATCAACAAGTGTTTGTAGGCGGATTCGGCAGGAATTCTTTTTTTTGCTGTAAGGGTTGGTTTTATAAAAAACTTGTCACTATAAAAGTTGTAGATAATATTAAAAGGATGAAGATTTAATAAATTTAAGCAGATTTGATATCTTGTGAATTGACAAAGTTTCCTTGAAGTCATTTTTAATGGTATAAGAAATCTGTTATACATAAATAATTTTCGGCCTTTTTCCTAGAAGGAATAATAACTTTAAATGATTCAACACGTATCATTTTTAAGAAGTTATGGGGTTTTTTGTTTTCATAAAAGCCTTCCACTCCCCCCCCCCCCCCCAGTTCGATTTTGCCCATTAACGAACTTGACCGAGATTTTATGCCCCTTGATTTTATGTATCAGTTTAGTTTAAAAGAGATTTGTGCAGAATTATTGAAGTTATTGTGTCCATAAAAAAGTAATATAGATAAATAGATAAAGTTCTGAACTGGGTGTGGTTTTGGGTTCTGGGAGTCATAATCGGCATAGATCTGCAAAAAGTTTCCAGAAATTCTAACATAGGGGAGAATGTAATAAGTAGTATTTCTTACGAATTCTACCTAAAAGTAAAAATTCCTCTTATGTGTGTTATTGTCTTACTTTGAAAAAATATGTAAAAAGAAACACTAACTCATTTTTTCTAATAAATCTTTTGCTTTATCTCTATTATTCTGTCTGTATTGGAATTTCAGATAATACAAAAATTTTGCAAATCCAAACAGGTAGTGGTCCAAATTTGCTTGGAATGTCTTGCATTGGGTCGAGTAAACCAATTCTGTGTGGACTTCAGTCTGGCTATGGGAAAGGACTGAAGATGACATGAAAGAAAAGTTCCCGATTCTGGAGTTTTCGTAGCAATGGTCTGGTAAGTAATTGTTTGTTAGAAATAAGGTTTTGTGGGAATTCTGCTGTTAAGTAAACATAGTGGTGTACAGAGTATGACTTTTGCTGAGTAGCACACATACAGAGTAGTAGTTCGGACTGCTCAATATCAAAATTTCTGAAATCGATTTATCATTATCCATCATAAAGCAGGATTAAGTGCTAAATCACGATTTAACACAGATTTTACCTTTGGAAACCATTTTTTTATTTATAGTGACAAAATATGGGCTTTATGTAGCACATCACCCCCCCTCCTCTGTATTATATTATATAGTATTATATTTTGTTAATTTTCCAAATGTATTAGAAAAATGTATTTACATATAGACACAAGTAGGAACCCTTTCCTCTCATAGACACAAGTTCTTGGATATGTTTATGAACATATTTTATTACGATGCCAATATCAATAAATCAGCTTTTGTTTTTTTAATAGTAATATATAATTTAAGTGTACAGAATATAGATTGAAAAAAGAATTGTTTACCCTCTAATAAAAAATTCTTTGAAATAATTTTTGCATTATTTTTTCTACAATGCTATGGAAACAAACTATGATTCATTAGTTCATTTTTATTTATTTCAAAGTTTTTATTTTTAAATAATTTTTCTCCATTAGATAATGTAAATGTAATATAGCCAGGGGTAGATGCAGGTTTTTTTTCTTGGGGGCCCATTTGGTGAAAAGTAAAGGTTATTTTTGTGAAAAATAACATTTTGTGATAAAAGTTGAAATCCGGTGAGTCAAATTCGAACCAAGCATTTATAAACAAAAACTTTTTTAAATCCTTTCTGGTGAACTTGTTTACAAATTGCACATTTTAAAAATCACAAAATAATAAATAATTAATAAATAGTAAGTTGTTATGGAGGATTTTGTGAAATGACCTATTTTAGTAAAGGAATTTTGTGAAGGGGTGTGTTTTATTATAAAGAATTTTGTGAAGGGCCCCATTTATTTTTGTGAAGGTGCCCTAAATAGGCCCCAAATTTTTCCTGGATCGACCCTTGATAGCTAATGACACTAAAGCAGAATATGCTTTGTGGTTGCTGAGAAAATGAAATTCATCGATCCGTCATGAAAAATCCCTGCTTTGCTAATCAGTCGCAAGAAAAAGCTGAAATTTTTGCCAGTCAATAGAAGAATATCTCAATTTGTTAATCAGTCGTGGGTTAAAAAAAAAAAAAAACTGAAAAACTTCGATCCAGGCACAGCAAAGCGGGGGGGGGGGGGGGTTGTAAAATTCATCAATTGGTTGAGAAAAAATTTCTAAATTTGCCAGCCGTTCAAGGGAAAATATAAAAAATATTGCAAAAGTCGTCAGTTGGTTGCATGAAAAATCACAATTTGTCAGTTAATTGAAGGGAAAAAATCTCAAACATAGTGCGAAATTCTTCAATTGGTTGCGGGAAAAATCTCGAAATTCCCGAGTTAATCAGGGACGATCGTGAAATTCTTCAATCTTTCATTTAAGAAAATTGCAATATTCATCAGTCGATTGTTGGAAAAAATCATGACTATTTTTAGCTAGTTACGGAAAAGAATGACTGAGCATCATCAGAAAAAATGCTGAAATTCATCGACCGGTCACGGGAAAAAATCACGAAAGTCGTTAGTCAATCAAGGGGAAAATATTAAATTTCTCAATTTGTCGATCGGTTACAGTAAAATATTGAGAAATTCTTCAATCTGTCGTGGGAAAATATCGAGAATTTCTATTCATGAATTGGGGCTGTAAAACAAAGCAGTTCAAAATGTACCTTTTGAACAGGATGCAAGTGTTGCCTATTTAAAAAAAGTCTTTTTTAAATGCTCGCACAGCTGTCCTTTGGTTTTAAAGTCAACATTAAATTCATTACATTCTTCTAGATCATGGCGATCAAATCAAAAATTTGAAATTGCATGTTGTAGTGGAGTTGCCATCAACAATTGTTATTCAGTCATAACCTGTTGAATAATATGTATTCACCTACAAAAGAAGAGTGCATGCACCAGGCTTGCACTTTGATATAAATCTGCTAGAAAACTTCTAAAAGCTAGATTTATTAACATAACTACAATCTAAATTTTTTTTTTAGGGGGTGGGACTAGAAATGCTACTTTAATCAGGGTTCCCAGCGACCTGGAAAATCTGGAAAGTCAGGGAATTTCAAAGTAGTCAGGGAAAGTCAAGGAAATTTTTAAATATATAGCAGGGTTCCCAGCGACATGGAAAGTCAGGGAATTTCAAAGTAGTCAGGGAAAGTCATGGAAATTAAAAAATATGTAGGAAAAGTCAGGGAATTTACAAATATTTCCTAAAAAGTCATGGAAAGGGCTGGGGAAGAAGGTTTTTTTTTAAAATTGAAATCATTTCTTTTTCAGAAAAGTGTTATGTTTCTCGCTACATGGTGGCCCTGAAAAATCTCTCGACTCTTGTCGGTTTCCCGATCGAGAAATTCATTCAAATGCAGTGCAGAAAAACCATAATATGTACAAAAGTTTTCTACATTTTTTAGACTTTTTCATGACATTTCACATTCTAGACTTTGTTGTATCTCGATGGCATTCATTTGAAAACTGGCAAAGATGTTTTTTTTTTTTTTTAATTATAATGTTTTATAGAATTTCATTTTGCAATTTTCTTGAAAAGTGCTTGAATTTTCTCCTGGTAAAAGAGTAAACCCTGTTATTACGATAAAAAATTCTGATTTTATTTTTTTTATGTTGCTTGTTATTTTGTGTTATTTAAAGCAGATTTTGTGTATGCCCGTTTGGTCATGGACCCCGTGGCAGAATGTACACGACACTGCGATGGGCGTCGCAGACTCTTTAGGTCACATGCAGACTAAAAACATACAGCGATGCCGAGGACGTGCTATAGCTCGTACATTAGCCGAAAAAATGACAAATTTCGTCGAAGGATCGCGAAAATACTGCAAATTTTGTCAAAGGATCGCGGGGAAAACGCGAAATTCATTCCTTTAAAGATCGCGAAAAATGACAAATTTCGTTGAGATTGCGAAGAAAATGCAAATTTAGTCAAAAGGCCATCAAAAAACGTGAATTTTGTCAAAAGATCGTGAAAAAAACATGACTTTCGTTGAAGGATCGCGGGAAAATGAGAATTTTGTCGAAGGGCTGTGGAGAAAATGGCAACTTCGTCAAAGGATTGTGGAAAAAACTGTTAATTTCATCGAAGAATCACGAAAAACGGTCAATTTCGTCGTCTGATCGCGAAAAAATGGAGAGTTCTGCCAAAAAATCAGCAAATTTCGTCGAAGGATTGCCAAAAAAATTGGCAAATTTCGTCAAAGGATCTCAAAAAACAGAAAATTTCGTTGAAGGATCTTGAAAACACGGTAAATTTCATCGAAGGATCGCAAAAAAAAACGCGAAATTTGTCCAAAGGCTAAAGAAAAAAAAGTCTAATTTCGTTGACAGATAGCGATAAAAACGCAACTTTCATCAAAGGGCTGCGGAAAAACTTGATTTTTGTCAAAAGACTGAAAAAAAAAAAAAAAAACATGAGTTTCGTTGAAGAATCGTGGAAAAAATGCGAATTCCATCAAAGGGCCACAGAGAAAACGCAAATTTCGCCAAATGGCCGCAGAAAAAATGCTAGTTTCGTCAAAGAATCGTGGGGGAAAAATGCTAATTCACAAAAAAAACCGTGAATTTTGTGAAATAGTCCCAGAAAAGATGCAGCATTCTTTTAGAAAACAACGGATAAACAAAGTTCTATGCTTATTAATATAGGCATAGTTTTTAATGTGAAACAACATACTGAACTAACTTTTGAAAAATCGGGTTAACCTGAACCCAATTTGCATGAATCTACACTCAGCCTGAAATAGACTCGAATCAAAAGCAGAGTTAATCAGACCTGCAACAAGAATAATTATTCCCAAGAGGGGATATTTTCCCTTCCCCCTCTGCTGTAACCTTTCAGAATATTTGCTGTGAATTTCAGTTTTTTTTTTACTCAGAAAGGCTGATAAATGCTGATGCCTGAATTAATTAGCACTACAACTACAACAGCAGCAAGAATAGATTTATATGATGTATTGCAGACTATTTTTGAAAACATTATTAGCGTTGCAGACACCTGAAGATAGTTCTGTCACTGGGGTCATGGAATTTTCTTGGATTTGGTCAGGGAAAATCATGGAAAGTCAGGGAAATTGCCAGACATGTTTTGCTGGGAACCCTGTATAGGTAAAGTCAGGGAATTTACAAATATTTGCTAAAAAGTCATGGAAAGGTATGGGGGAAAAAATTATTTGAAATAATTTCTTTTTCAGAAAAGTGTAACTATCTCTCGTTACATGGTACCTCTGAAAAATCTCTAGACTCTTGTCGGTTTTAATATCGAGAAATTCCTTCTAATGCAATGCAGAAAAACCATAATATGGACAAAAGTTTTCTACATTTTTGAGACATTTCACATTCTGGGCTTTGTTGTATGGCATTCCTTTGAAAAGATGGAAGTTTTTTTTGCATTATAGTATAGGGTGTCCCAAAAGTCTCCGTACAACTTAAAAAAATTATTACAAAAAAATAATAGGCCTACAGCAAAAATAATTACAACAGTACATAGAGTAACTTAAAAAGTTTTTTTCTAGTACCTTAGTATACTTGTACATGAGATCCTTTCGTTGCACGAAGAATATCAAGTCTATATTCCAATTTCATCCACGTGCGTTTCAGCATGGTAACATCAACAGTAGTTACAACTGTTTGATGAAATCCGAACAAAAGTGAATAGTCTCATGGAATTGAAATAAGAGATCCCAACCGCAGTAATTCAATCCACGAACGTTTTTCCTGCTAACATCAACAGTAGCTACTGCTGTTTGGATCTCTTGTTTAAATTCCATGAGACTATTCACTTTTGTTCGGATTTCATCAAACAGGTGTAACTACTGTTGATGTTAGCATGCTGAAACGCACGTGGATGGAATTGGAATATCGTCTTGATATTCTTCGTGCTACGAAAGGATCTCATTTTGAAGTTTACTAAGGTAGTAGAAAAAAACTTTTTAAGTTACTCTATGCACTGTTGTAATTATTTTTGCTGTAGGCCTTTTTGTAATAAAATTTTGAAGTTGTACGGAGACTTTTGGGACACCCTGTATTTTATAGAATTTCATTTTGCACTTTTCTTGAAAAGTGCTTGAATTTTCTCCTGGGAACGATAAAAAATTTTGATTTTTCGTTTTATGCTGCTTGTTATTTTGTGTTATTTAACCCTCTGAGCATTTTGAAAAAGGGTAAAATTGTAATGTTTTCTCTGCATTTTGTTTTAAATGCTAAAAAAATGATTCTTTCAGCATTATAAATAAAACTTAATTACAAATATGAATGTAACCCTTGAGGGTATTAATCATTCTTCAATGTTTTGAAAATTCATTAAATCTATAGAATTATATTATCTTAAACATTGCATATATTGCAGTGAAACCTGGAGCTTAGTGAATGGAATATTACGTTCCACACGCTTAGAGGGTTAAAGCAGATTTTGTGTATGCTCGTTTGGTCATGGAATTTTTTTGTATTTGGTCAGGGAAAGTCAGGGAAATTGCAAGACATGTTTTGCTGGGAACCCTGTTAATGCTCCTATAACATAAACAGCCCCCTGGCCTCCCCCCCCTCTCTCTCTCTCTCTCTCTCTCTCTCTCTCTCTCTCTCTCTTTTTTTTTTTTTTAATTTACAAAGCATTGAATTAATTTAATGATAAATTTAACCATTCATTGATTTATCATGATAAAAGAAGTTATAAAAAAAAAGAAAGAAAAAGTTATTAGAAACAGACACAGAGCACAGTTGTATTTCCTTTTAGGTTTTAGATTATAATAATTTTTTTTCAACATAAATTCTGACATCCATATGTAGATGGAGAAGGATTGATCATGCATAATTTTAAAATTTAATAAATTATGTTTTAAGAAAATTTTATATAGTTCAAAATTTTCAATCTTTTAAATCAGCAGCATTATTTGAAAAGAATGATAAATTACGAATAATCTATATAAATTTAAATTGATCTTATCTTGCTAATTGCTAATATCAATTCTATCTATTAAATGATTGTTGTAACAATTTTGATATTAAAAATTTAAAGCTTATTGAATATAAAATATTTCGATTTTGTAAATTTTACCATATATTCTTGATATTAGAAGTTATTTCTAGTTTACAAATTATGAAAAGTATGTATTGACACTGGAGTCAGGTTATCCACTTTTAATCACACCCAACCCATGGGTCAGGTCGGCACTAAATTTTTCCATTGCGGTTCTGATTGGTTTTTCTTTTTTGCTGCGGGTTGGGTTGAAGTTCATTGGTTCAGGTTGGGTATTGAGTCTTACAGGTTAGTTTCAGGTTAACCCAATTTTTCAACAGACTGTAAAAATATTTTTTCAGGGGAAAAATCTATGTACAATAAGACTTCCATAATGGACACTCCTGAAAGACAGACCTCTATTTAGGGAAAAATATACTGCTGGAAACAAGGGTTGGTTCACAGTCTAATCTATTATGTAATTTTGTAGCTATGACCTTTCAAGACGCCATAGATGCTTAGCCGGTTTTGAGTTAGCGTCTTTTGTGTGTGTGTGTGTGTGTGTGTGTGTGGTAAACATGTTAAGTTTTGAGCCAAATAATGAGCAATTTTGGCACATAGTTCTTTTTTTTTTTTGTTGAATCAAAAGAAAAGCACTGGTGAAAGCTGTCGGATATTTGTGAAAACTTACTGTGTCAATGTCCCAACGCAAGACAACTTGAAAGACAAAGAACCCTCAGGTTAACCGAAAACATTTGAAGATGTTGAATTGCAAGAATTTTTGGACGAAGGAGATAACAAACTTAACAGCAAGTGGCAGAGAGGTTGGATGTTGGTCGACAAACCATTTGTTATCGACTGCATTCCATGGGAAAAATCCAGGAGGCAGGAAAATGGATACTTGTGATGTGGTTTCTCTATGATTAATCTGCTGTTCTGGGTTTGTCACAACATATATGTACAGCATGATAGCCAAAAAGTCTCAAAATATGCACATTGATCAAAGGCATGTGATCGCCAACCACTGCTCATCATCCCCCAGTAAGCCTATTTATTATAACATAAGATGTGGCAGGCTTGTGTTGGAATATTTCACAAACCTTTTCCTCAACTATGCAAGAATGATCTTCAAAAGTGTATCTGTATATACTAATGAGCCCGGTACCAGAAAGTTCAAGACAGGCGATAGACGGATGTCAGTTTTTTTTCCATGGAACTTCCTTTGGTTTGCAGCTTTTTTTCCTTCGTCGGCAGGTGCAGTGCCGCTGCCACACTTTCGCCTTTCATTCGGAAGAGTTTGATTGTTTGTTGCAAGCTAATATAATTTTTTTTCCCTCTGACTTTCATGCTGTCTGAGCCAATAGCTTTTGCTCATATACTGCACACGCATCTCGCTACCCAGTTCAAAAGAGAAAATCTGTAAAAAGCGGTTGGTAAAAATGTACAAAAAAGCTGCCCTGTCTGTTTTTTTTATATAGCAGCAAATTCACCTGCCCATTTTAGGTTTGGATAAATTTGCCATTGGCATATTTCAACTCACAAATTTCACCAATAGGTTGCGGGAAAATGTTTCAAAATTCACCAATTGCTTGCGTGAAAAAAAATCTCTAAATTTGTCAGTCAGTTGTGGGGGGGGGGGGGAAACCCACAAAATTCTTAAGTCAATCGCAGGAAAAACAAATCACAAAATTTGTCTGATTAGATTGAAAAAAAAAATGCGAGTTTTGCCAGCAAGGTGCAGAAAAAAATCAATCGGAGAATTCACCAGTTGATCGCAAGAAACAGTGTTTCATTCTCACCACTTTTCTAAAATGATACAAATTGGCCTTACTCTCATGTTATTTAATCTGTCATTAAATAAGGCGAATATTTCTACCTCAAAGAAGTAGTGGCAATCTGCCGAGAAAAAACATTCACTTATATGCATTTAAAGTAAAAGAAAATATGTGCAGATCATGTAAGCACAATTTTATCCAACAAATTTCTAAATAAAAATTTTACCAAGTTAGAAAATTGTATGTAACAGTAATACTTTACTAGATGTTAATTATTGATAATACATGACTTGAATTGTAACATAGTTTGCCTGCAGGTTATTTTCTGCCCCTGAAATATCTGTTACAGACTTACAGAATTTTCTGCTGCTGGTCTAATGAGTGCATCAAATTGGCAGGTTATTGAAGACACAAAATTTTGTGGACTCTTGTGGCCTTTGATTTCAAATCGTTGGGCTTAGGCTCCGAAAAAGTTTAAATTCATCTAATGTCTGCACCTGTCAGGGCTTTTCCCAGTTTATCAAATTAGTAGGCAAAGGTTCATTTTTTTTTTTTTTCTGAATTTTGAAATAAATTGGCAGGGGCATTTAAATGGAGTTTTAAAAAAATACTCGTTTATTCAGCCTACCTTTCTAGTTATCTTTTGTTTAAAAAATAATTGCTATTTACTATTTCAAGAGAGCATTTTTTTTCTGGAGCTCGATTAAACGTTAGATTTAATTTTTTTTTTCCTTCTGCAGTTTAAACTGCCACATCTACCTTCTGTGTGAGCAAACAAAAAGTACCCACATATTTGGAGTACCATTCCGTTTCTAGCCCCACCAGTGGCTGAGAGGTTGTGCTCTCGAAGCTGGTAGACGGGAGGTGCTGAGTTCGATCCCAATCGCGCCCGTCGGCCTAATCGCTCGGAGTTTTCGTGGTTTTCTTTCGAGCCGTGGATTTTCTCCATGCGTAAATACGGATTAGGTTCCCTTAGAAAGACCCCCACGAAGGGCACTCCCCCTGGGCCTATATCCCTAGTGTAGATAATTGGCCGTCAATAATCAACCCAACCCAACCCATTCCGTTTCTAACAGTATATTTAAAAAAATATATACATGTATATTTATCTCTCTCTCTCTCTCTCTCCCTCCCCCCCCCCTTCTGTTAAAATTTGATTTTGTTTTGGTTTCTAATTTCATTTTTTTCTGCACTTTGAAGCCTTGCTGGTTTCTCGGGTGAAAAAATAAAACATTCATGTGTACTTTTTCGGTTCTAATGGTAGCTTAAGTTTCAACAAAATATATTTCTTGGAGATCAGTCTGTTTTGTTTTTTATGCAATTTTAAATCGCCATCTCATTAGTTAGAAATCCCCCCCCCCCATATTTTTTATTTATATATAAATATATATATATACTTGGTATCTTCCTGGTTCTAACAATGACTTCGGTTTTAAAAATATTAATATTTACTACTTCAAAAGTTTTTCCTTCCAATACAAGAAAATACCAAGAGGCAGACGTTTCTGTCCTTTTTGCTTTTCAAATTTCAACACTGGGAAATATCATTTTGCATTTTAAAAGAGGAGTGGGGGGATGATGTGTTAAAAATTTTATATTTAATGGGTAGAGATATACGCACGTCTAGGGGTCTCTTCTACTCTAGTTTTAAAAAAGGGGGGCATTTTTTACTTAGATTTCCTCAGAAACTGTTGGGTTATTTTCATTGAAATTGTCAGTGCAGTTGAATCAATACCTCGATACAGGCAGTTACTTCATCTTCCAAGTCTCCATTGCGGATCGATGTGCTCGATCTATCCCGTTAGCAGCACATTAGATGTAGATCAATGTTTCTGGAGCTGTTTTAGAGGCAGAGTTGCTGTCAAATTTCGTATAAGGGCCTTTTTTTCCATGTTAAATTGTGATCTTATTTGTTAATACGTTACAATAAATGCTGTATATAATTATGTTATATATATATATATATATATATATATATATATATATATATATATATATATTTTTTTTTTTTTTTCAGGTAGGTGCTGTGAAGAATAATCTTTCGCCTTCAGCAACTGCAGTGGAAGTTCACGAGGTAATAAAGAAGTAATTGATGTACGTGAAGGATCGTGAGGGAGGCAGGAATGTGCGAGCAGTAATGTCTGCAAATGACACTGAATAATTCCTATATGTATTAATTCAAATTAAAAATTTTATTTGTGAATAATTTAATAAAGTTTACAATTTAAGTTTTGTGTTTAAAGTTTCTTTACAAGCTTCCAATTGATTTGGAATGTAAAAATAAAAGTATAAAATGTAAGAAAGAGAAATTTGAATCTGATTTGGGGGGGGGGGGATACAGATATAGGTAACTTAAAAGATTAAACATGCTTAGCTATCTTCTTTTTTGCTTTTACATTAGTCTAATATGATTGGTTTTCTTTTCTAGCAAATAAGCTTTTTTTTTATTATTATTCATTCAACTTAAAGTATTGTTTGTCAAAGGAATTTATTACAGCTGAAGTCACCAGATATCTGTACAAGCTTTTTACAGGAGGTGATTGTGTTCCTGTATTTTGAATACCATACCACTAAAATTATCTAATAATATTCTTATGTCATAGCAGAATTCATAGATTAAAGAAGACAGATAGATTGCTGTATAAATTTAGTGGTGTACAAAATACCGGAACACAATCACCCCTGTTTTTAAAACCTTTTTGTGCAAGTTGAAACATGAGGTAGTTGTTTTTACCAATAATTTTGATTGCGAAAATTGCTTAATCTAAAGACTTCTTTTAATCTCAGAAATTCTATGATGTTGGGTTACTTTTGATGCTGCAAAGGGGTTAATGAATCTGTAGTAGAAGTTAATTTTTTTAAGTGAGCTACCCCAAACAGAAATAAACATAAGATTTACTTGATTTTTTTTTTTGATTTTTTTTTAAACCTTCATTAAAGATGACAGCTTCAACTGCAAACAAAACTTTTATTCACAAATTGAAAAAAAAAAAAGGTTATTTGTGAAACGCGATTGTAGTCTGGTTTTAAAAGTGTTCTGACAGGGAATTAAATTGAACAGTGTTACTAATGCATACAGAAGTTGTGGAATATCCCTTGTCTATCCTCATTTTCTGTTTGTGAAGTCCTTTTACAGAAATGCTGGAAAACAGAACTTTGTGTCTTATATGTTGTTTTAATGTGAGAATTTGCAAATTTCTGCCAGCGGTGTTAAAATAACAATTTGCTAATTTTAAAGAAATTTTCAGGGACATGGATAATTCTGAAACATTGTCATCATGGAGTATTTAGGATTCAAGATTAAAATGATAATATTATAACACTTTTTTACTGCATAACCAGGAGTGGGGAATTTTCAGAAAATCTTAACCTGCCAAGGATTTATTTCACCAGTCAGCAAGATGCAACGTACAGTTGAAAATTGTTATGGCAAAATGTATGCAACTGCAAAAATAGTTAATTACTATTACTATAATGCATTTTCATTTCCTTTCTGTAAAATTAAGAAATATATTCAACTGAGAAATGTTGAGTATAGGATAGAACTTAGTATCATTTTTACTTCGTGGTCAATTGTGAAGTATAGCTAACTAGTAAAATAAAATAAAGTTTTTGGCCTGCAGTTTTTCAAAGACTGCCTAAAAATTTACTCACCCTGTCGGATAATCAACTCGCCAGTGGTGAGTAAAATGATGTATTTTCCCACCCCTGTGCATAACAGAAATATTTCACATATTTACCTCTGAATAGCAGACACCTCTGAATAAAGGAAAAATTTTGCTCTCCCGAGGTGTCTTATTTTCAGAAGATTATAAACAAAAAAGATTAACAGAAATATTTGCACATTTTTACCTCTGAATTAATAGCAGATACTTCCGAATAAAGGAGAAATTTGGCTCTTCTGAAGTGTTATTTTCAGAAAACAAAAAAAAAATCTTATAAGAGCAGTTTACATCACATGACTTTTACTGTAAAACATTGAAAAAGCTGTAGGACACATAAGTAGAAAAAAAGCATTGATAAAGGTATTGGTATCTGTCATGCAGCAGCAGCAAAAACCTGTTTATGACGTCATCTTGCACAACTCTATAGAAATATTTGAACATTTACCTCTGAATTGCAGACACTTCTGAATAAAGTACAAATTTGGCTCTCCCGGAGTGTCTGTTATTTTCAGAAGACCAAAAATAAAAACTCTTATAGAAATATTTGCACGTTTACTTCTGAATAGCAGATACCTCCAAATAAAGGACAAATTTGGCTCCCCCGAGGTGTCTGTTATTTTTAGTAGACCAAAAAGAAGAAAAAAACGTAACAAATATTTGCACATTTTTACTTTTGAATTAATAGCAGACACCTCCGAATAAAGGAAAAAATTTGCTCTTCCAAAGTGTGTGTTATTTTCAGACCAAAAAGAAAAAAGCTTATCAGAAATATTACCACATTTTTACCTCTGAATAGCAGACACCTCCGAATAAAGGACAAATTTGGTTCTCCCAAAAGTGTTATTTTTGTAATGTAAAAAATAAAGCATATAGAAATATCACATTTACCTCTGAATAAAGGACAAATTTGGTTCTTTTCAGAAGACAAAAAAAGAAAAGCTTTTGAACTTTTATGATAAAGAAAATTGACTGAAGCATAACATGGAATTCAGTGTACTCTGTATTTTGAGGGGGCTGAGCAAGGACTATGAGGGTTAAATGAGTTATATCCATAATTATCAGAGACGAGATATCTCTCTAGGAACATGACTTATGGAATTAATAAAAAAAAATCTTAACAAAATATTTAAGCATATGCAAAACACGACAGTATGATTTTTTAAAATTATTAAACTATACAAAGATAAATTCATTTGATATTAAAAAAAATGTAGTTTGATTGGTTAACAAAAAAGAAAACCCCTTTAGAATAAAGTAAATGATGTTTAGAATTTTAAAAGATTAAAGCTGAAGCAGAAAATTAGAACATTTTAATGATTTTGCAATAAGTTCCCCTCTAAAAAGAAAATTTAAGTATAATTCATTTTTCAAAGAATGATAACAGTAAAAACTACATCTATTAGTATAAATTTCCAGTGGCTGAATTTAATGTATATATTTAATATACTCAGGAAAAACATGTTTTAGAAATTGCTTATTAAATTTACATCCCATCCAACCAACCAATAGCTCCCCGTTTTCTCATCGAAATTTGCTTGTGTACTCATCCAAAACTCATTGTAAATTCATCAAGATAAAATCTTACTGCTCGGGTTTTCATCACATTAGTTTCTAAAATTCATCGGATTTCGATCATCGATAGATCTAAGGCCGATGAGACATTTCTGAGCAGTTTCCGATGACAATTCATCCTTAACCGATGAGAATACGATGATCGGCCGCTCATCACGTCATCGGATTTCGATGAGAGGCCATTCAAAGGCCGATGACATTTTGCTACTAGGGTCTCTTCTAGGGAAATATAATATAAACACGAATGAAAATACACAATAACCTCCTCCGATTTACTCACGATTCCAAAAGGCGATCTTTATCTTTAGAAGCCTCAGAAATCAATATATATTTTCGGGATTTCATATATAAAAACAAGGTTTATTTTGCTGCCACTGATTTTTGCAAACGTTTTCGAGTAGTTTTTAAATTGTATTTTCAGTATGATATCCATTCTCGTGTAAACATTTTCATGTTAAAAAAACACGTTTTACAGACAAACATGATAAGTTAACAACATTAACATTAACGTTAAAATTAATATTATTTTGTTATCTTTGCATGTATAAATTACGTTGTGTAGTTGAAAATGTTGAATTGAGAATTGATAGCATGCTACAAAATGATATTCCGGTTTGAGAAAGCTTATTAATGCACTATTAACAACTACTCGGAAACGTTTCCGAAAATAAGTGGCAGGAAAATAAATTTTTGTTTTTATAAGTACTTCAGTAAATCACAAAAATATTTCGTTTTTTAAAGTTTCTAAAGATAAAGAACGGTTTTGAGATTCGTAGATAACTCGGAAGAGATTATTGTATATTTTCGTAGATTAAGATACATTTGTCTTTTGTAAAGTGTATGCTAGTCCGCAAAACAAAGATTCACCCACATATTATA
Organism: Maratus michaelseni; assembly: GCA_963931845.1. Taxonomy (NCBI): domain Eukaryota; kingdom Metazoa; phylum Arthropoda; class Arachnida; order Araneae; family Salticidae; genus Maratus; species Maratus michaelseni. The sequence goes on from OZ007590.1 coordinate 329,136,922, forward strand.
ATTTTTAACTAAATTTTTAACTAAAATTAATGATAGATATTATTGTATACATTTATTGTAATCGACACATGCAGTGTACTTTAAAAAGGAATGAAACTTTTTAATAATCAGTAACAAGTAAATAATGGCATTAATTCTTCCATGAAGGAGAGTAATGTGTGAAGTCGGGAATTTCTTTACTGCACTTCATAGTTTTAATAGTAAATATCAAAGATAGCTGGCGCTGCACTTTTTAAAACTGAAATAATGCTTATGCCAGTTCTGAAATCCAACAGAGGTACTTTTTGACACTTTCTGAATTCATTTTTTGTTCGGCGACGTACGAAATTAGCAGGTGTTCTTATTCAGAAACAATGTAATCGAAAGACGTTTTCCTTTTATTGGTAAGGGCCATAAGATCTTTCAGAAAATACTGTCAAATTCGGCGCTTTGAACAAAATTCCCGAAGAGGTTGCACGAGAAAAAGGAAAACTTGTCGGTACGTGAAAAGAATTTTTTATAACTAGATAAGTAATTTATATATCATAAAATGAGAAACGCTCTTCGATTACTAATTGCTTCAATAGCCTTAATGCCTAAGGGAGGTCACTCGTCTAGGCAAGCCAGACATTGAGCGTTGACACCTCCCCCGCAATTGTCAGGTCTGCTAATTTTATACCTTTACGTTTAAATATGAGTCAGAAAATGTGTCAGAAAGTTTTGCGCAGTTGAGCAGGAAATTTGAGAACCACCTTAAAAAAATTAGTAAATTTCTACTTTCAAAATGCACCCCTCTTTTTTACTTACCCATCATACGTAGTATAGGGCAAGTCTTGTAATCGTTTTAAAAATCGATTTTTTTTTTTTGACGGATTTACACGTTTCAGACACTGGAGATTACGAAAAACACATTTTTAGAAAAAAAAATTGCCGTCAGTCTGTCTCTGTGTCTGTAAACGCTCTATCTCTCAAACAAATTGAGTTAGAGACTTGAAATTCGGTTTGTACTTAGTATGTAATAGTGGGAAGAAGCTTATTGAATTTCAGTAATCTCGATTATCCGGAAATAATTTTTTCGGACTCTCGAAATATTCGTTCTGATAAAAGGTGTAAAAAATATTCGAAATTGTTGATTTTAAGGAGTGAATATAAAAGACAATATAGAAACATAAATGTTGCATAAAAAATGAAGTCGATCGGATAATGAGTTGCAGAGATATTCGTAATCATATTCTTCACACGTTTCGATTTTTCATGACCCTATTTCATCCAAATTTCAATTCAAAGATATATTTTAATTGGAAATGAGACACTTAATCCTACGCATTAAACCGTTAGTTAATAGGATTATCATTTTTGTAGTTATAAGGATGTTTCTTTTTGCGCAAGTCAGTAAAGAGCATTTAAAGCGAGGCTAACGAAAAAGAAAGGCTACCGCGGTGCTTTACGCCTATCCTTTTTTACAGACCGCGGGAGTCACGTGATGCTCGAATGAACCAATGAAGGTGCACGAAAAGAGCATCACGTCACTCTAGCGGTCCGTAAAAAAAGATAAGTGGAATGCACCGCGGTAGCCTGTCTTTTTCGTTAGCCTCGATTTAAAGTTTATGACGTCATCAAGCCACGATTTTATTCGAATTGCAATGCATTTTACAAGTAGTTTACACATGTTTTATTTTCATATTTTATATTATGCATATCCATGATGGGTAAGTATTATGGTAGACCCCAACGACTGGTTTCTTTTGACTTTTGGAAGCTGAACAAAATTAAGGTAAAAAATTGAGTAAACATTGATCTATTTTCATACGTTAGGTTGAGCGCTCTAACAATTTTAGACAGCTAAGCGTCATCGAAGACAACATGAGTACACAAACTCTATTACCTCTTTCTGAAAATTTTGAATTTGGGTAAAGTATACTTTTTTCTCTTTGTTGTTGAGAATTCTTCAATTTAACTTATATTGGACATCTCATAAAAATACCATTAAAAAATGTAAAACTTTAAAGATACCTATAGTAAGGAGTAGACAAATTTTGTTTTGTATTTATCAAGTTATAAGCTGTTCTATTAGTAGTAACTAGTGCTCCCGATGCGATAAGTATTTCAATTACATGTTACGTATATACGTAGGTAACAAATACGTATACCTTAAGGGGTCTTGCACAAAGTTTAAATTAGTGTATTTTCAAAACCTTTATATGTATAAACATAAAGTTTTGATTAATTATTAAATAGATTGTGCTTTTTAATATAATACTATTAGAAACTGACTAATATTTTAGTGAATTTGTGCATTGTTGAAAATGAAATAGCTCTTTTTTTTACTCCGTAATTCATTGCGCGCATGATATCTTGAGAACGTATGCATGATTTGTTATGAAATTTGAGTTAGATAATAAGCGCATATGTGTGTTTAAAATGACCTACTTTTAAATATTTTCAATGATAAGATTTTTAATTATGACTATTTTTATTCATTAAAAAATGTAAAATTTTGAATTTTTTTACAAAAATATTTTTTTTACATGGTTAATGAAATAATTTTGACCTAAGAGTAGGTCATTTTTAAAATACATATATGCTTATTATCTACATTATAACATATATCCAGTGATACATTTTCAAGATATCCTGCGCGCAATGACTTACGGAATAGAAAAAAAGAGCAACTTTATTTTCAACAATGCTCAAATTCTGTAAAAGACTAGTCAGTTTCTAATGGTGTTATACCAAAAAACACAATCTGGTTAATCAATAGTCAAAATTTCATGCTTATACACAAAGAAGTTTTGAAGATAAAGTAATTCAAAGTTTGAAATTTTTTGTTGATTTTTGGCGAGTTTAAAAGGTACAGGATCCCTTAAACTTACGTTTAAACGTATCCGGATACGTATAACCGCATATCTGTTAATCGTATAATTCAAGTATACGTATTTTTCAAGTATGGTATTTACTTTTAGGACTAATGGACCATATCAGTCTTACGTCACTGAACGGAGAACAAGTTGGAAATCAGTAGCGTTACTTTAGCAATCTGCATATTATGTTTCATACATAGTTTCTTATTATTTTTCATATAAACGATTGCCGAAAGCAAACACTTTTTGAGCAAATTAGGAGGATATACGCGTTTCAGATTTATTGTCAATCCTTATTAAGTATGTTTTTTTTCTTTTTTAATAATAAAAAAAATCTTTATTTGTGTGTGCATACACTCAAGATTGCGTCCGGGTGCAGATGTTATTATTTCCACGGTGCTAATATTTTCTACTATGTGTTATTGTGTAACGCAAGTTCATTTTCTTAACCATGACACTCATGGCAATTTTTATACAAAGTGTGTGTGCATTACAAGATTTTACGTTTTAAGATGTCTTGTTAATCTTGACAAATTTAATTTTTTGTGTGAAGTACCTACACATTTCGATTACTTATAGCATGACAAAAAAACCGTCACTGCAGGTTTCAGAACGCAATCACACAAGAAATGACTTGCATTTTCTCTTTTTTTTGTTATAAATCCCATTTTCCAAATATCTTTAATATAGAAAAAATATCCTTAAATAAAATAAAAGTATGATTATGAAAAACGTCCCAAGAGTTGGATTGATCAATGTCAGTATAAAATATAGAGTCAATGTAAGTCTGTGTTCTGCGGCTATTTGCAAAAGTAATGTTTCGCGCGAAATGTCCACGCCATAAATCAAATAATCTATGTGAGTGTGTTACCCGCTACGCCATAGTAAGACATTTCATAATTAATAGTTTAGTTTTTAGGGGGGGAAAAAACAAAATCTAAATTGAGAAAAAATATTCCGATATATATATATATTTTGCAAGTACCAGCTACTTGCATAAAAACTGCAAGGCAGGTAAACTCGGGACCATTGCGGTTGTTTCAGTAAGGAAGAAATCACGATGGCCCCTATAAACCGCGAGAATTTTCCAGATTTCTAGCGAGTGTTTCTAAATGTCCACAAACCAGCAGGAGAAAGACATATTTTTTCATGCAATGAACGAAAATCGTTTAAGCGTTTATACGTTTAACCCCTGGGGCAAGTTCCGTATATACACTGTACCATATATAATGTTTTATGTAATACGGATAACCGCCTTGGTGGTATCATCCAAAATCTGTACATCGTATAATACGTATTATACATATTCTCGTACAAGGGGAGCACTAGTAGGAACACGGTACAATGTACTATCAATAAAAAATATAAGAATTCAACTTACCTTCTCAAAAAGTGTATTATGAATGAACCTTGAGAAAATAGTCTATACAAACTCCAACATTGAACTTTTCGCAGATAAAGGAAAGTGGGGTGAAATCGGATACCTTCTTATTAGTTTCTTCTTGAAGCCAGGATTTCAAACAAAATTTAATGAATTATGAGTAAGTACTTTTTACTTACTCTCAATAATGTCATTATAAATATATGATTGCTTTTTATTAATAAATGCTTTTAAAAAAATGTTAAATCGTCCGGTAGGTTCCACCTATAGGTGGGGTAAAACCGCATAGATATATTATTCTTATGACAGTAAGCCCGGCTACACTTTAATATTGGTATTCTAAGTGGACGAGTGAGTCTTGCTTACGATCACATCGATATGCGTTATTAACATTGTGGGTGAATGAGAAATCTATTCTGTCTCTCTTTAACTTTCATATAGTGCAAATGGATCTCGGGAATTGGTTGTCACGGGTATTTTGCAAAGATATTAATTAGTTCCTGTAGTTGGGTAGTGTATATAGTGAGATTATAGCAAGCAACTTCTTCGATTTGGACATAGCTTTCCGAAGGGGTTCCGCTTTGGCAAGTTAGTGCGTTGCCTTACTTCTCAACACGTGTGGGTTATTCTTGATGTGAAGATTCCGACTTTAGATTTCGATAGGTGGCAGCAAATCTGATATGTTTGGTAAAACGATTAGACCATATGGTATCTGCCTTGCCAGTACAGGTTCTGAGGGACTCAAATGCACCACACGTCAGACGGGACTGGCCAAAACTAGCGTGAAGCTACATAACGTAGAATTTCGGCCAAGTAGGAGCATCACCACCTTTACATCATTCCTCATGCACCCCATACCACATAGCAACACCTTCTAGTCGCAAACATCTAGTTCCAAAGCTGTAGGAACGAATCGGAACGGCTCGGGGACAGCACCGACTCTCTCTGAGAAGCTCCGAGTAACCGTAACGTCCATAAGGATGCCGGGCCCTGAAGTTCGCTGGCATCGTGTTACTTTATCAAAGATTTCGGAGATCAAAACCTATGAAAAGTAGTGACTAACCCGTTTTACTCAAAAATTGGGCTTTCGGAGATCAAAACGTACGAAAGGTAATGACTAGCCCGTCGTCAATGGATGAAAAAAAAGTAGGATTCACTCGCGAGTCTGGGAAGCCGTGGAAACTCTTCTTCGTACGCATAGGCATGTACTCCCTGAGGCTGTGGACTCAAGTGGGTCTTCATGAATCTCCAGGTCTTCAGGTGGCTCTTCACACGCGCTTGTCGAAATCGCAGAACCGGACACCCGGCCCCCAACCTCAGAACTTAACCGTACCTCCCGGACACGTTCTACAATGTGACCGGCACTAAGGAGAATAATTAGGCATCTCTAGCTTTCCCGGAGGACCGGGTAAACCTGCCTCCGAGTGCCATATTAGCGCGCCGCTCAGACGTTAGTAGCTGGAAAGTTACTTTCGAGACTACCAGGAACAGAAAGCTCTTGTTCCGCATAGACACACTGGACTGGTTTAAATGGCCCAGGGGAACCAACAGGGCTCATACGCCGTCACATTACATGGTGAAGTCTTTGGTCAACCTACTTTCTCTTAGCAGTTGACTTTCTCTTGCAAATTTTTGACATCATCTCTAACTTCCCTTCATAATTTTTGGACGCTTGTCTTAAATGAAAGATTTCTCTGTTACTTTGTAGTGAACCTCTATGTCTATTTTGGTTCCTTGGAACTGTTTCAATTTGGTAAATAACAGTTACGAATCTTGCAAATGTTACTTACAGATTGTACTTCAGTGTATAATACAAATTTACTTCATTACATTTTGCGTTATTTTAACAGACCAATGGAACTTACTTTCTGAAAACCTCATGTATATAGAGCGAAATTTGAAACTTTTCACTACTGTAAGCAATGCTTCTACATTGCTTTGGGAAAGTGAGGGAAGTAGATGATCTAGAGACGTGAATGAATAGGGAAAAAGGGTATGGATTGAACGGGTGCCCTTTTTCATACCTGAACATATATATATACAGTGGAAGCCCGATTTTACGTAACCCGTTTCGTACGTTATCCCGCTTCCTACGTTATTTTTCGTCGGTCCCGGAAAATTACTATTCCGATAATGTTAAAAGTACCTCGATTCTACGTTATTTACTCTTAACGTTTCCCGCTTAGTACCTCATTTTAGACAAAGTACTTCAGGAAATTTAATATTTTTTCCATCATGGAAAAATTTTCAAAAGAACAAAAATGCTTTCCACTTGGTCAACTGGTTGTTTGTTACCAAAAACTGTTCTTCCCTTCCCCATTAATATTCCCGTGAGAAAGTAACGATAAACTATTATTTGTCTATCAGCACTTGACCAAACCTGCGTCACGTGATATCGGGAGGGATTCTTTTTTCGCCGTTCATTCATTTCAACCCGTAGTGGAGCCGCTGCAGAAATTATTGAAAAATCCAAATTTTCCAGCGGAACTAAAGTGGATCTCGTAAAATCGTTCGGTATAGCTTAATCCAAGTTATAAACCATCCTAAAACAATAGGTCTCTGTGGAATTAAAATCTGAAAAACTGGAAAATTTGTCAAAGAAAAAAAAACATTGAAAACCTCTCCTTTTGAGGAACTGGAAAAGATTTGTACGAGTGGTTTAAACAAGCCCGTTCAACCAAGATTCCAATGAATGGATCAGTTTTGTAAGAAAAGGCTTTTGAAATTTCTTCTCGACTTGAAATGCAGAATTTCATGGCATCCAACAGTTGGATCGACCGATTCAAGAAGAGGTATAATTTGTCTTACAAGTTTACTTGTAGTGAGGCAGATGGAGTAAATACTGTTGTCGTTAAGGAATAGACGGAAATAAACTTTGCCTTCTCTTGTGTGTGATTGCTCAAAAAAGACATCTTTAACACAGATGAGACGGGATAGTTTTTTAATCTCTTCCGTGATAGAACATACACCTTGAAAGGAGAAACGTGTCACAGTCGGAAACTATCAAAAGTGCGATTAACAGTTTTGTTATTTACGAATGCAGACGAAACTGAGAAACTAAAACACCCTTTGTAATTGGTAAATCCAAGAAGACCCGATGCTTCCAAAACATTAAAAGTTTGTGACAGATTACAATGTCAACCACAGCGATTGGATGATCCAAAATCTTTTTGAAGATTTTGTAAGAAAAATCAATATAAAAATGACCTTACAAAAGCGAAAAATAATTTTATTTGTAGACCAGTGCACTCATGTTAATCTGAATTTAAAGAAATTGCGTATACAATTTTCTCCACCCAACTGTACCAATTTACTTCAGCCATATGACTTGGGAATAAACATCCTCCAAAATGCATTATAGAAAGCAACTGGTAAGAAAAGGCCTTTTTTCACTTGATTCTGGCGAGCTTCAAGATGCTTGGAAAACAAAGCTAAATGTGCTGGATGCTCTTCATTTCATCTAATCGACATGGGATAGTGTAGATGAAAAATGCATGTCAAATGTTTTTCCGAAGGGAGAATTTTCAAAATCCGAAATTACCGGTGAAGCGCCGCCGGAAGAGCTATCTAGGAAGACTTACACAAAAGAGGATGAATTTATACTTGCAGACATCAATGTTGATGAGTACATTGATTGCAATAAGTATGTTATTGCTACCACAAATATTCAGACTATTTCCGATTTGATTTCGTAGTATTGAATTGAGGATGGTATTGATGAACATCCAGAAGATATCGTGCCCTCATCGGCAGAGGCCATTGCGAGTTTTAAAATTTTAAAGAAATTTTAACTAGACATGAAAATTAAGAAAAAAATTTGCAAAAATTTGCATGCATTAAAAATAGAGTATATGTGAAATTACACTTAAAAAGAAAACCCAATAAAGAATAACATATTTTATGAAACACTAGTATGGTATTGGTAAGTTTATTTTTGTATAATTTGTTTTCTTGAAGTGTTTTTCTCTATTTGACCCCGATTTTACGTTTTCCTGTTTCGTACGTTTTTTTTTACTGGTCCCGTGAAAAACGTAAAATCGGGGTTCCCCTGTATATGCAAAAGATTACTTTTTCTTTGTAAATTTTTACTTATACGAAAACTCTATCTTTCTTCTATAAAAAAAATATTTTTTTTTTGAAAAAAAAATTTGATTTAAAATCATTTTTATGGTCATGTTTAAAAATTAATTACATTTGACAATCTATTATTTTGTTTGTATATTAGACTTAGATTAATTTTAAAAGTTTTACAAAAAAGTTTAAGTAAATCTTTGAACTGGGTTTAAACTTGATGAAATAAGTTTTCTAATAGTGGAATTTAATAAGTTAATGAAAGTAAGTCATTATAAACTCGGCTAAAACATGCACCATGATATCAAAATACGCTCACAACGTAATAGCATTGATTTTATTTTTTTATGTTCTTACTCAAACCTATACTTGATTCATGCTACAGTTCGATTTCTTTGCTTTCCTATACGCATTTTTTGATTAGGTGAACAATACTAAAATTTGCATAATATCCCCCACAAATGTTATTATTACACATTTATACATAGGGCTGACCAAGAAGACGAACTGTCTACGGAAATCACAAAGTTTTGTAGGGGGTCGAGAAATCCCCTACAGCTGAGCGGTTCAACGCGGTGCCCTTTATAATTGAGTTTGACACCCCTTCAAGTATTTCCGGTTACAACATTTTTTTAAAAACTAAATACTTTTTAAGATATGTTTTGTTTTAAAATCATCCATGTTTACATGCTCTTTTACAACAGGTGTTTTACTCATACCCCTAAGAGTTGTAAGAATTTATCTTTCTCTTCAAAATGCAATTCTAATATTACACTAGTGTGCAAAACTTAAGCAACAAACACAAAATGCTAATTTCTGAACACGCGAGTACTTAAAAGGAAATTCTATAAACAGCAAGTGTAGAAAATGGGTACTACCTTAACAGCACAGCCAGTCGATGTGAAGTCTTCTTGACATCACAAATGGTCACAATTGTCGCAGTCACTACAATGAACAGAAATGTGATATCTTTCATTCGTCTCATTTTTACTCTCATCTGGTCACTCCAGTGAACAGTCACCATAACTGCTGCTTTTTGACGAGTCACCAGGTGACTTTACAATGAAGTAATCTTGTGACTCTCACGTGACTGTCATTTTGACACTCCATTGTAAAGTCATCATGATAGCTGTTCTGTGACGAGTTCCCAAGTGACAGTTCCCAAATCAAATAATCTGGTGACTTTTCACAAAGAAGTGCAATGATGACTTCACAATCGAGTGTCGATAATCGGAAAGTCACCATGCGACTTCATTGTGACATTATTTAGCGACTCATCACAATGCAATGCTCACAATGACTTCAAAGTTCAGTCTTCAACTGACAGTGACATGAGAATCACAAAGTGCCTTCATTGTAATGTCATCTGGTGACCCATCACAAAGCGACAGTCACAGCGACTTTTCAGTGTTAACAATCATTTGAGAGTAATAATGAGACAGTGAAATATCCCATGTTTTGATTCACCCTAGCTATTGTGACACTTCTAACCATGTGTGACGTCAAGGGGACTTCACATCGACTGGCCGTACTGTTAGGGTAGTATCTTTTTTCTACTCTTGCTCTTTATAGAATTTCCTTTTGAGTACTCACGTGTTCAGAAATTAACATTTTGTGTTTGTTGCTTAAGTTTTGCACACCAGTGTACATGTGTATCGCTACCACCAATATAGTGAGGTAATATTGTTGCATATTTCCAGTATTGCGAATAATAGCGCTCTTCATTGTTGGCCGCCAGTTGAGGTGCCTGCTTACTGAAAGGTTAGAACTACTTCACAGATTTAGTAGCAAAGTCCTTCCTCTAAAATTTCCTTTCTAGAACCCAGTGTGAAAACATTCATTAATACAGCGAATGAATTTCAAAATATTAACAGAAAACCGAAACATTTTATTGTTTGTTTTCTACAGAAAAATAGATGTTAATTTCATGAAACATAACTTCTTGTTCTTTTTTACAAATATTAAACGCAATAACGAAAATCATTATAAAAGTCATTACCAAAATATCGCATAATGTTAAATATATGTAAATTTCCCTTCATTGTTTTCCATTTTTAAAATATTTTACAACACTATAGTTTTTATATTAGGAGGTTCATTATTAAATCGAATTTATTCTTGTATCTATAAGAAATTTTTCTGACTAAAAAAATTCTCTTAATAAATACCTGCTACATATAGCCTTTCAAACACTTTTCTGATGGGATTTTTGATAAACTACTTTTGCTTGTTTTTATTCATCCACATAATGTTCCATAAAATGTTAATTTTTTTTCCATGCAACAGCTGTTCATTAATATAGACTATACTTAAATGACTAGGCAAAAATATATTACTCAGTACGAACTGAGGAGATACTAGGTCGGTTTTTGAGCTAAATGCACTTGTTTTATTTCAGGTTTTCTCATCTACCTAATATTGTACTCTGTCTAGAGAAAGGTAAATTTTACCATTTATATGAGACTGATTTAAAATTCAATGCTAATTAATAACTTATTCTTATTTCATCTCTTAGAATTTAGTTCTGAAATATTAAGTTAAACCTGCATGAAGAAAAAATATCTTAAGATAATTATTCTTTTTAATTATAATCTTTTGACAATATTCTTATTTATATATATATCTAACATTTAAGGATATTATAAATGCAAAACATACACGTAAAAGTTTTCCTGTAAGATAAATTAATTTTAACAAATCGTTTTAAATAATTCAATAGTATAATAAATAATAGTAAATAATTCAAGAATCTGATGGTCTGAAATGTATTCAGTAAACCTTAAGGTAATAAATCATGTGAAATAATTATCGTATAGCATGCTCTCTCTAAACTACACTGTTCCATGCTCTTTGAATGAGGCTACAGCATGGTAAAAACAGTTTATTACATGAGACTTTTATAATCATAGTAGTGTAAAACTGATATCAGATTCAACAATTTTTCGAACAACCAGGTTTTGAGCCAATTTTAACTTAATTTATTTGCTTACAAACTGAAGGAAGGATTGCAAATGACGCTGCAAAAGTTGATGAAAAAACGGTTATTAGTTATTATTTATGGCTCTTTCATTGGCGCAAATAATTTGCTAGATTACTGTTGTCTTCGCGGATTTCTGTTATCATTTGATAGGAACTCCTTCCTAAGGTTATCTTCGTGAATAAATTATGTTTTATTTACCAAAGATGACTTTTTTCTCTTACTGAAATAATTAACATACGTTCTTGCTCATGGTTCCATTTTATAATTTCTCTTTTAGATTGCGTTGTATTGGCCATATTGGTGAATGGCCAAAAGGACCTATCTCTGATTGGGTTATTGGAGGAGAAATCGATCTCACGGACAAAATTTTATGAATTTGTGGGTAAAAAATTGTGCGTATTCTTCATCGCTATCATATACGGTGTTGAGGCAATTTCTCCTGGAAAATCAGCTGAAACAAAAGGTTGGCTTAAAACTTGCCCGAAAAGTTGTTGAATCTGATAGAAACTTAAATCACTAATTTTGAAAATTAGTGCTATGTCCATGGAGTATTTCTAGACATGTAAAAATATTAATAGGAAGATCAGTATAGCACAAAAACTTCTGAAAACGTGTTCAAAAAATCCATGCCATCTCAAATTCCTCCTGATACTAAAATGATACGATTGGGATTTCCTGAGGAGGAGACATTAAGGAATTGCTCAGAACTGAGCTACTGGGAACGTCCTGCGGAGCAATCTCCTGGGATGACATTCCTGATGACGTACCTAGGAAGTCACAGTACTATAGCTAAATTAAGGAAAATCGGCTCAAATTAAGGGTTGATTTAAAGTTTGCCCGAAGAGTTGTTGAATGTGATTGAAACTTAAGATACTAATTTTGAAAATTAGTGCTAAGTACATGGAGGGTATCTAGACATATCAAAATATTAATAGGAATATAGGTATAAGTGACAGTTGCACTAAACACCCTGTAGGTAGAACCCGAAAATATTTTACTGCATTTGATTTCGTTAGAACTTGCCCATAATACCCTCTTCTTTATAGCATATAAAAAATGTGACTTACACCATTATGATTTTGCGGATAGCGACTGGGGCAGTTCAGCTCGAATCGGTGGTCTAAAATTATATTAATTTTTACTTAGTAATAATCTGTATTTGCCAAACGAACTCGCTTTTAACTAAGTATGAAATTTCTTAAATGTTTAACGCTAGTGATGTTGCAAGTAGAGCCCTACATAGACTTGGACAACCGCATTTTACCCCAATGAGTCTGTTATTTTGCTGCAGTGTTCGGGCATAACAGATTTTTCACGCCCAGATTATTATTTCATGTGGAAATAATTATATCTTATAATAGAAATGAGTAAGTATACATTCCTTTTACTTCGTAACATATACTGTATTAGATATATATTGTTGTAGAGTACTTTTCAGTAAATGCATGTAAACACAGAATTATCCCTTTTTGTGAGGGAGGGGTGTTCCTGTAAGATTCTAATCGTCTTACGATTAAAGTCTTCAGGCTAAATGCGTGTTTATAAAAATATATTTCCGGGCTCAAGTTGGTTTTTGAGGACAAAATTAATTTTTTGGGTTCAGATTGTTTTTCAGGTTGAGTTTAAATAGCATTTTCAAGGATAAGCGCTAACATGCAACATGATATCAAAATACCGTGGACACCACTGCGGATACCACTTTAGACGACCATCATCTGTAAAGGTGGACCCCTTAAAAGAAGCTATCGCTGAAAATCTATGTTACACAGTTCAAGATCTATTACACACACTAAATATTCCAAAAAGTACAGTGCATGATCATTTGATAGCTTCTTTTAAATAGTCCTCCTCTAACAGATGATGATGGTCGCTCAAGAGCGCATAATTTCCGTCTCCACCGCCGATCGACGCGACGATTGGGGTTGTTACGCTTTCTGATTGGTTGAAAAAGCGAACCCTTCTTAAGTCATTTGTGCTATTTGAGAGGATTATGAAGATATAAGAAGATATTATATAAGAAATTAATAGATATTATTAGATTATATAGAAATATTAGATTTTTAGAAATGAGATTATATAATTCATTATATTATATTATATTATTTTATATATTATATATTAATATTACACACACATATAAATATATATATATATATATATATATATAACATATAAAATATTATATATATATATATGTGTGTACATTATATATTATATTATATTTATAAATTAATTAGATTATATGGAAATTAATAGACATTATATAAGAAACAAAGATTATCCGAAAATGACTTAAGATGCGTTCGGTTTAACAACCAATCAGAAAGCGTGAAAATCGCAATCGTCTATCCGCGGTGGACAGGGAAATTATGCGTTCAGTGCTGGCATAATCTTCGAACTTGAAAATTCCGCGCTTAGACATATCAAACCATCTTTGAACTGTGCCATCTGAAAAAGCACTTCATTTTGTCCATATACAACACAAAGTGTACGAGCAGTCTGACTAGCATTTTTACCTTTATTGAATAAAAGAGAACAATTGACGAAAATGAATTTTTTCGCTCTCCATTCTTAACACTACATTGAAACAAAAATTATGTTACAATACAAACAAGAATTGTACAACGCAAGCAGAAAAGGCCGAATTTACATATCTGAGTCATTCAATGTCACTCCTTATTAGCAGTAGCAAAATATAAGCAGACGAAACTGCGCTTCGCTGTGAAAAACCAACTTTCCGGATGACCCATTACATTTAAAATAAACACTAGCTGGCCCACCCGGCGTTGCACGGGCCCGTGATAATAAATAAATAAAAAAAATCAAGTTTTTATTATTTTATATCTTTAACCCGATTTTGTATGAAATTATAAATCTAAATTAAAAATTCACAAAAAAATATTGATGCTTAGCGATAAAAGCGATCATTTTCTTAGTTTTTCACGTAGGGTCGTTTCATAGTAATAAAATAAAAAGTAATTTTTACCCGAACTCTTTGAAATCTTTATTGGTTATAAATAAAACAGTTTTACATCTCGTGTAAAAATTTCGTGAAAAAGTATTGTTAACTAGTTGTAAAAGAAATGTTTTCTTCCTTCTTTTTTGTTTGTTTGTATCCAAGCTCTCTTTAAAATTTTGCGAAAAAAATTGCATATTTAGTAGTGAAAACATGAGTTCTTAAAAAAAAACCTTTCAACGCAATGGCCATATTACGCAATTCGTTTACAATCAACCCTTTTCAACTCCCCTAGGCTAAACAAGTGAGGGCTATGCATGTTACCCGTTCCTGAGGGGAGAAGCCTTAAAAAAAATTTTGAAGCATGTGCAATGAGATGATTTTCGTATGGAACAGAGAATGTGAATTTGACAGAATGCGCTTTTCGCTTCAAATATATAGATTTTTAATATTACCAAACAAAACATTTAATACATCTTAATTGCTTGTTTATGTGGCAATCACGCATTTTTATTGAAATATCATATACAATGTTTTTCTATAATCTATGAACAATAATAAAAAAAAAATCCTTTATGCAATATAAATTATGCTAAATTAATATTTTTTAATCGAAAGCCATTTTTCTCATTTAAATCTTACTGAAATACTTATATTATATTTTAAGTATATATTTTTAAAATGTATACTGCGCGAATCGTATTTAAATAATTTGCCATCATTTTTTTTGTTTAGTTAGAGCTATTTCAACATGTATTATTAATTAAAAATAAATTAGAACCTAATGAGGGGAAGTATAAGATTGTTTTTAGTAAAATATCTAACATAATACATCTTATACAGCAATCAGAAATATTGCATTACATTTATTTTATTTTTTCAATTTTATTTGTTTTCTAAAAATTTGGCATATGTTTATTTTTTTCATTACGAAGTTTATTATAAAATATGAATTTATTATTGCCACCATGTTTAATTCATCTGGTTAATAAAATACGGATAATAAATACCTGCTACATATGGCGTTTCAAAAAATTTCTAATGAGATTTTTGACAAAATATGTTTTCTTTTTATTCACTCACTTAAAGTCTCACAAAAAATTTATTTTCTTCGATGCATCAGCTGTTCATTAATATAGACTATGCTAAGATGACAAGCATGAACCTGGTGGATGATGGATAGCTTTTGAAACTAAGTACATTTGTTTTATCTCAGGCTTCCACGACTGCCTGATATTTTTCTCTGTAGAGAGAAAACAAAAACTTTCCAGTTATTCATATCAAATTGATTTCAAATTAATGGATAGATAATTATCCTTAGAGGATTTAGTTCATTATTTCTTAGAAAATACATATGAGGAAAAAATATCCGATTTAATTTTTGTTGATTAATGAATGATTTGTTTAGGTTAAAATATTTATAGTAATAGTCTAATTCGTAGGTATGTTGTCTTTAAATATGAATATGAAACATGTGTTTAAAATGCTCATATAAAATAAACTAATTTTAATAAATATTAAGAAAAAGTTTGGTAATTGGACCGTACGTTAAATTAGTGCCATAATTCAGTTCATAAACAGCAAAAAATAGTGTTTTATTTGTTTAAATTTCGATGCATTGATTTTCTTTTTTTTTAAATAAAACATTTCTGAATTGTGTATGTTTTAATTACGCTTGCGAGATTTATTAACATAGTTTTGTCTATTTAAAGCTATTTCATTAGATTTAGGCTAATAATACAAATTATATGAAAGTTTTTAATAAAATACCTAACATAATATATCGTAAATGCTTCTTTACTCCCATTTTGTATTCAAATCTAACTATTTTTCAAACATTCACCAAAATTTTATCTTATTTTGTAATTTTATTTTATTTTTATTTTTATTTATTTATTTATTTATTTATTATTATTATTATTATTATTATTATTTTGCATTAGGAAGTCTGTAATAAAATGTCACTTTATTATTGCTTCTGTGCTTAAATCATCTGGTTAATAAAATGTCGATAATAAACACCTGCTACACATGGCGTTTCAAAAAATTTCTGATTAGATTAATTATAAAATATGTTTTCTTGTTTTCGTGCAGTTAGTCAAATCTTCGGAAAAAAATATTTTCTTCGATGCATCAGCTGTTTATTAATATAGACTATGCTAAGATAATAAACATGAATCTGGTGGATGACGGATAGCTTTTGAACCTAAGTACATTTATTTTATCTCAGGTTTCCACAACTGCCTGATACTTTTGTTTTGCTTAGAGAAAACAAAAAATTTTCAGTCGTTTATATGGAATTTATTTTAAATTAAAGGCCAGTTTAATTACTTTCTTTTTCTATATTTATTCTTTTAGAGGCTGGTTCCTTAAATTCATGAAAAATATATCCAATTTATTTTTTATCGATTAATGAATGATTTTTCATATTATAATATTTAGAAGATATTATATTTTAGAATATACTACAATTCATAGGGTTACTGCTGAGAATAAGTATGAAGCACGTGTTTAAAAAGTACATGCAAAATAATCAACTTTCAATAAATTATGTGGAAAGTTTTTGTAATGGAATGGTACATTGAGTTAATGATTTAGTAATTCAGTGAATAATTAGAATAAAATGTTTTTTCTAGTTCAAATTGTGACACTTTGATTTTCAATAAGACTTGTTAAATATGTATGCGTGAATTCTAAAGAGATTTATTAACGTATTTTAGTCAAATTAAAGCTATTTCATCAAGTATGACTTTTCTTTAATATTTAAGCTAATAATACAAATTATATGAAAGATTTTAGCAAAATATCCATTATAATACATCGCAAATTATTCATTATTCTCATTCTATTTATTTTCTAAACATTCTCCAAAATTATGTTTCTACAAATTAGGAAGTTTTTAATAAAATATGAATTTATTATTGCTGTTGTGTTTAGCTCACTGAGTTAATGATTTAATAATTCAGTAAATAATTAAAATAAAATGTTTTGTTTTCTATTTTAAATTGTGATACTTTGATTTACAATAAAACTTTTAAAAATATATATGTGTGAATTGTAAAGAGATTTATTAACGTATTTTAGTCGAATTAAAGCTATTTCATCAAGTATTAATTTTCTTTAATATTTAAGCTAATAAAACAAATTATATGAAACATTTTAGCAAAATATCCATTATAATAATCTCAAATTATTCATTAGTACCATTCTATTTATTTTATAAATAGAAATTATATTTTTACAAATTAGGAAGTTTTTAATAAAAGATGAATGTATTATTGCTGTTGTGTTTAGCTCATATAGTTAACAATATGTCGATAATAAATTCCTGCTACTTATGACGTTTCAAACAATTTTTGTTGAGATTTATGATAAAATATGTTTTCTTATTTTTATGCACTCACTTAAGTCTCACAAAAATTTATTTTCTTTGATGCATCAGTTGTACATTAATATAGACTATGCTAAGATGACAAGCATGAGCGTGGTGGATGATGGATAGCTTTTGAAACTAAGTACATTTGTTTTATCTCAGGCTTCCACGACTGCCTGGTATTTTCGTTCTGCTTAGAAGAAACCAAAATTTACCAGTCGTGTATATAAAATCGATTTAAATTAATGGTCAATTCAATTATTTTCTATATTTGATGAATTAGGCGTAATTAGTTATAATTAATTCTAACGCTTTACCGTTCTTTGGGATAATAGTTTTTCATCATAGGTTAAGCTTCCTATCCTTACCCTCTAAAGGGTTAACAATATGTTGATAATACATTCCTGCTACTTATGAGGTGTCAAAAAATTTCTGTTGAGATTTATGATAAAATAGGTTTTCTTATTTTTATGCAATCTCTTAAGTCTCACAAAAATTTATTTTCTTTGATGCATCAGCTGTACATTAATATAGACTATGCTAAGATGACAAGCATGAGCCTGGTGGATGATGGATAGCTTTTGAAACAAAGTACATTTGTTTTATCTCAGGCTTCCACGACTGCCTGGTATTTTCGTTCTGCTTAGAAGAAACCAAAATTTACCAGTCGTGTATATAAAATCGATTTTAAATTAATGGCCAATTCAATTATTTTTCATATTTGAGGAATTAAGCGTAATTAGTTATAATTCATTTTAACTCTTTACCGTTCTTTGGGATAATAGTTTCCCATCATAGGTTAAGCTTCGTATCCTTACCTTCTAAAGTATTAACAAGTCTTATTGGTTCATTGGTGCACGTGTGTATAGCCCAGCATTGTATTCACTCTTCCATTCCGTTGGGAGTCGGTATAGTCTAGTTTTTCCGTCTGCTGTTGGAGGATCAACAACGACATTTATTTTCTTTGAAGTAGATCGTTAACTCATCTCTACATTATAAAAAAAAAAATGGGTCAATCTACTGAAAAATTTTAGTTTTTCTCATTGATCTTTTGAATTACTAAAAATTTTTTTGCATTCTTACTCAGTTACAAGAAAATCTGTAAGAATTACAAGAAAACAGCTAGCAACATTCCTAGAAAATAGCTAGCAACAATTCAGGTTTATAATACCGGTTACTAAAAAATTCTGTGGAATAGAAATATACTAAAAAAATTTACTAACCTCAAGACTTTTTTACAGTGTATACAGTACAATAATTAATGTAGTATGTGGGACCACTGTGAGAGATTAAGTCTGTTAGTCAGTGAATCCCCCAATTCCTCTGGCTATTATTAAACCTATGGGAGTAGATTGATTTCGTATATTTAAAATTTCGCCTCAGGAAATTAATATTTTTAACTACTTTTTTCTGTGTACTTAAAGGATGTCTCTTATTTTCTTAGTAGTCAAAATATTTCTAAAATGCATACTTACTTTTATGTGAATTGTAAAATCTTACTCACTTTTGCTAAGATTTTAATACATAAAATTATAAATAAAGTAAATTTTTTAGAAATATTTTGACAGCTAAGAAAACAAGAAACATCCTTTAAAAAGAGTACACAGAAACAAGAAGTCAAAAATATTAATTTCCTGAGGAGATATTTTAAGTACAGGAATGCATCCTAAGCCCATAGGTTTAACATTAGCGAGGGGAATTGGGGAGGTCACTGACTACAGCCTCAAGGAAGATTTCCCTTTGTTATCACAGCCGTCTGATGTACTAATCATGTTGCTTCTTCTTAATCGAATATCAAAATAAGAAGCTAATCCAGGAATTAAATAATTGATGTAATATGCCTATAATTAAAAGTTAATATTTGTTCTAGTAACGGTGGTACGGATAAATTATGTGGTACGGATACAGTGTTCCCACTAAGTAAGAGAAACAAGCATTTTCACATTACATTCTGGCTGGCCTAAAATTGATGACAAAAAAATCTACACTTTACTTAGACAGTGACTTACATTTCACAGTAACATTAATTCTATAAAATTCGCTTACAAGAGACAAGAAGTTACATGGATACTACTGAAGTTTAATGCTCTACTTGGCTTTGTTAATTGTGAATATTTACTTCAGTCTTTTAAATTAATCACAAATTTAAGATTCACACTCGTTACACTGCCAACATGACATCAGTTAAATATTTGTTTCCATTAAAACAAATTCGTATTATTTACAAAAACTTTAAAACATCTAATTATAGCAAAACGCCCGTCAGCAATCACGCCAGTAGTTATATTAATTTTTAAAAAATCGCAACTAATTGATATTCACCAAAGAAACAAAAGCTTTGACGCAATAGGAATTTTTTTATATAAATAATTGTTGTATAGCTTTTCATATTTACAGTTTTCCGATACGAAAATAGAGAATAAACAAGGAAGAAAAAACATACGTCAAACATAGATTTTGAAACATTTTCCAACACTTCCAGAATATTGTAATGAAACGTCACCGTTTAACAAGGTGAAAGAAAATATTTTAAGTAAACAATTTAGAAAACGTATAACATATTTGAAAACCCAATTTCAGTATTACCATACATAATCGGAAAGGTACTGTAATTCTTTTGTGAATATGATCAATAAATTTGTATATGTAACGCATAATTCAGTACAATTAGAAAACGTATAATACTGTTAAAAAGTCACCTTCAGCAATTTCCGCCAATAGAGGGAAATATATTACAATTTTTCGGTACAATTTTTTATATGCACCGCATATTAAGCTACAATCTAACTCAGATAAAAAACTCATAATACGACAAAAAACGCCCTTTCTCAAATACAATCTATAGATAGCAATGTACCATTTTCTTTTTGTAGCCCTGTAAATGAATTTATTTTTAGTCTACTGACTTATTTTAGTGTACGAAATATAATTCAGTTGGAAAATGCATTACATAACTAAAATCTATCGTTAAGCAATTCCCGCCTATAGAAAGTCACACTTTCGAATTATTTTGTGTAGTACTGTATATGATCTATACAATTTATACACACCACGCATTATGGAAAAACTTAGTTAAACATAAAAACACATTTCCAGCAATTATCGCTCATAAACAGTACTGTAGCCGAATTCTTTTGTGTGTCCCTGTAAATGAATGATAAACACTACTCGCAATATATTCTACAGTAAAAATTTTGTAATACTCCTTAGTAATCTGCATAAATTTCACTATGATTGAAATAGATCATTAAAATACGCTGGCCAGTATACCATTATATAACGGAATCCGTTTGAGTGTCACTGTAAATGAACAATAACTTCGTTTTCAATAGTTAACATGCCATGTAAATATTAATAACATGTATCAAGAACATGGAAATCGAAGCGTATTTACAAAAGTTAGAGGGCGGAAAAGCAGACGAATGGACAGCAGACAGAGAGACGAACCTAATTCTTAAGCATATTTAAATATGTTTGAAAGTCTCTTTTTCACTTTTTAAAAAATAAAAAAGTGTATGACATTCAATTTTTATAAAATAATTTGAAAAATTCCCTTTTATTTCAGTTATTTTTATACATATATCATATATTCTAATACGAGCAAATCTTGTGTGTGGTTATATATATATATATATGCAAATTTTATCTTAAAAACGGCTCTAACGATTTTGACGAAATTTCGTATCCTACCGTTTTGGGGCACCAGAAAACCATTGGGCTAGGTCACATGTTCGAGAAAATTCGATTAGTGGGTCATTTTTGGTCATGGTCTAGCTAATTGTATCTAAAAAACGGTTCAAACGATTTTGACGAAATTTTGAAACCGACCATTTTAGGGCACGAGAAGACTATTGGGCTGGGTCACATGTTCGAGAACTTTCGATTAGTGGGTCATTTTTGGGTCACCGCGGGTCAAATTAATTTTATCTAAAAAACGGTTCTAACGATTTTGATTAAATTTTGTGTCCTACGAGTTTCGAACACGATAAAATCATTGGGCTAGGTCACATGTCCGAGAAAATTCGATTAGTGGGTCATTTCTGGGTCATTGTGGGTCAAGATCTAAAAAGCGGCTCAATTCACACTAAATTTTGCATCCAATGGTTTTCGGGCACGAGAAGACTGTTGCGCTAGGTCACGTGTTCGAGAAAATTCAATTAGTGGGTCATTTTGGGTCATTTTGGGTCATGGTCAAGCTAATTGTATCTAAAAAACGGTTCAAACGATTTTGACGAAATTTTGTATCCGACTATTTTCGGGCACGAGAAGACTTTTGGGCTGGGTCACATGTTCGAGAACTTTCGATTAGTGGGTTATTTTTGGGTCAAAGCGGATCAAATTAATTTTATCTAAAAAACGGCTCTAACGATTTTGATTAAATTTTGTATCTTACAAGTTTCGGGCACGTGAAAATCATTGGGCTAGGTCACATGTTCGAAAAAATTCGATTAGTGGGTCATTTCTGGGTCATTGTAGGTCAAGATCTAAAAAGCGGCTCAATTTACACTAAATTTTGCATCCAATGGTTTTCGAGCACGAGAAGACTGTTGGGCTAGGTCACTGGTTGGAGAAAATTCAATTAGTGGGTCATGGGTCATTATGGATCAAGCTATTTTATCTTAAAAACGGTTCAGAGGATTTGGAATAAATTTAGCACCCTACAGGTTTAGGGAACAAGAAGACTATTAGGCTAGGTCACATGTTCGAGAAATTTTGATTAGTGGGTCATTTTAGTCATGGGTCATTATGCGTCAAGCTATTTTATCTTAAAAACGGCTCAGACTATTTACACTAAATTTTGCATCCTATGGTTTTCGGGCACGAGATGACTGTTGGGCTAAGTCACATGTTCGAGAAAATTCAATTAGTGGGTCATTTTGGTCATGGGTCATGATATTTGAACTCAAATTTAATTTTGACCGAGCATAGCTCGGTCTTCCCTGCTCGTATATCTATATTCGTATTTGAGCATAAATGTTAACAGAGAGAAAAATACTGTGTTGATATTAAGTTTTTCTATTTAAAATTTAAACTTTAGTCTCAATTTTAACTTCAACACAATCCCCAAAGCTTAATGTACGCAAATTATCTCTAAGTACATGTTATTTCCAGTCGATACCGGCCCCTTTATTAGATGATGATTGCAATAAAATCAGTATGAAAGAGGTGTACTGTTATTTCTAGGACTTTACATGCACTGTATAGCAGAAAAATGCTACAAAATAGAAGGTAGAAGATTTTTTTCTGTTTATACTTCATCAAAGACATAATTTTCATTTTTGAACTTTGTCCTCAACAATTTCCTTTCAAGCATTCCAACTCGTATAACATGCATGGTAGCAGTGATATCACTGTGATGTCCTTTTAAATCATGGTGGTCACGTCAGATCTGTGACAAAAATACGACCCACTCAGTGACGTTACATTGTGACTAAAATGTGAACTGCGTAGAACACTTATAAAAATTACAAGAACACTTCAAAAATATATTTGTGGCAATTTAAAAAAAAAAAATTAGATGTCACAGCAAGTTAAGTACGTCATGTCACATGTGTGACAATAAACTCTCCATATTGTGACCAAAATGATCTGGATTTCTATTATACTCTTAATTAAAAACCTTCACAACAACTTATTCTAAAACTTATACAGTAGATTCTCTCACATCTACTTGTACTATTAATTATGTTATATAGTATGTACAGTATTACTGTGGCTATTAACTCAGGCACCAAACATCAAGCTAGATATAACCTTCATCGGAGTCATCATGTATCACTAGAATTTGAAAATCAGTAGAAAAACTTAATTTGTTTTTCACACTAGTCACCAGATAGAGTAGTTGCGGCGGAGTGTGATGTCAACAAGTAATGATCGTCGATTCCAAAAAATGATAGATTGCAAGATTTATTATTTTTTTTTAATTTGTAATTTCATAAATAAATTGTAATTTTGCAATCAACCAGAAACTTTTTTTAATGAGTAAAAAGCATGTTTTAAGTATGATTTTAGTTAAATTACTACAGTCAAACTCTGAAGTGCAAGAAATTAAAAAATATTTTAAAAACACAAATTGCACAAATTGTGCTTATTAGTTGCTAAAATCAGTGTAAAAATTGTTTTAAACTCATAAAAGAGCTAAAATCCTACATGTTTCGGCTTCAAACTTAAAGCCATCATCGGGGAAGAGGAACAACACAAACGACTACTGATCTTTTAATTTTCGACACGAGAAGAATGAAATCAACAGTATGGAAAAATTTAAATAAAATAAGCGGGCACTCTTTGTTGCCAAAGAGCGAAAAACAAAACAATGAATTAACAAGGGGTTAAAAATGTATCCCATAAACCAGGTATGCTGAAAGAAAAGTTATCATTACAAATACAATCTTTTCTAATTTTAATTTCCAATGATTCCCTAATGGCGGCTTTAAATGGGTTATTGAACCTATGGATAATTCTTGCTTTATCGAAATTAATTACAATATCATTATTTTTAGCGTAAAACCGGGAGAGTGCAGTGGATAATTTTCCAAATTTTATGTCGTTTTTATGCTCTTTTAATCTTTCCAAAAACTTTCTTTTAGTCATACCAATGTAAAATATTATACTATTATTATTTAAGCTAATGGGGATTTCATAAACACCTGCGAATTGATCAGGGGGGATAGGATCTAATTTATATGAAACTAAGTCAACCAATTTTCTGGGAGGGACAGCAATAAGATGGATATTGTATTTACGGAGGGCCCTTTTAATCCTTTCAAATATAATAGGTATATATTGGAATTTCCGATAGTTTGGTTTATTATTGCTAGGGACAGGATGCTGAATTAAATGGCCATTGAATTTTTCTATAATTTTCTGTACGTGATGAGCGGGGAAACCATGGTCAATGGCGATATCTCTGATAAAATTAAGTTCATCTTGGATGAATTCACTTGAACAAACCAGAAAAGCACGCTTGATGAATGAATTGAAGGCAGCAATCTTATAAGTGAAAGTTGTAGAGGCATTAAATGGGATTATTGTGTTACTTCTCATCGGTTTACGATAGACTTTACGTTTTAGGTTGTTGTCATCTTTAATTAATTGAATATCAAGGAACGGCAGTGATGAATTTTCTTCTATTTCCAACGTAAACTTAATATTTTCATCTATTTCGTTTATTTTTGAGAGGAAAGATAGGAGTTCCTGCTTTCCATGACTCCATGTGATAAAGATATCGTCCACGTATCTTAGCCAAACTTCTGGTGTTAAATTCAAACTTTTAAAAATAAATTCCTCCATCGGTCTAAGTTTAAATTCAGCCAACAGACCGGAAATAGGAGATCCCATAGGTGCTCCTTTATTTTGTCTGTAAAATTTCTTATTAAACATGAAAACGTTGTTATTAATGATAAGGTTAAGTCCTGCCTTTAGAGATGTTTTTACGCTATCACTTAAATTATTTTGTTTATCAATTTCCAAATTAATATTTTGTGCAACTTCATTTGTATCAATAGATGGGTAAAGAGACACAATATCTAAACTAGCTAGAATAGTTCCTTTAGAAATCTGCATATTTTCTATTTTATGGATAAAATCTTCTGTTGACTGTACAGTTTTGCTTGAACTTGGTAAAATTAATTTTAGGAATATAACGAAAGCTTTTTCAATAAAATATGTTGGGCCAGAACACCTAGAAACAATAGGTCTCATAGGGAGATTTGGTTTATGGTCTTTGAGTCTTCCAATCAAACGAGGGGTAACTCCTGTATTGTTAATTTTAATAAGTTTTTTCATGTATTCTGGCCAGGCTCCTCTTCTAATAAGTTCTTGTGTCTTCCGGAAAATCAAGGGATTCGGGTCTTTCTTTAGTTCTGTGCAGTCCATTGTGTCAATGCAATCATTCATTTTATTAATGTAGTCTGTTTTATTTAGAATAGCCATTTTATTAGTTTTATCCGTCATAAGGAAAATAGTTTGCTTGTCTTTCTTTAACCTGGAAATAGTTCTAATAGGTCCGGTATGGATTGTATTTGAACAGATTGGATATTTCTTAATTAGATTATAAATATAGTTACGTGCTTCTTCTCTATTTGTGGTTGATACAGAATTAATAGTAGATTCCACTTCCGTAATCAAGTCTTTGATATCAAACCTTTCTTGAAAAATAAATTTAGGGCCTAATGATAACACCTGGTTTTCTTTATATGAAAACACTATACTTGAATAATTAACAAATGGCACTGGCTTAACTTGATAGTGATTAGGCTTCTCAACCTTGGAAATTAGACAACTTAATTTTTTATATTGGTTAACCACTTTAGCTTTACGCTGAGAATGTCGAAAACCCTCTAGTAACTTCATACAAATGTCAAATATCGCCACAGGTGTAACTTTAGCAAAAATGCAATAAAGCTTGAAAGTGCGAATAGAAAGAGTATTTACAAGGGCGAATTTTTTCCTGATACATACATTAAGACACCTTGCTTCAAACTTACGCTTAACATTAGGGTGATTATATGAGATACATTTATTTCTAATCTCCAAAAATTTGGGAATAACATTCTTACTTTTACAAGTCCGTAGAAATTCAAGATTCAAAATTTCTCTGTCGAGTCGTAGACGTTCAGTTTTAAATTCCTTGAAACTTGAAAAATAGTCCATATTCATTCCAGCATCGATATATTTCACAATTGAATCCATTTGGACACTACACTGTTAACTAGTATTTTAAAAACACAAATTGCACAAATTGTGCTTATTAGTTGCTAAAATCAGTGTAAAAATTGTTTTAAACTCATAAAAGAGCTAAAATCCTACATGTTTCGGCTTCAAACTTAAAGCCATCATCGGGGAAGAGGAACAACACAAACGACTACTGATCTTTTAATTTTCGACACGAGAAGAATGAAATCAACAGTATGGAAAAATTTAAATAAAATAAGCGGGCACTCTTTGTTGCCAAAGAGCGAAAAACAAAACAATGAATTAACAAGGGGTTAAAAATGTATCCCATAAACCAGGTATGCTGAAAGAAAAGTTATCATTACAAATACAATCTTTTCTAATTTTAATTTCCAATGATTCCCTAATGGCGGCTTTAAATGGGTTATTGAACCTATGGATAATTCTTGCTTTATCGAAATTAATTACAATATCATTATTTTTAGCGTAAAACCGGGAGAGTGCAGTGGATAATTTTCCAAATTTTATGTCGTTTTTATGCTCTTTTAATCTTTCCAAAAACTTTCTTTTAGTCATACCAATGTAAAATATTATACTATTATTATTTAAGCTAATGGGGATTTCATAAACACCTGCGAATTGATCAGGGGGGATAGGATCTAATTTATATGAAACTAAGTCAACCAATTTTCTGGGAGGGACAGCAATAAGATGGATATTGTATTTACGGAGGGCCCTTTTAATCCTTTCAAATATAATAGGTATATATTGGAATTTCCGATAGTTTGGTTTATTATTGCTAGGGACAGGATGCTGAATTAAATGGCCATTGAATTTTTCTATAATTTTCTGTACGTGATGAGCGGGGAAACCATGGTCAATGGCGATATCTCTGATAAAATTAAGTTCATCTTGGATGAATTCACTTGAACAAACCAGAAAAGCACGCTTGATGAATGAATTGAAGGCAGCAATCTTATAAGTGAAAGTTGTAGAGGCATTAAATGGGATTATTGTGTTACTTCTCATCGGTTTACGATAGACTTTACGTTTTAGGTTGTTGTCATCTTTAATTAATTGAATATCAAGGAACGGCAGTGATGAATTTTCTTCTATTTCCAACGTAAACTTAATATTTTCATCTATTTCGTTTATTTTTGAGAGGAAAGATAGGAGTTCCTGCTTTCCATGACTCCATGTGATAAAGATATCGTCCACGTATCTTAGCCAAACTTCTGGTGTTAAATTCAAACTTTTAAAAATAAATTCCTCCATCGGTCTAAGTTTAAATTCAGCCAACAGACCGGAAATAGGAGATCCCATAGGTGCTCCTTTATTTTGTCTGTAAAATTTCTTATTAAACATGAAACTAAAGAAAGACCCGAATCCCTTGATTTTCCGGAAGACACAAGAACTTATTAGAAGAGGAGCCTGGCCAGAATACATGAAAAAACTTATTAAAATTAACAATACAGGAGTTACCCCTCGTTTGATTGGAAGACTCAAAGACCATAAACCAAATCTCCCTATGAGACCTATTGTTTCTAGGTGTTCTGGCCCAACATATTTTATTGAAAAAGCTTTCGTTATATTCCTAAAATTAATTTTACCAAGTTCAAGCAAAACTGTACAGTCAACAGAAGATTTTATCCATAAAATAGAAAATATGCAGATTTCTAAAGGAACTATTCTAGCTAGTTTAGATATTGTGTCTCTTTACCCATCTATTGATACAAATGAAGTTGCACAAAATATTAATTTGGAAATTGATAAACAAAATAATTTAAGTGATAGCGTAAAAACATCTCTAAAGGCAGGACTTAACCTTATCATTAATAACAACGTTTTCATGTTTAATAAGAAATTTTACAGACAAAATAAAGGAGCACCTATGGGATCTCCTATTTCCGGTCTGTTGGCTGAATTTAAACTTAGACCGATGGAGGAATTTATTTTTAAAAGTTTGAATTTAACACCAGAAGTTTGGCTAAGATACGTGGACGATATCTTTATCACATGGAGTCATGGAAAGCAGGAACTCCTATCTTTCCTCTCAAAAATAAACGAAATAGATGAAAATATTAAGTTTACGTTGGAAATAGAAGAAAATTCATCACTGCCGTTCCTTGATATTCAATTAATTAAAGATGACAACAACCTAAAACGTAAAGTCTATCGTAAACCGATGAGAAGTAACACAATAATCCCATTTAATGCCTCTACAACTTTCACTTATAAGATTGCTGCCTTCAATTCATTCATCAAGCGTGCTTTTCTGGTTTGTTCAAGTGAATTCATCCAAGATGAACTTAATTTTATCAGAGATATCGCCATTGACCATGGTTTCCCCGCTCATCACGTACAGAAAATTATAGAAAAATTCAATGGCCATTTAATTCAGCATCCTGTCCCTAGCAATAATAAACCAAACTATCGGAAATTCCAATATATACCTATTATATTTGAAAGGATTAAAAGGGCCCTCCGTAAATACAATATCCATCTTATTGCTGTCCCTCCCAGAAAATTGGTTGACTTAGTTTCATATAAATTAGATCCTATCCCCCCTGATCAATTCGCAGGTGTTTATGAAATCCCCATTAGCTTAAATAATAATAGTATAATATTTTACATTGGTATGACTAAAAGAAAGTTTTTGGAAAGATTAAAAGAGCATAAAAACGACATAAAATTTGGAAAATTATCCACTGCACTCTCCCGGTTTTACGCTAAAAATAATGATATTGTAATTAATTTCGATAAAGCAAGAATTATCCATAGGTTCAATAACCCATTTAAAGCCGCCATTAGGGAATCATTGGAAATTAAAATTAGAAAAGATTGTATTTGTAATGATAACTTTTCTTTCAGCATACCTGGTTTATGGGATACATTTTTAACCCCTTGTTAATTCATTGTTTTGTTTTTCGCTCTTTGGCAACAAAGAGTGCCCGCTTATTTTATTTAAATTTTTCCATACTGTTGATTTCATTCTTCTCGTGTCGAAAATTAAAAGATCAGTAGTCGTTTGTGTTGTTCCTCTTCCCCGATGATGGCTTTAAGTTTGAAGCCGAAACATGTAGGATTTTAGCTCTTTTATGAGTTTAAAACAATTTTTACACTGATTTTAGCAACTAATAAGCACAATTTGTGCAATTTGTGTTTTTAAAATACTAGTTAACAGTGTAGTGTCCAAATGGATTCAATTAAAAAATATATGTAAAATAAATATTACATGCGTAATTCATAGTATATTTTATTCTGTAGGCTAAATTTTTGCTTTTGGCTTTAATATGGAAACTTCCTTTAAATATTTTTCAGAAATGCTTTTTAATTAATTAAAGCGTACAGCTATTTTTTTAAAAAAGGTTATCTAAACTTTGTGCACCAAGACATGAATGATAAAAATGTAGTGTACAGATATTTTCATTAATTAAATATATCAGGTGATATTTCAAAGCTTTAAATATTTAATAAAAGTACTTTTTAAATTCTCAATGCGTAAAGGACAGACGACCCCAAAGCCAAAGGACCCCAAAAACGGTCAACGAATCAATTTTTTTTATTATTAAAGTAAATTATAGATATAACCTTTTTGTACAGGTGGTTAAAATGTCAAAACTGTAGCTTTAATGTGTATTATGTATAGGATTGCAGTTCAAGAGTTTCTTTTTTACAAATGAAAACTTTAATGGCCTCTTTCACAACATTCATTTTTCATTCTTTTTCATGTTTTAAAAATGCTAAGCTCTTGTTTTTTAGGTAGCTTTCATTACATAAAGCTATCTACTGCAGCCGTTCGGAGGAAAGCAATTCCAAAGAAATTTGGTATATTTTCACCAATCATGACCCCCAGACCCTCAAACCACCCTCCGTTCAAATGTTGATTTATATATTTATATATCTGACATATGTCATGCTGTAACTCTCTTATTTATGAACCGATTTGGATGTAACATAGTATGTGTAAAGGACATACCAAGGTCTCGACCAAGTTTGCTGGCCAGCTTCATCCGCCATCTTGTTTCAAAATGGCGGCCAATTAAAAAATTTTTTAATTAAAAAAAAATTCAAAAAGATGTACAAAAAAATTATAAATTGAAAATTTAGTTTGTGTGGAGTGTTAGAACGTGATACAAGGATTCTGGAACATTTTTTGTTTTTGCTATATCTTAAAAAATGACTGAGATATAGCAGTTTAAAATTCTAGGGTGGCTGAGATTTTGAAACAATCTGATATTTGTTATGCTGTAACTCTCATATTTATGAACCGATATGAATGTGACTGATCGTGTGTACAGAACATACCAATGTCTCGACCGAGTTCGTTGTCCAGCTTCATGCGCCATATTGTTTCAAAATGGCGGCAAGTTACATTTTCAATTTTTTTTAATTCAAAAAGTCGTATACAAAATTATAAATTGAAAAAGTTGTTTCCGTTAAGTGTTGGATACCATTTTTTGTTTTGGCTTTAATTTAAATAGGTAGCTTTATACTTTTTCGTATTGAAAGCTACCTAAAAATGGCTGAGATATGGCAGTTTGAAATTCTAGGGTGGCTGACATTTTGAAACAATCTGATTTTTGTTATGCTGTAACTCTCATGCTGAAATTTACATTCAAATTCAGTATTAACGAAAACCGGGTTTGAGTCTTCTATAATCGAGTTCCAAGCATTTTAGCTTAGGGTGTTTGAGTAAAATGGGTTGATTTTTTAAAAACATGGACTATGAACGCTACGTTTTCCTACCGGTACAAGCCAGAAAGACTTTTTGTGTTTGAATTAAAGGTTTATAATTTTTAGGTAGCTTTCAATACAAAAAAGTATAAAACTACCTATTGCAGCCGTTCGGAGGAAAGCAGTTCCGGAAAATTTCGATATATTTTCACCGATCATGACCCCCAGACCCCAAAACCACCCTCCGTTCAAATGTTGATTTATATATATATATATATATATATATATATATATATATATATATATATCCATATATATATCTGACCTATGTCATACGATAACGCTCGTATTTATAAATCAATTTTGATGAAACTAATTGTGTGTATTAAGCTCACCAATGTCTCGACCGAGTTCATTGGCCAGCTTGGTCCGCCATTTTGTTTCAAGATGACGGCCATTTAAAAATTTAAAGCTAAAATAAATATACAAAACAGTTAAAAATTCAAATTTTTTTTAAATTACGTGTTAGGCCTTGATACAAGGTTTCCAGAGCATTTTTGGTTTACCTCTATCTTAAAAAATGGCTGAGATAGAGCAGTTTGAAATTCTAGGGTGGCTGACATTTTCAAACAAAACAGCACATTAACGCGATTACTCGCAAATTATTTTCTTTCATTGTTGTAATAATTTTCCCAATCATACGCATAAAACTATATATTCATATCCGTTAGCGCCAAGTTCTCGCCAAAATTGGCGACATTTGGCGAAATATCGCCAAATTTGGCGACCAAAATATGTCTTCATAAATGAAGCCAATTTGGCTATTGCTCAATAATTTGGCGAATTTCTTATTCAAATTCAGTATTAACGAATCTTTTGTAAACGTTTCTTTGCATTTTAACTTGCTGTTTTCGTGTAACATTAGCTAAAATTTTAAAACGAAGATATAGGAAAGCTACCTTTTCCACCCGGTACAGGCCGGAAGGACTTTTTGTACATATTCTTTTTTATGTATGGGATAAAATTGTACATGGAATTTAGCATTATGGTGTCCAGTTAAATGTTTTTTTTAATAAATAAAATTATAGGAAGAAGGGTTAGATTTTGTCGTTTTCTTTCTAATATGACAGTAAAAGAATTATATTATATTATATTAAACCACGTAGTAAAAATAATTAAGATATAGGTATAAAACCAAATTTTCATGCGCAATTCATAGCATATTTTATATTGTAGTCTAATTTTTTATTTTTCTCTTTTAAAAAGTGTTAACGTTCATTTTTTTTCAGAAATCCTTTTTAATAAATTAAAGCGAGCAGCTATTTCTTAAAAGGCTATCGAAAACCTGGGCCCCAAGGTATGAAGGATATGAGATTATATAACATACTAAAATTTCCATTAATTAAATTCCAAGTGTGGGGTTACTATCGTAGCGACCTATACTCCATTCGCTGAAAGAAGATTGTATTGTTCGAAGTAAACAAATGCACATGCGGATTGGCGATGTTTAACCTGGCGTTGTGTCAGAAGCGCCAAACAGACTGTCTGAAGTGTTTGATCGTTTGCTTTATCAAATCGAAATAAAAAATAAAATTCGCCAACCTAGGGATTTGTACCAAATGTGTGGCGCCTTGGCGATTTTTCTGCAACCCGTTTGTTTACTTTCGTTATCTCCTTTCCCTGAACAGACTATAGGTCATCGACCTTGGTAAAATG
Organism: Maratus michaelseni; assembly: GCA_963931845.1. NCBI lineage: Eukaryota > Metazoa > Arthropoda > Arachnida > Araneae > Salticidae > Maratus > Maratus michaelseni. Next base: position 329,169,589 of record OZ007590.1, read on the forward strand.
ACATGGGGGTCCGCAGTGGGGAGCGGCCCCAGGCCGATCGCTGCGCCGGGGCGAGACAAAGCCCCTGGTGCGTTATAAGCCCTTCAGAGGCTTGGGCGCGATGGTCGTATTCGTGACGCCGGCGACCCCCGTGGGCGTCTGGCGGTGCAGGCTAGTTTTTTTTATATCAGATACTGTCTAAAAGCTTTGAAATATTTAAAAAAAATTATGTTTAAAATTCTAATGCTTAAATGTGAGACAGTACCCTCAGATACCGGACAAAATAACAATTTTTTAAAAATTATTATTAACCTCAAACTATAGACTAATCATTTTGTACATGTGGTGTTCTATAGGACTGCTGTTCTATATATTTTTCCACGAACGAAAAGGTTAAATGGCTTTTTCTCAATATTAATTTTTTGTTCTTTTACATGTTTTAAAAATTTTAATGTATGTATATTTCATAGCATTTGAGAAAAAGGTTTATAATTTTATGTACATGTTCTTTATTATATGTGTGTTAAAGCTGTGCATGGATTTAGTATTATGGTTTTAGTTTTTTATAAATAAAATTATATGAAAAAGCGTTCGATTCCACTGTGTTTCCCAGTATATTAGAGTAAAAATATTGTATTAAATGTAATATTAATTGTATCTAGAAAATCCATGCAAAGTTTTGTGTAGTATATAAGAAATAATAATAATAATAATAATAATAATAATAATAAATGAGTTATTTAAAAATGCCAATATTTAAAAAAGTAGTAAGAATTAATATATATATATATATATATATATATATATATATATATATATATATATATATATATATATATATATGTTATTAATTTTAAATAAATGTGCAGTTTAAAATGTTTTTTAAATGTGCTTCTAATTGAAATTTAAAGTTCAATGCAGTAACAATTTATATCATAACTCTTAAAATAAAAAAAAACCAATATTGTAAAAGTACCATTTCTCCTTAACAGCAAAATCCCGTAGTATTTATTTGTTTTTATTCAAAAAGATTTCTGTAAAAATGTAAAATATGGAGCTGAAATTACAAAAATTGACGCATTTTTGTTATCGAATATCACAATTTTCATGCATTTAAACAGTTTATTACATTATATTTTAATATATGCATATCGACATTTTCCTATCTGATGTGTGTTCGGGACAATTCAAAATGATTCGACGACAAGATTTTAATAAAAATTCAACCTGCAGCTAATAAATAAATAAATAAATACGGTAAAATATAGTTACCCAACCCAACTCAGGTCCTGTACGAGTAAAATCTGGTTACGTGACCCGATGGAGGAATCTAATACGAAACCGACATGTGGTAAAAATGCAGTCGATCCGACCCAACGCGGATCAGGTTCGGGTAAAATCTAGTTATTTGACTAATCCCGTTTTAAAATTGCGTTACCCCACATGATGTAAGATTCAGATTTGAATCCGAGTTTAAGCATAAATTTAAATAAATAAATAAAATAAAATAAATGGAATAAAATGAAATAAATTTAAAAAGTGTCGACCCGGTCGTGCTAGGTACTGGTGAATTATGGTTATCTAGCTCTGCTCAGGATTCTAAACCAAACTCGAGCTGAAGTAAAAAAATTAAGGACGAGCTGACCCGGGTCGGATTCCCCCCAAATTCAGGTAACTTGACCCGAAGGTGGATTTCTAATTAGTATCCGACCTGTATAATAAAACAGCCGAACCGACTGTTTCGGGTCGGATTCGGGTAAGATCTGGTCACCTGATTCGATGCAAAATAGTTATAAAAGTCACAGTTTTCATTTAAAGGTCATACTGTGACTACACAAAGTGATCGCAATGCGTCATTAGAGAAGAGCTAAAAACAGGAATAACGACATCCACGTCACTGTGATATCACATCGATGGTCACAAAGCCATGGTGTAACGTCACAGGGATATACGTGTAATGATGTCAAAATTTATATCTCTTACAAAAATAATATCGAAATTCATTGGCAGTCACAAAAGCAGCTAAAACTTTTGACACACTGTGAATATTTTTTTATGCAAATTATCTTTCACACTTACAAATTTTTGCTACCAAACACTAGATAAAAGTTGTTTTCTATCACTTAAAAAACAATGTAAAACACAAGTCAATCTTCGGAAGATATTTTTAAATAATTTGTTTGTTTCTTATTTTCCCTGGAGACTCTATGATGTTTTGCTCTTTCGAAACTATATATATATATATATATATATATATATATATATATGTATATACACATTGAAAGGCCTAAATATTAGGAATACCTACACAAATATTGTGATTAAAATTGCTGTTGTATTATATTTAAGGGTTTTGTAGAGGGTATGAATATATTTTGGATAACGGGGAGTTATAATGCGCGTCATTCACTTGGCATCTCTTTCGTTTGCATTTGATTTCCGTCCATTGTTCTGCATTTTGCTCGATGTTTTTTGGATTACGCGCCATTATTTGCAGATTGGTGACTAGATTGTAAGAGAAAAGCCACAAACAATATGTGGGTTTACAGATACTGGAATTGACCTTACTGCCGACCCCAATCATGCCGCGTTCAAATTCACTCAAACAATTGCATTTCCCATAAACAGGCAAACTTCTTCATTTACTGGTGCTTCTAACCAAAGAAAAACTTTTTATCAGCAAATCCGATTTATTACATTAGTACACATGCTGCACGGATTGCACATAGATTATGCAAAAGTAGAAAATGATATAAAATCGAGAGTACACAATATTTTTTATTTACAATTCATAAAAGAATTGTACATAAATCATACAACAACAAAAATGCTATAAGCTCGAAGGTATAAAATACTCTTTATTCACAATTCATAAAAGGCTTGTGCATCAATTACACAACAGTAAAAATGCTATAAAATCGAAGGTACAAAATACTTTTCATTTACAATTCATAAAAGGATTGTACCTAGATTATACAACAATAAAAATGCGATCAAACGGAAGGTACAAAATACTATTTAGTTTTATTCGTAAAAGGATTGTACATAGATTACACAACTGTAAAAATGCTATAAAATCGAAGATACAAAATACTTCTTATTTACAACTCATAAAAGATACAATTTTGATTTTTAAGGTTTTTCCCCAAAACAATCTCCTTTCAAGCATTACTAATGATGTCAGCATTTACATCAGTTACAAAAATAAAATCGAATATCATTGACAGTCACCAAAGCAGCTAAAAACTTTGACACACTATGAATAATTTTTTTTATGTAAATTATCTTTGCAGAGCTTTTCACATTTACAAATTTTTGCTGCCAAACACAAGATAAAAATCGTTTTCTATCATTTAAAAAAAATAAAAGTGTATAGCATTCAATCTTTACAAGATATTTCGAAGAAGTTCATTTTTATTTCTAATGATTATTTGATGTCTTGTGGTTTTGAAACTACATATTTTTTTCCTCTAACTTTAACTTCTCTCGCGGTTTGATAATAAAATTTTTCGTTTTCGAATTATTTGAAGCGAAAAATCCGATAGTTAATGTGCTGGATTTAGTTCTTTTATGTATCGTGTCGTTGTAAATCTATATATTATTAACTCTCCCTTTCACTCGCAAATACTGGTTCATAATAAATTACGGTCTGTTGAACTTTTTAGAATTTTTATCGCTTACTGGCATGTTTAGAATTTTTAATTTGGATTATTTGAATTATGTGCGCAAAGTAAGGTTTTGTTTTGTCATGAGTCTTTTGAATATTTTATGCGAAGAAAATCTTTTTGCATGAATAATGAATATATGTATAAGGTGATAGTTCTCCTTTAATTATTTCTCAAAAATAATTTTAATTTTTATGTCGCTGAAATTATCTTCTTGTTCATCTACCAGACAATGCACGCTGAGTAAGATGTTAGCATGTTCTCGATAATTTCGGTTAACTGGTTAATTATTAATGATGCTGCTTTTAAAATTATAGGCTTAAACATAAAAAATAATAATAATGAAATATTTAATAAGATTGTTTCAACACGAATTTATACACAAGTTAAGATTATCTGAAGAAATTTTGTATTTTATATTTTTAAATTACTACAGAAATTATTTAATTTGTATATTTGTTTTAAAGATATTTCTAATTTAAAGGGATATAAAAACATAAATGTAAATGATTATTTAAAAGGACAATGGTGACCACTGTCTTCAAACTATATAATAATAATTAAATGTAAAAAAAAACATTCATTAAAATTTACAAAAAAGTCAACTTGCATTATAAAGCACATATGTATGCGTCGCTCCATGCTGACGTCATAATGATGCGGGCAACAATGTGGCGAAAATGGATGAATGCTGCAACAATGGAGCTATTTTTTTTCAATTAAACAATCGTAACGTTATTTCTATGAGGAAAATGCAAGTTTTGCGCCGATGTTGCCCTCTTCCCCTATAGGGATCAAATTAAAAATAAATCAATGTCCAATTCATGTATTGCCTTCAGGAATACATATATATTCCAAATTTCAATGCTCTACGTCAACAGGAAGTGGGTGAAAAATGAGTCACAAGATTTGACTGCCACATACATGAAGAAATGTAAGTTAAAAGAAAGTACAGTCGGCCCCGCTTAATCGGGTAACGGATAAACAAATACTCCGCTTATAGAAATAAAATCTTCTAGAACCAAAATTTTTCCCATAGAGGCAATGTTAAAATTCCCCACTTATTCGAATAATTTCCCCGGATAATGCAATAACGACTAATCTGGTGTAACAAATATTTTTCCTAGAAAAGGTCTTTTGTTCGAAAAATTCAAACCACCGAAACACAGGTTTCTCAGAGGAAAGGGAGTAATGGCATTATCAAATGAAGTCCAGTTACGCGAGTCACGTCAAATTCGAACAATTTTTCCCAGGGTCGCCATTGCAACGGACGTCTTGAATGAAAGGGGTGTTGAGGTGGGGGGTGTGAAACAAAGAGACTACGTCTGTATGATTACGGTAAAGAAAAACGAATTAGTCACGCGATGTTGTAGAATATTCGAGGTATTCCATTGTGACACTGAACAAATAGACAGTTCTGACCAAAGTTCGGTTCTCACTTTATTTATTCAGTTTGTTTTAAGGTTCTGAAGTAAAAAAATATGAACGCGAAAAGAAAAGATTTAAGTTTGTGCGATAAATTGAAGGTTTTGGATGCCATAAAGCACAGAAAAACACAAACTGAAATCGCTAAAGAGTTTCAAATTTCTCAGTCTCAAGTCTCGAACATTAAGAAAAATGCTGATAAAATTGAAGATGAATGGAGAAACAATGGAAACCTACATCGAAAACGTAAAAGAAAATCTAATGACGATCTCGACAATGCTGTGTTGGAATGGTTTCATTCAAAAAGAAGCAAAGGAGCTTTAATAAACGGGGCAATAATTATGCAGAAAGCCGAAGAAATTGCGAAATATTCTATTAATGAGAATTTTTCGGCATCTAAAGGATGGTTATATCGATTCCAGCAAAGACACAATTTAACATTTAAGAAACTACATGGAGAATCGGGTTCTGTAAACTATGCAGTTTGTGATGAATGGATTGACGAAACTTTACATCCAATTCTTGCTGAGTACAAACCATGCTATGGTGTGGTTAATGGCTGGAGTACGGGTTGATACTATGTGATCGTAATGTACTTAAAAAATCACCGTAATAGAAGTAGTTGTCGCAATAACTCCACGGGAACGTTTCCTGTAAGAAGTCAGCATAAATGTAAACAAGAATAGAGAAGAATCCATAGCTCCTTGCAAGGTTTCTATTTATTAGGGACTTGACTATGATGGTAAAGTTTGGGAGGTGGTCTTTTTACATCAATAGCAACAACCTCTTTTAGCGGAGGTTAAGAGAAGTCTGATCTACTTTCCGAGATGTACATGTGTGTCAGAAGTCATCCCAATATCGCCAGATTACACGTGCATTAATTTTTATCGCCATTCGGAATTTTAAGACGGTTTAGAATATATCAATGTTAATTTTGCGTGGGAGATAGAGAACAGAGATGCAAAGTTAGGCGCGTTATCAAAATATAGGTTTTAACGGAGCAACCCTGCGGCTTATCCTGGGAAAGCGGAACTTATACTTTAGGATGAATAAAGTGTTATTAATAACAAAATGCAAACAAGCAGTTGAAAAGAATCTAGATTTGCATTCCAGATGGAACAGACAATCGAAGGCTGGCAGAATAAAGGCACCGTGATGCAAAACATGAGTGAATTTTAATAGATTTGTGGAGCGGATATTTCTAATAAAAGAATACTAGTGTATCAATGTATATGCGAAATAACCGTCGTCACATTCTTAATTTAGAAGAGAAACACTTTTATGCGGTTAACGAAAGCTGCAGAATAAATGAAAGATTACGCGTACATAATTAAATAGCATTTATCGTGGAATAGATATGACTTTGCTTTAGAATGAATAGAATTTAAATAAAGATATAAATTAACTTTTGAAAAATTAAGAAATTATAAATTTTGAATAAAATTACAAATATATATGATCTCTACATCATACATGCGATAGTTTTAATTGTGACGAAACAAGTCTACTGTATAGAGCTATGCCAAAAGGAACAATTACAAAAAAAAAAAACCCGAAAAATAACACGGATTTAAAATAAGTAAAGATCACTTAACTGTGCTACTCTGTGTAAATCAAACGGGAGAAGAAAAGCTTCAACCTCTTCTCATTGGCAAAAGCAAACAGCCTAAATGTCTAAAAAGTGTAAAAAATTATCATGTTGCATATGATTACTCACCGAATGGTTGGATGACAAAACATATTTTTGCAAGTTGGCTGACAAAATTAGACCTAAACATGAAAAAGCAAAATAGAAAAATTTCCCTATTAATGGATAATGTTGGCAGTCACAAAACAGAGAACTCAATTCGACTGAATAATGTCAGAGTAGAATTTTTGCCGACAAATATGACGGCCAAAATACAACCTCTTGATCAAGGAATCATAAGATCATTCAAGGCTTAATATAGACGGGAGATTATAAATGAACTTCTCCATATTTTGGACTTGGAAACAGAGAACTGTAATGAAACATTTTCCAGTCTTTCAAAAAAAGTTAACCTTTTGACTGCTATGCATTTCTACAACAAAGCTTGGAATAATGTTCCTGTTAGTGTAATTAAAAACAGTTTTAAAAAAGCGAAATTTTTAAAGCCTAAATTTGATGAAGATGATTGTTGGGACACAGAAACTGAAATTTGTGATCTTCAAGAATTTCAAGAAGAGCTTGATAAACTCCAAATTACATAAGAAGAACTTTTGGAATTTATATAATTTGAGGAAAATGAGGCTACAGAAACTGATGAGGTGTCAGAATCATCTGCTTGCACAGAAGAAGATGAAAATAATGCAGTTGTAATAGATCCTCCCCCGTCCTTGAGTGAAGTACAGAAATCATTATCAATTATACGAAGACATTTTGAAGCTCGAGGTGGAGATTACAAAATATTATATGGTTTGGAAAAAGGCTGCAGAAATGTGCGCAAAAAACATTAACTAAACAATCAACTGTATTGGATTTTTTCAAAAAATTGTAATGAGGTAAGCGATAAAACCAAAATATTCATCATATAATTTAAGTGAATGTGTATTATAATGCTTAATATAAGAATTTTTATTTCATTTTGTAGTTATTTTTTTTTTTTAAAGAAAGTAACTTTTTTACAATTAAAATAATTGTTTTTTTAACTGCTATAGATTATTAGTTAGATTTTAAGATATTATTAACGATGTTTTAAGGTAGAATAATGTTCCCCACTTAATCGAATATCTCCGCTTAATCGAATAATAGGTGTGAAACCACACATATTCGTTTAAGCGGGACGACTGTATGTAATTATTTAATAAGAGTTGTGGATTAAAGTACATTTAAAAAGGGTAACATTTGCGAGCTTGCATTATATTTACACGGTTAGAAAATACGAATTTGCTTTTAGCCGCATGTAATAACATATTAAAACATCAACATGAGCCGTCCGAGAAGGTCTGCCCATTTTAAACGTGCCCATTTAAAATGATTTTAATAATTTTCTGCCATAAGATACCTGAGGTCGATATCTATTGTTCTGCGTTTGCACATTTTCGATTTTAATTACATTTTTAGATATCTTTCTTAAATAGTAAAAACGGAACCATTATAATATCATTCCTGTGTCTGTCTGTCCGTCTGAGAGCCCTTTTTCTATGGGACGTGGAAATTTTAAAATTTAGGAAAGTTATAAAGCTTTTTGACCCACATATTTTCAGAATATGAGCTATTCACAAATATGTTTAGGAAAAAATTAGGGGGCTAATTAAGTTACTTGAAAACAAAAAGGTTTTTTTTGTATAGCGTGTTTGGTATCGTGTGAAAGATCTCATAATGCCGAATTCAAAAATATATTTATTTTAATTTTTTGTATTATATTTACAGGGATATCGTATAAAATGCACTGCAAAAACATGTCCCCCCCCCTCCTCGATTTCCGAATCTACTGAAGCTAAAATTTAGAAAAAATTTGGGGTTGTAGGAGTTTATTTAAACCTTGCAGGAAAACTGTAGCGATTTTGCTAGGTAACATAGTTTTTGAGAAAAACGCATTTTTTCATTACACACAAACTTTTTTTTTCGGGCGGTCAGCGAAAGAGTTGACATGCGCTCGAGGTATCTATCAACGCAGCTTCATAGAAGGATATTTGATAATATTTTTCGTGAAAATTGTCAGTAATTAGCCGAGATATTAATTAAGGTATTTGAAAAGAAATTTCGTTCGAAAGATCTCGTAACATCAAACTCAAAAATATATTTGTTTTAATTTTCGGTATTATATTTTCAGAGATATCCTCGAAAGTATACTTGAAAAATATGTCCCCCCCTCTCTTATTTCCGAATCAAATGAAACTAAAATTATGAAAAAGTTAGGTGTAATAGGTGTTTATTTATTAATAAATAGTAATTAAAAAAATTAATGTACGGAACCTTTTGAGCGCGAGTTATGCTCGCACTTCACCGATTTATTTTAAATATGTGGACACTTTAGATTTTGAACCAGTTTGAACCGTTTCTGAAAGTAAAACTGATCTTAACATATAAAAACATGTTAAAAAAACTCTAAAAAGCAATCGAAAAAGTATAAATGTGTCTTATGCAATAAAAAAATTATAAAACCATTTAAAAATATTAAAATACAAAGAAAAAAAAGGCTGAAACTAACGCTCCCATTGGTTTAACATTAGTTGCGAGTGTCTTCGTGTGACTAATGTAGTCTCCTAACTGCCGTTCCCATGAGAAAAGTCTGTCTTAGCTTCTTTACAAGCTGAAACAGACTTTTCTCATGCTATGCCGCAGAGTAATCATATACTCTCATTAAATAACGTAAGCTGTCCTAAAACAGATGCTCGAAATTAGCGGAACATCATTTATTAGTTTAAATTTGAACTAATGTTTAAAATACTCTGTAGAATGTTTACGCCTTTTCTTATTAACATGCCGCCTATTTCATCTTTTAATTTAAAATAGTTACAGAATTATTGATTATTAATGTTCTGGTGTCCTTTTTAAGATATCCTATTTGTGAACTGAGCATTGTTTTGTAATAAGTTGAAGCTTGTATTGAAGCACTATTGGAATTCTCATACATGTCTGTCTCGATGTACAGATGCCTGAAACAATTGATCGACTTTAAAGTCAATAAATCAGTTACTTTCGTATGTAACACAAACACTAAAAATTTTAGTTAAAACCGGATCATTTGTTCAAAATTAATATTTGGAGACACGAGTTCCGTATCAAGATCCTTAGTTGCCGTACAGCAGAGTTGCCAAGTCTCCGGCTTTTTGGACACCAGTATTTTAGTACAAAGAATGTTGTTTTAAGTAATCGGAACATTCTGCGATTTAAAAGAACAACATTACCTCTAAAATAATAGTGTGCAAAAAGCCGGAGACTTGGCAAGTCTGCCGTACAGTATGAGTAAATTTTGGAAAACTCATTTACTCATTTCAACCACAAATATTTAGATACATTCAAACCAACTAATTTTTAAGGCGAATATAAACTTTTACGAGATATCAGTCGCAACGTGATGAAGTTGATGCTTCGATGATACTCTTAGACATCATTTTCCCCGCTAAAGGAAATTGTGTCATCTTCGAAATTTAACATTTTGTTGTAGGCCAGGCCAACCTTTCAGTAAGCAACGGCGCACCTTAACTGATGGCATTCGATAAAGGGAATCATTGTTCACAAACATGAATCAAAACTAGCAACAATATTATTAGACTGTAGTAATGATGGCGATACACACACGTCATATGCGATAAACATATATTTCACAGTAATAGGCCATAAGGACCCTAGAACCCAGGAGCTCTATGTTAAATCTTCTTTTCAACTATTTCCTATATTTGTACTGAATATTAATACTTTTTTATTGATACAATCTCGCAACTTTTTTTTGCATGTCTGAAATAAACTACCGTATATATTTGTGTACATAAAACAGTAGTTGAATCATTTGGAAGCAATGTTGCCAATTTAGCAACATTTTAATCCAAAATACGTACCAGAATTTCTATTTAGTAATCTTTGGTTTATTTAATGACATACATTCCATGATTAAATAAATTAAGGGTCTTGAACACGTCGACTCGATTATTTAGAAACAGAAGCTTTCTGGACAACCATACTTTCGAAGCGCCTTGTTAAGGTAAATCCTTTCTTTAGATGAAAATGATCAAAAAAGTGCAGAAAAAACCACTTGGTACAAATTTTCCTCCATACCAACGAAAATGTGGCAGAGTGAATTTGCTCATTTCGAGCCATAAAAAGAAAACTGTGCTTTGGGAGACGGGTAGTGACACTTATTTTAATATATCCCGATGGTTTATATGTAGACTTACTTATAATACTGCATTAAACTAGTGTTGCTAGCTTCCTTCACTCTGTTGCATATTATCCTAATTATTGTTGATGACTTGAAGAGATTTGCCGAGGTGCCTGGGGCCTACTGCCACACATCCCCAGAGCATAAGAGATTTAGTTAATAACAAGGAATAGTAGGTTCCAAACTAGTAGCAATAATTAAAACAAGAACGAAAATCATGCGTCAAGCACAGATTATGAAACACTTTCCAGCACATCTAGAAAACATGTTGATAGAAGATATATTGATAGAAGATATCCATGAAGATATTCATGTTGATAGAAGATATGTAGTAAAAAGTTTAGGAAACATATAATACAATTAAAAATACAGTTTTAACAATTACCTTCCATAGTTAAAAAAGTAGTCAATTATATTATGCAGCACTGTATATGATCGGTCGATTTGAATATATACTACATAACATGATAAAATTTAGTTCAGTTAGAAAATTCACATTTAGCAATTTTCGCCAGTTGATGGAAATCCACTCAAAATCTTCTGTACAATCCTGTATACTATCTAAAGACTTTTGTGCACACAACATATAAAGCTAAAATTTAATTCAGGTAAAAAACGCATAAGAGAACATAAAACTGACTTCCAGCAATTATCAACCATAATCGAAAATGTATCTTTTTCTTTGCGTAGCCCTGTATATGAATTTATTTATACTCCACAAGCTTCGATTAGTCTACTAAATATAGTTTAGCAGGAAAATGCGTACCACGATTAAAAAATATCCTAAACAATTCACTCCCATAGTCAGTAATATTAAGAATTCCTTTGTGTAGCCTTGTATATAATCAATAAAATTTATACACACCACGTAGTATACAAAAATTTAGTTTAACCTAAAAACGCAAACAAAAGTTGAAAACGTAAATATCACACATAGAGTGTAATTATCGCACTAAATCAGTAACCGAACTCTTTTGTGTGTCCCTGTAATTGAACGATAAAAACAATGCACATCATATTTTTCTATGAGCAATTTATCGTGCTCCTCAGTAATGCATATAAATTTCATTATGTTTCAAATGGTGAGATATCATTAAATTACCATGCAAACGATTTTTACCCGTAAAACATTGCGTATCAGACCTAATTTATGTGATCCTGTAAATGAATAATAAATGCTTCGCACCCCATATTTTGCAATAAGCATATTTTAGTATGCTTCATAATTGTGTATCAGTTTCATCATGTTTCAAATCGCGAAACATCGTCAAAATTCACTTGAAACGATTTTTTCCCATTGACAGTAATGTAGCAGAATACTTTTGACTCTCGCTGTGAATAAACTATAACTGCTACATACTTCATTTTCAATAGGGAACATGCAACGTCAATAACGTACAAAAAATGCAGGGCAATCCGAGTATATTTACGGGAGTTAGAGCACGGACGGACGAACAGACGGCCAGACGGCTGGAAAACCGAAGTAAAAAACACTTTTCAACTAGGTTGGAAAGTGTTAAAAAAAGGAGGGAGGATACTGAAATGGAAAAATGAGCTCATGTAAAAAGAAAAATATAAAAGCATTAAAATAGGAAGTTTACAGACAGCGTTACAACAATTAGATATATTTATAGTATTTTCAATTTTATTATTATTTTTTATAGTTTTGTTTTATATAAATATAAAAGACATCAAAAGATAGTCTATGAAGAAAATAAGAAAAAGAAAGCGAGAAAGATAGAGTGGTTGCACGAATCTGTGGTTCTATGCGAGCATTGGAGTGGAAAATGCTGGCATAGAATCTTCTGAAAATGCCAGCCGCTGCGTGCTCTGTGTAAAACTGGTCTAGAAAAGGACGAAAAAGTTAAATTCTATAACGTCATCATTTCATATAACACACATCTTTTGTTCACAATTTCAGAACATCCCCGGATGACTCCAACAGAAACTCGCTTAATATGTTCACCAGGATATGTCGAATGTCTTCCCAACTGATTGAAAGTCTTTGTCATTAGTTGGTATTTGTTTCGCCTAACCCATCATGGGAAAGTCACATGGCCTGAGACCAGAAATTTCGAGAGTACCAATTCATGACGTCATGCACATGTGCGACAACATGCCATTGGCGACGACAGTTTATCTCTCAGCAACTGGATGTCGAGCTATCCACGAACAATACATATACTTCAACTGTAAAAGGGCACTATTTATTATGTGTGTATGAGTAGAGGGTGTTCGCAAATTTTTTAGATGATTTTCACGGTGAATACAGAATTATTTTACATAAAATATTTGTGTGTTTAACCTTCTCACTGACACGCCCGTATTAATACGTTCACTAAGCTCCAGTTTTCACTGCAATACAACCATTATTTAAATTATTATAATTCTACTGACATAATGCAGTTTTTATACAATGGTGGTCAAAACTTAAGGACCAAAGGACCAAGAAGAAATGGGCATGTAAATGAAAATCTATGTGTGATTGTGGATCAAGAGGCAAACAATAGTATTGACAGTATGTTCAACAGGCTTTAATATAAGAATTTTGTTGAAAGGGTGTATACAGGGATTTACAAGAGGTTGTTTTCCTGAAACGTGCATACTGTCCGAATACATCACTGTACAAAGAAAGGAAAATACTTACAATAAACAATCATCAGTGCCATGTCAGTACGGGATATGGACACCGTGTAACACGAAGCAACTTTCAACACGGCGTGGCATATTCAAAACAACATGATCCAGTAACTGTTGAGGCAAGTTGTCCCTTTTTCCTTTCACTGCATGGATGTAGGTTTCCTTGTTGTGGTTGGAAATTGTCGAGCAGTAATACCTCTCCCCAAGGCGTCCCATACATTTTCAATGGGATTCAAGTCAGAAGAACTGCTGACAAGGCTATGGGAGGGATATCTTTGGCGCCAAGACAATCTTGTACAGACTGTGTGCGGTGACAAGTTGCGTTATCATCCACAAAACGAAACTTTTCGCGGACAGAACCTTGAAAAAGTCGAACATGTGGAATCAGAACATCTTCAATGTACAGTTGATTGGTCATGGACCCTTGGTCAAGCACATATAGATCCGTGCGAAAATTGACCATGATGCCTGCCCACACCATGATACTGGAAGTCACATATCGATCTCTTTACACAATATTTTCGCAACAGTAGGCACTGCCAACCTAGAGCCATATCAGTTTACGTCTACAATCAGACGATAGACTGAATTTACTCTCATCTGAGAAGAGCATGGTAGACCAGTCGTGATCTGTCCAATTGCGATGCATACGGCACCATTGTCAACGGGCATTACGGTGACGTCTCGATAGTAGTACGCGCACAACAGGCCTTCGGGGTATATTCCACTCTTTTTCAAACGTTTTACAACAGTTTTCGTGGATATTTCAGTTACTGTGGCAGCGCAAAGTTGATTTGCCAATTGACCAGCTCTGCTGCGTTGGTTCCTTTTTGCCGAAATAACGATATACCTATCTTTTTGGGACGTCGTACTGCTAGGACGACCTCCTCCCGTGCGTCTGGTGCACATTCCGCTCGTTTCAAATCCTGCCCATAGCTTATAAACGATACTGTGCACGATGTTAAATTCACGGGCAACATCTCTCATTTGGCGCCCTTTTTTCCAACTTTTCGATTACTCTTCCACGAGTAAAATCATCTAAATGATACTTGGAAAACATGTTAAAATATTCAATGTTCTAATATCATCGCTCCTCCTTCGATTTGTACATCTAACGACAACTCACAGCACGCGCCGATTGCCAGAAATCTATTATCTCACTGTCACGTAACCGACAAACGTGGAAATACAAAATTTTCATAAGTTTTACAAAACAGAGTACATCCGGTATTTATGCAAATTTACACACTTTGCTGCGGACCTATTTCTAATTGTAATCGTTGAAAATAACAGCGGTCCTTAAGTTTTGTCCACAAGTGTACATTGAATAATGATTAACAGTCTCAAGGATTACATTCATATAGATAATTAAGTTTTTTACATAATTTTGGAATAATCATCTTTTTTTAGCATTTAAAATAAGATGCAGCGAAAACAGCATTGCAATTTTGCCTTTTTGCTGAACAGTAAGAGGGTTAAATGGTCAGTTTGGTAACACTTATTGTGAGCTACCATTCTACACAGTAATTATCATGATAATAATGCTTTTTGTAGTTTTGGAAGAGGTATTTAACCCATTCCTCTTGAACAGCTTTCATGATACTGTGCCATGAAGAGTTGTAGGTCGAGTTTTAGATAACGCCCTTTTTAAAAATCCAAAAGCGCAAAAATCCGTCAGGAGATTTAACAGGTACATGAGTGAAGGTATACACGTTTCTCGCTCCATTTTTTCCAGGAAATTAACAGTGGATTGTGATGTGTGGTTGCTTGCTTTATCTTGATATAGTTCAAAAATTTGATGGCTCTGGGGGGGGGGTAAAGAGATGGTATTACATGTTGAAGATTGGGAGTAAAATATGTTTCTGATGGTATACCGAGCTGATCATAGCATTTTCTCCACTCTCTTTATTTTAAATTTACTGTTATATGCAAAGCCAGTGACAATCATAAAACTTTTCCTAAGAACTTTCTTTGGATGCATTGAACCATGTTTTAAGATTTTTTTTAAATCCTTTTTGATAATAATACATGAATCTTTTTTTATTACAATAATTTAAATAGATCCAAGCTTCATCTATTGTAAACACATTTTTCAATCTTTCTCCGGATAAGTGCGTCTCATAAAAAAATTTTGCATCGTGTTCCACGTTTGGCGATATGCGTGAAGAAAGACGATGAACACCGTATTTTTTGGCCTTCTTAAAATGCAAATCAGTGTTAATGATTTTGTTAACAGTTGACATTGCACATTTTAACGATATAGCAACAGTCTTTTGACTTGGAGGATTTTTTTTTACCATAAAAAAATCTTACCTTTTAAATATTCGAAGAATTTATTTTTGTTTTTGGGGATATATTCGGAACAGTTTTTCCACTTGAAGCGAGACATTCACGTTTTTTCCTGTCTTATTGACACTATTACCTACTGTGGCTTTAGATATAAAGGGTTTATCTGAAAAAGTGGACAAAACTTTACGGGGTGATGTAACGCAGCTATACGAGAATATTTCATCATAGAATATATGGCCGCGTGAGCCGCTAGGTGTCGTTGTAAATGGTATGACACATTCCTACGCGAAGGTGTGGCCGGAGCTGCTGCGCCCGATTCCAAACCCATCATGTCAAGAATGTGGTTTCGACACGACGGTGCGCCTGCACACTTTGCTTTTGATGTGCGGAACACTTTAGATGCAACATTCCCAGGGGGTGGATTGGTCGAAGTGGTCCCATAGCTTGGCCACGAAGATCGCCGTGTGCATTACAGCTGGCGGAAGATCTTTTGAGCAATTTCTTTGAGCATGTACATTAATTACATTGCTGTTAATAAATTTTTTCTGAAGTAACTCCTCTCATTCTTGTGTTAATTCTTTAACTGCGACAGTGAAAAACTACCTTTTAACTTCTCATCGCTTGCGTTCCGACCGTACATTCTATGACGAAATTTGCTCGAATAGCTGCGTTCTATCACTCTGTAAAGTATTGTACCCTTTTTAGATACACCCTGTAGAAAACCCTGATACACCCTGTGTATCTTTCACAGCATTTTTTAATAACCGGAGACGAATAATTTTCTTCGGAAAGTTCAGAAATATTGCCTTCCATGCATCGGTACTGTGAAAATGCCATTTTGTGTGTAAACGAAAATTCATGTTGCTAGACGAGAATTTATACTTTCAAAAACATATTGACTGTGAAAAATAATTTCTCTGTTCAGAAGGTTGTTTCTAACACTAAAACAAACACGTCTAAAAAATGTGCAAAACAGCCTCTGTATTACCTAAAATGAGAAATTATCACTAAAATTGATTAACAAATAATAAAAATAATATCTGAAAAAGAAGAAAATGCATCTTAACCATAAAAAGTGTCTGTGAGTTACATATGAATGTGTAATATATTACAACAGATTTTTAAATAATGGCAATAAAATGAAAAAAAAAATGATTAAAATTATTTTAAAGAACGAAGCGAAAAATACCACTTTAAAAAATTGAAAATAAATCATTTCAAACGAAAAAAAAGACTTTTATAAAAACACTCAGCCATTTTGAGTGATTTTTCATTTGGTTATTTTCCGAAATCTTATAAATCACAGTCACTCTGCATTACTTCACTGCATTAATGAAAGTCAATCAAGGTGGGCTTTTGTATTTCATATGAAACGCATTAAAGCTGAAAATGATAATGTTGGCAATAAACGAAAACCCAGATTGTTTTTCGATTCTAATGGATTTTGTTACTGAGAAGAATTCAAATTTTGCGCCTGTATTGCTTTTTAATTGCATTCACACTAAGGCTTAATAGCTTTAAAAAAATAAATAAAAGATTTTTTTTCTCTCTGAGCTGCTTTCGAAACGAAAAAAGAAACTTTTTAAATTGCAGTTCAGGATTTTATGCTATTCTGATATTTAATAAGTAAATGGAGCAAAAAATTTTAAAGTATTCTTTTGACTTCTAATGTAGTATTTTCAATGTACTTCAAAATTATCCCATTTTTTAAGGAATTCTTTAAGTGCGTGCTTTTCAGAAATTATTTGGAATGAATTAAATTTAAAATACCCAAATTTTAATACTTTCTTATGCTGAATACTTTTTTCACCCTTTGATAACGGGACAGGACTTATGACTATTTTATATTCAATCGTACAACAATATACAAAAAAAATTTCTTTGTGGCATATTTCTCTTGCCGATCAGTTGATGTCGGTTAAGGGCTTTCCGAGTTGCAGACAACTTAACGCCCATTCTATTTGTTAATACAGTGTCTTGTATTAAATTGAGCCGTTGGGAAAAGTTAAGATGTAGTATTAACTACAAGATAAAGGAACAATTACAATGAAAAGGATAGATGTAAAATTAAGAAATAAATATTGTAATAAAAAGTAAAGCGAAAGAGATTAAGGATAGAGTCTAAATATTGGGAAGAAAGTGAAATGGTATAGCTGTAGTTATAACTAAATACTACTAAGGAAGTTGAAAAAGTAAAAAAAATAAAAATAAAAATAAAAATAAAATTAAAAATAGTATAAGCTTAAGGCAGAGAGTTGTTTTTAAAAAGTGGTACGTATATAATAAAAAAATAATCCACTGAGACATCCCGAATCTTAGTCAAAGGGTTAATGCTGATTGTGAATAATTTGATATTTACATTGTTAAATATGTTAAACACTTACAGAATACAAGGAAATGTGCGATAAGTATACACTTTAAAAAATAATCTGAAATTTCAGGCGATAAATAGCTTTTTTAACAGATTTTTTTCAGGAAGCTTCAATATTCGTATTTTTTTCACGAATAAAAGTTCCTTTGAATAACGAATTGAAATGATGAGAACGATAACGTTCCATCTTTATAGCTGCGACAATTGGACAGAATATCAGAACGGAAATATTAAAAGGGATTATCTGTGAAAAAGGATTTCTCTTGAAAGTATCCTAGTATAAGTGTATGGCAGAAATTATTTTTCATAAAGTGGTACGAATGAAATAAAATAATAGTTGACTAAGATGTGTATGTCCCGACTCACACTTTTTTCCAAAGCACGTTTCTTTCCGAAGCACATTTCTTATATATTGCAATTTATTATTTGTTTCCTTTCTAAATTTCTAAATTGTATTATTTTTAATTTACCAGCGACAGGAAAAGATGCTATCATAGCTGCCGAGTTTTGGCGCTTTTTCCTATCACTATTTTTGTAAAGAAAAAACGCAAAAATTTAGGATTAAATAAGGCGAATTTTTTTCAAATGTAGTGGTAGGAAATAAGCGTAAAATTTGAAAGCTACGTTCTATAGCATTTTTCTAAGAAAACTTTATTATATTTACTGCAAGAATCTATAAAAATGTTTATAACATACAACTGTACATTTTCTGTGGGATATAAATCATTTGGAGATGCAATATAAGCAGTTTCAAAAAGAAGACAGTTGTTTGCATGGCGAACTAGTTCATTCAAAGACTCTAAAATATATTTCTTGGTGGCATTGTCAAAAGTGAATTTACACATATATGCACCGACAAGTGCACTGTAAAAAATAAAAATTGACAAATGCGTCTTAATCTACGAAAATGTAATATATAACTTCGTAAAGATAGTAAAATATACAGTGATCTCTTCCGAGTTACCCACGATTCCGAAAAGCATTTTTTATCTTTAGAAACCTCAGAAACTAAGATATTTTAGAGATTTAGAGACTTTTTTTAAAAACAAAGTTTTTTTTTTGCTGCCATAGATGTTCGGAAGTATTTCTGAGTAGTTTAACGAATTAACCAGTTTTCTGAAACCGGAACAGCAGTTATTAGGATGTTATCAATTCTTAATTAAACATTTTCGTCGGTGTAATTGAATTTATGTATGCAAGATAAACAAAATAATATTAATATTGATATTAATGACGTTGTTAATTTATCATGTTTGTCTGTTGAATATGGAAATTTTTACTTGAGTATTGATAGCATCTGAAAAACCTAAATCCAGGTTGAGAAAAATGATTAATACACTATAAAAACAACCCGGAAACGTTTCCGATAATCAGTGGCAGCAAAATAAACTTTTTTTTATATAAGTGCTTCTTTAAATCTAGAAAATATGTTGGTTTCTAACGTTTTTAAAGATAAAGAAAGCTTTTGGAAACCTGAGTTAACTCGAACAAGGTAATATTTTCGGAAACATTTCCGAGTAGTTTTATAGCGTATTAAACTGTTTTCTCAAACCAGAAAATTAATTTATAGGGTGCTCTCAATTCTCAATTAAACATTTGCAACTGAGTAACTGAATTTATACATGCAAGAGTAACAAAATAATTTTGATTATAATGTTAATGTAGAACATGGGAATGTTTACTTGAGATTGCATAGCATCCTAAAAATCTAATCCAGGTTGAGAAAACTGATTAATACATTATAAAAATTACTCGGTAACGTTTCCAAAAATCAGTGGCAGCAAAAGAAACTTTTTATAAATGCTTCATTAAATCCAGACTTTCGAGATTTTTAAAGATAAAGAACACATTGCGGAATCGTAGGTAACTAGGAAGAGGTTATTGTGTATTTTTGTTTTTAGTTATATTATATTTTCATAAAATAAGAAAAAAATATCTTTTTTTTTTTTTTTTTTTTTTTTTTTCCCCCTCAGAGTGTGCATTTTTTATTACTAGCTGACCCACCCGGTGTTGCCCAATCCCGTGATATTAAATTTAAACAAATCTCATGTTTTTATGATTTTATATCTTTAACCTGTTTTGTATCAAATTATATTTTTTAAATAAAAATTCGCGAAACAATATTCATATTTAGTGATAAAAGCGCTCGTAAGAAGACATTTTCATTTTTTTTTCACGTAGGGTCATTTCATAGTTAAAAAAAAGTTCTTGTTGCCCAAACTCTTTACGGTTTTTATCTGTTATAAAAATAACGGTTTTACAGTCCGTGTAAAAATTTCGTTAAAAATTATTATTATTTATTTGTAAAAGAAATATGTTTTCTTCTCGCTTTTTTTTTTCGTTTGTTTGTTTTCGAGTCGATTTATTTAACATAACAATAAAAAACGTACTTATCTTCTTTCGAACTCTCTGAAATTTTAATCGGTTATGAATGTAACTATATCAAAGCAATATTTCGTGAACAAATATGCATATTTAGTTGTGAAAACATGAGTCGTAGCAGAGCGACGCTACGTCGAAACGCTTTTTCGCGTTTTGTTTCGAAAGTTTCTCCGATTTTATTTATTTTTTAATGTTTCTACAGTCCGAATGCTCCAAAAATATTGTAGGTGAAGTAAATATGGTCTACCGAAAATCTCTAAAAAGGTTGTATCGAAATTCGGACGTTTAGTTACTTTTATCACAAGAAAAAGATCGTCTCCGTGAGGCGCGAAGTGACCTGCGTTCGTCGCTCTTACATGCTGGGGAGGAGGGGGGCGTTGCCATAAGTGAAAAACGCCTGTTGGGAAAATAACCTTTTTTGCAAATTTTTTAAAGGGTTAACCGCGATTAATTTTCGAATTGATTGCGGTATTTGACACATAAGTGTAGGTTCGTTATCAATATGTCTTCCAATTGTAACTGCACAGAACGGTTTGGTCTATTTTGACCGATTTAGAACTATGAAAATAACACCGCGTTCGGTTCTTCAGCGCCTTCCGATGCGTAAATCGGTTCTGGGTATGCGCGAGTGATTTTGCCGGCTCGAAAAGAAAGAGATGAGTTTTTAATTAATATCATGGCTAACTATCAAAAAATTAAAATTTGAACCTCAAGTGCATCAGGACTTTTCTTAGACTATCCTCAGCCAAAAGTTCAGACTTCTACGTACGGTAGATTTTGCTAGCCATCGCACGTAGACACACACACACAAATTGAGCGAAACTTTCCTTTATTAGTATAGATACGTCTTATTTGTAACTTAAATGGTGAATAAATTGCTTTTAGATTTGATACATTGATAGTTATTTCAGGAAGAAATAATAATCTGAGGCAATCGTAAGATTTTAAAATGTAAATAAAAGGTGCTAGAAAACTTTGCTTTTCTCGAAAAATACAATTTCGTCGTTTATGCTATCACGCCAAGGTCCTTACAAAGATTGAAGAACCAAAAAAGTAAATCTTTGAAATCTTTATGAGGATCATTTGTGTTTCAGAAAAATATTCCCCCAAAAAAATTCAAATTTCTCTAATACCCACTTGACTAAGATAAATGTGAAAAATTCCCATGATATTCATCTCAAAAATACAATAAGGACTACAAAAATCACTTTTGGTACTTCACATAATTCGATTATGCATGCAGCTTCAACAGAACGGAAAAGAAAGCCATTATGAGCATTATCAGAAAATCTTTCACTGCACAAAATTGTACTTAAAACCCAAGATAAATATTGCAAACAATTTTTATATTCAGTAAAACTTGATAAAGCTTTTCCGGTCTAAAAAAGTTATGTTTCTTCTTAGAAACATCAAAGTGACTTTATTGAAATTGACGAATTTAAAAATTTGTCACTTCTTGTATTTTGTAATATTTTATGCACTAGATTATTCGTTTTTAGTTTTAACACATCTTTTTTTTTTTCATCTTTCCAATATTTCACATTTTAATAATTTATTTTTACAAAAGATAAAATTTTATCTTTTAGATGTAATCTTTTTTTTTTTTAGTTATTAAGTAATTAATATTTATGATTATAACGTGATTTTATGCATTTTTATGACTTCTTGACATTAAAGAAGTTTATGTATAAATTTTTTAATTTTAAATAAGTTAAAATAACAGAATAAATATATTTCTTTATATATTATGTATAGACAAGTTGTATAGTAAAACGATGTGTTGTATTGCTTCAGATCTTTCAACTTTTTTTTGGAAAGGGTGAGGGAAGAAATTTAATTTTATTGTGTATTTAGAAAATATTTATAATATTACTGTTATTAAAATTTCTTATAATAAATCCAAAATTATATTTACAATGTAGGTTACCTGAAAATTAGATATATAATAAAATCACAGCTCACACTATTAGGTAGATTTCGTAAGAAATACTATCTATTACATTCTCCCCTAAGTTGGAATTTTTGAAAAATTTTTGCAGATCTATGCCGATCATGACATCTAGAACCCACCCCCAGTTCAAAACTTTATCTATCTAATCTATCTATCTATTTATCTATGTCACTTTTTTATGGACACGATAACTTCAATAATTCTGCACAAATCTCTTCCAAACTGATACATAAAATCAAGTGTCATAAAATCTCGGTAAAGTTCGTTAATGGGCAAAATTGAACCAAGAGGGGGGGGGGGGGGCTTTTTATGAAAACAGAAAAAAAACATAACTTCTTTATTATGATACATACCGAATCCGTTTAAAGTTATTATTAATTCTAGGAAAAGGGCCGAAAATTTATGTATGACAGATTTTTGATATAATTAAAATTGGCTTCAAGGGGGAAAAAAGAGGACACGTACGTGACAAGGACACGTACGTAAGTAAGCGTAAAAAGTAACGACGTATGTTAAAAGGTTAACGTATAAAAGTAAGGATACGTACGTTACTTTTATATTCAGAAGAAAACAATTCATAACTTCATCAATGTACAAGATATCAAATCCGCTTAAATTTATTACAAATCCTCTTAATATTCTCTAAAAGTTTTATATTGACTAGTATTTTATACGACACCCCCCTTAGAGCAAAATAAATAAATAAATAAATAAAAACAAAAAAAATCCCTGCCGGCTCCGCCTACAGACAAGCTAGATTTCAACATAGGCGCTCCCAACCGTCGCATCATGGCAAAAAGGTCATTTCTTCTATTATTCCCAACAAACAGGCGCCCCACGGTCTGCGTCTTCGAAATCTACCTGCGCCTGTAGGTCGAGCCGTCAGGGATTTTTAAAAAAAAATATATATACATACATATATTTCTTTTGATCATTTTTCATTTTGCAAGACAATGTCTTCTGTCTCCTAGACTTCATAAGAAAATTTTCTTCTAAAGTTTTCAAATTTTTAAGCCACCAAATAGATTTTCTTTAACTTTTTTGTACAACATAGATTATAAACATTCTTGAAGAATGTCTTCATTAAGGTATCATGTCCTTTCGAATTATATTTGGAAAGTTTAATGAGCCAAGTCTAAATCGCACATTTAATTATTAAATATATAGAAATGTTTTTCTAATGTTGGAACACTAAATTCAGCTTCGTATATAAATTAAAAACATGAAAACATTTAAAATGAATCACAATTTATTACTCATTACTAAAAGAGATGTAAAAAGAAATAATGGTTTTAAAACATTAAAACACTTCTATAGATGTTAAAATTTTCGTCGGAGTCTAGAGCGCTTTCAACCAGAACCTGGCCATCATCAAGAGCGTGAAAATGAGAAAAATTCTGTAACTTCCGGAATGTACATTGGTTAAATATCAGAAGGCGAAGCCAAATATGAAAAAACGGGAGGGGATGAAGGAGTCTATTGAGCGAGGTGGGTTATTAAAAAAAATGCACCATTGACACCAAGTACATTAAACCAGATATTTGGTATATTGTATGATAACATATCATTACAGGATTTCCTACTCTTTGTCAGTATTTCCAAATACTTTCTCAGTTTACATGTACTATAATCATTCATTTGTGCTATAATTTTTACTTTGCTGAAATATAGATCAATTTCTGTTTTTTAATTTAAACGAGACAAGCGCTATATGGTTTTCCTCTTGCTATATCTGTCATATGCTGTTTTATTCTGTCTTTTAATTTTCTTGCTGTCATACGTAGGTTTCCTTGTTTTACATACATAGGATATGTTTTATATACATAGGACAACAAGGAAATTTCAATTACTGATTTTTAAAAGTTTCATATTATGTTCAAAGGGAATTTTTAGCAACCACTGATACATTGCAGAATTATAATTAGTAGATGGGCACAAACTTTATTGAAAATTAAATATGATATGGCAGTTTTCATTAGACAAAACATAAATTGTAAGGGACAGAGACAATTAGTGACAGTTTTTGCAATTTTGCCACTTTACTTAAAAAAGAACTTTTTTAGAATGTTGTATGCACTATTTTCAAAGACATACCAATCCTACGATTAAGTAGCTAGATATTGGTTAATCTATAAATATCAATGTTTAATTAACAATGAGGACAGTAGTGACTGTTAATAAAGGTACGCATACCTTTTCCCCATTCTTTTCTTTCCACAAAATCTTCTTTATGAACAAACAGCAAACAAAGGCGAATTTTTAAAAGACACACGTGTTCCCCTAATGCCTAGTGAAAAAAATACAGAAAATCATTACATAGTGCCATCTGATGGAAATATGAGGAAATTCATACACCAGGACAGAAATGGTCAAAAACGTTACGGACACAACTTTAAACCCAACAAAAACAAATAGTACACATTTCACTCATATAAGAATTATATTATTATGTTACATGAGATTAATATTTATAATAAATGCATTGTTTTTTTTAAATTAAAAATTATTATTTATTGATGGTTTTAATGATATGGGTGAGGTAGTTATGGGTTGAGGACAGGGAACCGTAGTGACTTTTGAGATATTTAAATTCAATTTTAAAGATTAAAAAACAGATTTTTTTTTCAGAGTAGAAGTAACATAATATTGTACAACAATTACAGAGAAACATTTTAACATTAAATGAGAATTTATATTGCAAAGAAATGCCGATAATGTTTTAATTGCAAATGTTTTACTATATGATATTAGACCGGATATTTGGAGATTCGGATGGCTTGATCTGGGATAATTGACGCTTTACTTTAGCAATAGCAAATAAACTTTCAGAGAGAAAAGCACATAGAAACGTAATTCTTAAACTACATTGCTTTGAAACCTGTTATTGAAATTTACAGAGTTTTAATTACATTGCTGTTTTACCTATCGAAACACAGTTCTTCCTTAAAAAAATATTTTACTGTTTACACGGCAACAACTTAGAGAAAAACAAAATTACGCTTAAAATATAGAGATAAAAAAAGATGAAAACGAAATTCAGAACGAACATTATATCTTTGATTTTAAACAATTTCCAAACACAAATCAAAACTATACTTTAAAACTGCAGTGATTAATTTCATTAAAACCTGTATAGCATTTCTTTTCTTTATGCAGAATAAAATGATTATAAGAATTTCTCAAGTTTCCCGAATAAATTATGCATAAAAAGGAATCAGGTACAAAGTATAAAATAACTTTATCTGTTAATAAAGTTGTTTCTTTCTGGAAGCGATAATGAGTAGGCACAATTCCTCATTCTCAGTTTAAATAATGCATAAGTTACAAAGGTCACGTGAGATTAAGGCGAGAAACGAAAAATTCTGCAATGTCTACTTAATCAGACAACCACGGTTCTTGAAAGGTGAGTAAGATCAATCCCCTGTCGCTAATTATAAAAAGAGTTGAAACAAAGGTTAAGTTTCGAAAACTGAAAGAACTCTCTAATGCATTTTTAATAGGAGTTATCTAGATATCCCCCCTCCCTACTACAAAGTCAATAAGGATTGCTTTAGAAAAAAATAGAGAAATGCTTGAAAGAATAATTAAAGCTTTTAGCTCTTGTATTATATAGGTGATTAAATATACAAGAATTTTTTAACTGCTCAGCTAATTTTTATCTTATGTTATATTTTTCAGTCGATTTTTTCCCAATTTGTATAAGTAACACTTAGCTGATATAAATTTGTTTTGATAGCCGATTTGTCGATAATATATATATATATATATAAATGTTTCTTAAATAATGTAAAAAAATCCTATTAAAGAATAAAAAAAAAAAACTGTTTAATAATGCTTCAAGGGAAATCCTGTGAATATATATATATATATATATATATATATATATATATATATATTAGTATCTCTTTAAATAAAAATCTCTCAGGTACTTTTGAGAAATCAAATAAAAGCATAAAACTGGTTTTTCATTTCGAATATGTCAGAGGATCCAACCTGGAGAACACGGGTTAGAGAACATAGTTGAAAACATACCTTAATTAAAAACTATAGTATTTTTTTTTATATATGATATATATATATATATATACCGGATGTGCCAAAAGTTCGTTAAAACTTTAAACATTTTTAAAAATTTACAAATGCCGTTAAAAACTTGCGGTTTGCAGGAATAGAATTAGAGGGATAAGGGATTTTGTTTAATAACAAAACAATTGTGGTTAAAAATTGCCGATAGATGGCGCTGGCATGCAAATTATGAAGCAAGTGTATGCAAATTAGGCTTTTAATAAAGTACCCATTTCAGCGAATAGTCTGATAAGCTTCAGTATCCCAGCACATGAAATAATCCCTTTTCTCGTCTTCAGTCATTTTGCCATGCAGAATTTTCGCAATGCTCCAGTTGCCGATTCACCGTTCTTGTAAAAGTGTTAAACCAACAGCGCTTGATCTGGTAACGTGGAATACTGATTGCATCGAATGGAGAATTTGTGTGCATTGGGGTTTTATTGACAGCTTGATTTGCATAAATCTGGTTCATATTATGCATGCAGCACCATCTATTGGTAATTTTTGAACCAAATTTTTTTGTTATTAAAAAGAATCGGATCTCCCTGTAATCCCACTCCTGCAAACTGCAATTTTTTAGCACCACTTGTTTCTTTTTAATGATTTTTTAAAGTTTTAACGAAATTTGGCGCATTCCGGTAAATATATTTATTATACTGCCCACTAACAACACAAAAAATTATTTTCATATGAAAAATATTAATTATGTATTCAAATAAAGTTTTGAAATTTAATTTAATACCATACTTTTGTATTAGCCGCATGCTAGGGGTAAATAGCCGAAAACTTCGCTTAAATTTCGCTATTTACAGCAGCTTTTTTTAATCTGATTATTTTAATAGCTCGATTACATATCTATTAAATTTGTGTTTTATTTATTTTATTTTATTTATTTATTTATTGAGGAAATTTTAATTTCGCCAAGGAATATTAGCTGGAAACAATGGCGGAATTATATATATTGTTTTAAGTGCAAACGGAATAATCTTGCGTAATCGGGCATACCACGATAGAGATAGATTTTTAAGTATTCATGCTAAAATATTATTTTAAAAATTAAAAAAAAAACACTAAATTCAAATAAAGTTTGCGAACAAATTGTATTTGAAAGTACATTTTTTTCCCTATTGGATGGTGCAAAAACTGAATTTGTGCGATGTATAGAAGTTAATAAATTTCCGATAAAAGTAAAATTGATTTCTCAAGTCGTTGCCACCGTCAATATGACGTCAGCGTTACTAACGGACATGTATTTGCTTTATAACATATATATATACTAGAGGTTTCTGAAGATATAGTGAATAGACACATTTCTTCATCCATTGTTTAAATAATGAATAAGTTATAAAGATCACGTGAGATTACTGGATAGAAACGAAAATTTCTGCAATGTCTACTATTAATAAGATAACCACTCTCTTTCTTTTTCTTAAAACGCAAGACCAATCCCTTGTCGCTGATTATAAACAAGAACGACAAATCATGCGTCGAGCATAGATTATGAATCCTTTCCCACCATATTCAGAGTTCTGTTACAAAACTTCACAGATTAGTAAGGTAAAATATAATGTCTAAGTAAACAATTTGGAAAACGCATAACAAGTTTGAAAATGCAATTTCAGGAATGCACGGAAAATGTCCGAATTAGATTGTGTAGTCCTGTATATGATCTATAGATTCGTATATGTGTGCTACATAATATGTAAAAGAATAGTTCAGTTAGGAAACGCATAGCACAGTTAAAAATTCCCCTTCAGAAATGTCCGTCAATAAACGGAAATGTACTTGAGATCTTTTGTGCTGCCCTGTATATCATCTATTGAATTTATGCACACTATAAGCAACAGGCAAAAAATTAGTTTAATTTAAAAATGAGTACTACAACTTAAAATGCATTTTAAGCAATTGTTGTTCTTAGACAGTAATGGAACCGAATTATTTTGTTTGTCCCTTTAATTGAACGATGAATGCTGTGCACACCATTTTCTATAGTATTCATCTTGTAGTGCCCATCAGTTATATATATAAATTTCAATATGTTTGAAATAATGTAACATTATTAAAATACACCGAAAACAATTTTCTCCCATAGACCCTAATGTAACACAATTCTTTTGAGAGTCCCTGTAAACGAACTGTAAATGGTACATCATTCATTTACAGTACCGAACAGGCCATAGTAAACCTGAATAATATATAACAATTGCATAGCAATCCGAGTATACTTACGCGAGTTATAGCATGGACAGACAACAGACAGACAGACAAACGGAATCCATAAACACTTTTAAACTATGTTTAAAAGTGTTAAAAATAGTTGAAACAAAGGTTAAAGCTTAGGTTCATCTTTATGGGTTTAGTTTGAGCATTATTACGTTTTGAGGCAACACAGCGACATTTTACTTTGACATTTTATACTAAAGCAATATATACTAAAGAAACA
The DNA here is from genome assembly GCA_963931845.1 of Maratus michaelseni. NCBI lineage: Eukaryota > Metazoa > Arthropoda > Arachnida > Araneae > Salticidae > Maratus > Maratus michaelseni. Next base: position 329,198,642 of record OZ007590.1, read on the forward strand.
ACTTCACACATTAATATCCTACAGCAAGAACTTCAATAGCTGCTACCGTTTGCTTCTGACGCCAATTGTAAAATTATTGGTTTATATTAATTAGTATAACCGATATAACATCTTTACAGAAATCTGTCTATTTCAGCAAAAACCCGTGCATGAGTAACGCTGACATCATATTGGCGGTGGCAACAGTGTAAACAATCAATTTTGCTTTCATCGGAAATTTTGTAAATTCTAACCCATCCCACAATTTTTAACTCTTACACTGTCGATTAGTAGGAAAATTTGCTTTCAAATGTTATTTGTTCGAAACATGTATGTCAATGTACTGATTTTTATAGATTTTAAAATCCTTTTTAAGCATGCATTTTCACAATAGCTATCTCAATCACGTGCGGTTCGATTGTGGAAGATTAACCCATTTACACTTAAAAGGGTATAAAAAGTTTGGCATTTGTTTCCGGCTAACATTCAGTAACAAAATTAACACTACATCAATAAATAAATAAATAACAATAATATAAATAAAACACAAATGTAACAGATATGGAATCGAACTACGTGCTTAAACACTGAAATATACAGAATCAAAAAAGCTGCTCCAAGTAGCGAAGTTTTCGGCGATTGCTTTGGTTATTAACCTGGCATGCGAAAGTATCGCTTTTAATAAATTTCAAAACTTTATTTGAATACATAATTGGTATTTTTTCATATAAAGCTGCTTTTTGGTGTTGTTATTGAGCATTCTAAAAATTATAGTAAATGTAAAAAAATCATTTATAAAAAAGTTTTTATTTAGAAAAGTTTTCACATACGTTCAGTCGGTTCTATAAGCCGAGAAGCCCTGGGTTAGGTCCTCTAATTATTTTTACAAAATGTAATAGCAATTGAAATGTGAAACAGAAACTACTGAAATTGGAATTTTCATTACGTTATTGTTTTATCATTACGTATTGCATTTTCTTTCTTAAAACCCTTTCTTAAAGCGATGGGATATTTTTTTTATACTACATATGTTTAATGAAGATTTGTAGCAGATTTTTGGAACAAACTTTTACTTTTGTAACATTGGTGAAATAAAAGTTGTAATATTGCATTTCCTTATTTCCAAATAATTTTTTTCAAGAATTCTGGCGTAAATTCAACATTATAGAAACATAATTACTTGTCTTTGAAAGGGTTAAAATATGTTTTACTATTTTGCGCAATAACTTTGAAAAAAAAGGGGGGGGGATGATTAAAATACAAAACAAAACGAAATTGAAATGCGGAACTATAACCATATCTTTGATATTAAACAATTTCCTAAACACAAAAAAGCAAAACGATACTTTACATCTGCAGTGATTAATTGAATTAAAAGCGGGAGCATTTCTTTTTTCCATTTGTGTAAAATAAAATGATTCTAAGAATTTCTCCAGCTTTCTGAATAAATTATGCATAAAAAGAATCAGGTACAAATTATAAAATAAACTTTATCTCTTTATAAAGTTGTTGTTTCTTTCTGCAAGCGATAATGAATAGGCATACCTCTCCTTTCTTCGTTTAAATAATGAATAAGTTGCAAAGGTCACGTGAGATTACGGGCGAATAACGTAAAAAAAAAAAAAAATCCTCAATGTCTATTTAATCAGACAACCACACTGTCTTACCTGTTCTTGAAAGGTGAGTAAGATCAATCCCCCTGTCACTGATTATAAAAAGAGTTGAAACAAAGGTTAAGTTTCTGAAACTGAACGAATTCTCTAATGCATATTTAATAGGAGTTATCTAGATATTCCCCCTACTACAAAGTCAATAAGAATTGTCTTAAAAAAAAAGAAGTGCTTGAAACAAATATTAAAGATTTTAATTTTTTGCATTATAAAGATGATTAAATATACATGCAGTTTTTTTAACAGTTCAGCTAATTTTTGTTTTATGCTTTAATTTTTTTTCTTTGTAGATGCATTCCGTTTTTTATGTGTGATATTTATAGGGCATAAATATATTTCGACAGGCAATTTATAAATAATATGAATATATTTCCTTTATAAATATTTATTATAAAAAATTATCTTCTAGCATTTATAAGTCATGTTTATTATTGTAAAATAATTATATCATGTCATGTCATGTGAAGTCTAATATTTCTTTGTATCTATTATTTCATGTCTATTATTTTTCATTCTTCGGATTCAAGTATAATTATAAATTAATTGTATTATGTCATGTCTATATGTCACGTCTAACATTACATGTCATGCCTGTTATTACATTTTACGTCACATTTTTGCATGTCACGTCTATTGTTTGTGACTCTTAATTCATGTCTGTTATTTTTCACTAAAATGTTTCAATTTATATCATAAGTAAATTATATTATCTTATGCCTGCATGCCATGTCTATTATTATAAGTCATATTTACTATGAAAGTATAATTATATCAGGTTCGCCATATTTATTATTATGGTGAACCCCCCCAGTGACTGACACTTTAAGGTTTATTTCTTGTTCAAATCACTATTACAAAAATTTAAATCTATTTTACACTTACCTTTGTTTTTGAAAGGATAGTAGAGATATATTAAAAAGTAATGTTGGCAAAATTTTGAAAAATTATACATTTTATTATTAAAAATTAATTTTATTCTCAAATATGGTCAAAAACTCCAATAACTGACACCATCCCTATTTTGAAACACCAATAACTGACACGAAGTGAACCAGTGACTGACAGTTTATTTTAAAAGATTAAAATGCTTAAAAAAACTTTTTTCATTATTATAAAAACAAGATACATTAATGTTTATTATAAAAAGTGGGATTTGGTAAGCTATACTGCATTATTAGTAATGCAGAGTATATAGTAAGAGTATATAGCAGTGATATTTAGTAATTATCATTAATTAATTAGTTAGCAGTAATATTTACTAATAATCTGCATTATTAGCAATGCGGATATCCAATAACTGGTATTTATGAACCAGTAACTGACATCGGGTGTCAGATACTGGTAAAACAACTTAAATTTTAATGATGTTTACCAAAAGATAAATTTAATTTATTATTATGCATTTTTTAAACAGATCAAATAACAGATTTCAACTTTCTTTAATATAACCAATAGCTAACACCTCTGTCAGACTGGTGAAATGAAATTCTAAGAACCAATAACTGGCATCCCCCATTAAGCTAAATTAAATAACTATAAACCCTAAATCATGGTCCTAATTTATCTTATGCATCTTTCAACTAGTTTCTACAGGTATAACTTTAAGAAAAAAATTTAGGATGGTTGCATTACAAATAGATTAGAAAAATACTTCCTTAATTTTAGAAATAAGATGGTTGCTTCAAAATGGCACTTTTTGTATTCTCAAAAGTTTTTCCCTCATTGAATATGTTCTTGGACCTCTAGTGGTGAATAAATTGACACCAAAATAAAAATAAGTGTCTCATTTACCAGTAGATGACATTACTTTGGAGAATTTTACAACAAAATGCTTATTTGAGTTAGAATTTTACTCAAGTGTCAGTTACTGGTTAAGTGTCAATAACTGGGGGTTTCACCCTATACGTTAATTATAAAAAGAGCTGGAACAATCGTTAAGAGTTTCTAACTAAAATAACTCAACACTGAATTTTTAATAGCAGTTATCTAAAAATTCTCCTTAATTCAAAGTCAGTAAGGATCACACTGAAAAATCGAATGCTTAAAATAATAATTAAAGCTTTTAGCTCTTGAATTAGATAGGTGATTTAATATGCAAGCACTTTTTTAACAGCTCAACTATGCTTTATATTATGTTGTATTTTTCAACAGATTCTATCCGATTTTTGTACGCAAGATTTAGATGGAAGAAATATACTATGACAGCTAATTTATCAATAATATGTATAGTTCCTGCACAAACCTTTCTTAAATAATATTGAAAAATCTTATTAAGGAATTAATCAGCTTAATTGCTAGCATTCCCACAATATCCACCATTTTAAAAAACATCATTTTGAGAACATCGCATTTAAAATTTTGGAAGACGTTTTGACACTTCGTCAGTCAGGAAAACAAAAACCTGTAGAAGCACAGCTTTTTTTGATTGAGCAAAATGGTGTTGGATAGGGAAGAAAATACGGATTTTTGTGTGCTAAAAAAATTATCATTTTTAAAGGTTTTACACCAGCATCCGTACTGAACTAATTTTAGAAAATTATTAATATTAATTTTTATAGACATCTTAATACATATAACAAATTATAACACCTTGTAATTATATACTTCTTTTAATTACTAAAAAGTGTAAAATAAAAAGATTATAAACAGTAAAATAAGTTTTATTAGACTGCTGACATATGTTTCAATTCAATCTGAGCCACTATCCAAACAAATTAAGTATAGTCTAAAATTCCACGGTCTATGAAGTTATTTGAAACGCTAACATATAATTTATCACCTACTTTTTAAAAATTATGCACGTTATTTTTATTTTTTACTTGGATGTTTATTTCTATATTTGTAACCATGGAGTAACTCGAGTCACAGTTTTGATAAGTTAAATGATGCTGCATCGTTACATATTATATTTGTACGCGTTACAATCAATCCATTACAAGAGAAACCATAGAGATTATAACGCGTAAAAATACAACATGTAACGATGCAGCATCATTTAACTTACCAAAATTGTGGCTAGAGTTACTCCATGGTTACAAATATGGAAATAAACATCCAAGTAAAAAATAAAAAGTAACGTGAGTATTTTTTTTTTTAAGTACGTGAAAAATTAAATAGTACCATTTCAAATAACTTCATAGACCGTGTAATTATAGAATATTGTTATTTGATTTGATAATGGCTCAGATTGAGCTGAAACATATGTCAACAGTATAATTAAACTCATTTTACTGTTTATATATATATATATATATATATATATATATATATATATATATATATATATATATTATTCTACACCTTTTTTAGAAATTAAAAAAAAGTATCTTAATACATAATGATCACATCAACTTCATATTTTTGTACCACGTAGCAGACAACATTTTACATGCCACAAATATTCCAAACAATGAAATCTAATTTAAAATTGAAAAAAAATAAATTTTTACTGTCTCAATAAATATTATCATCCTTTTTTTTCATGAAAGATAAACACACTAATGCAATTTCCAACTTTTTTTTTTCTTATCACATATTTAAATATCACAACTTTTATGAATTAAAAAAGAAAAAAAAAAGAAGACGTACACTAAAACATCTGGTTACTTGAAAAAAATAAATTGAACAAAATTAAGATAAGTATACAAAAGAAAAGTATTTCTTAAACATTTTAATGCTAAAACAGCCGTTGGCGGTATATCCAAGCTGATGAAAAACGAAGGCTGCTTTTTTTTCGATGATTTTTTTTTCTTTTTTTTTTTTAACGTATCGCCTAAAAGATGCTATTCTAATGACTTTATGATGAGTTCTAACATATTTTCTGTCTGAATTTATGTTTACGAAGACATGAAGCGTGATCAAAGATAGTTTGAAAAGGGCTTTTTCTCTTTTTTCTCCCGTATTCATTAGAAAAAAAGAGATATTTTTTATAAACATGATTATAAGAAATCTAGCTTACCGGAAGATAATTTTTTCTCGAATTTTGAGCTTTTTAATAAAGTGATTAAAATGCACACCGTGACTATAACATTTTTTATGAGTAAACTGAAAATAATGAATGGAATAATATAATATTTTCCTTTTTTTAGTTTTTGATTAGTTTCAGAGCTTACAACGAGTCAATTTACACAATACTTTGCTTACTTAACAATTAATCTTTTAAAAATTGGCTTTGTCCTCTGAATTTTGTGGTTATTTTTCTCTTTAATGTAAGTAATATGCAATAGATGTAATTTCCAACCTTTCATATAATTAAAGTTAACTGTAGAGTCTTTAACACAAAATATTAAAATAAACGTTAGAAAATATTGTATTAGTACAGTAATCCCTTAACATTCGTGAATTTTGATTCTTAGCAAATATGAAAATGCAGAAAATCTAGGAGATATTATATTAGTATCCGCGTATTATATTAGTATCCCTTAGCATTCGCGGTTTTTGAAAATCGGGAGTTTTGATTATTTGCGAATATGAAAATGCGGAAAAACTAGGACATATTATATTAATACAGTAATCCCGTAACATTCGCGAGTTTTGATTATTCGCGAATATGAAAATGCGGAAAAGCTGGGAGATATTATATTAGTTCAGTAATCCCTGAACATTCGCGAGTTTTGATTATTCGCGAATATGAAAATGCGGAAAAGCTTAACATTCGTGAGGATCTGACTTGAATATTAGCGATATCTTTTTTATTATTTCTACCTTTTTCGGAATTTAAAGATTATTTCCCGTGTGTTTTCTTAGTATCTATTTACAAATCAATTTTTAGTTGTCAACTGAAAAATGATCGAGTGTTGTAGGAAAGCAAAATAATAATAGAAGGATACTCATTGCAATGGGGATGTTAGAAGTTGTAAGGCAACGGCATCTTCAATATATTAATTTAAAATGTGCAGGTTCTCGTAGAGATGGAGCCTAAGATGCTCTTAGATAATGGAAAATAAAAACATTTCTGAAACATTTAGCTATATTTAAATATGGTGTTTTAATATTGTATCGCATACTGACCCACTAATATATTATCATCTCTTTACGAGTAGAGAGAGTCGAAATTACTTTATACACAAACCTATGCTTTTAATTCTAAGAAATGTTATAGTGAAAAGTTCTGCACCTGATTAACATTTAGACATAACTATACATGATTTTTTTTTACATTTTGATTATTCGCGAATATGAAAATGCGGAAAAGCTGGGAGATATTATATTAGTTCAGTAATCCCTGAACATTCGCGAGTTTTGATTATTCGCGAATATGAAAATGCGGAAAAGCTTAACATTCGTGACGATCTGACTTGAATATTAGCGATATCTTTTTTATTATTTCTACCTTTTTCGGAATTTAAAGATTATTTCCCGTGTGTTTTCTTAGTATCTATTTACAAATCAATTTTTAGTTGTCAACTGAAAAATGATCGAGTGTTGTAGGAAAGCAAAATAATAATAGAAGGATACTCATTGCAATGGGGATGTTAGAAGTTGTAAGGCAACGGCATCTTCAATATATTAATTTAAAATGTGCAGGTTCTCGTAGAGATGGAGCCTAAGATGCTCTTAGATAATGGAAAATAAAAACATTTCTGAAACATTTAGCTATATTTAAATATGGTGTTTTAATATTGTATCGCATACTGACCCACTAATATATTATCATCTCTTTACGAGTAGAGAGAGTCGAAATTACTTTATACACAAACCTATGCTTTTAATTCTAAGAAATGTTATAGTGAAAAGTTCTGCACCTGATTAACATTTAGACATAACTATACATGATTTTTTTTTACATTTTGATTATTCGCGAATATGAAAATGCGGAAAAGCTGGGAGATATTATATTAGTTCAGTAATCCCTGAACATTCGCGAGTTTTGATTATTCGCGAATATGAAAATGCGGAAAAGCTTAACATTCGTGACGATCTGACTTGAATATTAGCGATATCTTTTTTATTATTTCTACCTTTTTCGGAATTTAAAGATTATTTCCCGTGTGTTTTCTTAGTATCTATTTACAAATCAATTTTTAGTTGTCAACTGAAAAATGATCGAGTGTTGTAGGAAAGCAAAATAATAATAGAAGGATACTCATTGCAATGGGGATGTTAGAAGTTGTAAGGCAACGGCATCTTCAATATATTAATTTAAAATGTGCAGGTTCTCGTAGAGATGGAGCCTAAGATGCTCTTAGATAATGGAAAATAAAAACATTTCTGAAACATTTAGCTATATTTAAATATGGTGTTTTAATATTGTATCGCATACTGACCCACTAATATATTATCATCTCTTTACGAGTAGAGAGAGTCGAAATTACTTTATACACAAACCTATGCTTTTAATTCTAAGAAATGTTATAGTGAAAAGTTCTGCACCTGATTAACATTTAGACATAACTATACATGATTTTTTTTTACATTTCCCAACATTGTTGAAAAGTGTTTATGACTTCGTTACATCTGTCCGCCTGTCAAATCCGGGCTCTAACTGGCGTAAATATAGTGCGATTTCCACTATACTCATACATGATATTGAAGTTGACTATAGAATATTCCCTTTTGAAGAAGAAGTATGTAGTTGTTACAATTCGCTTACAAATAAGACCCACAAAAAATTCCGTTACATTGTAGTGTATGGGGAAAAATTGCTTGCAGTGCATTTTAATGATGTTATGCTACGACTAACATAATGAAACTGATATGCATTATTGAGATTGACTACAACATGCATTTTATAGAATATAAAAAAAGTAGCATTATAGTTCGTTTATAGAAACAAACAAAAGAATTCCGTTACATTATGACCCACATAGAAAAATATTTCCTGTATATTTCAATGATATTACAGTACTTCAGATATAATTCAATTTACATGCATCACTGATGGGCAGTATAACAGTCATGCTATTGAATATGGTTTGCGTGCATTTATCTTTCACTTACAGAGACACACAAAAGAATTCGGTTATTAAACTGACTATGAGCTATAATTGCAAGAAGTGCATTTTTAGATTTTCGTATGCATTTTTAAACTTAATTACATTATAGTGTAATATGTGGTGTTCATAAATTCGATATATTATATACAGGACTGCATAAAGGAATTATGGGCGTCTATGTGCGTGGATTGATTAAAGTGTGTTTTAAACTAGTGTTATTATGACTTTCGAGCTGAACTAAATGTTTAGTAGGGTGGATCGATGGTATATGGTGAAAAAATAAATATTATTAATCAAAACCTACCTATGCGGAAAAGATGTTCTATTGTATGGAGATTAAGAGAAAAATAATTAAAAAAATTAATTTTAAAATTTAATACTGCCGCAAAGAGTTTGAATTTTCAAAAAATAATTGGAAAAATCATTTTAGTTAGGTGATTTTTGATTCAAAATAATTGTTTTAATTTTAATCAAAACATACCTATGCGGAAAACATGTTATATTGTATGGAGATTAAAAGAAAATTAATAAAAAATAATAATTTCAAAATTTAATACTGCCGCAAGAGGGTTGGATTTTCGAAAAAAAGGGCATTTCCAGCATTTTCATTCTTCCGCTTTATCCTTCCACCCCTCCATAAGTTGGAAGCTCTACGTCATGGAATCTTCCCTACATCATATGATACGCCCACGTGGCTCTGAATTAGGGCTTCTATAATAGTTAAAGGAGCCTTACTTTGAGTAATATTAGATAAACGTGTTCCCACCGCTCGCTCATTCAGTTCAAAGCTAGCGGCTTATGGAATCGGGCGCTGTTCTCGAAAAGTGAAATAAATTTCGATTTCATTGTGTAAGTTTTCTTTGTAAGTGTATTGTGTTGCGTAGTGTAAATTGAATATTATTGCACCATGGCTATGTTAAGAAAAGACATGATTTGCCCTATATATTGGTCTGGTTGTGATATGCCAACGAATATGCTTCCTACCTACAGTAACGTAATAAACTGCGTATGTTGGCATTCAAGAGAATACCGAAGCAAGGAAACATTGTCTACATCTACACTTTCCTCCTCATGTAAAGAAGTTGCTAATAAGTTAGAAGAGACCTGGAAACGAGCTTCAATCGCAATAATTGACCACTATAGCATTTTGAGAAAAGTTCGATTATACCACGACCAATATCGCGGTCTTCTTAAATCTTACAAAGCCAGAAAAGGGATTGAAAGCTATCGCAAGCAGATTGACGTCTTCCGGAAAAACGCAAATGCTGTTTTTGATATATCGGCGTGTACTTGTAAATCATTTGAATGTTGCTTCTGTAAGAAAGAATGGAAAGTACCGATGAACGAGAGAGAATTTCTATTAGACATGCGAACTGTAAGAAAAATGGTATTCGGGTCGCTGGATTGGAAAGTCACTTTACAAATAACTAAGGCTGAGAAACGAAAATTAAAGCAAGGGCGATACGTGGAGAAAAACAAAACACTGCCTGATGTTTCTTTCAGTTCAATATATTTGAATATGAATATGAAAAACGGGTGTAAATTGAAGCGGCGTATATGCGAGCATACTGACTTTTTTTCATCATCAGCTATCGTTGAAAGCGACGCCCAAAACGCTGACGGTGTCACTGTCACATCTGTCGTGACGAAATTACATGCCGTAGCAAAGACATTGGACCGTTTTGGCATTTCCGACCAAGCAGTCGCTGCCATCGTGTCAGCTGCGCTTCAAGTTGTCGGTAGAATCTCACAAGGCGATGGATCGAACATCGTTGACAGAAATAAAATTCGACGTGAGAGAACAAAGGCAAGAACATCTCTACCGTCTCAGTCAGTTGTGAAAGATTCTGACCATGACCAATTTGGTTTATACTTCGATGAACGTAAAGACAGGACTATATCACTAGCAGATAACAGAAGAAAAGTCATAATAGAAGAACACGTAAGCTTGGTAAAAGAACCTAGTTCCGAGTACATCGGACACGTATCTGTAAATTCTGGGAGAGTGCAAGTCATTGGAAAAGACATCATAATTTTTTTGTCCTGCGTTGACAACAATATAGATGTAACAAAGTTGGTTGCGATCGGTAGCGAAGGAGCATCTATTAACACAGTTGCTAAAGAAGGTGTTATTCGAAATTTAGAACTGATTCTGAAGCGTCCACTTCAATGGTTTGTGTGCCAGTTACACGCCAATGAGCTTCCACTACGTCATCTTTTCGTGTACGTAGATGAAATTACGACTGGGATCAGAAGCTTCACTGGTGGAATAGAACCTTGTTAGTACGAGAAATGTGTTTTTTGCCATCCTGAAAATATCCTGATATCGATATCACCTGACGACGGAACTCATATAAGGCAATTGTCCCTTCGAAGAATTCTAAAAACGAGCGAAGTCAAACGGTCTACTGCAATCCCAAACATTTTAAAGAATAATATCCGTATCTTAAATTTACCAGCTTTTGAACTTTGTTCGACGGATTATATTGATTTGATTAAATGGAAAAATGTGACAGAACCTCAACTAACTGAACAATTTAGTGACGACATGATTTCAGAAGCAATAGTAAATCCAGCAATTATTCCGACGCCAATAATATCTACTATCAAGGAGTTTCCGTGCCACACTCAAGCTACAGAACGGATAGTCAAAACAGTCACGAAAGCATCTTCTGCTGTTTGTTGATCATATAGAAGAGACGGTTTTATAAGAAATCGCATCGAATCACGAAACCTCATGTCAATTTTTAACACCAAACGTGATTATCGCCCACTGTAATTTCGACGATTTTAAATGTTTTTCTTTATTTAATAATAAATAAGCTGGTAAATAAGAAGCTGACGTCTTTTCTTGTAACCAAGTAAGTGTCCTCTTATTCCAATTAATATTTAAAATTACTAAAATGTATATTTCATTTAACAAAAATCACTTTGACTTTTGACCGTAAAAAGACTCAAATACATAAATTTCAAACACCTTGCGGCAGTATTAAATTTTGAAATTAATTTTCTTAATTAATTTTCTCTTAATCACCATACAATAGAACATCTTTTCGGCATAGATAGGTTTTGATTAATATTAAAACAATTATTTTTATTCAAAAATCATCTAACCAAAATTATGTATTTTTTTTCATTTTTTTAGAAATTTCAACCCCATTGCGGCAGTATTAAATTTTGAAATTAAATTTTTTAATGATTTTTCTCTTAATCTCCATACAACAGAACATCTTTTCCGCATAGGTAGGTTTTGAAATTGTGAAAACAAATTTTTCGATCCACCCTAATGTTTAGTATACTAAGAGATGCTTAAAATATATAAGCAACTTAAAAAAAAGCACAAATAACAAAATAGAAAACAGCTGTTTCGGAGCTTCTAAAGCTCCATCATCAGTGCCAAATTTAAAAAGATTAAAAACTGATCTAAAAAGTTTAAATCCCATCTTTCTATCGATAAATATTTAAAAGTTTAAAAACTTTTTTAATCAGTTTTTAATCTTTTTAAATTTGGCACTGATGATGGAGCTTTAGAGACTCCGAAACAGCTGTTTGCTATTTTTATATTTTTTATTTGTACTATTTTTTACGTTGATCATTTATTTTAATATAATGGCACAAAGTTCAATCCACCTATTTTAAATAACAGATGCTTGCAAAATATAAATAAACTCAGATAAAGGGGTGCGCAAAAGACAGAGGATACATTGCTGTCTATAGATGACGATCGATAGAAATGCATTTTTAGTAGTTTTAGGCATTTTTTAGCTGAATTAAATTTCAATACATTATGTGGTGTGCATAAATTCGATATGATACAGGGCGTTACCTAAAATATTCGGATATAAATATGTACGGAATTTTTTGAAATTGCATTTGTAATTGTGTTGCGCCTTTAGCTCAACCAAATGTTACTATAGTATATGATTTTAGTATAGTATAATGTAAATAAATTCATATACATGGCTACATTGTCAACTATGGCCGGTAACTCCAAAATTAAAAGCATTGTCTAACTGAATTATTTTTTATTTCTACTTAGTATGATGTATATGTAAAAATCTGCGTATACAGTACAGAAGGCAGTCAAAAGAATTCACATATATTACGTCTATGGACAGTAATTACTGGCAATTGATATTTAACTGTGTTATTGGTGTTCTAAATGATCTATTTATATTTTATTTTATTAAAAAAATGAAATTTTGTAACAATATTCTGGTAATTCTAGAAAGTTGTTTTATTTCAACTTACGAAAATATTGTTCATAGACTTACCAATTAACAACATAGAAAAATCATTGTCATGTAGCGATTTCAACACATATACAGGGTGATTTTTTTTTTAAAGTTGTGAAAGTAAAACCCTATAACAAAAGAACCACTGGTCCAAATGACCTGAAATTTCCTCAGTATGCTCCCAAAGCAATGGGGATTTTTAAGGCGTGGTTAAAAAAAACTTAAAATATCACCGTCAGAGGGCGCTGTATATTCAGTTTAAGTTGGGAGACAAGCTTGCGCACGACACACGCACAGTCGATAATCTTCGCTTTGTTGGGGAACATGCGGTTTCATGTTTCCAACTCATAGCTGAAAACGTTGGACGCACATTGAAAATCTCTTGAATTAAGTTGTGCAGTTCCGTACGAATGCTTTATTCCATATTTTTATGAAGGTGTGCGCAGTTTTTTCCCCCCAGTTACTGCATTCTGTATGTTTTTGAAATGCTTAATAGGGTTTTCTTTTTCTAAAAGAACAGTCCATTTTTTTCCTCCCACTGACGTTATTATTTGTTTCTGTTAACTTACAGCGCCATCTGTCGGTGTGATTTTAAGTTTTGTTTAACCATGCCTAAAAAATTCCCATTGCTTTGGGAGCATACTGGGGAAATTTCACGTCATTTGGATCAGTGGTTCTTTTGTTATAAAGTTTTACTTTCACAACTTAAAAAAAAATCACCCTGTACTTTGATTAAAAATTGATCTATCAGATGCAGTTGTTTAATTTATGATATTTACTATTATTTGTTTATCTATTGATTATTCTTATTAAAATATAATTTACTGTTCGTTAAATTATAATTTATTACTTTCTTAAACTATAATTTACTGTGTTCATTTATATTTTTATTGTGTTTTGGAACGAAATATTGTTTTCTAGTTCTTTATATAACTTCAGTTTTTATCATATTAATTTACAATGTAAATACTAAGAATATCATGACAAATCAATTTTTAATTAAAATAAGAGCACAAAATAACGCATCAGGCATAGATTATGAAGCATATGATTAATGCATTATACATCGTTCTTGTTTTAATTAAAAATTACTCTGTCTTGAGACACTTATTACCCGCATTTTAAAATGATACGATAAAAAGTTATATAAAGAGCTAGGAAACAAAAATTTTGTTAGAAAATGCAATAAAAATATAAATGAACACAATAAGTTATATTTAATTAAAGTAGTAAGTTATAATTTAACGAAAAGTAAATTATATTTTATTATTTCAATAGATAAATAAATAATAGCAAACATCAAAACTTAAACAACTACATCTGATGGGTCAACTTTTAATCAATAAAAAATATGTGTTGAAATCTCTACATAACAATGATTTTTTAATATTGATAATTGGCAAATCCATGAACAATATTTTTGAAAGTTGAAATAAAACAAACAGAAAATATTACAGAAAGAGTTCTTAAAATTGTGTAAACATATATACTAAACGCATAGAAGTTAGATATTCTTTTTAAATAACTAGAAAAAAAAATAAGTCAGCTGCAACTGCAACTCTAATGACTTTATGATGACTTAGTTCTGAGAAGATTTCTCTAAGTTTTTAGCTTGTAAAGAAATGAAGCGTGAGCAGAAATAGTCAGCAGAGTCTCAGAAATTTAGTTTAGTTTTTTTCTCTTTCAAATCTTTCCGAACTAAAAAATTCTATTACTTGTAAATGAAACAAAATTTCAGTCACTAGGACGACTGAAATAGAATTTACAGTTTGTCAATAAGAGATCTCAGATGTATGGTTCTAATCAGAAACTTGTTTGTTTAAAGGAATACAGTCATTTTTAGAGAAAATACTATTTTCTTTTATTAAATTTAGTTTGTCATTATTATATTTTACAATTGTTTTTGAAAAAGCAGAAGTTATATGCAGAATAAAATAATCATATTTGTCTCAAATAATTTTTCTATGATATTTTTCTTTAGAGAAATTATATGATTAATTACAGCAGCACTTAACTATTAGATTAAATCGTCATTTTAATATAACTTAATTGTGTATTAAAATCTTATTTGTATATTTAAGATGAAATAAAATGTATACTAACTGCACATGATTTCATTTCCTTGAACTGTACTAAGTAAATAGTTTACTAAAATTAAATTTATGAAAAGGAATCAAGTAATTTATACCAGAAGGCGTACGGGTTGAAACTTTCGAGTTTCTAAGTTACCATTACACTTCAGGGTGTATAGTTTCGCTAATTTTCTTCGACTTTTTTTTTGTAATTTAACAGTTTAATTTATTAGAAAAACGATTATTTGAATCATATCATAAGAATCAGCCTTGATAAAAAAGATAATATTACTAAATCATGTACTAGCGTGCAAAAGTCTCTTGTCACATCTATAAATGAACAATAAAGAACAAAGTATAGCGAAATAGTAACGAATTAAATATAGAACGATGTTATACGTGATACATTTTAAATATTTATCATAAAAAATATAATTTAACTCATATTTTCTCTTTCGTCGATGTTGCCTCCTTTAGCACGTATTACAGCTTTGAACAATTTTGACATTCGAAGCAAAAATTTTTCCAGTGTTTCCTGGCTTATATTTCTTCAGATATCATGAAAATGTTCCCAAATACTTCGAAGATTTGTTAGAGCCATCATATGAACTTTTTTGTCCATTTCATCCCACAATTTCTCAATAGGATTGAGAAAGGCGATTGCGGGGGTCATATAATAATTTTGAGACCTTTTTGCATCTCCTTTGTTTTCAAATAATTTAAACATAATTTAAATGTATGTTTTGGGTCGTTATCTTACTGAAGGGTGACTCTTCTGCTAATAATTCGAGTGCCAGATGGAACTGAATGATGTACTAAGATACCGTGATACATTTTCTTATCCATTGTTGATCTAATTTGTACCAAATCCCCAACATTTCCTCCTCTATATCTCTATATTGTGTATCAAAATTGGTTTATTGTGTTGGACCAAAGACTTTTGCAGGCTAGTGTATTATACTATTAAGGGGAGATAAGTACAGAAAACATCTTACATCACTACATCACACTAGGGGATGGCAGTCAAATATCAATATATTGGATTAAAAATATCCAATTTTTGTTATAGATGGTTAACTTTCGATATATATCGAGAGTCTACCATAGGTGATGTCGATGTATACATCGATACCAGTATTACATCAAGATATCGATGTATCTTTTTTACATCCGATATATAGATACTTTTTAGAAATTAATATTTTACATGTGAAAACCAACTTTAAACATTTTCCCCGTACATTTTTGCATAAATCTAATTAAATTGATTTTTTTATCAAAAAAATTACTTTGTTAAATAAACTTGTTTTACCGGCTTAGTGTTCTTATATGACTAAGAAATTTAGGTAATGTGAAAATATTCTTTAGCCAGAAAAGCAACCCATACTAATATACAGGATTTTTGATTAAACACCTTTAACGAAATCAGAGACTAGGAAAAAAGCCCTCCTTTACTCCATCTTATTGCCTCTAATGAAGTGTCTGCTCACCGAGCTGCCAGATACTTCAGCATTCTTTGTGATTTGTCTTTATTTGATCGGGAAACTTTTCTGATAGGTGGATTGTTGTGTTTATTGAGAATACGATAGTTTTGTACGTAGGAAGAATTTTTTTTATTAGTATTCAAAAAGTAAGTTTATAGAATTAATATGGCTCCTAAAAGTTGCAGTGGACTAGCAACTTTCTTAGAAAGGGAGTCCAGTTTTTTGAATGTGAACGTTCTGTCGATATTGACCTGTGTGTGTAACAGCGACATATGTACCTTATTTTACTTTAATTTTCCGAAGAGTATTTGTGCCTCTCGGAATCTGTGATTATTAGTTTTTGTTGTGATTTTATGCTAATTAGGCTATGGTGATCTGTCGGCTGAGTATAAAAGCAGAAAGAAAAGTTCGTGTCAGCGAATTTGGGTCCAGTCCTGACTTTTAAAGATAGTAAGACCTGCGGCGAGTGTTGAAAGATAAAAACTTGCACGTGTTCCAGACATCGAATAGTTTGACGTGTGGCTAAAAACGAGTTGCAGTTTGGAAAGAGTGAACTTTGTCTACAGTTCAATAAGGTTGATCGGCTACCACGGATTGCTAGGTTTAGAAACATTTTAGCTAGTTTGTAAAAGAGTAAACTAATCTTTGGTTTATAGCAACAGGAGTGATTGAAGCCTGAATTTATTAGTGAATGCTTGTGAGTCGCCAGAGTTCTTTACGTTAGTAAAGTTTCTTGAATTTGTAATTTTGTGTTTCTTCGTATTATTGATTGTTGGTCTAAATTATTGTTAATCGCAGCATATCATAGTCAACATTTAAAAGAAGCTCCATCGCATCCCTTCCTAATTGGTTTTAAATAAAGTGATTTTTACATATGAAACTAGTTATGATTGCTCTTCAAAGTGACAGCCTGGCAGGGAACGTCACAAAGTGATGTTTGAAGAAATTTTACCAAAATTAATAACACTGATGGTAAAGAGCTATCTAAACGGAAAAGTACCAGAATAAAAAATTTATACGTTATCACAAGAAACAATTTAGCCCTCAGCATCTAAAGGATCAGACAGGAAAACATCTTTATCATTAGCTTATCCTATATTTAAATGGATTGCCTCAAAAGTACTGGGAATAACTTCATCGACTTTATAAACATTGCTATTAAAACATGTATGTAAAAATCCTAAAGGCCATTTTTAAATAAAGCCTTAGTTAACATAAACAAAAGTAATCCTGTGAATTAAAACATTAAGTAATAAAGAAAATATACGATATATCGAAAAATGTATATATTGGATATATCGATATTTTCTGTCCAATATTTTCCGGATATCGTTGTCTGATATATCAAAAAATCGTTGTATCGATAATTTGAAATATTTTCCATCACTAAGCACATACTTTTGATCTCTTATACATAGTTTTTCTTATATAACTAAAAGCATTTTATTTAACTTATTATAAAACTATTAATTCAGATAGATATAACTCATATTTTAAAAACAAAATATGATGAACTATATAACAGAAGCTGGTTTTTTGGTCATCTGCCCTGAGCTTTCTACTGCACCAAATTATAATATCTTTTTGTTCTTTGATTGAAAGCTGTTTATTTTTAGATGAATAATCCACGCTAGTAAATTTTAAAAATATTTCCATTTATATATTTTATTTTTTAATAAAAAATATTTTTAATGTAATATCTTCAGAATAGTGGCAATCGAATTATTTCCACTGATTCAAGTAAAAGGGAAATAATGTTATTATATTTTTATTACGAGGGCATTTCGAAAAGTAAAGATACAATGGCTCGCATATCTTAAAAAAAACATTTATTTAGAAAACTTAAGTTACATCTTATTAACTGGATTATTTATTATTTTTCGACATTATCATCCCCGTTATCCAAACATTTGTTAAGTCGGGGCACAAGCTTTTGTATCCCACAGTCGTAGAAGGTTTCCGCCTGTTGTCGGAACCACATTTCAACTTCATCTTTGATCTCATCATCGTCGTGGAATTGTCATTGACACTTCCGGTATGATCTGAGGCAATTCTTTCAATCTGAGACGTCTATTCGCACGAATTGCTTCCTCCGTTCTCTGAGGAAGGGCATCAGAGATCACAGATGGCCGACCTGTTCTTTGTTCGTCATGAACATTGGTCCTACCTTCAGAGAAATGACGACACCATTTCGTTAAATTTTGTCGATTCATAATGTTCCCATAAACAGAAACAATTTCTTTGTGAATATCCGCTGGTCGCTGACCTCTTGCATGAAGAAAACGTATGACGGAGCGCACTTCGCATTTGGCGGGATTCTGAATCGGCGGAACCATTTTAAACACGACCTACTCCAACCAGAATCAACGTTGAAATGCCGAACGACCGTGAGGAGAAAGCTAACGGTTCAAGGTTAACACCTGTGTTGCCAACTTGCTTGCCAAAACTTTTCTTTTCCTCAGGCGTACGGTGTATCTTTACTTTTCGAAATGCCCTCGTATATTTATTGATCCCATTTCTCATTAAATTGAGAAAGAAAAATATATTTAAAAAAATTGTTTTTAAGCAAATCAAGTGGCCATAGAAGTGAAGACACTTTTTTTACAAAAGAAAAGTGTCCATTTAAAATCCTTTTTGTGATACTGAATCAAAATTAAATCATTTTGACAGATTTTTTATTCTACAAGCTCTGTCATTAGGAATCAAATTTTGAATGGAAGAAAATGGTGCTACACATGTAAAAATAACACCAATTGTCAAATACATTAAACAAAAACGTACAGTTTCACTCAGAAAACTGCAACATTTTACAACAATTGTGCCTAATAAATAATGTGATTTATATTCGTTTTCGTCCCTCTTATAAAATGTTTAGGCCTAAATGGCTTTTAAACAGTCTCTATAGTAGAAATGATCCAAATCGCAGAAAGGTGGTATTTTCTGTCAGTAAAAATAACGTCGTGTTTAAGAAAAAGCAGCATTTTCTTTCATAAAACTGTTACATTTCAATACAGGTGTATAAGAATGATTTTGAACAATTTGCCATTCCTCTGGTACTGACTTTGAGACCTTAGTTTTTTAAATCTATATAGAAGAAATGTAATGCTAGGAAAAGTTACGTGGTTTTGATATAATTATAGTTCCTTTTTTCAGTCTTATGAATGAAAATGCATATTTATATACTTTCCATTGTTAAAATTGATCTACTGTTCTACACTTAAGAACCTTGATCTCTGAAAGGAACGAAATTCTCCAGCGCTAAAAAAAATCACATCATAATTAAAAGGAAGTGAGAGTTTTCAGTTATAGAACTGAAATATTTCACTACGAATACGCCCAAATGACGATGAAATGAAATTCTTTGTTTTTTATTCTGTCGATTATTACGTCGAAGTTCGAAAAACGTTTTTTTCGGTGGGTAAAAATTACGTCAATTTTTGCTGGGAATATATATATTAATCCCTTCCCCCTTATCAGGTATAATTAGAAAACCAAGAAAAGAGAGACTTATACATTTAAATGTGTATTGGAAAGGAAACATAATTGAATATGTCCTTCATGTAAAATAGTCAAATATTCCACATATGATCTTGAATTTTAATAATTGCAAATATTGCAAGTTTGAGTTGTTGAATTCATAAAATAAATACCTTATTCTGGATATTTTTAAAACAACCTTTTCGACAGCTTACGCGCCTTTTTTTTAACTCTCTCCTTATCTGAATTGAACTGAAATAATCTGTTGTTGACAGGTAGATTCTTAGATGATTGCATCGTTCTATAACGCCAATTATGCTTTATGTTATTTTTATGTTATTAAATGTTAGTTTGTGCTTTTATAAAGATTGATTATTTGTAGATTAATACACTGAATCCCCAATATAGATACCAGACTAGATTTCTCCATACATTTTAGATTAAGTTAATTCGAATGATAACATATAATAAAGCATTCCAGATCATGTTTGGTGTATCGCCAAACGGGAACTTTTGTTCTTTGATTTGAAAAGCGATTGGAGATTTATTTAACAGATACTCTTTCTTTATCAAATTAATAAGAATTAGTACATAGTGTCTGAGATATCTGATTAACAGTAAACTGGAGACAAAAACTAGGAAACATGATTATTTAGAGTTACAGAATGCGACCAAAAAGTTAATAGTGTGAAAAACTCTACGTTTCAGACGAAAAGTCGACGCTTAAAAGAAAAACGTACGCTTCCAAAAAACAGTTAGATCTTGAATTTAAATGTGTTTCTTTTCGCAGATGAACTATTACGGATCGGAGGAAGACTGAAATTTTCTAATGTATCGGAATCTTAGAAATACCAAATATTTTTACCAAAGTCTCACTATTTCACTGAACTATTGATTGAATATTAGCATAAAAAGTTTCTTTGGTACTCAAGCAACTCGCTCTTTATTAAGACAATTATATTGAATACCACTTGGTCAAAGTCAAATAAAACGAATTTTAAATTGGTGTATAGCTTTTTTTCGAACAAAGCATTTGACTATTCAACAAATGATGGGTGACTTGCATCGAGAGAAGAATTATACTGTTTAGACCATTAGAGAAGACAGGAGTGAATTTAGCTGGCCCTATTATCATTGCGAAGCCTAATTTAAGAGGATCAAAGATAACATCAAATGCATACATTGCTATATCCATCTGGTTTTGTACCAAAGCCGTTCATTTGGAAGTTGTTTCAGACTTGACCACAAAACATTTTTAGCCTGTTTAATGGTATTCGTCAGTGAGATTTCAAATTCCGCTCTCTCATGTTAAACATACAGACGTGTAAGTTATTCATGTTTTTAAAATATCTCCTCAAAAAATTAATATTTGTAACTTCTTATTTCTGTGTACTGTTCTTAAGATGTCTGTTTTTTTAGTTATGAAACTATTTCTAAAATATACACTTAAATTATATTTTTATGTGTTAAAAGCTTGACGAGCTGTTAGGAAGATTTTAACACTTCAAATAAAATTAAATAGTTTGACAACTAAAAAAAGAGACATACTTTAAGAACAGCACACAGAAAAAATAAGTTACAAATACTAAGTTCCTGAGGAGATATTTTAAAAATACGAATACATTATACGCGCATTGGATTAACATTAACAAGGGGAATCTGAGATCTCACTGACCAACACCCTTAAGAAGATTTTTTGCGCTATGATCGGAATTTAGTGTTATATGGAGTGATAACGCAACAAATTTTAAGGATACTTATGCACTTTTGAAATCCCTTTATCAAGTTTACGCTTTGAATGACGTTCAGAAATTTATTGTTGAAGAAGGTATACAGTGGAACTTCATACTCCCTGCATCACCACATTTCGGTGGACTGTGGGAATCAAATATACAAAAATGAACCCTATTGAAGATAACTGTTTAAGATAATTTTAAAGAAGGCAACACTTGTGACGCATATATAAGCAATTTTGAATTCACGTTCGTTAACGCCTATTAACGTATATTAATGATTTACAAGCACTGACAACTGGTCCCTTCCTTGTTGGAGGCCCCCGTTTAAGTATTCCTGAAACTAATGCTTTTTTTAGGTGGACACTAGTTCAAAGACTACAAATACACTTTTGGCAGCACAGAAGATGTGATTATTTGAGCGAAATGTATGTCCACGATAAATAGAAAAACTCTTCTCCAAATCTGGAAGTTGTTTAGCTAGTCTCATTTAAGGAGGGAAGTGAAAGAAGGCAACACTTGTGACGCATATATAAGCAATTTTGAATTCACGTTCGTTAACGCCCTTCTCCACGGATATTAATGATTTACAAGCACTGACAATTGGTCTCTTCCTTGTTGGAGGCCCCCGTTTAAGTATTCCTGAAACTAATGCTTTTTTAAGTGGACACTAGTTCAAAGGCTACAAAATACACTTCTGGCAGCACAGAAGATGTGAATACTTGAGCGAAATGTATGTCCACGATAAATAGAAAAACTCTTCTCCAAATCTGGAAGTTGTTTAGCTAGTCTCATTTAAGGAGGGAAGTGAAAGAAGGCAACACTTGTGACGCATATATAAGCAATTTTGAATTCACGTTCGTTAACGCCCTTCTCCACGGATATTAATGATTTACAAGCACTGACAATTGGTCTCTTCCTTGTTGGAGGCCCCCGTTTAAGTATTCCTGAAACTAATGCTTTTTTTAGGTGGACACTAGTTCAAAGGCTACAAAATACACTTCTGGCAGCACAGAAGATGTGAATACTTGAGCGAAATGTATGTCCACGATAAATAGAAAAACTCTTCTCCAAATCTAGAAGTTGTTTAGCTAGTCTCATTTAAGGAGGGAAGTGACAGAAGGTAACACTTGTGACGCATATATAAGCAATTTTGAATTCACGTTCGTTAATGCCCTTCTCCACGGATATTAATGATTTACAAGCACTGACAACTGGTCTCTTCCTTGTTGGAGGCCCCCGTTTAAGTATTCCTGAAACTAATGCTTTTTTTAGGTGGACACTAGTTCAAAGACTACAAATACACTTCTGGCAGCACAGAAGATGTGAATATTTGAGCGAAATGTATGTCCACGATAAATAGAAAAACTCTTCTCCAAATCTGGATGTTGTTTAGCTTGTCTCATTTAAGGACGGAAGTGACAAATTTCAAGATTGTAAATTAGGTAGAATTCAGAAAACTTATAAAGGTGATGATGGAATTGTTCTTGTCATCGATCTCAAAACGTCTACAGGTATATTGCGTAAAAACATTATTAGTGTAGTACACTTGCAACTTTATGATAATGCTGGACAGCCGCCCAACGCCGGGGAGGTAGTTCTGGCTAAATCGGAAAGCATCTATTTCGCCAGTTTCATACACACTTTAGAGTTATCTCGATCTGCGCTGAGACGAAATAATATGTTGTTGGCATGTAGATTCTTAGATGGTTGCATTGTTTTATGGATCCAATATGCTTTATGTTACTTTTTGTTATTAAATATTGGTTTAAAGATTGATTATTTGTACATTAATACACTGAACCACCAATTTAGATATTAGACTAGATTTCCCCATAAGTTTTAGATAAGTTGATGCGAATGATAGGATATAATAGAAAATTCCAGATCATACCTAAAGATTGAATAAAGCCGTATAATAACTTTGTCTTTATAGAAATATTTCTTTTAGAAGATCTCTAAAACCATAGAAAAGAATCCTCTCAAAATACTTGAAATAAAGTATAATTGAGATTACTTCAGCGAAAATTTCTTCCCAAAAACTAAGCAATCTTAACACAAAAATTTCTTATATATCAGAGGTTAAAAGATAATTTCTTTCTACAAATGCTGAAAAAATAGAAGAGAAAAAGAGGTCTTCTAATGACTTTATGATGAGTTTTAAGGGATACAATGTCCGAATTTCTCCTTTTGGCAGAGACATGAAGCATAAGTAGAAATAGTAATCAGAGGATTTTTTTTTCGTAGTTTCTTTCTTTAAACTAAAAAAAAACTATTAGTAACAGACGACATAAATATTTAATATAAAAATTGTTGAAAAAGTGTTCATATTTTTGCATTTAATTAAAAGAAATATCAGCCAAAATATTGGATCTCAAATGCGCATTTATATTTTAAAAGTAATCGAATTCACATTAAAGTCACCAAATGATGGTCACTGTTATGTGACGAATAAAAGAAGTTCCATTTTGGTCATTGTTGTGACCGCTAAACTTTAACCATTTATGACTTTATAGTAATCTCTCATCCCTGCTCTTAGGGTTAATAGTGCATTAAAAAAGGAAAGAGTGCCGGACAGACGCCATATTGCCTTTAAGTTTTAAAATGTATTCATAATACTATTACTAAAACAAAATTGAATTTAAATAAAAAAAAAATCATTTCCAGAACAAAAAGGGGTATTTTTTAGATTAATTGATAACAATGTGGGAAAATATATAGTTCAGTTAAATAACATTTGCAATCAATAAGAATTCGTCAAATAATTACCGAAAGATTGAATAAAGCAACGTAAAAACTGTCTTTATAGAAATATATTTTGTTGAAGATCTCTATACATAAAAAATCATCGTAAAATACCTGAAGAAAGTATAATTGAGATTACTCCAGAGAAAATTACTTCCCAAAACTAAGACAAAAATTTGTCAAGTATCGGAGGTTAGAAGGTAATTTCATTTTAGCAATTAAAACAAAAAGAAAAAAAAAGTGGTCTTCTAATGTCTTTAGGATGAGTTTCGAGGGATGCAATGTCCAAATTTCTCCTTTTTCAGAGACATGGAGCATAAGTAGAAACAGTCAGAAGATTTTGTTCCCTGGTGTCTTTCTTTAAACTATTAAAACAATATTGGTAACAGACGACACAAATCTTTACTAGGAAAAAACTGCCTAAAAACTGCTTATACTTTTGGATTTAATTAAAAGAAATATCAGCGATAATTAAAAAGATTATACAAACATACTTTTTAAGAGTAAGCGATGAAAAAAAATCCATGAAATTATTAATATTCTACTGTATCACAAAAAGTTTTAGCACAATGTTTCAGTGTACGTCCTTATAAACATTTATTATAAATTCTAAATTATTTTATCAGGAAAATAACATTACCATATTTTCCACTTAAAAAAGAATTTGCTTCTGTTTTGTCACTAGCCAGTAGCCAGTAGTTGATGAAAAGTGTTATAGGTATTTTTGATATTATTAGTTCTTTCCAAGGGTCAATATAAAATATTTTATTACATAGAACTCTTTACTTATTCTTCTCCTCTATTGGTCTTCTCAATACATTTAAATATTAAATTAACAAAGTCCTTTCACGCTAAATGCATCTTGTACCTGTGGTTCGTTATCAACACCGGATCACTCTATCATCAATTACTCATTTGTACAAACGTATAAACTGCGTAAATCTTTTTCCTTCAAGATCGATCAATAGACCCAAATAACTCTTGAAAATATCTTTTCTATAAGAAAATTACACATTACATTATACTTCACTGATTGACAAATGTAAATGAATAATGAATTTGTGCAAAATTGCGTTTTATTAAGCTGCGCAACAACAGAAAAAACAACGGTGGAGGAATTGTATGAAAAGGTCTCTTATCTCTATTAAATACAGTGCATCCACATGGTTTACTTCTTTGAAATTGTAAGTAGTAACATTTGGGGGGGGGGGGGTAGAGGGAGTCTCACTCTTGGTTTCTAAAGATCTGGTCTGTAAATTTCTTTTTTGGAAGACAGGCATTGATTGTGAAATGCCTTTAAGGCATCATTTGATTGCGTACGGTCTAGGTTGAGCAGTTTGATGTCTCAAGGTAGGACAAAGTGTCACTGAAGTTATTAAAGCAAGAGACGTGTTGAAAAGTGTAATGTTGTGGTTTAAAACGACGTCTGGATTTGGAAATGCTACGAGAAGGAATTCTGGAGGACGTCTTAAGAACATCACATAGTCTACCACAGCACATCCATAGCCTGCCTAGTAGTCAAGTGAAACATAAATGATACTTCAGGTCAGATAACTTCAGACCTTGCTAACGTTCTTGTTTACCTGCGAGAACCATTTTTCGGTCATTGAATAATGTTAGCTTAGATGCACAGAAGCTTGTTACGTGAATTCCACTATGAGCGCATCATCATAGGGAAACTTTACTTCGGTGTAAGGAGCATATTCGTTGGGGTCAGAAACAGTGGCACAGAGGCATGTTCTCTAATGAATCCTTCTGCACCATAAACAGAGATTCTGAGCACCAGCTTGGGTGGAAAGACAGGGGAATTTATTCCTATCACCAGAATGTCCAGGAGACTGATAACAAAACCGATTGTGTCAGACATAATGGTGCATTCTGTTTCAGCTATTTAAAAAAGGTACAATGACATCGTAGTGGTATTGCACGGGCTATACCCCAGTGTTACATCAATATTTCCCGTGGTGCACTTAGTCCACAATTTCTATTCGTGGATAACAATGCTTGTCCACATAACACAGGTGAAGTATCCCACACACTAGCAGGAGACGATATTGAGTGTATGACAGGCCTTGCTTATTATCCGGACATAAATCCTATAAAGCACATCTAAGATGCACTCAGTAGACGTGTTGCTCAAAGACAGAAATGTCTTTGAACTGTGCAGGTACTTGAAATCGCCCTGTGAAACGAATCAGATAGAATTCCCCAAGCTCTCCTCAACTGTTTAGTGAACAGCAAGCACAAACGATGCAAATTGTGCATCAGTGTCGGAGGAGGTTATACGCCATACTCAATGACTCGTATGTGTTAATTTTTTGGGCAGAACAAACCTGTTTTGTAACTGTTGGAAAATGCTTTAGGAAGCATATTTTGAACTTTTGCGCATCTTACTGTGCCATGTTATAATATTGTTCTGTCCTATAAAAAAAACCCATTTTTCTAAATTTTCTCTATATAAAGTCTAATAAAGAATTTAAAAAAAAACATGGTTAAATTTTCACAGCTTACTCTGACCAAGATTTTAATGTTAAGCATTTTTCGTTTTATCACTTTATTACAAAATGGCAGCCAATTAAACGAGATTTTTTTTTAAAAAGCCACTTTTCCGAAAAATAACCTATGTTACCTGAAAAACACCCACACCTGACATAATCAGCTGAAAATGAAGCATCTTATTACATATTGATGGTTTAACATAAAAATAAACATTTATGTAGATCATTCTAAAATTTTATTATAGCAAAAAAATCTAAAAATGAAGCTCGTGTTTGCAAGAATTCTGCAATTGTTAGTTAAAATTATTTTAAAATATTAAATAAGCACTCCTTAGGTATTTTTAACTATTTTTATAATCCCAATTGGGGCATAAAAACAGGACAAAACAAAAAAAATGACTTTAGTGAAATATTTGATGTATTACTAGAGTGGGTTTTTTTAGGAAACATTTCACTGTGGTTTTTTAGAGGACAGCACAATATTTGTATCGTTTTAATAATAAAGATACATAAATACCTCTATTAAATATGCAGTAAGTTTCATTTCTTTAAACGATGTCTATCATTATCTATGACGAGAAATGTCTTTGTTCCGATACGTGACTAAATTGATATATAGAAATACGCTTATTTACAAAGAAAAACATTTAAGTAAAGTTTTCTAGCCTAACATATCGCCGACATGGCGTCTGCAATTTTTTTACCATTGACAACTGAAAAACACTGTTGCCAATTTCACAAGATAAACTTAGTGATGCCACATACATATAAATAATAATTATTTCCCACCATCCAATAGATAGAGATGATCCAGCTGGAACTTAATGATAGTCTTATACTTCAATCATTTATGGGTTTATGAATACATAGGTATGTACAAATTTTATATTCTGTTGCTAGTGTTTATTTTACAATGTGTACTATACATACTTGCTATGAAAGTAATAATTTAAATGGCAAAAATGCTTTGTGAATAACTCACTGAAACTGTCTTGTCAATGACAATACATAAACTATATCTGTATTAGTGCATTATATAATAATATATATGCTGCCAGAACCTTAATTATGCCTATACCTGCGAGACAATCATATTCGCCTCCAGCCAATTAGTCATGTCTGTTCGTAGGATGCGTTTCCATCTGCATGAAGCACAATACAAAATGTTGCGCATTTAAAAACGTATATCTTTTAAAAGATAATTAAACATTGTTTCATCATTTACGAAGTTTTAAAATATACTTTATTACAACAATAATAATAAGTTTTAAAATAAACTTTTGTTTATATAAAAAAAAACAGTATAAATGTAAAATTGTGAAATTTTTAAAGTACGAAATATTTTAAATTGTGAATCTTGAAACATTTATCACTAAAAGGAGAATCTGTAATCTAGCCCCTACTCTTTATCACTAATTTTATAGATTTAGTTTATCTTAGAAGCACATCAGTTTTTCTGAAAAAGGAAGAAAAAATTTTAATGATTGATGACGAACGAATGGTATACGTTATTACCGTTTTCAAGATTCGTCAGAGCAATTATTTGATGAATTCCATCCAGCTGTACTTCATTATTAGCAAATGTACTATTGTTGTAATAATACCTTCATTATAGTTAAGGTTTAGAAACGAAAATTCTCAGTACAACTTTTAATGAGGCACCCCCCCCCCCCTTTTATATATAAATAAGTAAATTAAGAATGTACGATTCTATGGGATTTGACTAGTTTTCATTCGCCTATTTTGCCCTTTTGTTTTAGTCAGCTAACTCAGAATAACGCTGTATGCAAAAAACCATACAAACGGTCTACTTTAACTATGAAAAATAAATAATAATCAAGATTATTATACGTAACCTGTAAAATCTTGTGTATAAAATACGAATAATATCACCAAATTTCGAATACAACTATTGCAAAATTTTAAACAGATTTTTCATTGAAAAATAAAATTATGCAGTATGAGAAACAGCAGCAACAACACACGTATTTATTCCAGAGTCTACAGTGGCAAAGACACTCTTCTTCTTCGCTATTCTTTGTTTATTTTTAAAAAACAAATAAGGAGAGAAAATATTATTTATTTCAGATGAAAATGATGAAAGAAATAAGTAAATAGTCTAAAATTTTCAAGGAGAACAACAGTTAAGTATAATAATAAGTTATTATGTCGTATAAAATTACATACTATGTAATTAAACAAAAAAGCAATCAAGTTAGTGCCTGATTTCTTTTTCTGCAGAAGAGAATGAAATAAATGCTAATGCAATTACTAAAAATTAGATTTCGAATAGCAATTGTAATACAGTATTATTAATTATGGTATATAGAGGAATTATTTTATTGCTTAGAATATTACTGTTAACGATTAATACGTATTTAAGGGAGTACTTTGACATAAGATACTCACTAGTTTGCCTATACTGAAATTTTCTAAGAAAATTATTCTAAGGGGGGGGGGGGGTGGAATTCAACTTTCATTACGTGAAAGGAAATGATTTAAATGTGAACCACATGCAGCCATCATATTCCTATCCCGTAAGACTCGAATCCAAGAACTTGCTAATTGAGCTTCTTAGCGTGCTCTGTGTTAAACAAACTGAAGGTAACAAAACGCATGTAAGTACGATTACTAAAAATTAGATTTTTATCAACTAATAATTAAAGGAAAATGTTTAAATAAAATAATTACTCGTTTACTCCCCACTCTCACATAAATGCTTATACGAAAGGCATTCTAAGAGGAAAGCAACTGAATTTTTGAGGGCGTGAAAATATTTTTTCTTTCTGTAAACGTCATCCAACTATTGTATTCGGACCATACAGATTCACACCCAGGAACTGACTAATTTAGCTTCTTACAATCGTGTGAAACGATCAAGCAAAACACTTGAATACACGCCCTTTCCTGCGCGTAATCTACAAAAATTTATCTCACGATCTCAAAAAATGATTTGTACAACTACTCAAATTCGTCAAAAGGATGTTTAAAATAAAATATAGGGTGAACCTGGTATAGTTGCACTACTTAAGCCCTCCTTCATTTTTCATTTTTATAACAATGCTTTTTGTAGTGCACATGTAACCCATCTATGCCAAATTTTATGTAGAGCATCATATAAATGTTACTTTAATATACATGCCATATAAAATAGTGCTTTTATCAAAAAACTTAATCAATAATTTTGGCCATATAACCCGGACCTCAGGGTTAGACCCCCACTTGATCGGGATTGATGCCCCATACTTAAAACAATAGGAAGCATGGGTAATTAAAATTTGTAAATTAATATTTGGATTTGCATTTGACTTAATATCCTAATTACATCAAATTTATGATTTTTTTTTTAAATTATGCTTACAGGCTCTGTATACTAATATTGTATTACACTCCCACATCAAATGATATTTGCTATTCCCAATTCTTCGATGAAATGGATATACAAAATTTGAAGCCAATCGGATAATTCTAACGAAGGCTAAACTTGTTTAGTCTGAACCAAGAGGAGTTACCCCCCCCACCCCCCGCACCTCCTTACTTATACTAGATGTACAAACTCTAAAAGAGAATTCGAGAAGTACATTTAAAAGTCTTAAATTCAATGTGTTAGGTTGTTATATTTCATAATGAATGAGTTCAAAATATTTTATATTTTCTACGGAAGATTAACCTTATGTAATTTAAATTAAGGGGGTGTGGTGAGAAAAATAGCCAACAATAAAAGGAATATTATTTAAATAAATAAAGAAGCATAAAGTGGTATTATGCCTCTAATACAGTGCCCCGATATAGTCTTTCCGAAGTTTCTGTGAGAATGGTGTACTTAAGCAATTTTAGATTTATATTTTGTATTTAGATTTTTGTTTAGTGCTTCTGAATATATTCCGATATAAAGAGATGGAAAGTTCGGAATGTGTGATTTAAAATGTTTCTATCAGAGGTATAAATACCAAACATTTAAATATTTTTCACCTAAAAATGTTAGGAAATTGCAATCTTTTAAACCAACTTTCTGAAATGAAACAAATGATTTTTTAATCATTGCTTAAATGGAGAAATTATTACTACTAACACTGCCTCCTTACTTGTTAGGTAATGATCCCCCGGAAGGGGGATCCCACCAAAAGCAGAAACAGATTTTTTTCTCACAATCCTGAATATTAAAAAAATATTCTGACACAACAAAGTTATTTGATAATTATAAATGAGGCGTTTTATTCTGAATCACAAGTAAGGCATACATTCCGATGCAGGAGGGGCATGTTTCCTTTAAATCCGGGATAGACACCCCAGCCAGTAGCTCTGGAAGTAGGAACAAATATAGCTGCAACCTATAATTAACACATTACTCGATACCTGTTTCAACAACATTCATTAAATATTTCATGAAAAATCTCTAGTAACTACATTTCATCTATTTCATCTTCTATTTGCCTCTATCTTACAAGAACATAAAACAGAAGCCGAACTGACCTTCTTTGATGAATATAGCTTTTAATTGAAGAGCTAAATCGTTGTAACTTCGTCTACTACGTTTTTTTATAACAATTGAGAGTAGAACAACATCACTAGCTCTGCCACGCATCCAATAGCTGAAATACATTAACTCGGGCAACTAACCCGATGAGGCATCTAATCTCGATTTACCCTACATTTACATGCCAAAAATGATTACAGTACATATAAAAATCTTTCAAATCTTTTAATAACAAATCAACTAGTTTCGTACACATTATAACGGTGACATTCTCAAGGTCTCCATAATAATAATAATAATAATAATAATAATAATAATAATAATAAATTATTTTGCACACCCTGAGAATGCCACCATTAGAATGTGTACGAAACTAGTCCGTTTATTATTGAAGTATTTTAATTATTTTTTTAATGTACTATAGTCACTTTTATCATGTAAATTTATATTTTATTTTAGTGATATTGAGGGATTTTTTCGGATATAATTTTAAAAGCATGTTTCTTTGTTTGTTTGTTTTACTTGAAGAACTTCATACATTTTAAACATTTGGTATTTTCTCTTCAAATAACGAAACAGTGATTGATTCCTAAAAAAGGAGATTTATCCATAATCCACTGAAAAAGCATCAAATTAGAATTTTTTGTAACTATCGTGCAATATCATTTCGCTTCTTTTTTCTAAATTATCAGATCATTTTTTTTTCTTTTAGCTTAACCTTTAAAAAAACACCTCCATTTCAGAAAGGCATCAAGTTAACGATCATTTCATCACAAGCAATATTATCACGACAAAATATTTTACTATATTTCTAAAAATTCAAATTTAAAATATTTGCTTAGACAGGCGATTTATTTTTGACTTTAGCAAGCGAAATCTGTACTCACCTAGGGAACCAAAGCAAACGACAAAACAAACGCCAAGCGACATTATGCATATAACGTATATGCGTTCCAAACACACTCACATACATACCCGTATATAGATAGATAGATAGATCTAAAAATGAATTCTCGTTCTATACTTCTCTGTTATCCCAGAAGCGTTGCATGCAGCGCTAAAACTAGATATTTTGATGGATAAACTAACTGCGTGAGATCAAAACTTCAAAACATATTTTGAAAAGGCTTATGTGTTTCATTTTTTTTATATAAAATTCACAAAATGTGTCAGCTCCAATAAAATCTGATACTATCCAGGGTAACAGATTTTTCTGCAGAGAAAAATGAACATTTTATGATATAAAAGCGAAAACGCGTATCTATACGAAATGTTTTTATTTATAAAAATTTGATCAATACGCTAACAAATCACGTAGAAAATAGTTGAATAGAAATAACTTCTGATTTCATTTTGAACACTTTCTAACAAAATTAAAAAATGTTTATGAACTCATTTTGTCTCTCTGGCCGTGCTCTTTCGTAAACATATCCCGGATAGACATGTACTTCTTATATGTTATTCGGATTCTGTATAGAATGTTCCGTATTGAAAATGAAGTGTGTAGTTTACAAGGATGCACAAAATAATTCCGTTACATTATGGGCTATGGAGTAAATCGTTTGCGGTGAATTTTATTGATGTTACCATAGTTTAAACATAATGAGAATGATATGTATCACTGAGATGGGCTACAACATGCTTTCTCAGGAGTATAGAAAAAGTAACATTCATAGCTCGTTTACAGGGATGCACAAAACAGTTTCATTGCATTCTGATCTATGGGGGAAAACTGGTTGCGGTGCATTTTAATGATGTTATGTTACTTCAAACATAATGAAATTAACAAGTTGGAAATTGTACGTTAAACGTGACAAATGAGGTGCGTTCGTTTCGTGCAATAACTAGTTTTACAATGTAAAAAATCATCGTTATTATTTCAGCGAAATTAATTATATTGTCTGCTATGAACGAAATGAGGGTGCTTTTTTTTTTCTTATTACGTATGCCATGTTTACAGATGCGAATTTTTTTTTCGACACCAGACAGAGCTGTAAATTTACCATGGAGATCTTGCTTTGCAAATGACTACGTCCACGGTTAATATTTCTATGACCCACGATGAATGAATATTTTGGTTATTTACTTTAATGGATTGAGATATTCAGCTGTTAGCCTAATTTTCACTGAATTTACATTAGAATCTATACATTTTCTAATATAACTCACCTCTCAAGCAAACAATTTTTTTGAACGATCTTTCTAAAAATGTAACTTTTACGCAATTTTATTCGAAAAAATAATTTTGAATAAAAATGGCTGCTCGGCATATGGAAAAAAGATGTGGTTAGCTCGTATTTGTTTTCCTCAGTCACATGATTTACGCTTTTATCATATAGATTACGTATAATAAGATTTAATAGAATAAAGAAAACTTTTATTAATATCTTTTTAAGTTTTGATTCGATTTTCATAAAATTTGAAAGGACTCAACAAAATTCTGCAACGATAACACCTATTAAATTTCAAAGCATTCGGTTGGGTAGTTTTTGAACTGTTATATGCGGACAGACGGACAGACAGACGGACGGACGGACTAGACGACGACTATAGGTGCTACGTACTTATATAATTATGAACGCACCTAAAAAGGATCTCTGAGGTACACTACGGCATGTTTTTATAGATTATGGAGCTCGTAGCAGTTATATTGTTCATTTGCAGAGACGCACAAAAGATATCGGTTACATGACTGACTATGATCGATAATTGCTCTAAGTACGTTTTCCGCTGTAGTATGTATTTTAAACTTATATAATATTTAGTGTATTACGTGATATGTATAAATTCTATAAATCATATACGGGGCTGTACGAATGACTTCGCACACATTACCGGATACGGACAGCAATTGCTGAAAATGGGTTTTTACTGAGTTTTATGTTGCTTATTTAGATATCTCCTTTCAATGTACGGAAAAAGAAAAAATATCTGAATAATATTCTGTTACTGTTTGAACTGTTGATTTCATAATCTATGCCTGATGCATGATTTTTCGTTCTTGGTAATTTTAAGAAGAATTTATTACTTTATTATATCTATAACAGAAGAAAGTATTTCCGACTTCCGGTTTTCGACAGATGTACACGTTTTAGAGATCACGAAAAGCATGTGCATACAAAATGTCTGTCTGTGTGTCTGTCCGTCTGTGTGTCTGTCCGTCTGCCAGTACTCATTGTATCATCAAAAAGTGTATGAAGTTATGCATAAAATTTAACTAGTTTGTGACTATGGTCAGTAGGTCAGGGTTGTAGCTAGAAGTGAATAATAGGGGGTGGGTTTCAAGAAAATGCAGAGGAGGCTCATTTTTTTTTCTCTCTCTCTGACACATGCTCGCACAAACAAGCACACACACAGAGAGAGATATATATGATCAAAGTATTATATAGAAAGATAAATTAGTGCATATTCATATTGTAATCACTATGTTTCTTATTAAACTGTCGATAACTTCATATTATACTAAGAAAAGAAAAGGCTGCAGAATAAAATTTTCCAGTGTATAACTAGTGTATAATTATAGTGGTGAAATAATAAGCGATGATGTCAACAAGTAAATAAAAAGCTTACAGTTCACCTGTTTCATAAAGAGTTTCAACCTTTAAATTTTGCTGAATATTCCTGAATGGGTTAGTATCTGGGTGCGGGGCGGAAAACGCCTGATCACAGCATAGCTGTGATCCACCTGACTATACATTTGTTGACATCGCTGCTGTGCTTTCTCTCTAGTGGTTTGCTACAGTTATCTTTTTTTGCCGGTTCAAGTTTTCTGTTTAACTTTGTTGAATTGACAGATTTAATAGGCCTCGTATTTTAGAACCTTGATCAGGTGTCGAGACCCTCACCTGACTAGGCACCCCCAGAGGTGTAATTCACAGGTAACTTGGAGGGCTTTGCATCCACGACGGATTTTACTTGCGCCAGGCGCCATTAGCGTACATAGATTTTTATATTTGTCGTCTCTGTTGACTTGTCACGCTCATGGTAGATTATCGCTGTAGTGTTTATCGACATTTTTAGGGGGCTGATTTCACTTTTCGTTTTTATTTGTCTCTGACAGGGGTTTTTGCCGTTTTTATGGGCTCACCCCTGTTGTGGGTTGTTTCTGTCTGTTATCATTCGTTGAATTTTGTCTCTTTCTTGATATATTGTTACCTCTAGCTTGTGCTAGAGCTGGTTGTCACATTTTGAAACTTGGTCTTCTTTCGAGAGTTTCACTGGTTATTATGTCACTATCGTGGGTTTTGTCACGTTGTAATTTTTGTTGCTGGTGGTTGTCGCATTGTAACTTTTGTTACTGGTGGTTTTCACATTGTAACTTTTGTTACTGGTGGTTGTCACATTGTAACTTTTGTTACTGGTGGTTGTCACATTTCTAGATTTTGCACACTCATTTTTGTTGTCTTTGTCACTTTTCTCTCACCCAAGCATTGGGGGTTTTGATTAAAAAAAAATTCCTTCGTGAATACGCGTAATTGCGATCAGTCCATAGAAAACAAATGGGGAAATCAGTTTAGTAAAACGGTGATTTTCAAAGTTTCTACATACATATTTGAAAAACATATAACCATTTATTGTTAACACCAGAGATCACTCAAAAGAAGTCAGTAACTCTCAGAAGAAAATCCCTGAACTACCGTGTACAAAAAGTGATTCAAGATATTTTCTTGTTATAAGATAAGAATATTAAGAAGAAAAACTCGAAAGATATCAAAAGAATGAAAGGATCACCAGAGAATAATAGTAATCAAAATAGTTTGCCGAGTACTTTTTCACATTTTAAATGTGATTTCAATACATGGGCGACGTTTGGAACACTATCCGCGGAAGGTGGCCTACAAACTACAATTTTGAAATTGTATTATAAAAGTAATTAAATTTTATTTTACAAAGAAAAGTATACTTGATATGTGTTATTATTAACACCAGAGATCACTGAAAAAAAAATCAGTAACTTATCTCTAAAGTGTAAAATTTTACAAACAAAAATTCAGTCATATACATCCAACAAGAAAATTATAAAAAATACTCAAAGCTTAATTATTGCCACCTTTGGCTCACGTACCTTATATGTTTCCAGCTATTTTAATAATACTACAACGATATAACATATTTTGCATTTAAATATTTGTCTTTATCTTAGTATTTTCTTCATTAGACTCATCAGGTTTTATCATATGGCTAATTTTCTTTAAATTTACTGCACCAGATATTCCGTTTGGAGTATTTCTCTCAATGTTTACAGTTTACCGGAAATTTATCGAAATATAATTTTTTCCCCTTTAAAACGAAACAATGGTTATTTCTTTGCATATATAGGCGAATGCTGAATTTCTTTGCTTACGAAATTGGAGGATGACAAGCGTCTTTAAAATGTAGATTTCTAAATATAGTCTATTTATACTTTTAGAATTCTTGCGTAAACCAAAAGTTTGCTATCAATAAGATTTTCTTTTGATCTAAACGTAAACTTTACCTAAATCTACTGAAAGAAGACAGCCTAATGGATTTAAGATGCAGCGCATTAAATCTTTCGTTTAGAATTTTCAAAACTTGGAAAATTTAAATTGTTATATATTCAGAATTTCTTCTGTTCTTGATATGTCTGCTGCAAGACGTGCTGTACTTTTATCATATGTTTTCTGAAACAAAATCTATTCAATGTGTATCTATGCATTATAAATACAATTTTATGTAGCGTTATTTCCTTTTAGCAATCTTTTGTTTACTTCAATGTTTCATTTAAATTTATTTTCTCAGAAATGAAAGCGCATTTATTTTTGGACATTATTATTTATTAATAATTATGTCCAAATTTATAATTATATATAAATAATTATATTATTATTTATTAATGAATTTTCTGGATTAAAAACCAGGATTTTACGAGATATTTGCTTGTTTAAAACTACTGCAACTTAATATTGGGGTATTTTTTCAATACTAAGAAGAAAATGCAGTACATTTATAAAATTCCTTTTTAAAATTATAATTTCCGTAAAACTTTTTCTAAATAATAATAATAATAATAATAATATTACATATTTGTAAAATTACAAAAAATTTAGTTTTTAAAATTCCCGAAAACCTCAAACTTTTTTTTAAGGCAGTTCTAAAGTTCAAACTGGCTACTTTCTGACTCATCAATTAATTCAGTTTTGTTCAAAGATGTATGTAAATGACAAATGCTCTTATTCAGAAATTGTGTAATCGAACAGTTTTTCCCATTTTTCGCTAAAAGCAGAGAAGTTTTCACAGAATGCTGTCAAAATTGGCGTTTTGAAGAGAAATTCCTGACACGACAACACGGAGTCGGAAAAAATTGCTGTCACGAGACAATAATCGCTTATAACTCAAGATTCCATTTATCGGAAAAGGAAAAAAAAAACCGGTCGATTACAAATCATTTCAATAATCATGCCTGCAAGTATCAAATCATGCCTGCAAATATCATGCTTTTATGTTTAAAAATGGGTCAGAAAATGTGTTAGAAAGTTTCGAGTTGTTGAGCAGGGAAAAATATTTTTTAGAACAGTTTTAATTGTTTAAAGTAAATTTAAACTATTAAAGTAACTTTATTGAATTATATATTTTATTTAAGACGCTCAAATGCAAGTATACATGTATGTATTTAAACATACATTTGCATAATAAATGTTGCAGAAATCTATTGTTTGCTCTATATAGGGTAAATATTTCTATTTATTATAATTATACTGTAACTAGAAAACTAATATTTTATATTTAAACGGAACGTCTTTGTATTAATATTTTATTAATTAGACTATGCATGTTTAATCAAATGTCTAGTTTTCTTTAAATTCACTCTAAACAAAATATATTTAAATATGTTTCTCTATATTTACAATTTATCAGAGTGTTCTAGAAATATTTTTTTTGCCTTTTGAGAACAAAAACAATGCTCATTTCTTTGCATATCACGGATGAATGCTGCATTTCTTTGCTTACTAAATTGAGGAGTGACAAGCGTATTTAAAGCCTATTTGTAATTACTGTGTCTCTATTTCTAGAATTCTTCAGTAAACCAAAATTTTGCTATCAATGAGATTTTTTGTTTAACTAAATATAAATTTTACAAAAATCTTTTGAAAGAACACAGCTTATTGAATTTGATATGTAGTGTATTAAATCTTCTGTTTAGAAATTTTAGAACTAGGATGATATAAATTATTATATACAGAAATTCTTCTATTCTTAATACGTATGTCGTGAGACTTGCATTACTTTTAGCACATGTTTTTTATTAAAAAAATTATGCCTGGAATATATTTGCGGCATCATAAATAAAATTCTATGGAGCGGAATGTCTACTTAGTAATCGGATTGTTTTTGTTTATTTTTACTAAGTAACATTTAAATTTATTTCCCTAAAAATGATAACGCATGTGTTTTTAGGTTAACATTTTCTGCATTAAAAAACAGGATTATACGAGATCGCATGTTATTTAATATTTCTGCAATTAAAAACTGGCGTATTTTATCAATACAAAAAACAGAATGTCAGCTATATTTTAAAAATTCATATTTAAGATTCTTCATGCGATAAAACTGTTTGGACAAAATAATATTATATGCTTGCAAACTTGCAAATTTTTTTTTAAAATTTTTGAATGCTACACCTTTTTTTTAAATGTTCAAAGCAAAATTTTAAAGATTATATGATAAGTAGTAAATTTTAAATTGTATTTTAAATTCTTACATTTGTTTAACCCCTTAAACACCATATTCAATTTAGTGGTAGTATGCTGAATACCAGATATACGAAATTTTGTCAAAAGTAGTTTGTATCATTATTTTTATCTATCAGAGATACAAAAATTCCTGACGGCTCGGCCTACATGCACAGGTAGATTTCGAAAACGTAGACCGTGGGGCGCATGTTTGTTGGGAATTGCAGAAGAAATGACCTTTTTGCCATGATGCCGCAGTTGGGTTCCATAAGGGACCGCCCACTTCGAAATCTAACTTGTTCGCAGGCGGAGTCGGCAGAGATTTTTTTGTTTTTATTTTTTTTTTTTTGCTTTAAAGGTTGGTCCTATAAAAAACTTGTCAATATAAAAGTTTTAGATAATAGTAAGCGGATTTATAATAAATTCAAGCGTATTTGATATCTTGTAAAATGACGAAGTTATGAATTTTTTTCTTCTAAAACCTCCTTCCCCCCCCCCTTGGGCCCATTTTTAATGATATCAAAAATCTGTTATACATAAATTTTCGGCCCTTTTCCTAGAATTAATAATAACTTTAAACGGATTCGATACGTATCATAATTAAGACGTTGTGGGGTTTTTTCTGTTTTCACAAAAAGCACCCCATCCCCCCCCCCCCCTTGGTTCGATTTTGCCAATCAACGAACTTGATCGAGATTTTATGCCCCTTGATTTTATGTATCAGTTTGGAAGAGATTTATGAAGAATTATTCGAGTTATCGTGTCTATAAAAAAGTGACATATATATATATATATATATATCATGAAGTCATGATCGGCGTAGATCTGTAAAAGATTTTCAAAAATTCCAACTTAGGGGAGAATGTAATAGGTAGTATTTCTTACGAAATCTACCTAAAAATATAAAACCGAATGCGAATTACAACAATTTGAGAAACACA
Source organism: Maratus michaelseni (assembly GCA_963931845.1). Taxonomy (NCBI): domain Eukaryota; kingdom Metazoa; phylum Arthropoda; class Arachnida; order Araneae; family Salticidae; genus Maratus; species Maratus michaelseni. The sequence goes on from OZ007590.1 coordinate 329,238,579, forward strand.
ACTCAACAGAATGACTAACACATAAACAAATTAACAACGAAGAAAGAAACAAATTTGCGGGAAAATTAATGAGTTTTTTCTATACGTAACGCCATCTATTGGGTGCGAAAACAATCATTGCTATAAAGCCCGTACAAAACCAATCACAATAGCAATTAGCGACGCAAAGAACAGATGCTTAGAACATTGAGGTCTGGACTTATGACGAGGACGCACGCACAAACGTCCTGGTATTACAAACAGAGGATTTCAGGACGTACGCATGTACGTCGGCATGTACTTATTCGATTTCGGTTCCAGTTTTTTTTATATAAGGGTACTTTCACTTTCAGAACCGGTCCCAACCAGTTCCAAAATTGAAAATGTCCGCTCTTAAAAAAAACTGTAACCAAACTGTAAAAAAACTAAAAACTAACAACGTTAGAGATCGACCTCAACTATCCTATGCAAAAAAATCATTTAAAAATATTAAAATGCGAGCGATAAATCGCGCAAGAACATTCCCATAGACTTAACATTAGCTTGAGGGTTTCTTTGCGTGACTAGCGTAGGCTCTTAAGGGGTTAAAAGTAAAATAAGCATGTATATATTTAAACGTAGAGTTACAAAAAAAAAAAAAAAAAACCTTATGAAACTTTTGTTTGTTTTATGCGTTGTATGTTTTGGTTTATAATAATGATACTATAACTGAAAATGCTATTTTATATTTAAAAGGAATCTAGCAGTCGTCTTTATAATAAATAATATTTTGTTCATTACATTAAAATTATATATTAACTTTCTTTAAATTCATTGCAGAAAATATTCCGTTTAGAATATCTCCCTCCATGTTTACTGTTTAACTGGAGTATTCTAGAGATAACGTTTTGAGAATGGAACAATGTTTATATCTTTGCATGTTACAGGTGAATGCTGCATTTTTTTTTGTTTACAAAATTAGAGGATGGCAAGCGTCTTTAATGCAGATTTGTAAATACAGTCTCTATTTACTTTTGAATTCTTGCGTAAACCAAATGTTTGCTATCAATAGGACATTCTATGAAAATAAATGTAAACTTTACCGAAATCTCTTGAAAGAAGACAGCCTAATTTAAGATGGAATGCTTTTAAATTTTTCTTTTGGAAATTTCAAAACGTGGAGAATATAAATTGTTTTATTCAAAAATTTTCCTGTGCTTGATATATCCTTTTGCAAGACGTACATTATTTTTAGCACATGTTTTCTGAAACAAAGTATTTACTGCATATTTATACAACGTAAATGTATAATTTTTATGTTGCATTATCTCATTTTAGTAATCTGGGTTGTTATTTCCAAGTATCATTTAATTTTAGCTATTTCCCTAAAAATGATAATGCAACTGGTTTTAGGTTAATATTTTCTGCATTAAAACACAAAATTTACGAGATCTATTGTTTAAAATTACTTCTACTTAAAGTGTAATACTACTTTGACCAATTCAAAAGTGCGATTATTTTTATCGCTTAAAGAACTATTTACATACACGAAAATCATATTTTATTACTTAGGAATCTACATCGAAATGGAAAGTGCAAGTTTGGAGCTATATAAAAAAATAGCGCTACTAAACAATAACAAATACTTTAATCGCGTTTTTGTTATTGTTGTTGTTGTTTAGTTTTGTTTGTCAGATTTTTATTTGTTTATTATTATTATTTTTTTAAGAAAAACATTTTCAAAATCTAGCTGCGCCAGTTTTCAATCAATCAATTTGATATTTTTGAAAAAAAAAAATCTTTAAATATTTTTCTAGTGAAATACGTAGGATTCTTTTGGAAATATTAATACTTCGTTTTTCCGTATAAATTCATACAAATTCACTAAAGATGCATATTTTTTAAAACTACGTATTATACTAGCTTTTGGATAGTAAAAACTATTTTGTTTCGTCTTATCGATCTAGGTTATATCTACGCTGAGTTATCGGTCCACTGCTTGAATGACCTTTTTTAGAAGCTCTCCCGCCCATCATCTATCAAATCGCCATTTTTTAATACTTTTCAACCTAGTTGAAAACCATGCTCTATCTCGCGTAAATATACTCGGATTTTTATGCAATTGATACATGTTATTGAGGTATACTATGGCGTCTTCGGTAAAAAAAAAATGAAGTGTGTACCATTTATAATTTATCTACAGAGACACACAAAATAATCCTGTTATAGTACTACTGTCTAACTACTATAGTACTACAATATCACTTTACTACAGTACTGCTATCTATCAATAATAAGTGAATAACAATTGCTGGAAGTGTATTTTCAGTTATGTTACGCGTTTTTAAATGTAACTAATTTTTTTCATATTAATTGGGATAGAGTAGTCCGACCAGTAAATGAACACTTAAGCACATATGAAAAAAAGATTGATAATATTTTAATAAATAGTACCTTTTGGTGCTTGACAAGGCAAATACATGTGTTGGTATACAAATGATTAAAAAATAATAAAAAGGAAGTTTATATTTAATTTGTTTGGGATGTTAGGGGTGCCTTAATAAAAATCTATACAAAAACCAAGTAAATGAACCTTTCTTACCAGTGACTGAAAGCAAAATTTCTAGTGAATCAAAAGGCAGCAATTTAAAAACACTCACTGCAAATAAAGGCGTCTCAAACTCAGATATATATGTGTCGGAAAAAGTATTTCAGACACTTCAAGTGTCTGAAAAATAATTCAGACACTTTAAGTTAAATTTCACACATAATAGATGTCTGAATTTAAGACACACAAGTGTCTTACTATGAACATAGTATAAACAAACTGAGATATATGTATGAATACTGATGATATGTCTGAAAATAAGACATTTAGAAATGACGCATAAGTGTCTGAATTTGCATGTGATTACTATGATGCGATTGTATCACTATACAATATACAAGCCAGTGCTTTAACCATCAGGGAATGTTTTCTAATTGATGAAAGGTGCGAAAATTCTTTTCCATCTACTAACTAATATTACTTTATAGAAGAGGTAACTTGATTGCCCAAAACGAAGTATAAAAATAAATTTTTATAGATGTTAGTATTTGGATGAAAATGTAAAACATTCAGGGAAAGAAAAATCTTTATTTTAACTTATTTATTATTATTATTTTTATTGAAATATTCTATTAAATGTTAAACTAATTCAAACATACTTCAAGGGAAGAAACTTGTACTTTCTAGTAAGAAAATGAATTGCAAAAATGAATATAACAGTTAAAATTCTCACTAACGGATACCTCGTAACTGAAGGGTTTGTTTTCCGTATACCTATATTTAGCGAACTATAAATCAGGGTTGTGTTTGCTTCTAGAAGCCGGACCTGATTAATGCATGGGCAAATTGTTCCAGAGCTCTTACCACCACCCCCTAATTTTAGGTGCTTCCCAAATGTGGTATGAAATTTTTGTAAAACTGATATTTTAAATCTCTTTCGACGGTGTACTGATTTTTTTCAATATTTTTAACTTTTAGATTAGGATAAGTTTGAAAACAAAAAATATATTTATCCAAATGCTATTAAAAAATATATATAGTTTGTTTTTAATCGTACCCCTTAAAAGTTCGAAATATTGAATATAATCAATATAATGTCAAAAGAAATTAAAAGTATCAGCTTTACGGAAATTGCATAAAAAATTTGCCCCCACCCCCTAAAATCAGGGTGGGGGGGGGGTAGGGCCATGAGCCAGTTTTCCCATGCTTTAATCAGGTTCTGCTTCTGGAACAATCCCCCTGCTTTATCGTGAAATATTTTCTCATTTGTTTAGGATTTAATGTAGTCAAACATGTCTGCATTTAATGTTAAAAAAAAAGTGTGGTCAGAAATGGCTGCCTATTGTTTAGAAACCAGAGCACAAAAATGGTCGCGATTCAGACGGTTCAAGCGTCTGAAATTCAGACACCATTAAGTATCTTAAATTTTTAAGACACTTTACCGTTTTGAACTTGCCGTTTTCAGACACTTAAGTGTCTGAATTTTAGACAATTCAGTTTACAGTGCTTAAGTTTCATACTATGTTATTTATTTTACAACTTTTACAAATAACTTATAACACGTTTTTGCTGAATTACGGGTTTTTTAAACCCAGCATGGCAATTAACGAGTGGGGAGTTTTTCAAACCTTATTCTATTCAAATATTTACTAATTGTTCATTCAATGGTGGCTGTTCACCTACTGGTCTGACGACCCTATATAAATTCTATAGATCATATATAAGACTGCTTAAAAGATCTTACGTACAGGTACGTTTATTGGCGGAAATTGTTCAAGGGCAATTTTCAATCGCGCTATATATTTCCTAATTGAAGTAAATTTTAGCTTACTGTGTAGTATACATACAAATATATAGATCATATAAATTTTCAAAATCTAGTTGCATCTGCATCAATTTTCAATAAAACAATTTGATATTTTTGAAAAAATTATGTGTATATTTTTCTAGTGAAATATGAAGAATTTTCCAAAATATTAATACCTCATTTTTCCGTGAAAATGGAAAATATGAATGGAAAATGGAATTTTCCGTGAAAATTCCGTTTTACTAAAAATGCATATTTTTAAAAACAACTATCAGCTTTTGGACAGTAAAAACTCTTTTGTTTTGTCTTATTGATCTAGGTTATGTCTACGATGAGTTATCGGGTCCACTGCTTGAATCCTCCTTTTTTCGAAGCAGGGATGCACAAAATAATTCGGATATTTTGTTCGACTAATCGGTTTTCAAATGTGTTAAGCGTTTTCTAATTGTTTGCTTAGTAAACTGTGAAGTTTTATGACAGTTTTCTGAATGTGTTGAAAAATGTTTCATCATCTATGCTTGACACATGATTCTTCGTTCTTGTTAATATATGAACTAAAACAAAATACAGTGTCGTACTTTAATATATGTAAATCAATTTAGAGTAAATTGATTTTTTCATCATTTTGTATATACCTGTAAAAAAAAAAAAAAAAAAAAAAAAAAAAAAAAAAAAAAAAATCCAAAAAAACCTTATATTTCAGGACGTTAAAGTGGTGTTACAACTTAAGATAGCCGTATTTTACCAATGCAGAGAACATAAATTCATCACATTGTTAAAATTGAAGTTTAAGATTCTCTATGTGATAAAACTCTTTGTACAAAATAATTTTGTAAAATTGTAAAAAGTCTCACTTTTAAAAAACTTTAAAAATTTAAAACAAGTTTAAACTATGACATCAAATTTATTAAATTTAATACGCTCGCCTGCAAGTATATATGCATATATTTAAACGCGTATTTGCAGAAAAAAAGTCACTGAATTTTGTTTGTTTACTCTATACATAGTATGTTTTGGTTTATTATAATCATATACTATTACTCTCTAAAAGTTAATAATTTGTACTTAAATGAAATCAAATATTCGTATTTTTGTTACTATTTTCTTTATTACACTACATGTAGTTTTCTTCAAATTTACTGAAGAAAATATTCCGTTTAGAATATCTCCCTGCATGTTTACAGTTTACCGAAGTATTCTAGAAATAACGTTTTTCTTTTGAAATCGAAACAATACTTATATCTTTGCATAATACGGGTGAATGCTGCATTTCTTTGCTTACGAAATTGGAGGATGACAAGCGTATTTAATGCAGATCTCTAAATACAGTCTCTATTTATACTTCTAGAATTCCTGAGTAAACCAAAAGTTTGCTATCAATAAGACTTTCTTTTAAACTAAACGTAAACTTTATGAAATTCTCCTGAAAGAAGACAGCCTAATGGATTTAATATGCAGTGCATGAAATATTTCGTTCAGATATTTCAAAACTTGTAGAATATAAATTGTTATATTCAGAAATTCTTCTGTTCTTCATATGTCTGCTGTAGGACGTGCATTACTTTTAGCATATGTTTTCATAACAAAGTATGGCTTATATATACTTAATGCTTATCTATAAGACGTAAGTATAATTTTATGGAGAGTTACTCCTTTTTAGTAATCTGTTTGTTTTTGTTAAAGGTAATTTAACTTTGTTTTCCTTTCATTTTTGTTAAATATTTAAAAATGTTATTCTAAGTTTATTTTTTATTTGGTATGAAAAATTGGTCGAGTACGAGTATAAAGGGTATCCGTACATTAAATTTATTAATTACTATTTATTAATTAATAAACTCCTACCACCCCCCAACTTTTTTCATAATTTTAGTTTCAGTAGATTCGGAAATAGGAGGGGGGGGGATATATTTTTCCAGTATACTTTCTACGATATCTCTGAAAATATAATACTTAAAATTAAAAGAAATATATTTTTAAGTTTGATGTTACAAGATATTTTGAACTATACCCTACACGATATATAGGAAGAAAGTTTTTTTCAAGTAACTTAATTAATATCTCGGCTTATTATCGACAAAGGGGGACATATTTTTTCCAGTATACTTTCGACGATATCTCTGAAAATATAATACATTAAATTAAAACAAATATATTTTTGAGTTTGATGTTACAAGATATTTCGAACTATACCCTACACGATACATAGAAAGAAAGTTTTTTTCAGTTAACTTAATTAATATCTCGGCTTATTATCGACAAAGGGGGACATATTTTTTCCAGTATACTTTCGACGATATCTCTGAAAATATAATACCTAAAATTAAAACAAATATATTTTTGAGTTTGATGTTACAAGATCTTTCAAACTATACCCTACACGATATATAGGAAGAAAGTTTTTTTCAAGTAACTTAATTAATATCTCGGCTTATTACCGAGAAAGGAGGGCATATTTTCCCAGTATACTTTCGACGATATCGCTGAATATATAATACCTAAAATTAAAACAAATATATTTTTGAGTTTGACGTTACAAGATCTTTCAAACTATACCCTACACGATATATAGGAAGAAAGTTTTTTTCAGGTAACTTAATTAATATCTTGGCTTATTACCGGCAATGGTTTTTTGAAAATCATTATCAAATTATCTTTAAATGATTCTGCATCGACATAAACCTCGAGAGTGCCCGTCAACTCCCCCGCTGACCGCCCGAAAAGTAGAGTTTGTGTGTAACAGAAAAATGCGTTTTTCTCATAAACTATGTTACCTAGGAAAATTGGTATAGTTTTTCTGCAAGGTTTAAATAAACTCCTACTACCCCTAATTTTTCATAATTTTAGTTTCAGTAGATTCAGAAATGGAGGTGGGGGGGGGGGGCTATTATTGCGGTGCATTTTCGACGATATCTCTGAAAATATAATACATAAAATTAAAACAAATGTACTTTTGAGTTCGATATTACGAGACATTTCACACGCCACCCATATGATATACAAAAAGAAAACCTCTTTTTTTCAAGTAACTAAATTAGCTTCCTAAAGTTTTCCTAAAAATATTTGTGAATGGCTAATAATCTGCAAAATATGTGGGTAAAAAGGCCTTATAACCTTCCGAAGTTTGAACTTTCCACGTCCCATAGTTTATGAGAGAAAGACAGACGGACAGACAGACAAAGGAGTGATCTTATAATGGTTCCGTTTTACTTTTTAAGTACGGAACCCTAAAAATGAAAGTAGTATAGCTTGGATTAATGAAAGCATAAAAGTCATATTAATATTTGAGCTAGAAAGACGTGCCAACTACATCGATATGTTTTATGTGAATTAGCTGCTGTATCTCGTACCACAATTTATTTTTTACACTTATTTTCGTCTTATTTAACTGCAGATTTTCCTTCATGGAATAAGACGAATATTACTATTAAAAAGTAGTGGTGCGAGAGTTGGCAGTCATGAAACTAATTCACAAACACATCTTAACGTGTGTGGATCGTCTTTCCAGAGCAAATGGTTAAGGAAAATTGCAATGATTCTGTTTTTCTGTTTTTTAATACCTAGGTCCTTATGCTATTCACCTGAGAACTTTTTGTATGCAGAAACAATGCAAAAAATATCGTTAAAATTGAAGGAAAGACTTTTAAATAAAAAATATGCCCTTAAAATATTTTTGATTATTTAAAACTAAACATTTATAATACATATTTCAATGATATTGTGGGATTTCGTTCCATCTTGAATTATAGTTTTTATTGTTTTATTGTTTGAGTTTTCATGCCAAAATAGATTAGGTTTGTTTGGTAAAACATGTTCTAAAAGCAAACTTTTTGAAGAAAAATTTATCAATATTTTATATTTTAGGATGTTTCTAAAACGCAATTATTCCAAATTAATAGGCACAACATGTTAACAAATGAAATTTAATTGGCTCCACTACCACACTGTTAAAACAAAATACTAAACTAAAATACAATAACATAAATATGGAAATGAGAAAAATATACCACATTATTTATGTTATTTATTACATTTGCATATATAATCTTCATCCATACACACACTTTATACTGTCTACTTTAGAAAACTATTTTTAATAACAATAATTCGTTTATTCATGCATAAATTCTAAAATAGCTTAAAAACTCCGCATTGAAATATACAATTTTGTAATTCCTATTATTTTTCACACATAAAAAAGATCATAGAACAATTTTGTTATACATTTTTTTTGCTGTGATTTAAATGTATTTTCTTGTTACATTTTAATGCCTTTTTATTCAAATAACAAAAAGAATAGATTATTTCCTGTAATAAATTAATTTAATTAATTTAAAAGCAATGAGGAATTTCTTTTTTTATTATTCAATATTACTAGTTTAAGAGGTAAAGACTGAAAAACCATTTTTTAACTGATTTAAAAGCAACTAATTCTAATTACTTTAATTAAAGGAATGTATATTATTTAAGTAAAAAAATATATTTAAGTGGATATTCAATTAGTTTTCAATGTAAAACAGAGTTTTTAAATTTCGTTCAATTATTTACAAAGAAATATATAAATTTCATATCACGTATTTAAAAAAAAAAATAAATAAAAATAAAATAAAATCTGTCTTACCAAAATACTGTACTTATCAATTAAGAGAATCTCTATTTTTTTTCCATGTCCAACATTTTTTACAGTTTGTAAAAATCAATATCACAAAAGGAATGTTCAGTAATTAAACAGTTAAACATTCTTTGCAATTTTTTAAAGTGTTTTAAATAAGATATTCTTATCTCGCGAGGAACTTGACAAGAAAGAACAAAAGTTAATTTATAATTTTTTACATGAATTTTTGCATTCTTATAAACAACCTAATTATGCGTAGAATTTTAAAATAATAAACGATTTTTGGTTCATTTTTTAATAAGATTCAACATAAGGTTTTCAATAATTTTTAACTGTTCAACTATTGATTTTAAGGGTATTTTTAAAATGTTCTTTTTAAAATTAGATAAATATTTTTTTCTTTAAAAATCGCAAAAAAGAAATGACAAGTTTTTTGGTTGATTGAGAAAGAAATATATAATTCTTGAAAAAAAAAATATATATATGTCTAACCAAAATTCTGTATTTATCAATTAAGAAGAATATCTTTCTCTATTTTTTTCCCTTGTCCAACATTTTTTATTCCTTTTTACATTTTGTAAAAATCTATATCAGAAAATGAATGTTCAGTAATTAAACAGTTAAACATTCTTTGCAATTTTTTAAAGCGTTTTAAATAAGATATTCGTATCTCGCGAGTTATTTTACAAGAAAGTATGAAAAGCTAATTTATAATTTTTTACATGAATATTTGCATTGTTATAAACAATCTAATTACGCGTAGAATTTTAAAATAATAAACGATTTTTGGTGCACTTTTTAATAAGATTCAACATAAGGATTTCAATAATTTTTAAATGTTCATCTATTGATTTTAAGGGTATTTTTAAAATGTTCTTTTTAAAATTAGATAAACTTTTTCTTTAAAAATCGCAAAAAAGAAATGACAAGTTTTTTGGTTGGTTGACAAAAAATACATAATTTTATATCACGCATTATATATATATATATATATATATATATATATATATATATATATATATATCCTATGCATTTATATATATATGCATATATATATATATATCCTATATATCCTATATATATATCCTATGTATTTTTTCCCCTGTCTAATTTTTTTTGCATTTTGTAAAAATCAGTACCGCAAAAGGAATGTTCAGTAATTAAACAGCTAAGCATTATTTGCAATTTTTTAAAAGAGTTTTAAATGAGATACTCTTATCTCGCGAGGAACTTGACAAGAAAACAGAAAAGCTAATTTGTGAATTTTTATATGAATTTTTGCATTGTTATAAATAACCTAATTATGCCTAGAAATAAAAAATAATAAACGATTTTTGGTGCACTTTTTAATAAGATTCAACATAAGGTTTTTAATATTTTTTAAACGTTCAAGTATTAATTTTAAGAGTATTTTTAAAATATTCTTTTTAAAATTAGATAAATATTGTTTTCTTTAAAAATCGCAAAAAAGAAATGTCAAGTTTTTTGGTTGGTTGACAAAAAATATATAATTTTATATCATGCATTAATATATATATATATATAAAATCAAAATACTGTAGTTATCAATTAAGAAGAATCACTTTCTCTATTTTTTCCCTTGTCCAAATTTTTTTGCATTTTGTAAAAATCAGTATCGCAAAAGGAATGTTCAGTAATTAAACAGCTAAACACTCTTTGCAATTTTTTAAAAGTGTTTTAAATAAGATACTCTTATCTCGCAAGGAACTTAACAAGAAAACAGAAAAGCTAATTTGTGAATATTTATATGAATTTTTGCATTGTTATAAATAACCTAATTATGCCTAGAAATAAAAAATAATAAACGATTTTTGGTGCACTTTTTAATAAGATTCAATATAAGGTTTTTAATATTTTTTAAATGTTCAACTATTGATTCTAAGGGTGTTTAAAATTTTTTTAAAAAATTAGATAAATATTTTTTTTCTTTTAAAATCATAAAAAATGACAAGTTTCTTGGTTGGTTGTATAGAGTTTATAGTGGAATTTGTTTAGCAGAGCTGGATTTTGATTTTTTACATTAACTGCACATTTTTGTAGAGAATATAATTATACCTAGAAATTTACATTGATAATAATTCTGATGCATTTTCATATAAGTTTCATAAATGTTTAATTATGCATTTTGGGGTATATTTTAAGTATTTCTTTTAAAATTAGATAAATAATTTTCTTTTTAAAATCTGAAAAAACGATGAGGTGATTGGTTGGGTGAAAAGAGTTTGAAGTAGAAATAGGTTGAGTAGAGCTAATATCTGATTCTATTTTCATTTTTACAGACAATGCGTAGAACTTAAAAATAATATTCAACTTCCTATGCATTTTTATATTTATAAATGTTCAATGATTGATTTTAAGATATTTTTCAAATATGCCTTTTAAAATTAAATATATTTTCTTTTAAAATCGTAAAAAAGTGATAGGTTGATTGGCTCTTTGAATAGAGTTTTGAGAACAGTTGCTTATTCAGAGATGATTTATAATGTTGTAAATTAATATGTTCGTTTTTATAAATGGTCTAATTATTTGTACAATTAAAGAAATATTAAAATTCTTATTCAAAATTCATAGCTATTCAACTATTTATTTTAAGACACTTTTAAAATATTATTTTTAAAATTTGATAAATCTTTTTTTTAATCGAAAAAAAACAACAAGTTGTTTGTTCGGTTAGGTAGAATTTTGAGTAGAGTTTGTTTAGAAAAGCTAATGTATGGTTTTTTACATCAATTTTTGAATTTTTATAAACAATCTAACTATTCCTAAAATTTTAAAATCATAATCAATTTCTGATGCATCTTCTTATAAGATTTTAAAATCATAATCAATTTCTGATGCATTTTCATATAAGATTCATAAATATTCAATTATTTACTTTAAGATATTTTTTAAATATTCCTTTTAAAATTAGATTAATCTTTTTTCTTTTAAAATCGCAAAGAGACAGCAGGTTAATTGGTAGGTTGAGTAGAATTTCGAGTATTATTAATTGAACAAAGCTAATTTATGATTCTTACATTGAAGTATTCCTTTTTACAAGCGATCTACATGCCTAGATTTTCAAAGATGTAATCGATTTATGATATTTTTTTTTTAATCTGTATTATAAATCTACAATTATTAATTTCAAGATGTATTTAGGAATATATTTTATTAAATTTGAAATATTATATCTCTTTTAAAACCGAAAAAATAGGCTGTTTTGTTGATTGAGTAGGGATTTATGATAAAAACTCTAAAATGGAAAAGATGTGCGAAACAAGGGTAAATATTAGCATAGCCTAAAGGTCAACATGAGCCGGAAGAAGCCTATATTAGCTTGGTTGGTCCAGTTTAAAAGTTAAAAGGGCTGCCTGCCCTAATTATTTTTTCACAGTTCATGGCCTAGCTCGGTTGCGCACAAATTGTTAAAGCCGCACATAATTTATTATTTTTATCAGGTTCGACTCAATTTTTTTAATGCCGCTATTTCTTAACAAAAATTATCCAGTGATTAAAATTCTTCCAAAATGATATTGTATTCATATTTATGCAAAACAAATCACTTTTATTTGAGTACTATAAACATAAAATCATTTTTTAAACTGAAATTTACATTTCGTCATAAATTATATGAAATAATATTCAGTGATACCAAAGGACAAGGGTAGATAATTCGGGTATTTTCGCCAAGTTATTTCACAAAAACTGAACCTTCTCTTTAAAATCAGTAAACATTGTTTATTTAGTTTAAATATAATCTCCAGTTCTGTATAATTTATGAGTAAAAAAAAAGTTGTTAAAATTTGCCTTTTATACTGGAAGTGTTTGCTTCTTTTTGCCCATTCCGATGTTTTATCGGACTTTTATTACGTATTATTTCAGTTAGAGGGACTACATGAACCTGAACCAAAATGACACACACCTCATTTGATAGAAAATTGTTTAAGTTTTGAATAATCGTAAAATATTCTTATTCATCGAAGCGTTCGGTGCAAAATAACACAAAACATTTGTGGGAGTCCTATTAATGTCCACTCCATATCTGTTTATCTTCCGGTAGAGTTTCTTTCTTTATCAGAGTAGTGACATACGGTCTGTAAAATTTGATTGGACAACACCATACTTTGAAATAATGACATTATAACCAACCTAATACAGTAGAACTCCAATTATCCGAACTCCGACTATCCGAATCGCTTTCAGAATTTAAGAAAAAAAAATTAAGACGGAAACGTACTGCCATTCGCAAAATAATGGTTCTGTCTACGCGCGCTTTCCTTCCTAAGACTCCTTGTCCTTCCTAAGACTTTCCTATAATAGGAGCTGACGCATATCCATTTTGATTCGCATTATTGGTACGCAGCTCAGCATCAATTTACCGCAGCCGGAGTTGGGGTTGCCTAAGACTCGGTTCTGATTAGCTTGGTTTTTCGACTGGTCTGCAATTCGGGTACCAAATCTGCGAGGATGCGTCAGCCTCTATTATAGGAGTTCTTTTTTTGTTTTGTTTTGTTTATTGAGAACATACATCTGACTTGTGTGCTTGACATCAAGTGCCTGCTTATAAGTCATCGTCAGTATACAGAGACGAGATAGCCACAAGAAAATTTACAACACCAGAGAGTTACATCCGGGAGCTCCACAAAGTGTGTGCAATGGAGCTGGCGGGAGTTGAACCCGCCGACCTGACTCCTACGCTCTCAAGCGATTAGCGGACTGGTGTCTTAACCACTCGGCCACGGAGGCCCCATAGGAGTTCTAGTCCTTCCCTACGCGAATCTAGTGTAGGCGCAGCGCGAACATTATGGGGATGATGAGTCACCGTTTCATAGTGCAGTTTGATTATTGGCTGTCGTCTGTCAAATTCTAAAAGGCGATGAACTTATTGAAAGTGTCGATGAAGAAGATGACCTTAATTTCGAAGTTGAAGCAGACACGGGACCAATAGCTAGTGAAGCATTTGCCGGCCTTGATACTGCGTTGAAGTGGATGGAGTGTCAGCCTGACTGTGATCACATGCAACTTCTCACTGTCAAGCGGAAGCGCGACTTGCCTGTTCGAAAACTGATGAAGACTGTCAAACAGCTTACTTTGATCGAGATGTTCAGCAAGCAATATGACTTTCATTTACAGTACAGTACGATACGTACATACTGTACAGCACTTGTAAGTACGCTTAACATGTAAAAGTGTTGCCTTTTCATTTAATTAATTAAAAGATATTTTTCTTTAAAAATAGTTTTTTTCTCCCATACAGACAGTAATTAAATAAAATAGACCCTTTTTTCGGAAGAAATCCAACTATCTGAATTTTTGGTTATCCGAATGGGGTCCGGTCCCAATTGATTCGGATAATTGGAGTTCTACTGTATTTGTTTGCTGATCTAAAAACCTGTCCAAGCGTATATCACAGAGTCATTTTATGCGGGTTTCTATAGTTTGGGAAAAAGTGCATACATAAACATGTGTCTTAGACACATGTCGCTACTCTGAAAAATAGAGTGCTCTAGCTCTCAAGAGAAAAATCAAAAGAGTCGCTGCAAGATTTGTAGTATGTTGTGTGCATGTCATCACCATGTTGTAATATGAGGCTAACGAAAAAGACAGGCTACCGCGGTGCATTCCACTTATCTTTTTTTACAGACCGCTAGAGTGACGTGTTGCTCTTTTCGTACACCTCCATTGGTGCATTCGAGCATCACGTGACTCCGGCGGTCTGTAAAAAAAGATACTCCTAAAGCACCGCGGTAGCCTTTCTTTTTCGTTAGCCTCGGTTGTAATATCTGTGTTATTTGCGACATTTTCCGACTAAAAAAAAAAAAAAAAACTAAGTGTGGAATAAGCGCACAATCACTTCAAAAATGTCGCAAAACGAAGTTCGAATGATGATTTGTTAGATGAAAGTTACGTAGATATATAGTTAAAATTATAATTTCTGTTAATAAAAAATATAATTTCAAATGATTTATTTTTCTGTAAAAATAAAAATATTTTACAATTAACTGTATTTTATTACTTGTCAATGTGTATGCTACTTAAGAGAAATAATACACTGGCGGAAAAAAAATCCCAACACCAAGAAAGACTTGTGTTAGATAAACGCAATTTGGTAGGCGTGTTTATACATCTGAAAGATGACATCGATTCAAATTTCGCACTTTGCGCATAAGTGTGGTGCTAGTAGCGCCACTCAGAACTTGCAAATCAAGTTAGCTTTAAATGCGTGCTGTAAAGTTCGTGAGCATTATTTATCTTCGAAATTTGACGTATTGAGTTGATGTTAGCCAAAAATGCCTTTAAGAAGACGAAGAAGCCATTATCAACAACTCACCGAAGTTGAACGAGGTAGTATAATAGGCTACGAGAAGCTGGATTATCTTTCATCGATGATGCAGAAAGACTTGGCCGGAATGTATCAACTGTGCATGGTTGTTGGGTGTAGTGGTCAAGGGATGGTACAGGCTCAAGGAGACCGGTTTCCGGGAGGCCACGTGGCACTACTGAGAGGGAAGACTGCCATAATGGGCGTATGGCTGTGTCGCATCTTACTGCGTCTGTGGAAGAAATCTGAGCTGCAGTTGATACCACAGTGACACAACGAACTGTTAGAAACCGGTTAATTCAAGAGAAGCTCCGAGGCAGGCGTTCTGTAGCATGCATTCTACTGACTCCAAGTCATTGTCGTTTGCGTCGCCAGTGGTGTCAAGCCAGAGCTCATTGGAGGACGGGATGTAGATCTGTTGTGTTTTCTAATGAAAGTAGGTTCTGCCTGTGTGCCAGTGATGGCCGTGTGTTGGTCAGAAGGAGGTCAGGGGAACGCCTACACCCAAACTGTCTGCGGCCTAGACACACTGGACCTACACCTGGAGTCATATTCTGGGGAGCAATTTCCTATGACAGCAGGAGCACTCTAGTGGTTATCCCAAACACACTGAATGCAAATTTGTACGTCAGTCTGGTAACTCAAACTGTAGTGCTGCCATTCATGAACAGCATTCAAGGGGGAGTTTTCTAACATCATAATGTTCACCCTCATAACGCTGTTGTAACGCAACGTGCTCTACAGAGTGTCGACATGTTACCTTGGCCTGCGAGATCACCAGATCTGTCTTCAATTGACCACGTATGGGATATCATTGGACGACAACTCCAGCATTATTCACAGCCAGCACTCACCGTCCCATTATTGACACAACAAGTACAACAAGCATGGAACTCTATACCACAAAGTGACATTCGGCACCTGTATGACACAATGCATGCACGTTTGCAGGTTTGCATTAAAAATTCTGGAGGTTACACCGGCTATTAATGTAACAGCATTTCGCCTTTGAAATGCATTTTCTTGAGCTTAAATTAACCTGTGATCTTGAAAATCTAATCAATTAAACATGTTAACTAGAAAAATGCATTGTACAAATTTCATTACTCTACAATAATTTTTTCTTGGTGTTGGGTTTTTTCTTTTCGTCAGTGTATTATGTGACCCTTTACTACCCTACTCTTTTGCATAGGTTCTTATTGTGTAATTCAGCAAATATTTGTTGCACTTCTCAAAGATGCTTCAGTGAATATATTTTAGAATATTGAAAACGCTAAAACTCTTAAAAATATTAAATCTTTGAAAAAATATATATATATTAAAGAGTGATTATTTTAAAACAAAATTAATGAAAATCTTAATAGTTGTTAAATATGGAATATTTTCAAAGAGACAACTTTCAATTCATTTTTCTAAATATGTGATTTTGGGGCATTGGGCGCGCAAGGTAGTTAAAAACGTTTCCGATATTTTTTCATGAAATTTTCAGGCTATATAGTATATGGTAGGCTCAATAAAGCGATCCTAAATTTTCATCTTTTTTCTGTTGAAAACATATTTTTTTCTTGGTGCTATATTGTTAAACTTTTAAACATTTGTATAAGCAAGATTCAGTTTTGTTCTAAAAGCATAAAAAATGCTATAAAGAAACACTTTTAAAAAATTCAGTGTTAAGCACAAGACTCTCAGATATAATTATATACCAAAAATTTTGTTTTACATGCAGAAATTCTTTTGTAATCATGCGCGCAACCTGTGCTTCCAATTATTTGCTCGACAAATATAAAAACCCCTATAACAACTAATTGTTTCTATCATGATCTGAATAAAATATGAAATGATAGAAGAAACATGTGTCTATTACCACCTTCAAATTTGTGTTTTGTAATGCATACTTTTTAAGACATAAAATGACAGAAATGGTAACTTTTTTCGACATTTTAAAAGCCCTTAATTGATTTTTGTAAAGTTATTATTATTATTATTATATAGTTATTTTTTATGTTTTTTTTAAAAAAAGAGTCTTTATTGGCTAGCGTCTGTTCGATATACTGCCAGTCATTTACATGATATATTTTTATTCGAAACTAAAAAATAATATAATAATACCCATTATGAATTATTATTATCCTATTTAAGAATACCTATAAGAAACAAATAATTTGAAAAGAAGAAAACAAAGAAATTACCAGTTTATTAGAAAAACTTAATTATGTTTAACGCATCGTCACTATTTTATGACAAGTATGAAAAAAAAAGTACAAAATACTGCTGAGTTTAAGAGTGTTCTAGAAGACGATAAAAAAAAAGAATCGAGAATATTTTTTAAGTATATTTTCAATGGAGCTAAAAAAAAAATTATAAGTCGTCACACAAAAGCTTCTCTAAGTAAATGCCAGGAAGCAGGACAATAGTCAGTTCCTGTCTTACAGTATCTTAAACCGTAATTATTTCTTTCATTAAAATCTTCATTGAATAATTAAGTAAATGCGATATGCCTTTTTCTTTTCCGTTGTATTAATCTTTTAGTTTAATGATTTAATCATTCACGATTTCTTCTGTTTCCTGTTCCTATGAGAGTTAAACAAAAAACTGTTTGAGGAAGGCAGTATAAAAAAAGATACATTCTTCAAATTTTATTTTATTCTTTTTTACGGAACGTAACATGGATAAAAAAAAAAGAGCGAGAACAATTTCTATTGGAATATAGAAAATGTAAAAAAAGATTTGCGTAAGCGGTAGTTGAAATGTGTCGTTTTCTTTAAGTGATTTTTATCTCAAAATGTGCCTTAATTGTTAATATGTATCTGATTTTTTGATTTATCATTCAATGGAAAAATTGTCACATCTGAAAGTTTTAAATAAAATTTATATGTAAAAACAGCATGTTTGGTATGCGAAAACGGCTTTTGTAATTTAAAGAATTAGAAGAAAATGGTATAATTCATTCTATTTATTTTATAATTTTAAAAAAGGGATAAAGAAATGAAAAGTGTATAGAGAATGCTATTTTTAAAGAGTTTTTGAATAGTGTAGCTATTTAACAACAGAAATCAATAATTGTTAAATATAACCGCACTGAAAATCTTTAGTAAAATTGTAAAACTTTCTTTTGTAGCAAAAAGTAGCTCCAACATCCCATGAGTTTTATTGTAATGCAATTGTTTTTGTATTTTTTTCACCGTAAATATGTTGAAAGCAAGTAGTGAAGAACATTTCTTTCAATCTTACAAAACAGAAAAAAAACAATCCGCCACTTTGCATGCAGAATTATTCAAAAAAAGTTAGGGGAAGTACACTTGCGTCAATATATGCAGGTCAGAAAATCGGGCTTCTGTATAGGAAAAAGTGTCTTGCCGCTGATATTATTATTTTTTAAATGTTCAATGTTCTTTTTTTAAGTTTTACTTCAAGGGCAAGTCCTGGTCTAGCTTGGTAAATTAATAAGACATTTTTAGGATTTTGTTTTATTATTTATATAAAAAACTGAAGACGATCGAAATCTGGCGTCTTTATATTTTATTTTGTTTGCATTAAGTATGCAAAAAATTATATAATTATTTAATACATTAATATACTTAAGCAATAAAGATGTACTTCACAGTAGTCACAAAAAATATTCTTTTCAGATGGTGGGACGTCTAGCTCCACAGCAATTATTCGCAAAATTAAACAAAAAATGTATTAAATAGGTAAGACAGTAAATCTAAGAAAGTTGTTAAAAAATTTCATTTTTCTGGCATTTAAAAAAACAAACTTTACTGTAATAAAGGTTTTTTTCTTCAATTCTACATGCTTAAAAATAGTAAATTTGAAGAAAAGAACATTGCATTCCAACAAAATATATATTTTGTAAACTATATATATATTTTTTCAATCTATTAATTTTTACGATATTTATCCCATTAAAGCCAAAAGTAATGTTTCGAGAACATTGCGTTTAAAGTTAAAGTGTTGGCATAAAAATTGCTCAAAAAGTTGTATAAAAGTTAATAGAAACTTCATGTACCTGACTAAGTAAGCGTTTGTTCAATTGTTTTATATTTGAGGATACGTTGAAAAAACATTTCTATTTTTAAACGCTACGTTAAAAAAATATATTTACGTCTACTTGTACAAGAAATATGATTTCTTCTCCCTTTTTTTGCTATTTTCGCTCGGAACCTTTAACATAAAAAATAAAAGTAGTTCTTATCGTCCGAATTCTCTGAAATTTCAATCTGTTATAAATATAATTGTATCCAAGCCCTCTTTAATCTTTCCTGAAAAAATATACATATATTGTGCATATATACGCATACATATGCATATATTACAAAATATGCATTATGCAAAAATATGCATACTTATATTATAAAAATATGCATGGATGCAAAATAGGCCTGAAAAAATATGCATGTATATGCATTATTATGTATAGACATATAATGAATATATGTCATGAGGCATATATGAAAAAATAGGCATATCCTGAAAAATATGCATAAAAATATGCTTATATATATATATATATATATATAAATATGCAAAAATGTGCATATATGCACAATTCGCATATCCTGAAAAATTATGCAAAATATGCATATATATGCATATAATAGTACTGGAAACATGAGCCGAAGTCGCGCGAAAACAGCCAGAGTTTTAGCGTTTTCATCGAAATTTTCTCAAATTTTATTTTTTCAAATACTTTATTACACTCATCCGAGCGTTCCAAAATGTAACTCCGGTCTGCCGAAAGGCTCTAAAGAGATTGTGCCGAAATACTGACGTTTAGTTCTTTTAGCATAGAAAAAAGATCGTCTTTGACAGGCGTAAAGTGTACTTCAGTCGAAAATTTTTTCGAAATGCTTAAAATTTGTATTTTTCAAAACCGATTGCCCCGTCGAAGAGAACAAGGTCTGAACTTTAAATAGGTATTTTGTTTTGAATCGGTACTTCTGAAATCGAACCACAGAGGAACGTTGACGAAAGGGAGAAAAAGTCAACCACGAAAACAACCCTCTTTGGATTTTTTTTCAAAGGGTTAACAGCAGTATTTTTTTGAACTAATTGCGGCTTTTAATACGTATAAATGCGAAATTTAAGAATATGTCCATTTTTTCGTATTCCGAAGGGCTCCACCAACAGCCGTTAAGACAAACGGTCAAAAAAAAGCAGCATTTGGTGCCTCTCTTCTATGCGCTCCAGAAAGCCAGGACCGAGCATGACACGCGCTGCTTTATAATCTTGCAAAAACAGATAGCTTTTATGTTGAGTTTTTAATTAGTATCTCGGCGAATCATTAAAAAATAAAAATTCTGAGCCTCAGATGCATTAGGACTTGCCTTCGAGTATCCTCATACACATTTTCAAACCTCTGTGAGTGGTAGATTTCCCTAACCATCGCCGACAGGCAGACACACACACAGAGTGATACTTTCTTTTATTAGTATAGATTTAAAATAAAAAGATTTTTTAAAATATTTTCTTTTCAAGATAGGTTTTTAGATAGGCATACTAGTTAAAATTCTTCCAAGGATATAACAACATTTATTTTCGTTATAGATATTATTCGGAACATAAGAACTTATTTCTCGTAAATGCAGCATTGAGCCCTATTCTTGATATTTTTTTAAACAGTTGCAAATTTGCAATTGAAGAAAAACCAATAATATGTTTCTTAAATCTTTTTCACTGCAGTTCTCTGACATTTCATATTAAAAATATTTAAATTCAAACACTGAAATAAATTTTGAAGGAAATGCAACCTTATGACACTAAGCTTAATTGCATAGTAAACTTCAGAACTATAGAATGTTGCCTTAGAAAATAGTTTTGTTAGCTCGTAGAATTTTGATATAACTTTACTGAAAAATTTTTGAGGCACACCTGAGAACTTCTCACGGCGTACCAGTATGTCGAAGCACAACAGTTGAGAACCACTGATCTAAAAATAAGTGTGTGCAAGCTTCTATTTTGAATATATTATAAATTTTTATTATCAGACAAATTTTTGACAGTGTTAGACGTCAGATTTATTACTGCTGTATGCTAGTTTTAATGCATGACAAAAGCAAAATTATTATTAGTACGCAAAATTCTATAGGTTATTCTTCGAATATTTTATTTTACAATAAAATAAATCAGAAAGTTACACTTTTGTAAACGGGTGACGTCATTTTTATATATTTTTTTTTGTAATTTGTACATTCCACTTAAAAGTTTAATAAAAATTTTCAAAGAGTTTCCCAGTTACAGTGATTTCTTTGGATTTTCTTTGAATATGAGTATATAGGAATACTATATCTCAGAAGTTTGTGAAATACCGACTTAGAATTATTGAAACATAAAATTTTAAAATTCTAAGTAAATAATTTAATGTTAGTTTAAATAGGTAATTCGAGGAAATTATATTTTTACGAACAAATATATGTAGTTCGCACGTTTTTATGTGAGTTTTTTTTTTCAAAATGTAATTTTTTAATTCCTGAAGTCGATCCCGATATTTAAGGAGCCAGATGACTGGTGTTCTACTTAAAGGGTTTAGTTTCACTTCATATTTTTATTAAAAATTTGGTCTATATAGTTCATTACAGCAAGCGGTGCACCAGGTGGCATGCCACTTTATTAAAAGACGTAATTCTCACCTGATAATGTACTTTTCTTTCTACCTTTAAGTATTTATTATCAAAAAGAAATAAAGAAGTCTTAGCATCAATGGTTGATTAAAACTTCCGTAATTTTTGTACAAGAAAATATACTATATTTAGGATAATAGTGCTGTAAAGCAGACTATATTGGTGTCATTCACTGAACTTACACTGAGAAAAATGGCACTTTCAAATCTGAGTAAATCGATGTTTTCATTTTGTTATGAAACTTTTTGTTTCAAATAGGACGACCCAATACTTTCAATTCTGAAATACCAGAAATACTCAGAATGTTGAAACATGGACATACTCAAAACTGAGCACACAGAGGCCAGTTCATACTCATTTTTGAAGCATGGACATACTCAAATATGAGCGCATGATGTTTTATTCTTGAGTGTGTGCATGTTTTCAGAAATGAGTATCATGCATGTTTCAAACTTGAGTAATTTTCATTCGGTGCCATTTTGACTATCATACTCAGATTTGAGTATTTTTTGCTCAGATTTAAAACTGTCATTTTTTGAGTTGAATTGTTCTAGATGTGGAACATGGCTAGTAATATAAAAATGCAGGGCTCGTGGAAAATAAATATATTATTTATTGGCATGTATCATCTACCATATAAAACGTTGTGAAGGTGAGTAACAGTTTTGTAGTCTAAATCCTATCATTAATACTACTTAATACCATACTTGCTTAAACTTTTTAAAAAATACAAAAATACTATAGTTTTAAAAGTAAATAAATAAATAAAAAATAAATAAATAAACGAATAATTTCTAGTTAATTACAAGTGAAAATACACATATCGTACGAATTCAAATAATTTAATCACACAAAGTACTGTGCTATGCGAAACAATGAAAAGAAGAATAAAATAGCGTTAGAAAAGAAAATGAACTGAAAATGTGAACATATTTTTATTTTGTATCTTCAACAATTATGTATGACCTAGTATATCTCTGGAAGACAATTAAAGAAATGACATACATAACTTATTTCTTCCAATTGATCCAAATTTAATAAGTGAATCCTTTTAACAGAAATGTCAACATTGGAACTAATAATTAGCAGTCAATTTTAGTTTTTAAGAGTGGCGACAGCGTTTAAGATTTTAATTAAAAACTCACAAGTGTTAATGTAGTGATTTTTAGCTGTGATTTAGTTTTGCAAAATTTTCGTCTTAATTTTATTTTTTCGAAATAAGTGATTGAAATGCACATGATTTTTAAACTGTTGAAACAAGAAGTAGTTGCTTTGCAAATATCCAATGCTTATTTATGTCACATGTAATTTGTTAAGTGCATCATTTAAAAAAGAGATAAATAAGTTTCGTTATTTTTTTCACTAGATTTATTTTTCCATTTAAATTATTTAATTTATCGCTAATTGTGTTGCCAACAATAATCTGATATTTATATTGAAGTTAAAATATCATGAAACATCTTATTCATTTCTATAGCATCACAAGTAACATTCTTATAAAAAATAATTCTAATATATGTTTTTAACATAAATGTAGACAATTTTAGGAAATAAGAAAAAGAAATTGCCATAATATGCACAATATACACACTATATTCAAAATAGATTAGGAATTATTTAGACTAGAGTTATTATTTAAATATTATACACTTTTCTATAAACAAAAATTTTAAAAATATGTAAAAAAAATATTTGTATTTATGTATGTTTTGATAACTAGAATAAGAATTGTAATGTAACTGAAAATGTGCTTTTGTTTTAGCTTTGTCTCTTCAACACTTACGTATTATTAACCTTATATTGCACGAAATTATCTTTTGGAAGTATGCCTTTAATATCCATATTAAGGTTTAGAATCCAGAAAATTAAAAAAAAAGTAATTATTCACTTTATTTAATTTTTATATTTTGCCGGAATGCTTAATTTGCGCCGGAGCACATCGGAGCTCAGCTCCGGTACTTCTTTGATTTTAGTGAATATGTAAATAACGGTCGCAATTTACCAGAGCTCATAAATACTGCGCTCCGAAGCCCTCCAAACAACGCTGTGTGTTGTGTTTTGCTAGTTGATACAAAAAAATCCTTGACGAGCAGGATTTTCTGAAAAATCCCTACTCCTGATTTTAATATTTTTGCTTTGTTCATTTATTAGATTTTATTATATATAAATGCATATAGATGTAGTAAAAAAAATATATTTTTTGTTTTGCTGAAGACGAAATTGCTTTAAATATTGAAAATAATTTATGAAATACAAATATGTAGAGGGTGCTAGAGAAATACACTACCGTTGATATTACTGCAGAATAACAGAGCTCTGGTACTTTTTTTTGATAGAGATTAAACACTGGCAGGGAGTACATAGCGCAACTATATTTATTACTAGTCCGTCAGAATAAAGTGTTTGAATTTTTAAAATAATTATATAGCATTGCATTATAAAAAGAAGTATCAAGTAATAAATTTAATCTTATCTGATTAATAGGATCATGTGGGGTAAAATAGTTATAAAAACAGCCCATTCTTTCAAGGTTTCTTTTTCTAACTATAAGAAATTGATAGTTATAGATTTTTAAATGTCTGTGGACAGAAGAATGTAAAAAAAAATTTTAATTTCAATAGCGAAGTTGCGGTATATTATGATTACACTTTACTGGCAACAGAGAGCACCACATGACAACAAATTCGCTTTAGCTGGAGTAAAATAGTTATATAAAAAGCCCATTTTTTCAAGCATTCTTTTTTTTATTTACAAGAAATTGAAGGTTATAAATTTTAAAATGCCTGTGTGCAGATGAGTGAAAAAATAATTAATATCAATAACGTAGCTGTGATATATTATGATTATACTTTACTCAACAGATGGCAAGAATTATGAAGTAATAATAAATTTGATCTTATCTGACTGATAAGATCGTGTGGGGGTAAAATTGTTATAAAAACAGCCCATTTTTTCAAGCATTCTTTTTTATTTATTTATAAGAAATTGGAGGGTTTAGATTTTTTAAATGCCTGTGTGCAGAGGAATGTAATAAAATATTTAGCATCGATAACGTCGCTGCGTTATGATTACACTTTACCGGCAACAGATGGAGCCACATGGCAACAACTTCGCTTTCGCTAGCTTTAAATTGGCATTTTAACAGAAAGTTGCATGGAGTTCGTTCAATTATTGCATCCATGGTCTATATTTTAATGAATCTCAATGGAATGATTCACATATTGTTTACTATCGCTATCGCTGATGGCTGGATAAAACGATTTTCAACACAAGATATATCGAAAAACATGGAAATTTCGATGTAGCTCATCACTCAAGATGTTTTTGTTTTTCACAGTATTTCTAAAAAGGTCAATCTTATGCAGCTTTACTGAAAAAAAAATTAAATCTCTGAAAATTAAAATAAAATGGCAGATTTTAACGAAAGATTATCGGGATCCAGATGAGTTCACTCCGGAAGTGTCATACACATAGCGCTATTATATATATAATAGTGGCAGCCTGGAACTGATTATTTTCTATTAAAGGTTAAATTTTAATTGTTTCATATACGTTTCACTGCGCAGTGTAGGATTAAACGACCTACGAAATCTCTCGAAGTCTGTTAAAGAAATGATATGTGGCATTTATTATTTCTTCCAATTAGCTGAAATTTTACAAAAACATCAAGATTGGAACTGCGCATAGGCAGTCAATTTTAATTTTTAAGAGTGGCGACAGTGTTTAAAATTTTAATTAAAAGCTCACAAATGCCAATTAAATGTCACGAAATGTCAAGATAATCTAAATAGTTAATTTTATTTCCATTAATAGCATGGTATTTATATTGAAAAGATGATATCTCGGAAATATTTATTATTTTCTGTAGGATAGCGTATTAACACTGAAAAAAAAAACTGTCAAATCTAATTCTAACAAAAATGCTGACTATTTTAGGAAATAATAAAAATCACGCCATTTTTGACACAATTAAACTATAAGCACAGATATTTGTTAGATAAAAAACCAATTTTAAGGTGATATATGTTCCTTCAGACCAAAGAGATTAGAATTTATTTAGATTATGGCTTTTAAATATATTAATACTTATGTAATACTAAACGACTTAGCAAGTTTCTGGAAGACAATTTAAAGAAATGACATGTAGGGCATATGATAGTAAGAAAAAAATTTGAACTGAAACTGAAAATGGGATCTTCTTTTTAATTCTTCAATATTTATGTACTATTAAAATGCTTATGATATCTCTGTTAAAGAAATGACATGTAGAGCATATGATAATAAGAAAAAAATTTGCACTGAAACTGAAAATGGGATCTTCTTTTCAATTCTTCAATACTTATGAACTATTAAAATGTCTATGATATCTCTGTTAAAGAAATGACACGTAGAGCATATGATAATAAGAAACAAATTTGCACTGAAACTGAAAATGGGATCTTCTTTTCAATTCTTCAATACTTATGTACTATTAAAATAACCAATGATATTTCTGTTTAAAAAAAATGACATGTAGAGCATATGATAGTAAGAAAAAAATTTGCACTGAAACTGAAAATGGGATCTCCTTTTTAATTCTTCAATACTTATGTACTATTAAAATGCCTGTAACATCTCTGTTAAAAAAATGACATGTAGAGCATATATGATAGTAAGAAAAAAAATTGCACTGAAACTCAAAATGGGATCTTCTTTTTAATTTGCCTCTTCAACACTTATGTACTATTAAAATACCTATGATATCTCTGTTAAACAAATGATAGGTAGCGCTGATTTCTTGCAATTGATCGAAATTTAATATGTGAACCCTTTGTAACAAAAACGTCAAGATTGGAACTAATCATTAGCAGTCAATTTTAATTTTTAAGAGTAGCGACAACGTTTAAAATTTTAATTAAAAGCTCTCAAGAGTCAAGGAACAAATATTTAGCAATGTTTAGTTTTATATTGTAGTGAATAAATTTTATTTACAGAAAAAAGCGATAAGAACTGTTGGAAAAAAATTGCTTCTTTGAAACAAATATCTAATGCCCATTTCTATAGTCTGGAATAAGTTAAGTGCATTAGCAAAATAATAATAATAATTTCGCTATTTAATGTTATCTAAATTTTAATTTTTAAAATGCTCCTTTTCCTAAAATGAAAATCAAGTTTCGTTACGTTTTTCATAAAACTGATTTCTCATTTTACATATTTAAAACTCTCATTATGTTGCGATCTATAAGCTGATATTTACGCTAAAAAGAAAATATCCCAAAACATTTTATTATTTTTTTTATAATACTACAAGTAACGTTCAAAAATAAAAAGTTGTAATGCATAATTTTAACGTAAATGCAGACAATTTTAGTAAGGTATCTGATGATAATACGGCCAATGCAGGTTATATGGCCAACCTTCAATAATGTTATTAATTTCACTGAAATCCAATGGATAGCGCTTGAATCTAGTCGCCGGAAGTCAGAAGAACATAGTTTAGTACCGCGTTGCCTGCAATCTTTGATCCCGTGCACGGGAGGGCAGTCATTGTTGGTTCTTTGTTAGTTGTGTTGGCATATTAGAATTTTGTCTCTGGTAAGTTTGTTTCTTTTCTTATTTAAACAAAGTATTTGCATTTACTGTTATACATAATAATTTAGAGGGTTTAATGCTCTTTTTAACTGTATAAACGAATTTCAATATCGGAGTGCGCAGACAGCATTACGAGCACTTATATAAAATTGGTTTTTGTTGGCGATATGGCCAAATGGGCGAAAAAGCTGTAGATATGAGATTATGTGTTGTTTGCCCTAATTAAGTGCATGATAAATGTGTCACCCTGACCAGTTAAGATACTAAAGTTTTCATTTGCTCTACGCGTTAAAAAACAAATTAAAAATACTTTTTTGCGTAAATTTATTTTAAGTTTTTTTTTTTTTAAATTTTTGTCTAAATTTACTTTTTATTAATTTTCTATTATTTTTATAAATTTTCAAAAAATATATATATTTTTACTATTTGGTGTTTTTTCTGCATTAAAGATAGACCTATCCATTTCATGACACCTATGGGCATATTACCTAGCATTTTTTTAACAAACTGCAAAAGGTGTAAGTTTTGACTAATTGAAATTTTAAAATATTTTTGCAGTGCTAAAAAGGGCCCACTTTCTTAGTCAATTATTATTATTATTTTAAATCTGTTATTACTACTGTTTAAAAATGTCTAATCTTAGGGTGGCCATATTACCTGCAGATACCTTACATAATAAAAGCATTTTACATTATTAAATTAAAAAGAACACTATAGTCGAAACAGAAGAGAGGAAATATTTATATTCGATCTCTTTTTTAAATATGAGCATAAAACAGTTTTTAAACAAAAAAAAAAAAATAAATATTTAGAAAAACAATTATATTTATATATATAAAAAAAATCTGGACTTAAATATGCTATGATACAAAGAAAATATCTTTAATGAAATTCAAACTGGAAAATTATATTTCACTGCTTCTCTTCAACATTTATGTATTACTAAACGACCTAGCATTTATCTCGAAAACGGTTGAAGAAATGATATGTATCTCTAATTTCTTCCAATTAATCGGAATTTAATAAGTGAAACTTTTAACACAAACGCCAATATTGGAACTAAGCATTAGCAGTCAATTTTAATTTTAAGAGAGAAGATTGAGCTTAAGATTTTAATTAAAAGCTCACAAATGTCAATGAAAGGATCCTTAGCTCTGATTTAGTTTTGTTAATTCTCTTCAAAATTTTATTTTCGCAAAATAGATTGCAGGATTTGAGTATGTGTCACTCCTAAAGTGTTGAAAAGAATTACTGCTTTGAAATAAATATCCGATGCTCATTTGAATCGACTGAAATCAGTTACTTGCTTTACTTTAAAAAATAAATTTATTATTTTTGTCTAAGTTTAAATTTATAAATGCACTACAACACAAAATGCTCTAATACTCTCTCTCTCTCTCCCACACACACACAGCAATAGAAAAAATAAACTGAATAATTGCAATTTCCATAGCAAAAGAAACACACACACACACACACACACACACACATATATATATATATATATATATATATATATATATATAATATTTCACATTAATGTTCTAAAATTTCAATGCTCTTACTTTTTAAAGGGATAACTAAGTTAAATTATTTTTTTTTCATTAGCATTTTAAATATTTAATGTTTTAGTACCAGATATTTACATTAAAAAAAAAAAAAAGTTTACGAAAAATTTTGCTCATTTCCATAATAATAGAAACAACACCTTGAAAATGAAAACTGCATTTTTGAATGTATAATTCCGGCAAAATACCCTGCAAATTTTAAAAAATAAGAAAGATCATACCAATTTTGATGCAATTAAATTTAAAGTACAAAAATGAATTAAAAAATGACTTTTTTTGCTGTTCTGTTTGTATGTTTCTTCGATCAATATATGTAGATTAAGATTTATTTAGATTAGAGATCTTTATTAAATATTATAAAACGGCCAACACACATTTTTTATTTACAAAAAAAAATTATAATTACGTAGGACAAAACCTTATTTTTATAAAAAGTAATCTGAATTTACTTATGTTATAAAAGTATGCAAATTCTCTATAGAAAGTAAGAGTTTTATTTTACTTTGTCACTTCAACACATATGTATTATTAAATGCCCCAGAATTTCTCTCGGATATTGTTAAAGAAATGATATGTAGTGCTTATTTCTTCCAATTGATTGAAATTTAATAAGTAACCATTCTTAAGAGAATTGTCTATCTTCTTAACAGAAACGTCAAGATAGGAACTAAGCATTAGCAGCCAATTCTCCTTTTTAAGAGTGAGGAAAACGTTTAAGATTTTAATTAAAAGCTCACAAGTGTCAAGAATGGGATCTTTAGTACTGATTTAGTTTTGTAAAGTCCATTCAAATTTTAGTTTTGCTAAGTTAGTGATAAAATTGATGAATACTAAACGTATGTATGAATACTAAACGTTTGTAAAAAGAATGCACTGCTTTCGAATAAACATCTAATGTTCATTTGTATGGCCTGTAATAGAAGAGTCAAGTGCATTAGTTAAAAAAATAATTTCGTTAGTTAATGTTATCTCAATATGAATTTATAAATGTCCTTTGCTAGGGTGTAACCCTTCATTTTACTCGTGTTTCGAAAATTTTTACCCGCCAAAACAGCGATTCTGTGATGATTATCTAACGTGCTACGTGCTACGGAACAGTAAGCAAAGTGTTATTGTGTTTTAAAGTGCATTATATCCTGTGCATTATAATGCTATATTACTTTGCCCCCGGGCAATTACGGGCTGCACAAAATGATGGACATGGATCTTTTTTTTTTTACGGGGTATGACTGGAATCTCTGCTGCCGGCCTCTGCCCGTAATTTTGCTGCAATTTTTTTTACAGTGTACTTTTAAAAATTAATATATTTTTTTCTCTTTAAAATTGTGTTCGATTGTATTTAGGAACTGTTTCTTAAGTAATAAAATAGTGTCAGCAAAAATCTTTTAAATTTTAAGTACCCAAAAAAAAAATTTTAAATTTTAAATAGGCAGGGCAATGGCAAAGACGGACAGGGGAATGACACATAGAAATATAACAAGAGGAATAACAGGGTAAATACGACAGGGGAATGACAAAATGTAAGGTTAGCTACTTTACTATCATTAAAAATAAATGTACAACGTGAAATAGTACAAATTAAAAAAAATATATATTGGCAAACAGCTGTTTCGGAGCCCCTAAAGTTCCATCATCAGTGCCAATTCATGATGGTGGATCACTGATGATGGAGCTTTAGGGGATCAGAAACAGCTGCTTGCCAATATATATTTTTTAATTTGTGCTATTTTAGTTGTACATTTATTTTTAATATAACGGCACAAAGTTTAATCCACCTTTTTAGACTTTACTATCATATCTATATACATAAACATGAATTCCACTAAAAGATAACTTAAAGATAAAAATTCAATACAAATAAGGCTTAATCGTTGATCGGGCTTTCATTACAAAATTAAGGCAAATAAAAGAGACAGATGTAATGGCAGTCAATAAAAATACTTACCAAGATATGACTGGAAACCTTTAAGCTTTACTTGTTCATACTTGTTTCTGCAAAAACAATAACTTTGTAAGGGATCGACTACTCTCGTCACTTGAGTAGGCGATGTTTGAATGAGATCGTAATTTTTTGTCCAATAACCGGCCATGTGCGTAAAAGATTTAGCAATGTTCTCTTTCTCTAACTTTCGAGGGATGTCTGAATCTCGGAAATTGTGAGTCGCCGTTTTCTTTCAGTTATGCAAATTTTCTGGAGCTGGTCGATCGATACTGTGAAGTATATAAGCAGCGAATTTTCATTTCAGAACAGAGCTCAGGGGAGCTAGAGCAGACTTAGCTTGGGAGATTTAATATTGAGATTTAGATTGAGACTTAGATAGATTTAGATTTAGCCTTGAGACCTCGCATCGAGTCTCAAGATTAATAATTGGCCTTAGCATTTCTATAGTGAAGTTCTATGCTGTTGTAAAGCTGATTTGAGCCTGCATCAGTGCTTATTTAATTTGAAATATAAAATTATTGGATCGTGAATTTGCTTCTGAATAGTTTAAGTTTAATTATCATATAGTTTTAATTTCTATACAGCTACGAGTCGTTAGCAAAAGCCTTTCGTTTTATTAATTTTTAGTTAAATCAAGTGGAGCTCGCTCAACTTCCCTACCGTTTTGTTTTAATAAACCGGTTTTGGTTTTAAAAATAGACTTGTTATTTGTCTCTGCTCTACCGCACGGCCTGACATCAAAGATGGCCGTCACAACTTAAGATAGCTTTTATAATGATGCCACTGTTCACAGGTGGAATTTTGGGGTAATATGGCTGTTGTCAGATGTTAGAATTCTTATTTTCATTTTATAACAGGAAAATGACAACTAAACAAAAGGTCATTTTTATTATTTTGTCAGAAAAATACAAACCATGATAAGCCATTACTTTTTAAATTTTTAGTATTATATGATAGTTTTAAATAATTTAAGTAACAAATTTCTTGCAAATGTATTTGGATGGTCCACTTTTAAGAACCATTTCTGTTGTAAGGACGAGGCAAGAACACACAGGGGAATGCCATTTATCACATTAATAAATTTATTAAACTGACTTAATAGGATATTTGCATTAAAAAATATTAGAACAATTTTTATTCGATTAATCATTGAGTAGTGATGTAAGAGAAAACTATTATATATATTTCTAAAAAAAAATGGCAGACAATTTTTGGAAATAAAAATTACACATTTTTTGACACAATTAATTTAAAAGTACAGAATTATATTTTAAAAAAAGGTTGTTTCCGGAAGATTTTGGTATATTTTTTCAGTCGGAATAGGTTATAATGTACAAGGTGGCCAAATTTAATCTCACAGTATTCAGCGTGTACGGTAGCGCGATCTTAGAGTGAGAATAAATCCAAATTGTGTAATATGATTAAACAAGATAAAGAAATCTTCCAAAAAAAGTTTCAAAAGTCTCCGCTGGGGAGTATGTGGCGCTGTTTTTCGTGGAATCCTTCGTCCCCTGTCTTTTTTAATCATACTACAGAATTTGGCTACGTTCTTACACTCCATGGTCTCTTTAATGTGGCCGCACAAGGATGGCCACCTCAATGTGATCATAATTAAACTCAACGTATTCTGTAAAGCGATCTAATTGCGTAAATGGAGCCAAATTTTGAACGATGATTAAACAAGACGGGGAACGAAGGATTCCGTGAAAAAAAATCTACATATCTCCCTAGCGGTGCCTTTTGGAACATCCTTCGTCCCCCATCTAGTTTAATCATCCTACAAAATTTCACTCCATTCTCGCAATTAGGTCGGGACGCTGTTTTTTAGTGGAATCCATCATACCCTGTCTTTTTTTAATCATCCTACACAATTTGGTCCCGTTCTCTCACCCCTCTCACCCCCTGGCCTCTTCAATGTGGACTCTCAAGGATGACAACCTCAATGTGGCCATAATTTAAGTTGGCAGTTCTCAGCGTATTCTGTAGCGCGATCTAATTGCGTGATTGGAGACAAAGTTTGTAGGATGATTAAACAAAACGGAGAGCAAAGGGTTCCGCGGAAAAAAAGAGCCACATATTCCCTAGCGGTGACTTCTGGAACTGCTTTTTCCCCTCTGAATCCTTTGACCCCCGCATCTGCTTTAATCATGCTACAAAAATTCGCTCCATTCTCGTAATTAGATCGCGCTACAGAACACGCTGAGTACTGTCCGTTTAATTATGGCCGCCTTGTATTTAGATAAAATATGTGTTTTAATTATCGTAGAAGAACAAACAAAATGATATTTTGCAAACCAATTATAAGTAATACTTAGAACAGAAACTGACGTTTATTAAAAGTAACCTACATTTATACATGTAGTGATATTAAGAAAAAACCTCAATGAAACTGAAATTAATTTCATTCACTTTGTCTTTTCAACACTTACATATAAGTAAACGATTTTGCATTTTTCTTGACGATTTAAAGAAATGACATGTAGTGCTTATTTCTTCCAACTGATAGAAATTTAATAAGTGAACCCTTTTACTAGAAATGTCAATGTTGGGGCTAAGCATTAGCAGTCAATTTTAATTGTTAAGAATGGCGACTGGGCTTAAGATTTTATTTAAATGCTCACAAGTGTCAATTTGAAAGGATCGTTAGTTTTGATATAGTCTTCTAAAATCTCGTCGAAATTTTATTTTTGCGTAAAAAAGTGTTGAGATCGAAATGTGTATGGCTTCTAAACTGTTAAAATAATATTGCTTTGAAATAAACATTCAATGCTTATTTCTATCATCTGTAGAGTTATCTGCATTATTTAAAATAATACTATTTTTTTTTAACTGGTGTTAAATAAATTGGAATTTATTAATGCTCGATTTTCTAAAGCGATAATTAAGTTTCATTAATTTTTATTTTTATTTATTTCTTCTTTTTATTTGAGTACGAGAGTTTCAGAACTCGCCTTATCTAGAAAATCAAATTTTGGGTAATCGCAAAAAACCTCTAACTGCATCCATTGCTTTTCATTATAAACCAAGATTTAACAATACTAGAAATACATGCAGAAACTAGTTTTTTTTGCGTATTGTAATATTTTGTCGGTTCAGATTTACCAATAGAATAGTTTGATAGAGAAAACACGATTTCTTTTCTTTTCTTTTTCTTTTTCTTTCTTTTTTTTTTTTTTTTTTTTCGATAAGGCGAGTTTTGAAACTTATGTCCTCATTTGCACTGGTGGACAAAACTTAAGGACCAAGAAGAAATGGACATGTAAATGAAATTCTACGCGTGATTGTGGATCAAGAGGTAAACAATAGTATCGACATTATGTTCAACAGGATTTAATGAAAAAAATAGTTGAAAGGTTGTATACAGGGTGTTATAACAGGTTGTTTTCCTGAGACATGCATATTGTCCAAATACATGACTGTACAAAGAAAGCAAAATACTTACAATAAACAATCATCAGTGCCCTGTGAGTAAGGGATGTGGCCACTGTGTAATACGAGGCAACTTTTAGCAGGCGTGGTATAGTCAGAACAACATGATACAGTAACTGTTGAGGCAAGTTGCCCCATTCCTCTTTCACTGCATGGATGAGGGTTTCCTTGTTTGAGGGAGGAAATTGTCGAGCAGGAATACGTCTCCCCAAGGCACCCTATACATTTTGAATGGGGTTCAGGTCAGGGGAACATTCTGTCTAGGCTATGCGATGGATATCTTCATCGTCAAGACAAACTTGTACAGCCTGTGTGCGATGACAAGTTACGTTATCATCCATAAAACGAAACTTTTCGCCGACAGCACCTCGAAAAACTCAAACATGTGGAAACAGAACGTATTCAATGTACTGTTACCTATCATGGACCCTTGGTCAAGTACATAGAAATCCGTGCGACCATTGACCATAATGTCTACTCACACCATGATACTGGAAGTCGCATATCGATCACTTTCCAGAATATTTTCGCGACAGTAAGCACTTCCAACCTCGCGCCATATCAGTTTAAGTCTACAATCAGACGATAGACTGAATCTACTCTCATCTGAGGACAGCTAAGTAGACCAGTCGTCATCAGTTTAATTGTGATGCATACAGCACAGTAGTTAACGGGCACTATGGTGACGTCTCGAGAGTAGGACACATACAATAGGTCTTCGAGTGTATAGTCCACCTTTTTCCAAACGTCTTGCAACAATTTTCCGGGATATTTGAGTTCCTGTGGCAACACAAAGTTGATTTGTTAATTGACCAGCTGTGATGCGTTGGTGACTTTTTGCCGAATTAACAATACACCGATCTTCTTGGGATATTGTACTGCTAGGAGGACCTCTTCCCGTGCACCTGGTGTACATTCCACTCGTTTGAAAGGATAACCATAGCCTAGAAATGATACTGTGCACGATGTTAAATTTAAGGGCAGAATCTCTCATTTGGCGCGCTTCTTACAGCTTTTCGATTATTCTTCTTCGAGGAAAATCATCTAAATGATGCCTGGAAGACGTGTTCAAAATTTCAATGTTCTAACTTCACTCCTTCTACTTCGATTTTTACATCTAACGACAGCTCACAGCACGGGCCGATTGCCTGAAATCTCTGCAGTCACGTGACCGGCAAATGTGCAGAAATACAAAATTTGCCAAGTTTAACAAAACAGAGTACACTCCGCATTCATACGAATTTACAGACGTAGCTGCGGTCATATTTCTAACTGTAATCGTTAAAAATAACAGTGGTCCTTAAGTTTTATCCACCAGTGTATTTAAATATTTTATTTTATTGCCATTAATAGCATGATATTTACATCGAAATTAAATTATCTCGGAAATCTTTATATAGAAATAGAGTAGTAGCGCTAGTAAAAGAACTGTAAAATCTAATTCTTACAAAAATGCTAACTATTTTAGGAAATAATAAAAATCACGCCATTTTTGAAAGAATTAAATTAAAATTACAGATATTTGTTTTACAAAAGACTGATTTTGGTGTTGCATGTTCCTTCAGGTGAAATAGATTAGAATTTATTTAGATTACGTCTTTTAAATATTATAGCACTTGTGTATTACTATACAACTTAGCAAGTTTCTTGAAGGCAATTTGAAGAAATGACATACATAGCATATGATAGTAATAAAAAAAATAGCACTGAACTGGAAATGTAACTTCCATTTCATCCCTTCAACACATATGTATTATTAAACGACCTAGAATATCTTTCGAATACTGTTAAAGAAATGATATGCAGCACTTATTTCTTAGAATTGATCGAAATTTAATAATTGAACACTTTCAACAGAAAATTTAAGACTGGAACTAAGCATCAACAGTCAATTTTAATTTTTAAGAATGGCGACAGCGCTTAAAATTTTAATTAAAAGCTCACAAGTGTCACGGAAGGAATCTTTTGCTCTGATTTAGTTTTGCAAAGTCTCGTCTAAATTTTATTTTAGCGAATAAAATGATAAGATTGAAATGCGTGCGGCTTCTGCATCGTTGGAAAAAGAATTTGTTGCTTTTGAAATAAATATTCGATGATTGTTTCTATAATTTGTAATGCGTTATCTACATGCTTTTTAAAATAAGAATTTTGTTAGTGTCTCTCTATTCTAAAAGAAAGTAACTAATGCTGCTGCTGTTGCTGTCGTAATTGAATTTATTTTGACCGGGACTCCTTCTCGGCTTATATTAAAAACAACATTGCATGTAAAAATATGAAAACTCTGTAGTGTTATAGAGAAATGTATAATAAACACGCTGAAGTAGACAGTTTTTAAAGTTTTAAGACAGTTTTAAGATTTATTTTAAGCACAACAAAATCGGTGTAAAGGGTTCAGTTAAAAATGTTTTATAGGATCAAAAACTGTGCCTGGCACTTTAACCATATTTTACAGACACAAACCGGAATAAATTGCGATGGGAAGTGTCCAAGCTCTTTCTAAATTTGCCTAATTTTTTAATATTTTTCCATTTTTTTATTTAAAATTTCATTATCTGGATAGAGATTTAATTCATATTTCGAAACAGTCATTTTGTTTTTTACCTACTGATGCCAGATTTTAAAAGAGAGCAAATAATAATATTTCCAAATATTTTACAATTGAAAATATAATTGTGCTTGAATATTAAAAGAGAAAGAGAACTTTAAAATAATTAAATTATTACGTGCGAAAAACATTTAATGGTGCTAATTATAACAATATAATAATAAGATAATTCCTCACACCATACACCGCAAGCTTCCTAACTGACCACGGGCCCTTTAAATCTTACCTCCACAAATTTGGTTGTTATAATAGGTGTGAGTGTGGCGAGGTGGGATCTCCTACCCACGCCTACCACGAATTCACACTTTCTGCACGCTGGCATATTAAACGTCCAGCCACTCCCCCTAAGGGATGGCTACAAAATATTCTTTCTCGACCCACACTTCTGAACAAACACATCCACCAATACTTAGCACACATCTCCAACCTCACAAGCAAGTCTGTACCCAGAGCAACTCCCATTCCCTTGTATGGCATCGCCCCTTGTCGCGAGTAGAGTTATAGTGTTACTCTGGCGATGCCACAGCGCCCCTTGTCGCGAGAAAGCATGTTTCTGGCGCGCAACCCTCTAGCTTATTTGCTGTCTGATAACCAGGTGCTGTGCGGCACATGATTCTCAAACCAATTTCATGAAACGCGGCACCTCGCTGCCCCGTGTTGCGAGGGAGATCTGTTCTCAGGCAGCGAGGGATTTGTTTTGTGAATTTCGGGCAATAATGGCCCAATGTAATTCACCCGCCCCCTGTCGCGTTTTCCGGCGGGCTCAGCTCCAGCTGAAACTGTAATTTTTTTTTGTTTTTTTTTAAACCTTAATAAAGGTACCGGGAAGGACACCTATGCTCTACAGACTTGGCCTCTTCGTCTGAGCAGTCCCTCTTAGGCTGTGAATAATAAGATAATTATGTTAGGTTTAAAAAGCCGAAATAACATTATTTTTGAACACTTTCCTATTGAAAAAATAGTTGCACGTCAATATTAAAAGAGAACGAAAACTTTAAAATAATTAAATATTTACGTACAAAAAACATTCACTGAGGAAAATTATGAAAAGTAAAAAAAAAAAAAAAAAGGTAAAATATTTTCACAGCCTAAAACGGCGCACAGTCGGGCAAAACCCCTGGTTTTCCGGCGAAAGTTCTGCAAATCATCCTATCTTTCATGAGTTCGTTTCGGACCACTGTTTCTAATATATGTTTTAGAGGGGAATCGAATGAGAGTATCCGCATGTCGATACGACCGATAGTTTACGAGTTATAACCTTTTATCTGTCTAAATATGATAACTTAAATTCTCGATTATTTCA
This sequence comes from Maratus michaelseni, assembly GCA_963931845.1. NCBI lineage: Eukaryota > Metazoa > Arthropoda > Arachnida > Araneae > Salticidae > Maratus > Maratus michaelseni. Next base: position 329,276,867 of record OZ007590.1, read on the forward strand.
AGGCAATAAAATATATTTCTTTATGAAACATTTACGTATCGATTCTTATGCAATTTTTTCCGCTGACTCGAATGGAAGTATACGAACCTTAGCTACTGAGTTATAACGTTTTTTCTGCGCACGTTTGACATCTTCAGGGAACTATGATTAGGTTGAAAGTGATGAAAAGCTGAAATTCGTGCTCGAAGCCTATATTTGTCCTAAAAACCTGAATTTCGCCTCAAAACATGTATAATCCATAATATTAGTCATATCACGAAAATTGGCTTAAACCGATAAAAAAGGTATATAATTAAAAATGAAAGCACATGTTAAATAAAGCAAATAAATAAATGGAAAATTAATTAAAAACTTTGAAACAGATAAAACATTATACGGTTGAGATGATTCTTACGTATTTTCATGTGAGAAATCGAATAAAACCAGTCCTAAATTGATACGTCAAATCATTATTGAGATAATTATGGGCCTTTAATTAAATGATTTCATTTATGTGCCTGTAATAGTACGAAGGCCACAATTTCAGATAATTGCAGTTGAAATAATTATAGTTGTTTCTTGAATGTATGTAGTAGATGAGAAAAATTGCCAAAGTATGTCAGAGGCTAATGGAGCGTTTTTTGAAAGCTTTGACAATGAATTTTACTCGCTATTTAAAATGTGAATATTGCATACCTTAATTCTGCGTACAGTAATGCATCATTATAATGGGTTTATTGTGGTTTCTTGTCCTCTATATAGAATGTAGAGTGATCCCAAAGTTTAAACATTTTATCTTTGAAAATGAAAGGTATACGAAGAGGAACAAAATTGCCTAAATTGACCAATTTCCAAAAGTCTAAAAAAGCCCACTTTTAAACTCCTTGTACGGGAGCAATTTTTTTCTGAAAAATTCAAGAAGGGCTTTATTCTTCAGCTTCCAAACAACAGAAAACCACTAGAAATGGTGGTTAGATAAAACAAAATCGCTTTTGGGTACTTTTGCCGGCCCGGCCCCACAGCGCGTCGTAGTTTCGGAAATACAAGGGTTTAAGAAATAAAAATTCTCTATGGGCCTCGAAATATTAGGAAATCAAACCAATTTCAATGATTTTTATATTTATTTTTCACTTGATTTTTACTATAAATAAAATTATATAATCTTTGGAAGAATTTAGAGCAGAACTCTCAGAGTTATGGTCAAAAATCTTAAATTATGTTTACGTAATATACATTTTTTCCTGTGACATTCAACTCACGCGAATTAAAAAGCTTTCGCTGACAGAAATGACATCATGATTACCACCGGACAAAATGCTAAATTACAGAAGCCGTTACGTTTCATCAAATGTAACTAACATACTTTATTATATTTAACGATTATATTTGCATATATAAAAACATTTGTAACTCATGTGTTTAGATACAAAATTTTTGATAAGTGCATAAGTGTTAACTTAGAATTTATCATTCATCTTTTTGTCATATTGAAGACTTTAAAGAGTAGAAAACATACTGCAAGTTGGAACAGAGAAATTTTCCTTTATTTTCTTTAAAAAAAATTCACATAGGAGCAGAATGTGTTTTCTAAACTTCTTCTTGTCATTTCCTCTCTTTGCTTGTCCGAACTCATGTCTTCAAAAACTTTTACTCCAATTTAGGTAAGGTTTATACTTTTGGTTAATTTGGAACTATCATAATCTTTTCCGTAGTTTTAAGGTGAAAGTCTCCTAATTCAACTACGGTCCTCCCCTGAAAATTTGGTCAATGACCTTGATAGAAGTTCGCAATGTTAAGGGAAAGGTAAGGTGCTCAACAGATAAAAATGATATTGGAAATGTATTATTTAATTAAAAACTAACTTCTACTAATTTCTAGTAGTAATGTCAACTATAATTAATAAATAAATTCATTCACGTTTGTGTTATTCATCGGCCATGTTATTGTGGAAGGTCTATAAAAAAAATTTCTACAGATCTTCGCTTTCTATATTTCATGAGATCATTAGTGGTTAGTTCCGGGAACACAGGAATTTGATAACATTTTAAGCATAAAAATTCAAATTGTCTTCATTTACGACAAATTTAATCAATTAATCGTGATTCTTCTTATGAGAACATGTGTTACGCAATATATCCTATAGAACCCATGTGAGATGTTTTTGGAAGGTGAATCGAAGTACGGCACTGCCGTCTTAGCACTTTCTAAGAAAAAAATTCCATAATAATTAGTTTTAAAATATCACATTAAGTAACAGTAAAACTAGCAAGAAAATTAGTTCGGAATTTTGTACTAGGTGTATTAGCCTGCACAAAATGGTTCGGCCAACCTTGTCTAATTCTTGTTACATATTGGCCCACATTAACCATCCTACCCTGTTGGGATTTTACTTAACCTTCATAAAAACATTTTGCACCATATATTTATTTAAAACTTTTTAACGTACTTATTTAACTTTGTTTCTCTTTGGCTTTTATTTAACTTACTTAAAGTAAAAATTTCTGGTTCAAATAGAATTAAATAAATTATAGGAACGAGTCGATTCCACCCATTCAGGGTAGGAAGGTTAAAAAATGCCTAGTACTAATTTCCAATAAAATTAATGAATAAATTCATTTACGTCTGTGTTATTCAACGGCCAAGTTATTGTGGAAGGGCTATAACATTTTTTTACAGAACGCCGCTTCCTAAATTTCATGAGTTCATTGGTGGTTTGTTCCGAGAATACAGGAGTTGGTAACATTTTAAGCATCAAAATTCAAAATGTGCTCATTTACGACAATTTTAATCAATTAATCGTGATTCTTCTTATGAGAACATGTGTTACGCAATATATCCTATAGAATCCATGTGAGATGCTTTTGGAAGGTCAATCGTACGGCACTGCCGTCTTAGCTCTTTCTAAGAAAAAAATTCAATAATAATTAGTTTTAAAATATCACATTAAGTAACAGTAAAACTAGCAAGAAAATTATTTCGGAATTTTGTACTAGGTGTATTAGCCTGCACAAAATGGTTCGGCCAACCTTGTCTAATTGTTGTTACATATTGGCCCAGATTAACCTTCCTACCCTGTTGGGATTTTACTCAACCTTCATAAAAACATTTTGCACCATATATTTATTTAAAACTTTTTTACGTACTTATTTTGTTTCTCTTTGGCTTTTATTTAACTTACTTAAAGTAAAAATTTCTGGTTCAAATAGAATGAAATAAATTATCGGAAGGAGTCGATTCCACCCATTCAGGGTAGGAAGGTTAAAAAATGTCTAGTACTAATTTCCACTAAAATTAATGAATAAATTCATTTACGTCTGTGTTATTCAACGGCCAAGTTATTTTGGAAGTGCTTAACATTTTTTACAGAACGCCGCTTCCTAAATTTCATGAGTTCATTGGTGGTTTGTTCCGAGAATACAGGAGTTTGGTAACATTTTAAGCATCAAAATTGAAAATGTCTTCATTTACGACAATTTTAATCAATTATTCGCGATTTTTCGTATGAGAACATGTGCTACGCAATACATCCTACGGAACCCATATGAGATGTTTTTGGAAGGTGAATCGGAGTACGGCACTGTCGTCTTAGCACTTTATAAGAACAAAATTCGATCATAATTATGATAATTTAAATATATTACATTAAATAACGTTCAAAGTAGCAAACAAATTAGTTCGTGCTATGTGTACTACATGTATTAGCCTGCCCAAATAGCAAAAAATGGTTCGGCCAAATTTGGATAATTGTTGTTGCAAACTGTCCCACAGTAACAAAAGTCTTCCTTGCCCTTTCTTTCGCCAACGAAGGCCTAAAAGTGGTCCAACCGTTAGCTGCTCGGATATGCTTCAAAATAGAGAGGTCTCTGTATCTACCATTTTCCAACTACATCTCAACCCTACCATTTCAAAATGATTTCCACAAACTACCAACTATGAGCCAACAATTTTTGCTATTAGGGTCATCTTCGATACATTTCTCCTAGAGTAGGATATTTCTGTATCACAGTTTGTTTGAATGCTTGTAATAGGTTTTGTGATAAATTACATTTTGTTGTGGCTTAGCTTTAAACAGCAGACTATGTGATAGCTACTACCGTGTTTCTTCGAAAATCATACCTAATCGGGAGATAAAAGACTCGAATTCTTTCTCAGGATTATCGTAATATAAGTCCGACCCCAAAAAACAACCCCTGCCTAAAAGAAAAATTCCACTACAAAAAAATCTGCTTTACTTATTAAAATAGTCAATATCTAATATATCCTCATTTTAAATTTTTGAAAAATCTGCAGCAGTGTTCAGAAAAAAAAAGAAAAAAAACTTTTGTAAAACAAAAGGATCACCTTTATCCTAGAAAAACACATCTTCCTGAATTCTTGAATGCTGAAAACGCATTAGTAATAACCGAATTTTTACAGAAGACACATAGATGGAACTCATATTTGAAAAATAAATTATTTATTAAAGCTTCATTCAATTTTCTATTAGAAATATTTCATAATATAAAATTTACTAGAACGTTAATACAAAGTAATCAAAACACTTAATTATTAATGCGTAAACACACAGCCAATAAAAGGTATTATCAATGCTGACAACCGCACTAAATCATAAGCACTTTCAACAAAATCGAACGAGGAAGAAGAAAATATGACTGAAATAGAATAAATTTGCAATTTTGCTCTTGAAAATACATAAATAAATATAGATTCTTGTATATGAATGTATGAATTGTTATACATATAGCATATTGTTTTAAATGGATGTAAATTATTTTTCATGAAATATACGGCATCCCAAGAAAATGAGTCTTAATGTGTCTTTGGAGCAAAAATTAATGTAAGATCTCGTCTTATTTTCGGAAAAACATGGTAGTTTGTAATTTCCAAAAATATTTTAAAGTTTAATTCGACCTTTTTTTCTCATGAAGGTTATTGCAAAGTCCCGATATACCAAAATTAACAATTGTTCTTCGAATAGAGCCGAGGTGTATTGGTTGTACTGCAATATTAGTTCGTTTCCTGAAAAAAATAAATTAATCCATACAAGAGGCATTAGATGAAAATAAGTCTTAGATTCATGGAACTCTGTTTATTTTATCTGAAACATCGACACAAGAAAAACAGAGGGTGGCCTTCACTTATTCTACCAAAAATTTACATCTTTATATGACAAAAGCGAGAGAAGATCTGATCTAAATTTTCAGATGCATTATCGCCAACACATTACATATAAACATGCTAAACCTTAAACTTCGAGGCAGGCTTAAACCGTCAAACTTTTGACAGTTAGAGATAAAAAAATATTAAGAATTTTGAATGAGAAAATGAAAAGGGATACCATAATTGGCAGATTATCAATTTTGTGATTTTTACCGTACAACCCGAGATTTATTTGAGAAAGCCAGACATGTGTTATTAGAAACGAACAAGAATTTTCATATTGCATATTTTTGTAGCAGTCAACTTATGAAAACGGCGCCCGCCTTAATTCAAGAAATAAAAGAAAGAAAAACAGCATATGTTAAGAGGATCTGGATAGTACATTAATAATCCGAATTGAAACCTCAGACAAGTAACGTACATTTAATGCTACAATGAAATATCTGGGACGGTTTTAAGATAGGAAGAGATGTTTGCATTTCAGATTAAAGAATAAAAAGGATTTTGAATATAGAAAATAATTCACATAGAGAGAATTTAAGATAGGAAAACTAAATTTTAGAATAAAATATAAAATATATATTATTCTATATCATAAAGGTAAGTTTTTCCTTTCTTCAACTACTTATAAGCAATCAGCTGGTAATAAATATAGTAGATTCCGGTTAATTTTAACACATCGATTCTTGCCACCATGAGTACCCCGTGAGTAAAACCGTGCGCACAGGTATGGAACTACTCAAGGTCAAGGTAAAATACATTTAAATTTATTTATTTAGAATAATTTAAAGTGAGCCACTTTAATCAGTAGTAAATTACAAAGCTATTATAATTCCTTACAACTTAAAAATTGTGATAAAAGTTTTGGGGTGCGTATAATACCCCGCGAGTGACCGCATGACAAAAACAGGTGCGAGCAGTGGAGGGTAAAAAGTCAGTGCTATTTAATAATAATTCTAATAATATTTTTAAAAAGTATGTTTAATTAACTATGTATCCGAATTTCTCATGAGGCAAAATAAATGTAATACATTGGAAGCCTGCCATTATTTAATATATTATACAACGCTGCGTCTCATGTTTTATTACAAACTGTGATGCCAAAAACATCTAATTATAATCATATTATTTATATACCCCGAACATATTTTTATGATGCAGTCGCTTCTAAATAATGTCTTTGGATTTTTGAATCATTATAGGTTATGTCAAAATGTCTAAGCATGTATTCAATAAAACGATTAATCTCCATACATATTCTTGGATTTATGCCTCATTATTTTTATTATAAAGGTCTTTAGTATCCTTTAGATTTTTCTTGCCAAGTTTTGATGATATAAATTTTCTCATTTCGGGAGGATTAGAGTATATTTCTGGTTTTATACAAAATGCACAATTTATATCCAATTGTTTATGTTTAAAAGAATGAAAAACATTTATGAAGGTTCACAAAACAATACATTATTTTATAATTATAACATATAGATTATGAATATATAAATGCATAACTTTCCCAAGAATAGTCAAAAGAAATAATAGAATAGACTTGAAGGAATTACTTCAAAATTTATTGTATTGTCATTTACCTATTGCACGCCAGTTAAAATATTTAGAGGCTTGGTACAGAAGACTATTTTTGTGGTAAATACATTGTAATCCATTTTAAGTTCCCTAGTTGGAAATATCAATCGGAATTTTGACAAGCAATAGATGATAAAAATATGCAGGGTATGATCATATTTTTTTAAATCTTTGACGTGTGTTCCTATACGAAAACTACATGCAACATGACAACTATTTTTAAAATATAAAACAGTACTATTCAAATTAACAATGTATTAAAATTTAACAGTGATTGGAAATTTATATATGAAAGTTAGACTAAGCTCAAAAACAAACATGAAATCGAACAAGCATATAAACATACCGTTTTTGGAGAACGTTGAAATTTATAATCGAGTCACTGGTAGTATGAGCCATTTCCAACAAAATAAGACATCAAAATTGAAGCATCCACTCAAAAGTTATGCATGACACGAAAAGAATCGTGCAAACGAAATGTATAACCTACCTTGTTGGTAGTCGGTTAAAATATGGGACATACAATAGAACTCAAGGGCATAAATTGGAAAATTTTAAGTGTAAGAAATATAATATAGAAAAATTTTGTTTAATTTTATAGTAAACTAGCTTTCGAGTGGTTCTTTGGACGAGGGATTTTAAAAATAAGATTACTTAAAGCACCATAAATGTTCAGAAATGCATAAAATGCCGGAAACTGAAAAAACAAATAAATAAATTGAATAAACTAACTTAAATTCTAGTCCATCAAAATTTCTTTTTAAGAGATAAAAACAATAATATTAATAATAAAAACGGGGTTTTAATTGAATAACTATTAAAAAAAACCATCTGCTTTAAATTAAACGACATATATTTATATTCTCTATAAATTCATTTTTTAAAATAATATAAATTAATATTAAATTAAAGTTTAAATACATTAAATTGGAACGTACGTAAATTCAATATTAGATAATATAGCTTATACTGCAATCCCGACTTACACATTTTGTGGCGCAAGGCAAAACATGAATTTCGAGTGTTCTCACTTTCATTTATTTACCAGTTGGATAGTACTGTATATATCTAAAGCTGGGTATTCGCAACTTGCCATTATTTGTATATAATTTAGAGGATTATTAAATATTACAAATAATTTTACTGCTTATTAAATCCATCCAGTTTGAAAATAAGGATTATATCATAATGCAATAAGGGTATCTTTAAGATAAACTAAATTGTTTTCCGGACTTCCTGAAATTTTGAGGCTCAAAACCCAAGGTTTGTGGGCAAGGCTTAAATCAGGCTCTGCTTATAATCTGTTATGATTCATGATCAACACAGAAACTGTATTTGACTCTGATATGAAAAATATTATATCTTTATTTTATTGAAGTACAGCAAGCTGAAAGCAAGCGAAGCTTCTTATGAATCCACTCCAATCTGACGATGAAATGAACATGTTTTCTTGGCAATCGATCGATTTCTATGAATTTTACCGCAAACATAGTTCTTAATCAGCCATAGGTAATAACATAGTCCGCTTTTAGAAATTCGAACTGTGGCCTGAGTAATTAAAACCAAATTTCTAATGCAAATTATGTGGGCGATCCTATATATCTGGCGTATGCAATACGTATTCATCGATCACAGCAACTTACACTCAATAAATCAACTGTGGACATTTGCGGAAGCGAAATCTCAATTGGATCGTATGTCTGCTTGTCACGTGTTAGAAAACTGACAGATCTGTAGTTATTTAACCTGTGTAATCGTTTGCTAAACATTAAATCGAAGAAGTCACTGAATCGTTAAATCAAAAAAAAGAAAACTGCCCAGTTAAACTGAGGGCATTGAGCTCACAGGCTATTCACACTAATTGTATATTATACTCTTATTTCAAAGAATTTGAAATATGCCCCTCGAAAAATAAAGAAATCAACAATATATTAAGGGGAGGTCAGCCCCCCGTTACCCCCTCATAGTTAACTAATGAACCCCTTAAACTAATCAGGGAAGTCTCTAATTACAATGAATATATATACAAAATTTGAAGAAAATCGGATAATTCTGCAGGAAAAACCCATTTATCTAAATTAAGGGGGGATTATCCCCCCTTTCCCCCTTTATAGTTAACCAATGAACCCCCAAAACTATTCAGAGAAGCGCATTATCACAATGAACCTATATACAAAATTTGAAGAAAATCGGATAATTCTGCATGAAAAACCCATTTATCTAAATTAGGGGGGGTATCCCCCCTTTCCCCCTTTATACTTAACCAATGAACCCCCAAAACTATTGACAGAAGCGCATTATCAAAATGAACCTATATACAAAATTTGAAGAAAATGGGATAATTCTGCATGAAAAACCCATTTATCTAAATTAAGGGGGGATTAGCCCCCTCTTTCCCCCTTTACACTTAACCAATGAACCCCCAAAACTATTCACAGAAGCGCATTATCACAATGAACCTATATACAAAATTTGAAGAAAATCGGATAATTCTGCATGAAAAACTCATTTATCTAAATTAGGGGGGGGTTATCCCCCTTTCCCCCTTTATACTTAACCAATGAACCCCCAAAACTATTGACAGAAGCACATTATCAAAATGAACCTATATACAAAATGTGAAGAAAATCGGATAATTCTGCATGAAAAACTCATTTATCTAAATTAGGGGGGGGGGGTTATCCCCCCTTTCCCCCTTTATACTTACCAATGAACCCCCAAAACCATTGATAGAAGCACATTATCAAAATGAACCTATATACAAAATTTGAAGAATATGGGATAATTCTGCATGAAAAACCCATTTATCTAAATTATGGGGGGTTAGCCCCCTGTTTCCCCCCTTTATGCTTAACCAATGAACCTCCAAACTAATCAGGGAAGCGCCTTATCACAAGGAACCTATAAACAAAATTTAAAGTAAAACGGGTAGTTCTATCAAGAGTTATCGCGTTACGTACATACATACGTACGTACGTACATACAGAACCGGCGGGCACATAAGCTCTCAGGCTTTGATAGCCTGTGAGCTAAAAAGTCATTGATTCCAAAATGTTACAGCATCTTTTGAATTTCCAATAAACTGTATGTGACTTTTTTTTTTTTTAAATTAAACCACAAATTTCAATTGTATACACTTGTCGAAAACTTGGGTGGTATTTTTTCTATTTTTTTTCTTCTTTAAGAGCCATTTTCAACTGTTGTGCGAAAAGTTATCTGAATTTCATATGCAGAAGTACACCTGATGCTCTTCAGTTACGTTCTGTGTGCCAAAGTCTTAACGTTAACATCTGAAATTGATGCTCGCACGCGTGATTCAGGGAACCATCATATTAACCATAACAGAAAATACCATTTTCACGCATCCACGGACATTTTTATTTATCCATCGGATATGGATATCAGATCGAAGTGAATAATGATATTTAAAGTTGCATGTTCAAGAATCTGAAAACAAAATCTGTAAGTTTTTTATTGCTGTATGCTTATTAACGCGTTGACCGTCTAGCCTAAAATTGATTACCTTTCGAAACAAACCAAATTTCCCCTTGACAGTCCTGAAGCACATAGTTCCGTTATTTCTCCGACAGCTGGGTCTACGAAGAGATTAAAAAGAAATCAACGGCACTCTGCGCACGAGATCGTATGGTCCCAGGTGTAAGTAACACATGAGACCACATGGAGCCGTAAGGTGTTCAACTTGTTAAACATTTATCTATGCATGCTATGTAAGTAAGTTAATTATTTGATTTAACTTATTTCTTTTAGGAAAGCTTCCTTCATAAATTACAGAAAATTCAGGAAATAATAATCATATTCTTGGATAAAAGTTATACCTTGAGAAATAGTTATTTCTCATTTTCATGTATGATATTATTTTCATTAACGTAATAAATTTGTTTTATTTATAGCCTATATAGTGCAGTACACGTTTTTACTTATCATAAATTCTTTAAACAATGTGCATTTTAGTAAGTATATAAAAGAAGTTGTGTTTATTGATGTTTCATCCACGACATATAAGTTGAACTTTTGAGAGGTTCACCATCGACAGAGCATTTTGCTAGAGTTACTCCGAATGCATTTCCGTTTGTGCCAACGGCAGTATATCTTCTATCGCATAGAAGTCACATTTTGAGATCTATGCAGGAAACATGTTCAAAGCAGCATTAAGCACACAGTTTGAAAACGCCAAAATGCCAGTATGAAATGTCAAGTTTTTGGAAAGTTTTGAGACAAGCTTTCTTTCGACAATTAAATGTCGAAAAGTAACCTTTGTGTTCATTTAAAAATAAAAAATTATGAATATCTCGTTGACTACATAAATTTTATTTTTTCAAACTATCTCACTCAGTTCAATTTTGTGCATGGCCTTTCCAGTTTATTATAATTTGAAACGACTTCATGTTTGTTAAAATATGTGTGTAGAGTGAATTTCGATTAGACTGTGGCAAGTTATTTATTGTAAATTAAAATTACACTATAGACTTTTGGAATCAATGACTTTTTCGAGTTAACTTTCAATAAACGATCAATGTTGAGACAAGTAACAGATCAGCCAGTTTTCCTACACGTGAGCAGCCGATACATGCTAGTCCAAGTGAAAAATCGTTTCACAAATATTTGCAACTGCTTAATTGAGTGCCAGTCCCTGTTTTCGAGAAATATATATGGCATACACAGGAGACACAGGATCGCCCATAGACTTTGCAATAGAATTTTGGCTTTTAATTATTCAGGCCACAGATCAAATTAAAAAAAATCGGGCTACATTATTTATAGTTAACAAACGTGTGCGTAAATGTTGGATCCTTTCATTTCTTCCTCTAGGTTTTGAAAAAGTGGGAAATTCAGAGAATTTCAGATATTGAAATAAGTAGTGTGATTTTGATTCAAATACTTTTATTAGTAAACTGTGCGGACCATACTCCATACTACACTTTAGGATTTCTTTGACAGCGTTCGAAATTGAGTTCAAGTTGAAAAGTGGAATAGTTTTTACACCCTTTTAGTTTGTTCTGGATTAAGGCTAATTCAGTTAGTTCTTTTTAATTGCTTCTTTGTTATTTCCCTTCACTTTCTAAATAAACATGTTTTAAACACTTGTTATTGTTAAAACATATGTGCTGCCTTCTAAAAAAACCTATTTTTTGAACTTTTCTCCATATAAAGAATGCAAAAAAATTAAACATGACTAAATTTTTACAGCTTGTTCTGACTAAGGTTTTAGTACGTTGATCATTTTTTTTTTATTTTATCACTTTATTACAAAGTGGCAGTCAATTTAGAGAAAATTTTGAAAAAAAAAAAAAGCGCACAGCTGACATAATCAGCTGAAAAGGAAACATTTTATTGCATATCAATAGTTTACCATAAAAACAATTAAATTTTTTGTGTAGATCATTCTAAAATTCTATTATAGCAAGAAAATCTGTGAAAATGAAGCTCATGTTTTGCTAGAGTTCTGTAATTGTTAGTTTATTTTAAAACTAAATAAGAACTCTTTAGGTTCTTTTAATAATTTTATTATTCTAACTGATGCATAAAAACAGGACGAAACAAAAAAATTGACTTCAGTGAAATTGTTGATGAAGTACTAGAGTGGGTGTTTTTTAGGAAACATTTCACTCAGGGTTTTTTTTTAGAGGATAGGACATAAATTATCGTGAAGTTTGCATCACAAAATGATAACATACCTGATACATTACAAGTCAATAGAGTAATTTGCCTGATTTTATTTATAATATAGATGCAATAAGACTCTTGCAGTTTCTAGATTACTTACTCTAGAATATCCAACATTAAAAACAGAAATAACTGCAATAAAAATAAGTATAACCGTTTCAAAGTTTCTGTAGTTTCCTTCTACAAAGAGAAAAATAATAGAAAAACAATGGAATCAGCAGATACACATAAAATTAAAACAAAGAAAATGATCATTTTTATTAGTTATTTAGTTATTCAGCGGAAAAAGACTGCTGAAATTTACAAAACATTTTTATTGTTTTCGGTTTGCGATTTATTGAAGTTATGCCACGTGTCAAACACAAGTTTTTAGCTTGGACGAAAATACTACATTTGTATAATATTAACACGTTGATTCAAAAGGTCTCATATATTGGACAATTTTAGCTTTTCAGTTTAAACTAACTGAAAAGTCATAAACTCAATCAATGTTTCCGTCAAATATTTAAACATGAAGTCTAAGTTTTTCTTTTATTCTTTAGTTTTAAATCATAAATGCTGACTAAATGAACGTGAATGCGTATTTTTGCAGATTCATTCAAATGTTTTTATTTTCTTTTTAATAATGTATAGAGTGTCATTATAGGCATACAAGACATCGCATTAATTATTATTTTTTTAATATATATATATATATATATATATATATATATATAGGTAATTATAGGTATATAAGACATTCATAAATTATTAGAGAAGCTATGTGATGTAAGCACACAAATCCATGACTTGGACTGGAGTTTGAAATCTAAAATTGATTGTGACAAACATTTTCTCAGTTAAGAGTAAAGATATTGAAAATGAGAAAAATGATTTGCTATGGACCTCATTTAACATTATAGTTACAATAAGGACTGCAGTTTTATTTTAGAATATTGATTTAATCACATGTATAGAAATGAAATAAAACAAGAAATTTATTTAATTTTATCACATAGTAATCACATAAATAGTTGCATTGCTGATATTTTTAAATATTAATCCCATTCCCATTTGATTCCTTTTGCATCTATTAATGTCATTCACATAAACTCACATAAAATCGATATTTCTAAAAAACTTCTGAGAATTTCCAATACATCTAAATCTACAGTTGACTAACATATAATTTTTCATTTTTTCTTAAGTAACGAAACGTAATGTCCGATTTTATTTTCAAAAACATTATTATCTTATTTATTTTAAAAACTAATTTAAAAAAAAAATTGACTATAATATATAAAATATTTTTTTTCACTGTATTTTAATGTTTTTTTCATTTGACAAAAAAAAAAAAAATGAAGTAAATTTTGGAAGCAAAAAAATGTCTTGATTCTACACAAGGCAAATTCTAGAAAAACAATGCATTTTGTTTAAAAAAAGGCAATGTATGCGCTTTTCGCGTCGTTTACTATTAGATATTTAAAAATATTGTCTTTAAAACAAATTAATACAATCTGATTTTGGAAATAGAAGCGCGCAAATGCATTTATATTTAATGAAAAACATATATATATATATATATTTCATTTCAACTATTTCTTTTAATATTTAACAATTTTAACATTATTTCCTTCATTTTTGTAACACTAAAAAAATTATCTTTTAAATTACTGTTTCAGATATTTCTAAAGCATTTATTGATTCTCTTGGATTGGATGTATTTCAAAGATTCACAAATAACAAACGTAAAACGAACTTAAGCCGTTTTCATAAAAATAAAGCATTTCATTATACATTCCATTTAAACATATTTCACTTCATAAATATTTTTTTTTATTTTTATTAGATATTATTCGCATGCAACATTTTTTTCTGTTTGTTCTTCCATTTATTAATATCTCCTCACAGATCATAAAAGTTTTCACGCAGTCTTTTCCACTTCCAAAATTGCAAAATACAAAATCCACCAAATTAAAAAGATTCGAATTGTCCAATTATATCTCGAAATCTAATGTAAGATTTTTTTCAGAAAAATCTATATGCTCAGTTAGTTTAAATTGAAAAGTGAGTTATTCTCTTGAGATGCATTCACAAAGAGTATAGTAAATTTGTTGTAGTAAATAGCACAGTACATATAATAAATTAAATTAAATTGATGAATTTTTCAATTATATCACGAAATGTAATGTCAGACTTGTGCAGAAAAATATCTATACTCAGTTAGTTTAAATTGGAAAATGAATTATTCTCTTGAGATACATTCACAAAGAGTATTAGTAATTTTTCCAAATTTAAAAGAGTAATTTTTAAGAATTGTTCATAACGCATTTTTATTGGAAAAGAATTAAAATGAAGCAAGTATTGAAAAATAAAACTTGCCCTGTGTAGATAGACTAGGAAAAGAATTTATATCGCTTTAAAAACTATATTTGAGGCAACTTTCGTATTATATTCGATATTTGACAATAAATTATGTTTTGGTATAACCAAAAGAATAAATTCTGCTTTTGAAAATAACACGCACATTCATTTATATTCAATGTAAAGCATAGTTCTTTTTTTTAATCTTTTAAATTGTTCATTTTAACGATAAACAATTTTACTGATATTTCTCCTGCATTTATAATAACACTAAAAACGTATTCCTTTAAATTACTATTGCATAGAATAAGGAATGTATTAATTATCCAAGATGCATTTCAAAAAGACACAAAAAGTAACATTAACCTTACTTTTTCTCATAAAAAGCATTTTTGTAGATAACTATTTTGTAAATAAAAAATGCTGATTTTATTGGATTATTAATCGCATGCAATTTGTTGTTGTTGTTTGCTCTTCCATTTAATAATGTCCCTTCCCCATAGACTTAATCATACTGAAAGTTTTTAGAATTTTAAATTTTCTCTTCAATAGTTTCAAAATCCAAAATCGACCAAAATATAGATTTTGATTTTTGAATTAAATAATAAAACGTAACGCCATATTTTCTTTGTAAAAAATTACTTACTATCACATTTATAATCACTTGGAAAGTAAATTATTCTATTGAGATATTACAAAGTGTATAGTTGATTTTCAAAAATAAATTAATGCTTTTTCATTTGAAAAAGGATTAAAGTAAAATAAATATTTGAAAATAGCATTTTATCTTGTGTATCTTCATGGGAAATAATGCATTAAAAATTTTAAATTGTATTTGATACAGCATTCGCATCATTTATTATTAACTATTTCAAAATAAATGTTTTTTTTTTTTTTTTTTTTTTTTTTTACTGAAAGAATAAATTCTGTTTTCAAAAACGTACAAATGCATTTATATTCAATGTAAAATGTGATTTTGTTTTTTCATTTAAAATATTAATTTTAACGATTAAAGGGACGAGAAAGGTTTGAAGAGACGAAAAAATTATTATTATTATTATTATTATTATTATTATTATTATTATTATGTTTGAGACTTTAAGAATGTCGTAGATTTGGTCCGATTGGAAAATTTCTAAAATTACATTAGTACAAATCGTAATCGTTGAGCCGCACAGGCCGGCGGTACTTGGCGAAGGCAAACTTTAAAAACGCAACTATTCGGAAACACTGTTTTCAGCAATTTTTCCGCGATAACTTTTGAACAAGTTAACGGATTTGGATGTTTCTTTTCTCTTCTTTTTTTAAATATATATATATATATATATAATTTTTCTACAAACGATACCGGAAAAACAATCAATTTTGTTTTTAAGTTATAAGAAAAAAATATTATGAGTGTTTATAGAATTTGCATTTTTTTAAATTTAATTTCATTTTGTTTTGCATATAATCCAACTGACACCGTAATGAGCAGTGGAAAAAAGAAATGGCGATTCAAAAAAATGCAACTTGTATTTCGTAGCAAAACTAATTTTGCAAGAATAATTTTATCATACATTATTAAAACTAACTTTTGTTATTGTTATGTATTATTATTATTTTTTTTTTTTACATTTTAAGAAACATTTTTTATTTAAAACATAAATAAATAAATAAATAAATGCAAATATAAGTAATAGCGTAAACTAGTAACAGGCTTCCTAATCCGCGATGAATTACCAATCAAGTTTCGTCATTTAAAGCCTTTCTGGTCCCTTTAAGTACTTTAAAGCTATTTCCTGATATTTTATAATATTTAAAATTAATATTTAAAATGATTGGTACATAAATTCAAGCATTTATTGATTCTCCAAAATATATTCAAACAAGAAAGAAAAATCATGTTTTAAGCTTTGATTATTAAACAATTTCAAATACATTCAGAATACTGTAACAAAACTTCACCTTTTTAATATTGTGACAGATAATGTCTAAGTAAACAATTTGGAAAACGCATAACACATTTGAAAACCCAATTTCAGGAATGGTCGGAAAATGTCCGAATTAGTTTGTGCAGTCCTGTATATGATCTATAGAATTGTATGTATAGTACAGAGTATACTAAAATTTAGTTTAGTTAGGAAACGTATAACACAGCTGACAATTTCTTTTCAGCAATTTTCGTCAGTGAAAGGAAATGTTATCGATTTATTTTGTGTAGCCCTGTATATGATATATAGAATTTATACACACTAAGTAATAGGCAAAACATTAGTTAAAAAAACACATACCACAATTGAAGCCGCACTTCCAACAGTTATCCCTCTTAGACAGTACTGTAACAGATTTATTTTGTGCGTTCCTATAAATGAACGATAAATGCTATACTCATAATATTTTATAGTAAGTATCTTGTAGTGCAAGTAAGTGATGTATATCAATTTAAAATCAATTTGAAATCGTGTAACATCATTAAAATACATTACAAATGATTTTTCTCTATAGACCATAATGCAACGGAAATTTCTTTTGAGTGTAACTGTCAACGAACTAAAAAACTAAACATTCTTCATATACCAAGTCAAAATTCATGCTGGTATTTGTTTGCTATATTAGCATTAAATGCTATATCCCAGCAATAAAATAGCATAAATGACCATAAACATTTGCTGGTTCCACCGGAATTACCAGCAAGTCATGGTGTGTATTGACCCACATGATGCTGGGTAGCATTATAAAGCATAAAATAGCCTGAAAATCTAGCATACAAAGCAATACATAGCAATAACTAGCCTATTTTTGTTGCTGGTACTAGCATGATCTTCGACCTGGGTTTCAATACCGAACATATCACACTAAACCTCAATAACGTATATCCATCAGAAAGCAATCCGAGTATATTTACGAGAGTTAAACCGCGGACAGCCGGTCAGACAATCCGAATTCTTAAACACTTTTCAACTATGCTAAAAAGTGTTAAAAAGGCCAAAAGTAAATAAAAAAATAAATTTTAACCTTTTTCGTAAAAATAAAGCATTTCTCCAGGTAATTCATTCAAATGTATTTCACGACACAAAAAATTTCGTGAAAAGTGCTTAGCAATTTTAGTATAAGATTAATATTTTTATAAGCTTTTTGCTAAACCACTGCACTTTCAAAAATGTCCGGAATCGCAGCATATAGTTTTCTGTATTGATCTTATAAAAATAATAATTTATTTGCATAGACATTCTAGGAAAATAATGCTTTTTGTTTTAACGAAATTAACTCTATTTAATTTTGCATTACTATTAAATATTTGAAAATAATTGGATTTTTTAGCTAAAGAAATAAATTTTGCTTTTGAAAACGAAAAAACATGCAAATGTATTTCTCTTCAGTGTTAAATATGATTTTTTTCATTTTAACTATTAATTTTAACGATCTCAACGATATATACTGCATTAAAATTAATCTTTCAAATTACTTCCGGATAAGTACAAGCATTTATTAATTCTCCAAGATATATTTTAAAAAGCCATTACTTTTATAAAAAAGGTGAAATTAGCTTTACTTTTTCTCATAAAAATAAAGAATTTCTGTAAATAATCGATTTAAATATATTTCACTTCGTATATATAAAAAAGTTCGGTAAAAAGTACAGCGGAGTTAAATACTAAGATTAATATTTTTAAAAGCTCTTTGCCAAGTCACTGCGCTTTCAAAAGTGTTCAGTCACAGCAGATACTTTTCTCAGTTGGTCTTATTTATGCTGATAGAAAAAGGTAATCCACTCCTCTTATCAGTGTGGGCTCATTCATCAATTTTGTATCTATGTTACGTCACTCGGAGGATTTGTTATCAAATTTGCATTCCTCCGAACTTTGAAAGGATCTTACCAAATTCCGCAAAGAAGAAAATTTCTAAAAGAATGTTGTTTCGAAGATAACTGAGAATTTAGTTTAATGTTTCAGAAGAAAAAAATGAATTTAAATTTTAGAAGCAACCTCGATGGAATTAATGAGTTGTGTGATTAGTTATTTTTAATTTTAGTTTTATTTGCTTCGAATGGCAACTTCTTCTCTGCTTTTGAAATCACCGTAAAATTGGCGTTATTAGCTTCACATTACTATTTGTTTATGTTCTAATTTGTGAATTTTTTAAAACCAATTTTAAAAATGCAAACTGATTTCAGAAATAAAAAATGTAATTGTCAATGTTTAAAAATCAGTATGTACTATAGAACTAAATAGAAATCTTTTTCGAAAAGAAGCTATAAAATCATTCTTAAAATGCGCTGTGTTGCTACTTTAATAATAATAATAATAATAATAATTATTATTATTATAATAACAGTAAAGAAAATATTAATATTTATTATTGTTATTTAGTTGACCAACTATTGTCGCCAGACACAATTAATAGTTACTATATAATTCATTTAAATATGTACAGCACAGTTTAAGAATAAGAAAAGCCCTTTTAAAGCTCTTTGCCATCTCAGTGCTCTTTTAAGTATCCGTAGTCATAGCGGATACTTTTCTATGTTGGTCTTATTTATGCTGATAGAAAAAAGACAATCCCTTTCCCTTATCAGTGTGGTCCCATTCATCAATTTTGTATCTATGTTAAGTCACTCAGAGGATTTGCTATCACATTTGCTTTCACTCGTACTCTGAAAGGATCTTACCAAATTCCACAAAGCAGAAATTTTCCTAAAGAATTTGCTTCGGCAATAACTGAGAATTTAGTTTAATGTTTCAGAAAAAACCCATTAAATTTTAGAAACCTTCTCAATGGAATTAATGGGTTTTGTGATTACTTACTTAGTTGTACTTAGATTTCGTAAGAAATACTACCTATTACATTCTCCCCTATGTTGGAATTTCTGAAACATTTTTACAGATCTACGCCGATCATGACTCCCAGAACCCCAAACCACCCCCAGTTCAAAATTTTATCTATCTATCTATCTATCTATCTATATCAATTTTTTATGGACACGATAACTTCAATAATTTTTCACAAATCTCTTGTAAGCTGATACATAAAATTAAGGGGCATAAAATCTCGGTCAAGTTCGTTAATGGTCAAAATCGAACTAAAGGGGGGGGGGACTTTTTGTGTAAACAGAAAACCCTCCATAACTTCTTAATTATGATACGTATCGAACCCTTTTAAAGTTATTATTACTGCTAGGAAAAGGGCCGAAAATTTATGTATGACAGATTTTTGATATCATTAAAATGGCCTCAAGGAGGGGGGGGATAGGGGTTTAAGAAGAAAAAAATGCTTAACTTCGTCAATTCAGAAGATATCAAATCCGTTTAAATTTATTATAAATCCTCTTAATATTATCTGCAACTTTTATATTGAAAAGTTTTTTATAGGACTAACACTTACAAAAAAAATCTCTGCCAGCGCTGCCTACAGACACAGGTAGATTTCGAAGTGGGCGGTCCCAACTGCCGCACCATGGCAAAAAGATCCTTCCTTCTGCAATTCTCAATAAAAAAGCGCCCCACGGTCTGCGTCTTCGAAATCTACCTGTGCCTTAGGCCGAACCGTCAGAGATTTTTTTTATTTACCTTCCTTCGAATGACATCTTCATCTAAGTTAATATCCAAAATGCGTAATTAGCTTCACAGTACCAGTTTGTTTTTATTCTATGTGAATAGGAAATTTGGGACAGCCTTTTAAAAACATTCCGCTACAGTAGCATTTATCTTCATTTATAGAAACGCACAAAAGTATTCTGTTATAAGACGGACTATAAAAGATTTAATTAAATGAAAACATCACATTTCTTAATTATACTCAGTTAGTATTCGGAATTGTTTCGTAATCTATGCGTTATGCATGATGTTTTGATCTTGTTTGTATAACATGCGATTATTAGTCACAACTGTGTTCCCGAATTTAAAAAATACAGTTTTTAAAATAACATGTATTTTCAGCATGTTCACTTAATTTGATTCTTGTGCATTTCAATCGTTTCACACTATTTGTTCTACATTTTTATTTATTGATTTAAGTGCAATAGACTCCTGTTACCGTGTACTGGAGAAAATTTCGAGAATAAAATAGAAATATAATGATTAATTTTACTTCTTATAATTGGGGCAGTCTTTTTATTAGAGAATATCGTAGTGGACCGATGTGACCAATTAACTAGAAACTACTGTATATTTTCAAGGTACTTTACAAGGCATGTAACATTTACAGGAAAAGTGGAGAATTCGTTAAAGCACAAATCTTTCCGAAAAGTTAAAGAACATTTCAAAAACACAATCGATAGAAAGATGTGAAAAAAAAATATTTTTTCCAAAATTCTGCTTGAATGTTTTAAATCCAGATGCATATTTAGCACTACAGAAAACATTTTTGTGTGCATATATATAATGCTGTTAGAAAATATGCGAGTTGATCCCTCTCTCTCACCCGTGTTTATTCATTGTTCTTTCTAGAATTCGTAATTCATTCTTCGTTATAACTTGAAAACACAAAAATATTCTTAATCAAATTTGCGTTAATTTTGGTTGACAAGAAAATAATTTTAGGAATTTATAAAAAACAAAAATATTTTCAAGTACTTTACACTATTTGTTTTCTATTTCCATTCATTTATTTAAATATGTTTCAAGGTATCAAGTATTTAAAAGAAAAATGAAGAATTCGTTAAAGCATAAATCTTTCCGAAAAGTTAAAGAACATTTCAAAAATACAATCGATAGGGGTATTTGAAAAAAAAAGCGCTTTCTAACTATACAATTTTTTACTAAAGTTCTGTTTGAATATTTTAAATCCAGATTTATCCATAGCAATATACAAAACATTTGTGTGTGCATATATTTAATGCTGTTAAAAAAATTATGTGATATGATACATCTCTCTTATCCGTATTTATTCATTGTTATTTATAGAATTCGTAATTCATTCTTCGGTGTAGCTTGATAACACAAGAATATTCTTAATCAAATTTGCGTTTACTTCGGTTGACAAGAAAATAATTTTAGGAATTCCTCAAAAAACAAAAATATTTTCAAGCATTTTACACTATTTGTTTTGTATTTTTATTCATTTATTTAAATATGTTTCAACGTCACTTAAACGACAAGTGAAGAATTCGTTAAAGCACAAATCTTTCCCAAAAGTTAAAGAACATTTCCAAAATACAAAACAAAGGATGTTTCAAAGAATAAAAGCGCTTTTTAACAATGCAATTTTCCCCCCAAAAGTTCTGTTTGAACGTTTTAAATCCAGATGTATCTTTAGCAGTACGAAATACAATTTTTTGTGCATATAAAAACATGTGAGTTGATAAATCTCTCTTATCCATATTTATTCATTGTTCTTTCTAGAATTCTCAATTCATTCTTCGTTGTAGCAAAAATATTCTTAATCATATTTGCGTTTATTTTGGTCGACAAGAAATTTTTTCAGGAATTCCCTCCCCCCCCCCCCCCCCGCAAAAAAAACAGAAAGAAGGAAAGAGAGAAAAAAGAGCAATCATATACTTGTTATGTTTGATTTTTTTTTCTCGAAGCATTTTACACTAATGTTTCCATTTCCATTCAATTATTTAAATATGTTTCATGGTATCAAGTATTTATAAGAAAAATGAAGAATTCGTTAAAGCATAAATCTTTTCCAAAAGTTGAAGAACATTTCCAAAATACAATCTATAGAATATTTCAAAGAAGAACAGCGCTTTCTAACAAAACAAAATAAAAATTCTTTAAAGTTCTGTTTGAATGTTACATATCCAGATGTATCTTTATAGTGCTACGGAAAACATTTTTGAGAACATATATTTCAAAGTGTTAAAAATCACGTGAGATGATCCATTTCTCCCATCCATCTGCATTCGTTCTTTATTCTAGATCTTCCTTGATAACAGAAAAATATTATTAATCAAATTTGTGTTTAGTTTGGTTGATAAGAAAAAGACTAAGTAACTCCTAGAAAAAAAAATATAGAGACGCATGTTGTGGTGAAGAGAACATGAAACTAAATCACTATTTAAGGCGAATAAAAAAATAAATGTGGTATTGAAAATGATAGAATGTGAATATGTAAAAACCTTTTATTAGCAATATATTTTGAGATTTATCCTGCAAATATGACTAAATATTTATCGTATACGACAAAACCTAAATATATATTATAGATATTCAACTGTAAAAGTTAGAACGAGTTTAAATTTTAGATAATATGTATAGAAAATATTTCATATCTATTGCAGAATGATTTTTTTGTTTAGACATTATTATTTTATTTATCAAAGTTTTTATATTTTAAGTGAGTTGAATATTACGCTTGAAATATATTAGAATATTTATGCTATATCATAGTCAAAACTCGCACTCAAAATAAAGAATTGTTAAGTAAATATATTGCTTGCATAGTTGCCAACCTCTCGATTGTTTGAATACCTGCAAAATCTTACAAAAATTTCGCGTTAGTAAATTGCAGAAATTGTACGATTAAATAAAACAAATATTTTTACCTAAAAATATTGGCATAAAAAATCGGGAGGTTGGCAGCTATGCACTTGTAATGCGTTTAAAATGGTAATCGAAAATTTATAAATAGTGAAATAAAATATTTTTCATTGACGCATTTTGTGTCGCTTGTTCCCGATATTTCATCAACCAGGCCAGCCTATAAGTGTTAGTTTTACATGATGCATTATTCAACCAGATGATTTTAGGTTAAATATTTTAGAAATCGACCTATTGTAATACCTTCGTTTACATTGAGCTATCTATCTATCTATCTATATATTATGCAAACATTGTCATCACGATAAGGTTCGAAACACTGAACCAATTGGAACCAAATTGTGACAGTGCATTGATTTTGCCAGCATCTGTAATGAGTTCGTTAATCAAGAAATATAACTGATATAGTTCGTTTATAGGAATACACAAAAACAAACATGCAAAATGTGTCATCACGATAACATCCGAAATACTTAACCAATTCGAAAGTAATCGAGGCAATGTTTTGAACTTGCAAGTATCTTTAATTAGTTCGTTAATCGAGTATGTAGCTCTTATAGTTCGTTTACAGGGACACACAAAAGTAAAAAATGCAAAACCTCTCATCACGATAACGTCCGAAATACTGAAATAATTCAAACCTGATTGGGACAGTGTATGGATTTTGCAAGTACCGTGGATAAGTTCGTTAATTAAGTATGTTGCTCTTATAGTTCGTTTACATGGAGAAACATAAGTTTTTGACAGCATTCATTGAATGGTTTGGGTTCGAACCTCATTTGAGCGTCGGAAATATATTATAGCCTACAAGCGATTTTTAAACTAAGGTTTCAAAAAAATTTTAGCATTTTTTTTATATAACAGTTTCATATCTATTTAATTACATTTGGAAAGCCAAATTAAAATGCCTCTGCAAATTACCTTTCTCGCGAACTTAGAAGGAAAGAGAAATGTATTATTTTACAATGTGAATTTTAATTATCCAACAATTTTAAATTGAAATTTTTGAGTCGTTACAAATACTTTTCCAAATACAAACTTTTTTTTATTGAAAATAATGTAGAAAATGAATTTGACGAGTGGAAAAGCTTGACTCTTATTCTATGATTGCTCTTGCTGTATCAATTACTTTTTAACAGTTACCTTTGTGCCGGCTCTTCTCTTGAAATATCTGGGACGCACAGAAAAGCTTTCATATTTTCTTATCAAATATTTTACCATTGCTATAGAAGACCTAGACGGGTGTTTGAATGTTGAATAATACTTAAGTAGAAATAGTGTTGAATTTTCACCACATAAATACCAATTTTTAACAATAAAAGTTCTTCCGGCATGTACCGGGAGGAAAAGGTAGCTTTCACAGTCCATGTTTTTAAAAATTCAACTCATTTTACTCAAACACCCGAAGCTAAATTGCTTAGAACCCTATTATAGAAGATTCAATGCCGGTTTTCGTTAATACTGAATTTGAATGCACATTTCAGCATGAGAGTTACAGCATAACAAAAATAAGATTGTTTCAAAATGTCAGCCAACCTAGAATTTCAAACTGCCATATCTCTGGCATTTTTTAAGATAAAGCCAACACAAAAAATGTTCCGGAATCCTTGTATTACGATCTAACACTTAACTGAAACATTGTTTTTTCAATTTATAACTTTTTATACTTTTGTTGAATTTTTAAATAAAAAAAAATTAACTTGCCGTTATTTTGAAACAAGATGGCGCATGATGCTGGCCAACGAACCCGGTTGAGACCTTGGTATGTTCTGTACACATGATCAGTCACATTCATATCGGTTCATAAATACGACAGTTACAGCATAACAAATATCAGATTGTTTCAAAATCTCAACCACCCTAGAATTTCAAACTGCCATATCTGAGCCATTTTTTAAGATATAGCAAAAACAAAAAAAATGTTCCAGAATCCTTGTATTACGTTCTAACACTTAACAGAAACAATTCTTTTCAATTTGTTATTTTTTGTACATGTTTTTGATTTTTTTTAAATAAAAAAAATTTTAACTGGCCGCCACTTTGAAACCAGATGGTGGATGAAGCTGGCCAACGAACGTGGTCGAGATCATCAGTTACATCCAAATCGGTTCATAAATAAGAAAGTTACAGCATGACATATGTCAGATATATATATATATATATATATATATATGGATATATGTATATATATAAATCAACATTTGAACGGAGGGTGGTTTGAGGGTCTGGGGATCATGATTGGTGAAAATATACCAAATTTTTTTGGAATTGCTTTCCTCCGAACAGCTGCAATGCGTAGTTTTTTGTGTTGAAAGTTACCTAAAAATACGATCTTCGTTTGAATATAATGGTTTGGATGGTATTTTGAAAAAGGGTGGAAGAGACAAACTATTTTCTTTCAAGACCTCTCTCATTGCATGCATTTCTAGCGACATCTAGTGAAACTCTGAAAAGTTATTTCAGTTCAAAGTTGTAGGTTAATTAAAACTTACACTGTATACGTTTTAATTGAACTTGAAATTTTTTCTGTCTATTTTCACTTACCCGTTTTGTTTGAGTTATTTAAAAAGCGTATAACTTGTTAAGGTTTGCTGCACAAGATGTGTCAGTCATATTCCTAATGGTTCCGATTATCATAAAGATATAGTGATGGACGATTTCTCGATAATTCTATAACCAAAAACAATTATCATCGTAGAAAATGACAGTTGAAACAGTTATCGACTTGTTTCCGAATTCTACAATCGAGATGTCTTACAATCGATTGTTTCACCGAGAAGCTGTAAACCGTAATTGCAATACATGAACGATTATTCCGACAGGATAGGGGAGATGGGGGATGAATGGGACAAGGGATGGATGGAACGTTCTCAATATTTCAGGTTATAAACGTTTTTTTCAGTTGTTTCCTATCCTCATAGATTTCACTACCATAGTATGCTTCAGAACCAAAAGCAAGAGCACATGGCTGTTTTCAGTTTTCTTCAAATTTGTATTTCCTGAAAACTCTGCTTAAAAGTAACTTTTTTTACATTTGAAGTTACTTAAATATCTTATGCAATGTAAACAATTAAGATATGTTGTAGTTTTTTATTTCAAGGCTCAATAGTGGTAATTAAAATAAATACATATTAATCTTTGTGACAAAATAATTTTTGAGACAAAATGGCTGACAATTGAATATATGCATCATGGGGATGATTAGGACATTTCAAATGGGATGAATGGAACTGTCTCATTCATCCGCAGATCATGCTGAAAAATATATTTATTAACTAAATAATATTATATAGGTTGATAAATTAATACTTTATGGTAATTATTCTTTTAACATTTCATCCTCATTGTAGCCATCGTCTTCAGCCATTGAATGCTTCCGTTTATAGGCCTTTTAAGGCAAAGCGAGATGAGTCCAAGATGATTGGCTAACAAATAATCCTGGAGATCATATTACAATTTATAATCTCTCAGCTTTTGCCAAGGAGGCATTTTTGTCAGCTTTTAGTCCTTAACCTTGAATTCGGGGAGGAAAATGTTTGTGTCCCATTCATCCCTGCTGTGGAAATGATTGGGACATAGAAGAACTTTTTTTTTAATTTCATTTATATTTCTGTATAATAATAATAATCTTGAACAAATATTGTGCATAAGATGTAGTCAAACACTTAATGTATGACATGTGATATATAATATTGATAATAACTTAAATAAAATATTTAAAATAAATATTTTTGTGAAAATGTCCCATTCATCCCCATTATATAATAGCATCCCCTATATAATAGCATTGACAGGCATGTCGATTATTCTGCAATCAGAACAATTTGCTTCTGATTGAGGTTTGAGGGGGGAATAACGCTACGGATACCTTGTGTTTATTTCAGCTGCAGATATTTTGTGTCATGGCGGCATCACGATGGTCTAAGTCAGCCGTACTCAACCTTTTTTTCTCGCGGGCCGCAAACATGTATTTGCGACGTTAGGCGGGCCGCAACACACTTTGTATAATAATGTGAAAAAAGGGGGTAATTAAAATAAATAATAAGATAACAAAAGCAGTAAAACAACAAAGCAACATAAATAGTTAATACAATTAGTATTAATAAACGTTTGTCATTGGAAGGAATGTTACCAGAAAATTTTAACACCTCTATTTCCAAAAAAATTACCTCGGTGTAGATTTCTGTTGAAATGATGTAGAAATATGCCGCGAAGACTTTGTTGTAAAACTTTTTTCTGCCATTTTTTCCTCGACAACCCGAATAAGCATTATTAGCGATATGAGAAGTATAAAACATAATAATATAACAATGGAGCATTACCAAATTATAAATAATAAAAAAAAGATTTTCTTTGATAAATCAATCATTTTTCAATGCAAAAACTTTTTATTTATTTTATAATGTAGAAATAGATAGTGCAAATTTAATTAATTTGGAATAATGTTTCATTAGTATACACCACTATAGCACGCATAGAACTATATAAAAAAAAAGGAATTTTTGACTAAGGAAATGGCATTTAAGATGTTTTAATATGATTTTAAATTAGTAATTACAAATAACTGGTGGATTTTTTCTTCCTATGAAAGTATATAAATGAACAGCGAAGGTGTTAAAAAACTTTTAAAGAGCATCTTAATTAATTTTGTAATTAGGGATTAATGATTATGTGTCTCGGGCCGCACATAAAAGGTCGCCGGGCCACATGCGGCCCGTGGGCCGCAGGTTGAGTATGGCTGGTCAAAGTTGTCTAAGCCGGTCTTGTCTGACGTGTGGCGCATTTGGGTTCCTCAGAACCTGTGCTGGCTAGGCGGATGATCATGAAGTCTGATCGTTTTGCCAATTTTGTAACTTTTTTGCACAGCTTTATTTTTATTCATACATCAGGTGATCCAATCTGGGTTTTCCTGTTTACAGAACATACTACCTGTGTATAGAACCTAGGTGAAAACAAGTTTTAATTGAAAAGTGTAACATGTTTTTTTATATTTAATATATTGTTTTAGAATGTTTACTAACATTAGCAAAAGGTGTTTTCTACGAGAAATAACAATTATGTATTCAAGTAAAGTTTTGAAATTGATTAAAAACGATACTTTCATATTAGGCGCATGACAGGAGTTAATAGCCTATGAAATCGCCAAATATTTCACAAATTTTTTCATTTTTGTTTATTTCTCTTCATTTCCAAAGTTTTATTGCATATGAAATAAAATAGTTACCTACGTTTGTTTGAATTTTATGTAGTTGTTAGTACATCCAATTACACGCCACTGGATGATTTATGTCGGAGAAACTACGATGTCAGACTGATAAAATTAATTAGATAAAGGAGTTAGAAATTAATTAGAAAATAGATAATTTTAATTTCTATTTTACGTTGAAATTTGTATGTACTTGTTACTAAATCTAATTATATCCCAAAGGGTAATTTATTTTAGATAAGCAAAGATGTCCGTCTGATAGACATTAATTAGATAAAAAATTTAAATTAATTAGAAAATATATAATTTATTTTAGAGAAATAAAGATGTAAAAGCTGATAATTAAATATTGTCACGATTTACAAAAAATAAAGCATCTTGATTATATAAATAAATTTCTTTAATTATGTTTTATTTTCACTAATTAACACATATTTATTTATACTTGTTTGTTCCCTTTTTTTTAATTCCCATGTGAAATGAAATAGTTACCTAGACTTGTTTGAAATTTTATAATAGTTCTTAGTAAATCGAATTATACGCCACGGAAAAATTTATTCCAGAGAAACGAAGATGTAAAACAGAAACCTTTTTATCGCACTTGTAAACATTAAAAAGTAAATCAGTGATAATTTTTTTTTCTACCGAATCAAACTAGCATAAAGATTAAAAAAAAAAGAAGAAAAAGAAGTTAAATACCTTGAAAATTTAAAGTTTCGTTTTCAAAAGTTTCTTTAGCTTCACATGAGACAGTTCTGTTTAGTTCATTCGTCATGTGAATGAAAAAAAAGAAAACATAAATGATAGACTTCTTTGGTTAGTATGGCTCATTCATCACTCCCGAATCTACATGATGTCACAAGGAAGATTTGTTATCAAATTTGCATTCAGTTAACTGGCAAGAAGGTATCCTTTTAAGTTCGTTAAAGGAAAGTAACATGTAAAAAGAAGCTACTAAGAAACGGTACTAAAAACGTTGTGTATGCACCGATATTTTATACGAAAGATTGAATATTATAGGGTGCGATAAAAATAAGTTAAGATATTTTGAGTTATTTGAAATCTTGAAAATTAAATAAAGAAAAAGCACGTAAAATTGCAATAGAAATTTAATTGCTAAGATCAAAATTTAGGTACTTATGTAGACCACACACCAGATATTGAGGAACTAAGGGTATTATGGAATACTATTTACATTTGGGGCAATACAACATCACGATATTGATTAAAACCCGAAACCCGAATACAATTACAAACTTCAATTATCTGCGAATAGTTTCTATATAGACAAAAATCATTTTATGAAATTTCATCACTTGCGAACAAATAATAATAATAATAAACATACTTTGAGGATATTATGAGATTGTCGGGAAATATGGAATCAAAGGTTAAAAATGAAGAAAACGAACAAAATTTGGCAAGAAAAAAATGTAATGGTATCGAAAGAGCAAGATCAAAATATAGTGTCTAGGTAGTCAGCCAATACACTTTCAGTCATACTTCAAGGAGTTCATACTTCTGATTTGCACAAATCACAAATATAAGTATCTGTCTTTGCGCCACCCTAATCATGGAGTATTATGAGAGATATTGGTATTCCATATAACCCGACATCGCAGGTTTTAGGAAACTATTACTCCATGTTTATTGGTTTTAATCTCGAGCTAAAAAACGAATATTACATCATAAACTGTTAGTATTTCGGTGCACATTCTGCTTAATTGCGATGTAAAAGTATTATTTCTAATAAGGAATTAAAAAATTTGAAAAATTATCTTCTGAAACTTTCCAAAGACGAAAAAGAAATATTTATTCACAGAACTCGCCCTGACGCCGACCGGCGTGCAGTTCGCCGATCGGTGAACTGCACGTTCTGGGGGAAATTCTGAAAACGTTCTTAAGTAGTTTATGAAATTGCCGCTTGGTGGCAGCACTTTTCCATACAGAAACCTTGGTATTTCATATTATTCAGTTATTACATAGTACCCGAAGTTCCACTATTGTTTAATTTTGAATGACATACATTTGCAATCGTTTGTAAATCTCCGAGACACACTCATAGATACAGTCGAACTCGCCTAATACGAGCATTGATAAAACAAGAAATTTGCAAGTTAAGAAAGGTTGAACATTTAAACTATATTAAGATTTTCACAGTTTTTACGAGCTGCAAAAGCAGGATCATGGCTAAAACGAGAAAAACATCTGTTTCCTGTTTACAGATTTTCAATGTGATTTTCGACGAAATGTAGGGTAAAGTTGAAAAAGAAATCCCGTTGCTATCGAACATTGTTTCCTCTCAGCATTAATATTTTTACAACTGTGTGTCAAAATGTATTTATCAATTTAGCCAGACAGAATTTCAAGCTCCAAGGAGACCCACCCCCCCCTTACCACATGAAATTGCAACAGAATGTCCTGAGGTCTTGAAAGAATAAAAGAGAAATGGGAGAGATAAGGACCTTTTAAAAATATCCTTTTTATATGATTTGCAATTGAGTCATGAAGGAACACAGAAAAAACCTTTATTTGTTATTCTATAAATTCGGACTCTGAGTCCTATTAATTAACTTTTTCATGATTCTTATTGCACTGTTTAAATAGAAAAGGATATGTTTAAACAATATCTCGAAAACTGCAGTAATTATTGCGATGTTAGTCGAGTTTTTTCGGGAGAAAAAGGAAGTGATTGTTTACATTACTGTACATTGTTAATCTCCTTTAGAATATCTAGTTCTTTAGAGTCTAAAGAAAAGAACCGTCTAAAGAATGTGACACTTACAAAGATAAGACTGAATATTCTACGTGTATGTTAATTTTATGATATTAACCCTCCGCTTACCAGACGGGTTGAATGGATCCGATAGGTACAATCAAAATGATTTTACTCATGAAAAACAAAACAGACTGAATTTTCTGGAATGTTCTACTCTTTTTTATACGCAATTTCGATTAAAATTTTGCTTGAATTTTTTTCTAATTTTCAATTTGTTTCATTATTTACCACGCCGGTCCAATGGAAGAATGGACCTGCCCATTGGAACAACCGTAATAAATTTTTGAAGTTTTATAGGGTTGTCATAATTTATAATTGTACAGAGTTACTAGAATTGGCTATTTATAGCTATCTTGGATATATTTTTTGTCGCCAAGTGTCGCCAATATTGGTGACTTTATGGCGATGTTTTGCGAACATTCTGGATTGATCTAGAAAATCTTGTGTAAGGTATATAAAGGGGTAGCATCTGTTTTACTGGTCATTTATCAGCAACCACAATTAGTTTGCAGACTGGACTAGACTATAGTTGTTTTTTAGTTTTTACCATGTAATGAAGACTTGATATTTGAAAACTTTGGTGCTAAGTTCAGTTTCTACGTGATTTTTATAATACAAATTTTTATCCTTTTGCTTTTTACTTTGCTTCTATTGTTTATTACGTAAGATTGAATTAAAGAGGAACAGGTAAAAAAAATGATTCAAGAAGAAATTAAAAAAAATATGGAGAATCCGGATGATATAGAATTGAAAGCAAATGATGATGAAAATATTTCGTCTGATGAAGGTAAAATAGATAATTCTGAAATATGTAATGAATGTTCAGATTCTTACTTAGAATTCGATAATGATTGTACTGAAGAAAACGTTGCATGCACAAGTGCCTCATGCTGACGACAACAGAGAATTTGATTGTGAGTGGAAACTGATTGATATTATAGAACGAAAACAATTCATTGGACTTTTATTGTTTATCGGAGTTTATAAATAAAAAAATAAAGAGGTATGCGAACTTAGGAGCATGAAAAGTGGAAGACTTCTTTCGTGACATTATGAGTCGTAATAAATTCACAAGTAAATTACGTATTATAGGATATTATAATGCTGCTGAAAGGTGTAAAAGATGATCAAGTGATAAATCACAGCCATTAAAGGAATAATTTGAATTGTGGACCAGTTATTTACAGGACCCCTATATTCCTAATTTGTCTATGACTGTTGATGAGCGATTGGTTGCTTTTCGCGAAAAATGGCCATACCGGCAATATATGTTATCTAAACCTAGAAAGTATGGTTTGAAATTTCGGGTAATTTGTCACAGCACAACATTATGGGCTTGGAAATTGGAAGTATACAGGGTGTCCCTAAACTCATGGTACATACGCTAGGGGGTGATAGAACACATCAAGACGAGTAATAGTAAATAGGAAACCAAGGGTCCCAAACGTATTCCAAAGGAGATAGGCGCCATCAAAGTTTAGAGTCCCAAATTGCAAATGATGATAAAAAAAGGGAAAAATGGGTCGATTTATTTTCGGTTTTCGCTAAAATCATTCTTTAAATTAGTATTTTCTTAAAAAAAAGTTTTAAAGAGAAAGTTATAAAAATGTCGGTAGAGGGCGCTCTAGACTTTGGAGTACCGAATAACTACTTGTTACCGGTTTTTTTTAACACTGTTAAATGTTTTCTAAAGCTTAGACCTTAACTTAAATTTTGTGTACACAAGTGAAATCATCGGGAGTGGTTAAGTGGAGCAAATTTAACTGTGTTCAGGGGGTTGATTTTTGAACGATCGTATGTAATGAGCAAAATAATAACAAAATGATGGAAAACAGGACAGACAGAGATGGAATGAAAAGAAACCAACAAAAGGAAGAAAAACACTTTATTCAAACAAATGAAAATAAATAACACGAAGTACTCCACCACAGGACTTGTTCAAAATTGCGGCCTCCAACACGAACGCAGGCTTGAAGCCGTCGATGGATTGTCCGCCGTACATTGGCGAAAACACCAGGCATCTCTCATAAGGTGGCCGAAGCAACGGATATCCGGGCAACAAGGTCTTCAGCAGAATCTACGGGACCATCTTCGTATATCAGGCTCTTCATATGACCCCACAAGAAAAAGTCCAGACAGGATAAATCGGGTGAACGGGCCGGCCAGCTAATTGGACCGCCACGACCTATCCATCGCTCCGGATACATGATATTCAGGGCGTTACGGGCGTCCAGGCTGTACTGGGCCGGTGCTCCGTCGTGTTGGAACCACCTACGTCGTCTGATGGGTGCTGGAACATGGTTTTATAGTTCTGGCAACACCCCTTGCAGAAACACAAGATATGAATCTCCATCCAGGCGCGTTGGCAGTAAGTATGGCCCAATTAGATAATCGTCAACGATTCCGGCCCAAACATTGACCGCGAAACTCTCTGGAACGAACGTTGACGTATTGTGTATGGGTTTTCATTTGACCACACATGATAATTGTGGATATTCAAAATACCCTCGCGTGTGAATGTGCATTCGTCCGTGAACAACACATGTGCACAAAAAGCAGGGTCCACAGCCGTTTGTTGGAGCAACCACGTGCTAAAATTGACACGTGCCTGGTAATACGCTGGTTCTAGGCCTTGAACTCTCTGCGCATGGTACGGATGCATTCCTTCATCTCACAGAACTCGCCACACCGTATTACGGGAAACGTTCACTTCTTCGGACAGTTCCCGCGTGCTAGATTCAGGCCTCTCGCTGATACAATCCAAAATGTTATCCGTAACGGATGGCGTTCTTACACTCCTGGAACGTCCGGTATCCTGCATGCAACTTGCAAAGGAACCCCTTTCGCACAGTTATTGGTGCAGTCGTTGAAATATCCTCGCATCAGGAACACGTCTGGTTGGAAAACGCTCTCGGTACAATCTTTGAGCTTCTGTTGCATTGCCGTGTGCAGCTCCGTACATGTAATGCATCTCGCCCTTCTCCTGGTTAGAGTACGAAACCATATTATCGGCTATCCACAGAGCAAATGAATACAGCTGCTGTGAACAGTTCCCAGTTCTACAATTACGCACTCGAATAAGTAACTTTTATGTTATCGAAAATTTGCATACGCGTTCTTCTTCTTCCCCATATCGCATTTTCATATTCTTCTTCCGGAAACTTACAGCATAATGGTAGCTATAGCGCTTGCATGTATCTAGTTTGAACATGCTCTAACACGTTTGCGTTTGAATTCAAATCATGCATTACTTCGTGAATGTTGTTTGTTTTGATGTGTACTATCACCTCTTAAAGTTTGCTTCATCACTTATTATTTTGCTCATTACATACGATCGTTCAAAAATCAACCCCCTGAACACAGTTAAATTTGCTCCACTTAACCATTCCCGATGATTTCACTTGTGCACACAAAATTTAAGTTAAGGTCTAAGCTTTAGAAAACATTTAACAGTGTTAAAAAAACCGGTAAAAAGTAGTTATTCGGTACTCCAAAGTCTAGAGCACCCTCTACCGGCATTTTTATAACTTTCTCTTTAAAACTTTTTTTAAAGAAAATACTAATTTAAAGAATGATTTTAGCGAAAACCGCAAATATATCGACCCATTTTTCCCTTTTTTATCATCATTTGCAATTTGATTTAAACTTTGATGGAGCCTATCTCCTTTAGAATACGTTTGGGACCTTTGGTTTCCTATTTACTATTACTCGTCTTGATGTGTTCTATCACCCCCTAGCGTATGTACCATGAGTTTAGGAACACCCTGTATACAGACAGACAGGACAAAGGAGAATCGCATCAAGGTGAAAATGTAGTTAAAAGATTAACAAAGGAAATTGAAAATTCTGGTCGTAATATCACATGCGGTAACTTTTTTACATCATATGAATTAGCAATGCACCTTGATTAAAAAAAATCTCTTATTGGAACAAATCGAAAAAATAAACCGGAATTACCTGTTTTATTTACAAATTCAAAAAACCATACTGTGTATTCCAGATTATTCGGATGTCAAGAAAAAGCAACCATCGCCTCTTACTGTCCAACCATCACCACCGCTCCCCCAAATAAAAATAACTTCTTTTTTAACAATTATTGGAAGAAATGCTTTAACCACAATGCAGAAAAAAGCTTAAAGTTTTATTAGCGACTTTCATAACTCTTCTAAGTGGCTTCTTTTAGACACACACAGATACTGGCAATATGAAAATAGCAGGTGTAAATTAAGAAAGAGGAGAATTTTATAAAAATCTTCAAATAAGGGCATAAAAGAAATTAAAAAAATCATAATTAAGAAGAAATTTTATAATTTTTAATGAAAATATTTTATAAAGTCAATTTAAGATATGAAAGCGAGCTTACAGAAAATTTTAGCAAAATATCAAACCTGAGATTCACGTCCTAATAATGTTTTACAATGACTGATTTCTTCTTATTTTGCTTACTCATATAAGGCAGGTGCTTTTTTATTTGAAATTTTAATTTACGTTTGATTTGGCCAATATAAAAAAGACCACAGTTACAAGTATTAATACTATAGATACACCAATAAAAAAAATATGATTTTGATTAATTTATTAAAAATATACTTTTGATTAATTTGAAGCACAAAATAGGTCAGAATTATAGTTTCTTCCCGCAGATTTTGCAGATTTTGTTTCTTTTGTTTTCTTGTGTGCGTGTGTGAACTGTCTATATTTAAGGAACAAGCATGAATTTTTATTATCATAAAGTACAAGAGGATTTTTCGAAAAATTCGAGAATCAATTACCATTTGAGACACATTGGGAAACGACGTCTATAAAACATTAGTGTTCGTGAACTTATTAAATATTTTTACCTTCTATGATGCAGCTCCTAGCTACGTTACATTTTACAAGTTTATCAAATATAATACTTGGATCCTGAATAATATCTTCGAGTTTATAAATCACCCAGAATCTGTGTCGAAATTTTATAGATACACAAAATAAAGTATACAAACATTCATTAAATTCATTTATGTATATATATACTATATATGATATTTAAGAAATAAAGAAATGAGGCTTAAAACTTTTCTGATACAAAGAAAGAGATTAAAACGGAAATCAAATAATTTTTTAAAGTGAAATTGCAATTAAAAAACAAAAAAAAAGTTAAGCATTTTGAAAAGTTTAAGTTTTGCATTTAAAAGTTTATGCGGCTGCACATGGGACATTTTTGAGTGCTCAATCTCCTTGCTGAAAAAAAAAAAAGATTAATTCTAAACTTCTTTTGTTAGTGTAGCTCATTCATCATTCTAGAACCTACATGATGTCAGAAGAAGGATTTGTTATCAAATCTGCATTTATTTAACTGACAATAAAGTATCTTTTCAAGTTCGCTAAAGAGAAAAACGTGTAAATTTCCTGTATATGGTCTAAGAATTTACAGGAAATAAATGAAAGTTAAATGGTGAGGGAATACGAATAAAAATATTATTATTAGTTTAGATTATTGTAGTATGTGAGCATATATTTTGAAATATTT
Organism: Maratus michaelseni; assembly: GCA_963931845.1. NCBI lineage: Eukaryota > Metazoa > Arthropoda > Arachnida > Araneae > Salticidae > Maratus > Maratus michaelseni. Next base: position 329,313,577 of record OZ007590.1, read on the forward strand.
TTCAAATATTCATCGCAATTTTATCTTCGAAAATTATTTCATATGTGTGATCCGAGCAGTTGCAATATTGTTAAAGACATTATTGCATCACATATGTAAAAATAAGTTGTTTTTTCCCTAAACAATGTACAAACTTATTTTAAGAGGCATCTTTATATTTAGATACAGTTCTACACATTAAAAATTATAGAAGAAATAAATAAAAAAAGATTATGTCAATGAGATTTTAAATATAATTAAAATAAAAGGTTGATGTATTTGTTGTTCTTAAGTGCATGAATTCATTGGAAGAGTCAAATATGGAACGTTCTTCTAATATAACTGTGTGAGCAATAGTGGCTTAGTATTTAAGCCAGGTCCATAGCAATTCTGCCTGATGTATGATACCGAAAATTAAATTTGTTTTTCTGTTGATTGCTTACTGTATCAGTGGTGACAACTAACAGTGTCGATGACACGCCTACAAGGCTTTGTGGCTGGTTTAGTGCACCATATGTACTACTCTTGCTGTGACTGTGTGACTCTGAATATATATATAATATTATTTTTAATACTGACCAATATAGTTGCAAAATGTTTATGGATTCGGCTTGTTTGTTTGTCTGTCTATCCGTACACTAATATCTCGTAAATATACTCGCATTCACATATAATTTTAATATGTTAGTAATGTTTACTGTAGAATTATCCGTTACTGAAAATGAAGTATTTAACATTACTCGGCCGTTTACAGGGACTAACGAAAGAATTGCATTACATTATGATCTATGGGGGAAAATCGTTTGTGATGCATTTTAATACTGTTATGATACTTTAAACATAATTAAATAAAAAATATCACTGGTGTGCACTACAACATGTTTTCTGTAGATTAAGGAGTGTGTAGCATTCGCCGTTAATTTACAATGACGCACAAAATAATTTGGTTACAGGACGGACTATGATAGATTTCATTGTATTAAAAAAATGAAATTTCTTAATATCTGTTCACTTCTGTTAGTGATGGAAAGTGTTTCATAATCTACGCGCGATGCATGATTTTTTGTTCTTGTTCACTTACAGTGCTGACATCACATTTCTTGGTTTGTTGTAAATCTTTTAATAATGTCAAGAGCCAATGGAAGTGACATGTATAAAATAATACTTTTAACACAAAATTTAAACACCGAATTAGTTTAATAAATCTTCTGAATTAAATTTACGTCTCATATATTTATAATTTGCGCAATAATATTTTATTTCGTATGTGATAAAAATAAATTAAATCTAAAGTCACCCACTTTGTCTCAACTATGCATCGGTATCATTCATGTATTAAAATGTTCAGTTTTTATATGCGACATGTAAATACTAAGGTAAATAAAAACAGAAACGGCTTGTGCTGTTGGAAAACCGTTATGTACTGATTTAGCACATAACTGTTTTAATATTGCATAAGGAAGTCTTATTTGAAGAAAGAAGAAGGGAGAAGGAACACGAGGAAGATAAATATATACGCTATAGCTATCACCCACCAGCGGCTGAGAGGTTCTGCTCTCAATGCTGGTAGGCAGGAGGTGCTGGGTTCGACCCCAATTCGCGCTAGTTGGTCTAACCTTTCGGAGTTTTCTGGCGTTACATTCGAAGCTAGGTTTATGCTTCCGTAAATACGATTTAGATTCCCTTAGAAAGACAACTACGTAGGGCAAATTCCCCTTGCCCTGCATTTATCCTGCAGATAATTGGCTATAACAAGCCACCACTACCAGGGCACACTCAACATTCAACAGTGACTACATATCTCAGTGCAATGGATAAAAAAGCATAACTGCTGCTTTTTGCTGCCTTTTTTGTGATAATCTTTCTTTTTTTCTATGGAGCTTCTGTATAAAGCCTTGAAATAAACGTGTACTAAATATTTTCCGTTTATTTGTTCCATTTTACATTGGTTTTTATTTCACATATTACGTAGAAAGTTTCATTTTTGCATTTGAGATATGAAAAGTATGTATTCTTTAAATTTCTAATACATATAATAGTAGGTTTTTATTATTTATTCTTTCTTAAAAATATCCTTAAAAAATAAAAAATAAAGATTAGTGTTGATAAACATAATTTAAAATTTAGTTAGTCATAAAAATACGTTTAGAGGTACATATTGTCTCTTGTTAACCAAGAGGATTTTACATATATGCTCCAGAACAATTTGTATCTTACCTAATACTTTGTAATTACAGAAAATGAACCTAGTAATTCACATGTAATTAAAAAATTTACAATCCTCACCTTTTCTTGCATTTTATAGCTTTGTATAACAGCTTCAGTTCTTTTCTTTAATTTTCATATAGTTTACCAAAAACAAATTTTGAACGACTGCTATTACTAAAGAAAAATATTACATCTTAAATGTTCTAAAGTCATCTATTGCAAAACTCATTTTTTCTTATCGAAGAAGACACTAAAGAGTTAACTGAAAAGTCTAAAAATAAATATTTCAACATGTCATCGGATGTATGTGAAAAATATTTCACAGAGCATTTTATTCATTCTGATGGAAAATTTGGAGTCGCTTCTTCATTATGCATGAGTTCATTTATCATTCCTGAATACAAATCTACCACAAATGATAGAAAGAAAGTTGATTTACATTTGCATCTAGTACAGATATCAGCAACAACTAAAAATATTTACAAATTCTTAAAGTAAGCGATTCTTTAAAATGATGTAGCAAAAGAAAAAAGATATATGGGTTCGCTAACTGATTCGAAGCTCAGGTAGTCCTCAGTTAAAATGGTACTGTTCATGCGCATACATCCATATGCTGCCTATGAAGTTTTGCTAAAAGCTCTTAATGAATGGGGAGGAGCTCATAAGCTCAAGATCGCTTTTCAATTTTCTCTTTGACCACCCATCCCCTTCTGTCTAGTCTCTAGTGACTTATCCTGGCAAATCAGTATTATCAATTATCCAAAGTATTATGAGCCTCAAACATGGTATGGCGTGGGCCAATGAAAAGGATTTAAAGTCCATTATACAGTATTTTCCTGATTATCCGACACTTACGAAACCATTTGTATGTCGGAAAATCGAAATCGTCGGATAGTCGGGAGAACATCGCCACATGCATTTTCTAAGTGTACAAATATTAAACTAAAATTTAATATACTATACAGAGGGGTGCAAAAGGATCGAAACGACACAAAAACTAAGAAATCAGTTTACGTTTGCTATGCAAATGCGCAAACATTGTGTTAAACTTAAATACATGATATTACAATTAATATTAAAGCAATTGTTTACAAAAATCGCATATATATTTTTTAATCTATTTTTAAATATGTATTTTGCTAAATATTCAAAGTAGCAAAAGTATGAGAATACAGTAAATATTTCGATACCGTGGCTCGTGAATTTGATGGATATTTTTGCATATCATTTAACAAAGTATTTAAAAGAGATTCTGAGTGCATTCGTTTAGTTTGCAAAAAATTTTGACGATGGGGAGAGGAAAAATGCTTTCTGGTTTCGAAAGAGGCCAAATTGTAACTTATAGCAGCACCGACATGCCACTTGAAAGAATTGCTGATAAAGTTAAATGTTCAAAGACTTTCATTTTTATTTTTTTTTACAGAATCCACAACTTATGGTACTGAAGTATAAAGAACGGCCGAGGATTCTTTTGAAACCATCAGGAAATTTAATTGTTTGCACGGTAGCAAACAAAAAAATAGCAAAAAAGGAAATTGGAAGCCAGATAAAGACACCAGCATCAATATGGACTATAAGATGAACAATCAAGAGGTCAGGAATTCTTAAATATGTAAAATCACGTCAGTCTCCGCGTTTAACATCTGGCCATAATAAAAGCCCTCTTTTAATTTGTACAGAAACATCTGAAGCAACAAACGAATTCGTCTAAAATTATATTAAGATTTGAAAAGAAGTTTCAATTCGATGGTATGTATGGTATTCATTCATATCGGCATGACCTTCGAAAGAACAGGGGTCTATTTTGATTGCGTCAACTAGGTGGAGGCTTCCAAATGGTTTGGGCTGCTTTTTCCCCAGGTGGTAAGCTTAGAATTGCTCTTCTAGAAGGAGGACAAAATAGACCTACCTATATTAACATGTTAGAACGCCATTTGTTGAACCAGGGGGAAAGAATGGCTGGCCTTACCTATATTTTTAACAAGACAATGTCTCAATTCACTTTTCAAAAAACTCATTACATTGGTTTGAAGTAAATAAGATTCCCATACTTGATTCGCCAGCCAATACACCAGTCCAAAATTCTATAGAGAACGTTTGGGGTATTATATTGCGCAATATCTACCGAAAAAAATTTGTCAAATGTTCCAGTATAACGAGAAAGCAAAATTGAAATATGCCATTTTGTGAGGCATGGCGTGTTTTGTCTCCTCAACAAGTTAGATATCTTGTAAACTCTATGCCACAAAGCTGCATTCAAATTATTAAACGCAAAGGTAGCACAGTTGAAATGCGACATTTCTATAATTTAGAAAAAACTATTCCGTTCTTACCATTTTCCTCATATCCAGTGCAAATGCAATTTATTATATTATAATATTACAATTGTTTTACAATGCTTTCTTTATGTTTATATTGCTTATTTAGTTTGATAAAATCAATTTATATGGTTTATATATGGGTTAATATAATTATATTTATTATTTAGTCAATTAAATGATCGTTCCTATCATTTTGCATCCAGGTATGCATAAAATAAATATCTACTATCATAAAATGTAAAAAAAAAATGTTATCAGGGAAGGGATAAAAATAAAAATAAAAGAAATTAAAATTAAAATAATGAGAAAATTCTGTAATTATGTACCTTTCTATCTATTTTCGTAAGTAAATATGGGACAAATTCCAGTGATTCCCAAACAAAAGCCAGTGATACATTTTACAATCTATGAAAAGGAAAGAAGATACCATTTTTAAGTAAAGGGAAGTAAAATTTGGAGAAGCATTTGTTGGTTGGAATTCCGCAAGATTAGAAAATGTTTTCGATGATTTTTAAATTATTATTGCGACAAAAAAAAAAATTCCGTGTTATTTAATAAAACTTTCAATGTATTGAAATATTTTAAACTAATTTAATCGTTTATTATTCATTATTACCATTTAACAATGTTTGATAACTTTATATAAGTGATTATGATTTTAAAAATAATAAATGGATTTTTCTGGAATTTAGAAATTTATCCTCTCTGTACAGGATGGTTCTGAACTATACGTAAAAAATGTAAAGGCGGGTAGAAGGGACCTAAATAAGCAGTTTTTGCATAGAAATGTGGGGGCGGAAATGCAGCGTTGAGGCAGTAACGGGCGCTGTTGAATTTGACGGATGAAAGCGTTTCGCTGGCTTGAATCGCCATTCCCCGCACTTATTTCGAGTAACATGCATCGTTACACCAATGCGGAGCTTGCTGACATGCATTTTATGCATGGGGCTGCTCAAAGAATTCGCACATTCAACGACTCTCGAGCTTCTAGAAGGACTATCCTCTACCTTGCGTAATACTTCTTCTTCTAACTGCATGATTTTTGCGATATCTTCTAGTGCCCGTATCATGCCTGGAAGCATAAAACGATCCACTTGCGCACAACTCCCGATGAAGACGCTCCTCGTCAAATGTTCGGCGATCCAGCAGATTTCTACACGGGAATCACTCCATGTACATGCTTTGAGCAGCCGCTCCATTTCCTTGCGCAGCCCCATACATGAAATGCATATCGGCATGTTCTGCATTGGTGTAACGATGCATGTTGTTCTAAATCCGTGCGGGGAATGGCGATTCAAGCCAACGAAACGTTTTCATCCGCCGAACTCAACAGTGCCCTTTACTGCCTGAACGCTACATTTCCGCACCCACATTCCTATATGAAACCTGCTATTTAGGTCCCCTCTACCTGCCTTTACATTTTTGACGTATAGTTCTGAACCACCCTGTATATGTCCGCACAAATCGAATGATGAAGTATGTGAGGAGAGTCATCTAAGCGAGTATGTCCCATAATTGAGCATCGGATAATCGAGAGTCTACTGTACATCTTTTTAGAAAAAATACTTATTGACAAGTTAAAAGATAAACATAGATTTATGATTCACATTTCCATTGTGGTGGTTTTACCGGAAACTTAATTCTTTTATTGAAATGATTCACTAAGATATAAAATTCTGTTACGAGTAACAAAAACAATCTTATTATTAAATAAGAATCCAGTGCAATGCCCCTTACATTCGCCTTACTCTGCTATTTCTTTTGTTTGTCATTGTAGACTAAGCTGGGATGAAGAGTGAGAACTTCAACCCTTTGTACTCGGAGATATCTCATAAATCACTTATCTGCAATGCGAATGTAATTTTTTCTTGTGGAAGAATAAAAAATAATGTACCTATTTTTTCTTTTAAATAATGTAATAAGTTTTATTAAAAGAAAAGGAGTATTTTTAAAACATGCTTTTATTGGTGTACTAAAAATCAGGAAATTTTTCACGCATCTAGAAATTTAAGCACAAGGTAAAATAGAAAAGTAGCCAAACGACAGCATGCAAATTCTTTATTTAAAGGAAAATTTACTTCGAAATTAACTCTACGCTGAATTTAAAATTCATGTTTTATAAATGAAAATTTACGTTCTTTATACGAAGTCGGATTCCCTGCTAAAAACAATATAGTAAAGGTTTAAAATAGATGGATTACTGTAAAAAGTATTTTTGTTAAGTTTCTTTTTCAGATATTGCAGCAGGAAAGAGAATAAGCATTTTTATTTTACTGTAAATGTTACTTTGCAAATTTCATAATAAACAAATATTTATTGTTTAGTCACATGGTAATTGAATTAAAAAAAAAAACATGCCTGAAACTTACATATGATGAAGATCTTGGGCTGAAATATTTTTAACGCTTACAAGAAGAATTCAGATAATTTACGAGGCGTAACTTCGTACATTTGCGTTGCAAACAATTATCCAAAGTTCGAAATCCATAAACAATGCAGACACAAAAATATTAAATGACGACGCAGTCATCCCAGCTGAAATTTTCATTTTATTGATATATAGAAGGTAAAACTAGGTTGCGCCGCCAAGCGCCTGAGTGGCGCCCGTAGCGTCTGCGACCACCAAACCCAAATCTTCGAGGACTTTTAATGCGCACACCGGATTTGTCTCTCCAGGTGTGCTTCGGCCGGACCGGAGGACCACCATCTGTAGACTCTCCAACCCATTACCCAAGTGAGCGACGACAGAGGTCGAAGAGATTACGCGGAGGATCCCATATTTCAGAGGAAACCTCCCCGTAGACACTTGATGAACCGCCGAGCAACCCAGCGACTTCGTCTCTGGAACCCCATCAGGGGAACCAGTTCCTAGGTCATATGCCTAGCTTTTCGACGGCCCTTGCTTTCCCACGGCGTCCGATCATCGAGCGCATGGAAAGCCGAACGACTAGTTCATCTTCCGTGGGTTGTCGCTATGTGCGACGGAGGAGCCTCTGGCCGACCCGGAACCGTGAGGAAACTCGGTCCCTTCACATAGACGTGACTCGGCTAGGTTGTCCCTTTCTAAATGGCTTTCCCACCGGTGAGCCTTCGTAGCGAAATACGAAGAGGTCCCCGGTCGACTCCATTTATCAGGATCCTCTACATAAATATCAAAAACACATAAAGAACAAACGAAAACATAAAAAATCACAAAAATGTCAGAAACAACGGAAAGTTATTGAAAGAGCCATACCCGGTCTCTGGAGGACATGGAAATTCCCTCCAAACGCGCCAAAGAGGCGGGCCCGGTCGAGGTAAGTGGTGGATGAAAATTAGGTGAAGACTCCTACTCATCCGCCCGCCAGACGTAGAAAGTCCTGGCTGCACATAGACGTGCCGGATTAGGTTTCGGCCCAGGGGTCGATTTCAAGTTTGAACGCCGCCATTTTACTGGCGATCCTCCGGCCCGGTTCCTCGAGCCAATCAGTTCGAGAAGAGAGCCGTATCCGGTTGTTCAAGACCATCCAGTACGGGATATGAGCTGGAGCCCCCTCCGTATCATGGTACGTCTTCGGAACGGGAACTTCTCTTGTCGATCAGCTTGAGGGCGACTCACAACTTCTTCAGTTACAGAGGGAATCGCAAGGAACGAACGCATGCTTGGAGGCCTTTGGTTGAACCTAGGGTTCCCCTCCGCACATGCGCCATCTGCGTTCTACCACCTGCACGGCACCGAGGGTTGCTACATGCCGCCTCGACGGCCGACAGATGTCACAATAGAACCCTTGCGCTCCTTGTTCTACAAATCACGTTCGAACCATCGTCTAACCCTAGACAAGTTTTGCAGCCTTCCGACCCACATTCGCTAGCTTTTGCCCTCACGTCACCATATAGCACGAGGGAACCGTGCATGAGGGATCGGCCTACGCGAATGTCTTTTTGCCACCTAGTCATTCCGAGTTCCCGCGGAACACAAGTCCCGTACCCATGTCAGTAAAAGAACCGACTACGGCACTAAGTCAAGGCTCTGCATCTGGGACCTCGAAGGAAGACGAGCCATGATCCTCTTGCAGCCGAGAACCGGCCCAAAAGAGGGGATGACCCAGTAGAATCGGTGTCTTCGGCTACTCAGGCATCGCTTTACCACCCGCTTACCACGATGTGGTTGTGGGATCGTCGACTGCTGCCGCCCTCGTGTCGAAGAGACATCTCCTAGCGTCAAGAGCCTGGTCTTCTTCTATACTGAAAGAGCCGATTCGGAGCAACCCGACGGAGAGTTTGGGCAAGGCCTGGCTTCCGGCCATCTTCCCAGCTCAATGGACCGATTCAGAATCACCAAGAGGAGGCGAAGCGGGATATAGAAGGTAAGATGGTAAAAATGGGGTGGTCTTGGTTACTAGAGGATTGAAACAGTTGTTGTCAGACCAAGAGCTAGGAGCGATCTGATCTTAGGTAATAGAATGACTGGTGAAGTTTCAATGGACATTGAGCCAACAGATCGCAGACGCGTAGAAGAATTTATTTGTACGTTACGGGTAAATAATATAAATGTTTGGGCGGATGGAATGAAATGGCTACCACATTTGGTAAAATCGTAATTTTAGTGAATTTTAGTGGACTTATGCGAGCAACCCGGTGGGAAGGGAATTTTAGACGAAGGAAACCGTTTAACTTGTATCCGGGAAATTACATTACTTTCACAATTTGTTTATGGACAGAAAAAGGTTGGGCGTCCCATACAGCTGTAATGAATGTCTGGAAAACATTACATTACATCTGTTATAACCGCATTGGAATCAAAAATAGATTTTTAACGTACATGCTGCATTTAACAAAGATAGCCTTTTATATGAGAAAAGGAAATAACATTTGACGTTTTAGAATAAAGAAATATTTTAGCGAAGAGAATATTAATTAATATATTAAAAATTAAGTTAGGAAGATAAAAATTTAGAATAAAGATATGTATAAATGATTCTATATCATATTACCTGCACTATCTAGTATTCCTAAATTATTTTTTCAACGTAAAATCAAATTTTATTTAAATCTTATTTTTAGTTTTACAAATCTTCAGGGATTAGTATGTATTTTTTGGAGAACAGTAGTAGTATAAATAGGTATTATACAAACAAAATGTTGGGGTTTTTTAAACTGTCTAAAATCAAATTTTAATTAAAATTGATATATTAATTGATATTTAAGTTCTGAAAGTATGAAAATATCGTATCGGCGACACACAACTGTGCGTAATTTCTAGAACTCCAGCACACCAGGAGAAAAATGTATTACAAAATGCTATCTTTACATAAATTAACCATGTTAAGTTAAATTAAAAAAAAAGCGTCTAAAATAACATTGAAGTAAAACAATTATTTTGCTGCTTTTATCAAAGCCGTAGCTAGAAACACATTTCGGCGGAGGGGAAATTTTACATTCACTGTTAAAAATTTGCAGCAAACTGTCCAGTCATTTGACCGTTTTCATAGAAAATGGCTACATAACCGTAATTTAACTCTTTTGTGACCATAATATGAGCAATAATTTGGTTAGAATGCAGTTAAATTACGGTTACGTAACCGTTTTCTCTAAAAACGGTCAAATGACCGGAGAATTTGCTGCAAATTTTTAACAGCGTTTAATGTTTTGTTTTTATATTAATTTTTAATTATCTTTTTAGTTTATATAATAACAATTAAAGTTCAAATATTTACTTAATTTCAGAAGGAATGTACTTATTTTTCTGTGCTACCTGCATTGATATTTACTGTGTTCTAAGCATTACATTAGTTCATGGTGCTCTTCTGTTAATTATTTTAGCATTTAAACAAAATTATCAAATAATAACACACAGGTTTAGTACTATAATAGTTTTCCACGAAGTATTATACATTTTGTATGGCATTTTGTCTTTAAGTATTTTGTAATTAAGGATGTAAAGTTACCTAGAACATTTACAGACGCATTCTCTAGCAATTTGTGCACTGACAAATTAGCTGGGAGAGATTTTTCAACAAATCAGTTAATGGAAGTCTAATATTTTCTTAAGTTTGTAAAGAGAATTTGAATTTAATAGTTTATACTTGAAGTCATTGGCAATTTTTCATATTTCTTTTTTAATAATTTAAATTATTTTTTATAATATTATTTAATTGCATACTTACATTCATCTTGACAAAAACTTCCGAGGGAAATGAAGCAATGGCGATCCGCTTTTCTACAAGGGTGTTCAAATGAAAAGGTACGAAACGTCGTAACAACCAAACCGGTTGAAATTTGCATATGTCGTTTGGGGATAACATAGTGAGACATCTAGGGACGTGAATGGAGTGTCCGGTGTGGTTGTGCGCATGCGCGAGCGCCCGCGCATGCAGGAGGAGAGAAGCAGGCAGTTGTGTGTCCCGTCCAATTGACGCGGCAGTGCGTGTATCACTTATCGCCAGGTCGTTCAACTTGTCGATGACATCGGCCGTGATTGCCGTGTTTGCCTGGCCTGGTCTTGGGTCATCACTCAAACATTCGCGGCCTTCATGGAAAAGGCCACTACACTTTCTCATTGACTTATCGGACACACAGTCTCCCTGTATACGGTGACCATCCGAGATGAATATGGACCGGTTCAACCCCTTCCGCAGCCACAAATCTGATAACACCACGCTGCTCCTCAATCGTCGATTTTTACAATGGGAAGAGAAAGCCATGATGTCCTCACATGGACTGCTGCGTCAACTGGACGGAACACACAACTGCCTGCTTCGCTCCCCCTTTATGCGCGGGCCACAACCTCGCCGGATACTCCATTCACGTCCCTAGATGTCTCACTACGTTATCCCAAAGCGGCAAATTCAAATTTCAACCGGTTTTGTTGTTACGACGTTTCGTACCTTTTCATTTGAACACCTCTCATAGCTACCGAAGTAGTACAACATAGTTGGGCCAATGGTTACTAATTGTTGTCCACCGTTGGCCCACAGTAAAAAATGTCCGCCTTGACATACCATTGACCAATGAACCATTTTCCAACAAAGGTCCAACAGTGGTCCAACTGTTAGATGCTCTGATTAAGGGGCCTCTGTACTCTAATATTTTTCTACCATTTCCCGAGGATACCATTACCAACCCTACCATTCCCTAACGGTTTCCAGAAACTGCCAACGATGGACAGACAAGTTGTCCTAATTTGGTATGGATTTGGTTATCATGTTTGTCTTATAATGCGATTAATTATTCCGGAAATTAAAATTTTCCTACATGTATAAATTTTTTTCCGATTTCGATAATGTTTGTTAATATCGCTGATACATTTAACGACTTTCAATAATTATAAATTTATAAAATACTTTTTCCGGTAGTATGTGTAGCATTTTACGTTTAGTATTAAACTTGATACGCTAATTTCAGTTATAGGATTAAATAACGAAGATTCCTTGTCATTCCAAAATCCAATTTTCCCCCATACTATGTGTTCTATTTACCACGACATAATGTTGCAGCGATTTTATAATATGAAACAAACATAAAGCCATTAAACCAAACAAACATAAATTGTAAATGTACAAAATGTTTCCGTAATATTTTGATGCGTAATAAAACTCTAAAAAAAATTTAAACTTTAATCGTAACAAAAAGATTAAACGAGTCATATTCTTTTATTATTTTTTTAAAACGATTGCATGTCTTATAAAAGCATCAAAATTTATTCTAAGCTTGTTTTCCAATCGTAAATAAAACACAAAGAAGATGAATATTTTCCAAAACATAGTATATTATTTCATATCATAATATGTTCCTGAAATTGAGGAGGCGGGGGAACGTTACATTACTGTAGTGCATTAATGGATAGAAATACAGAAAAAAATCTATTGTTTGGATCCGATTGCATCGAAAACTTTCGACTTAGACAAGTATTCTATTTCTTAAAAAGGAAACGAAAAGGGATGAAAAACAAAAGTGGTAATTTGATATCCATGATTGATGTTCAAGACATTGTTTTGAGTGTTTTACTTTGATATCTGATTTCTTCTAAAAGAATACTTATGAAGAAGATCTTTTGATGCGAATATTTTCACGTATTGAATATGGGAGTAAATAATTTCGTCAACATTATATGTTAGAATGAGACAGGGGATGATTGATTCCCTCCTAAATATAAAGATGAGGAATAATATAAAAGCGTTTATGTAATGCAATTCATAAATGCATCATTCAAATGAAACAGCATAAAACCATCGTAGACATCAGCTGCAATATCACTAATAATTTTTAGGACTTAATAATAAATGATGCTTCAAAGATCAAATTTAGTAAAATTTAAAAAAAAAACATCCTTCATTTTTTTTTAAACGAAAAGCAAATTTTATGTTAATTGTCACTCATTTTTTTTTACAAGCACTTCAATTTACAGGATGGTTACAATTAAAGTTACCCTGTTTAGACCTACGGAGAATCCGCACTGGGTGACAGATATCGATGATACAGTGTGGTTACAATTCAAGTTACCCTGATTAAACCTACGTAGAATTCGCACTGGGTGACAGATATCGATGAAACTTGGAATATAAGTTATATGTACCACAGGGAAATTATATCTGCAATTAAAAAAAAATAGTTCAAATTTCGACCATCAGGTGATAAGGGGGCGCATGAAGGCCAAAAATCTCAAACTGGAAATACAAAACTTTTTTTTATTTACAGCATATGTTCAATATGCGTCAAGCACATGTTCAAAGCGTATTATAGCGTGTTAACAGTAGCGCGAAGGGTTTCTCGATCAATTGCAGCAACATGACGAGTTATGCTTGCTTTCAAATCAGGCAGAGTCCGTATGCTTCCTCCATACACACGATCTTTCAAGAATCCCCACAACCACAGTGATTCAAGTCCGGAGAACGAGGAGGCCAGGTGTTGTTGGAAAACTTCTCGAAATTACCCGATCATCTACAAAGTGGACACGAAGCAGTGCCGTCACTGCTCGGACTATGTGAGGTGGTGCACCATCTTGCATGAATACGGTAGTCTCTAAACACTCTCGCTTGTAAGAATAGAATGATCTGCTGCTGAAGGAGGTCGCAGTAACGGGTACCCGTAATGGAACACCTTTTAGGACCATGAGAAGTGTTCTCCTAAAAAAAGGGGACCAAGAATGAAATCAGCCATAAAGCCACACCATACAGCAATGTAATCAGGGTGCAAAGACTGTTCATGAAGAATATTAGGACATGCAGTGCTCCATACGCGACAATTCTGAGTTTTCACTGCTCCATCTGGAATAATATGCACCTCGTCTGACCACAAAATGTTCCAAGGCCATGCATTGTCAACGGTTATTCTGGCCAAAAACATCCTCGCAAATTGAGTTCGTGTGTCCTGGTCTGCTGGGTTCAGCGCTTGCACAACATAAATATTGTATGAATACCACTTTATAATGGATCGAAGAACCTTTCGTACAGTAGACCAAGAGAGAAACAAATCACGTGACACCGCTCGAGCACTTGTCGTAGAATATTGGGAACCGGACGCTCTTTCGACCACGGCAAGAGCGACTTCTTCGGCATTTTCATTTGAAATCCGTTTTCGTCCTCTTCCTTGCAGCACACCCAGCTCCCCAGTCTCTTCGAATTCAGACATCATCTTTATCAAAGCCTGCCTCGACATTGGTCCTTTTCGTAAGCCTTTAAAGCGTCGATATTCTCGCAGTGCAATTGTCAAATTACTGCCGTTCTGATAAACCAACTTCAACAGTAACGCTCGTTCTTTCTTCTCGAACGGCATGGTGCACAATGGCTTTACGGCAGTATGGTAAAGATACCATATATATTCGCTTAAAAAAAATTAAAGAAATCTATATTTTATGTATTGTATCAAATATACTTTCCCCTTTCTGCATAATCGTAATTCATATGCATTCCCGGCTGTTAAAACGCGCACCCTTTTTATCTTTCTCTTTCAACGATAGACTTTTAGTCAAAATCATGCATATTGTTTTTAAATTATCATTAACGTACTTATTCGGTCTCCCACATATCAAAGTAAATGAAATTATACAAGGCATAAAATGTTTCCTTTCTCATGGTCAGTTTTGACTTGCATATTGAATCCAGATGTCTATAGCATTTCTATGGCGCCTTTGCAGCATTCCTCAAAACCCTGTTCCCAAAACAATAATTAACGGTAAAATTCTTAATCACTCTCTTTTAGTCAAAGTGCAAGCTTTGCCAAAAGATTTTTCCCTTCCAATGACGTCAGTTATGATGTTGATATGCTGTATATGTAACGGTTACATTTCCCACGCAAAAAAATGCGATTCTCTTGGCTCGAAATGTAACTCGCTTGGCGTGTTCTCCTTGCGCCCGCTTTCATATCGGGACACTTGCCCTCTGAACTTCATCGCGTAAACAACTCCAAAAAGATGCCTAAGGCCCTTGTGCCACACTGGATACCTAACTTTTTATCTCACCTTCCTCCTGAAAGTCTCCTTCCTTCTTAGATTCTCACTCGATTATGGCAATATTACCTGATTTTCAAAGATGATGGAACTGTAATGTCTTGGATTTTCTCATTAAACTATTGTGGATTTACCCTCTTCGCCTGTTTATATGATTCCTACTCGCACTCACAGGTTAACGAACCATTATGTTATTGCGGCAGCGCTCTAAAATTTGGAATTTCCTATCTCACGTGCCATATTTTCCAATCAAGTATTATCTTCCTTTTTGCAAAATGATCATATCCCTACTGTTATCAAATTCATCGCTAATGTTATCATCTTCAACGCAAAGGATATATTCTTCATAAAAAAACTTATCTTCTACTCCATAGGCAGCGACTACTGGCTTTTTAAATCGCTCAAAATTTGCATAAAGTCCTTTCTCGTAGATGAAAACCACCATCTATCGGTCGAAATTTCAACAATTGTTTTTATTGCAGATTTCATTTCCCCATGATCCATATAACTTACATTCCAAGTTTCATCGATATCTGTCAACCAACGCGGACTCTACGTAGGTTTAAGCAGGGTATCTTTAATTATAACCACCCTGTACATATTGTAGATGTATATTTAGAATGGATAGATAAAATATTTCTATTGATATTAACCAATATGTATCCCTGATTGATGTTCAAAATTTTGTTTTGAATGATCTGTTTTAATATCTAATTTCTTTTAAAATATACATATGAAAAAGTTCTTTTGATGCGAATATTTCCGCATTTGAATATGGGAGTAAATAATGTCGTCAACATTGCGGGGAATAAGAAAGTGGGTAATAGATTTACTTCTACCGATTTTGATAATTCTTCAAATACTTGCAAATATACAGTTATTGACTTACAATAACTATACTGTCTAACAAATTTTAACCTTATTTCCGGTTACATGTAAAGAATTATTTTCGTATTAAGCTTAATCGATGCCTTAATTTCAGACTTATTATAATATGTTTTGAATAATATTAAGTGGGTATTAGATTTACTTTTAAGTATATAGATGAGAAATAATGCAATATTGCTTATGTAATGCAACTCATAAAAGTAGCTTTGAAATGAAACAGCATTAAACGCATCGTAGACATCATATATAATATGACATCGATAATATTTAGAGATTTAATAAATATATTACCAATTACTGAAGTGAAGATAATATTTAAAATGTTGTTGATTCATATATTATTTTACAAAAAACAATATTTATTTCAAATGCCATTTAACTTTTCTTTATTACGTTAATTAAAATAAGATTATTTTTGAATAGACAAATAAATAAATAAATATTTCAATTGATATTTTTACTGTAATCATTCTCTGTAAAAGCTAAATAATTTTAGGAATTTCGCCACTAAAGTGTATTGATACGCATGAATGAATGGACCTCATAGACATCAGATACAATATTCAAATTATAAACATTCAAGATGTAATTAAATAACTATCAAATTCTAGGTCGATTATAAGCTTTGATAATTTTGAATTCTATTGTTTGCTTTACAATAAATTAATTTTATCTGAATTGTTGTATTATAGTTCCTTTAGGCACTTCGCAGTAATCGTTTAAGATACTATATTCTTTTGATGGATAAATAAATAAAAACTTTCCATTAAAATTTTAGTGCAATTATTTTGCTTAAATGCTTAAAGATTATCATAAATTACGAAAATATTCATTCCATTCTATTCACGATGATGTCTAGATTGATAGATTTAATCTTTTTTTTTTTTTAAACAAAGCAAATTTTATGTGCCAATATACATACACTTTATGTATACAAATAATAAAGATTTATTATCGAAACTAATAAAATTTTTTTGAAACAATGCTTGACTTTCTAAATAATATAGATTTTTGATACGTTAAAGTATACAATATTATTTTTAATCGAAAAAAACAAATATTAAAAAAAAAAAAATCAGGTAAAAACACATCGTTTGTAAACTAAGTTATTGATTACCCCAGAAATACAAAGATAAAAAAAAAAGAGTCTTTAACCGATAACTAACTCAATCAGCTGTGACAGCTTAAAAAGATTTATCTGTCAATTATTCAGTCAACACGGATTGTATTGGATTAACGAAATTTTATTAAAGAAACTTTCAGGCACTCTGATCTTTGTCTTAAATGATCACTCTAATGTTAATACTTTGTTTTATTCTACGAAACAACAGATAAAAGTTTCCCTAGACGAAAATTGTATTAGTGCTTTTATTGTTTTCATTTATCTCACGCTACTTTTACAAATTAAAAGCAAAGAATGAAAATCATGAGCATTATTTGAAAAAAAAAAAAAATAACTGTATGCAATTATTTTATTACATGTATACCTATTTCTTTCAACATATCGAAAAAAAATGTATTTTCGCAAAAATGAGACTAATAAGACAATAATTATAGGTACTAAATACAAAAAAACTTGACCAAACTTTTTTTTTCTTTTTACAAACTCCACTACATGTAAAACGATAGTACAACAGAGTACTATAAAAGATGCACATTGTTTTCGCAATTACTCAGCTATACACTTCGTTTTATTAAGCAACAATATACTATAAAACTTGTCATGATTAAATTTGAAGGGACTTTTGGCATTTTTTTCACACAATCCTTTAAAATAAAAGAAAACTCATGCCAGATAAAATAGTAAAAATTAGTCCACTTCAAAAATCCAAAAATATTATTAAAATTGAACTTAATATAATTACTCAAATATTTCATTAATTCACTTTTTCTGAATGAATTATCTTTTTTATTTATTTTTCTGGTCATATATTATATATTTTTCTTTATATATTACTGGATATTATTCAAACAGGTACGTGTTGATATTTCATTTTGATTTTTATTTCACCATTTGTGTATGATGTTTCTATGTTTTTATATTAAAGTTATATATATATATATATATATATATATGTAATGAGTTTATTAGTGAAATTATTGCTTGAAATTAGTTTAATAAACAAAGGAAAATTATTAGAAAAGCGTTTATCTGATTTTAAAATGCCTGAAAACAACAATTAAGTTTTTATTGATTGCAAATCGCACATTAGTTTATTTTAAATAATCAACAGCACAATTATACATTTAATTCATTATATGGACAATATATTAGGTATATTTATATATATTGTAAATAGGTATTAGATTTATAAGTATATTTATGTATGAATTTTTATTTTTTATATTTTTACAAAAGCTGCGAATTTTTTACCTCAACCGTTTCCCCGATACATGTTCCTAATCTCCCTTTGTCTCCCAGAAGGTTTACAAGAAAAAAAAAACTTCAAAAATTTTACTTTAAAGTCATTTCTGAACACTTCATCAATGAGCCTAATCGTTAACTCACTCGCAAAAAAATTCTAAAATGTTTTCTTCTGTCACAAGTAAAAAAAAAAAAAAAAAAAAATCCGCAGAAAAAATGTTTTTTTGCAAATAAATCCACAGGATAACCGAGATTTTATTTATTTTCCACTTGAGAAAGGTACTCGATTTTATTATTTTCACCAATGTCTTTGTCCTTTTTTTTTCTGCAGAATAGCAGTTTTTTAGAAAGTCGTAATTGTTTAATAGCCAGAAAAAAAATCTCTGTTCTATCCAATGAAGGGGATTTACCCATTCCCATAGCCATGTGCCTTTCACTTGCAATTGTTTAATAGCTGGTATTTAATGCAATTATGTCTTTTATTTGAACAGCTACCAATTTTTATGCTGGGGAAAAAAATCTCGTTACTTTTTAACTATATAAAAAATTCCCATTTTAAAATTAGAAATTAATTTTTAATTTAAAGATTCCTGTTTGCTGCTAGCTTTTCTTTTGTTTTGAAAAAAAGTACCAAACAAAGGTGGTCATGCAGTTTTTTTTCTCAATTTTTTTTTTTATACTACCTAATGTAACTCGGTAATTAAAAAAAATATTTTAAAAAAGGGCAGACACATTTTAATTTTTTTTTTAATTGAATGATTTTATGATTGCAGTGTGTAGTAAGATTGTATCTCAAAAGGTGGCACTACTTAACAGTTGTTAAGATATTTTTTAAAGATTAAAATGAATTGTAAGTTTAAGATTCATACATTCAAAAATAAATTAATACATTGTCCAGTTCCGAAGATGTAATTGCACTTCATTATCAGACATGGTAAAAATAGCTACTTAATGGCCGTTATTTTTTAAATTAATTCTTCCATATACATAGGTTTGGGGAGTTTTATGATGAACATAACAGTAGTGAAATTATTTGCTAAGTATCACCTGAAAATTATGAATTTCTTATATATATATAAAAGTATTCCTTATCTCCACATTGTTCTTTCAAAATTTTTTGTATCCGCTACTTTAGTTATAATTTTTAGTTGCAATTTATTCTAAAATCTATGATAAAAATACCACAAAAATTGATTAAATAGATATAGCAAAAACTGTATTCTATAACCATATAATTTATAGTATTAACAGTCTAATTAACGAGAAAATATACAGCAGTATAATTGATTTTCACATTTTCGAATGTGTTCTTTTTATTATAACGCAATTTGACCCTATATTTATTATTTTATTTTCTTGTAGTTAGGGTTTTTGCTATACCGCTACTTCCATGAAAGATGGTATGTAGAGAACATTGTGACGGAAGTAAAGGAATAAATCAAATGTTTATAGAAAAAAAAAGATGAAAAACGATTAAAAAAAGATAGTGATTATGAAAGAAAAACCCATTTTATATTCATGAATTTGCGTTCATTATTCTGGTTTTAAACTAAACCAGGCTAGTTAAAATATGTAAAAAAAACTGGTTACTTAACCAGTTAAACCAGAATAATGAACACAAATTGATGAATATAAAATGGGTTTTTATTTTGTCATACTATCTTTTTTTAAAATCGTTTTTCATCTTTTTTTTTTCGATAAACATTTGATTTATTACTTATATGATAATGTTAAAACTTTATATAAATAATAGCTCTGAAACTTGTATAGATTTTATGATATAAAAATATATTGACTAAGGTTATGAAGTTTTAAAGATTTAATGAAACTAGAATTTACAATTCCGAGCAAACACAGAATCAGTAACCAAAGAGAATCAGTCTTTATTACAACTGAATTCTCTTTTACATCATTGTTGTAAGGTGAAAAAAAACAAAATTTATTTATTTTTTCGTAATTAATAAGACATCTACTAATCAGCATTATGGAAATAATAATATTAATGAAAAGTTTGTTTGCATTTCATCTTTAGATTTTTTTATAGTATGAAAAATGTGCTTCTTTTTCTTTTTTTTTTTTTTACTTTATTATTTTAATTTCACAATGATGTCCCACGAATTCATGACTGTTAGCCAGATATCCAAGAATCAATATTACTTCTAAATGAATACCTTTTTGGTTGCATTTTAACGAATTTTGATCAGCATCTACTTTTTTCTTTTTATATCGATGTTTTCAAAAATAGTCATGGGTTGTAAGTTATTTATTTTATAAGAATTGGCAATGGGATTTAGTGCCCTACAAAATATACAAAAAATAAAATATCAATAATTTTTTATTAGGTCATTGACAAAATAGAGATAAATAATTTACGTCTGCATCTTAAACTTTAAATAGTATTTGCATAAATTCATATAACGAAACTTCCCGCTCAATGTATTTTCTGCACCATGTACTTCTAAATCTCTAAAAAATAAATTAAGGTTTTATAAGGTTAATTTTAATTCAAATACAATTACCATATAGTGCAATATTATAAAAGACCCTTAACATAGACATACGAGATAATTTTTTCAAACAATGTAAGTTTGTAACATGTATATTATTTAAATTTGTAACATCCAATGATGTTACAAAATACACCAGAGCGAATAATTAAGAGTTAAGGTTTGACATTAAGTGCATGGGTGCCGAATATTACGAATTATAAATACCACTATTTCCAAATAGTAATATATAGCTTATTAAATCACAGAATTTTGCGAAAAAATAAGGCAAAGACTGGTCACCTTAACTGGAAACTGGTATTAAAAATTTTTAATCTTTGGCACCTAATTTTTAAGGTACATAGTCAAATTCACCAATGTGTTCGATCACATTTTCTTCTTGTTTTGTTGTTGCCAATTGAAATATACATATCTTGGTATAACAGTTGACTAATGTTGTTTTTGCAATAAACGACAATTTTGACTGACAGCGGATAAATAAATTTAATAATAATAATAATAATAATAATAATAATAATAATAATAATAATAATAAGAAGAAGAAGAAGAAGAAGAAGAAGAAGAATTTTTGTCCGTACATGTGATCCTAACACCAAAGATACGTTTGCAACAAACAAATTCATTCGGAAAAAAGTGGTCATGGGTTGTAAGTTATTTATTTTATAAGAATTGGCAATGGGATTTAGTGCCCTACAAAATATACAAAAAATAAAATATCAATAATTTTTCATTAGGTCATTGACAAAATAGAGATAAATAATGTATCTTTATTCTTATCTTTCAGTACCACCGATTCATCTGTATACTATTAAAAAAAAGAAGCTATTTTATATAATTTTTATTTAATAAGGGATAATTTGTATTAATTAACAAGAAATAAGTTGCTTTCATCTCGTTGATTTTGTTTGATAGTAAGTTCAAAATACATTTCTTTTAATCTTCATGTACAAAGTGACTTTAAAGTATGTGTATAAAAAATAAAAATGAAAGAGCAAATCAAGCGTACAGTAACAACAACAAAAACAAAGAAACAACAACGACAACTAATAATGCAAAGATAATTAAAAATAAAAATATATTTTGTCAGTCATACACCTTCTGGAGGTAATTCGTGATCTTGATTATTTGGTATTCTTTCGTCATTTAAAATATCGGTAAACAATTTCGAGCATATTTTAATGCAACGTATCTTTTAATCATTTAATTTAAAATTATATTAATTTTATGTTCGCAGTTTAGCGCCAAAATGCAGTTTCTTATGTTTAATCTTACATTATGATCAGTCTGCTTTTTTGTTCTTATTTGCTGTAAGCAATCAATTTCTAATTGTGATAACTGTACCAATAGTTAGTTTACTTTATTATCGCTAACAAATTTCTATTGCGGAAATAGATTTTTAAAAGCTTTTGTTCTTAAAGACTATAATAATAATAACAATAATATTTTAAGAGTTTTAAAAAAATCATACAATAAAGCTACAATTTTCAAACACATTTTATTCGACAGTACATTTTTTCCAGATTCGATGATGTAAGAATTGAAATTTTGCGATATTTAGAAGTGATATAAATGCGATAAAAGCCAAAGCGATAACGCCGGCCGTTGCCACCATCTTTATATATTTCTAAAAATAGCAACATATTTTTGGCAGGTGTTCAAAATTGGGATTAAGGCGCTTTGGTGCAAGGTTGCCAGCTTGGCCACCCTTTTTAATTCAAAACTTCCGAATTCATACCAAAAAAATTGAAAGCAGAATTCTTGATTTATGAAACCACGAAATGTCTGTCATTAAATAAAGCAAAAATTATTGTTTCAAATTTCTGGTATGAAATCAGAATTTCTAAATAAATAAGGAGGCCAAATTAACAACCCTGCTTTGGTACCCTAAGCGATAGCTTCCTGCCTTCCTTTTGAGGCTATCCAACCACTCTTATAAGTAAGCTCGAAGCTCAGTATATATTTGCATTCCTCCCTCCCCTTTGTCATACAAACATAAAGTTTGAACAAAGAATCGTACAAGCTCGAAGCTTTTTCTGTTATCTCAATCAAAGTCAAACACTTAAAACACAGTATGTTTAAATTTCAGTTTTTAATGAAATATAAAGACACAAATAAAATTGCCATGAAAAATTGATATATTACTCAAAGTATTTTTTCCAGATTCAGTGAAAATCATAAGATCATAAGATTTCTTCAATTTTATGTAAAGAAACATATTTCTAACTATTATGAAAATATCTACTCACTTATGAGGATAGCCTGTTTGTGAACGTGTCCGACATCTAACACTTGGGCGTGAAAGTGCCTCCTAGATGTTGTTTCTCTGACTTTCGCAAGTATGATTATGCATCCTTGAATAAGAAATTCATGGTTATTTTGTGCGATTTTATGCTAATTCGCTCACTGTGGTCGGCTGAAGGGGTTAAATACTCTGGTTGTAGTTGAAACGAGCGGATTGGGCCGAGTACTGCCTTTCAAGAAAATTTAGAGTGGAATTACTGCCTTTAAGACTTGGAGTTTGCATTGCTGCCACGTGCTCTGAGATAAATTGATATTCCATGTTAACCGAGAACAGTAAGAAGTTAATCGACGTACTTGAATAAAGTAAATTTCGGAATCCAAGGGATTCCAGTTAGTTAGAAAAACATTTATTGTATTTTGAAGTACTATTTATTGTTGTGTTTTAAGTAATAGACGTAGTAGTCTTCTTGGAATACGATTTTGAGCAGTCATTTTCTTTATGTAAGTCGAGTTCGAAAGTTAATATCGTTGCATTTAGTTTATTTGAGAATTAGCTGAGTCTAAATTTGATCATCTTATTTAAATTTTGCCAGCTCCACTGCAAACCTCATTTCTTACTGCTTTTAAATGAACTTGTTTGTTATATCTTAATATTGTCTCAATAGCTGCACGGGGGTTCCGCCCTAGACATGCGCCTACTGTGCCTGGGATATAATCAGGTCCTGATCAGCCTGTATATTATACTAACAAAATTTCATCTTCAGATCGCATTTTTCTTTTTAATACATTCCGAGCTTTGCATTAAAATACAGTCATGCGTGATTTCATATATTTTTCATTTTACATAAATACATACTCAGTCAGAAATATCATGCTTTATCTACTGGGATTCTTCCCCCACTCAGTAGTTTTTTTTTCATGCATAAATATATCTATAAAGATATTTATCATGATCACCACAGCTTATCTTTAACATCTGATCTTTTGTGGGGATATTTTTCTTCTTTTTTTAAAGTGCTTGAATTTTTAAGTATCAAATATTTGTACACTTCAGTGCTTGTAGTATTTTTTTTTTTTTTAGTTCTCGAAGTTTGAAGCATCTGATATTTGTATCCATCAGAGTAATATAAAAATTGATTTTTAGTTAAAAGTTGCAAAGAAATTATTTTCTACTTACTTCTTATTAACTGATCTTTTGTTAGGAATTTGTTTTTTGTTTAAAGATTAAAACATTAAATATTTGTCAATTTTTATTCAAGAAAAAGTTATTTTGGTTATAAACATATTTTGAAAAAATTTATGGCAATAATTATAACTATATTATTATTTTGTAATTGAAAATTAATTTCTAATACGACAGTAAGGACTTTTAAAAATTCACTATGGAAATTAAACAATTTTAGGCGAACTTACTTAAATAGTACATTCTAAAAATAAATGCGCAAATTTACACACTATTAAAACAGGTATACTGATGATACAAAGATGATATTACAAGGATTTATAAATGCGTAAATATATCGATATGTGTAAAGGGGTTGTAAATTGCCAAATTTCACACCTGCTGTGTCAATTTCAAAATACACATTGTTCTGTGTATTTTGAATATAACACTTTAAGCTGCTGATATCTAGAAAAAGTTACCATATAACTCTGAAATACGCAATGTAATCTGTAAATGGCACACAAGTATACATATTTCTCTGTAATATACAAAAACGACAGAATTTTGTGTACATAGCTGATCCTTATATTTTGAGGTGTAAATTTGGAATTAAATGTTTTTAATAGTCATAAAAAATTAAATGAAGAATAAACTTATATGCTTGGTGGTGTTTGTTCTCATTTTAATATTGCTTTATAACCACAAAACAGGGTACCCACAACTTACAAGAAACAGGATCGCATGAGTATATATTTACTGTATACCATCTTTCAGTCAGGGTTGGTTTGGGGTCCTAAAATCGTATAGTCATAATTTATGTGCAAAACCTGCATAATTTAAATAATATAAATATATACATACGGAAATTACACTTGGCAATCGTGACGCCAGTACCATTTTTAGGTGCGTTCGTAATTATATAAATACGTAGCACCTATAGTCGTCGTCTGGTCCGTCCGTCCGTCTGTCCATCCATTTGTCCGCACATAACACCGCAAAAACTACCCAACCGATTGGTTCGAAATTTAATATATATAACCGTTGTAGAATTTTGTCGAGTCATTTCAAATTTTATGAAAATCGAACCAAACCTTAAAAAGATATTAATAAAAGTTTTCTTTATTCTATTAAATCCTATCGTACGTAATCTATATAATAAAAGCGCCAGTCATGTGACTGAGGAAAACAAATACGGGCAAACCACTTCTTTTTTCATATGCCAGGCGGCCATTTTTATTCAAAATAATTTTTCGAATAAAATTGCATAAAAGTTACATTTTTAGAAAGATCGTTGAAAAAAAAAAATTGTTTGAGAGATGAGTTACATTAAAAGAATTTATAGATTGTGAGATAACTTCAGTGGAAATTACGTTAACAGACGAATATCTCAATCCGTTAGAGTAAATAAACACAGGAGATTCGTTCGTTATGAGTCATAAATATATTAAACCATGGACGTAATCATGGACGTAAAGCAAGATCTCCATGGGTAATGTTACTGTCTGGTGTAGAAAAAAATTCGTATCTGTAAACGTGGCATGCGTAATAAGAAATAAAAAAGGCATGCCCATTTCGCTCATAGCAGACGATATAATTCATTCCACAGAAATAATGATGATTTTTTTTTTTTACATTGTGAAACTAGTTATAAAACGAACATACTTCCTATGTCACGTTTAACGTACAATTTCCAACTTGTTGTATTTTATCTGTGCCATGAATTTCGATATTTACTTTTCAAAGATACATTTTTACCAAGAGGAGAAATCTTCTATTTAATTCAGTCTACAGCAAACAAGCAATGCTTACCCTGAACCGAATACGAACTAGGGAACTGTGATTTTCCTGACCACCATCTTGATCATTTGGCTACGATCACACAAGCTCCGTTTTCAAGTATCGTTATTTAATGAGTGAACGTGAGTATACATTTCTGTTTAATGTTCTGTGTAATATTCTGTTCTTACGTATATTTCTGTGTAATATTCTGTTCTTACGCATATTTCTGTGTAATATTCTGTTCTTACGCATATTTCTGTGTAATATTCTGTTTTTACATACATTTCTGCGTAATATGAAAATACACAGGTCTTTGATCAATATGCAAAAAGTATAAATTAAAAAAAAAAGGGTAATTTTGTAAAAATAGTTACAGCAATATATTATTAAACTAGGGAATCGAACCCGGAATTCCCGGGTTACAGAACGGCGCTAAAAAACTATTTTTTTATTTAAAATTCTAACAGATATTTTACATTTAATATATATATATATATATATATATATATATATAAAGAAATGGCGCATCTAGTATTTGTCGAGAATTCAATAAAAATTGTGCACTCGTGACATAATTCAGTTGTATAATTTAACAGAATAATAAGGCTACTATAATTTGTCTCGTGATATAGCCAGTATATCATTGTCTTTTTAAGCGTGAAGGTTTCGCTACGGTACTCCATTGTGAAATTTGGTAATTTTTGAAATTAAATATTTGAAAAACGGCATAATCAGTAGATTTGAAATTTATATTAAAAAAAAAATACAATTTTTTAACTTTCTAACGCAGTTTGTCTAACAATTTTCTGACAAACACTTTTCGAGCTATTAATTTTCTCCGTAACTTCAAATGTTTCATTTTCCGAGAATAATCTGTGGCAACGATTAGCAAAAAACCCAGTCTTCAGCAACACATAGCTTTTTATTAAAGAGGATTATGACAATTTTAACAATAACGTTTAATTATAACAGCATAACATTTGACAATAATGACACAAAAAGTCGGAATAAAAACCAGTAGATATTTTTAATTTTTAGTTTTTTCTGAACAAATTTGTGCCACTTTTTCGTTACCTTTTTCCGTACTTATGATTGTGATATGATTTTCATGTCATTTTAAGTTTTCTCTCATTTCAAATATATGTGTTTTTCTGACAATTTTTCATTTTAAAATAAAATGAAATTCGCTGTAATTACTTCTTATTCTAAAAATTCTATGAAGTTTCAGAAATGCCCAAAACTTGGCAAACAAACTATTTTTTTAAGTTAATGAAAATCATTACTATGCCTATAATATACACTTTATATAAACAAAATTATTATAAGTAATTGTTCTGGGGCAACTTATATTAAATAACTGATGAAAAATTAAAATTGTGACTTAGGTCACAGATATGTTTTCTCCATTTCCTATGTTTGCCATTTGTTGAAACGTTGGTAAGCCCTTTTATTAAACATTCAGACAAACATTATTTAAAAAGTGAAGAAAAAAAAGCAAGGTGAAAGACCACAGAAGAAGTGCGACTAGTATCCCATTACAATAGATACAAACTTGCGCCTACGAGACAATTATCCAAAATTCAATTCTCAAAAAAAATCTGCTTAGTCGGTACATTTTTCAGAAAGGAATTCGACTGTTCAAAGATAATTTATTTAAAGAAAATTCGCTTATCACCCACTCTTTCTGTCTGTCACAGTATTTAAAAACCATCTAAAAAATAAACCCTTTCTTAAAAAAAAGAAAAAAACTCTCTCCATCGCTGTAGGAAAGAAATTTGTCTATTAGAATTTCTTTAAATGCGTTTTTTCCCCTCTTTTCGTGTTTTATCTCCTTCTTCTGAACTCTTTATTCCTAGCTGAAGTTTTCGAGTCTCGTTCATTAATAATGGCGTTATAAAAGATATAAACTTTATTAATAGTAGAAACAGAAAATCGTGCGTAAGGTCTTGAAGCGTAAAAACATTATCATAGAAGATGCAGAAATACGACACGGAACTATGCAGGATTACTGCGTAATGTATGTTTTCATACTTTCTAATGCAGGTCTGTTAGGTCACGTGATATCATTTAGCAAGGAAGATGCATTTATTTATATATTTCTGTTTCTTAGCATTTATGATTGGTAGAAATAAATAAACTCTCTCCTGTCACTTGATTTTTTTAAAGTGAATTTTGCTATTTGCAAGTCTTTGTAAGGTTATATAGGTACGTCTGTTGCTAAATATTATGAAATGGAAAAATAAATAAACTCCAATGTGTCTCTTGCTTTTGCGATTGGATTTTGTCATTTGCTTTTTATAAGGCTTTGTAAAGTTTATGTTAGGTATGTTTATTGCTAAACGTTATGAACTGTAGAAATAAATAAACTCCAATCTGTCACTTGTTTTTTTGATGGAATTTTATCATTTGCTAATTGTAAGGCTTTGCAGTATTGTATGGTTATATGTCTCTTTCTAAGCATTATAAACTGTAAAAACAAATTAAACTCCTGTCTATTATTTGCTTTTAGTTTTAAGAAGGTATTTCGTCATTTGCTTATTATACAAGTTTGCAGGTATTGTGAAGTTGTTTATGCATATCTGTTTCTTAGCAGTACGAACTGTAGAAATAAATAAACTCCCTTCTGTCACTTACAGTTTTGGTGAAATTTTTAATTTGTTTATTATGAAGGCTTTGTAGATAATAGGAAGATAACAAGATTAGAAGATATACTAAGAAATGAATTTAATCAGAATTAGATTAGTCAAAATTTCAAAATTGAGAGCATAAATCTATAATTTTCGGGGTTTAAAAGTGAGAAATTGATGTCATACAAAACGAATTTTATTAACAAAAATCCCAATTTAAGAATTATCAATATGTTAGTGCATATACTTACTCTGAAACAAATATTGTAAGTTTTGCTCTTTTTTTTAAACTTTTGATTTAAGTTATATAAAAACTCGTAATGAAACTAAAAAGATTACAATATCTATAGAAACTAATATTAACAATATCTGTTCAAAAAAAAAAAGTAGAAAAAAATAGAAAAAATAATGCCCATGTGATTCAAAGACATTGAGGAAAACAAAAATATTATTTAAAAAATAACTTTTTTATATAAGATTATGAAATTATAATGTGTTTTCTCTGTAATTTCATAATATCCTCTGTATTTATTATTTTTATATGCTGTGTACTATATGCTGTATATATGTAATTTTTTAATAGATGATTATTCCGATATGATGTAAAAAATTTAATTATATATCAGAAGATAAACCTTGGGGGTATTA
Organism: Maratus michaelseni; assembly: GCA_963931845.1. Taxonomy (NCBI): domain Eukaryota; kingdom Metazoa; phylum Arthropoda; class Arachnida; order Araneae; family Salticidae; genus Maratus; species Maratus michaelseni. The sequence continues at coordinate 329,342,731 of OZ007590.1, forward strand.
ACCTTTACTGCATGTTTTAAAACAGTGTTAAATCTTTAAGGTTATGAAAATTTAACTATCACATGTATTGCAACGAAATCTGCAGCACAATAAACGAATATTTTCAGGCTCAACAGTAGAGCGTTAACCCTTTTTAGCATCCAGGCATAAAGTTTTTCTTTAAAGTATGCTTTATTTACTGGATACCAAGTGTCAACTATACCGGTTGCAATTGATATAAGAGAACCTAAAGCAGGTCCCGTCCACCCCCGCCTCTCCTTTATTACTTTTTTTCGATGGCACAGCCCAATCCCGAGTCTAGACCCGAAACGGGCTCGGGCTCGGTTTTTGTACCAGTCTTCGTGCTCGGGCTCAAAGTGAAAATTTTATTTATTCACAAATTGAAAAAAAAAGAAAGAAATACTTGGTATTTTGAAAAGAAGATTATAGTTTAAGTTTCTCAAAGTATTTTACAATCCTTTAAAAATCAGTTTGAAAAATAATTAAATTGTTATTGAGATACTAGGACAAATGTTCTATCCGAATATGAAGCCTTTTGTACGGTCCGTGTTAGTAACATAAAGAAACAGAAAAATATATCTTGTCTATCCTCGGTTTCTGTTTGAAGTACTTTTCCAGAATTAATGGAAAACTAAGCGTCTTTCGGCCATTGTTGAACAATTATATTTTAAAAGAATAAAGAATTGCGTTTTTTTCCCAGATTTCTGACAGTAGTTGAGTACAAATAACAAATTTAATAATTTAAGCGGGTTTTCAGGCACATGGAAAGCACAAAACGTTATCATCAGTAGGTATTTAAAAATAATACTTATTTCTATATCAGACGAAATTTTTAAATGTGAATATTAATTTTAAAACAATTTTAAACTGCGTATTTTCAGTATTAAGCTTGCGCTGTCCGGGCTTCGAACAAAAGAGCTCCGAATTTCAAATGGAAGCATTATGAAACACATAATTTAATCTGGAAACAAAATCAATCCCGACTAAATCATTTTGTGTTGTATGGTAGTTAAAAGCTTTATGGCTGCAGTTCGAGGATCATTCAATTTTCTTTTGTGGATGACTTTAAAAGATCCATACATAGTTATGTGTTTCGATTTACTTCCTTGCAATACCGTGAGTTTGAGGTTATGTAACACTGTTAAAACAATTCCGTGGGAAAACGGAAACTGTAATGGCAGCAAATTTGCCGTCTATTCTCTGTTTTTTTTCTTTTTCAAACTTCCGTTTTTTATATCCTTGTTTTCAGTTTTTTAAGGAAATTTTCCGCTTTTCAAGATCGGAAATTTCCGTTTTTAGAAATAAATGTGTGCAATTGCGCTATATTAGAAAAAAATTATATAATAATTTTATATAATATTACACATTTACACGGAATAGGAATTAGTATTATTGAATATTATCACACTCTTTTTTATAGCCTTGCCTTTATCCCGATTAGAACCTCGGGAGGGACCTCTGCATTAGAGGATAAATGTCACTTACACCAACGATTTGGTTATAAGACAAAACATATCAATTACAAAAACTTAACTGATTTTTTTCAATTTTCTTCTAATTGAAAAAGAAAATTTCCGTTTGTCTGGAAACGGAACGATCAACACGGAAATTTTCCGTTTTTTCCGTGAAAATTTATGATGCCCACTCAAAATAAAAAGTTTCCGTTAAAGGTAGAACTTTCACATAAAATCACACACATACATATACGGGTTATATATATATATTTTTTACATTGAGGGTACATGTCACAGAATTACTGTGTCGGACGTCAAATGCCCCAATTTTTCAAAACAAGCTAAACCTTTTATAATTTTACGCGTTCCGTGTTATTTTGTTCATCTCTTTTGAGTTTAGAACTTAATACAAACTATAATAACTGAAAATATACAATATTCATGTAATGCAAAATTCTTTAAATTCTTCAAATAATGGAAATATTAACTTATTGTAAGGAACTCTGTCAGGAAGACATAGTGAAGTGTGACAGATGCTGTCACAGCCCTCGTATAAAGGGATATAGATTTTAATTGTCGGGCTATTTTAATAATGGTAATCGTTTAAAAGCATATTTTCTAAAAGTGCAAGTTAGATTTACGGTTAAAATCAATGCATTCCGTAATATACTGGCTGAATATTTACATGAAATTACTGAATTCTAATTCTAATTCTATTATTTATTAGTAGAAACTCATAGATTGTAAATTTTGTTGTGTTGCATACCACAGTAGTGTCGTTTTGAGCATTTGTTATCGTTTAGATTTTTCGATAAAATTTCTTAATATAGTGTAATTTTTTTTAAGTATACATTTTGTTTTTTGTATAAAGACTTCATCTCCATGTGTTGAGATGTGATTTTTTATTATTGATTTATATTATTAAAATGCATCATCAACAGAGACAAATATACAATTTCACATTAAGTAAAACTGAAATAACATAAAATACAATTTAAAGTTTAACATTCATGACATATTGATAAATTTCCTTTTATAATTCCAATTAAGAGAAATACTTGCCAACATTTAAATAGAAAGTTTCAGAGTACATATAATTGCTGTTATTCTTTTCTTAATGAAAAGCCTCATCTGTTTGTTATTTTAACTGCACACTATCTATTTGTAATAATTTTTAATGCATATCCATATTAATGAAAAGCTAAATTTACTACTACTTTTATTCCCTAATATTATATGTTTAGATTTATTAAAAAAATATATTTTATTTTATTATTCCAAAACTACAACCGGGAAAAGAGTTTTTAGATAAGAATAAATGCTTTCAGAATACTCTCCCTCTAAAAAATTAGGACTAATTTTTTTCTCTAATGTCACATATGCTGGCATCTTTTTTCTAGAAAGTCATGGTGATCACTAAGCTTATAAATGAGGGACGTCGTGTTCGATTACGTGGATTGAAGCAATATTGGTTGACTTTGCAGTAATTTAGTTACATTGATAAAAACATGTCATCTAGACACAAGTAACACTCAAGTATGAGGTAAAAGATAAATGGAAATTGTATACAGTGGTATTGAAGTTACAAAAGGTTATATTGCCTTTCTATAATCGATATATTATGCGTATGTATATTTGCATACAACATGTTTATTTCAAATAACTGACAAAACTAACTATGTTCCTAATATAGTTGGTATTTTTATTACACTATAAAAATGATTTTGATGTTACAAAAGATTTAAAACCAGAATTTATGTAAAATTGTTAAGTTGCATTTCATTATTCTAATTATGAGAAAGACGTGTCAACATTTAAATAGAAATAGAAATTTGTTCTATCAACAAATTTGTAATGACCAAAAACACAGAAAAACATAAATAATTTGAGAATTATGTACCTAAAATTAATATTTTTAATCATATAATTCCTGTTATATTTTTTTCTTAATGAAATGTTGTTCCATTCAATTGTTATTTTAACTGCACACTATCTATTTGCAATAATATTTAATGGATACCTATATTAATGAATATTATTTGTTTACTAATACTTTTATACTCTAATATTATATTAATACATTGGTATGTATGTTTCTAAAAGTAATTCTGTAAATCATATTATCAATGGTATTATTGATGCTATTACACTCTCAGAAAGAATTTTGTCAAAAAAACGTAAAAGTACAGTTAGCAAATTGTCAGAACACCCCTGTGATTGGAAAGGACTTTTCTGTTATTCAAAAAAAATTTCTGACTTTTGACAGGGAAATTTCAAGAAATTTTGAGCTTCGGTTCGTGAATTTTTCGTGTTTTGAGGGAAATGGTATACACGTAAAAATTCTGTTTCTAATACGAAAAAGTAATGAATTGGAGGATTTAAAGTAATTTTTACGCCAAATTTGAGAATTTTCTACATTTTACGGGGAAATGAGCAAATCAATGATGAAATTTTCGTGCTTTAACGAAGATAAAACAACGGGAAAAAACGTTCAATTCATAGATATTTTTGAGAGTGAACGAAATGAGTTTTTAGATAACACTCAATGCTTTCAGCAAACTCCTTCTAATAAAGTGTGTGTTGAATTTTTTTCTCTCTGTCACAGGAGTAGGCTGCCATCTATTTTACTGACGATCACGGTGATCACTAGCTTAGAAATGACCCAGAGGGAGAGATATAGTGTTCGATAACGTGGAATGAGGCAATACTGTTGCCTTTGCAGAAACTTACTTACACTAATCAAGAATGTATTCCAGCAACAGAAATGTACTTAAAGCGACTCTGTAAACTTTGTACGATATACAGGATGCGTCAGAAAAATTCATACACACTTTGAATGCTTATAACTCCAGTTTTTATTCACATATAATTAATATTTAAATTGCAAATGAATCCACATAAAATGTATTACTTTTTCTCCTACCACAGCTGTTCAAAATTATTACGGTCCTGATCAATACACTGCTTATAACAGTCGGCTATTGAATCACAAGCTTCAACAAACATTTCATTTGGCGTTGTGGCACATTTTTGTTCAATTGCGGTTCCAGAACGTTGTCTATGAATATCCATTCTTTTCAAACTTATCGTTTATCTGATGAATTGTAAGTCGTATAAGTGGAACTACCTGAAATTCCCTTCGGTATTATTTTTCTACTTCTACTGCATTTTAATACTTACAATAGTATTTTAAAATGAACTTTCATTATTCAAAAATTAATCGTGGTGCACTCATTATTTCCAATTAATTACACTTTGTAAAGAAAGAAAAATTAGAAAGTTAGGTCCTGTTAAACAATGTATGTATACGTTTTTCTGACACACTCTGTACTTTTTGTATTTGAGTATTTTATAATATCTTTTTGACATGCTATTAAATGGTTTCATGAAGATAAAATGGAGTTCTTACGCTATAAAATTTGAAAAAATTAATTTAAAAAAAAAAGAAATTTCAAAACTAAACTTTTCTTACAATTTTAAACTTTTTGAAACTTTTCTTTTACATATTTTTTTACAAGTGTGTTTTATGATTGTAAGACTCAAATTTGCAAACAAATAATTTGTTTAAGAAAAAATAAATAAAATACAATGACATATGTAAACTAGTATGCTGTGGTCATCACAAAACTTTCTTCTATACCCTTCTAATACAATATTAATTTATAATAACATCTACGATAACGATTATAAAGCATTGTGAATTTCTTCGTATTTAACACGGAGTTAAATTGATCAGTGAATTAAAAGAAGAACAGACCAACGGTGTCACTTGCTTAGTATTAAAATTAAAAATTAGATCAACAGATACATTTTTACACATTAAAGTCAAATATAAAATTTCGTGTATTTCTACACAATAGAAAATGAAATACAGGTGTAATGTTCATCGGAAAAAGCAAAAGGATAACATTCCGTATTGAATATTCCAAAAGATGGCGTCAAAAGTGAGCGATTCTGGCAAAAATGTGGTTAAAAGCGTGTGAAAATTACAAGAATGGAATTGATAATATTGCAAACCACGCTCCCTAAATTGCATGAATTTATTGTGGACCCGATTATGAATCTTTCCCCAAGCATAGGATAATTGTTAAGTGATGGAATTCAAAATTGAATTGGCATCTATTTATGTCAAGGTCTAACAGGATATGCAGTTTGATGAAATCTCATGCATTAGGGCTTGAGATACAGCTGTTACGGAAATCGGGAAAACTGCAGAATAGCAGCGTCACCGGTTGAGCGATACATCGAAACACAATAAGCACAAAATTTTGTCAATTTCTAACAGAATATCCAGTTTTATAAAATTCCATGCATTAGTTCTTGAAATATAGCTATCTCAAAAATGGTGAAAACCACAGCGTAGTAGTGCCACCTGTGGTGTGGTATAAACCCAAACCAAACCAGTATCTATTCATGTCAAGGTTTACCAAAATATGAAGTTTGAGGAAATTCCGTGCATTAAGTCTTGAGATAAAATAATCATGGAAATCGTGAAAATTACAGCATATGGGAGACACCCGCTGGGCGATATACACCCAAACCTAATCAGCATCTATTTATGCCAAGGTCTAACAAAATATGAAGTTTTATGAAATTCCGTACATTAGTTTTTGAAATATAACTATCACGGAAATCGTAAAAAAATGCATTCTAGTAGCGCTACCTGTTGAGTGATATACAGCCAATGTATAAGCAGTAATTTATGTTAAGGTAGAACTGAATTTGAAGTATGATAAAATGTTTTGCAATAGTTCTTGTGATGGAGTGACCACAAAATTTGTGTCACTCACAGACTAACAGGAAGACAAACAGACAGAGGGACATTCCCCAAAATAATCAAATCGTGTTCAGGACATCCCAAAACGTAAATCCACCAAAAAATGAAGTCGAGAAATTTCACGATTCCAAATTTTCTTGTTATATGTACAGAAAAAAGTAAAATTACAATGAACATTTGTATTCTTAATAAAAAAACTATTTACATTACAGAAAATCCGGTCTTTAAGAAATATACCATAAGAACCGTAATAAAAAAAAAAGTGAATCAATAGAAAATTATTTGTTGTAATTTTGTCTCTTAAAACATACTGATATATTGAAAGAACAGTGAGAAAACTGGATTTAAAAATTTAATCATATTACTAAATTAAACTGAGCAATACTAAATAATACTTCATGATATTGTGCAATAATTATACTATGTAATACTGAAATAAAAATTCTGAAAATACCAAAATTCTGAAAATACAATTTCTGAAAATACATTTTACCAATCCTACTGAGCGGTACTAAATAATACTATGTGATACTCAGCAATAATATTACCATGTAATAATACTGTATGATACTGAAGTAGATAATAATATTAGATAGAAGTAAGTACTAAATGAACAATAATGAATGAATAATAATACTAGAGTAAAGAATGATAAATTATGCTAAAGATACTAAATAACAATGTATGATGCCATTAAGATCAACTAAATTGTTAAGGTTGCATTTATGATGTGTGTAAATGTTCTTATGCATATTAGAAGTCCACTTCATCCTCAAACTACACCGAGTCCAATGGAGGTAACATGAAGTATAGATTGTGTTCTAGCAGAAACACACAATCTGTTATTTTTTGTAGCAGTTTTGGTTGTTTGAGCACATAAGCAAATCAGGCCAACAGATTCATGTGTGATGGCTTTTTAATGTAACGGTGGGCAGCATAAAGAATGGTTCACATGATAGTGCTATCATGAAGAGTAAATGGGTCTCAATTAACACATCTAATTGCTGCAGATGTTGAACAACACTGATATTTTGTAAAGGTATGGCACATGGGGAAAAACCGGGTGTCCAAAGTGGAAAAAAAATAAATTCAGTTATTGTTCCAGGAAAATAAAGTGTGAAGTCAAGAATATATTTAATGTACTTTCTTGTTTTAGTTTCAAATGTCATTGGTAGATTGTACTCAGAGTGTTAGAACATTCAAACTGGCGTATAAAAAAGTATTAAATTTCACTAAATGTTTATCCTTCATTTAGTTTAGCTGTTGATATGCGGGAAAAAAGTTTGTATTTCGATATTGCAAAGTTATTTTTAGCATTTTACAATTTGTAATATCAAAGCGCAAACCATTTTTTTTTTTTTTTTTTTTTTTTTTTACGTTTCAGCAAAAATAGAATAAAAGAAAAAGAAGTAGAGTGTTGATCCGTTTTATATGATAGTTTAAGCATCCTAACAGTTTCCGACAGTGTAGTTTCATCTATCGATAACATTTGAAACTAAAACAAGGAAGTGCAATAAAGAAATTCCGGACAAAACACAATAAACTCGTGCAAGAATTAGTTCATTACCTCACCATTTATTTGATATTGAATTTTTTTTTTAAGTCAGTCTATTTTTCTGTACATAGAATTTATTGGAATGCATTAGTTATAATACATTATGACAAAAGGGTTAAGTTACAGAAATACCAGTTAAAAATCTTTTGTTGTAACACAAGCTGGCATATGTTCTCAGATATCTTGACTTGAATATTTAAAAATTATGTTGAAATATTTTCATAATCAATGAGCTGCACAATCAGTTTTCCTTACTTAGTTAAATTTTATTTTGACACAAGCGATTAAACTTGCATAAATTCAACGCTTGATATGAACACAATAAGTACGAAATACTTGTAAAAATTTTCTAATATATTATATGTAATTTATCTTTCTTTTTTTAAATCTTCATAATCTTAAAATTAGATTGAAATAAATATCAATAAATTTATAAAATAAAACATTGAAAATAATTCATTAAGAATTATATAACTTTCTGCATCTTTAAATTTTTATTTTACAAAAGGTTTTTTTTTTTTTATTTCATAATTTCTATGTCTTATAAAATAAAGTTTTAAGAAAATTACAAAAACTTACATTATTATTATGATATATCAGATTATCTTTATTCAATTTGAACATTATAAGCCAAAATTTATTTTTACACTGAGATAAAGCTAGTTTTTTTTTTTCAAGGTGGAAAAATACTTTTTGGCATATTTTGGAAGCATGGAACCGCGCTTTCACGCATTGAGGGTGTCTGGGGGAAGAGAGAGAGAGAGGTGGGAGATGGGGGAGAGAGAGGGGAGGGACAGACGAGAGAAATGAATACTATTCTAAATTTTAATTCTTAACATATTCAAAAATTATTGCCAATTATTACCACTTCCAACCATTATTTATAACTATACAGCATTTCATGAATAATAACTATTCATTTTTTAGAAATAGGGGTTTTGTTGATGAAAAATAAAATGTGTGCATTATTTTAAAATATTTAACATTATAAGAAAGGTAAATACAAACACCGAACGCACTTTCTTCCATAGTTTAAAAATGTAAATTACTTGAAAAAAAAAATAAATTATAACACCTTGTAATAATATATTTCTTTTAAATGCTAAAAGGTGTAAATTAAAAACATAATATGCAGTCAAATATCTTTTATTAGATTGTTGACATGTTTCAGCCCACTCCGAGCCGAAACATATAAACAAAACATTGTTTTTGATAATGATTCGGAGTGAGCCAAAAGATGTCAACAATCTAATAAAAGTTACTTTACTGTGTATTACGTTTTTAGTTTACACCTTTCAGCATTTAAAAGAAATATATGTAAATTACTTGGTTAAAAAAATATTTATGTATCTGTGTAAAAGATAAAATATAATAAAATAAACCCTATAAAGCTTTCTATTTACATTGAATTTTCTAAGTAACCCCCTTTTTTTCTTGTATTTTACATGACTAAACAACATTATTGAAATTATATTTCAAAATTCAAAGCGTGAAAATACGCATAATTAAATTTTTAGAGAAAATATTTTTTTTTAATTTTTAATGCGTGAAATCCGCTTGTAGAAGAGTTAAAAATATATCTAATTTGCACATATTTTAAACACTTGTAATTTTTTATTTTGTATGATGTTTTAATTCAAATATTTCGCAACAAAATATTCATAATATAGCATATAGTACATTAATTTAATTACTACATCGTAAGCAATGTGCAACCATATAAAAACACATTAACCGTCTTAGTCTTGAAAAATAATACGCGTGGATAAAATCCTCCTCTAAGCGTCCAAAAACGCAACTTTCATTCATTGAAATTGAAAAAAGAAATTCGCTCTTATTTCTTTCCCACTAAAAGCTTATCATTCCATAAGCAAAACTCTAACGTAAAATTCTTTCGATTCAAGGAATAATATGAAAACATGAATTATGTTAATCACAGAGAAATTTAATTGGATAACTAATTTATCTAATAGTTTTGCTTAATTGCCGTCTTCCTTTTGAATGCTATCAGTATAGGGATAGAAAATGAATGACTTAGCTAAAAAGTATCAGTACCATAATCCTACGGTGAAAAAAAAAAAAAAAAAAAAAAGATACAGTCATCACCTTCATAAAGACGACACATTTTTTAATCTCAAGGCAGTTTATCACAGTTTTATGTTAATTTTTCTCGACTTATAACGTGAAAGGAATTTTTACGATAAGAATTCTAAAAGCGGTAATCCCTCAATCTAAACTGTCCGTATCACTGATCGAATCAACTCAATTGCACTTTCAGAACAATGAAAACTCCCCCTTATGACAATTTTTTCGCAGTATCACACTAAAAAAAAAAAAAATTCCGTAATGTGAAAAAAGAAAAAAAAATCCCTACGGTCGGGATTATTCTCCTTTAACTTAATGAGAGAATATCAAAAAACTGATTGTCCATTCCTTTCCCCGACCGCACATCACACTTTTGCTGACTCCAGCAAATATTCTTTGATGACGTAAGCTGTCGCTTCTCTTTGAAGTCAACATCAAAGAAGCGCGCTGTCGGATCTCTTTGATAGGGCACTTAGAATACGGCTCCACTTTTACACGGGATAGGAGAGATGATCTGCATATTGCAATGAAGGGGGCCATTTATGTCTTTTGATGTTGCCATCATACGGTTAAACGATGGAAAAATTCGCCCAGTCAGACGATTTTTGAAGCCCTTTAGCGTTTTTAAAAGTAAATTCAAGGGCACTTTTTTAATAATTAGGATTCTAATCGCTGCTTAGAACAATAGAGAGATAAAAAAGTTTTTTAAAAGCGAAAGTATTCGATATATTCTAAAACAATAGACTAATAGACGCCGAATATTCAAAGAGATCGACTTACCTGTATACAGAGATAAGGATTATTTAAATAAAAAAAAATTGAGCAATTTAATTGTACTTGGTAGAAAAGAATACACATCGGACCGTACATAAGATGAGCGTACATAAGAATTGCGTCGAAGCAGCGATTATCTCCATTTATGGATTGTGGTGATAAGGAAATAATCATTACTAAGCAGTTATATGCGTTAATTGATACCAGATAATAATTGAATGAAAAACTGGATGATTGTATTAATGCTGCTTTTGTTCTATAAATGATTAAATCCTTCGAAACATCTTTTTTTTTTTTTTTTTTTTTTTTTTAAGTTCTAATAAAAAACAAATTATTTTGCTTAGTTTTAAAGGTTGTGATTTATAATTCTTGAAGTTTCAAAGAAATTAGAATTTTTAAAGAAATTTTTGTAAGTACATGAGTCGACGAGGTACCCTCCATTTTTCAACAAATGAGGAAAATAAAAATTTTCTCATTTTTAACCTTTCATACTCCCTTTTATAAATTCATTCTAAGAATTTATACACTCGTAGTACATTCTGACGACGTTTCGTAAAGATCAAATAATTAAAAATATGAGAGAAAGGTTTTTTTTCCTGAATGTTTTCTCCTTTAAATGATTTCAAGCTAAAATCTTTTAATTCTTTTTTTTTTTTTTTTTTTTTTTTTTTTTTTAATATAGCAATATGATTAAAATGCTGAAACATTAACATATATTTCTCAATTTAATTACGGCTTTTTATTGGCGTTCCTTATACTGTGCTTTATTGAATTACTAATTTATTGATTACTAAAGATAAAATTTTCAGTAATACAAAGGTTATTTAAAAAAAATAATAAAAATATTCAGGAAAACAGTCTTTTTTGCTCTATGTTTACATATGTCATGACATTTTATATCTTTCTTTTAAAATAATTAACTTTTTGTGAAATTTGATCCTTGATTGTAGAGCACATTAGTACAAAAAGTATGCAAAAGTAAAAAAAGAAAGAAAGAAAAAAGAAAGAAAGAAAAAAAGAAAAAATGTTGCAAAAAAATTCCAAATTGTAGGAGTTGTTTGAGAATAAACAGTAAAGTGTGAAAATAAACTAAATAGAACATTCCATCCTTTATTAACATTCTGATATAGTTACCAATTAAAAAGCTCCCGTCCTTCACCGGCATAATTTCTATATTTTCCACTCTTTTTTTCTTTTATCAGTAATTAATAATTTCACGCTATTTCTTTAGTAATTATTATCATGGTCTTATCTAACTTTTCATTTTTCAATAACAACTTCACTCCGATTTTTACGCATCTGTGTCAGCCATCTATAATATTTCTGTTTTTTTTTTCACCTCTTGACCTCCGTGTGGGCGGTAGGTAATCCCCTCTCACACATCCCTTTATAATAATCCCTTTCCCTCCGTTGTTGACAAAATTTTTTATCACTTGGAGAGTTCATTCCCCCCCCTCCCCTTCCGATTGAGATATACATCAATGAATCTCTGAACTTTTTATATCCTTGTCCGGATAACTGCTATCTGCTAATCTCATCTGATGATGAGAGCAGATAATTACTCTCGAAACTATAGTCGTGGTCTGTTAGCATTATATGGATTTGAAAAAAGAAAAAAAAAAAACATCATTTTTATCATCTCTAGTGAACTTCTGATTGCTCATTTAATAATATGTCAAAAAGGTATCATTAAATACTCAAATGAAAAATAAAATACACCCAGCCTGTTTAAGTAAAAGTTATTTTTCCATCAGCATAAATTCAAAAATGTTTATATATATATGTATATATATATATATATATATATATATATATATATATAATGGTCAATATGATAAATCCGGTTCTTATTAATAATAACCGGTTAGTATTAATAATGACCGGATTAATCATATTGACGTAACATATATATATTTTTATTCTGGGACTAATTATAGAATGAAAAATTTATTAAACTTAATCATGCGATCTAAGCTTTTGTATTTAGTACACATATAAATGAAATTATAAGTAATATTAATCATTAGATATTTTTCTGCGAACTTGGAGATCATGATATATGGGTATTAATGTATATAAAAAAATTCTTAATATAAAATTAATAGTAATGTTTATTCTGGAAGAAAAATAAAGATAGAATGATATTAATAAATATTAAAGATTATACATAAATAATTTTTATAAAGTCTAATCTTAAAACAATTTGCTTATTACATGTGATATTTTAATAGTGAAATATTTTTTTTAAAAAGTGTAATGAATAAACTCTAACTAATTTTCATTGAAAAGATTTTTTTTATTATAATATATATATTTTTTAGTTATATTTTCGAAATTTATAAATTTCTTTGAATAGTAGTTAAGAGATTTTAAGTAGAAATTTTGGTCTTCAGATACATTAATACATTCATATTATTCTTACATTTTTTTTTTTATTGCAATGCAAATAATAATCAGATTTTGTATAAGTACTTTTTTTGTTGTTGTAAAGTATTATTTGCCATAATTTACTATTTATTTATTTTTTGGATTTTGTTCGAAAATTGTTGCTGTTTTAAATATCTACGAAGCATCAAATTGAATTAAAAATGTTTAAATTCATGTTATTTTTTAAAGAAGAATTGTTAACGGTGAATTGTAAGTGTTAAATACTGAATGCTTTATATCTTGCTATAGGTTATGTAAGTTGAATAATTAGAGCTCTGTGGTCTACAGATTTTTTAATAATATATTTGTAAAGGATGACCAACTAAAATATTTTTTGGGGTAATTTTAAAATAATAACTGCTTGAGTATTGAGAAAAATTCCTATTTTTTAAAAAAAAGATCCCACTTAGTCAATTTTTAAAATATAAATGGTCTCTTTTAGTATCTATTTTAAATATAAATTATCCCTTTTTCTCTTTTTACTTAGACCAAAATATGTTGGGAACACTGCATATATGAATCAATGTAAAATAACTTCACATTTTGTCTCCGTAGCTTTAGTATAGGTTGAAATTTTAATTGACTTACATATGCATCACTATGCAGCGTACAGTTAATAAACTTTTAAAAGTGGAATGAATATTTTTGGCAGTGTGGAATATAAAAAAGTGATAATAATTAAGCTCATGGCTATTAACTCAAACAAAAATCAATTATATTTTCCTTATATTGCTGGAATATTGCCCTTGAAAAAGTGTAAGTTTACAATTGCTGTTGTAATAATTTTTACTTTCTGCATATAGGATTTTTTCTCTACATATCTTTAAGTGTTTTTCCCACTTATTTTAATATTGAGAATCTTAAATTTTATATTTATGTATTGTATTATAATTATCGGTTTATCTATTGTCGATTATTTATGTGTTTTAACGGTTATTATTATTTACAGAAGTTTTATTATATATATATATATATAAAACTTTATGTAAAATTTAACCACTGAAACATAAGATACTATATATATATATATATATATATATATATTAGTTTTCTTAGAGAAAATACTATGTGATGTTTTTTTTCATTTCTAAATAAAAATGATACGTTAAACTGAAAGTACTAGAAGTATTTTTAAATTCACGCGAGTCCGTATTTCTTTAAAAACAAAAAAATATTTGTTTGTTAAAAAAAATTAAATATTTTGAAAACATATTTTAAAGTGACAAATTTTGTAACGTTATTAAGTTCTTGAATAATTTCATATATTACTGATATTATTAAATATTCTTTCACATAGTACTGCAGCCAGTGATTATCATTTTATATGTGTGTATGTGTGTTATACATCTTAAAATGTATTTATACATTACATCTAAATACATTAATATTTGTTTCACAGTATCTCTTTTTTAGGTTCAAAATAAAAGCAACATATTACAATAAATTCAGTACAGGTTATATTTCTAGACTATTTTAATCTGTGGAATTTTATAAAGCTTTTTTACAGACTTAAAATTCAAATGAAAACTATGTTTTTTTCAGTAATCAATACGCTTTAAACCGTACCCTTTTACGTACTTCCTACACCACCTCAAAGAAACTTTTTTTAAGACAAATATAAATGTTGTATTATTGAAGGCAAATATAAGTTTTGTTGTGACAAGTTAGTTCTTACTTCATATCTCTACTTCAATATATTTTTTTATATTTTTAAGGTTTGCCATTGTTTTTACAAACTTCCACGATAAAAAGCGCTAAGGGTAACTTTTTTTCTAATGTATGACAGAGATTGCATGAATTGTATGGGTTGTATGAAGTGTACCCACCGATAAACACAGCGAAACTTTTTGGGACATTTTCTGAGTCATTTTGAAACATAAAAGCATGTTACTTGCAGGCATAATTGTTAAGTGATTTGTAATCGAACATCATTTTCATTTTCGTTAAATTCTTGAAGTATATGCGGTCTTTATCTGGTGACAGCAATTTTTTTTTTCTTCCTCGATCTCGCGTTCGGAAATTCAGTTCAAAACGCCAACTCTGACAACATTTTCTGAAAAAAATTCTGCCTTTACCAAAAAAAAGAAAAAAAAACTATTCGATAAAATAGTTACTGAATAAGAGGACCTGCCAATTTCATTCGTTAGTGAACAAAATTGAATTAAAAAATTTATCAGAAAGTAGCCAGTTTGAATTCGGCTATGCATAATGACTCCTATTATTTGAATTCTAAAAAAATGTTGTTTAGATTTCTTTTAAATATCAAACAAACATGAAAATGATTAAGAGACTTACTTTTATTAATTGAAATATCTAAAAATCTATACTCAGCTTATTATATCATATTTCAATAATACACAAAACATCAACTAAAAAATCACGATTAAAACAATAGAGGAACAAAATTAAAACAACAATAAGTTCTTTATTATTAATGATTTTTTAAGATATACATAAGTTTACATTGAAATATTGATCATTAATAACTGAAACTGTTCTTTGATATTTTATTTGAAACAAGCAGTATTATACTCATTTTGGCTTTATTAAAAAAAATGGTTTCAAATATTGTTAAATACCTTAAAAAATCAACTATAAAATTACCGATCATGTATTCACTTTCAATCATAAACATCGTATTTATACGAGGATTGTATTTATATATTTTATTTATATATCAATACGAGGATTATTTTTTAAATAAGGTACGTTTTTTAATAAGAAGAAAAATACTGTAAATATCATTAAAATATATTTATCATTAAAATATATTTTCATATTCTATATACTTTCAACTACTTTTCTCAATAATTTCCATTTCTGTTCAAACATTTTTCATACCGTTCAACAAACTTTTAATTCCGACGTCAAAGAAATCTGCCGCCGATACTTCAGTTTCTCCGAAACAATGGTGTACAAAACTGATCTTGAAACCTGTGGAAAATCAATTGATAACTGTGAAATTGTGAATCGTCGGTCCTCTCGAATTTTGTTACCCACATCACGAACCAAATCTTCAGAAATCAGAGAAGGTCGGCCTGGGCGTGGCTCATCATGCACATTTTCCCGCCCGTCCTTGAACATTCTCACCCACTTTCGAACTTTAATATCACTCATTACATTACCACCGTAGACTTCACAAATCTGACGGTAAATTTCTGCTGTTGCCAAGTTTCTTGCAATCAAGAATCGAATTACCGGTCATATCTCAGAGTCGGCGGGCGATTCAATTTTCTTAAACATTATAAACCTCAGTTTAGCACACAGACAGACAAAACGGCTGCATGGCGTCTAAACGCGCGCAAAGCATGCTGGGAGCAGACACGCAGGCGCACTGCTGCGAACATGCGTCATTCTCATTCTTATTCATAAACGGACTTAATTTTAAAAATAAGCCTCGTACTTATAATTGATTACTAACATATAGTTTTATTTATTATCACTGCATAAAAAATATTAAAAAATTCCTTATTGACCTGTATATACAATCAGTGTTGAAAAATCACTTAAATAATTTTCCATAATTGCAAAAACTTTATGTAAAATTGCAATAACTTTATATAAAATTGTAAAATTAAAAAAATAAATTGTGGCGGGGCAAATAACTTATTTAATTGATGAAACTGTCGTTTTATATGCTAATTTATTTCACAACAATTAGTATTATAATCATTTTTGCTTTATATATATACAGTAGAACCTCCATAAGTTGACCACCCAATGGACTGTAACTAAGTGGTCAACAAACAAAGGTGGTCAACTTAGGGAATTTTTAGAAAATATTTAGTACAATATTAGAAAAAATTTAGTAAACTTTTTTAGTACTCTTTAAGGAAAAATTTTGAAAAAAATTAGCACTTACTCATTTTTAATTTTACTGAAGGTACAGTACAGTGTTACAATTTTTTAAAGAATAATTCACTTTTTGTTTGAGTTCTCTTTTTGTTCATTAGGTAACTGCAAAAAGCACTTTCACAGTTTACAAGTTCATTAAGCATGCTTGGACATTTTCTGCAGCGAAATCATTAAGTTGCTCCATCACGCGCTTTACATCGTCTTCCTTCATAGTTGGGTACTTTTCAGTTTCGTCGTTACTTGGATCATCATCCTCTTCGCCGTCCATTTCTTGTACCCTAGAGTCCTCGCTATGCTTAGTTGCAGAGAGTATCTCATTGAAGATTGCCTCTGAGTCTGGTTCAACACATGTTACTAACTCATCGTCCATGGTAACATAATCTTCAAAATCAACTCCATCAAAAACTGGCAAGGGAAATAGAGGAAACTCATCCTCTTGCACCGATGTTGTAGCTGTAACAAATCCAACTTTCTTGAAGCAGTTCTTAATCGTGGTTTGCGTAACTTTATTCCAAGCAGAATTAATCCAATGAACAGCATTCAAAGCATTTACTGATAAAGCTGTTGACGATGCCAATGCAGAAGGACCACAGGTTTGTGCTTTCATGATCATCCATTCCAGAAGTTGGACTCTTTAGTGCACTATGAAGGACTGAATAATGCCTTGATCTAAAGGTTGGGGTTTTCGAGGTTGTGTTCGGAGGCAAAAATTTTAGATTCACATTTGTGAGATTATTCACTTTCGGGTGGCTGCGACAGTTGTTCACGGTAAGTAGAATAGACCGCTTCTTTCCCCTCATTTCTGCGTCAATTCCTCTAACCCACTCTTTAAACAAAACACTGGTCATCAAAGTGGATCTATTCGCTCTCCAAATAAACAGGAAGGTCTTCAGGTTTTACATTTTTAAATGCACGAGGTTTTGCGGATTTGCCGTTCACCATAGGCTTCAATTTTTCCCCAGTCATACTAGCATACAGAAGAACAGTAAAACGCTGTTTTGAAAGTTCTCCTCTTTTGCAAGTGCCCCCTTCATTACAAAACTTCTATCAGGCATTGCTTTAAAGAAGAGACCGCACTCATTAGCATTAAAGATGTAATATTTTGCCAATCTATGCTTATTGCATTTATATATACACATATTTGATTATTTACAAGGTTTCATTTATTATAAAAAAACTCATTGATCTATGCATACAATCGGAGTTGAAAACCCATTTAAATAATGATCTATAATCACAATAACTTTATGCATGTTAAATAAAAAATTCTTTCAAAATAAAACCAACCTCCTAATAAAGGAGAAAATATAACGAAGAGAAAAAGAGAGATCAATAATTAAGATAAAAACTTCACAGAATTGAAGAGGATGAGAAAAAATTCTTTAAGGTTAGTTGACTAAATAAGTAATCAACTAACCTTATAATCATATCCACTGCATACTCTGAGACGCTGAGCTTTTTTTTTTAAAGGTAAAGAGCCAAACTATCGACATCAGAGGAAGTAAGTAATTTTCAAAAGATTGCGTTATCGGTCGCTACACCACGTTAGATAAAAATTGAATCATGCCTTCTCTGTCAAATGTCCCTGACTTTGTAACAAAATTATAATCTTCTTCGACGACTAGGGATTAGTTTTTTATTTGTTTTCTTTCCTTTTTCTATTTTTTTTTCTGCACGTAAAAGGTTTTGTAAATTAAAGCTCTACTTTGTGTCACTAGCTATTTCGTAAGTAAAAAAAAATTGCAATTGGATAATTTTCAATAACTGATATCGGAAATGAGATTATGGGATGGTACCTTGAAAACGAGAGAATGAGAGTGTATTAACTAGATTTTAGAGGCTTGTGGTTATTTATGCTGCAGAAAGGATTCTTTTCTTTGTTATGCAAACAGAAGATAATTTTTGGTGATCTAAGTAATAATTTTTACTTTAATTAAATATATTTTATTTTTTCTTAAAACATTTTATGATCGTTGGTAATATTTTGCCAACAGACATAAAAACTTTTAAATATTTTTAATAAGATAATAATTTATTATATATTTTCAAATAGTGAAACAAGCTTTGTTTTTCATAAAACAGTTTATGCTAATTAGCAATATTTTGCTTACAGGGCATAAAAGTTTTTACCTATTTTTAATAAAATTTTAAGAATTTGTTATATATTTTCAAATAATGAAACAATTAAAAAGTGTGGTTGCTGATTTCTATTTCAATGCAAGTATGCTACAGTAAACTCCCGTTATGCGGACTTCAATCTTCCTTTTTATCATCCGATGAAAGCATTTCAACAATGGTGTAAAATATCTATTGAATTCAGTTTTTAAGTTACAAACTTTATGCTAAAAGAAACAACATTTTCTTTTATTTATAATTTTTGTAAAAAAAAAAAAAACAAACAAACAAAAAACAGCTTAAAAACAATGCGTTACACAAGACAAACAAAAATATTTAAAGAAATTGCTGCACTTGCATAATTTCACTTTATTTGTTTAAGGTAATATCCCACATTTGTTTGCGATAGTTGAACAAATCATCTTTTTACCACGCCATTTTCCAGTTTTGCAACAAGCTTAAAATTTTGGTCTATTACTTCATATTTTGGTTGATACTATGAGAAAAGTCGCTGACAATCTTTGAAACTTTTATGTTTTTAGTGGTGGAATGTTTCTATTATCTACATCACTGTCACTGAAAATTTCTTCATCTTCTTCTAACCAACAACGTTACATCAAAGTTGTTTTTGGATAAATTATGTACAAAACTGTTTTCGATACTACCGGTTAGTTTGTGAAAAATGTGTTTGCATTATCCGATGAGTAGTACGCAATAAGCGATTTCTTAATTTTAATTTCATATAGAAAATGAATTGGGAAACAAAATTGTCATAAATAACAGTATATACGTTTTATGCGGAGACGCATTAACAAGAGTCCAATGTACTAGTAGTACTAACAATAGATCACGGATCTATATAATAGTTTTTACGTTTATTAAATATAGAAAATTTTGTTTTTCAAAACCAGTTTTTGTTAGTTGGAAATGTTTTGATAAGTAACGTGAAAATTTCGTTCTATTTTTTATAAAATAAGATTTTTTTTTTTTCAAATACCATACCAAATTGAATGATATGGATTTCGATTTCTGTTTTAAGTTACGTCTATACTCACCAGCACACAGAATAGAACATTTTATGATCTATGTAATAGATTTATCCTTATTAAATCTATACGAGCAGGGAAGACCGAGCTATGCTCGGTCAAAATTAGCTTTGAGTTCAAATATCCTGACGCATGACCAAAATGACCCACTAATCAAATTTTCTCAAACATGTGACCTATCCCAACAGTCTTCTCGTGCCTCAAAACCATAGAAGGCAAAATTTAGTCTAAATAGTCTGAGCCGTTTTTAAGATAAAATAGCTTGACCCATAATGATCCATGACCAAAGTGACCCACTAATTGAATTTTCTCGAAAATGAGACCTAGCCTAACAGTCTTCTCGTGCTCAAAAACCATAGGAGGCAAAATTTAGTCTAAATAGTCTGAGCCATTTTTAAGATAAAATAGCTTGACCCATAATGACCCACGACCAAAATGACCCACTAATTGAATTTTCTCGAAAATGATACCTAGCCCAACAGTCTTCTCGTGCTTATGATAGTTATTTTGTTCTCCCAGGAATTATACTTCGTTGGGAATTTATAAATGGGAAATCAGAAATAATTAGAGCCGTGAATTTACTATATACTACCAGTTGAAAGGAGTCCAGAGTTGCGTACAGATACATCTTTTATTACATCCAGGTCCGTTGGAGATCGCAATACAAGGTCGGCTAACAATCGCCGATAGCAAATCAATTTTACATCTTCTTCTTACACAGGGCAAGAGCTGAATCTCTCTCGAGAGCTGTTACAACTTTCTCAGTTCGTATGAAGCATTGGCTAAACAATAGCAATAAAATTAGCCAAAAATATCTATTCTGGCGATACAATACAGCGAGGAGACACATGTGGTTTTTATCCATTAGTATTAAGTGAATGGGATTACGTCAGGGAGGAATTATGAATTTTTAACGCCAGTTCGATTAAAACCGCATAATGGAACCCGGTAAATTTTTGAGGGAAACCACCCTAAAAGGTTACTATCTAGAACAGGAAGATGTGAGCTAAAATTATCCCAAACAGGCGCCGGTATACCATATATGGCAAGTAAAAGGCCATGGGAATAATAATAAGACGAAATAATTTTTATATGCCGTGAGAAATGATATCAGATAATGATCCGTTAAAATACAGATGTAAAGTGCATCTGTGAACAAAGATTTCTAACTGTTGCTAGGCACAAAGCTGTTTCTTTTCTTTTTCCTTTAAAGTAGATGAAAATGTGGTCAGAAGATTTTAACGAGCGAAATAAAATGAGAGCTTACATTTCAGGCAACGGAACTGAGAATAAATAATTTTGTAACCAGACAATTAAATTTCTAGTTAAACAGGAACCACATACTTTAAAGTTGGGGGGGGGGAGGGCGATTTAACATATAAATTGCATTCTAATATATGAAGTTAAATCTCCTTCATAGTGCTCAAAAACCATAAGAGAAAAAAATTTAGTCTAAATAGTCTGAGCCGTTTTTAAGATAAAATAGCTTGACCCATAATGATCCATGACCAAAATGACCCACTAATCGAATTTTCTTGAACACGTGACCTAGTTTAACAGTCTTCTCGTGCCCGAAAACCATAGGATGCAAAATTTAGTGTAAATAATCTGAGCCTTTTTTAGATAAAATTAGCTTGACCCACAGTGACCCAAAAACGACCCACTAATCGAATTTTCTCGGACATGGGACCCATCCCAATGATTTTGTCGTGCACGAAACTCGTAGGACACAAAATTTAATCAAAATCGTTAGAGCCGTTTTTTAGATAAAATTAATTTGACCTGCGATGACCCGCGATGACCCACTAATTGAAAGTTCTCGAACATGTGACCCAGCCCAATAGTCTTCTCGTGCTCGAAAATGGTAAGATGCAAAATTTAGTCAAAATCGTTTGAACCGTTTTTTAGATACAATTAGCTTGACCCTGACCCTTGATGACCCAAAATGACCTACTAAACCAATTTTCTCGAACACGTGACCTAGCCCAATGGTTTTCTGGTGCCCCATAACGGTAGGGTACAAAATTTCGTCAGAATCGTTAGAGCCGTTTTTAAGATAAAATTTACATGTATATATATATAACCACACACAAGATTTGCTCGTATTAGCTCGCATATATGATATGATTTATCCTGAAAAATGTAAAACATTTTGTTTTGCAAAAGCAATTTGTTAGTAATATTTTGACAATTAACTTAAAAAAGATAACATATTTAAAAAATATACTTTATTATGCAAATCTAAATAATAAATCAAATTTAAAGATGTTAATGATTATCTGGTTTAAGGAAAGTCTGTTTACTAGAATGTACAGTAAATAATTTTGGGTTATACGGTTAATAGCTTTTACTTTAGTTAAATATAAAAAATTTTGCTTTTCATAAAACATTTATGTTATCAAAATATTACCAACTTACATAAATTCTGTTACATATTTTAAAATAAAATAAGAATGGGTTATCTCAAACAGCACAGAACTGTTGAGATACCGTTGGCCCAGCGTTCATTGGCCAACGGTTGATTTTGACTGTCTTGTTCACGTTGGCCTAACAGTTGGCTGTCAGTTGTACTACGTACTACAATGTCTACACCACCGGTGGGATAATGGTTGGGCTAACAGTCTGAACTGCATATGAGCCAACGGTTGACTGATGCATAAATTGCATATAAGCCAACGATTAACTGTTGCTTAGGCTAACGTTCAGAAATTCTAGTTATCCAACGATTGGCTGAATTTTAGACCAGTGCTAAGAATTGCTAATTGCTAGTAGTCCAACGGTCCTGTATACTGTCAAAACTTGAACATGCATTAATAATACACTTCATAAGAAACTGACTACGAATTAAAAAAATATTTATGTTTATACAATTGACTATAATTAGGTTGAATTAAAAAAACATTCCAAAATAATTGTTAGTTAAATTGTTAATAATTGTTTTGAAAAAAAAAAAGGGAAATAAATTTTAAGACTGAAGATGCAAGACCACGAGTACTAAAAATTTAAACTTTTATTATTATTTTTAATAAATTATAAAGTAAAACTCCAATCATAATATTTGATATCAAAAAATAAAAAGCCAACTTTTAAAAGGAAAAAACAAAGAAACTCACTACAATTTGAACTGTATATATTTATTCGTAAAACAATTTTCTTTTAAATTCGTATTTAAACGATGCTAAATTATTTATGTTTCATTTGAATTTTCGAAGTGTAGACAACATTTTATGATTCTGTTATTTCTTTACTCTCATATTCTAAGAAAATCAAAAGAATTCACTAGTATAATTTCTAAACTTTTAGAAATTATAACTGGAATTTTAAGTTAAAAATATTTGTAGAAGTTTGTTAATACATGTGGTAAGAGCAGCTAAAACAAACAATAAAGAACATTTCAAATATGCATTCAATTTTGAACTGTTGCAAAAAATTGCATGTTCAACTAACATCAACATAGTATTTAAGTACTGTACTTCTATAGATACAGTTTGTGGCAAAACCGTTTTTATATGTCAACATTTCCAATGATATTATAGTAATAATAGACTGTAATGTGCCGAAGATTATTATAAATAAAGTAATCAATATAATATGCAAAATTTGCATGCACAGATATATGACAGATATGAAAATACACACAGACAAAATTACTGCAGTTTAAAACTGAATTTCAATATACGTAGAAGAGTAAAGGAAATAAACGCATATATACGTTAGTTAAGGAAATTGACACAACTGAATCTGTTAAAATAATTATTTATTTTTATTCATTTACTTTTACTGGAAGTAAGGTAAACATTCGTCTGAATTAAGATTTTTTCGAGTTGTTTGACGAATCTGGCAGTTTCTAAAATAATCTGGCGTGCTGCGCAGGCACTGCTACCAGCACAGAAATAAAGTACTTTCTTTTTTTATATTTATATGTTATTTAGGAACTGTTTAGTGCATTGACTAAATACAAATTGTTTGATATGGTTTTGAGTAAAGCTAATCTTATTTTTAATCATATGAAATGTGAGGCAACAGTATTATTGCTGAGTTTAACCACATTAGATACATGTTAAAGATTTATTTTAATGCCATTTATACAATAAATGCAGGTCCAAAATCATACATAAAAAAGTGTAAATGAGCAATTTGAATCATATAATCAAAACTATATTGATTAATTTTGGACAAGTAACGCGGTATATAAACTTGTGTTTGTAAAAATTGCAACGCCATGAAGGAATCATCAGAATTAAATAAAATTTATTACACAAACGACTGGTATGAGTACAAAAAAATGATTAAATTTTCAAAGCAAAAAAAAAATATATCAAGTGTCCGAAATCAGTATTTGTTGTAGCCACCACGCGCTAAAATAAGTGCTGCTATACGACGTGGCATGGAATCAAACAGAATTTCAATATGTGCTTGGGGAAGAGCATTCCATATTGTTTGTATGCACAGCCAAAGTTCATCTGCAGAAGCTGTAGGACGACGATCACGAGCAAAATGCCAACAAACGAAATCCCACACATGTTCAATAGGTGACATATCCGTCGAATACTCAGTTCATGGAAGAAGCTGTATGTGATCTGCTGACAAGATGTCTTGAAACGTCCTTGCAATGTCTTTGCAACGTCCTTGCAACATGGTCGGGCATTATCCTGTTGAGAGATAGATCCAGGTATGCCTTAAAGGAAAGGAACGACTTCGGGCTCCAGCACATCACTGATGTACCTGTTGCTGTTCAGATTATCCATAATTCGTAACAGCTGCGAAAGTCCATGATACGCAATCTCACTCCAAAAAATAACTCCGGGTGTTCGTCCACTATGACGTTCGATAATGTATTGCAAAAGGTAGCGTTCACCATCATAGCGTCTAACACGAATGCGGCCATTATGGTACCACAAATTAAAGCGGGGTTCGTCAAAAAAAAAACTTGTTGCCAATCTGCACACCAGTCTCTATCTTCATGAGTCCATTTCAGCCGCAGGCGTCGATGGTTTTGCGTGAGGGGGATCTGTACAAAAGTGTTCTTGCACGCAGTTCACGGCATAGCAGACGTTGACGAATTGACGAAGAAGACAGAGGTACGCATGTAGCAGTTGACGAATGTGCTGTCAACTGTCCAGATGAAGCTGTACGGTCCATCAGCGCCATGCGGACCAGGTGTCTATCATCGCGTGTTGACGTCACCTTTCAAATTCTACCCCCAGACTTCCGAGTTGTCCGATTCTTGTCGGTCCACTGCTTCCAAACTCGCATCAATGTGCTGCTGTTAAGCTGCACACGAGCTGCTATTGCACGATAGGAAACTCTTCCTTCACGAATGCCGATGATTCTCCCCCGTACAAACTCCATTAGTTGTTGAAATGTCGTCCTCCTTCGTCGAAGAGGCATAGTTACGTCTCACCTAACGTTTACCACTATCAGATAACCATAGACTATTTTCTACGTCTCTTACAGCCCTCTATTTATGCGGTTTAAGCAGCAGTCCAGAGGGCGCTGCTCAGCCCACGCATGCGTGGTGACTCTGAAATTTGAATCATTTGCATAACACCGTATACTTTGCATTTGCTGAAAATTTCAGCTCAATCACGTCATTTCTTTATGGTGTTGCATTTTTCACAAACAAGAGTATATATGTGACAGTCACATTGAGTGCAAAGAAACTTACTCATCAAAATGTTAATAATTAAAATTTACGAAAGTCCATATTTATTTACACAAACTACTATTATTGCTATAATTACTTACCTTGAAATAAAATAAATAGCAGTGAAACAAAAATAAAAAGTACATATATTTCACAGTGGGCGATATTTATTAGATAAAGTATTATAATTTGACAGCTTTTTCTATAATATGAAACTGTAATACACACTTGTATAACTGTCGTTTTAATAACTGTCAATATTTTTTATAACTCTTACACGTTTTTTAATAACATTGTCACTTTGTTTTTTAAAATCTGTCAACAATTAATTTTAATAACTCTAACACTTGTAAAACTGTCGTTTTATTTTTTTTTTAATGCAGCAGAATTTGGTCACTTTAGCATTATATTACTTGCTTATTAATTGGTGGTAACATCCGCACCCATAGAAATCAAGATTTGCTGTATAATGATGTACAAAAATTACAGGGATTTTCCAAATGGCGTAAAGTTGGGAAACAAGAAAAATGCCCGATTCTTCTATAATACATTTGAGAAACCATCTTACTGACACAACTGCTACAAACGCTAAGGTATTTCTTATTT
Organism: Maratus michaelseni; assembly: GCA_963931845.1. Taxonomy (NCBI): domain Eukaryota; kingdom Metazoa; phylum Arthropoda; class Arachnida; order Araneae; family Salticidae; genus Maratus; species Maratus michaelseni. Next base: position 329,369,072 of record OZ007590.1, read on the forward strand.
TGAACATGCGGAATATAGTGTTATTTGACATTTGCAATAACTCATGTAAGGTAAAGCCAGGAGAGATGGCGCGGTCGGAGAGGTTTAGTGGGAAGGAGTAGAGTGAGGGAGCAGCGACTCCAAGTAGTTGTACAACAGCAGTAGTGGAGTGTTTACTTGAAAGTGCACGTTGATTGTTTTGAGCGTGTAAGATAAAGCATTGCTATTTTGTTTTATTTTCCCAAAGTAATTGCTTGAATTTTCATAGCTATTCGTCAGAATTTCTATACAATGTCAATAGTACAAAATATTTTAAAATTAAATGATTTCTCATAAGTTACTAATCTAGACTAACAATGTGAACATCAACGGTTCGTTTTAGCAGCGGCCATGTTTAAATAAAAGGCCGCGCAATCTCTCCCACCGAAATTGGAGAGTTTGCGCATCTGCTACTTAGGAGAGATGGCGTGTTGTTCCCATTAGTTTTTTATGCTAGGAGATATTACGCAGGTTATTGGTAAATTTGCATAAAAAATGAAAAATGAAAATGGACTAACTTTAAGTTAAACGAGTTTTCAAGTAACTTAATGTTATTTTGTAATCTTATCTGGACTTGCTTTTTCTGATTCTTTAATTTTTTTCCCCTTTAATTCAAAATTTTTAATCGTTTTTAAAATTATTTCATTTTTCTGATTCTTTAATCATTAGGTTGAAATATCCACTCCTAATACAATAACATGTGTTCACAAAAACCTTACTATAATGTCATTTAAGTGTAATTATTATTGTTAACAATTTAATTGTAGTTAATATTGGTAACAATCTCTCCTACCCATGTGCGCAATCACACCAACCCTGTGAGGACAGATTGCGCAAAATAACTTTCTTGGTTTTATTACAACTGTTCTGTTAAATTACAACATAACAACAAAATAGCAATGGAAATGCATAAAAAACAAATGAAGTGAAAATTATTCACGGATAGTTTAGCAAAAAATTAATATGTAGATTTTTTATTGTTATTCTTTTGAATTGTGCGCAGAGTATCCTAGCTTTACCTTACTGGAGGAATTTAAAGGATGAAAAAAAAAGAACAGTGTAAATATAAATGTGTACATGCCAAAAAGTAAATCAGCACATGCAGCATTAATTTGAACTGGTATTGGTAATAAAATGTAAAATGTAAAATTCATAAGTAAAAATTGAAGAGTTTTGATAAAAATGTAACTTTAATTTTATCTTATGAAATTTGATAAAAATTTACAACTAAGATGTAAATAATAAAAAAATTTAGAGATTATTTAAGAATTAAAGCATTGCTAAAATAATTGTCTCAAATGTTTTCATTCTCCAACATTTCTTTTTAAATGTAAGCAGAAAAATGTAATTTTTTCTACAGACGAACAGTAAAATTATTCATTCGAAACTTATGACAAGTATTTATAGCATTCACTTTATCTCACTTTAAATCATTTTGAACAGATTTGTCCGATCTTCGCGCTTGCATTATCAAACATTTACATACATAAATGAAATGTAGAAAATTCTTTAATTATTGATGAAGTATTTATGTAGATTAATGCAATATTTGAATTAACACAAAACCCATAATTACTACAATACTTGCAATAAAATATATCATAAATCAAATTTCTGAATCTCTAAATATATCTGAATGTATAAAAACAACATCCCTGTTTTTCGATTCAACCAAATAAAATTACATCATTGAATTGTTATTATCAAGCATTTACATACATAAATGAAATGCGGAAAATTCTTTAATTTTTTATGAAGTATTTCTGTAGTTTAATGTAATGTTTGAACTAGCACAAAACGCATGTTTGGTACAATTCAAGCTTCTTTGGTGTGTGTCTACTACGTATGGTGCTTAGAACGTTCTGATAACATTTAAAAACAGATAAAATAAGAAAACAAATTAAATGCATCTTGTACGAAATTAGAAACAGGAAAGAAGTAAAGAAAACTTAATTTTCATATTTGAAAATAGGTTTTTGTATAGTTAAAGTGTCTGGAACATATTTGTGTCTATTCATTGAGTCGCAATAAAAAGAAAACATTTCAATCGGATTTTTTTGGGGGAAAATATACATGAAAGTTTGTCACGTGCGTTAACATTCTTAAATTTTGACATATTGTAATTCCATGAAGATTTACGAAAAAGCTATACCTTTTTTTAAGCTGTTTTGATCCAAAAACGTCAGATGTGGATATTACAATTTGGAAAATTAAAGTTGGTACAATTTATAGTATATAAACGATCCTTATTTCAAAAATTGCATCCATTTTTTGAAAGTTAACACGATTCCCAGTCGAATGGTACGGCCCGTATCTCTCTGTGATAATGTGGTAATTAAATAGTAGGGGTCCTATTTTTAATTGACTGACTGCACAATATCGTATCTCTGTATGCTTTGGAAAAAAATACATTTAGAAATTTTTGGATGTAGCGTTACTTATAAGGTGGCTACCAGACCTTTAGCACAAGCGCCGATCTTCGGAACGCCAGGTAAAAAAAAACACACTTTCACATAGTTACTGCATCCAGTGATTCTCATTTTATAGTGTGTATGCGTGTTATACATCTTCTTAAAATATACTTATGCATTACATCTTAATGCATTTATATTTGTTTTACAGTTTCTCTTTATTCGGCTAAAAGAAAAATACACATATTAAAATAAATTTGGGACTGGTTATATTTCTAGGTTATTTTAATCTGTGAAATTTTATGTAGCTGTTTTACAGACGCAAAATTCAAATAAAATTACGTTCTTTTAAACTAATCAATACGCTTTAACACCTACCCTTTTCCTTACTTCCTACACCACCTAAAAGAAACCTTTTTTAAGGCAAATATAAGTGCTTTAGCCAAAGCACAAATCACAAACATAAATGTGAATATAAATGTGCCAAAGTACAAATATGTGTGTTGTTGTGGCAATTCTTAATTCATATCTGTTACTTCAATATATTTCTTCATATTTTTACCCTTGTTCTTACAAACTTCTACAATAAAAAGTGCTAAAGGTAACTTTTTTTCAATGTATGACAAACATTGTATGTTTTGTATGGGCTGTATAAAGTGTATTTCATTATGAAGAAAATCTTGTGTGGATAAATATACACTAAAAACCAACATTTAACACACAATATCAACAAGTGGCACCATAAACAGACGTACGTTTCGTGAGTAACTTGGATTAACATCATCACCCATCAAGCTTAAGGTAATATACAGGGCTGTAGAAAATAATTCAAGCATGTTTCCGTCTATTGGTAGAAACTGCAGAAGTTGAATTTCCAACTGTGTTATGTGTTTTATTACTGAACTAAATTGTAGCATTCTGTAGAGTATATACAAATATATAAATTATATACCAGAATTGGAGTACTTTTCCGGCCGTGGACAGTAATAATCATAGTGACAATTTAAATAGTAATATCTATGGAAGTTATTCTTTTACGGCTTAGATTGTAGTTCATTACATTCTTAGTAACTAGAAGTATATATTAACTGAAAAAAAAATAGTATTTTTTTGTTAATTTTTTGTTATGAGAACATTTTTGTTAAGTATCAAATATTGCATTATTTTACTTTAAAACTGTACAACTTTAAAAGAAATTTATTTAACAAACAATTTGCTTAATAACTGAAACTGTTCTTTGATATTCTAATTTATTTGACACAAGCAGTATTATACTCATTTTGACTTATTGTTAAAACAAATATGGTTTCAAATATTGCTGGTATCATTAAAAAATCAACTATAAAATTACCGATCAAGTGAATGTAATTGTATTCAGAGTCAATCGTAAACATTGTATTTACACATATACCAGCGTTATTTTGTAAATAAGGTCCGTTTTTTAATAAAAAGAAAAATACTGTAAACATCATTAAAATATATTTATTTCCATATTCTACATACTTTCATCTATTTTTCTACATACTTTCCATTTTTGATCACACATTTGCCATACCGTTGGACAAGTTTTTGAATTCCGACGTCAAAGAAATCTGCCGCCGATACTTCAGTTTCTCCGAAACAATAGTGTACAAAACTGATCTTGAAACCTGTGGGAAATCAATTGATAACTGTGAAATCGTGAATCGTCGGTCCTTCTCGAATTTTGTGACCCACATCACGAACGAAATCTTCAGAAATCAGAGAAGGTCGGCCTGGGTGTGGCTCATAATGCACATTTTCCTGCCCGTCCTTGAACATTCTCACCCACTTTCGAACTTTTCCATCACTCATAGCATTATAACCGTAGACTTCACAAATATGACGGTGATTTGCTGTTGCTGCCGAGTTTCTTGCACTCAACAATCGAATTACAGATCTATCTTACAGTAGGCAGGCGAATCCATTTTCTTAAACATTATAAACCTTTGCAAGGTAATACACAGACAGACGAAAAGGCTGCAAATGGCTTCTAAACGTGCGCAAAGCATGCTGGTAGCAGACGCGCAGGCGCACTGCGGCTATCTCGCGTCATTCTCACTCTCATTCACAACCCGACCTTATTTAAAAAAATAACAATCGTGCATATACATGATTACTAACATAGTTTCATTTATTATCACTGCATAAAAACAAACAAAAAAACCCTTATTGATCTGTGTATACAACCAGTGTTGAAAAATCGGTTTATGTATCAGAACGCAAATTTTTCTCCATTCACTCTCAATTCCTCCGAATGATTTGAAAAGTCAATGCCGAAAACCATATTTTCCCCATTTATTCCCCATATTTCTTATTTTTCCCCATTTTATCTCCCTCTTTGTTGCGTTACCAGTCAACGAAAAATCACTTAAATAATTATCCATAATTGCCGTTATTTTTTCTAAAATTGCAATAACTTTATATGAAATTGTAAAATTTAAAAAGGAATTGCGACAAATAATTTATTTATTAGATGAAACTGCCGTTTTATATACTAATTTATTTGAAAACAATCAGTATTTTAATCATTTTTGCTTTATTAAAAAAAAGAAAAAAAACGGTTTCAAACATAGTGAAAACCTTACAAAATATAAACTACACACCTTAAAAAAATAACACATCTTAAAAAATAATAAACTCTAAAATTACAGAGCAAATGATTATTTACAAGGTTTCATTTATTATAAAAATAACTTATTGACCTATGCATACAATCAGAGTTGAAAAACCACTTAAATAATGATCTATAATCACAATAACTTTATGCATGTTAAATAAAAAATTCTTTCAAAATAAAACCAACCTCCTAATAAAGGGGAAAATATAACGAAGAGAAAAAGAGAGATCAATAATTAAGATAAAAACTTCACAGAATTGAAGAGGATGAGAAAAAATTCTTTAAGGTTAGTTGACTAAATAAGTAATCAACTAACCTTATAATCATATCCACTGCATACTCTGAGACGCTGGGCTTTTTTTTTTAAAGGTAAAAAGCCAAACTATCGACATCAGAGGAAGTAAGTAATTTTCAAAAGATTGCGTTATCGGTCGCTACACCACGTTAGATAAAAATTGAATCATGCCTTTTCTGTCAAATGTCCCTGACTTTGTAACAAAATTATAATCTTCTTCGACGACTAGGGATTAGTTTTTTATTTGTTTTCTTTCCTTTTTCTATTTTTTTTCTGCACGTAAAAGGTTTTGTAAATTAAAGCTTTACTTTGTGTCACTAGCTATTTCGTAAGTAAAAAAAAATTGCAATTGGATAATTTTCAATAACTGATATCGGAAATGAGATTATGGGATGGTACCTTGAAAACGAGAGAATGAGAGTGTATTAACTAGATTTTAGAGGCTTGTGGTTATTTATGCTGCAGAAAGGATTCTTTTCTTTGTTATGCAAACAGAAGATAATTTTAGGTGATCTAAGTAATAATTTTTACTTTAATTAAATATATATATATATATATATATATATTTCGGAAAGCATTTTATGATAGTCGATAATATTTTCTCAACAAACATAAAAAACTTTTAAATATTTTTAATAAGATAATAATTTATTGTATATTTTCAAATAGTGAAACAAGCTTTATTTTTCATGAAACAGTTTATGCTAATTAGCAATATTTTGCTTACAGGGCATAAAAGCTTATACCTATTTTTAATATAATTTTAGAGAAAATTTTAAGAATTTGTTACATATTTTCAAATAATGAAACTATTAAAAAGTGTGTTTGTTGATTTCAATTTCAATGTAAGTATGGAACAGTAAACTCCCGTTATGCGGACTTAAATCTTCCTTTTTATCATCCGATGAAAGCATTTCAACAATGGTGTAAAATAGCTATTGAATTCAGTTTTTAAGTTACAAACTTTATACTAAAAGAAACAACATTTTCTTTTATTTATTAAAAAAAAGCAGCTTAAAAGCAATGCGTTACACAAGACAAACGAAAATATTCAAAGAAATTGCTGCACTTGCATAATTTCACTTTATTTGTTTAAGGTAATATCCCACATCTGTTTGCGATAGTTGAACAAATCATCTTTTTACCACACCATTTTCCAGTTTTGCAACAAGCTTAAAATTTTGGTCTATTACATCACATTTTGATCGGTACTATGAGAGAAGTCGTTAACCATGTTTAAACCTGTTATATTTTTAGTGGTGGGAGTTTTCTTTTATCTTCATCATTGTCACTGAAAATTTCTTTAGCTCTCAATAACCAAAAATGTTAGATCAAAGTTGTTTTTGGATAAATAATGCACAAAGCTGTTTTCGATACTACTCGGTTAGTTTGTGAAAAATGTGTCTGCATTATCCGATGAGTAGTACGCAATAAGCGATTTTTTAACTTTAATTTCATATAGAAAATGTGTTGGGAAAATAAATTGTCATAAATAACAGGATATATGTTTTATGCGGAGACGCATTAACAAGAGTTCACTGTACTAGTAGTACTAACAATCTATATAATAGTTTATTAAATATACGTTTATTAAATATACAAATTTTTGTTTTTCAAAACCAGTTTTTGTTAGTCGGTAATATTTTGATAAATAACGTGAAAATTTCGTTCTATTTTTTATAAAATAATATATTTTTTTTCAAATACCATGCCAAATTGAATGATATGGATTTCGATTTCTGTTTTAAGTTATGTCTACTCACCAGCACATAGAATAGAACATTTTATAATCTATGTAATAGATTTATCCTTATTAAATCTTTATTTATCCTGAAAATTGTAAAACATTTTGTTTTCCAAAAGCAATTTATGTTAGTAATATTTTGACAATTAACTTAAAAAAGATGACATATTTAATATATATATGTATATAAATATATATATATATATATATACTTTATTATGTGAATCTAAATAATAAATCAAATTAAAAGATGTTAATGATTATCTGGTTTAAGGAAAGGTTGTTTACTAGAATGTACAGTAAATAATTATAATTTTACAGTAAATAATTTCGGATTATACGGTTAATAGTTTTTACTTTAGTTAAATATAAAAAAAAAATTGCTTTTCATAAACCATTTATGTTGTCAAAATATTACCAACTTACATAAATTCTGTTACATATTTTGAAATAAAATAAGAATGGGTTATCTCAAACAGCACAGAATTGTTGAGATACCGTTGGCCCACTGTTTTCTATCTTCGTTGGTCAACGGTTGATTTTGACTGTCTTGTTCAAGTTGGCCTAACAGTTGGCTGTTAGTTAGACCAATGTATACACCAACGGTGGCATAATGATTGCGTTAACATACTGAACTGCATATGAGCCAACGGTTGATTGATGCATAAATTGCATATAAGCCGACGATTAACTGTTGCTTAGGCTAATGTTCAGAAATTCTAGTTATCCAACGATTGGCCGAATTTTGGAGCAGTGTTAAATTGCTAATTGCTAGTAGTCCAGCGGTCCAGTATACTGTCAAAACTTGAAAATGCATTAATGATACACATCATAAGAAACTGACTACGAATTAAAAAAATATTTATGTTTATACATTGACTATAATTAGGATGAATTAAAAAAATATTCCAAAATAATTGTTACTTAAATTGTTAATAATTATTTTGAAAAAAATAAAATAAAATTTAAAACTCAAGATGCAAGACCACGAGTACTAAGAATTTAAACTTTTATTATTATTTTTAATAAATTATAAAGTAAAACTCCAATCATAATATTTTATATCAAAAAATAAAAAGCCAACTTTTAAAAAGGAAAAAACAAAGAAACTCACTACAATTTGAACCGTATATATTCATTCGTAAACATAATTTTCTTTTAAATTCGTATTTAAACGCAGCTAAATTATTTATGTTTCATTTGAATTTTCGAAGTCTAGACAACATTTTACGATTCTGTTATTTCTTTACTTTCATATTCTAAGAAAAGCAAAAGAATTCACTAGTATAATTTCTAAACTTTTAGAAATTATAACTGGAATTTTAAGTTAAAAATATTTGTAGAAGTTTGTTAATACATGTGGTAAGAGCAGCTAAAACAGACAATAAAGAACATTTCAAGTATCCATTCAATTTTGAACTGTTGCAAAAAATTTCATGTTCAACTAACATCAACATAGTATTTAAGTACTGTACTTCTATAGATATAGTTTGTGGCAAAATCGATTTTATGTCAACATTTCCAATGGTATTATAGTAATAATAGACTATAATATGCCGAAGCATATTATAAATAAAGTAATCAATATAATATGAAAAATTTGCATGCACAGATATTTGACAGATATGAAAATATACACAGACAAAACTACTGCAGTTTAAAACTGAATTTCAATATACGTAAAGAGTAAAGGAAATGAACGCATATATACGGTAGTTAAGGAAATAGACACAATTGAATCTGTTAAAATATTAATTTCTTTTTATTCATTTACTGTTACTGAAAGTAAGGTAAACATTCGTCTGAATTAAGATTTTTTTCGAGTCGTTTGACGAATCTGGCAGTTTCTAAAATAATCTGACGTGCTGCACAAGCACTGCTACCAGCACAGAAACAAAGTACTTCCTTTTTTATATTTATATGTTATTTAAGATCGCTTTAGCGCATTGACTAAATAGAAACTGTTTGATATGGTTTTGAGTAAAGCTTTTCTTACTTTTAATCCCATGAAATGCATGTGAAGCAACGGTATTATTGCTGAGTTTAACCACATTAGATACAGGTTAAAGATTTATTTTAATGCCATTTATACAACAAATGAAGGTCCAAAATCATACATAAAAAAGTGTAAATGAGCAATTTGAATCATCTAATCGAAACTATATTGATTAATTTTGGACAAGTAACGCGGTATATAAACTTATGTTTGTAAAAATTGCAACGCCATGAAGGAATCATCAGAATTAAATGAAATTTAATACACAAAAGACTGGTATGAGTACAAACAAATGATGAAATTTTCAAAGAAGAAAACAACAACAAAAACAAAAACAAAAACAATATTAAGTGTCCGAAATCAGTACTAGTTTTAGCCACCACGCGCTAAAATAAGTGCTGCTATGCGACGTGGCATGGAGTCAAACATAATTTGAATGTCTTCCTGGGGAAAAGCATTCCATATTGTTTGTATGCACACCCAAAGTTCATCTGCAGAAGCTGTAGGACGACGATTACGAGCGAAACGCCGACCAACGAAATCCCACACATGTTCAATAGGCAACATATCCGGCGAATACTCAGGTCATGGAAGAAGCTGTATGTGTTCTGCTGACAAGATGTCTTGAAACTTCCTTGCAACATGTGGTCGGACATTCTCCTGTTGAAAGATAGCTCCAGGAATGCCTTAAAGGAAAGGAACCACTTCGGGCTCCAGCACTTCACTGATGTACCTGTTGCTGTTCAGATTATCCAAAATTCGTAGCAGCTGCCATAGTCCATGATACGCAATCACACTCCAAAAAATAACTACGGGTGTTCGTCCACTATGACGTTCGATAATGTACTCCGAAAGGCAGCGTTCACCGTCATAGCGTCTAACACGAATGCGGCCATTATGGTACCACAAATTAAAGCGGGGTTCGTCAGAAAAAACAACTCGTTGCCAATCTGCACACCAGTCTCTATCTTCATGAGTCCATTGCAGCTGCAGGCGTCGATGGTCTTGCGTGAGGTGGATTTGTATAAAGGAGTTCTTGCACGCAGTTCACGGTATAGCAGACGTCGACGAATTGACGAAGAAGACAGTGATACCCATGTAGAAGTTGACGAATTTGCTGCCAACTGTCTAGATGAAGCTGTACAGTCGTCAGCGCCATGCAGACCAGGTGTCTATCATCGCGTGTTCACGTCACCTTTCTAGCTCCACTCCCAGACTTCCAAGTTGTCCGATTCTCGTCGGTCCACTGCTTCCAAACTCTTATCACTGTGCTGCTGTTAAGCTGCACACGAGCTGCTATTGCATGATAGGAACCCCCCCCCCCCCTTCACGAATGCCGTTGATTCTCCCCCGTTCAAACTTCACTAGTGTTTGAAATGTCGTCCTCTTTCGTCAAAGAGGCATAGTTACGTCTCACCTAACGTTTACCACTATCAGATAACCATAGACTATTTTCTACGTCCCTTTACAGCCCTTTATTTATACGGTTTAAGCAGCAGTCCAGAGGGTGCTGCTCAGCCCACGCATGCGTGTTGACTCTGAAATTTGAATAATTTGCATACCACTTTATACTTTGCATTTGTTGAAAATTTCAGCTCAATCACGTCATTTCTTTATGGTGTTGCATTTTTCACAAACAAGAGTATATATGTGACAGTCACATTGAGTGCAAAGAAACTTACTCATCAAAATGTTAATAATTAAAATTTACGAAAGTCCATATTTATTTACACAAACTACTATTATTGCTATAATTACTTACCTTGAAATAAAATAAATAGCAGTGAAACAAAATAAAAAGTACATATATTTCGCAGTGGGCGATATTTATTAGATAAAGTATTATAATTTGACAGCTTTTTATATAATATGAAATTGTAATACACACTTGTATAACTGTCGTTTTAATAATTGTCAATATTTTTTATAACTCTTACACGTTTTTTAATAACATTGTCACTTTGTTTTTTAATAAGTGTCAACAATTAATTTTAGTAACTCTAACTCTTGTAAAACTGTCGTTTTATTTTCTTTATTTGCAGCAGAATTTGGTCACTTCAGCATTATATTACTTGTTCATGAATTGGTGGTAACAGCCGCACCCATATAAATTAAGATTTCCTGTACAATGATGTACAAAAATTACAGGGATTTTCCAAATGGCGTAAAGTTGGGTAACAAGAAAAATGCAAGATTCTTCTATAATACATTTGAGAAACCATATTCCTTACACAACTGCTACAAATGCTAAGGTATTTTTTATTTTGAACATGTGGAATACAGTGTTATTTGACATTTGCAGTCACTCATGTACTTGAGGAATTTAAAGGAGGAAAAAAAGAACAGTGTAAATATAAATGTGTACATGCCAAAAAGTAAATCAGCACATGCAGCATTAATTTGAACTGGCATTGGTAATAAAATGTAAAATGTAAAATTCATAAGTAAAAATTGAAGTGTTTTGATAAAAATGTAACTTTAATTTTATCTTATGAAATTTGATAAAAATTTACAACTAAGATGTAAATAATAAAAAAATTTAGAGTTTATTTAAAAATTAAAGCATTGCTAAAATAACTGTCTGAAATGTTTTAATTCTCCAACACTTCTTTTTAAATGAAAGCAGAAAAATGTAATTTTTACTACAGACGAACAGTAAAATTACTCATTCGAAACTTATGACAAGTATTTATAGTATTCACTTTATCTTACTTGAAATCATTTTGAACAGATTTGTCTGATCTTTGTGCTTGCACTATCAAGCATTTACATACATAAATGAAATGTAGAAAATTCTTTAATTTTTGATGAACTATTTATGTAGATTAATGCAATATTTGAATTAACACAAAACCCATAATTACTGCAATACTTGCAATAAAAAATATCATAAATCAAATTTCTGATTCTCTAAATGCATCTGAATGTATAAACACAACATCCCTGTTTTTCGATTCAACCAAATAAAATTACATCATTGAATTGTTATTATCAAGCCTTTACGTACATAAATGAAATGCGGAAAATTATTTAATTTTTGATGAAGTATTTCTGTAGATTAATGTAATGTTTGAATTAACACAAAACCCATAATTACTGCAATACTTGCAATAAAAAATATCATAAATCAAATTTCTGATTATCTAAATACATCTGAATGTATAAAAACAACATCCCTGTTTTTCGATTCAACCAAATAAAATTAAATTATTGAATTGTTATTATCAAGCATTTACATACATGAATGGAATGCGGAAAATTCTTTAATTTTTGATGAATTATTTTTGTAGATTAATGTAATGTTTGAATTAACAGAAAACCCATGGTTGGTATAATTCAAGCTTCTTTGGTGCGTTTACTACGTACGGTGCTTAGAACGTTCTGATAACATTTAAAAACAGTTAAAATAAGAAAACAAATTAAATGTATCTTGTACGAAATTAGAAACAGGAAAGAAGTAAAGCAAACTTAATTTTCATATTTAAAAATAGGTTTTTGTATCGTTAAAGTGTCTGGAACATATTTGTGTCTATTCATTGAGTCGCAATAAAAAGAAAACATTTCAATCGGATTTTTTTTTTTGGGGGGGGGATATACATAAAAGTTTGTCACGTGCGTTAACATTTTCAAATTTTGACGTATTGTAATTCCATGAAGATTTACGAAAAAGCTATACCCTTTTTTAAGCTGTTTTGATCCAAGGAATTCTAACAAAAATGTCAAACGTGGGTATTACAATTTGGAAAATTGAAGTTGGTACAATTTATAGTGTATAGACGATCCTTATTTCAAAAAATGCATTCATTTTCTAAAAGTTAACACAATTCCCAGTCGAATGGCACGGTTCGTATCTCTCTGTGATAATTGGTGATTAAATAGTAGGGGGTTCCTATTTTTTATTGTCGGATTGCACAATATCGTATTTGCTGTTTGCTTTGGGAAAAAAGCTACATTTAGAAATTTTTGGATGCAGCCTAACTTATAAGGTGATTACCAGACCTTCAGCACAAACCCCGATCTTCGGAACGCTATTTATGAAAAAAGAAAAAGAAGGAAATATTATGATTTTAAGATTTTTTTTTAATGTGTTTTTATTGGATTGAAAACTAGAATGGAATTTTATTCGACAAGAAAACTTACGCATATTAAGAAGTACACGTGCCTATTTTAAGAAGCTTTAGTTCAGCGGAATACGGCAGCTGTTCAGCACTATCAAATATTAAAACTTAATACTATTGTATTCAACATATTGATTTTACCGTGTTACTGAAAATTAAGTAACAATTTAACTCTACATATTAGTTGTGTGTAAATAGTAATGTAATGCATGACCCTAGATAGTTATAAAAATGACAGTTGTGTTGAGACCTGTACACAAGTTAGACGCGTCAGAAACTTCTAAAGATTTCATATGAAGTTGGACCTATATACACTCTAAAATTTGGAGGACTGAAATGTTGACTCTTTGAAAGAGTGAAAGGCATTTTCACTCTTTTTGGACTTAATTTTATAAAAATACACTTCTTAAAGAGTGGAATTTTCTACACCCTAGAAAGGAGTGAGATACTACACTCCGTTATCGAGAGGAAAATATCTCACTCCGTTGACAAGAGTGAACTATTTCACTCCAGTGACGAGAGTGAAAGCCTTGGATTATATAATTTTGTCCACATTTATATATTGACAGAAACGAAATTATCATTCTTTCTTAATGTTTTTTTTTTCAATGTCAACATGTTTAAGGGGACACTGTACCTTTTACTTCCTTAAAAATGGAATTGTGGTGATCGCTGGAAAATCGAAAATTCGTATCTCCTGGAAGGAGGCCTCTGGGATAAAAATGGTCAGCGGATTTATCCGTTTCAGTTTGAAGTCTGTGTGTACGTACGTATGTACGTAACGCTTTGCAAAGCCTGTATCTCCCAAATCAAGCGTCCGATCGGTTTCGGACTTGTTGAGTTTTGTTAGGTCTCTGGTGTATTTATACCAAAGGGGGTGGATGCAAGCTACAAGTTCTTTTCAGCCAATAGAAAAAGTATTTAGAAGTATGTGTGGAATAATTGAATGATATGCCCATTGATTATGTGCATGTGCTTGGATAGTAGTACGATTGAAAAAACTGAAAAATCCATTTAAATAATAAATGAATCGATATAATTATGGAAAAATTATTAGAAACACAAAATGAATAAATAAATAAATAACTGCTTTATTGTAACGGAATTTTTGCCATATCACATGTGTGGAAATATATTACAGGACACAAAAAAAGTTTTCTGTTTTCTAATTTACACAGTTGAGAATCACTGCAAATATTTGTAATTTCTACCACAAGTTTAATGATTGTGAACGGAATTTACAAAAGAAACAATGCTAAAATAATGTAACAAGAGAAATGAAAACGGCCATATACCATGCTGAAATTACCGGTTCTCGTCCGATCACCGAAGTCAAGCAGCATCGAGCGCGGTTACTGCTTGGGAGGGTCACCACCTGGGAACAACGAGTGTTTCGTACTCTTTTTGTAAGAGTGAATAGTGTGCAATAGAGTAGTATGAAAGAGTGACTATTCACTCCTATCAGGGGTGAAAAAACTCACTCCTTTTGCAAGAGTGATAGTTACTTCTCTGAAAGAAATACCCTTTTCGGCCAAAAATAAATAAAGTACAAGTTAAATTAAGTTAATGATGTAGAAATAATAAAATAACAAAAATAAATCCGTGAAATAAAATCTTTTTCATAAACAACTAATAAAAATGTTTAACTATTTTCTTCAGTTTACTTGTTTGTGCTACAGTCATTCGTGATTATAATCATTCTCTCTGTATTTAAATACAAGCTTTTGAAAAAGAGGTCCTGCATTTTCCGATCAGCAGAATTCTCCTTTTGATGTAGGAAGAATCATTAACAGAAATATCGATGATATAAATTTTGGCATTATTTACAGTTGCCACAAGCAGATAATTAAGGGGTATATTTAAAAAATAACGATATTTATTCACATTAATTACCACCGTATACAGTTACAAAAGTTTGAAATATTTTCAGATACCTCTGAAATTCGAACATGCCAGGTAAATTCAATAAAGTGATTGAAGCACTTTTTACGATGTAAAAAATAAGTCCAGCAAAAAATCTTGTGGACAGGTGAAGCATTCTGTAAAATAAAAATTGTAAAAGCCTCTAAAACAGAAATTTAAATACAAATCCAAGCTTCTATGTTATGTCAATTGTGGAGATTTCTGCACTAAACGAATATTTCAAAGACGTGAAACAGGGGTTTATAGAACGCTATTTTAGTTACGAGGCTTATGAAACAAACTATTGAATTATTTATAGAGACTAAGGGTTTGGTTCATTGGTTGAATACGAGCGCTACAGTTATATTTTGTGCACAAATGCTAAACAGATCGGGATCTCCTTTTAAAGTGGAATTCGACTCACTACAAACATTCATACCTGAGTTGCGATTCAAACCCGACACCTCTCGTCCAGTAGCCAGCACTTTAACCACTAGACAAGCAGGTGGGGAGAGACTGAGGAATAAATTTACTATTTAAATAGTTTCATTACAAGATCTTAAGGTAGAATAACAAGGCTTTTAAATCAGAAAAAAGTTAAAATGTAATTTTAAATTAATTTAATATAGCACCAAAAGCAGTTTTCTAACACACACACACACACATTTTTATATATAGTAATTATTTATTTCTGTTCATAAATTGGTTTTATTTTAACTCATAAGGAAATAGAGAGAAAAAAAAGAAAACAGAAAACGTTTTCCAATTTTGTAGTACATCACCTTCAACACGTAAATATTTACCAGATATCAAAGCATCTTTGAAAGTTCTTCATGAAATTATGTGAAATTTTCAGACAAATAAGAGGAAACAAACTAAAAATAGAAATGTAAAACTTGTTTGCATAAAATTTTACTTTTGAATGATAAAAATGCTGAAAAGGAAGGTGAATTTCTACTTTTACTTTAAATCCAACAGAGGAAGTGCTTTAATAACTAATACGAGAGTTTATTGCCTAGAGGCAGAATAATCTCGCACAGCGTCGAGAAATCTGATTTTAGAAATTCAGGGCGTTTTTAAATAATTTGTTATCTACTGGCGTATTGCGCATGAAGATACGTGATATATTTTGCAGTTTTTGGTTCCACTTTATGCAGTTTTGAGTTTTTTTTTTCCTTTTTTTATTGCTACAAGTTCTGCTAAGATGATACTATGCTTTTCGTTTATTTAAAGGGTTGGCATTATTTTTGTGTATTAAAGAAAATAATGTATGGAAATTGGACAGTTTCCATCGGAAAGTATTTTATCTGTATATTAATTTTACGAAGATGTATTCCGTCTTTATAAAACAACAGCAATATTTACATATTGTTAGATATTTGGTTAGATTTTTATCCTATCATCGTATGAACTGAAAGTTTTTAACCATCACAATTTAAAATTTATTAAAAATGTGATATAGTTTTGCTTGAAATTTACAAGATTTAAGATTGCTGTTTTTGGCACTTCCTGAATTTTGCATTTAGATTTTTTTTTTAGTTTATGTCAATTGTACTTGTTTGAAAACCTCTAATAAAATGGTGGAATAAATGTGTGACTGTAGTTCTTAAATTAATCATTTTTTATTAAATATGTCTAATAAGCTTAAAATAAACATTAATATTTAGAATCTTTCATATAATTAAAAATATATATTTATGCTACAAAACATGAAATAGATATATAGAATAATCTATAATACAAAATTCTGTAGTTTCTTGATATGTTTTCGTTAAACTGAAGCTTGTTATAAGAGAAACAAACTTACAGCACAGAAATGTTTTTCCTACCAAGAAAGAGAATTAAAAAAAAGTAAGAATATATGCTCATAATTCCGTAGAGTCTTTCTAACCGAACACATCCATATCTTTTTATGGTTGCGAATGAGTCGGTTTATCTTTGATGTTTTCGGAAATGTTCAAAGAAGAAATGGGCCATTAAGTTTGATGCTATCAGTTAGGGTGTGGTGGATTAGATGGTAATCTGCATATTACACATGACAGACAGTTATGTCAAAGACGTATGTGGATAATGAGTTATGAATTCAGCTGAAGTTTTTGTGTGTCGCGATCATTTATGGTAATTAGAGATATATGTTTGTTTATTAAACAAGTAAAACATGGTAGTTAACTTCAGATGTTATTGAGTATTTTTCTGCCATTGCTAAAAAGCAATAAACACATTTTTTTCACAATTTTCTTTATTAAACATCTTGGAAATAGGATTTGGCTTTTTTCAGAGAATGACTACAACACTTGAAGCAAAACAAAATGCAAATATTTTGTGTAGTAGCTTTGTTATTCTAATAATGAGTTATGAATTCAGCTGAAGTTTTTGTGTGTCCCGATCATTAATAGTAATTAGAGAGATATGTTTGTTTATTAAACAAGTAAAACATGGTAGTTGACTTAAAATGTTATTGACTATTTTTCTGCCTTTGATAAAAAGCAATAAACACATTTTTCCCCCACAATTTTCTTAATTAAACATCTTGAAAATAGGATTTGGCTTTTTTCAGAGAATGGCTATAACGTTTGAAAAAAAAAATAGTTTAAAATAAAATGCAAATATTTTGTGTGGTAGCTTTGTTATTCTGATATGAGATATGAATTCAGAAGTTTTTGTGTGTACTGATCATTTATGGTAATTAGAGAGAGATGTTTGTTTATTAAACAAATAAAACATTGTAGTTAACATAGGATGTTACTGACTATTTTTCTTCCTTTGCTAAAAAGCAATAAAAACTTTTTTTTTTCATAATTTTCTTTATTAAACATCTTGAAAATAGGATTTGGCCTTTTTCAGAGAATGACTACAAGGCTTGAAAAAATATTAGTTTAAAATAAAATGCAAATATTTTGTGTAGTAGCTTTATTAGTCTAAGATCATTGTAATACAAACCAAGTTTTGATCTTTCATCAAGATTGAAAGGTACTGTAAGCAAGTGAAACATCACAGTTAAAGGCAGATGCTATTGTGCTAAAATGTAATTTTTTTTTCTCCAATCATGTTTATTAAACATCTTGGAAATAGGATTTTTTTCTTTACAAATAACTACAAAACTGGAAAAAACTTAATTTAAAAAAATTTAAATGTTTTTGTTTAGCATATTTGCTAAGACCATTGTGATATGGATTGTTTTAATCAAGATTGAGAAATGCTTGTAAACAACAAGAACATCGCAGTTAGCGGCAGATGCTATTACCTATGTTGCTGCTATGCCAAAAAACTATAATCTGTTTCCCCTATAATGTTTAGTAAACATCTTGGAAGTAGGATTTGGCTGTTTTCAAAGAATGACTACAGTACTTTAAAAAATAGTTTAAAGAAAAATGAAGATGTTTTTGTTTAGCATATTTGCTATTCTAAGATCATTGTGATATGGGTTGTTTTGATTAAGATTGAGAAATGCTTGTAAAGAAAAAAAAACATCGCAGTTAGCTGTTGCCTATTTTGTTGCTTTGCTTAAAAAGCAATAATTTGTTTTCCCTATCATGTTTAGTAGAAGTAAGATTTTGCTGTTTTCAAGGAATAACTACAATACTTTAAAAACATTAGTTTAAAGAAAAATTAAAATGTTTTTGTTTAGCATATTTGCTATTCTAAGACCATTACAATATGAGTTGTTTTGATCAAGATTGTCAAATGCATGTAAACAACAAAAACATCGCAGTTTGCTGCAGATGTTATTGCCTATTTTGTTGCTTGGCTAAAAAGCAATAATTTGTTTTCTCTATTATGGTTAGTAAACGTCTTGGAAGTAGGATTTTACTGTTTTCAAGGAATGACTACAATACTTTAAAAAAATTAGTTTAAAGAAAAATGAAAAAGTGTTTGTTTAGCATATTTGCTCTTCTAAGATCATTGTGATATGAATTGATTTGATCAAAATTGAGAGATGTTTGTAAACTACTAAAACATCGCAGTTAGTTGTAGATTATATTGCTTATTTGTGGCTTCGCTACAAAGCTATAAAACTTTTATTTTCCAATCATGTCTATTAAACATAATGGAAATAGAATTTGACTCTTTTCAAGGAATAACATCAATACTTGTAAATAAGTTTAAAATAAAATGGAAATGCTCAGTGTAGCATTTTTGCTATTCTAAGATGATTGTGATACAAACTAAGTTTTGATCAAGATTGAGATATGATTGTAAATAAGTAAAACATCGCTGTTGGCAGCAGCTATTGCCCATTTTTGTGTCTTTGCTAAAAAGCCAACGTTTTTCTCCAATCTTTTTACTTTCTTCTATCTTTAGAAGAAGAAAATATTGGATTCATGAAAATTTTCGACGGATTTATACGTTTTAGAAGGTCCTGAACACGATTTGGCTGTTATAGAAAATGTCTGTCTGCCTGCCTTTCTGTATGTGTAAAAATTTTGTGGGCGCTCTTATGGTGAAGTTGCATGAAATGAATTGAAGTGTTAATGATCATAGGGGAAAGAGGAACACTGCGTTGATTTTCGTAAAGGATAACACCAGAGACTATCTCCTGGGTGAAGTTGAGGAAACAGGTAACAAGAAGAAACACTTTAAAAAGCAGCTTTAAGCTTTTAAAAGTCTTTATTTTTCACTGCAGATGGAAATCGTAAATGAAGAAAATACAAGTCGTACGGGGATCAATGTAATCCTCCACCAGGTTTGCACGATGTGGCCTGCAGTTATCGTCCCTTAGCACATGCTAACAGTACAACAGACAGAAGAGAATTGACCACATTTCCATGTTTTCATTAACGCCAAAATTTTCTTGATTATCGTTTGGCAAGACTCAAAAAATTTGTAGAGAAACGGTCGTTAATGTATTTCCGATGGAGCGTTTGAAACTTGTCCAAAGGGATGGTTAGCACACATGGCGATTTATCGCCCTACATTTTTGTGGTAAATGAATCAGAGACCTAAGTCATGTTTAGTCTTTTAAAAAGAACATTTGATAATATCGTTTATATTACGGCCTGGGAACTCGAATGCAATAAGCAGAAAATGCGATAACAAGATCATTTTATTTTCCGGTCTGTTTTCAGCGGCGCCCGCTGGAATTAAAAATGCACTATTGAAAGAGACACAGTTCACAAACACAAGCATATTATGACTTCGGTTTGAGCTTTATACTGCATAAATGATGAAAGATGAATTTAATTTTCATTCCTATTAGCGCATCTGGTCCGGAAGAGAATGCTTCGACGTGATGTAGATGTAACAGAAATTGAAATAGCATTTTTTTTAAACACAGCGATGCGCATGAGATTTATAATGAAAGAAAGGGGAAAGTATATGCCATAGCTTAAATTAAATGTAGGTTATTTACGACTGAATAAAAATATATGGTTCTTATACCATAGCTCTATCTCAAGAACTAATGAACCGAATTTAACAAAACTTTAGATTCAGTTAGACCTTGATATAAATTGGTACTGATTAGTTTTTAGTGTATATTGCTCAACAACATCGACTAGTTTATTACTCATCCGACTAGTTTATTACATATCTTAGAAATAGGATTTGGCTTTTTTCAAATAATGACTAAAACGCTTCAAAATTGTAACTAGCTTAAAGGAAAATGCAAATGTTTTTCTTTAGCGTATTTTTTATTCCAAGATCATTGTGATGTGAATTGTTTTAATAAAGATTGAGAGATGTTTGTAGACAAGTAGAACATCGCGGTAAATGCAGATGCTATTGCAAATTTTTGTGGTTTTGCTAAAAAGCTATAAAAACTTTTTTTTTTTTTCACTCTACTACTGTATCTTCAACACCAGCAATAGAGAAAGACCACGTTATTTAACATTAATTGAAAATACTACTTCGTTTTTTTTCTTTTTTCTTTTTATTTTATGTTTACTGCCTTTTAATTTAAATTTCTTAATTAAAAAAAAATTAAAAAGTTATTAGACTTTATTTTTCACCTTTATATCCATATTGTTACTTCTAACAACAACAACAGCAGCGACAACAATAACTGTATGAATATCACTGAAACGTGCCATATAATAATTTTAGACCTTTTCCTCTTTCATCTCAACACATTCAATTTTGAATAATTAAACATTTTAACTTTATTAAATTTTTTTATGTAATCTAATATCTATTTGTTTTTTAAATTTAATTATATTTCACGTTTTTAATCCTATTGTAAACGTTTTATTATTATTATTTATTTATATTTATAAATATACTCACTCTTAAGTAGTTTAGTCCAGAGTTAGACTTTTTCTCTCTTACTGCTCCACAAGTTATATTTTTAGAAATATAGCTAATTTGGAAATACAGCTAGAAATGTACCAAGTTTTAGCGCCAACTTTATGCCCTTTCTAGGGAGAGGATATACAGTTGGCGTCAACTAAGAAGCCTGTGAAATGCCTAAATCAGGAATGACGAACCTTTTCGCATCCAAGTGCCGTTCACGAAGAAAAAAAAATTACGTGACCATGACGTGCCAACGACTAAAATCTTTTCTAAATTTGCATACTTGCCATCCTTATATTTCTTTTCAAATCCTAAAAATATAATTAGAACCAGAATAGGTATTCTTGAAATGTTTCTTTTGTTAAACATAATTTCTGGTTTTATTTAATAAAAATAAAAAAAAAAAAAACTGGAAAGGTAGGCAGATATGAATTTGATAAGTTATTGAGCCCACATTGAAAGAGATTAGAGTACAATAAGTTGCATTTAAAATTATTTAACTTCAGAAAAATTAACAAAAGATGAAAAACTCAGGTTGTTTAAAATTGTGTAATTTGTTTAATTTCATTCTATTTTGCTTTAGAATATCAATCAACGTAACGATTGAAGAATATAGCTTGATTGATATAATGCTTTAATACTTACATACCGTGCTGAAAATATTCTGTCGCGTGTTAGTTTATGGAACGTGTGCATAGATTCGCAGCCTCTGGCCTAAACCTTTCAACGGGTCAAGCGTGGTAAACATTTATTGTTTTTTAATTAAAATTTCTGGTTTTAATTATGTTAATTTGACGTAAAGAAAACCCAGAAGTATGGCCCTGGTATAGGATTTGTCTATTTTCAGGGGATGACTAATATGCTTGGGAAAAAAAAGTTTATAAGAAATTGCAAAAATTTTTTTCGAGCATTTTTGTTATTCTAAGAACATTGTGGCAGAAAATATGTTTTGATCAAGATAGGGATGTTTGTAAGAAAGTAAAACATCCCAGTTAGCTACAAATGCAGTTACCTACCCTTGATCAATGATTGTCTAATGACAAAGTTTTTTTTCTCAAGGATAATAAATATGATAAATACCAAAACTACTATAAATAGTTTAGTGATATTTCATATTTTCAAAGCAATATAATGGAGAAGGAGAAAAAAACTATTTGAGTATTTAACAGTAACCAGTGAAAAATATAGATGTACGCATTCTACACTGCTCAAAACAATTAAAGGATATTGCAGTTTTAGGTGGATTTTGTATCTGGGAAACTTTTTAGCTGATTGATACATGGTCGACAGACATAGTAGGTTATATGAGAATAAATTACACATGTTTGGCAGAAAAAAATGCATTTTATTGCGCATTTGTTTACAAAAGGAAAAAAACACAATTTGTGCATATGAGAAAAAAAGAATAAGAAAAGGTGTTTTCTTCAAAGAAAATCATTTTCAGTAGGGGGTATGGTTTCCACGGGCGGCCAGCAACGTTGAAAACCTTTGAGGCATGGACTCAATGAGGCTATTAATGACGAGTTGGGGTATTCTGCCCCACTCTTCCAGAAGAGCTCTTTCCAGTTCTTGGAGAGTTTGTGGGGGTTGTTGGCGGCCAGAAACTCGTCTTCCTAGAGCGTCCCAAACGTGTTCGATTGGATTCATGTCTGGAGAACACGCTGGCCATTCCATTCGAACGATTCCTTCCTCGAAAAGGAAATCCTCCACCAGGTTTGCACGATGTGGCCTGCAGTTATCGTCCCTTAAAATGAAGTTATCTCCGATTGCTGCAGCGTAAGGGACTACAATAGGTCTGAGGATCTCATCCCTATATCGGCGACCAGTCAGAGCTCCATCTCGAATGATGTAGAGGTCAGTGCGCCCGTCAATGGAGATGCCACCATACACCAACACTCCTCCACCGCCAAATCTGACACTTTCGTGCACGAACGCAGGATTATTCCTACTGCCACGGTCCCTCCAGATGAAAATACGCCTATTATCCGGATGCACAGAAAAACGGGACTCGTCAGAAAACAGAATATTGCTTCATTCATTTCTCCTCCAGTTGACATGCTCGGTTGCCCACTCCCTGCGGTCGCGACGATGCCTTGATGTTAATCTAACACATACCATCGGTCGGCAAGCATACAGACCTACAGCATGGAGCCGGTTTCGGACAGTCTGAGTTGAAATCGTGGTGCCTGTAGCCGAGCGAAGGTGTTGTTGGAGAAGAGTAGCGTTCATGTTTCGGTGTCTCCGAGCTGTTAACGTTAAATACCGATCTTCATTGGGCGTTGTTGCCCGTCTACGACCTTGCCCTGGTCTTCGGCCTGCACATCCACTCTCCAAAAAACGGTTCAGATCCTGGAAATGACACTTTGTGACACTCCAATGGCTTGCGCTACTTCGGCTTGAGTTTGGCCCCCTTCTAACCTACCAACAAATCTCCAAGCTTCTGAATCTGTCAAATGACTTCGCTGAGACATCGTACTCATCGAAACAAAGCAATCACTGAATGCCGATCATCCTTGTCTTCATTCTCTTTTATCCAGTTGAAAGTCAAATTTCATTCGCTGCCGCTGAAGCGACGTTTTTGACGTCGAACTCAAAATTTGCATACTCCACAGTTTGAAAACCAGAAAAATTTGCATTTGTGATTCTCTTCTTCTATTTTCGGCAAAAAAAATTTCGTTTATATCTTTATTTTATATAAAACTTCAAATATCCTTTAATTGTTTTGAGCAGTGTATTACTGGACAATTCTGTGTTTCCAATTTTTAATTTAAAGCAGAAATTTGTTTGTAAAGAAGAAAATTAGAATTTATATACATACGCTTACACACCCACGCACAGTATATTATAAAATTAATTCCATATTTAGTGATTTGAAAGTTTCTTGTTCATTTTTTCTTATATTTGCAGTTTCTTTTTAAGTTCACCTTTCCTAATGTGAGGTAGTTACTGTTTACGTTTAGTTTAGGTTTAATAACTGCTTATTTTTAAATTTTGGCTTTCACACAAATATCACACAATTATTGAATTGGATGTAAAATTTATATTTTTAACATAATTTTATCTGAAGAAATGTATATGATGAAGGGCATGAAAGGTATTTATGAAAGATATACTATATGTGGCCCTAAAGGTGACACCATATATATATATATATATATATATATATGGATCAACAAAAAATAAGTTTCCATCTTCATAGGTCTTTCAGATGTGTTTTATTGTTCTAATGATGCGAAATATAATCTTCAGATAATTTAAATGATGCGCTTATTATTTCTTAAATATGTTTTTGATAAGAAAATGTGTAGAAAGGTTTCACTTTAGCATTCAAAAAGTTTAATAAACTTAAACATTTAAGCCTAATATATTTTCATATAAATGTTTAATATTCTTATAACATATGTTCAGAATGACTGCCTATATTGTCAAAAACGTTCTGTAACATAGGAAAACTAGAGTTATATTTCAAATAAGTGTTTAATAGGATTAAATAGTTAATATTTATATAAATGCTCTTTACTTAAATGTTTAATATGCTTACAATATATAGTTAGTATGACCGCATAATAACAAAACCATATTTCCTATCGCTAAGGCGAAGTCTGGCCAAATATTTTTAAAACATGGCAGCGGGTTTTTTAATAATGATATCTGGCACAAATACATTCATTGGTGAATATCTGCATAACAAAAATGCTATTTAACATATGACTAGCGCATCAATTGAATTATGTGTAGTTTAAATTTATTTTAATTGGAAACTAAACGTGCGGTTATAAAAAAAAAAGTTTTATAACCACGAACAAAAATATACAATAACCTTTTCCAAGATACGCATAATTCCGAGAAGGCTCTTTTCTCTTTAGAATCTTCTGAAACCAATATATTTTTCAGATGTAAAGAAGTATTTATATAAACAAAGTTTCTTTTACCGCCACTACTTTTCGTAAACGTTTCCAAGCAGTTTTTATAACATATTAATCAGTTTTCTCAAACCGGATTTTAGAATGCTACTAATTCTAAATTAAACATTTATGGGGAAGTTGTCGTGTTCCCTTATGCATATAGAAGAGTTATCGTGGGAAGTAAGTTCAGGGGGTGATTATTGAGAAGATGTCAAAGTTGGCGAATCCTTTGAAAATACCTAAAGGATTTACTTTTACGGAGTGAAACAATTTGTTAAAACAAGAAGGTATAGTGGCACTTGGTTGTTTTGGCAATCCGCAGAGTGCGTTTCCTGGGTACTGAAGTACTAAACTGGAGTGTAGTTTTCCCTTTTATTTTGTATGGTGAAGCAAGGAAGACGAAAATCACATCACTAGAGTTAATGTTCTTTAATTGGAGAATGATGTCACACTTCACAATCTTCCACAATAGTGATATTTTGATCAATCAAAGTTTCAGATTTTTTTAAATGAATCTGATGAATATTGGTGAGGTGACATTTTAAATTTAAAGCCAGAGGTGAAGAACACAAACGCGATCCAAAGAATAATCCAGAAATGCTGTTGAACAGGTCCGATCAAGTTCACGTAATCCAAAGAGTTTTTAAGCCATCAAGAGGATTTTTCATTATAAAACCAAAGGGTGGCCAAAGGGGCCAAGACATTTTTAGATGTTTATGAGATGAAGATCAGAGGGCAAGTGTTCTATCCGATATGAAAGTGGGCGCAAGGAAAAACACGCCAAGCGAGATACATTTCAAGCCAAGAGAATCGCATTTTTTGCGTGGGAATTGTAACCGTTACATATACAGCATATCAACTTCATAATTGACGTCATTGGAAGGGAAAAATCTTTTGGCGAAGATTGCACTTTGGCTAAAAAGAGAGATTAAGAATTTTACCGTTAATTATTGTTTTGGGAACAGGGCTTTCGAGGAATGCAGCAAAGGCGCCGTTTAAATGTTATAGACATCTGGAACAATATGCGAGACAAAGCTGACCATGAAAAGGAAAACATTTTATGCCTTGTATAATTTCATTTCTTTTGATATGTGGGAGACCGAATAAGTACGTTAATGATAATTTAAAAACAATATGCATGATTTTGACTAAAAGTCTTTCGTTGAAAGAGAAAGATTAAAAGGATGCGCGTTTTTAACAGCCGGGAATGTATACGAATTACGATAATGCATAAAGGGGAAAATATATTTGATAAAATACATAAAATATAGATTGCTTTAATTTTTTGAAAAGAATATATATGGTATCTTTACCATATATATATCACCCCTTCACAAGATTTTGAAAAATTTAGAATGTCACCCTGTAAATATAATACAAAATATCAAAGCAGAAAAATAATAATAATAAAAAAAAAGTATGCATACAATAATGTAAATAATAATATGTAGTACTACAATAATATCTTCATATTAGTATGATAAATGGCCATACATTTTTCAAATTGCAGCAAAATATACTTTTAAAGTCTTTGAAAAGTCTTTTATCCATATTAGAACTAATGTTAGCTGCAAACATATTTTTTTTGTTTGTTTTCTTGCAAGTTTATTCATTTTACAATATGATGGTGCACCTATATAAATAAACTCTTAATTGTTCATTTTTTTTTTTTAACACAGTCTTTAAAAAGAGTTCAAGAATGAAAAATTACAGCTGCATTTTTCTTTGAAGGTTTTCTCACGTGATTTTATTTATCAATAAACATGAGCATGATAAATGAGTCTTTAGTGCACAAAATTTTTTTGTATTTGCTTAAAAAGTTCACAAGTTTGCACTATATTATTAAAAATCTTAAATGAAATGTAAATACAAAAATTTCAAAATAAAAGAAACACAATTACAATTATACAATGATAATATAGAGATTATAAAGATTATAAAGATACATATATAAAATATTAAACGTAAAAAAAGTTTTCGTGTAAAGACACAGGAGAGATAATAATGATGCAAGACATGGGCATCGAAAAAAATATCTCCCCTTAAACTTGTTGTAATAACAAGGAAGAGACCGCAGTTTAGGACATTGGTCATATTCGGGACAGGGCGTATTTAGGGAGAGGGGTTTATTTTTGGTAAACCCCCCCTTGCTCCGCACATATTTGGAAACTCCGCTTATGATTGGAGCGACTCGGGTTCATCTACGGGTTTGAAAAAATAGTAAAATTGGGTATACCAATTTTAACAAAGTTTTGCTCTCATACACAATGGAATAAAGACCCCCACATGGGTAATAATTTTGAACGGGGCTTAATCCGCAAGGGCGAATAAAAACTAAAAAAAATGCAAAATAAATCAAAGTTTTTTTTTGTTCAAAAACCTAAAAATCCTTCCATAGACACGTTCTAGAGTGAAGAGAGCATAAAGTCACATTCGGGATAAATATATATTGTTTCGAAAATTAAATTCTCAAAATAACAATTCATTTATTTTAAGTTATTTAAAAATTTAAAGATTAAATTAAAAGGAAAATGAGTATTAAATTCAAATGAGATAATTAATTTGATTTTTTTTTTTTTTTTTTTTACAAAATGCTAAGTATACTTACAAATGCAGAGAGTGTTAATAGAATTATCAAATGTTTAAATTTATAACAATACCTATTATTCTTAATTTATATTATCTATATATTTTATTTATTTATTTATTTATCCATTTATTTATTTATTTTTATTTTTATTTTATTTTTTTAACAAGATTTTAAATTATACGAACTTGCTAAACAAGAATATGGGTGGAAAAAAAAATCTTTTGCCAAATAAACAAGTTCTGCAGTACTGCTACATAACACATAAACAATGGAGCAGCCATATCACAATAAAAACAAATAATACAATACTACATAACATGCATGCATAAATACACCTGTTACCATGGATAAGGAGCATTTATGAATCTGGCAACAGAAAATTTTATATTCATATTAATATTTTATCACCTTTCGAGGACGTAAATTATAGGAATGAGCACTTTGTTCAATATTGTTATTACTAGGAGTATTGTTATGAACATTATGATAATTTAAGTCAAATAAATGGTTATTTCTAGGAGGTGCAAGTAAAAGTCTGTCAATATGAACTCTGAAAATTGAATTGTTAATATGAGAATTCAGTTGTTGAATTGAAAAAGAAACAGGTGAGTGTTTCTTTACAACTACATAAGGTCCTGTATACCTTGGCTTAAATTTATCTGATGATTTTAGGTATACAATGTCTTTCTCAGCAATTGGCCTGAGTTTTGCCTTTCTTTGATGATATTCGTTTCTCTTAATTTGAGATGCTTTTATGTTGTCATAAGCTTTGTTGTAAATACCATTTAAATCATGAAGGAGATTGTAAAAGTCTACATTTTGGTCTAGAAAGGGTTGATTAGCATTTAAATCATATGTATCAAATATTAGAGATAATTCGCGTCCAAAATGTAAAAGATTCGGAGAGAAAGAAGTAGAAGAATGTTTAGAACCATTATAGAGATTTTTATGAATAGCAATGGCATTTTCAAAGGAATGTCCTTCTTTCATTAAAGTATTGATTGAGTATTTAAGAGATGTGTTTATCCTCTCGCTTATAGAATTGCTAGCTGGGTGTGAGACAGAAGAGTGATTTATTTTAATACCTAGAGTATTATTTAAAGTATTATACACATAAGAACGAAATTGGGGCCCAAGGTCTGATAATACGCAGGCAGGGCGCCCGAAAGTTGTCATATAGGCAAATAAACACTTTACAATTTTAGGTGCAGTTGTATTGTATAGAGGGTAAAGTTCAATATGTCGAGAAAAATGATCCGTAACTGTGAGAATAGTTTGACCGTTTTTAAAAGGACCAACAAGATCAATTGAAATGGTATTTCCTGGTTGTTTAGGGGTATATGTTGGTTGAAGTGGGGCATTAGGTATACGATGATGTTTAGCCTGAAGACATAATAAACAAGAAGATACATAATTTAAAGTATCGGTGTACATACCTTTCCAACAATACCGTGAAGAGAGGAATTCATATGTTTTAGCTAAACCAAAATGAGATAGATGGGATATTGTTAAAACTTTAGGTTTTAAAGAATTGGGAACCATAATTACATACACGAAAGTATTATCCGCAACATTACTTTTTTTTAACATTAAAACTTTAGAATCAGGATGAATGAAATAAGATGGAAATTTTTTTGAAGAACCTGATTTTAAAATCTCTTCATATATTGGAGCTAATTGTGAATCTTTTAATTGTTCTTGGACAAAAGTTTCATTAGAAATTTCAAGCAAAGCATCTTTTTTATTTTTACTATTAATGACTAAGCAATTCACAATTTTGTTGTTGTTATTTTCCTCAAAATCATTTTCAACAATAGGTAATGCCTGTTTATCTTCAGAAATGAGATTAGGATTAGAATTCAAAGTTTCAATATTTTCTTCAGTAAATTCGCATCGGGATAAATAATCTGCTAGAACATTAGAAACACCTGGAATATGTTTAAAAGTAAAAGTGAATTTTGATAGCTGCATGAGCCAGCGAGTGGTGATATCTGCCGGATTAGTGGTTTTTTTGTATTTATCAAGAGGTTTACTGTCCGATAAAATTATGAAAGGACGATTATAGATATAGTAATTGAAAGCATTTACAGATTTTACAATGGCCATAAGTTCGAATTTTAAAGCTGGATATTTCTTTTCAGAGGGTTTGAGAGATTTTGAGAAGTATGAGACAGGAAGCAACTGATTATTATGCTCTTGTAATAATACACCAGAAATAGCGATACCCGAAGCGTCCGTGTTCACGTAAAATTCTTTGTCCCAATCTGGTAGACGTACCATTGGTGGTTGAAAAAAGATTTTTTGAATATTTTGAAACACATTTTGATGCACATCAGTCCATTTAAAGGTCGAGGATGGTTTTGATAAGTCTATGAGAGGCTGAATAAGTTTAGAAAATTCTGGAATTAAACTCTTATAAAAAGTAGCTAGTCCTACAAAACTTCTTACCTGCTTTTTTGTTTTTGGAACAGGAAATGATTTTATTTTTAGAATATTAGCTTGAATTGGAGAAATAGTGTGGTTATGAATATGAAAACCAAGATAATCAATATTATTCTTGTGAAAAGAACATTTAGAAGGTGACAAAGTTAAGTTTTATTTACCTAAGATTTCAAGAATTTTTGTTAGTTTATCGTACGTTTCCTGAAATGAGTTAGAGCCAAAAATTAAATCATCTTGATATGCATAAATTCCTTCTAACTGCATTTCATCCAATAAACTATCCATAAGTGCTTGAAAATATGCACTTGCATTTTTTAATCCAAAACAGAGTCTTTTATATTTAAATGAACCGAACATAGACGTGAAAGTGACCTTATCCTGATATTCTGAAGGAAGGTCAATTTGATGGTAGGCCTGTTGGAAATCAAGGGACGTGAAAAATTTATATTTAGATAAGTTGGAAATAATATTTTGTATTTTAGGGAGAGGGTATGAAGAAGATTGTACAACTGTGTTTAACATCCGTAAATCCAAGGCAAGACGAAATTTTTGTGTACCTGATCCATCAGGTTTTTTTCTGACAAGAAGGATTGGACAAGACCATTCCGAACATGAGCGTTCAATGATACCTGCATCAACTAATTGGTTTATTTGTGTTAATGCTTCTTTTTGAAGTGCTTGAGGAATTGGAAAAGGAAGTGTTTTAATTGGGAAATCGTTAATAAATTTAATGTTTGGTTTAAATTTATCAGTATGACCTAACGTTTTCATAGATTTTGAGAAAACAGCAGAATTATTCAATAATAACTCTTTCAATAGTTTAGCTTCAGTATTCGGTAAGTGTTGTAAATTAAAGTCATCTTGTGAGAGATCACGTTTTCGTTGATTCAAAATATCAGTAGAAGCCTGAATGAAATTTACAAATTGTTTGGTTTCTTCTTTGAAATTACTTTTAACAGCCTCTAGCTGTTGGGCATCTTCCACAATCTGGTCAATTGGCGTTAAGAAACCAATATTTGCTCTTTTATTTACATGAACATTTTTAGTTGTCATATTTTTTACATAAATTTTAAATTCATGTGGGTTTGATTTATCAGTCTGAATAATCGAATCAAAAGCAAGAATATCTTTTGCAAGCATGTCATTCTGAAATAAATATGGGGTATCATGAGAAATTTGTTTTGCGCGTACAGAAATACATTTTACCTCATTTGGAGAAATAACCAGTTTGTTTACTAGACAAACATTATGAGAGATATCAGTTTGTACATTTACGTTATGACATTCCGCTGATTCTGAGTTATCATCTATGTAGATAAAGGGAATTCTCAGATTATCAAGTTGCATTATTTTGTTACCTAGATCTAATGTGATGTTAAATTTCTCAAGAAAATTTAATCCCAAAATACCATCAAATTTATACTCTTTAGGAATGTCAACAATGTAGAAGTAATGCGAAAAGTGTTTTTGTTCAATTTTGAATGAAATTCGAATACATGCTGTAAAATCTATCTTAGAATTAACTGTAGTTAAAGTCACATTAGTCCCTAAACGTTTATACTTAAGCACATGTTTAAGTTTATCAAATAACTGTACAGATAAGAGGCTAGTGGTACTTCCGGTATCCACAAGTAAAAAGGTATCTTGTTTTGCGATGGAGGCCTTTATAAGGGGAAGTGTGGGAGAGTACTTATTGACATTCAAAAGAATTTCATGAAAGGAATTACCGGTCGGTGTTGTATCAGTGACACTGTGAGAATCAATAGAATTTTGGGGAAAATCAGTTTGTACAGCTGTTGTATTTGCAATGGAAATATGCTGAGAAGTTTGAGAACCTGTTGAATTAACCAGTCTCTCAGCCGACAATTTTGGAAGAGAATTATCAATGTAAAAACATTTATCACTGTGTGCTGACTCATTTTCACATGCAGACATACACTGGTCAGCCTTAGCATACGTCTCTAGGGGTTTAAATTTTTGTTTTGTGGAAACCTGTCATTTCTATCACTGTTATATTTACTAAATTTTTTATCATAACGCGCGTTCGCTCTTTGCCATCTGAAACATTTCTGCGCTATATGCCCAAAACGAAAGCATAGCTGGCAACGATCATTATTTCTGGCCCAATTATTTTGTCTAGTTTGTGGCGCTCTATGAAATTTTGACTTATAACGAGCCTGAAAGTTTTGTCTGTTGACATGTTTACATTGTTTTGGAGACTCCGATTCTCTTGATGTTTGAGCAAAATTTAAGTTATTAATTTTCTCCGTTAATTCCTTAATTTTACTTTCTAATTGATTGCATTCTACATGCGCCGAACTGCTAGGAGACAAAACATTGTTATTTATGAAAATCTCTTGTAGAGATTGTCCCCTGTCAATTGCTTTATCATATGTGTTGATGCCTTCTTCTTGCAATTTAATTTTAATGTCCGAAGGTAAACAAGATATTAATCTAACGTATTTTATTTTATTTAATGCGTCTTTGTCAAAAATTTCGGGGTATACCTTTGCTACAAGCACATTAAGTCTATGAGCAAAATTTTTTACTGTCTCCTGTGGTAACATAGTTAAACAATTCAAATCGTTTAAAGTTGCAGCCGAAGAATTCTGTGAAAAGAATTTTTGAATGCGATCGCGAATAAATTCAAAGTCTTGTGCGTTATATAGTACAGGGTCTTCAAGATAATATTTTTTGGCGGGACCTTTCAGTTTAGTTTTAAGATAATCAACTGTTTGTTCATTAGTTATTTCCTTAATTTTCTGATAAGTTAAAATTTGGTTAAAGAAATGGTTAAGTAATTCGGGGTCGCCGTAAAAATCATCAACAACGTACTCAAAATTCTTAGAATTAGCCATGATGATATCACCTTAAAAGTTTAACTTTTTTTTTTTTTTTTTTTTTTTTTTTTAGACACAGGTAAAATATCATAAAATAAGAAAATAAAAAAAGCAACAATTTTAAACAAACCACACTTGATAATTTATTTAAAAAATCATTAAATATTTAATCATAGAAAACTTCAAGAAAATTTAACTAATAAAAAGATTGGTTTTAAATACTGAAAAAAATATAAGATAGTAAAATAGAGCATATGAGAAAAACATATTTTTCCGTCATAAAATTGTCATATAAAATGCAAAATAAAGTCTCTATGAGTGTAAAAGATCACTTTTATCTTACCTGTACCTAATAAAACTTATTATAATCTATTAAAACCTTTTTGAAATATTTACAGTATAAGATTTTTATTAAATAATTAAAAGTTCAATTTCTTTTTTTTTATCAACCTTTTACAAGAAAAATTCTTACCTCTGAACATATCCATGCGCTTTTCTGCAAATAATATCAATATAAAAAAAAGCACTGCAAATTCTTAACAAAAACACTGAAAATCCTTAAAAATAAAAGAATGATATCTTTTATATTAATCTTTCATTACCGCGTATTCTCAAATCACTTTTAGTATTCTTTCTTTGAGTCAGAAACAATAAAAACAACTACGATGAAAAATATATTGTGGTTAAGTAGTATTTGGAACACATGAAATCATTTGATGAATGAATAAGCGTCGAAGACCAAAGTTCTTCCCAGATAATGATAATTCTAGCTAGCACAGCGTAATTGGGAATCGAATTATTCAGTATTCTTTTAGTTCACAGTTACACGGCAATTTGAAAAAGTTTTTCGATGATTGTGGAAAGAATAAATAAAAAGAACATAGTAGAAGTTCACGATAAAAAAGGATATTCAATGTAGATGCGGGCGCAGATTTTATGAATGAAAAATCACTCATTGAAGAAAACCACATGTTCAAAAGCACTTGTTGAAAGGCCTAGATTGCAGGTTCTCGAACTGCCGAAGAAAAAAGCACAAAAATGCACGTCTTATACGATGAATATATTTCACAATAGTACTTTGCGTACACCTTATGGAATAAATGATTCAGGAAAAAAAAGGTTTCTCATCCTAAGAGCTCGGATATCTTTAGTTATATGATCCACATTTGCATATCTCACGGAAAATGGTTAAGTTTGAAGATAGTAACTTTTGATGATGAGTAAAAGAACAATCACAAGCAGCCTCCAACACAAGCATTTTCAGAATGAAAAAAATAGTCAGAAAAGTTGCAAATTAAAAGTTTTGTTTTTTCGTTTTGTGGCCCCAATGACACACCCTTTAGAAATTGTCGTGCGAAAACGATCACATCCAGTTCAAAAGTCCGGCACCAATGCATATGATAGAAATTATCGTGTTCATTTATGCATATGAAAGAGTTTATCGTGAGAAGTAAGTTCAGGGGGTGATTATTGAGAAGATGTCAAAGTTGGCGAATCCTTTGAAAATACCTAAAGGATTTACTTTTACGGAGTGAAACAATTTGTTAAAACAAGAAGGTATAGTGGCACTTGGTTGTTTTGGCAATCCGCAGAGTGCGTTTCCTGGGTACTGAAGTACTAAACTGGAGTGTAGTTTTCCCTTTTATTTTGTATGGTGAAGCAAGGAAGACGAAAATCACATCACTAGAGTTAATGTTCTTTAATTGGAGAATGATGTCACACTTCACAATCTTCCACAATAGTGATATTTTGATCAATCAAAGTTTCAGATTTTTTTAAATGAATCTGATGAATATTGGTGAGGTGACATTTTAAATTTAAAGCCAGAGGTGAAGAACACAAACGCGATCCAAAGAATAATCCAGAAATGCTGTTGAACAGGTCCGATCAAGTTCACGTAATCCAAAGAGTTTTTAAGCCATCAAGAGGATTTTTCATTATAAAACCAAAGGGTGGCCAAAGGGGCCAAGACATTTTTAGATGTTTATGAGATGAAGATCAGAGGGCAAGTGTTCTATCCGATATGAAAGTGGGCGCAAGGAAAAACACGCCAAGCGAGATACATTTCAAGCCAAGAGAATCGCATTTTTTGCGTGGGAATTGTAACCGTTACATATACAGCATATCAACTTCATAATTGACGTCATTGGAAGGGAAAAATCTTTTGGCGAAGATTGCACTTTGGCTAAAAAGAGAGATTAAGAATTTTACCGTTAATTATTGTTTTGGGAACAGGGCTTTCGAGGAATGCAGCAAAGGCGCCGTTTAAATGTTATAGACATCTGGAACAATATGCGAGACAAAGCTGACCATGAAAAGGAAAACATTTTATGCCTTGTATAATTTCATTTCTTTTGATATGTGGGAGACCGAATAAGTACGTTAATGATAATTTAAAAACAATATGCATGATTTTGACTAAAAGTCTTTCGTTGAAAGAGAAAGATTAAAAGGATGCGCGTTTTTAACAGCCGGGAATGTATACGAATTACGATAATGCATAAAGGGGAAAATATATTTGATAAAATACATAAAATATAGATTGCTTTAATTTTTTGAAAAGAATATATATGGTATCTTTACCATATATATATCACCCCTTCACAAGATTTTGAAAAATTTAGAATGTCACCCTGTAAATATAATACAAAATATCAAAGCAGAAAAATAATAATAATAAAAAAAAAGTATGCATACAATAATGTAAATAATAATATGTAGTACTACAATAATATCTTCATATTAGTATGATAAATGGCCATACATTTTTCAAATTGCAGCAAAATATACTTTTAAAGTCTTTGAAAAGTCTTTTATCCATATTAGAACTAATGTTAGCTGCAAACATATTTTTTTTGTTTGTTTTCTTGCAAGTTTATTCATTTTACAATATGATGGTGCACCTATATAAATAAACTCTTAATTGTTCATTTTTTTTTTTTAACACAGTCTTTAAAAAGAGTTCAAGAATGAAAAATTACAGCTGCATTTTTCTTTGAAGGTTTTCTCACGTGATTTTATTTATCAATAAACATGAGCATGATAAATGAGTCTTTAGTGCACAAAATTTTTTTGTATTTGCTTAAAAAGTTCACAAGTTTGCACTATATTATTAAAAATCTTAAATGAAATGTAAATACAAAAATTTCAAAATAAAAGAAACACAATTACAATTATACAATGATAATATAGAGATTATAAAGATTATAAAGATACATATATAAAATATTAAACGTAAAAAAAGTTTTCGTGTAAAGACACAGGAGAGATAATAATGATGCAAGACATGGGCATCGAAAAAAATATCTCCCCTTAAACTTGTTGTAATAACAAGGAAGAGACCGCAGTTTAGGACATTGGTCATATTCGGGACAGGGCGTATTTAGGGAGAGGGGTTTATTTTTGGTAAACCCCCCCTTGCTCCGCACATATTTGGAAACTCCGCTTATGATTGGAGCGACTCGGGTTCATCTACGGGTTTGAAAAAATAGTAAAATTGGGTATACCAATTTTAACAAAGTTTTGCTCTCATACACAATGGAATAAAGACCCCCACATGGGTAATAATTTTGAACGGGGCTTAATCCGCAAGGGCGAATAAAAACTAAAAAAAATGC
The DNA here is from genome assembly GCA_963931845.1 of Maratus michaelseni. Classification (NCBI taxonomy): domain Eukaryota; kingdom Metazoa; phylum Arthropoda; class Arachnida; order Araneae; family Salticidae; genus Maratus; species Maratus michaelseni. Next base: position 329,405,816 of record OZ007590.1, read on the forward strand.
AAAATAAATCAAAGTTTTTTTTTGTTCAAAAACCTAAAAATCCTTCCATAGACACGTTCTAGAGTGAAGAGAGCATAAAGTCACATTCGGGATAAATATATATTGTTTCGAAAATTAAATTCTCAAAATAACAATTCATTTATTTTAAGTTATTTAAAAATTTAAAGATTAAATTAAAAGGAAAATGAGTATTAAATTCAAATGAGATAATTAATTTGATTTTTTTTTTTTTTTTTTTACAAAATGCTAAGTATACTTACAAATGCAGAGAGTGTTAATAGAATTATCAAATGTTTAAATTTATAACAATACCTATTATTCTTAATTTATATTATCTATATATTTTATTTATTTATTTATTTATCCATTTATTTATTTATTTTTATTTTTATTTTATTTTTTTAACAAGATTTTAAATTATACGAACTTGCTAAACAAGAATATGGGTGGAAAAAAAAATCTTTTGCCAAATAAACAAGTTCTGCAGTACTGCTACATAACACATAAACAATGGAGCAGCCATATCACAATAAAAACAAATAATACAATACTACATAACATGCATGCATAAATACACCTGTTACCATGGATAAGGAGCATTTATGAATCTGGCAACAGAAAATTTTATATTCATATTAATATTTTATCACCTTTCGAGGACGTAAATTATAGGAATGAGCACTTTGTTCAATATTGTTATTACTAGGAGTATTGTTATGAACATTATGATAATTTAAGTCAAATAAATGGTTATTTCTAGGAGGTGCAAGTAAAAGTCTGTCAATATGAACTCTGAAAATTGAATTGTTAATATGAGAATTCAGTTGTTGAATTGAAAAAGAAACAGGTGAGTGTTTCTTTACAACTACATAAGGTCCTGTATACCTTGGCTTAAATTTATCTGATGATTTTAGGTATACAATGTCTTTCTCAGCAATTGGCCTGAGTTTTGCCTTTCTTTGATGATATTCGTTTCTCTTAATTTGAGATGCTTTTATGTTGTCATAAGCTTTGTTGTAAATACCATTTAAATCATGAAGGAGATTGTAAAAGTCTACATTTTGGTCTAGAAAGGGTTGATTAGCATTTAAATCATATGTATCAAATATTAGAGATAATTCGCGTCCAAAATGTAAAAGATTCGGAGAGAAAGAAGTAGAAGAATGTTTAGAACCATTATAGAGATTTTTATGAATAGCAATGGCATTTTCAAAGGAATGTCCTTCTTTCATTAAAGTATTGATTGAGTATTTAAGAGATGTGTTTATCCTCTCGCTTATAGAATTGCTAGCTGGGTGTGAGACAGAAGAGTGATTTATTTTAATACCTAGAGTATTATTTAAAGTATTATACACATAAGAACGAAATTGGGGCCCAAGGTCTGATAATACGCAGGCAGGGCGCCCGAAAGTTGTCATATAGGCAAATAAACACTTTACAATTTTAGGTGCAGTTGTATTGTATAGAGGGTAAAGTTCAATATGTCGAGAAAAATGATCCGTAACTGTGAGAATAGTTTGACCGTTTTTAAAAGGACCAACAAGATCAATTGAAATGGTATTTCCTGGTTGTTTAGGGGTATATGTTGGTTGAAGTGGGGCATTAGGTATACGATGATGTTTAGCCTGAAGACATAATAAACAAGAAGATACATAATTTAAAGTATCGGTGTACATACCTTTCCAACAATACCGTGAAGAGAGGAATTCATATGTTTTAGCTAAACCAAAATGAGATAGATGGGATATTGTTAAAACTTTAGGTTTTAAAGAATTGGGAACCATAATTACATACACGAAAGTATTATCCGCAACATTACTTTTTTTTAACATTAAAACTTTAGAATCAGGATGAATGAAATAAGATGGAAATTTTTTTGAAGAACCTGATTTTAAAATCTCTTCATATATTGGAGCTAATTGTGAATCTTTTAATTGTTCTTGGACAAAAGTTTCATTAGAAATTTCAAGCAAAGCATCTTTTTTATTTTTACTATTAATGACTAAGCAATTCACAATTTTGTTGTTGTTATTTTCCTCAAAATCATTTTCAACAATAGGTAATGCCTGTTTATCTTCAGAAATGAGATTAGGATTAGAATTCAAAGTTTCAATATTTTCTTCAGTAAATTCGCATCGGGATAAATAATCTGCTAGAACATTAGAAACACCTGGAATATGTTTAAAAGTAAAAGTGAATTTTGATAGCTGCATGAGCCAGCGAGTGGTGATATCTGCCGGATTAGTGGTTTTTTTGTATTTATCAAGAGGTTTACTGTCCGATAAAATTATGAAAGGACGATTATAGATATAGTAATTGAAAGCATTTACAGATTTTACAATGGCCATAAGTTCGAATTTTAAAGCTGGATATTTCTTTTCAGAGGGTTTGAGAGATTTTGAGAAGTATGAGACAGGAAGCAACTGATTATTATGCTCTTGTAATAATACACCAGAAATAGCGATACCCGAAGCGTCCGTGTTCACGTAAAATTCTTTGTCCCAATCTGGTAGACGTACCATTGGTGGTTGAAAAAAGATTTTTTGAATATTTTGAAACACATTTTGATGCACATCAGTCCATTTAAAGGTCGAGGATGGTTTTGATAAGTCTATGAGAGGCTGAATAAGTTTAGAAAATTCTGGAATTAAACTCTTATAAAAAGTAGCTAGTCCTACAAAACTTCTTACCTGCTTTTTTGTTTTTGGAACAGGAAATGATTTTATTTTTAGAATATTAGCTTGAATTGGAGAAATAGTGTGGTTATGAATATGAAAACCAAGATAATCAATATTATTCTTGTGAAAAGAACATTTAGAAGGTGACAAAGTTAAGTTTTATTTACCTAAGATTTCAAGAATTTTTGTTAGTTTATCGTACGTTTCCTGAAATGAGTTAGAGCCAAAAATTAAATCATCTTGATATGCATAAATTCCTTCTAACTGCATTTCATCCAATAAACTATCCATAAGTGCTTGAAAATATGCACTTGCATTTTTTAATCCAAAACAGAGTCTTTTATATTTAAATGAACCGAACATAGACGTGAAAGTGACCTTATCCTGATATTCTGAAGGAAGGTCAATTTGATGGTAGGCCTGTTGGAAATCAAGGGACGTGAAAAATTTATATTTAGATAAGTTGGAAATAATATTTTGTATTTTAGGGAGAGGGTATGAAGAAGATTGTACAACTGTGTTTAACATCCGTAAATCCAAGGCAAGACGAAATTTTTGTGTACCTGATCCATCAGGTTTTTTTCTGACAAGAAGGATTGGACAAGACCATTCCGAACATGAGCGTTCAATGATACCTGCATCAACTAATTGGTTTATTTGTGTTAATGCTTCTTTTTGAAGTGCTTGAGGAATTGGAAAAGGAAGTGTTTTAATTGGGAAATCGTTAATAAATTTAATGTTTGGTTTAAATTTATCAGTATGACCTAACGTTTTCATAGATTTTGAGAAAACAGCAGAATTATTCAATAATAACTCTTTCAATAGTTTAGCTTCAGTATTCGGTAAGTGTTGTAAATTAAAGTCATCTTGTGAGAGATCACGTTTTCGTTGATTCAAAATATCAGTAGAAGCCTGAATGAAATTTACAAATTGTTTGGTTTCTTCTTTGAAATTACTTTTAACAGCCTCTAGCTGTTGGGCATCTTCCACAATCTGGTCAATTGGCGTTAAGAAACCAATATTTGCTCTTTTATTTACATGAACATTTTTAGTTGTCATATTTTTTACATAAATTTTAAATTCATGTGGGTTTGATTTATCAGTCTGAATAATCGAATCAAAAGCAAGAATATCTTTTGCAAGCATGTCATTCTGAAATAAATATGGGGTATCATGAGAAATTTGTTTTGCGCGTACAGAAATACATTTTACCTCATTTGGAGAAATAACCAGTTTGTTTACTAGACAAACATTATGAGAGATATCAGTTTGTACATTTACGTTATGACATTCCGCTGATTCTGAGTTATCATCTATGTAGATAAAGGGAATTCTCAGATTATCAAGTTGCATTATTTTGTTACCTAGATCTAATGTGATGTTAAATTTCTCAAGAAAATTTAATCCCAAAATACCATCAAATTTATACTCTTTAGGAATGTCAACAATGTAGAAGTAATGCGAAAAGTGTTTTTGTTCAATTTTGAATGAAATTCGAATACATGCTGTAAAATCTATCTTAGAATTAACTGTAGTTAAAGTCACATTAGTCCCTAAACGTTTATACTTAAGCACATGTTTAAGTTTATCAAATAACTGTACAGATAAGAGGCTAGTGGTACTTCCGGTATCCACAAGTAAAAAGGTATCTTGTTTTGCGATGGAGGCCTTTATAAGGGGAAGTGTGGGAGAGTACTTATTGACATTCAAAAGAATTTCATGAAAGGAATTACCGGTCGGTGTTGTATCAGTGACACTGTGAGAATCAATAGAATTTTGGGGAAAATCAGTTTGTACAGCTGTTGTATTTGCAATGGAAATATGCTGAGAAGTTTGAGAACCTGTTGAATTAACCAGTCTCTCAGCCGACAATTTTGGAAGAGAATTATCAATGTAAAAACATTTATCACTGTGTGCTGACTCATTTTCACATGCAGACATACACTGGTCAGCCTTAGCATACGTCTCTAGGGGTTTAAATTTTTGTTTTGTGGAAACCTGTCATTTCTATCACTGTTATATTTACTAAATTTTTTATCATAACGCGCGTTCGCTCTTTGCCATCTGAAACATTTCTGCGCTATATGCCCAAAACGAAAGCATAGCTGGCAACGATCATTATTTCTGGCCCAATTATTTTGTCTAGTTTGTGGCGCTCTATGAAATTTTGACTTATAACGAGCCTGAAAGTTTTGTCTGTTGACATGTTTACATTGTTTTGGAGACTCCGATTCTCTTGATGTTTGAGCAAAATTTAAGTTATTAATTTTCTCCGTTAATTCCTTAATTTTACTTTCTAATTGATTGCATTCTACATGCGCCGAACTGCTAGGAGACAAAACATTGTTATTTATGAAAATCTCTTGTAGAGATTGTCCCCTGTCAATTGCTTTATCATATGTGTTGATGCCTTCTTCTTGCAATTTAATTTTAATGTCCGAAGGTAAACAAGATATTAATCTAACGTATTTTATTTTATTTAATGCGTCTTTGTCAAAAATTTCGGGGTATACCTTTGCTACAAGCACATTAAGTCTATGAGCAAAATTTTTTACTGTCTCCTGTGGTAACATAGTTAAACAATTCAAATCGTTTAAAGTTGCAGCCGAAGAATTCTGTGAAAAGAATTTTTGAATGCGATCGCGAATAAATTCAAAGTCTTGTGCGTTATATAGTACAGGGTCTTCAAGATAATATTTTTTGGCGGGACCTTTCAGTTTAGTTTTAAGATAATCAACTGTTTGTTCATTAGTTATTTCCTTAATTTTCTGATAAGTTAAAATTTGGTTAAAGAAATGGTTAAGTAATTCGGGGTCGCCGTAAAAATCATCAACAACGTACTCAAAATTCTTAGAATTAGCCATGATGATATCACCTTAAAAGTTTAACTTTTTTTTTTTTTTTTTTTTTTTTTTTTTAGACACAGGTAAAATATCATAAAATAAGAAAATAAAAAAAGCAACAATTTTAAACAAACCACACTTGATAATTTATTTAAAAAATCATTAAATATTTAATCATAGAAAACTTCAAGAAAATTTAACTAATAAAAAGATTGGTTTTAAATACTGAAAAAAATATAAGATAGTAAAATAGAGCATATGAGAAAAACATATTTTTCCGTCATAAAATTGTCATATAAAATGCAAAATAAAGTCTCTATGAGTGTAAAAGATCACTTTTATCTTACCTGTACCTAATAAAACTTATTATAATCTATTAAAACCTTTTTGAAATATTTACAGTATAAGATTTTTATTAAATAATTAAAAGTTCAATTTCTTTTTTTTTATCAACCTTTTACAAGAAAAATTCTTACCTCTGAACATATCCATGCGCTTTTCTGCAAATAATATCAATATAAAAAAAAGCACTGCAAATTCTTAACAAAAACACTGAAAATCCTTAAAAATAAAAGAATGATATCTTTTATATTAATCTTTCATTACCGCGTATTCTCAAATCACTTTTAGTATTCTTTCTTTGAGTCAGAAACAATAAAAACAACTACGATGAAAAATATATTGTGGTTAAGTAGTATTTGGAACACATGAAATCATTTGATGAATGAATAAGCGTCGAAGACCAAAGTTCTTCCCAGATAATGATAATTCTAGCTAGCACAGCGTAATTGGGAATCGAATTATTCAGTATTCTTTTAGTTCACAGTTACACGGCAATTTGAAAAAGTTTTTCGATGATTGTGGAAAGAATAAATAAAAAGAACATAGTAGAAGTTCACGATAAAAAAGGATATTCAATGTAGATGCGGGCGCAGATTTTATGAATGAAAAATCACTCATTGAAGAAAACCACATGTTCAAAAGCACTTGTTGAAAGGCCTAGATTGCAGGTTCTCGAACTGCCGAAGAAAAAAGCACAAAAATGCACGTCTTATACGATGAATATATTTCACAATAGTACTTTGCGTACACCTTATGGAATAAATGATTCAGGAAAAAAAAGGTTTCTCATCCTAAGAGCTCGGATATCTTTAGTTATATGATCCACATTTGCATATCTCACGGAAAATGGTTAAGTTTGAAGATAGTAACTTTTGATGATGAGTAAAAGAACAATCACAAGCAGCCTCCAACACAAGCATTTTCAGAATGAAAAAAATAGTCAGAAAAGTTGCAAATTAAAAGTTTTGTTTTTTCGTTTTGTGGCCCCAATGACACACCCTTTAGAAATTGTCGTGCGAAAACGATCACATCCAGTTCAAAAGTCCGGCACCAATGCATATGATAGAAATTATCGTGTTCATTTATGCATATGAAAGAGTTTATCGTGAGAAGTAAGTTCAGGGGGTGATTATTGAGAAGATGTCAAAGTTGGCGAATCCTTTGAAAATACCTAAAGGATTTACTTTTACGGAGTGAAACAATTTGTTAAAACAAGAAGGTATAGTGGCACTTGGTTGTTTTGGCAATCCGCAGAGTGCGTTTCCTGGGTACTGAAGTACTAAACTGGAGTGTAGTTTTCCCTTTTATTTTGTATGGTGAAGCAAGGAAGACGAAAATCACATCACTAGAGTTAATGTTCTTTAATTGGAGAATGATGTCACACTTCACAATCTTCCACAATAGTGATATTTTGATCAATCAAAGTTTCAGATTTTTTTAAATGAATCTGATGAATATTGGTGAGGTGACATTTTAAATTTAAAGCCAGAGGTGAAGAACACAAACGCGATCCAAAGAATAATCCAGAAATGCTGTTGAACAGGTCCGATCAAGTTCACGTAATCCAAAGAGTTTTTAAGCCATCAAGAGGATTTTTCATTATAAAACCAAAGGGTGGCCAAAGGGGCCAAGACATTTTTAGATGTTTATGAGATGAAGATCAGAGGGCAAGTGTTCTATCCGATATGAAAGTGGGCGCAAGGAAAAACACGCCAAGCGAGATACATTTCAAGCCAAGAGAATCGCATTTTTTGCGTGGGAATTGTAACCGTTACATATACAGCATATCAACTTCATAATTGACGTCATTGGAAGGGAAAAATCTTTTGGCGAAGATTGCACTTTGGCTAAAAAGAGAGATTAAGAATTTTACCGTTAATTATTGTTTTGGGAACAGGGCTTTCGAGGAATGCAGCAAAGGCACCGTTTAAATGTTATAGACATCTGGAACAATATGCGAGACAAAGCTGACCATGAAAAGGAAAACATTTTATGCCTTGTATAATTTCATTTCTTTTGATATGTGGGAGACCGAATAAGTACGTTAATGATAATTTAAAAACAATATGCATGATTTTGACTAAAAGTCTTTCGTTGAAAGAGAAAGATTAAAAGGATGCGCGTTTTTAACAGCCGGGAATGTATACGAATTACGATAATGCATAAAGGGGAAAATATATTTGATAAAATACATAAAATATAGATTGCTTTAATTTTTTGAAAAGAATATATATGGTATCTTTACCATATATATATCACCCCTTCACAAGATTTTGAAAAATTTAGAATGTCACCCTGTAAATATAATACAAAATATCAAAGCAGAAAAATAATAATAATAAAAAAAAAGTATGCATACAATAATGTAAATAATAATATGTAGTACTACAATAATATCTTCATATTAGTATGATAAATGGCCATACATTTTTCAAATTGCAGCAAAATATACTTTTAAAGTCTTTGAAAAGTCTTTTATCCATATTAGAACTAATGTTAGCTGCAAACATATTTTTTTTGTTTGTTTTCTTGCAAGTTTATTCATTTTACAATATGATGGTGCACCTATATAAATAAACTCTTAATTGTTCATTTTTTTTTTTTAACACAGTCTTTAAAAAGAGTTCAAGAATGAAAAATTACAGCTGCATTTTTCTTTGAAGGTTTTCTCACGTGATTTTATTTATCAATAAACATGAGCATGATAAATGAGTCTTTAGTGCACAAAATTTTTTTGTATTTGCTTAAAAAGTTCACAAGTTTGCACTATATTATTAAAAATCTTAAATGAAATGTAAATACAAAAATTTCAAAATAAAAGAAACACAATTACAATTATACAATGATAATATAGAGATTATAAAGATTATAAAGATACATATATAAAATATTAAACGTAAAAAAAGTTTTCGTGTAAAGACTCAGGAGAGATAATAATGATGCAAGACATGGGCATCGAAAAAAATATCTCCCCTTAAACTTGTTGTAATAACAAGGAAGAGACCGCAGTTTAGGACATTGGTCATATTCGGGACAGGGCGTATTTAGGGAGAGGGGTTTATTTTTGGTAAACCCCCCCTTGCTCCGCACATATTTGGAAACTCCGCTTATGATTGGAGCGACTCGGGTTCATCTACGGGTTTGAAAAAATAGTAAAATTGGGTATACCAATTTTAACAAAGTTTTGCTCTCATACACAATGGAATAAAGACCCCCACATGGGTAATAATTTTGAACGGGGCTTAATCCGCAAGGGCGAATAAAAACTAAAAAAAATGCAAAATAAATCAAAGTTTTTTTTTGTTCAAAAACCTAAAAATCCTTCCATAGACACGTTCTAGAGTGAAGAGAGCATAAAGTCACATTCGGGATAAATATATATTGTTTCGAAAATTAAATTCTCAAAATAACAATTCATTTATTTTAAGTTATTTAAAAATTTAAAGATTAAATTAAAAGGAAAATGAGTATTAAATTCAAATGAGATAATTAATTTGATTTTTTTTTTTTTTTTACAAAATGCTAAGTATACTTACAAATGCAGAGAGTGTTAATAGAATTATCAAATGTTTAAATTTATAACAATACCTATTATTCTTAATTTATATTATCTATATATTTTATTTATTTATTTATTTATCCATTTATTTATTTATTTTTATTTTTATTTTATTTTTTTAACAAGATTTTAAATTATACGAACTTGCTAAACAAGAATATGGGTGGAAAAAAAAATCTTTTGCCAAATAAACAAGTTCTGCAGTACTGCTACATAACACATAAACAATGGAGCAGCCATATCACAATAAAAACAAATAATACAATACTACATAACATGCATGCATAAATACACCTGTTACCATGGATAAGGAGCATTTATGAATCTGGCAACAGAAAATTTTATATTCATATTAATATTTTATCACCTTTCGAGGACGTAAATTATAGGAATGAGCACTTTGTTCAATATTGTTATTACTAGGAGTATTGTTATGAACATTATGATAATTTAAGTCAAATAAATGGTTATTTCTAGGAGGTGCAAGTAAAAGTCTGTCAATATGAACTCTGAAAATTGAATTGTTAATATGAGAATTCAGTTGTTGAATTGAAAAAGAAACAGGTGAGTGTTTCTTTACAACTACATAAGGTCCTGTATACCTTGGCTTAAATTTATCTGATGATTTTAGGTATACAATGTCTTTCTCAGCAATTGGCCTGAGTTTTGCCTTTCTTTGATGATATTCGTTTCTCTTAATTTGAGATGCTTTTATGTTGTCATAAGCTTTGTTGTAAATACCATTTAAATCATGAAGGAGATTGTAAAAGTCTACATTTTGGTCTAGAAAGGGTTGATTAGCATTTAAATCATATGTATCAAATATTAGAGATAATTCGCGTCCAAAATGTAAAAGATTCGGAGAGAAAGAAGTAGAAGAATGTTTAGAACCATTATAGAGATTTTTATGAATAGCAATGGCATTTTCAAAGGAATGTCCTTCTTTCATTAAAGTATTGATTGAGTATTTAAGAGATGTGTTTATCCTCTCGCTTATAGAATTGCTAGCTGGGTGTGAGACAGAAGAGTGATTTATTTTAATACCTAGAGTATTATTTAAAGTATTATACACATAAGAACGAAATTGGGGCCCAAGGTATGATAATACGCAGGCAGGGCGCCCGAAAGTTGTCATATAGGCAAATAAACACTTTACAATTTTAGGTGCAGTTGTATTGTATAGAGGGTTAAGTTCAATATGTCGAGAAAAATGATCCGTAACTGTGAGAATAGTTTGACCGTTTTTAAAAGGACCAACAAGATCAATTGAAATGGTATTTCCTGGTTGTTTAGGGGTATATGTTGGTTGAAGTGGGGCATTAGGTATACGATGATGTTTAGCCTGAAGACATAATAAACAAGAAGATACATAATTTAAAGTATCGGTGTACATACCTTTCCAACAATACCGTGAAGAGAGGAATTCATATGTTTTAGCTAAACCAAAATGAGATAGATGGGATATTGTTAAAACTTTAGGTTTTAAAGAATTGGGAACCATAATTACATACACGAAAGTATTATCCGCAACATTACTTTTTTTTAACATTAAAACTTTAGAATCAGGATGAATGAAATAAGATGGAAATTTTTTTGAAGAACCTGATTTTAAAATCTCTTCATATATTGGAGCTAATTGTGAATCTTTTAATTGTTCTTGGACAAAAGTTTCATTAGAAATTTCAAGCAAAGCATCTTTTTTATTTTTACTATTAATGACTAAGCAATTCACAATTTTGTTGTTGTTATTTTCCTCAAAATCATTTTCAACAATAGGTAATGCCTGTTTATCTTCAGAAATGAGATTAGGATTAGAATTCAAAGTTTCAATATTTTCTTCAGTAAATTCGCATCGGGATAAATAATCTGCTAGAACATTAGAAACACCTGGAATATGTTTAAAAGTAAAAGTGAATTTTGATAGCTGCATGAGCCAGCGAGTGGTGATATCTGCCGGATTAGTGGTTTTTTTGTATTTATCAAGAGGTTTACTGTCCGATAAAATTATGAAAGGACGATTATAGATATAGTAATTGAAAGCATTTACAGATTTTACAATGGCCATAAGTTCTAATTTTAAAGCTGGATATTTCTTTTCAGAGGGTTTGAGAGATTTTGAGAAGTATGAGACAGGAAGCAACTGATTATTATGCTCTTGTAATAATACACCAGAAATAGCGATACCCGAAGCGTCCGTGTTCACGTAAAATTCTTTGTCCCAATCTGGTAGACGTACCATTGGTGGTTGAAAAAAGATTTTTTGAATATTTTGAAACACATTTTGATGCACATCAGTCCATTTAAAGGTCGAGGATGGTTTTGATAAGTATATGAGAGGCTGAATAAGTTTAGAAAATTCTGGAATTAAACTCTTATAAAAAGTAGCTAGTCCTACAAAACTTCTTACCTGCTTTTTTGTTTTTGGAACAGGAAATGATTTTATTTTTAGAATATTAGCTTGAATTGGAGAAATAGTGTGGTTATGAATATGAAAACCAAGATAATCAATATTATTCTTGTGAAAAGAACATTTAGAAGGTGACAAAGTTAAGTTTTATTTACCTAAGATTTCAAGAATTTTTGTTAGTTTATCGTACGTTTCCTGAAATGAGTTAGAGCCAAAAATTAAATCATCTTGATATGCATAAATTCCTTCTAACTGCATTTCATCCAATAAACTATCCATAAGTGCTTGAAAATATGCACTTGCATTTTTTAATCCAAAACAGAGTCTTTTATATTTAAATGAACCGAACATAGACGTGAAAGTGACCTTATCCTGATATTCTGAAGGAAGGTCAATTTGATGGTAGGCCTGTTGGAAATCAAGGGACGTGAAAAATTTATATTTAGATAAGTTGGAAATAATATTTTGTATTTTAGGGAGAGGGTATGAAGAAGATTGTACAACTGTGTTTAACATCCGTAAATCCAAGGCAAGACGAAATTTTTGTGTACCTGATCCATCAGGTTTTTTTCTGACAAGAAGGATTGGACAAGACCATTCCGAACATGAGCGTTCAATGATACCTGCATCAACTAATTGGTTTATTTGTGTTAATGCTTCTTTTTGAAGTGCTTGAGGAATTGGAAAAGGAAGTGTTTTAATTGGGAAATCGTTAATAAATTTAATGTTTGGTTTAAATTTATCAGTATGACCTAACGTTTTCATAGATTTTGAGAAAACAGCAGAATTATTCAATAATAACTCTTTCAATAGTTTAGCTTCAGTATTCGGTAAGTGTTGTAAATTAAAGTCATCTTGTGAGAGATCACGTTTTCGTTGATTCAAAATATCAGTAGAAGCCTGAATGAAATTTACAAATTGTTTGGTTTCTTCTTTGAAATTACTTTTAACAGCCTCTAGCTGTTGGGCATCTTCCACAATCTGGTCAATTGGCGTTAAGAAACCAATATTTGCTCTTTTATTTACATGAACATTTTTAGTTGTCATATTTTTTACATAAATTTTAAATTCATGTGGGTTTGATTTATCAGTCTGAATAATCGAATCAAAAGCAAGAATATCTTTTGCAAGCATGTCATTCTGAAATAAATATGGGGTATCATGAGAAATTTGTTTTGCGCGTACAGAAATACATTTTACCTCATTTGGAGAAATAACCAGTTTGTTTACTAGACAAACATTATGAGAGATATCAGTTTGTACATTTACGTTATGACATTCCGCTGATTCTGAGTTATCATCTATGTAGATAAAGGGAATTCTCAGATTATCAAGTTGCATTATTTTGTTACCTAGATCTAATGTGATGTTAAATTTCTCAAGAAAATTTAATCCCAAAATACCATCAAATTTATACTCTTTAGGAATGTCAACAATGTAGAAGTAATGCGAAAAGTGTTTTTGTTCAATTTTGAATGAAATTCGAATACATGCTGTAAAATCTATCTTAGAATTAACTGTAGTTAAAGTCACATTAGTCCCTAAACGTTTATACTTAAGCACATGTTTAAGTTTATCAAATAACTGTACAGATAAGAGGCTAGTGGTACTTCCGGTATCCACAAGTAAAAAGGTATCTTGTTTTGCGATGGAGGCCTTTATAAGGGGAAGTGTGGGAGAGTACTTATTGACATTCAAAAGAATTTCATGAAAGGAATTACCGGTCGGTGTTGTATCAGTGACACTGTGAGAATCAATAGAATTTTGGGGAAAATCAGTTTGTACAGCTGTTGTATTTGCAATGGAAATATGCTGAGAAGTTTGAGAACCTGTTGAATTAACCAGTCTCTCAGCCGACAATTTTGGAAGAGAATTATCAATGTAAAAACATTTATCACTGTGTGCTGACTCATTTTCACATGCAGACATACACTGGTCAGCCTTAGCATACGTCTCTAGGGGTTTAAATTTTTGTTTTGTGGAAACCTGTCATTTCTATCACTGTTATATTTACTAAATTTTTTATCATAACGCGCGTTCGCTCTTTGCCATCTGAAACATTTCTGCGCTATATGCCCAAAACGAAAGCATAGCTGGCAACGATCATTATTTCTGGCCCAATTATTTTGTCTAGTTTGTGGCGCTCTATGAAATTTTGACTTATAACGAGCCTGAAAGTTTTGTCTGTTGACATGTTTACATTGTTTTGGAGACTCCGATTCTCTTGATGTTTGAGCAAAATTTAAGTTATTAATTTTCTCCGTTAATTCCTTAATTTTACTTTCTAATTGATTGCATTCTACATGCGCCGAACTGCTAGGAGACAAAACATTGTTATTTATGAAAATCTCTTGTAGAGATTGTCCCCTGTCAATTGCTTTATCATATGTGTTGATGCCTTCTTCTTGCAATTTAATTTTAATGTCCGAAGGTAAACAAGATATTAATCTAACGTATTTTATTTTATTTAATGCGTCTTTGTCAAAAATTTCGGGGTATACCTTTGCTACAAGCACATTAAGTCTATGAGCAAAATTTTTTACTGTCTCCTGTGGTAACATAGTTAAACAATTCAAATCGTTTAAAGTTGCAGCCGAAGAATTCTGTGAAAAGAATTTTTGAATGCGATCGCGAATAAATTCAAAGTCTTGTGCGTTATATAGTACAGGGTCTTCAAGATAATATTTTTTGGCGGGACCTTTCAGTTTAGTTTTAAGATAATCAACTGTTTGTTCATTAGTTATTTCCTTAATTTTCTGATAAGTTAAAATTTGGTTAAAGAAATGGTTAAGTAATTCGGGGTCGCCGTAAAAATCATCAACAACGTACTCAAAATTCTTAGAATTAGCCATGATGATATCACCTTAAAAGTTTAACTTTTTTTTTTTTTTTTTTTTTTTTTTAGACACAGGTAAAATATCATAAAATAAGAAAATAAAAAAAGCAACAATTTTAAACAAACCACACTTGATAATTTATTTAAAAAATCATTAAATATTTAATCATAGAAAACTTCAAGAAAATTTAACTAATAAAAAGATTGGTTTTAAATACTGAAAAAAATATAAGATAGTAAAATAGAGCATATGAGAAAAACATATTTTTCCGTCATAAAATTGTCATATAAAATGCAAAATAAAGTCTCTATGAGTGTAAAAGATCACTTTTATCTTACCTGTACCTAATAAAACTTATTATAATCTATTAAAACCTTTTTGAAATATTTACAGTATAAGATTTTTATTAAATAATTAAAAGTTCAATTTCTTTTTTTTTATCAACCTTTTACAAGAAAAATTCTTACCTCTGAACATATCCATGCGCTTTTCTGCAAATAATATCAATATAAAAAAAAGCACTGCAAATTCTTAACAAAAACACTGAAAATCCTTAAAAATAAAAGAATGATATCTTTTATATTAATCTTTCATTACCGCGTATTCTCAAATCACTTTTAGTATTCTTTCTTTGAGTCAGAAACAATAAAAACAACTACGATGAAAAATATATTGTGGTTAAGTAGTATTTGGAACACATGAAATCATTTGATGAATGAATAAGCGTCGAAGACCAAAGTTCTTCCCAGATAATGATAATTCTAGCTAGCACAGCGTAATTGGGAATCGAATTATTCAGTATTCTTTTAGTTCACAGTTACACGGCAATTTGAAAAAGTTTTTCGATGATTGTGGAAAGAATAAATAAAAAGAACATAGTAGAAGTTCACGATAAAAAAGGATATTCAATGTAGATGCGGGCGCAGATTTTATGAATGAAAAATCACTCATTGAAGAAAACCACATGTTCAAAAGCACTTGTTGAAAGGCCTAGATTGCAGGTTCTCGAACTGCCGAAGAAAAAAGCACAAAAATGCACGTCTTATACGATGAATATATTTCACAATAGTACTTTGCGTACACCTTATGGAATAAATGATTCAGGAAAAAAAAGGTTTCTCATCCTAAGAGCTCGGATATCTTTAGTTATATGATCCACATTTGCATATCTCACGGAAAATGGTTAAGTTTGAAGATAGTAACTTTTGATGATGAGTAAAAGAACAATCACAAGCAGCCTCCAACACAAGCATTTTCAGAATGAAAAAAATAGTCAGAAAAGTTGCAAATTAAAAGTTTTGTTTTTTCGTTTTGTGGCCCCAATGACACACCCTTTAGAAATTGTCGTGCGAAAACGATCACATCCAGTTCAAAAGTCCGGCACCAATGCATATGATAGAAATTATCGTGTTCATTTATGCATATGAAAGAGTTTATCGTGAGAAGTAAGTTCAGGGGGTGATTATTGAGAAGATGTCAAAGTTGGCGAATCCTTTGAAAATACCTAAAGGATTTACTTTTACGGAGTGAAACAATTTGTTAAAACAAGAAGGTATAGTGGCACTTGGTTGTTTTGGCAATCCGCAGAGTGCGTTTCCTGGGTACTGAAGTACTAAACTGGAGTGTAGTTTTCCCTTTTATTTTGTATGGTGAAGCAAGGAAGACGAAAATCACATCACTAGAGTTAATGTTCTTTAATTGGAGAATGATGTCACACTTCACAATCTTCCACAATAGTGATATTTTGATCAATCAAAGTTTCAGATTTTTTTAAATGAATCTGATGAATATTGGTGAGGTGACATTTTAAATTTAAAGCCAGAGGTGAAGAACACAAACGCGATCCAAAGAATAATCCAGAAATGCTGTTGAACAGGTCCGATCAAGTTCACGTAATCCAAAGAGTTTTTAAGCCATCAAGAGGATTTTTCATTATAAAACCAAAGGGTGGCCAAAGGGGCCAAGACATTTTTAGATGTTTATGAGATGAAGATCAGAGGGCAAGTGTTCTATCCGATATGAAAGTGGGCGCAAGGAAAAACACGCCAAGCGAGATACATTTCAAGCCAAGAGAATCGCATTTTTTGCGTGGGAATTGTAACCGTTACATATACAGCATATCAACTTCATAATTGACGTCATTGGAAGGGAAAAATCTTTTGGCGAAGATTGCACTTTGGCTAAAAAGAGAGATTAAGAATTTTACCGTTAATTATTGTTTTGGGAACAGGGCTTTCGAGGAATGCAGCAAAGGCGCCGTTTAAATGTTATAGACATCTGGAACAATATGCGAGACAAAGCTGACCATGAAAAGGAAAACATTTTATGCCTTGTATAATTTCATTTCTTTTGATATGTGGGAGACCGAATAAGTACGTTAATGATAATTTAAAAACAATATGCATGATTTTGACTAAAAGTCTTTCGTTGAAAGAGAAAGATTAAAAGGATGCGCGTTTTTAACAGCCGGGAATGTATACGAATTACGATAATGCATAAAGGGGAAAATATATTTGATAAAATACATAAAATATAGATTGCTTTAATTTTTTGAAAAGAATATATATGGTATCTTTACCATATATATATCACCCCTTCACAAGATTTTGAAAAATTTAGAATGTCACCCTGTAAATATAATACAAAATATCAAAGCAGAAAAATAATAATAATAAAAAAAAAGTATGCATACAATAATGTAAATAATAATATGTAGTACTACAATAATATCTTCATATTAGTATGATAAATGGCCATACATTTTTCAAATTGCAGCAAAATATACTTTTAAAGTCTTTGAAAAGTCTTTTATCCATATTAGAACTAATGTTAGCTGCAAACATATTTTTTTTGTTTGTTTTCTTGCAAGTTTATTCATTTTACAATATGATGGTGCACCTATATAAATAAACTCTTAATTGTTCTTTTTTTTTTTTTTAACACAGTCTTTAAAAAGAGTTCAAGAATGAAAAATTACAGCTGCATTTTTCTTTGAAGGTTTTCTCACGTGATTTTATTTATCAATAAACATGAGCATGATAAATGAGTCTTTAGTGCACAAAATTTTTTTGTATTTGCTTAAAAAGTTCACAAGTTTGCACTATATTATTAAAAATCTTAAATGAAATGTAAATACAAAAATTTCAAAATAAAAGAAACACAATTACAATTATACAATGATAATATAGAGATTATAAAGATTATAAAGATACATATATAAAATATTAAACGTAAAAAAAGTTTTCGTGTAAAGACACAGGAGAGATAATAATGATGCAAGACATGGGCATCGAAAAAAATATCTCCCCTTAAACTTGTTGTAATAACAAGGAAGAGACCGCAGTTTAGGACATTGGTCATATTCGGGACAGGGCGTATTTAGGGAGAGGGGTTTATTTTTGGTAAACCCCCCCTTGCTCCGCACATATTTGGAAACTCCGCTTATGATTGGAGCGACTCGGGTTCATCTACGGGTTTGAAAAAATAGTAAAATTGGGTATACCAATTTTAACAAAGTTTTGCTCTCATACACAATGGAATAAAGACCCCCACATGGGTAATAATTTTGAACGGGGCTTAATCCGCAAGGGCGAATAAAAACTAAAAAAAATGCAAAATAAATCAAAGTTTTTTTTTGTTCAAAAACCTAAAAATCCTTCCATAGACACGTTCTAGAGTGAAGAGAGCATAAAGTCACATTCGGGATAAATATATATTGTTTCGAAAATTAAATTCTCAAAATAACAATTCATTTATTTTAAGTTATTTAAAAATTTAAAGATTAAATTAAAAGGAAAATGAGTATTAAATTCAAATGAGATAATTAATTTGATTTTTTTTTTTTTTTTTACAAAATGCTAAGTATACTTACAAATGCAGAGAGTGTTAATAGAATTATCAAATGTTTAAATTTATAACAATACCTATTATTCTTAATTTATATTATCTATATATTTTATTTATTTATTTATTTATCCATTTATTTATTTATTTTTATTTTTATTTTATTTTTTTAACAAGATTTTAAATTATACGAACTTGCTAAACAAGAATATGGGTGGAAAAAAAAATCTTTTGCCAAATAAACAAGTTCTGCAGTACTGCTACATAACACATAAACAATGGAGCAGCCATATCACAATAAAAACAAATAATACAATACTACATAACATGCATGCATAAATACACCTGTTACCATGGATAAGGAGCATTTATGAATCTGGCAACAGAAAATTTTATATTCATATTAATATTTTATCACCTTTCGAGGACGTAAATTATAGGAATGAGCACTTTGTTCAATATTGTTATTACTAGGAGTATTGTTATGAACATTATGATAATTTAAGTCAAATAAATGGTTATTTCTAGGAGGTGCAAGTAAAAGTCTGTCAATATGAACTCTGAAACTTGAATTGTTAATATGAGAATTCAGTTGTTGAATTGAAAAAGAAACAGGTGAGTGTTTCTTTACAACTACATAAGGTCCTGTATACCTTGGCTTAAATTTATCTGATGATTTTAGGTATACAATGTCTTTCTCAGCAATTGGCCTGAGTTTTGCCTTTCTTTGATGATATTCGTTTCTCTTAATTTGAGATGCTTTTATGTTGTCATAAGCTTTGTTGTAAATACCATTTAAATCATGAAGGAGATTGTAAAAGTCTACATTTTGGTCTAGAAAGGGTTGATTAGCATTTAAATCATATGTATCAAATATTAGAGATAATTCGCGTCCAAAATGTAAAAGATTCGGAGAGAAAGAAGTAGAAGAATGTTTAGAACCATTATAGAGATTTTTATGAATAGCAATGGCATTTTCAAAGGAATGTCCTTCTTTCATTAAAGTATTGATTGAGTATTTAAGAGATGTGTTTATCCTCTCGCTTATAGAATTGCTAGCTGGGTGTGAGACAGAAGAGTGATTTATTTTAATACCTAGAGTATTATTTAAAGTATTATACACATAAGAACGAAATTGGGGCCCAAGGTCTGATAATACGCAGGCAGGGCGCCCGAAAGTTGTCATATAGGCAAATAAACACTTTACAATTTTAGGTGCAGTTGTATTGTATAGAGGGTAAAGTTCAATATGTCGAGAAAAATGATCCGTAACTGTGAGAATAGTTTGACCGTTTTTAAAAGGACCAACAAGATCAATTGAAATGGTATTTCCTGGTTGTTTAGGGGTATATGTTGGTTGAAGTGGGGCATTAGGTATACGATGATGTTTAGCCTGAAGACATAATAAACAAGAAGATACATAATTTAAAGTATCGGTGTACATACCTTTCCAACAATACCGTGAAGAGAGGAATTCATATGTTTTAGCTAAACCAAAATGAGATAGATGGGATATTGTTAAAACTTTAGGTTTTAAAGAATTGGGAACCATAATTACATACACGAAAGTATTATCCGCAACATTACTTTTTTTTAACATTAAAACTTTAGAATCAGGATGAATGAAATAAGATGGAAATTTTTTTGAAGAACCTGATTTTAAAATCTCTTCATATATTGGAGCTAATTGTGAATCTTTTAATTGTTCTTGGACAAAAGTTTCATTAGAAATTTCAAGCAAAGCATCTTTTTTATTTTTACTATTAATGACTAAGCAATTCACAATTTTGTTGTTGTTATTTTCCTCAAAATCATTTTCAACAATAGGTAATGCCTGTTTATCTTCAGAAATGAGATTAGGATTAGAATTCAAAGTTTCAATATTTTCTTCAGTAAATTCGCATCGGGATAAATAATCTGCTAGAACATTAGAAACACCTGGAATATGTTTAAAAGTAAAAGTGAATTTTGATAGCTGCATGAGCCAGCGAGTGGTGATATCTGCCGGATTAGTGGTTTTTTTGTATTTATCAAGAGGTTTACTGTCCGATAAAATTATGAAAGGACGATTATAGATATAGTAATTGAAAGCATTTACAGATTTTACAATGGCCATAAGTTCTAATTTTAAAGCTGGATATTTCTTTTCAGAGGGTTTGAGAGATTTTGAGAAGTATGAGACAGGAAGCAACTGATTATTATGCTCTTGTAATAATACACCAGAAATAGCGATACCCGAAGCGTCCGTGTTCACGTAAAATTCTTTGTCCCAATCTGGTAGACGTACCATTGGTGGTTGAAAAAAGATTTTTTGAATATTTTGAAACACATTTTGATGCACATCAGTCCATTTAAAGGTCGAGGATGGTTTTGATAAGTCTATGAGAGGCTGAATAAGTTTAGAAAATTCTGGAATTAAACTCTTATAAAAAGTAGCTAGTCCTACAAAACTTCTTACCTGCTTTTTTGTTTTTGGAACAGGAAATGATTTTATTTTTAGAATATTAGCTTGAATTGGAGAAATAGTGTGGTTATGAATATGAAAACCAAGATAATCAATATTATTCTTGTGAAAAGAACATTTAGAAGGTGACAAAGTTAAGTTTTATTTACCTAAGATTTCAAGAATTTTTGTTAGTTTATCGTACGTTTCCTGAAATGAGTTAGAGCCAAAAATTAAATCATCTTGATATGCATAAATTCCTTCTAACTGCATTTCATCCAATAAACTATCCATAAGTGCTTGAAAATATGCACTTGCATTTTTTAATCCAAAACAGAGTCTTTTATATTTAAATGAACCGAACATAGACGTGAAAGTGACCTTATCCTGATATTCTGAAGGAAGGTCAATTTGATGGTAGGCCTGTTGGAAATCAAGGGACGTGAAAAATTTATATTTAGATAAGTTGGAAATAATATTTTGTATTTTAGGGAGAGGGTATGAAGAAGATTGTACAACTGTGTTTAACATCCGTAAATCCAAGGCAAGACGAAATTTTTGTGTACCTGATCCATCAGGTTTTTTTCTGACAAGAAGGATTGGACAAGACCATTCCGAACATGAGCGTTCAATGATACCTGCATCAACTAATTGGTTTATTTGTGTTAATGCTTCTTTTTGAAGTGCTTGAGGAATTGGAAAAGGAAGTGTTTTAATTGGGAAATCGTTAATAAATTTAATGTTTGGTTTAAATTTATCAGTATGACCTAACGTTTTCATAGATTTTGAGAAAACAGCAGAATTATTCAATAATAACTCTTTCAATAGTTTAGCTTCAGTATTCGGTAAGTGTTGTAAATTAAAGTCATCTTGTGAGAGATCACGTTTTCGTTGATTCAAAATATCAGTAGAAGCCTGAATGAAATTTACAAATTGTTTGGTTTCTTCTTTGAAATTACTTTTAACAGCCTCTAGCTGTTGGGCATCTTCCACAATCTGGTCAATTGGCGTTAAGAAACCAATATTTGCTCTTTTATTTACATGAACATTTTTAGTTGTCATATTTTTTACATAAATTTTAAATTCATGTGGGTTTGATTTATCAGTCTGAATAATCGAATCAAAAGCAAGAATATCTTTTGCAAGCATGTCATTCTGAAATAAATATGGGGTATCATGAGAAATTTGTTTTGCGCGTACAGAAATACATTTTACCTCATTTGGAGAAATAACCAGTTTGTTTACTAGACAAACATTATGAGAGATATCAGTTTGTACATTTACGTTATGACATTCCGCTGATTCTGAGTTATCATCTATGTAGATAAAGGGAATTCTCAGATTATCAAGTTGCATTATTTTGTTACCTAGATCTAATGTGATGTTAAATTTCTCAAGAAAATTTAATCCCAAAATACCATCAAATTTATACTCTTTAGGAATGTCAACAATGTAGAAGTAATGCGAAAAGTGTTTTTGTTCAATTTTGAATGAAATTCGAATACATGCTGTAAAATCTATCTTAGAATTAACTGTAGTTAAAGTCACATTAGTCCCTAAACGTTTATACTTAAGCACATGTTTAAGTTTATCAAATAACTGTACAGATAAGAGGCTAGTGGTACTTCCGGTATCCACAAGTAAAAAGGTATCTTGTTTTGCGATGGAGGCCTTTATAAGGGGAAGTGTGGGAGAGTACTTATTGACATTCAAAAGAATTTCATGAAAGGAATTACCGGTCGGTGTTGTATCAGTGACACTGTGAGAATCAATAGAATTTTGGGGAAAATCAGTTTGTACAGCTGTTGTATTTGCAATGGAAATATGCTGAGAAGTTTGAGAACCTGTTGAATTAACCAGTCTCTCAGCCGACAATTTTGGAAGAGAATTATCAATGTAAAAACATTTATCACTGTGTGCTGACTCATTTTCACATGCAGACATACACTGGTCAGCCTTAGCATACGTCTCTAGGGGTTTAAATTTTTGTTTTGTGGAAACCTGTCATTTCTATCACTGTTATATTTACTAAATTTTTTATCATAACGCGCGTTCGCTCTTTGCCATCTGAAACATTTCTGCGCTATATGCCCAAAACGAAAGCATAGCTGGCAACGATCATTATTTCTGGCCCAATTATTTTGTCTAGTTTGTGGCGCTCTATGAAATTTTGACTTATAACGAGCCTGAAAGTTTTGTCTGTTGACATGTTTACATTGTTTTGGAGACTCCGATTCTCTTGATGTTTGAGCAAAATTTAAGTTATTAATTTTCTCCGTTAATTCCTTAATTTTACTTTCTAATTGATTGCATTCTACATGCGCCGAACTGCTAGGAGACAAAACATTGTTATTTATGAAAATCTCTTGTAGAGATTGTCCCCTGTCAATTGCTTTATCATATGTGTTGATGCCTTCTTCTTGCAATTTAATTTTAATGTCCGAAGGTAAACAAGATATTAATCTAACGTATTTTATTTTATTTAATGCGTCTTTGTCAAAAATTTCGGGGTATACCTTTGCTACAAGCACATTAAGTCTATGAGCAAAATTTTTTACTGTCTCCTGTGGTAACATAGTTAAACAATTCAAATCGTTTAAAGTTGCAGCCGAAGAATTCTGTGAAAAGAATTTTTGAATGCGATCGCGAATAAATTCAAAGTCTTGTGCGTTATATAGTACAGGGTCTTCAAGATAATATTTTTTTGGCGGGACCTTTCAGTTTAGTTTTAAGATAATCAACTGTTTGTTCATTAGTTATTTCCTTAATTTTCTGATAAGTTAAAATTTGGTTAAAGAAATGGTTAAGTAATTCGGGGTCGCCGTAAAAATCATCAACAACGTACTCAAAATTCTTAGAATTAGCCATGATGATATCACCTTAAAAGTTTAACTTTTTTTTTTTTTTTTTTTTTTTTTTTTTTAGACACAGGTAAAATATCATAAAATAAGAAAATAAAAAAAGCAACAATTTTAAACAAACCACACTTGATAATTTATTTAAAAAATCATTAAATATTTAATCATAGAAAACTTCAAGAAAATTTAACTAATAAAAAGATTGGTTTTAAATACTGAAAAAAATATAAGATAGTAAAATAGAGCATATGAGAAAAACATATTTTTCCGTCATAAAATTGTCATATAAAATGCAAAATAAAGTCTCTATGAGTGTAAAAGATCACTTTTATCTTACCTGTACCTAATAAAACTTATTATAATCTATTAAAACCTTTTTGAAATATTTACAGTATAAGATTTTTATTAAATAATTAAAAGTTCAATTTCTTTTTTTTTATCAACCTTTTACAAGAAAAATTCTTACCTCTGAACATATCCATGCGCTTTTCTGCAAATAATATCAATATAAAAAAAAAGCACTGCAAATTCTTAACAAAAACACTGAAAATCCTTAAAAATAAAAGAATGATATCTTTTATATTAATCTTTCATTACCGCGTATTCTCAAATCACTTTTAGTATTCTTTCTTTGAGTCAGAAACAATAAAAACAACTACGATGAAAAATATATTGTGGTTAAGTAGTATTTGGAACACATGAAATCATTTGATGAATGAATAAGCGTCGAAGACCAAAGTTCTTCCCAGATAATGATAATTCTAGCTAGCACAGCGTAATTGGGAATCGAATTATTCAGTATTCTTTTAGTTCACAGTTACACGGCAATTTGAAAAAGTTTTTCGATGATTGTGGAAAGAATAAATAAAAAGAACATAGTAGAAGTTCACGATAAAAAAGGATATTCAATGTAGATGCGGGCGCAGATTTTATGAATGAAAAATCACTCATTGAAGAAAACCACATGTTCAAAAGCACTTGTTGAAAGGCCTAGATTGCAGGTTCTCGAACTGCCGAAGAAAAAAGCACAAAAATGCACGTCTTATACGATGAATATATTTCACAATAGTACTTTGCGTACACCTTATGGAATAAATGATTCAGGAAAAAAAAGGTTTCTCATCCTAAGAGCTCGGATATCTTTAGTTATATGATCCACATTTGCATATCTCACGGAAAATGGTTAAGTTTGAAGATAGTAACTTTTGATGATGAGTAAAAGAACAATCACAAGCAGCCTCCAACACAAGCATTTTCAGAATGAAAAAAATAGTCAGAAAAGTTGCAAATTAAAAGTTTTGTTTTTTCGTTTTGTGGCCCCAATGACACACCCTTTAGAAATTGTCGTGCGAAAACGATCACATCCAGTTCAAAAGTCCGGCACCAATGCATATGATAGAAATTATCGTGTTCATTTATGCATATGAAAGAGTTTATCGTGGGAAGTAAGTTCAGGGGGTGATTATTGAGAAGATGTCAAAGTTGGCGAATCCTTTGAAAATACCTAAAGGATTTACTTTTACGGAGTGAAACAATTTGTTAAAACAAGAAGGTATAGTGGCACTTGGTTGTTTTGGCAATCCGCAGAGTGCGTTTCCTGGGTACTGAAGTACTAAACTGGAGTGTAGTTTTCCCTTTTATTTTGTATGGTGAAGCAAGGAAGACGAAAATCACATCACTAGAGTTAATGTTCTTTAATTGGAGAATGATGTCACACTTCACAATCTTCCACAATAGTGATATTTTGATCAATCAAAGTTTCAGATTTTTTTAAATGAATCTGATGAATATTGGTGAGGTGACATTTTAAATTTAAAGCCAGAGGTGAAGAACACAAACGCGATCCAAAGAATAATCCAGAAATGCTGTTGAACAGGTCCGATCAAGTTCACGTAATCCAAAGAGTTTTTAAGCCATCAAGAGGATTTTTCATTATAAAACCAAAGGGTGGCCAAAGGGGCCAAGACATTTTTAGATGTTTATGAGATGAAGATCAGAGGGCAAGTGTTCTATCCGATATGAAAGTGGGCGCAAGGAAAAACACGCCAAGCGAGATACATTTCAAGCCAAGAGAATCGCATTTTTTGCGTGGGAATTGTAACCGTTACATATACAGCATATCAACTTCATAATTGACGTCATTGGAAGGGAAAAATCTTTTGGCGAAGATTGCACTTTGGCTAAAAAGAGAGATTAAGAATTTTACCGTTAATTATTGTTTTGGGAACAGGGCTTTCGAGGAATGCAGCAAAGGCGCCGTTTAAATGTTATAGACATCTGGAACAATATGCGAGACAAAGCTGACCATGAAAAGGAAAACATTTTATGCCTTGTATAATTTCATTTCTTTTGATATGTGGGAGACCGAATAAGTACGTTAATGATAATTTAAAAACAATATGCATGATTTTGACTAAAAGTCTTTCGTTGAAAGAGAAAGATTAAAAGGATGCGCGTTTTTAACAGCCGGGAATGTATACGAATTACGATAATGCATAAAGGGGAAAATATATTTGATAAAATACATAAAATATAGATTGCTTTAATTTTTTGAAAAGAATATATATGGTATCTTTACCATAACATTTCCAGCTGCTTATTTGAATTTATTAATACACTCTAAAAACTCCTCTGAAACATTTCCGAAAACCAGTGGCAGCAAAAGAAACTTTATGTTTTTAAAAGCTTCTTTAAATCCTGAAGAAAATATATTGGTTTCTAAGGTTTCCAAAGATAAAGAACGCTTTCGGAATCGTGGGTAACTCGGAACAGGTTATTGTATATTTTCGTTGGTGGTTATATTATATTTTCCTCGATTAAGAAACATTTATCTTTTTTTTTGCTTTGTACGAGCTAAAGTGGACAACTGTTTTTTTTTTCGCTAAGGGGTCACCCAATAATTGAATCACAATTCAAGATGGAGTGGAGGAGTTTACAAAGTTTGACAGGGGGAGGGGTTGGGTTAATATCGAGGCTAACGAAAAAGAAAGGCTACCGCGGTGCTTTACGCGTATCTTTTTTTACAGACCGCGAGAGTCACGTGATGCTCGAATCCACCAATGCATGTGTACGAAAAGAGCACCACGTCACTCTAGCGGTCTGTAAAAAAAGATCAGTGGAATACACCGCGGTAGCCTGTCTTTTTCGTTAGCCTCGGTTAATATGTTGTGACGTCACTCCTAAAATATGAAAATAATTAAATAGGCAATATTTGCAAGCAACAAAATACAGATCATTAAAAAAATATGTATTTTTATTTAGGTAGTAGTAAATATTAGAGATGTTTTTTTAAGCAAGTACCGTTTTATTAAAAAGAACCACCAGACCTTAAAATAAATAATGAAAGCGTCAACTATTATTTATTTTCGACATAAATTCCGCCTACTTATAGTATCGTACGACCAGCTATTGTCTCCCTTCCTCATTGAAATCTGTCGCCTGGCACGCTAACTTCTGAATCATAAAAAAATCTGCAAAAAATATTGCACTTGACAAAATGTATTTTATTGCAAAATATTTTATAATTTTTTGTATGCATATCACAGCAATAGAAATTCTTTCTCTGAATAAGTATTTGTTCTGGTATTGAAATTCACTCAAAATAGTTTTAATTCAATCAATTTAATATTAATTCATCCAAATCAATAAAAAAATATTATAAATGCTACTTTCAGGAAACTATTTTAGTTTAATATTACAATCACACATGTATAAATAAATATATATAAATTGCTATATCATAAATATATATAAATTGCTATATAAATTGCTGTATCAACCGAGTTTAGTTCATCAATCGTTATCTTATGAAAGAACTAAGTTATTTAAAATGAATTTCAAATATTCCTTTTTAATATAATATTTTATTGCACAAACTTATCAAATATATATTTTTAAAAATTGCATGCTCTTTTTGCGAAATTAGTAAAAAAAAAAAAAAAAAAAGCAAATAAAAGCTTATCTCATAATAGCTAGGTCTGATT
The DNA here is from genome assembly GCA_963931845.1 of Maratus michaelseni. NCBI lineage: Eukaryota > Metazoa > Arthropoda > Arachnida > Araneae > Salticidae > Maratus > Maratus michaelseni. The sequence continues at coordinate 329,433,609 of OZ007590.1, forward strand.
GATTGCGTTTTTCTGGAAATTATTTTTATGATAATGTCGTAAAAGGAAATGTTTTAAAAAATGTTTTCAAGAAATGCGATATAATATTTAATTGGGTGTGGTCTGTGTCGTTGTTGAAGATTTTTATCTTTCAAAAACGATGAATAACATGTCCCTTTTTTTGTTTGAGGTAATAACGATAAAGAAACATAAAAATATAATTAGTCGAATTATTATGGAGATATTTGAAATAACTATGATATTTTTATCCATACAAAATTGAATTTTAAAAGGCAAGTTATGTAGAGTAGCTGGTCAAACTAATTACAGAATAAAATAATAATATAAATTGCTTAAAAATAAATACATTTTTTGTTCGATACATAGCATAATTGTAAAAAATTCCAAGCATTTTTATGATAACATTGTTAAAGGAAAAGCTTTTTTAAATGTTTTCGAGAAATGGAGTAACTATGACAATTTCTATTAAATATATCAAATGCAAAAGGAAATTTCATTTCTAAAGGTTAGAACTCACGTTATGGGAAACTTATTTTTATGGAACATACATTGTTAGTTAGGTAATTTTTTAGGGAAATGTTTTAGTGTATAATGCATCGTCCTACATCGCTTAGTTAAACATCTATGTGAAAAAGTTCTATAATTAGTTCGATCTACTTGTGAAAATTTAGCTTTTTAAACATCTACTATCTATTGGGTTGTCCAGAGAGTTCCTTCCGTTTTGGAAAACCTATTCGTACCGGAAAATTCTTCCTGTCAATTATTAGAGATTATATATCGGAATTAATCTCTAATAATTAAATAATAGAATTTTCCGGTACGAACCAACATTCCCAAACGGAAAAAACTTTCCGAACAACCGAATGCTATATAAATCACAAATTCATATTTCATTCTGAATGCTTATATATCACACTCTGCTAAATGAATTTTTATGTGGAAAGTTGTCAGTTATGTAATTTAAGGGGAATGTTTTTGCTGTATAACACATTGTTCTACACGTTTATTAGCTACATAGAGGGATGGAAGAAAATTCTATAATCTACTAGATATATAAAGTTAACATTCGTATTTCATTCTAAACGTTTGAGTTCAATCCCTGGCATAGACACTTTTTTCGCTGTGATTATAGCTGTGATTGTTTGCTCTCTGTTCCATTTTAATAACCGACTGCTTATTTTAGAATGACCTGTATGTATACATTTCATTATTTACTTGCAGGTATGTATATGTTGGTATTTATTTATGAGTAAAGATGTTTGTTATTTTAATGGTCATTCTAAGTAGTGTTATTAAACATTTTTAGTATTCAAGTCACTCTCTTTTTCACGCGCTTTCACCGATAGATTTATTTTAAGCAATATATTTTTTTATCAATATTTATGTTGGAGATTGTAATTTTGTATTAAAAAATTGTTATTCTGTTCATTATCTCTGACATTCATAAAGAAATATGATTAAGACAGTCTTTTTCCCCCTATACGGAGGTAGACTTTAGTATAAATTCTAATTAAAATACTAAATAAATAAATAAATAAATAAATAATGTTTTTACTAATGAATATAGTTAGGAACTTTAAACGGATTATTATCCCTATTTCCTCTTTAAAATCTTAAATGAAATCTAAAATCAGGAAAAATAATTTTGCTTATGAAACGTTTCTTTAGTTCTCTATAAAAAAAGTAGTACAACCGAGAGGATTTTTTTATATATATTCAATAAACAATTTATGACAATAAAAAAAATCAGCAGTAAAAAACACGAAATCAAAAAGGGAATAAAATCACTTTACGCTATAAATATTTCCATTTTAAAGGGGCATACTATTAAATCTTCTTAAAATTCGATTTTTCGAAAAAGAACAATAATTTCTAATCCTTTTAATGGGTCAGAAAACCTTTAAATTGTCAAAAATTCGATTTTTTTTATTAGCTTATAATTAAATATGATTCTTTAGGAACATTTTAAAATTAACCCTATGCAAAAATTCACTTTAGAAGAGGAGTTATGTCTAAAACAGTCTGAGCTTCTTTTTTATATGATCAAGGGGTAGTTTGATCTTTGAAGTCAATTTTCTCAAAACGGCGGTTTTGGTCATTGCGCGCACGAATTCTGAAAATTAGTTGGTTAGAATTTCATGGAATTTTTATTGAATGCCTTAAACATACAGATTCACAAAATGACCTATTATTATGTTTCTCAAGTAACAAGTTTAGAATTCATGACTACTTTTGCTTTAAAAAAAAAAAAACTCGATATTTCGAATTTCTCTAAAAAAAATTTTTTTTCTCAGTATCTACTCATTTTATTTTTTTATCGTAAGTCATTTTGAGAACACATTATATATGTACTCATTAAAAAAATGTTGGCTGGTTTTAGCAATTAAAATGTGAAAAATCATGCGTGCAATACATACAAGAATAATTCTTTCGTAAAAATTTTATTATGTTTTAAAATAAATTTAAAAGCTTTATATGAGTGTATACATTTTTGGAGAATTTTAATTTAGAAAATAAACCTTTATTGATATGTATTTTAAATTTTATAATTCAAAGTCAATTAGTTAAATTACTGTAATTCTTATAGAGGTCCATTTTTCATGTATTTTGTGAGTTCAAAGCTTACCTGACCCTTCCGAACCGCACAAAAAAATTCCTATAATTACCTAACTTTTTAACAAAACTTTTACTCATTTTCCTTACCTCTAAAAGTTGGTAGTAAATTTTGTCTTATTTAATAGTCGAAATCTGTGATTGAAATTTTCACATTTATTTATTTTTTATTACTAACTTCTATTTCACTAAAAAACTGTATATTCACGTCACTGTAGTAATCAATGATTTTTCTAACGTATACATATTTTAAAAGAAATTCTTACAACGCACACCTACTGCTTGTGACATTGATTTAACTGTCTTGTCCGGAGCTTAAGTAATGAGATTTTTTCGTGACATTAATTCTGGCTACAGAGTGACAGCTTTCATCGAATACTGCACCAGTTTAATTCATGATTAGAATCTGCAGGCACATTTCTTAATTTTCACAAAATTTCGTATTTTTAGAAATTTTAGTTTTCGCAACAAAATGAAAAATCTGTAATAAAAAACATAAAAGGCAATAAAAGACAACTGAAAAAAGAAAAAAGGAATTCTACGTTACAAATGTTTTCTTTATAGCATAGCATAGATGCCCACTTTTATACTTTTTTCTTACCACTAAAATTTAACAGTGAATTTTACTTTATTATATCAACAAAATTACTTTTAAATTTTAGTGGTAACAAAAAAGCGTAAATTTGTCAGCTATATGTTTATAGTGATTTCATTTTAATGGAAAATGAAATTATCTATGTGTTTTTAATTTTAGATAAACAAAAGAAAATTGCATATTATTATATTTTATATATATAAGGACTTTTCTTTCACCTAAAATCTGTACAATCACTTCACTGCACCATAAAAAAAGGGTACGTTCTGGTCTAGATAGGTAAATAAAAGGATAGTTTAAAGTTGTTTTTTTAATAAAAAAATTAAGATGATCGCAATATGGCATTTTTATATTTTATTATATATGCATTAAATATAAAAAAAGTGATCTAATTATTTAATACGTTTAATGCAGTGAAAGCTATTCTTCAAAAAATTATTTTCCGACACACTCCTCAGAAATTAGTCTGAAAAAAAAAGATGAAAGATACAGTAAAACCTCTGAATAACGGATACCGCTAAAGCGCGAAATTTGTCCGCTATTTGGAGGCGTACAATATTTGGAGTTGAAAATGTATAAATACATAGCAGTTGGGGATTAAAAAAGTGCCCGCTAAATAGAGGTTTCCGTTCTGCAGGTTCTACTGTGTTTCTAAACTGTATTAAATTGCTAAGGCAGCACACCTAAAAAAGTAATATATATATATATTGGAAAACATCAAACATTATTTTTTAGGAACTAGGGATTCTTTTTGTAATTCAACATGCTTAAAAATTAGTAAATTTGCATAACCTTAGGGTAGTAAGTTAATAAGTTAATAATTTTCCTCTGGCTGATGGAGAATATAAACTTTAATAATAAACTCCTACTACCCCTAACTTTTTCATAATTTAGTTTCAGTAGATTCGGCAATAGGAGGAGGGCATATTTTTTCAGTACTTTCAACGATATCTCTGAAAATATAACACCTAAAATTAAAACAAATATATTTTTGAGTTCGATGTTACGAAATCTTTCGAACGATACCCTACACGTTATAGAAAAATACAATTTATTTTTCAAGTAACTTAATTAATATCTCGGCAAATTACCGACAAATATTTACGAAAATCATTCTCAAATGCCGTTGGATGATTCTGTGTTGATAGATATCTCGAGCGCGCGTCAGCTCCCCAACTGACCGCCCGAAAAGTAAAGTTTGTGTGTAACGGTAAAAAGCGTTTTTCTCAAAAAATATGTTACCTAGGAATATTTCTGTAGTTTTCCTGAAAGGTTTAAATAAACTTCTACTACCCCTAATATTTTCATATTTTTAGTTTCAATAGAATTGGAAGAAGAGGGGAGGGGGATATATTTTTGCAGGGTATTTTTGACAATATCTCTGAAAATATAATACCAAAAATTAAAACGAATATATTTTTCAGTTTGGTATTATGAGGTCTTTCACACGATATCTTACACGATAGACAAAAATAAAAAACTTTTTTTTCAAGTAACTTAATTAGCCCCGTAAATTTTTCTAAACATATTTGTGAATAGCTAATAGTCTGAAAATATGTCGGTAAAAAAGCTTTATAGCTTTTCCTAGTGTGAACTTTCCTCGTCCCATAGTTTACGAGAGAAAGGGTTCTGACAGACGGACAGACAGACACAGGAGTGTTTTTATAATGACTCTGTGTTTAGGTGCGTTCGTAATTATATAAATACGTAGCACCTACAGTTATCGTCTGGTCCGTCTGTCCGTATATAGCAGCGCAAAAACTACCCAACCGAATGGTTTAAAATTTAATATATATAATTGTTGCAGAATATTGTCGAGTAATTTCAAATTTTATGAAAATCGAATCAAAACTTAAAAAGATATTAATAAAAGTTTTCTTTATTCCATTAAATCCTATTATACGTAATCTGTATAATAAAAGCGCAAGTCACGTGACTGAGGAAAACAAACACGGGCTAATCCCATCTTTCTCCATATGCCAAGCGGCTATTTTTATTAAAAATTATTTTTTTTAATAAAATTGCATAAAAGTTAAATTTTTTAGAAAGATCGTTAAAAAAAATTGTTTACTTGAGAGATGAGTTACATTAAAAAGTGTATAGATTCTGAGGGAACTTCAGTGGAAACAGCCGAATATCTCAATCCATTAAAGTAAATAAACAAAAGATTCATTTATCGTGAGTCATAGAAATATTAACCATGGTGGTCATAATTCGCAAAACAAGATCTCCATGGTGAATGTTGCAACGCTGTCTGGTGTCAGAAAAAAATTCGCATCGTCATTCAACATGGCATACATAATAAGAAAAAAAAAGGCATCCTCATTTCGTTCATAGCAGACGATATAATTTATTTCACTGAAATAATAACGATGATTTTTACTTTCTTCTATCTTTACAAGAAGAAAGTATTGGATTCATCAAAATTTTCGACTTCCGGTTTTCGACGGATTTATACGTTTTAGAAGGTCCTGAAGACGATTTGACTATTTTTAGAAAATGTCTATTTGTGAGTCTGTGAGTCTGTCTGTCTGTATGTCACACAAATATTGTGGGCGCTCTATCTCAAGAACTAATGCACGAAATTTGATAATACTTTATATTCAGTTAGTACCTGATATAAATTGGGGCTGATTAGGTTTTGGTGAAAATCGCCCTATAGGTGGCGCTGCTATGCGGCATTTTTAGCAATTTCCGCAATAGCTCTATCTCAAGAACTAATGAAAATGATGTCACAAATTTGACAACTTGTCCACAGACATCATCTCTTACACATATGTGATGCGGCACATTAAGAAATAACACAGGGTGACATCCTTCTTGATAAATCCAAAAATGTTAAAGGCAAATAGTTTGCATTATCGGGTGTGGACGAAGAATTTTTATATCTCCTAAGGTGGCACAGGGGAGGAGAATTTTTTTTGGAAGTCGATCTGCTGGTGATCGGAGGGCAAGTGTGTCTCTAGATAAGAAAACGTGCGCTAGAAAAACATGCCAAGCGATTTACATTTTGAGCCACGAGAAATGCATTTCTTTTTGCGTGGGAGCTGTAACCGTTACATATACATCATATCAACTTCATAACTGACGTCCGTGGTAGGGAAATCTTTTTTGGCGAAGAGTGCACTTTGGCTTAAAAGAGAGTGATTAAGAATTTTACTGTTATTATTGTTTTGGGAACATGATAAAAGATATTTTAGAAAAATGTTGTAAAGGCGCCATCGAGACGAAATAGGTATCTGGATGCATTATGAAGTCAAAACTGACCATGAGAAAGGAAACATTTTATGTCTTGTATAGTTTCATTTACATTGATATGTGGGGTACCGAATAAAGTACGTTAATGATAATTTAAAAACAATATGTATGACTTTGACTAAAAGTTTTTCGTTGAAAGAGAAGGATAAAAGGATGCGCGTTTTAACAGGCGGAAATGTATATGAATTACGATAATGCAGAAAGGGGAAAATATATTTAATAAAATACTTAAAATATAGATTTCTTTAATTTTTGAAACGAATATATATATGGTATCTTTACCATACTGTGTGAGATAGAAGAAAGTTTTGGGATTGGCACATCCGACTAGTTTACATTGTAAAACTAGTTATAGCACAAAACGAACGCACCTTATATGCCACGTTTAACGTACAGTTTCCAACTTGTTACTTTTTAAGTACGTAACCCTAAAAACTAAATATCATGCGTTAAAAATTAATTTATACGTTTTTGAAAGATAAACATTTTTTTAGCAATAACTGAACTGCAAAACTGATTCTCAATAAATAGGTCTTCTACCATGGTAATTTTTAGAATTTTAAAATTTCATTTAAAAAAATATATATCTGATACATTAAAGAAGTGAAAAATGAAAAAAAAAGACTTTTTAAAAGTTCTATTCCAGAGCTCCTCCTTAATCAATGATTTTTCTAACGTACATATTTTAAACAAAATTCTTACATCGCACACCTAACGCTTCTGACATTGATTTAACTGTCTTGTCCAGCGCTTAAGTAATGAGATTTTTTCGTGGCGTTAATTCTTGGTACAGAGTGACAGATTTTATCGTTTATTGCACCAGTTTAATTCCTGATAAGAATCTACAGACACATTTCCTTATTTTCGCAAAAGTTCGCATTTTTCAGTGAAAGAAATATTTTGAGTGAAAGATTGTTTTTGTTTCTTAAGAATTATTAATTTACGAAATTTAAAGAAGATAAAAAATGATTTTTGTAGATCGGTATTTTGAAGATTTAAATAATAGGTTTTATAATACGATTTAACGTATTCAACTGTTTTCTGAACGCTCGCGAGTATACCCGTGTTTTATAAAACCAACTTTATGGACTAAAAGCGTCTACTGAATCCTTTGTTCTGTCTACTCAATTTTTCTTGTATAAGATATTATGGTGAAGTTCCGATATATTCAAATGGGCATTGTTTTTGAAAACATTGCCGAGGTATAATGGCTCATTGGATGTACCGCAATTTAGTCCGTTTCCTGGAAACATAAATCAATCCATACAAGAGGCATTAAATGAAAACAAGATGAATCCTCCTTTTTTATTTTATCGGAACAATCGACACAAGAAAACACAGAAGGTGGCCTTCGCTTACTCCACAAAAACTTGCATCATTATTCGACAACAGCGAGTGGAGATACAATCTAATTTTTCAGATTCATTATCGCCAACACATTAGATGTAACATGCCAATCCTTACATTTCTAGCCAGGCTTAAAACCGTCAAACTTTTGACAGTTATGGAAAAACCAATATTAAGAATTTTGAATGAGGAAAAAAAGGCACACTATAAATTGGCGATTTATCAATTTTGGTGATTTTAAACCAACAACGCGAGGTTGTTTTGGGAAAACCAGACATGTGTTATTAGAATCTAACGAAAAGAGTTCATAGTGTATATTTTTGCAGCAGTCAAATTAAGAAAACGGCACCTGCGTTTAACACAAGATACGAAGAAAGACAAACAGCATATGTTAAGATCATCTGCAGTACATTAATATTCGAACTGAAACCACAGGAGAGTAACGCACATTTAATGTTACGAAGAAATATCTGGGAACATTTTTAGCTAGGAAGAAATGATTTTCTTTTCGGTTTAAAGAATAAAAATATTTTGAATACAGAAATTAATTTACATAGAGAAACTTTAAGATAGGAAAATTAAATTTTAGAATAAAACATAAAATATATATGATTCTATATCACAGATATTGCTTATAGTTTTCCTCAGAAGAAATTCTTATTTATATTATATAGTTTGCCACATTTTTTAAACTCCCAAATAATAAAAATCCGTAAAAAACCTTCAAGAAAGCATGGACCAAAAACATGTATCTTCCCTTCATGTAAAAAATCGGCATCTTCATTGTATGTGTTTATTCGAAATAAGGTGCGTTAAAAATGAAAGATAAACAATTTTTTAGAAATAACTTAGGTATACTATAAAACTGTTTCTCATTAAGAAAGCCTTTAATCTGCGTGATTTTAAGAATTTTAGTTTTTTTTAAATACATATTTTTTATACTTTGAAAAAGTGAAAAATATGAAAAAATGACTTTTTTAATCGACCGTGTAGTTTTCAAATGGTAAAAAAACTGTATCTTCATTGCACGTTTTTGTCTTAAAGACCTGAAGATTTCCTAAATGTAGAAAAAAAAGTATCTACAATTCAGTTGTCTAAACTAAATGCAGTTTTCGTGAAGGTTTTGTCTTAAAGCTTCGAAATTTTAAGTGGTTTTGTAAAGTTGTACTCTGCCTAAAACTAAATTGCCTTTGTTTTTTCGTTAATTAAATTGATTAGTCTACAAATTAACAGTTTGAGTTTGTAATTTTAGGCGAATTTTTAAAGTTGTATTCCGGACGATTTCGACGTTTCCATTGGCCAAGCAGGAAGAACGAACGTTTCTTACCGCTATCTTGATCTCTGGGCAACCGGGAAGCCTGCCGCTGCCCCGCTATGCAGAAGTTTTCCTGGACATGCCCACGTGTTTCCCTGTTAATTTGTAATTCTCTAATTAATCGTTAATTAGAGGTTGCAGACACTTGTATTACATAGTTTCGGGAATTAACAAAAAAACAGGCACAAATATAAAATCACAATATTTCCGCTAAATTCGTAGTCAAAAGTGGAGCTCACAAAAACTCATCCTACACAGATGGTGACTGAAACCAGGATGATCACCTATACGCAATATAAAACCAGCAATATAAAACCTGATTCAGCAATATAAAACCTGAAAACATCTGATCTCGGGATTTCTCCTGTTCTCATCCTCTACCATTCCCCATAAGATTGTGAGTATGCAAAAGGGCTTACAGACAACAGACAACTTGGAAATCATAATTTGTTAAACAAATTATTATATATATTTATATATTTTTATCAGAATGGAAATTTTAAATGCATAATTTAATATGAATTATGCATTTTTCATTTGTTTTTTGTAAGTAGAAGTAATTATCATGAAAACTGGCACATAAGTCTGATAATGGGATAGTCCAAATTGTGCTTTTTAAACTTATATCCTTTATCCCAATACCGTATTCTAAAAATAACCAGGATGTGTCTCTGGTTATTTTTAGGGAATGGAATTTGCCCTGGGTTCTAATTCTGTCGGGGCCCAGGCAACTCCCCCCTACCCCTCCTTTCTTCTACGGGGCCCTGCCTGGAGTAAATCTATTCAAGTCTGAATAAGATACTATAATGTTTTATAATAAAACAATATAGATCCTTAAAAAATATTTTTTTTCCTGCGTGAAAGGAATTTTTTATTCTATTTCAAAATACCTGAAGTTATCTTAAGAAAATGTGCTATGTCGTTGAAGGTAATTTGGAGACGTTATATACATTTTTACTTTGAATACAAGAAATTTCAAATAAAATCCATAAATTGTAGAATATTTATAGATAGATTAGCTCAGAAAACTTATCCAGGTGTAGGCAAGCAACTTTTTAAAGATTACCGGGAAAGGGCCAGGGTGCTATTATTTCAAAATTAAGATTTCAAAGGAAAATATCTGTAAACAATGTGTTAAAATGTCTTCGTGAAGAACTAAGTATTACGTAGGTATGTGTTCACTGTGATACTGATGCAAATGATATGCTGTAAAGAAAAATATACTTGAAAATGCGAAAAATTACGTAGGTATGTTCATTATGATCTTGATGCAAATGATACGCTGTAAAGAAAAATACACTTGAAAATGCGAAAAATTGCCTAGGTATGTTTCACTATGATCTTGATGCAAATGATGCGCTGTAAAGAAAAATACACTTGAAAATACGAAAAATTGCTTAGGTATGTTTCACTATGATCTTGATGCAAATGATACGTTGTAAAGAAAAATACACTTGAAAATGCGAAAAATTACTTAGGTATGTTTCACTATGATCTGGATGCAAATGATACGCTGTAAAGATAAGTACACTTGAAAATGTATGAAAAATAACATGCTTCAGGTAATTTTAACTGGAAAGTGGGTGTTCATTGTTCTCAATTTTAAGTAATGATACGTACTTAAAACTTATACATATTTACAAAAATGTAACCCAATGGAATACTGGAGATTCTCAGATGCTTTACTGTTACTTTTTTCCTGTTCATTGAATTATATTACAATATACATTTGCATTTTTATATATATACAGTGGGTTGCCAAATTATTAGGGACAGTCATGAAGTATAGGTTTTTTGTACAATATTAGGATATAATTTGAAAATAAACAGTGTTTTTAAGTTTAAAAAGCTTTATTGTTATAGTTTAAGTATTTACGCAATATTATATGAAAAAAAACCCAACAAAAATATAATACAGTCAATTTACCAATGTTAAGTAAAGAATAATAACATTTGGTGACATTTTCTTTGGCTTCGAGGAGTTCTTCGATGCGTCTCGGCATGCTTTCTATGCAATTTCTGGCACTTTCTTTTATTTTAGGGTTGTAATGCCATACATTTATTAGTTTTTCGATGAGTTGTATCTTTGTTGTAATCATATCTTCGGCGATTTCCGCCTTGGTGATCTTCCATAAGTTTTCTATGGGGTTAATGTCAGGTGAATTGCCAGGCCAAGGTAAAACTGGAATATTGTGGTCTGTCAAAAACTTTGTAATGCTAGCTTTATGACAAGGCGCTGAATCATGCGTAAACATGAACTCTTCACCACCTGGGAACCATTCTTCAATTTGCGGCAGCAGCCGAGTTTACAGAACTTGCCTGTACTGATCTTGTATCATGGTTCCCTGGACAATGTAGAGGCGTCCAACCCCTTTAGCGCTTATGACAGACCACACCATTATTTTATCAGAGTGTTTAACACTCTCCACGATGCAGTCAGTGCGGTATTTTTCGGCTCAGCGTCGCCTGACAAAGCTGCTTTTATCGGCTAAATTCTCAAAGGTTGATTCATCTGAGAAACACACCTGAAAAAATTAAATATGTTAATAATTTAGAAATAAATGATTTTAAATGACATAAATAATAATTATCTTAACAACTGACTTTACTCCAGTCATCAACAGTCTTCTGGCGGTGTTCACGAGCTCAGGCAAGGCTCTTCTTCTTCATCGCTTCTGTCAACCTGGGTTTCTTGGCTAGACAATGACCTGTCAATCCTTCCTCCGCTAATCTCCACTGCACAGTTCTCTTAGAAACTGGTATTCCAGATTCTTGAACGATCTGAGTTAGGAGTCTCCCACTTTTCTTTCTGTTTCCTAAACAGATATCCCGGATTTTCCTATCGGTACGTGGAGATGTTATGCATTTTCCTCCACTTTTACCTTTTCGTTTGGGCGAAAGTGGCTGGTTTTTGTCCAGATTTATTTTTATCCTGTTGACTACTGACTTGGAAACTCCAGCAAGTTCGTCTATCTTCCTTTGGGAATGACTCGTATGCAGAAGAAGGGTTTTTACCTCAGATTTTTTCCTAGGGGACAAATCAACCCCTCGACCCATACTAAAATCAATAAAAATAAAAAATAAATTCAAAATCGTAAATTATTTCGCAAAAAAAAATCAATAAAAGAAAGATAATACTCACATATAAGTCTTAACTTTTCCAAAAAAAAAAAAAAAAAAAAAAAAAAAAAAAAAAAAAAAAAAACCCAAAGAATTTTGTTTTAATTAAAGAAAAGCGTCTTCCACTATCGCGTGTGTAAAAAACTCAGCGTCTCCCCCGTTATTAAAATATTTATAGAAAGCAAACAAACCTTTTAACATACCAAAAGTACTTAAAAATTGAATTATAGAGACATTGACAACGTTAAAATACATTCCTGCAACACTTAAACCACTTAGAGCCGCAATCAAGTGCACCCAAAGTATAAAACTAGCAAAAAATATGACTGTCCCTAATAATTTGGCAACCCACTGTAGGCATATTTCGGCTACTCACACCATCGGTGACTTTTGGATCTACAACTTTCTAGGTTATTGAAAAATTTTTATCTATCTCTGATCTCATTATACAAACCGCAATTTCTTATTTTTTTGGTTCTTTATTAATTTTTTTTTTAATTTTAACGAACTTTTGATTCACCCGATAAAAGTTTTAAAATGAATTTTAATGTTAAATATACATTAATATGAAGTTTAATTAAAAAATATTAGTATTTGGTAGATTCATGATGATTTTATAATTCCCACTTCTAAGATATTTTTAACTGAATACAATGTATTGTGCATATTATTTTCATTCTCAATGTAAGCATCATGTAATTTCATCGTCAATGCAAGGTAAATGTATTTAAATGAATTTTAATGCTAAATATACATTAATATGAAGTCTAATTAAAAAATATCAGTGTTTGATAGATTCCTGATGATTTTATAATTCCTAATTCTAATATATTTTATACAATGTATTGTGCATATTATTTTTCATCTTCAATGTAAACATTATGTAATTTCATCGTCAATGCAAGGTAAATGTATTTAAATGAACTTTAGTGCTAAATATACATTAATGTGACTTCTAATTAAAAAATGTTAGTGTTTCATAGATTCCTGATGATTTTATAATTTCTACTTATAATATATTTTTAACTGAACACAGTGTATTGTGTATATTATTTTCATCGTTTCGCATATTCATTTTTTTAATCCATTGTCTAAGTAATGAGATGTTTGCGTGATAGGAATTTTACGGAACAACTCGTAATTTTTTATTCCAGAATTTTTAGTAATACATATATAAAAAATAAAAAATAAACTAGTGAAACAATTATTTTCATACTCAATATTTAGCATGGAATGCAGAACCAATTTACCTGCGCAGATCATAGGCATTCAACATATTTTTATAATTACAAGAGAAAATTAGTAATTGAATTTATGTCATGCATGCATAATATTCTAGTAACGTGACGGAAAGAATGTATTTTTCATTTTGGTTCATGTAATAATTTTGAAATATAATGTTGCGTGCTTGTTGTTAAAGGTATTTTAAAATATTTACATGAACTACGTTACTTTGACTCTTTAAACGCTCGCGTATAATAGAATTTGTTTTAATCATAAATAAAATATTACTTTTTTTAAAAAAGGAAATTATTTTCCCAATCTCATATAACTGAAAAATATTAAATAAGGAAATAGTTTCAAGCATATTTTTAATATTTTTATAGAGTTTAATAAAATTAAAGAAAGTTTTGCATTTAGTGTCACAGTTCAAAAAATTCCATTATAAAACGTAAAAAGTATTCCGTCAAAATATAGTGTGCACATGATTAAAGCAGAGAGACAATTTAAATAAGTTATATAAAATACACAATTTATCAAAAAGTTTTAAGACTGTATCTTTAAATGAACTAGAAACAATATTTTGTTTAGCATACAATTATTTTTTGTTTTGGTCTTTTATTCAAAATAAGCCCCACCAACTACAATACATTTGTTACAGTGATTTAATAATGGTTCGAGTGCCTGTTACAGTTAACTCTGCGGAATTACCTCTGAAGCACACGTCGAAGCTGTCTGTATGATCGAAATACTGTCGAAATAACACCCATTGAACTTCATTTTAAGTTTTGGAAATAAAGAGAAGTTTCAAGGTGCTCAATCAGGTGAATAATGCGGATAATGCAACAAACAGACGTTATTTTTTGCCTAAAATCTGCGAACAATAAGCGAGTTGCGACTAAGCGCCTTATCATGCAATAAACACTAACTATTTTCATCCCGATATTCTGAACAAATGCCACGACTTTTGGCCATCAAACGCTTCAAACATTTAAATAATACTTACCTATACTTGTTTGTGCAGTTGGAAAAAATTATTTGGGGATAATATTTATATTATCGAAGAAAGTAAAGAGCATTCGAGCGTTGTTTTAATTTTGGATGCAACTTTTTTTTTCTTTTCTTCGATGTTTCATCACCTATAACAATCGATTTCAAGAAGTTTCAATAATATTCAACGGCTGAACTGGTGTCTCTGCAATGTGCAATTCTCTTCGTTACATCTAAATAATTCAATATGAAAAAAAATTACTTCTCTAATAAATGGCTGTATCCTATGAATTAGTTTGTGATGGATCGACTACTCTGATCATGTGAGTAGGCGATGTTTCGAATGAGAACGTAGTTTTTGTCCATGTGCGTAGAAGTTGATCAAGGCTATCTTTCTTTAACTTTCGACGGTTGACTGTGAAAACCTCGGAATTTGTGAGTTTCTGCTTTTCATCGATATTTATGCAAATTGTTATAGCTTGCCAATCGATCTTTGGGTATATAAGCTTCGGATATGCGTTTAGATGTCGGATATTGGGTCGTGTTCTTCCTCTATGAGAGTACTTCTAGATCCTGCTATTGAGTCATCAATCCGAAGCTTAATAGCGTATAAGCAGTTGCATTAGTCTGGACGGACATATTGAGATCAGTGTTCGACTAGTCTACAGTGTGGAGTTGGATTCTTGCTGAAGGCATTCTGACTTGTTGTTATCTTCAAAGTTGTAAGTTCGTTTTGAATTTTTATATTTAATACAGTGAAGTTTTATTTTACTGAGCACAGTTTCGGAAAAGTTCAATTTATTTTGGAGTAAGAAAAATTTAGTAGTGTCCTTTCTCAAATACCAACCCGATTAAGTTTCAATAAACTTGGCTTTTTTTTAACTTTACTTCTCGTGCTCTCTTGTACGACTAAACGGTCTGGTTCACTCTTACTAACAGCAATAACTGTTACAAGTTTAACAAATGCGCAGAATTCTTTACAGTGAGCCTGCAGAGGTTGAGGTTTATAACGCATGCACGATTACACTGTACGCTGAGAGAAAGCGTCAGTCTGAAAAACTTTGTGACACACTGTGTATAAATTAAAAATGGAACACATAATTTGGGGTTGAAAGACTAGAAGTATTGCCCAATTTAGAGTGGAGCTTTTGGAGTATTACCAAGAGGGAGAACAAAAGGGAAGGTACTCTTTACAAAATATTAAAATTTAATTTCTTACCAATTTGAGAATTGAGAAAAGAAATACCCATTAACATGCGAGTAAGAGATATTTGCAGCTCCATTTTTTTAAGGATTAAATTTAAACACAGTACAACAAGGAATTAATTTGATAATATTACCATTTTATTAGAAATAACAAAATCGATACAGATCTCAACACAAAAAACGAAAAATTAAATAAATAATTAATAGAATTGAATCACTGATTTCGAAACTACATATGTTCAAGATTTAAGATTGATGAGAATCTGTCCTACACACAAATGCAAAATATCTTAAGAACTTTTCTGTACAAACTATATTTCTTAAATCTTTAAATATGTATGTCAGTTATCAATTTTACATTAATATTAAGAATACATAAAAGTTAATCAAAGAACTTTTAAAAGACCTTTGTACATGTTGTTTTAGTAGTCAATGGGATTTAATGTACTATAAATATTACAAAAAAAAAGAATAATCATATTGTTATCAGGTATTTGAGAAAATAGCCGTAAATCATTTACGTCCGTATCTTAAACATTAATTACTCACACAAATTTACGCAGCAGAACTTCCCGCGCGGTGTATTTTGTACATTATATAGTTTTAAATTTCTAGGAAAATAAATTAATGTTTTATACGATTAATTTGAAATCAAATACAAATACAATGTAGAACAAAAGTATGCGAAACACTTAACATAAGCATATGTGACAATATCTTCGAACAATGTAAATTTGAAACATCCATATTTAAATTTACAACATCTAAGTGTACAAAATACACCAACGCGAGTAATTAAGGGTAAAAGATTGCCATTAAATGCATGGGTACAGAATATTACAGAATTTAAATATTATTATTTGCAATAATCATAATAACTATTGCCGTTATAACACTATTTAATTATAAATACAATTCTGAATTTTGAGAAGAATACATTCAAATGAATGTGTTATACATTTTACTGGTGTTAATATAAATGTTTAGCAGCAAATTCTGCTTAAAATTCTAGCTATATCTGAAATGACTTTAATACACTTACTATTATATCCAGGGGATTTAGGGAAGAAAATATAATATATCGGTGACTGCAGCTTAAAACAATTCGATAAAAGTAAGATTTGTTTTGAAATAAAATCTTTCATTAAAAAACTACCTGCAGTTCCTCCACATTATTACCGCAGTAAAAGAACAAACCATACCTCACGCAGATATTGAAACTTCATGTTAAGGAGTTGGCAAGAAAATAAATCTACGATCGTTGGTACTTTTTCGTCACTTTTTAAAAACAATTTCCTTTTTAGATTTCATTTCTTAATATATATATATTCATTATGTAAAAACATACTAGTGATAATTTAAAAGAAAATAACTTTTAGAATAAAAGGAATAATATAAATCTCATTTAACAGATAACATAATGTGTATTTTTTTTCTTAAGGATGAATACATAAGTATCTACATATTTATGAGCAAGTTTCGATTTACAGAATGTATTATCCCATGATAAGTTTGTTGCATTATTACCCAAGAAAATGTTCATACTTTAACAAAAGCGCCTACGAAGTATGTGCTAGATCGATTTCTTGTTTTTTTTATAGAATGAAAGAAATGTCATGTGGGGCTGAAATGAATTTTTCTTCGTAATGTATAAATATTGGCAAATAGCAGTTTAGAGAAAATCGTATGATACGTTGAGCTTTATACTGTGACAACTGTGAAGGGAAAACTGGGCTATGAACGGTATGATATTATATATATTTTCAAATATTATGCTCTTTAGAAACACTAAAATAATATTGGATTGTCCGGAAAATTCGTGCCATTTGCGAAAATTAATTCGTACCGGAAAATTCTATCATTTAATTATCAAAACTTAATTGCGACATCTATTCTATAATAATTAACGTGCAGAATTTTCTGGTATGAATTAATTTTTCCAAACGGCATGAATTTTCCGGACAACCCAATATACACTGGTTTCCAAAAATTAAAGAAAAATCACATAAATAGAGATAACTCAAAATATTACGTGTAGATTTTAATGAAACTCAGCCTCAATATACAACACATAGTAAGGTATAAAATAACATGAAAAGAAATTACCAGACAATTATGGTGTTTCAAAAAATAGCATAATTATAAAATGAACAAAATCAATTTGACATTTTGATATAGGAAAAGTACGTTTAATATGCCGGATGAACACCCCTAGTAGCAATACAGCACATACAGCGATGTGTCATACTGTCAAGTATGCGGTCGATTAGTTCGCTGGGAAGTGCGAGCCATTGCTCTTGCTAAGCAGTTGTAAGCGTGGCAAGGGTCTGAGGAGGGGGACTGAGAGCAGCAACACGTCTTCCTAAAGCATCCCAAACATGCTCGATGGGATTCAAGTCCATGGATCAAGCTACCATTCCATGCGCTGAATTTGTCTGGTGCTGAAGATAATCTTTCACGATGCGAGACCTGTGCGGTCTAGCGTTGTCGTCCTGTAACAGGAAATTATTAACTATGCACCGGCATAAGGGCGCACATACGCATCAAGGATGTCATCTCTATAGACGTAAGCATTCACGGTTCCACGTAGAAAGACATGGAGGTCTGTGCGTCCACCCAACGCAGACACTGCCCCCTCCGTATGAATCTCTTTCACGAATGTTTGATGGATGATAACGGGTTTCCTGTTCTCTCCAAATCAAACAACGCCTACTATCGCTTTAGAGGTTAAACCGGGACATCCGTGAAGAGAACACGCCTCCATTGATCAGCCGTCCAGTGGACATATTGATGTGACCACATCAAAAGTTCCCTCCGGTGACGTGAGGTGAGCAGCACACAAATTGCTGGTCGGCTCGCGTAAAGTCCACCTTCGTGAAGCCTTCTATGCACAGTAGACATTGACACCAACCTTCTAGTGGCTGCAACAAGGGAGGATTTAAGATGAGATGGGGTTGCAGTTCTATTCATTTGTCTACATAGCCGCAAATATCGGTCATTGGCACTTGTCAAAACCCTTGGCCGTCCGTGGCTGAACCTTCTTGAGCCCAAACCAGTGGTTTGAAATTGTTGCCAAAGCCTATGAACCACAGAAGGACTCACATTTAGCTATCTAGACACCTCTATCTGACTTTGTCCTGCCTCCAATCTCCCAACAGCTCTAAATCACAGTTCTGCAGGCCAATGATGCCTCGAGTTAATTGTAATGAATTGGCTATCCCAGATTTATAATATCACTATCAAAACGACAACTGCAGCCTTACTCTCTAACGTTCATTTTTATGTTCCTCACAGATGACGCAATGCAATTGTAGCGCCACTAATTTGAATTTGGTATTTTTATTCAGTATCGTTTATTTAACAATATATGCAAATTTCATACGGATTGCTTTCTTTATGAATGAGTTATCGCTATTTTTGTGATTTTTCCTTAATTTTTGGAAACCAGTGTATTTGTCCCTTGGACATATCATGAAGCATGCGAACTCTTTTCGTAGTAAAATTAAATATTTTATTCAAATTCGATTTGCATGGGTTTCTTTAAGCTGACCTTCAATGGTTTCAAATGCGAAAATAAATCTCAAATCTAACAATTGCATTGTAATAAAAAATTTCACATTCAAAGATTGGGGATTTTTTTCACATTTTTTCAATAATTCTCTTGTCTAATGAATTAAAAACTGTTTGGAACATAGCGATCCGCATGCTACCAATAGACAATACTGTCTAAATCTTAAACATGGGTATTTTAATGATAATGATACAACTTAATATATTCTCAACAATATATTATGGTTAAAGTAGAATTCTATAGTTTCAATTAGTGGTCCAGAATTGTTGTATGTTGATGTTTTAAGAATTCACCAGCAAAATATAGCGATTTGAAAATTTTGCGTGAAGTAATATATTATTCTAGAGCGATACGATTTAGAATATTTCAATTTAAATTACAATGCAAAAATTGCGAATACAATAGCTGATACTGACGTAAAAGGTGAGTCCAATAAATACAAATTAGTTTTTCTTTATATACGGTTTAATTTAAAATTCCGGAACACATTTTATATTTCCTAAATATACTAATTTAATATTTCTATTTTTTAATTTGTGGATGAACCACTACGATATTTTTTGTTAAATATATTAAGTTTTTCACATTGTTTTGGCAAAATTTAAATCTTTTTTTTTTTTTTTTTTTTTTTTTTTTTTTTTGAGAAAGTACTTAAAGAAATATTTAAAATAGATCTTTGTCTAATAAGTATTGCTTTATTTTAGCAATTAAAATGTTTAAAATAATAGAATTTATTATTATTTTCCATTGCATCTCGTCTATTTAAGGTCTTAAGTTTAAAAACAAAAATATCGTAACCGCCAAACATGGATATTATAAAATATACCCCTGTCTATATGTAGAATTTTCATAAAACAGTATCAAGGTGTGACTTGGATTGGTTCCTTTGTAAGCGATGATGGCATGTTAGAAAATAACGAAAAAAAAATAAGTAAAAAGGAAAAAACCTTCTCCTGTCAAATTTACTTTTTGGCGGTTATGATAATTTGGCGAGAAGGTCTCATATCTAGGAATTGCCACTGACTAATGTTGTTTTTTAAATGAACGACAATTTTGAGTAGCAACAGATAAATAAACTAATGTAATTTTTTTACTAACGAGCTGACTTATCCACTTGCCAACTGACTTATCATTCTAAAGAATGACCAAAAATGGATCGCTCAGTAATGAATTTTTCAAAATCTTGGCCAAAACTCGAAAAAATTTTGACATTTAAAGTTTTCTTTAATAAGCAAGCTAAAAAATAGTCAGAATGACGAATTATTTTATTAAATAACTGGAAATTCTGTGATTTATTAAAACTGCATGCTGTTCAAAGTTACCATATACTGCCATTTTACGAACCTCAACGCATTGCTGAAACATTCAAGCGTAGTTTGCGCATTTATTGAGTGAAATAAATAAACAATAAAACAGCTTTTGTTTTTATCTCAAAATAGCAAGAAATATCAACTAATCAGGTTGTAAGAATAAAAACACAAAACGTTTCGCTCATTTATTAATTCGACTGAATTCCGTTGAATATCAAAAATTTTTCATAAATATGTGTAAGAAAATGTGAATTTGCTCATTCTGCGTTGGCTTTTACAAGAATTCGTAAATGCTTAGTGTCAAAACGTAGTACGTCTTTTCTGAAACATAGTTCTTCATCGTCCTGTCAAAACACCAAATACCCATACGTCCATTCAAAACAACAAATACCAATACTTCCATTCAAAACACATAAAATTACGCCAGAAAAGATTAATTTTCAGTGTATTGTTTTGTACAATGAAGGTCATTATTTTTCAAAATATTCATCATCCCGATGGTATAAATGAAAATAAACTGTAATCTTTTTATTTTACGCAATAAAGGTGAGCCAAATCTATTTTAAAGACATGTTGATATACAATGAAAAGAAAGCATGTTTGTTTCAGGGTTTTGACGAGCATTTTGGGAAATTTCGCCAGTGTGAATCACCTGGAATGAATGGGCGTTCCTTCTGAATTATCACAGCTTTTAGGTAGATTTCATAAGGAATACTCCCTATTACATTCTCCCCTATGTTGGAATTTCTGGAAAATTTTTGCAGATCTACACCGATTATGATTCTCAGAACCCAAAACCACCTACCAATTCAAAACTTTATCTATCTATCTATCTATCTATCTATGTCACTTTTTTATGGATGCGATAACTTCAAAAACTCTGCACAAATCTCTACCAAACTGATACATAAAAACAAGGGCCATAAAATATCGGCCAAGTTCGTTAATGGGCAAACCAAGGAGGGGGGAAATGGGGGCCTTTTTGTGAAAACGGAAAAATCCCCATAACTTCTTAATTATGATATGTATCGAGTCCGTTTAAAGTTATTATTACTTCTAGGAAAAGGGCTGAAAATTTATGTATGACAGATTTTTAATATAGTTAAAAATGGCCTCCAGGGGAGGGGAAAATAGGGGTTTCAGAAGAAAAAAATTTATAACTTTGTCAATTCACAAGATATCAAATCCGCGTAAATTTATTATAAATCCCCTTAATATTATCTACAATTTTTATATTGACAAGTTTTTTATAGGACAAAAGCTCACAGAAAAAAAATCTGCAGGCTCCGCCTACTTGACACAGGTAGATATTGAAGTGGGCGGTTCTAACTGCCGCATCATGGCAAAATAGGTGATTTATTCTGCAATTCCCAATAAACAGGCGCACCACGGGCCGGATCTTCGAAATCTACCTGTGCCTGTAGGCCGAGCTGTCAGGGATTTTTTTTACTTATGATCGTAACGTGATTTTGGAACTTTGAAGTATATCAGAACTTTCTGACACAGAATTGTCTGGTTTCTTCTTCTATTTGTGTTCTATATCAAGCCATTGATTTCGCAGTTTTATAAATGAAAAAACTTTGAAAACATAAAACATTTTTCAACGTTTTAGTTCCGATTATGCATATTTGTTGAGCTATTTGTTGAGCTATAATGTTAATAATGTTAATAATAATCTTAACAACCAAGTGAAAATAAAAGATAAGGTGCGTATTTTTTTAAAAAAGTAACATGAAAATTAAATGATAGCATTTTAAATAATAACTTCAAAGACTTTGAAATTATGGAATATTCTCATTTGTTTTTGAAAATGGCTCGGAGTGAGCCGAAACATGTCAAACAAAACCTAATAAAAGTTATTTTACTGTGTATTTATTATGTTGTTGATTTACACCTTTTAGCATTTAAAAGAAATATCCTAGGTTACTTTTATCGTTACATTAATCCTCCTAGTTCCAGGTTTTAAATTTTGATGACCGTTCTTAAATTTACGTTATTTGAACCAGAAATTTAATTCTATTATACGTTGATTCTTCCCTCTATGTGTCTGTTTGATTTCATTTATTAAGTTTTAATAATTATTCTTTTCTCTGGTTCGAAACATGAAAAACACGGGGTTAAAAAAGACCCCAAAGATACCTGGAGGGTTAACAAGCATGAATTTTTTTATAGGAATGTTTGTTATACGAAAATGTTAGTTATTTCTTGATATAACTTTTGAACTGAATATTAAAATTTAATGCTAATTTTTAACTCATCAAAATTTTATAATTACATTTCCATAAATTTATTCTTTGAAATATTTTAAAGAAATGCAGTCGATAACAACTGTATATGAAAATAACTTCAAAGTATGAGAGAAATTATATTGTGCTGTATTCTAAGGGAAAACACTTCGAAAATTACACATTTGTTTTCGAAATTCAATTTTGAAAATTCTATTGATTAAATTATTTTTGTATATTCAATGAACTCTGATTACATCAGATTTGTTTAACATCGTCACAGTGTATGTGAAAACAAAGCACTTCATTTATACACCTTATTATTTACAAGAAAAATACGGTTTTTTGCGAGAATTGAATTGGTGTACCTTTTGGGGAAAAATATTAAAGTGAGAAGTACACACGATATTTTTCAAATGAGTTTTTCATGCGTTAAAATTAAATCATTTTTAACACTTTCCAACACAGTTGAAAAGAGCATAATCACATAATAAGATCACTAATTATAATTAAAATATAGATAAAATGCTTAAGTGATAGAAAGAGAAACACAAAAGGCTTATAAAAACCTTTTAATGATCAAATTAAAAGGATTGTCAGATCATTAAAAGGTTTTTAAAAGCCTTTTGTGTTTCTCTTTCTATCACTTAAGCCTTTTATCTATATTTTAGTTGAAAAGTGTTTATGAATTCAGTTTGTCTGTCTGTCTGTCCGTGCTCTAACTCACGTAAATAGACTCGGATTGCCATTCAATTGATATATGTTATTGTAGTTTACTATGGCATGTTCGGTATTCAAAATGAAGTGTATACCATTTATAGTTCTTTTACAGGGCCATACAAAATAATTCATTTCCCTTACGGTCTATGGGGGGAAATCATTTGCGGTGTATTTTAATGATGTTAAACATATTGAAATCGATGTATATCACTGAATTGCACTACAAGAGACTTACTATAGAATATGGTGGCATAGCATTCATCGTTCATTTAGACGGACACACAAAAGAATTAGGTTACAGTACCGTCTATTAACAATAATTGTTGGAAGTGTGTTTTGAGTTGTGGTACACATATTTAAATTAAACTATTTTTTTCCTATTACTAAATGATTGCATAAATTCTGCAGCTCGTGTACAAGGCAGCCAAAAAATCTCGAGTACATTTCTGTTTATTGACGGAAATTTTTGAAGGGGAATTTTCAACTGTGCTATGCTTTTCCGGTACTTCTCTATTATCCCGTCGATCACTTTTCATAACAAAAAACTATCGCCAAACTGTAAGATTATACGCCAAAAAGGCAGTCCCATTTACTTGATGTCAGAAGCATTATACGTGTTTGTTATGTCATCAAGTGGTTTTTAATTCAACATTTGCGTGTATTTTTCATTATGTTTTACTGATTTATTATTTATTTCATTATTTAAAATAACAATTGTTGCGTTGTCAAATCAAAGTCCTTAAATTCTTATATTTTATTTATTTATTTATTTTGATATTCCAATGGCAACGTTCTCCCGTTTATTTGGCGTTACAGTTTGGCGATAGTTTTTTGTTATGAAAAGTGGTCGATGGGATAATAGAGAAGGACCGCTTTTCCTAACTGAACTACATATTAGCATATGTAGTATACATATAAATCTATAGATCATGTATAGTGCTGCACAAACTAATTTGGACATTTCTTCGACTATTGATAGTAATTCCTGAAACTGGGTTTTCAAATGCGTTATGCGTTTTCCAAATTGTTAACTTAGCCCTGGGCGGGGCTAGTTGAACTTAAGCCGAAAACAGGCCTCCCCAACTTTGACCTTGACCGTAGACATCATATAGAGTTGTGCAAGGTGCGTCACGAACAGGTTTTTGCTTCTACTGTAGGACATATATCGGTACCTTTATCAATGTTTTTTCTACTTCTGTATCCTACAGCTTTTTCACCGTGTTAAGGTAAAAGTCACGTGATGTCAACTGCTCTATTTCACCTTATTAAACGGTGAAGTTTCGTTAAAGTATTCTGTAAGTGTTGTAAAGTGTTTCATAATCTAAGCGCGACACATGATTTTTCGTTCATTTAATTCAATAAAATCAGGTGATCCAACACGGGCTTCTAAGGTTACAAAACATTCTGACCGGTGTAAAGAACATAAGTAAAATCAATTTTAATTAAAAACTGTAATAGATTTTTTTGTATTTGATAAATTTTTTCGATTGTCCACTAACAAGATCAAAAAGCATTTTATATTAAAAATAGCAATTATGCACTCAAAAGAATTTTTTTTAAATTTATTAAAAGCAATACTTTTGTAGCAGCCACATGCCAGAGGTTAATAGCCTAAAAAATCGCCAAACATTTCCCTAGCTAGCTATTTCGATTCTAATTATTTCAGTGTTTAAAAAAAAATCATGCTTAAATATTATTTTAAAATCATTAAAATCAGTAAATCAGTTTTCAAACAAATTGCATTTGAAAGCACATATTTCCCTTACTCGACGGTGTAAAGAATAAAATTATGCAATGTTTACAAGCTGATAAATTTCCGATAAAAGCAAAATTTATTGTTGCGGTCGTTGCCGCCGTCGATATGATGTCAGCGTTAATCACAGACACGTTTTTTGCTTTATAATAATTGTAACTTTTATTTGATGTTAGTTTCGAGCTTATTTTCTATTGGAAATGAGGTATGCCCACTTTAACTGATTTTATGGTAATTAAAACTTTGTTATTCGCGATAAAAAAAAAAGAATAAAAACGAAAAATGACTAGCATATCAAAATGTTTTGCCGGAACATATAAAATAAATTTACAAGAAAAATTATAATAAGGGTATATTATAAAAGGATAGTCGCAATAAATATAATAATGCCACGAAGGGGAGGGGGATTGCATCCGCTGTCTACTTATAACTTAAAAATTGTCATGTATGTCAAAAAGCAAATCAAAATACATGACAGAGTGATGTGGTATTATACGTAGGGCTCGCACTGTTTCTGCTTTTTATTTCCACTTTTTATTTCGAGTAGAAATCTTCTTCTTATACAATGACAGAAATTCTGCGATTAAATAAGTTGAAGATTACTATTCGAAATTTGTAGACTAAAATGTGGAAACCATGAGACCCTGCACATAATTCCCATCCCTAGTAAGAAGGAAAAAAAATATGCTAGAAAAAGCATACGAGTCATAATATAAAAGTATAGACAAAACAGATAGAATAATTCACTAAAATTTAATTAAATAATGGTTTTTAAGTCAATAATGTTTAAAATGTCTTCCAAAATTGAACACAAAACTACCAATCTTAATGCATTTAACTGGAACAATTAAAATTAACAGCCGCTGACTACTTACAATTATAAATTTAAAGAAAAGTTAAAAACTACTCGGATGTACTTATCCCCAAACTTTCTTCTATCTCATACATGCCAAAACTTCAAAAAGCGTATATATTTTTAAAAATTATGCGTTTTAGATTCCAAAAACGCAGCATATCAGCGCCACCTGTTATATGATTTACACGAAAACCGAATCAGCACCAACTTATGTCAATGTGTAACTGAATATAAAGTTTGATTAAATTCCGTACAATTGATCTTGAGATATGACTATCGCTAAAATCGTATAAATCTTGAAAATGTAGCATAGCAGCACCACCTGTTGGAAGATTTACACCAACACCTAATCAACAGCAACTTATGTCAACGTCTAGCTGAATCTGAAGTTTGATGAAATTCTGTGCATTAGTTTTTGAGATATAGCTATCGTGTAAATTATGAAAAATGCAGCATAGCAGCACCACATGTTGGGATATTTACACCAAAACCTAATCAACAGCAACTTATGTCAACGTCTAGCTGAGTCTAAAGTTTAATGAAATTCTGTACATTAGTTCTTGAAATATAGTTATCGTGTAAATCATGAAAAATGCAGCAATAGTAGCAGCATCTGTTGGGCTATTTACACTAAAATGTAATCAGCGGCTATTTATGTCATGGTCTAACAGAAACTGAAGTTTGATGACATTCCATGCATTAGTTCTTGAGATAGAGCGCACACAATTGTTTTGTCACATAAGACAGATTCACAGGCAGACATTTTCTAAAAACAGTCAAATCGTGTTCAGGATCTTCTGAAACGTGCAAATCCGTTGAAAACCGGAAGTCGATTTAATCAACCGGAAGTCGATTAATTTTTCGTCAGAAATTCAATACTTTCTTCTTGTAAAGATAGAATAAAATAAAATAATATGGCACGCGTGCCATACGTGGCATGTGACGAATAATTTTCCGCACGCTATAGATTAATGTTCTAAATCCTAATATAATGAAATTACACAAAGTTGAGTTTGCCTAGTTGAGTTTGTATAAATTGAATTGGTTCAGATAGTGGTCATATACATTGAAGAAGCAGAATTATGCAAATGAATAAATCCCAATCTAGTTCAATTTTTTTTCATTCATTTTCCCAATTTAAACAATAGACTAACGAAAAGAAAGGAAAATTAGGCATTATAAGCAAAAATTACGAAGGTAAAATTATTACATATCCTTTACAGGGACACTCAAAAGAATTCCGTTACAATGCGGTATATGGGGAAAAATCGTTTACTGCGTATTTTAATGGTGTTACACTATTTTAAACATATTCAAATGGATACTTATCACTGAGGTGCAGTACAAAACGCTTACTGTATACTAAGTTGTACATAGCATGTATCGTTCATTTACAGGGACACTCAAATATAATTTGGGTCCAATAATTTGGTTACAGTACTATCTATGAACAATAATTGCCGGTAGCTCGTTTTCAGTTGTAGTACGCGTTTTAAATGCAACTAATTTTGTGCATATTAATTGGTGTATATAAATTCTGTAGATCATATACAGTGCTCCTCAAAATATACCCCGTACATTTCTCTTTATTCACGGTTTATTCCGTTTATTCATAATCTATGCTTGACGTATGATTTTTCGTTCTTTCTTTCTTTATTAAAAGCATAGTAGTATTTAAAAAGATAAAAAGGAATATTTTGGCATTTCTTTTTATCCATTTTAATTTATAAATACTTTATTTTATCAGTTGATGTAAATATTGTGCTAGGATCTAAGTTATGCAAGGGTTTTTCTTAATTACAAATCTAACTTTTCATTCTGAATTCCAATTTAAACAAGTTAATTTTTTAAAAGTAATTTTAGGTGATTAATATATTTTTCACATGAGAAAGTTCAGAATCAATTTTACTATATTTTACTGCATTTTCTGTGCACATTTAGTATTACAACTTCATGAGAGAAAAAGTTTCCAAATATCAGAATTTAAATTATGCATGATTCTAAAAGAAAACGTTCGAAAAATTGCAGTTTTATTTCGAAAATTCAATTTTCAACTTTCAAAATTCTAACCATTAGTTTATTTTTATACATTCAATCTTTTCTGATTACATCGCATTTGCTTAGGCGCCATTACGAAAAATAAGAAAACTGTAAGCGTATTTCATCTTGCTGGCTGATTATTTGCCAAGAAAATAAAACATTTTGGAACTGAATTTGTATATTTTACGAAAAAAGCACAAGAGGAAAAATATGTTCAATAGTTCCTTTACTTAACATACTCTTCATTCAATCTTACTATTATTTTTCTTTTGTGTAGTAAATTTTTAATCTTTTTTTTTACTGGAGAATTTTCAAAATGAAACTCCAGGTTTAAAAAAAAGTCTAATAATAATAATAATGATAATAATAATAATGATAATAACAATAATAAAATAGATGTTAACTTTATAAAATTGAAATATTGCTATCGTATATAGTTATCCTTCTGCTTATGAAACAGTCGAGTGATTGATTGAGTAAAATATACTTATTTATAAATAGCTAAAGATTGGTTTCTTATAGCGATGTGTGCACTTTTCTGTCAAGTATAATCGGCTAATATTGCTTTACAATATACGTTTTATTTGTATACTAGCAGTAAACCCGTTCTTCGCACGGTAAAAATGAAGAAAAAAAAAATCAGTGACCCTAAACATAAAAACATGCATCGCTTCCACGGATGAATATGACACATGTAACAGTATATCGGCAATTTCCTCCATGAAAATGAATCATACCACAATAGTTGTTTGAAAGAGATACACTTTTTACTTTCATTTTCAGCCTGAACTAAGATCCAAGTCTCACGTCACAAATATAAATAGTTTTAATTTTCATGGATAAACCAAGCGTTGAAATTATTGGAGGGACGAAATGGCAAAAATATAATACTAAACCTGAGTCATTTTTGAAAGACATGAAAGACATTTCATACATGATATTGAACCATTTTATTTACGAATGCGCAAAAACAAGTCACTTAGTCTTGGAATCCTTACCATAATGTAAAAATTAAAAGGATGTTTTTTTTCGACCATCTTCACTTTAGCTTTTGGCAAAACCATTTCGCTGCATTTTATAAAAATGCAAAGCTGTAATAGAAATTACGTGTATTAAACATTAAGCAATTCAACAGGTTAAAATATTTAATACGTATTCTCTAAATGCATTAATATGTATATTAATAAACTAAAGCAATGATTATTAACCTATTTCAAATATAACTTTTAAGCATATTCTTAAATAAAGAAAGCTTAGAGGTTTATTATCTGCCAAAACAATGTAAACAATTTAAATTATCGAACAAAAAAATCCTACCAAGTTTTATAGGAAGTAGTTTATCCACAACTAAATTAACCTATATACAGGGCGATTCAAAACTGGAAGAATAAACTTCTAGAAGGGATGGGGTACACCTAGACGACTCGGAATCTCATAGCAATGCAGGGTCTGAAATGCAATAACGAAATAGGGGTATTGCTGTGGCTGAATCATCATGATCGAAAATTGTTATTTAAAGACTATAAGCTTAAAATATTTCATTACTTTTTTAATAACGAAGTTTCTTTGCGTGCCTGGTTCTTACCATCTACAGTTTTGCACGTTTGAGGGCGCTGGTTATCTGCGTGAGGGCGCTTCTCGCCAGAGCTGTGGCTGGAACAACTCAAAAGTGCAAATCTGTAGATGGTAAGAAACAGATACGTAGGCAGAAAACTTCGGGTACTTGACTGATACACAAAATGAAAATAAATAAATAAATAAATAAAATAAAATAAAAATAAAATAAAATTTAGACACAAAGAAGCAGAACCCCTTAAGGGATTCTTATTTGTACTATCTCGTTTGCTCAAAATCTTTATCTCCTCTTATATTAACCTTTCATATCCTTTCTCCATAATTGACACCTATCTTTATTTTGTAGAGTAATTCCGGGTGAGATGCCGAATATTTTTTTAAAATTTGTGTATAAAATCCCATGGTGCACATAAACTAAACAAAATCATGCGGTACTATTTAATGTTAAATGTACAACATGTGTACTGCGACAAAAAATATATAAAAATGTAATTAATATTTAAAAAATTAAATAAAATTTTGAAACATTACAATGCGGCACGTCACTCGTACATTCAGGGTGACAGGCCGCACTTGGACGGGAGTTATTCCGCGCTTGTCATAAGAACAGAATGAAATTATAAATAAAAAATATTCAAACAAATATTCATGTCTGGACGATAAGAAACTATGTAAGAACAAAAAAGAATTCTCATTTAGTTAAATGAGAACAATGAAACGCATAAGTAGGCTCAAATCAATATTAGTCTGCCTACTTTGTTCACTACTAAAATTATCTACCTATTTCTTAAAGACTGGATTTTAATTGTTATTTCAGCAACAACGTAACATCAGTGTAATAGAGAGGGAACAGAAAAAGTAAAGTGTTCACATTGTTTTATTTGTTAACAGATCTGTTTTCAGACAAAAAGTGTCGAAAGTAGTACAGTCTTCATGTAACCACATTTGATACACGATGCAAAGAAGGGAATCACACCTCCTCTTAGTTTTGGAGCAGTTTTCTACACATTCCTTGCAAAGAACGTCTGCGTCACATGTGTGATCCAACTTTACATTATTATCATTTTCACTTGCATCTTTCTTCGCCTTCTTACTTTTTATTTTCCCCTTTTCCTCCTTAGGTGTAGTAAACTTCATACTGTTTGAACATTCATCAATGTGTGATGAACTGAATTTTATTAATCGTGGCATCCCGTACAAAAGAAACTGCGGCATGTATACCGGATCGCAGTGCGGCAATGTATCCCATTTTGTACGGTACAGACGTAGCGCATCACAGTTGCCCGCCCTCGCAAAGGAAAGTGACGTAACAATACACAGTACTCTATACAGAAGCTAAACTTAGTTTTGACTTCGAAATCATGCAGGCATTTAGTAATTAGCGTATGAAAAGTATTTAAGCATAATGTGTTTAAAAGTTTGGGTAGTGAAATCATGCGCGTACCTCAAAATAAAGATTGTACAGCTATAAGTAACATCGAAATGGAATTCACACTATACACTGGCTAAAGTAATCTCATTGCGCACCTATACTGTCCGTCTGACTGTCATCTATCGATAATTACGATACGATAAATACAAGGGTTGCGGCATCTATCCTGGATGCGGCGTCCTTCTCGTCCCGGATCTACTCTATGTGATATTTCAATTTAAAATCCTTTTTAAGAACTTGACGAAACAGTTTTAAAGATAATATCGACTATCCTAGATTTATTTTCTTGCAAATCCTTAACATGTATTGTGTACATGTATACTATAGTTTCTATGGTTCAGAAATGTTTGCAAGTTCCTTAGAGAGATATCGTTTGTTCTTTTATTGCAGCAATAATGTGAATGAATTTCAGGGAACTTTTCAAGGAAATATTATATTAACACAAATCTAACTTCATTTTTTTGTGAGCTGCAGTCACAAATACACTACTTTTACTCACCATGAAATTATCTGGATTTAATATTGGATGGCATAAAGTCATTTGAGCTATGTCTAGAAGAGCACGCAGAATTTGCCGGCAAACGTTTATAATCACACCGCTAAAATTTTTAATATATTCATAAGCGAGTATTCTCTTTCTAAGTTCAAAATCATATACAGTAAAACCTCCATAACGGACACTCCCGAATAGCGGACACCTCTATTTAACGGACACTTTTCAAATCCCCACTCCCAAAATCTAAATTTTTGTATGTTTAACCTCTGAATAGCGGACATTCCGAATAGCGGACAGTAGTTTTGGCGATCAAGGATGAAAAATGATTGTTTAACGAGAAAGAAAACGGGAAAAAAGTAAAAAGGCTCGAAATTTATCAGGGCAATGTGCCACAAATTTTGTGACCACAGATAAATTTAGAGAGTTGTCTCAGGAAAATCCACAGTGGCCTGGGGAATCCCCCAATATCGTATGTATTTTGTATCGATTACTGTTTGATTCTACAGATTTAATTGGCATACATTATTCAAAGCTACAAAATATATTAAAACCATTTTTATCGTTTTCTGAATAGATTGAGTTCTGCGTATTCTGAATTTAGTGTCTTGTTTGTGATTAATGTTTCGGGAATGATCTCAAAACGAAAGCGATTAACTTTAAAAGAAAAATTTGAAATTGTAAGTGTAAGTTAATATGAAAAACAGAAATTGAGTTTACGAATACTTGTCGAATGTTTTAAAATAGGTAAAACACAAATGGGAGAGATTTTACAAATTAAGAGGAAATAAGGAATTTGTGGATTACTAACTCTAACAAGAACACCGAAAATGTGAAATTGAGGTATACTGATTCCATTGAAATTGATTCTATAATTCTGAATTGGTTTACTTCACTTGGTTCAAAAATATTCCTATCAGTGGGCCTTTGATTCAGGAAAAGGCTTAATAAGTCACCAAAGAACTTGGATTACATGATTTTAAGGCTTTAGGTAGATGGCTGGAAAAATTCCTGTCTCGGCGAAACATCTTTTTCAAAACAATATGTGCAAAAGCAAAACCTGTAGCTCTGAATAAAGTGAAGGATTGGCATGAATGAGTGCAATCAATTTGTGAAGGTTATGAGGAGAGAAACATTTTTAATTCCGAGGAAAGCGGACTCTTTTTACGAATTTTTTCGAATAAGACTTTGTTCTTTAAAAAGGATGGCTGTATCGGCGAAAAAATGACAAAAGAGTGAATCACTATTTTATTATGTTACAATGAATTAGGGGAATTTAAAACCCCTCTTATAATTCAAAAATCTCTGAAACCCATGTGTTTCTCAAAGAACATCCAATTTAATAAATTTGGTGTGATGTGGTTAGCGAATAAAAAAGCGTGGATAGCCAGTTTTTTAGTGATTAAATGGTTAACTTCCTTTGATAATAGGGTGAAAAAACAAAGAAAAGTTCTCTTGTTTTTGGAGAGTGCAACTTCTCATCCAAAACTCTTCAATTTGGACAATGTTAAAACTGTGTCCCCCCCCCCCCCCAAACACAAATTCCGTATGCCAGCCCCTTGATCAAGGCGTTATACACAATTGCAAAGCCTGGTACAGAAAGCTTTTATTAAGCCACATTCTTTCGAAATTAGATTCTATGAATACAGTTGAAAACAGCCTAAAATTAGTTAATGTTACCTATGCTCTCGAATTCGGATTTCTTCAGCTGTAAAAAAAACATATAACCGGAATGCGTACGACATTGTTTCGGAAAAGCAGGCTTTATATTACAAGAAAATAAAACACTTATTTCCGACAGAAATTCAGAACTATCGCAATAAGTGAATTAATGAAATGTATCAGGAGTGAAGAAATGCCGAAATGTCCATCAACATTGATGATGACCTACTGAAGAAGTATCAGTTGACGTATAGGCGATTATATTCCTTCAGAATCTTCGACAAAAGCTGACTCTATTAGTGTTATGAATCAGATACTGAAACCAGGGGATGTTTCCTGCAATATCAAGAATTTTCAAGAAGCGGCAAAATACAATGAGCAGTTGCACATTTTTTTTTTTTTTTTTTTTTTTTTTTTTTTTTGCAAAAAAAGATGATTTAGAACAGCCTTACCCAACCTTTTTTTTCTCACAGGCCGCAAACATATGTTTGCAAAGTTAGGCGGGCCGCAACATTTACTTAAAAAGAGCAATTAAAATAATAAAACAACAAACGTGTGTAACAAAGCAATATCACGAAGTTAATATTATCAGTAGGGTTGAACATTTGTCGCGGAAGAAATGTTACCAAAAAACACCACTTTTTCCAAACAATAAACTTCGTGGTATCAATTTCAAATGTTGTAGAAATAGGCCGCGAAGTACGTTGTTTGGAAGAGTACAAAAATGCTTGGTGCCAACTTTCTCCATGACAAACATTCAATCCTAAAAAACAATTTTAGCTATATAATAAAACATTATAATAAAACAAGGCAAGATTTCCAAGTTCTAAAGAAAAATATCAGGAGATTTTCTCTAATAAATCACTCTTTTGCTCAATGCAATGACTTTAGTTTTTTATAATTGTAGAAATATATTGCGTAAATTTAATTAATTTGGAATAATTTTTCATCAGTGTTGAAAATTTGGAAATGTGTATGTTACGGTCAGTATGATAAATTCTGTTAGTATTAATAATAACCAGTAATTATGACCGGTAATTATTAATAATAACCGGTTATTTTTAATACTAACCGGATTTAACATAGTGAATGTAAAGTATATAGTATCTCAATTAATTTTATAAATACGGATGAATGATGGTCTGTCTGGGCCCGCACATAAAAAGTCGCCGGGCCACATGCGGCCCGCGGGCCGCAGGTTGAGTATGGCCGATTTAGAAGGATTAAAACTACTGATAGCATTAAAACGTCACACAGAAAAACTAACTACATGTAATCACAAGCAAAACCAAACTTTTGTAACAGATTTTTTCCTTAAGAATGTAACATAGAGTGGAAAAATGTATGTACAATTTCATTTCAATTTTATTGCTTAAAAAAGTAATTTTAATTTCTGATTAATCATATAATTGAAGTTCTCGGACATATAAAAGCCAATTAATGAAACGTTAAGCATTTCCTAGCGATTTTGTGAATCTCTGAAGTTTTCCCAATAGCGGACACCTCCGAATAGCGGACAATTTCTGCGCATCCGAAGTGTCCGTTATTTAGAGGTTTTACTGTATATATATATATTAAATACTATAATGGCATTAATTACTCTAATCATTGAAAAATAAAACAGATAAAGGAAAAAATACTGAAAAACAAAACGTTCTACGTTGTATTTACGATACAATATAAATGTAAGCAAAAAATACGTTAAATTTAATTTTTATAACTTTTTAAACATATAACCGATTAGCTTCTTTACTTGTAAAATTTTTCTAAGTTCACATTAGAATCGTTTGCAATAAAAGACTCATTTTGTCAAAAATTGTCATTGAAAATAATTTGTGAAAAAATATATGTATATGAAAAAAACAAAAACATTCTTACACATATTAAAATCAGTTTAATACCTTAAAAAAAAGACGGCTAAAAGACATGTTATCATTTGATTTTTATTATTTTAAATGCTGATTACACACTCCTAGTAACTTTAAGAAAAAATACAAAAAATAAATGTTAATGGAAAAAATCTTAAATATCAAAGCTTTGTAGAATAAATCTTTTAAATGTTTATGCAGTAGAAAACGCACTCTATTTAAAACAATTACTTGAGGGAGGAAGGATACTTCAAAGACATACGTTACACTGGTCAAACATTTTGCGTAGCAAATACATTTCTTTTGCGACTGAGATGGCCATACCCCCACCACATCATCTACGTCGGTATCCTATGTTTTGTTTTAAATATGTGGTTTTCTTTTTTCGTTAAATGCACTAGATGTTGAATTAAAAGAGTTGCTGTCTAGTGACACTTTTCCTGAGCTGTCGCGTCTTGAAAATTGGTTCAAAACCACAAATATGACAAATTTTTCTGAAAAGTCACATATTTTTATGGACAAATGGAAAACGCTATTCAAAGTTTCCAGTAGAATCACCTGCATTTTTCTCGCATTTAAAAATAAACACGACTTTATGAATGTGTCATAAAGAGCCAAGTTCGGATTTGAGAGGAAAAGGGAACTCCTGCAGAATAGTTTTCGTTTACGTAAGTTCTAACGTTTTTGTGAAAAAAAAAAGGGAGAGAGATTTAATAGAAATCTCTAATTTTAAGGTAAATAACGCAGAGAAGAGAAGAGGTATTCAAGGTTACAGTTGAATTTTGTTTTTTATACTGATTGCACACTCAGAATAACTTTTAGAAAATGCATTTCTTTTGAGATTGAAATAGGCATTGTGGTTTTCTTTTTTTGTTAAATGCACAAGATCTTGAGTTAAAAGCTTTTCTGTCTAGTGATCACTTTTCTTGAGCAGTCGCGTCTTGAAAATTGGTTCAAAACGCCAAATATGACAGAAATTTTTGAAAGATCACATATTTTATGGATAAATGGATAACGCTAATCAAAGTTTCTAATAGAATCACCTGCATTTTTCTCGCATTTCAAAATAAACACGACTTTATGAATGTGTCATAAAGTGCCCAGTTTGAATTTGCCTTCAAGGAAAACTCCTGCAGAATAAATTTCTCTTACGTAAGTTTTAACATTTTTGTGTATCAAAGAAATGAAACAAATAATAAAAATAATAATAATAAAAAAAAGACATGAAAAAACTTTCTATACACTCAAAAAAAAAACGAGAGAGATCCAATAGAATTCTCTGATTTAAGGTAAATAACGTAGAGAAGAGGTTCTCAAGGTAACAGTTGGATTTTGTTTTTTATACTGATTGCACACTCAGAACAACTTTTAAAAAATGCATCCTTGATGAAAAAAAAATAAAATATTGAATATCAAAGTTTGGTAGAATAAATCTTTTAAAATGTTAATTCAGCGAAAAACCCATTCTATTTTTAAAGGAACTTGAGGGAGGAGAGATACTTCAAAGACATACGACTAATTGATCAATCTTTTTGCGCGGCAAATGTATTTCTTTTGCGATTGAGATGGCCACACCCTTACCACCTCAACTAAGTGGACATCCCATGCTTTGTTTTAAATATGGCATCAAAGGAAACCGCTTCTTTTTTTTTGAGGGGGAGGGAAAAAAAAAAGGAAGACGAATCAGCGAAAATACTCCTGTTAAGGAAAAAGTGACAATGGTTTTTAATCGATATAAAATAAGGCAGGGAGAAAAAAGACACTTGAAGCGGATATTTTGGAATTCGAAAAATTGTACGAGATGCTAATTGAAATGTCAGTTAATAAATTTATAGCTTCCAATATAATACGGTAAATTATGGCTTTTGATTCGAGTTTTTTTTTCTTACCGGTTAAAAGTGCCTTGTGAAATATTTGTGAATAATCAATTTTGCATTTCAATTTTTTTCACGTTCTAAATATTGCTCTTAAGATTTTATGTTTCCAATTATTTTCTTTTGCTTTATTTTTATGTTGTTTGCAAATACAAAAAGACATTAATAAGCCATTCTTTGGAAATTTGCTTAGGATAAAAGTTCTGAGCTAGGAGAAGTGAATGTTTAACAGCGCATAGATATTAAATGCCTTTACACAGCAAATATATAACAAAAATAAGAGAACGTTTATACGTTTTCTTGTTACGAAAACTCAAATTGGGCGTTTTTTAAATTAAAAAAAAAATGATCAATGTTTATTTGTTTATGCTTTTAGAACTAATTTTAATCATTTCTGTACTATAATTTGTAATTAAACTTTAACTTGGGTTTAATACCTATTGAAGATTTATAATGCATGCAGAAAATGTGTATTTTTCGAATGACCATAATGTTTAAAATACACGGAAGTTTTTTAAATATTCAAGGCAAAAGCGCTATTTCAAAACTTTCGTGATGGTGAGAAGGGTGGAAGGTGGGACAAATTTTTCTTTCAATGGTACATTTAAAAAAAAAATTGTGTAGAGCTGAGAAGCAATTTATACAATTTATTGTCAAATATATTTTTAAAATGAGTCAAATAGTTAAATCATTAATGTTAGTGTGTAAGTCATTGAAAATGTTGCAATAGGAATGCTTTAGAAAATATTTTTGGTAATTATTATTTTTTGTGCTTAAACTGCTTATTTAATGCTGAATATTTGTGTTTTAATAAACTCTGTCAAATTATTTTAGCTTTTGTGCAACTTCTGAAAAAAGTTTTGTTACTAATTATACACTCTGAAAATTTTTGAAGGTGTGGGGAAACGGTTCCCTAATACCACCCCTAATTCAAGGCCGGTTCATAAAAAATTATAAAATGAGCCTTATTAATATATTGAAATTAGAAAAATATAGCTGAACTACAATAAGAGAATTTTGAGAAGGAGATATGAATACTGTAATCACCATCTTCATAACATAAGTAAATCCAAAGTGAAGGTATTCACGTACAAGATAGGTATTAAAGTAACAATCTCTAAACTGTGTTATATAGAATGAGTAAAGAAAATATGAATATTAATAAAGAAATCCTTTGGGAAAAAGTTTGTTAAAAACTCATCGGAATTAATATATATATATATAAATATATATATTCAAATTATAATTAATTAATCATTACAAATAAGCTAAGTATTTAAATATTTTAATTATATAAATTCATTCTTTGGATAATACCAAGATATACACAGGAAATAAATTAGGCTTATCATTGAATTTTTTTTTTGTTTGTTTTAATCTTACAAATTGCTATGAAAATTATAGTTATCTGAAAATGAAGACTATATAGATAGATATATCAGCCTTTTTCTTACATACTTCTATACAATTTTTTTTTTTGGTGTATCTCAGGTTCTATTGTAAATTTTTTGTTGCGCTTTTTTAGTCGGTTGAGAATTAAAAAAAACAGCAAAAATATGTTTTACGATTTTAAAAAATTTAAAAATATATAAATCCATCTATTATTCATCTGTAATTCATGCATCCAAAATCCATCTCCTGAATCCATTTCCAAAGGACACTTTAGGGGTGAAGTAGTTATAAAATAATAAAAAAAAATCATTAAAACTGCATTTTTTATTACTAATGAAACAGACTGAACTTTTTGCTTTCTACACCCAGAAAAAGAAATTGATTAAAACAACAAAACATGTTTTGTTGAGTACATTTTGGTTGTTTCAAGCAAAATTTTTAGTTGAAGTAAAAAGTTGGTTTTGTTACATTGACAAAAAAATATTGTTATCACTCTTACAAATTTTTAACAAAATTTCATCAATTTCACTTGAGTTAACAAAATCTGTTTTTTTAATTTTACCATAATTTTGTAATTTAAATTTGTAATTTATACAAAATTTAAATTGTTGTGTAGTAGCCATAACTCTCTCACTTAACTTTGTTTATTTGACTTATATAGCTATATAATTAACTGATTAACATAATTTTTTGATAATTAAAACTTTTTTATTTGGCACGGACCAAGGTAGTTCTAAAAATCCCCCTATTCCATTCATTACTTTCTTCTATCTTTACAAGAAAAAAATATTGGAGTCATGAAATTTTTCAACTTCTGGTTTTCGACGGATATTAGAAGGTCCTGAACACAATTTGACTGTTTTTAGAAAATTACTGTCTGTCTGTATGTGACAAAAATTTTGTGGGCGCTTTATTTCAAAAAATAATGCACGGAATTTAATAAAACTTTATATTCAGTTACTTCCTGATATAAATTGGTGCTGATTAGTTTTTGGCGTAAATAGCGCAACAGGTGGCGCTGCTATGTTGCAATTTTCGCGATTTCTGCAATAGATTCGCGATTTCTCAAGAACAAATGCACTGATTTACATAAAACTATAGATTGAGTTAGATCTTGACATAAATAGAAGCTGATTACGTTTTGGTGTAAAAAGCCCAAAAGGTGGCGCTGCTATGCTACTTTTTTCATGATTTTCACTACAT
Organism: Maratus michaelseni; assembly: GCA_963931845.1. Taxonomy (NCBI): domain Eukaryota; kingdom Metazoa; phylum Arthropoda; class Arachnida; order Araneae; family Salticidae; genus Maratus; species Maratus michaelseni. The sequence continues at coordinate 329,473,248 of OZ007590.1, forward strand.
AAAAATCTCAAGAACTAATGCACGGATTAATTTTTAATTCATTTTCAGCAGTGATTTATGCCTGTAATTCTTAAATAATAACCAGTGAATTTTTATCCTGCTTTTTTTCAAGCGTAAACCGACAGAGTGAAAAATGTCCCAAGCCGGGAATCGTACCCGGGTCCTCAGAATAGCGCTCTGAGGCCCCAGCATACGGCAACACAGTTAATTTTTAATTAATTTTCTGCAGTGAATTACGCCTGTAATCCTTGAATAATAATCAGTGAATTTTTATCTTGCTTTTTACAGGCGTAATTCACTGCTGAATATGAATTAAAATTTAACTGTATGTTGCCATATGCTGGGCTTTGTATTTTCGTCTCATGTTTCCCGCAAAAATTTGCATGCTCTTGCAGGGCCTGTTTACCGAAAAGACACGGGAAGCCCGTGCTTACACAAAGAAATACAAGGGTACCCCCAAATTTATTTTTCAAAATAACTTTTTACAAAAAAAAAAAAAAAAAAAAAAAAATCCATCAGGGTAAAAAATGCACTTTTTCCTTGCGAAATTTTTATCTAAGAAGATCGCTCTTTCTAAATTGCTGTTTACTCAAAATTTTGATGGTAAAATTTCAAATTGTTGCAGCATATCAAAAATGGATTTAGTAAATAACAAAGCAATTGGTAGAGGGGGAGGACCCCAGAATAACGTCTGGCTCCCCCTACTTTTATGTCTTAAGAGGGCCCTGTGCTCATGATGACATTTCCATTTTGTGCTGCGGTTGCAGCCGGTCTGACATATATAAGAGTGAGCAATTTCGTGTTTGGATATCGTTCCTTGTAGCTCAGTGATAGAGCCTCAGCGCGCTGTTCAGAGGACCCGGGATCGAGTCCCGTCTTGGGACAATGTTCAATCTGTCGGTTCCGCTTGAAAAAAAGCAGTATAAAAATTCATTTGTCATTATTCGAGGATTACAGGCGTAATTCACTGCTGAAAATGAATTAAAAATTAGTTAAGTTTAGATTGTTTCTAATATAAAAAATAGTTTTAAAGTAAATATTATAATTGTTTCTGTAACAAAAACCTTTTGTTGTTAAAACAAAGAAAATTCTTAAAACTACACAAAACAATTGTTCTTTAAACAAAAGTTTTTGTTGACGAAACTGAAAAGAACTCTTAAACTAACAGATAATTATATTTATTTTGAGAAAACTTTCAACAAAATAATTTTGTTAATTCAAGTAAAATTGGACCATTTTACTTGCATTAACAAAACATTTTTTTATTGATTATACAAAATTTTTTGTTGGAACTGCAAAAAAAAAAAAATCACCAATATTTTTCTTGTTGATTCAAACAAAATTTCCATTGACCCATATTTAAACGGAAAGTTTTGTTGGGTCAACCAAATTTTTGTTGATTCAACAAAACTTTTCTCTGGGTGTGCTTAATTTTGATTTTTATCATTTTACGTTTTAGGTTTACGAGGCTTTTAGTTTCCATTATATCTTGTTATGTGTATATTATTTATGAAAGTAAAGGGTAAATTTCTAAAAATGGATCTGCTGTTATCATTTTTTTTATTATTATTGTTAAATTTTGTTTTTTAGTCATTAAAAAAATCCTGTAATTTTGTTACATAAGTTCTAATTCTTATAGCTGTTGAAATGGTGTCAAATATTACATTTGAATCTGTCGAAGAAATTCTGAAAAAAATTGACGGAAATAAATTTAATGAAGATCAGGAAGAGTGAGTACGTTTTTGAAATGAATACAACAAAGATTTTTGCAAAATTATAGCTATACATTTACCAAGTCAACTCGTGAGAGGGATGCTGAAATGTTTAAATCAAGGTACAGGAATCACAATTCGCACAGATTGAGAATGTTTATTTTCGAATCATATTAGTTCAGTCATTTTAGGAAAAATAGCGGAAAGAATTAGAACAAAGCTGGATTTTTGCACAGGTGTTAGTTAGAGTATGTAGTTTAACATACTAAAAGTCCTCATGAATCCGATGTGAGCTTTCGCCGCTAAGGGGCGCAAATGATCTTCAAAAATGTTTTTTGAGAATATCTCATTAATGATAACAATTAGAAAAAACAGTTCAATTGAAAAGATGTAGCAAATTTAATTTCCTACAAAAAGTGTGTATAACATTTTTTTGTCACACCAACGCATCTCTGTCAAAAATCAAGAACAGTAAACGTACTTGGAAGAAAAACGATAAAAATACAAAAAACTTGCTGCTATATCCAAAGAAATTATATTGAAAGGTGTAACATTCTTACTTTTGAAGAAAGAAGATGAATGTATAATATGCTTATTTCCACACCACCCTTGAGGTAAAGCATTTAGCGCATTTTTTTTTAAATCTGGTTTTCCCCCTTGGCCTAATCAACACATAATGACTAGCTTGTTCAAATCTCAATCATTTGACTGCTCGAGTAGTCGTTTGCACATCTACAACTTCTTCACTCGATTTAGTTTGGTCATCAGCTGTATTTTTTCTGCAGTTGTTGTATTACTTTCACTATTTTCTGGTTGGTCTTCGATATCAACACTAAATTAAGGTGTAGCGATTCCCTCATTCCTTGCAATGGGCATGATATTGACAGTATCCTCCTCATCTTCTAATTCAACTTTACTTGCATTGTGACATGAAACCCGCAACAATTTACGCAAATATATGAACACTTGAATCCAATTTTTAGGTATCCACATGCTTTGTCACATCCTTTGGAGCAAGTACAAAAAATGGATTAAATAATATTTTTTGGTGCGGGCGGTAAGGTAGCTGGAATTGGAGACAAATTAAGTGCATTTTGCCAGCCCCTGTTCTCAGGAAGAAGTTTATTGCTCAACCAGTATTGTATTCGATGATAAACACATAAACCGTACCAACTAGCTGCGTCCACGGTAAGCGGTAACGATGAAAGCCCTTATTTTGCCAATAGCAACTTCTTTCTTAAAACATATAATGGTACTTGTTCAGGGAAATTTCTGCTTTACCACCATATAAAGCAAGAAAAATAGTTTTCTCTCTCTCGAATATTTCAATTTGGGATGCTTTGCCACTTTTAAAAGTGCTGGCAGATTGTATGTTACGGTTTTTTTCCCTTTTCAAAATTTTTAGTAACGACATGTTGCCTTTCCCAAGCATTGCTGTGTAGAGTCACAACCTGAAAAAGCGTGAAGAAACGATACATGATCTTTCAGAACTGCATCATTATTGAGACTGTGCGACGAATACAAGGTGGTTGTAATTCTTGCTCTTCAAGGCTTATTAAAAATATCTCTGCCTCTGGAGATGCTAAGGCAGTAAACAATACGAGCAAGTCAGCATCGTCGCCTACAATAGCAGCCAGCGCACCAGACTTTGCTACTTCAATAGCTGCGTTAAAAATAAGTGTATTAGCATTTCCCTCTGCCTGTTTCGCTTCGAAACTCTCTTCGAATTCGCCATGAATTTCTCCTTGAGAATAGAGATCAGGTGTGTCTTTTTTTGATGACTAGATAAAAACTTTTGACTAATTGATACATTCATTTCTTCGTTAATATCGATGTCGAGAGTTACAATTTTCGAATACCGATGAGTTCATTCGGCCTCTTTTGTATTATAAACTTCGTCAGAGTAAACATCGAAAACGGTTACACATTTACCACAGTAGTTTCTTAGGATATAGGAAATATAACTTTCTACGACACTCCTGTATGAGGAAAGTGCAGCTGACGTCACTGTGGGGAAGCGAGAAATACCTGACAGTCGTTAAGACTACTATTGTTCACAAGTATTCACCTTTAAGCTTTTAACTATTATCACTTTTTTGCAATACTTTAGAGATATCTTTTTTTCCTTCCATATAACAGCTTCATCCAATGTATCAGAACATAGAAACGTTTTTCATTGAATTCGAACAAGCGACTGTCTTCCTTAATTTTTCATTTAACGGTGTAATGTGTGTGGACGTTGATGGTTCTCCTGCAACAGATTTCTTGTACGATTTAACAGAATTATTTCTTGTATAATTTTTAGTACACGTTGGATAGACTATAATTCCACTATTGTTTTCTGCCATTTCTTCAAATGCTGTCCAATTGTTTTCACTTCTTTCCAAACTTGAGGTCACAAGTGACTTCAGTACCTTTTTTTCAATCATTCACAACGCAGTTCTCACCACATACAAGACAAAATACTTCGACAATCTTCATTTTAGCGCTCTCGATCAACAATCAAGAAAGAGTCGTTTTACACTCTAAAAACTATTTAAAACGTTCTATAATACGTGTGGAAAATAACACTATTTACTTTTTAAAAACTTCATTCAGTAAGTTAGGGTGATTTAATACCAGCGAAATGCTCATCAATTGAAATAAAACACGGCAAAGATACCAGCACGTGGTATATTTCGACATAAGCATGGGATGTCACGACAATGACTATTTCATCAGCTTGCGAAATCAGTCTACAGAGAAAGGGACAGAAGAGGAAGTGTACGGTTTGAATGTAGATAGGTATTTGTTTTGCTTCTTGGACGCGTTCAATACGATCGTTTCCCTATTTTTTTCCAGTTATGTTCACTGTTTCTGATATTTAACAGGGAAGGGTTGGTGTGACAAAAAAAAAGTTATGGACACTTTTTGTAGGAAATTAAATTTTCTACATCTTTTTAATTGAACTTTTTTTTTCTAGAGGCCATCGTGAATCAGATATTCACGAAAAGCCGATTTTCAAGATCATTCGCGCCCCCTGGCGGCGAAAGCTCACATCGTATCGATGAGGACTTTTAGTATGTTAAACTACATACCTTAATGAGCACCTGTGCAAAAATCCAGCTTTGTTCTAATTTTTTCCGCTATTTGTCAAAAAAAGTACTAAAATGACTGTAGTATATCTACTTTTTCATACTTTTTATGATTTATTTTTAGCAAGTGAAAGACATGTAATATAAATAGGCTAATGTTTTCGATATTGTTCTGAGTGGTATACTTTAAAGTAAACTTTTAATTGAGAAATTCACCAACAATTTTTAGGAAAGTCTTAAAAAGATTATACAAATATAGTTCTGAGATCATTTATATTCCATTACAAAAGCATGAATCTGACTTGATATGATTTAAACGATTTCAATGTTATGATATTAATCATATATACATATTTCTTCTATTCAATATTATTATTTTTCTAACTTAATTTGTGGTACTTTAATTAATATTCTTTATTCAAATTTATTTTGATTTAACCTCAAATGTTATTTCCTTTTCTCATATTAAATGCTATATTTATTAAATTCGGCATGCACGTTAAAATCTATTTTTTATTTCAATTGTGGTTATGTCTGTAGGTGTAAAATCTTTTCAGATGTCCATTTTGACATCTGAATGCTCGCCCTACCTCTTTCTGAAACATATACAATAGTGCAAATTAATGTAATTTCCCAGCTGCATGTTAGGCCGTTTCCTTTGTCTAAAATTCATTCCTATGGGGTTGACCCACCAAAATTTACTATTTTATCAAATCGCCACATGTGGTAAATGGTTGAGATCCTCCCACTCAAATTTTTATATTAAATATCCGTACCGTACATAATTCTCCTCGCCATCTTGGCTTAGTGTGTGTCGAATGTTGGCGATGCAATCTGTGATCAAAAAGTTCAGATCTCGTCGGACCTTTGTACTGACAACAACTAATTAGTTCTGATAGTGGAGGCCATCCCACTCCACGCCATGTTACGTCTATATGTGTCAATAAAGGAAAACTTTCAGCTGAAGAGACGTCATCTTCTTTCTGCATTTATGTCTGCCTTTCCTTGGGATTTACGGCACTATGTGTTATTGGCATTTCCAACGCAAAAATGTACGAATATACAGCTTGTAAAGAATCTTATAATTCCTTTTTAATCTCTTTACCTTGCAGCAAAATAATCCAGCATCAGGAGCTATATCACATATGTTATTAAAAAAAATTATCTTTAATTTGCATTTTCTTTCAGAAAATTTAAGCACTGAAAATGTGCGTTTTTGAGACAACGACCCATATTGTCATCATTGTAAAAATAGTGAATTTAGAACAAGTGCTGTTGTTTGTTAAGTCTTTGATTTTGACACGTTATAATTGAAGTATATAATTATATAAGAAGCTATTTCTTCTAATAGCTTTTAATGGGAGTCTTAACCCGCGCAGGGATAACATATCCTGTGTGCTACACTTTTTACATTTGTCACCATTACTTTCCAAAAAGTAAAGATTTATTTTACTTTGACTTTTTTTTTTCGCAGAATGTGTAACGCTTGTTTGAGATTAAACAAGGCGACAATCATTATTTGGAAGAATTTTTGACAAAATAAAAATTGTGCTCACTCTGGATATGATATACCCTGAGAGTGGGCTTTCGGTTCAACTTAGCTTTATTATTAAGATAGACTGTCGATGTATGTGATTTAAAACTATTTATTGTTGCTCACATAGTTTTTGTCCATATGCCCTCAAAATATCTTTCAATGTCAAATTCTTTTGAAAAGATTTTTGCCACAATAATAGTTAGAAAAATTTCTTAAAGAAGTATTTTTTATAAAAGACTTGTATTTCCCTTTTTATTCGCACAAAAGCGCAAATTTATAAATATAATAATAATACATTTATATGTTCTAGATAGCTTTTACAAAGTAATAATAACAGAACGGAATTATGCTTCAAACAATGTTTTCGAACAATTTCTCAAAAAACATATCGATTTTTTATTTCGTTCCCCTAGAAAAAGGTCCGCTTAAAAACATAGAAGCGAGAATATAAGACCCTCAACTATAACATACACTTTAGTGAAAGATAATAAACTTTAAAATAAAATAAAAATTAAGTTCTTTCAGAATAGAAATAGCTTCCCCAGAGCGTAAAGCTTTCCCTTGTATATGACTCTGCTATATTAAATTTATTTACTGCACTGGCACAAGAAAGGCCATAGATAAGAATATTTAAGGCGATATTTCATAGAAAGTAACAATACAATTTCATGAAAGAAACGGCAACTTAGTCACTCATAGCTTTTAAAATAGTTTAAAAATTTTATCTATCGTTTCTTTTATAGGATTCTGTAATAAAATTTATGCCTGCATGTTTTTTTATATATTTTTTGGAAATTTTTATATTCAATTGTGCTTTAGAATACAAGCTGCCATTTATAATAAAATATATTAAGATTTTATGTAAAGATATCTTCAAAGGATCTGTTTTTAAATTTTATGTCTGTACACATTTTGAAATATAGATTAACTCTAGAATAAAAATGGCATTTAAAAGCTTTTGATTGTCTCATACGGAAAAATAAGATTTCATTTCTTGCATTTTTTTCATTCGATATAAAGCTATTTTATATTAAATATTTCACACCACAATTTCTTAAGGATATAATACTCCACAAAAGTTGGCTTGTTTAAATTAAAAATAATCATTTGGGTAGCCTCTGAAAGACAGGTGTTTTCAGCAGTAAACTGTTAAGAAAAATTATTCTCTATTCATATTTTCTTGAAAGGTTATCCCTACTTGCAAGGTCGAAAAAAAAAATCAGGAAAATTAAACAAGATATTTGAAAAACTCTCCCTTTTTTTTTACACTTTAAAGGAAACAAAAGTGATTTTTGTAATGATGAAATACATTTGGATGTCCACAGCATACCCGCTTTCCGGAGATGATGTCTTTCTTGTAGCCTTTCACGGTGATCAATGTAACTCTGTCAAATGTTATCTGAAATTATAAAAATCGTAATGTCTTCGTTCGGTAATCGTTTGGATTTTGGAAAAATTTATTTTGAACAAAATGGCGGTCATTCAAAGTTATTGTACCGAGTTTCAGAAAACATTTTGAACTTTGATTGTTTATAAGAAATAGAAAAAAATCATCGGATCACCAAAAAGAAAGATTACTCTCTAGATAATAATGTTGTTAAAAATTAGTAAGAATTTAAAAAAGATTGATTGAGATTTGTCCGAGTCATTGTAATCACCGACTTTAAAAACATTAAAAACATAGCTTTCAGATAATCACGTTTACGATTAAAGCTCTATGATTTATGTATGATAGAAAAAAATAAATTAAAGCGGCGTAACTTTCTTAATTTTTATCAGATCGACTAGAAAATGTAACTGGTCATTTGTTACTGATTATATTTTCAGAAAATGCAATAAAAATGATTTTTTTCAAAGTTTGAAGATAGATATAACCCTTTAACCACTTCGTGACGCGCGCTCCCTTTATTTCTTTTAAATTTTCGGTAACGCATTTCACGAATATAAATTTTTGCATTTCATGAACTCTGATATTCTGACGTTGAATGACGTAATAATCACTGTTCAGAAAAAGTGGTATTCAAATTTAAAAAAATTGCGCACTTAATATTGCATGTATACGAGCCGCTCGTTGCTTAGTTGTTAAAAGAAAAATTTCCATATGAATATTACCCATATGGACGGCGGAAGTGTTAACTATTGTTTTTTTTTTCAGAAACAATTGGGTTGTTCAGAAAGTTCATTACGTTTGGGAAAAGCAATTGATACCAGAAAATTCTGCCCGTCAATTATTAGACATTTGCTATCGGAATTTATGTTTAATGCTTAAATGATAGAATTTTTCGGTACGAACCAACTTTCCCAAACGAAAACAACTTTCCAAACAATTCAATAAAACATCATATATATAAAAAAAATACGAGTCATGTTTTAAGAAACGTACTTCCTCAGGACTATTTTTTAAATGTTAAAATTAAGGGTGAAATAAAAATCTTTATGAATTTCTCTGAATCATCTAACATTATATCAATACTTTTCATGATTGTGTAAATGTATTTATTAAAATTGCATAATTTCAATACGTTGATGCCATGTTCGTAACCCTGATGTTTCATGAACATGATTTGTTATTCATAAATTATTTGTAACATACTAAATATTAGACTGAATAAAATGATATTTTGCTGTAGCATGTTTTGGGCAATTAATATTACACACACCCTTTTTTATACTGTTTTATAATACTTAACTATCTTAAAAACTACCTCAAGACAGATTGTGAGACTTTTATATTAACGATTTTTTCAAAGTTATATCAAGAAAATTAAAAGCTGTACAGATTAAAGTTTAATTTGATGTTATATTCAGGGTGACAGGCTTCTTTTTAAAACTGCAGTTTTCCTCTGCCGCCATATCCTTAATTATTTAAAAACGATTAAAATTTTTGGGCATAGGTATGACCCGGTTTATTTTGATTTTGGTTATTTAACTGGTAAAATTATAAATTGTAATATTACTCTTTAAATTTTATTTGAGATTAGTTTTAAAATGCACTGTATTAAAAATAAGTTATTTATCATGCCAAAAGAAAAAAATAATGAAAACAATAATAATAATAAATTTTATGGGCTCAATAAATGGTAAACTTTTGGCTGTGATAGTTCATGTTATGATTTGTCCCAGTCTATGCACATATTATTCTTAGAAAAAAAAAATATATTATCTGAAAAAACTGCCTGCATTTTATTACTGAATTACTCCACAATTCCATAAATACATGTTTTAAGTTTCAATTAATACTTTTATAATTAATTCCTGACATAATTTTGTACGTTTTTAGGAGAATGTTATGGCATAGTATCCATCTAACTTGGCGCGGTTTCGTTGTTGGCTAACCCTTGGCATTGTTTCGTTTGAGTTTTGCCATTAAATGATCTTGATGTAGTATGCTTAAATATTAAAATGTTACTTTCGAAAGTAATTAATGGAGAATATATGGAGAATATATTATGAGTTTAAACTCATGTGATGATACTTTCTATGATGATAGTATTTTAGTTAAAAGTATTATCTTGTGAAATTATCCAAAACTTCGTGACTTTTCAAAGAAAAGTTCTTAGCTCTGTATGAGAATACTGAAAATGCCTCGTGATAAAAAAGTACTATGGAAGCTTATTTTTCTAAAGTTTACAAAATCTTCATATCCATGGTGGATTAAATAACTTTATGTGTATGTGCTGTCTAATAAACATTTAATTTAATCGCTCTCCCACTCTGAACGTAATTTATTTATTTATTTAATCATAGTGTTTTTGCAGAAAATGTTTCAAATCTGCATTGAATTTGGTTTCGTTCGCCCGCAGTGTTCACTTTAAAAATATATAAACATCTCTTATTTAATTTTGATCACAACTATATTAAATAGTCAGACAATACTTCAGGGTGATCCAAAAGTCACGACAGAAATCAAAATTAGACAATTATACAAGTATAGTCAGTAAAGATGCTGCTGCTTTCACGTAAATGCAGAAAACGGCATGTGATTTTTTCATACACTGCGCGTGTGCTCGCGGGTTAACATAGCTTCAAAAATGTAATAGAAGGTTTGTAAATTGTTTTCTCATCCATAATCATGACTGAACAACATATCCGAAATTCGCCAAAAACGGACAGCAGGAACATCTCTAAAACGGAACCTCTTTATATCGTAAGCCTGCCTAAAACGAAAAACAAGTAATATTTAATAATAAATAATGTATAAATGAATAAAACACCAAATTATTGAGTAATTTTAGTAGAAATACTGATTATTTACTGAAAACTGCAAAACCTGATAAAACGAACCGCTCTATAACATTAATCTGCCTAAAACGGAAAATGAATAATAATTATTAAAATGGTTTGACAAATAAATAAATGACTAATGAATCAACAAACCAGTTGTATTTAATACAAATATATTTTATTTATTAAAATCCGTATTTCTGCTAAACGTACATTGGTGTTTTACTCATTTATATTTTATTTATTATTTTATGGCATGGTGGATGGTGCGTATACTCATTCGAATTTCCAAAGTGTCATCCACCACATTTTTTTTAATTGAAAATTTCTAATTAATTTTTAAATCGTATAATTTGAAATCCCCATCTTTAGTTGAAAATTAAAAAAAAAAAAAATTCTGTAATTAAGTAAGGCGAAATTTTTTATTAAACACTGTGGTAGAACTGTATGTTATGTTAACTGATGTCCTCTATGTTAATTGTTTTCCGTTTTAGTCAGGATTGCGATGTAAAAAGACCGTTTAGGGACATTCCCGATTCCCGGTTTTGGCAGATTTCAGAGATGTTGATCAAAAATGATTACAGATTAAAAAACAATTTTCAAGCTTTCTATTACATTTTTAGCCAGATTTAAGCATAAATTGCCTGGAATATGGAAAATTTTAAATTAAGATATGGTCTATATTTCTGCACAAATTTCTAAGATTATTTTCTTAGTTATTTTAATTATTAAAAAATACTGATATTTGACGTTGTTATTCAAAATGAATTTAACACTGAAATGGGAAAACTTTTAATCAAAGTAATGTTTCTTCTTAAATGGAAAGCGTTTCTTGAACATATTTAAACGTTTCTTGAAAATATCTAAATATTTATTGAACTTTTTTTCCTTTATAAAGCTAACCTATTACCGATATATGAATCAAAGAAAAGTGCTCATATTTAAGTGTTAACATAATTTTGACTCACTTAGTATAGTACATTTTTATAAAAACATCGACATAACTCAGAAAATTGCATTTTCGAGTTAAACACGTAGTCAGTAAGCTAGAGACAACAATGTGACAAATCAGCTTGCGATGGTATTCCCTTTTACAATTCAATAAGGTCCAATTTCAGTATTCAATACACTGTAATTAGAATTCTGTTCTCACTTTAAAAGTGCTATTTTTTGAGTTATGATAGTGTTTTTCTGTGTGTACGACATGTGAAACCTTTTATTTCATGCAATAATTATTTTCCATGTAAACATTTTAAGGGTACTTTTTTAATTTTACAAGCAGGATGTATTATTTTCCCTTTTTCTTAGTTGGTGCTAAAGAAAGAGCAAATAGAGTTTATTTAAAAAGAAACATAATTATTTCTAAATTTGCACTATTAAAATTTAAATTAAATTAAAATTAAAGTAAAATTGAAATTGGTAATCAAAGTGCAGCATATTTAATTTGGAATAAAATTTTATTGTAGTAAATTGATTGAAATTTAGATTCAATCAGAACGCTTTTTATTTTTCCTTTTTTTTTTTTTTTTTTTTTTTTTTTTTTGCAATCTACCAAAAAAATAAAATCCAAAACGATTATTCATTAAAAATATTTCTTGAAAACGAAATTAAAACTTTGAAAAGATACAAATTATCCTCAATTTATCGCAAAAACAGCTTAAATGATAATTTTTTGCATATCATAAAATAAGGGGATGTGCAGTTTTAACAAAAGGATTTTTTTTGTTTCTTTATTTTAAATTACCAGCAAAAGTTCTTATTTTTAATTCGAGCAAAGTATTAAAAGTACTTGCTGGTTGAAAAAAAAAAACTGGTGTACTCATAAACTTTCTATCTCACTTAATGTTTCCGTAAGTTCAGTCGCATGTTTTTCAAGTAGATACGAAAAAGTTTTGGGGAAAACAAAACCGTGAAGGAACGGGCGTGACAAGAGTCTTTTTATGAGAATTAGGGGACTAAGGTATCCTCGGGCATTTTAGATTCTGTAAGAAAAACTATTTAAGAGGTACGCATGCTCCTGTTTAAGAGGTACAGTTTCTTAGTCTGCATTTAGATAACACTGCGAAAAAAGTCAAATTATTTCCCTGGGCTTTCTTTTCCAAAGGCTTTGCGGTCATCAACAAAATAAAGAGGAGTCTCAATAAAAGAAATGGACGGTGATAAACATTTCAACAGTGTTCTTCTCTGACCTCTGAACTCTAGACAAGCTACGAAAGCTGAAAGCATCAAAAAGAGTGAATGGCACATGAGACCTTCCGACGAGGGAAAAGTAGTTTGGTTCCCTCCTTATTGTTAAAACACACCACGTTTTTCTAAGCGGTACTTGTCATGTGGTAAGACGCTTTTTTCAAGTGGTCATTCGCTCTCTTTGATGTTTTATGTAGCTTTTTGTGAAGGGTGTGCCTCTTTAGAATATTAGGATGCCATTTCTTGGAAACGAATGCAGACTTCTTAATATGCCATTTTGCTGTTAGCGGGAAGGTGAAATAATAACGGGAAGCCAACGCCTCTGCTCCACACTCGCAAAGAAATGTGTCTGTACATTTAAATTTACAAAGGTATGTTCGAAAGGGACATTACCCCGTGAGAAATGCTGTTGTGCGTGCGGTGAGGTTGTAGTGTGTTTGTAAGAATTACGGTATTAGATTATATGTGTGTCGGCCTTTGCTGCTGTTATCCCACATTGATTGCCATTCCGTGAGTATTTTTGCTTTTAGTAAACGTTTTATGTATGTGGCTGGAATTGAGGGATGAATGTCAATGTGTGGTTTAGCTGTTCCTTCCTTTGCGAGTGCGTGCGTCATTTCATTATCTTTACTTAAGTTTTATTTCCAGGATTAGCGGATGCTTGGTTCTATGGGCATAGATAGCCTGCAGACCTGAAAGACCTTCTATCGAAAAGAAATGGTGAATGTTCGGAGTAGAATCAAGAAATGGTTCGGAGTATGGGAATGGTCGAAGAATTTGTAGGCATCTGAAATATAGGAAAATTGTTTTCGGTGGGACATAAGCATTTAGGTCCCGATTGACGTATAGTGAATTGCATATGTTGTTTCCCGTAATAACTCAAGTTGACGACATCCTGCTGAGAACTGGAAAAGTTTGTTTCGACGAGGAAGAATCAAGAAGTATTTGACAAACATCTTTTCTTTATTTTAAAACGATGAAAATAAGACATATCTATGAAGTTATTCCACAGTTAATAATCCAAGGGTATGAGAAATCACATCTTGTATGATGGGGTGACAATCCAAATTTTTGACAGAGGAGCGAAGTAAGAATATCGAGAACTTAGGCTGCATATCCGAATTTTAAAAAGTGGGAGAATGTTTTAGGAGAGTACCATAGGGTGGCCAAGGGGCCAGAATATTTTTAGAGATGTTACATCGCGGAGATCAGAGAGGAAAGTGTATTTTTGATAATGACAGCGTGCGTTGGAAAGTATGCCAAACCATTTACATTTTTAGAGCCAAGAGTATTGTATTTTGCGTGGGAATTGTAACCGTTACATATACATCATATCAACTTCATAATTGACGTCATTGGTAGGGAAATCTTTATTGGCGAAGATTGCACTTTGGCAAAAAAAGAGAGTGAAATAGAATTTTAGTGGTTAGTTGTTTTGAGAAAATGCAGGAAAGATATTTCAGAAATATGTTATAAGGCGTCACTCAGACGGAATTAACATCTGGATTCAGTATGAAGTCAAAACTGACCATGAGAAAGGAAACATTTTATGCCTTGGATAATTTCATTTACTTTGATATGTGGGAGACCGAATAAAGTACGTTAATGATAATTTACAAACAATATGTATGATTTTGACTAAAAGTTATCGTTGAAAGAGAATGATCAAAAGGGTGCGCGTTTTAACAGCCGGGAATGTATATAAATTACGATAATACAGAAAGGGGAAAGTATATTTAATAAAATACTTAAAATATAGATTTCTTTAATTTTTGAAAAAGATATATATGGTATCTTTACCATATATATATCACCCCTTCACAAGATTTTGAAAAATTTAGAATGTCACCCTAAAAATATAATACACAATATCAATATATAAAAATAATAAAATAAGTATGCATACAATATGTAAATTAAAAAAATGTAGTACTACCATAAAGCTTCATACTAGTATAATAAATGGCCATAAAATTTTCAAATTGCAGCAGCATGTATTTCAGTAGCTTTCAAAAGTTCCATTATCAACATGAATATCTTTGTTTTTGGCTGCATAAAAATATATCATTTTCTTTAAAATGGCATGCCTAATGATATTTTAATATTATTAGTGCACTTGTATAAATAGTCATATTTTGTCTCATATTTTATTTCGAAGATTAGAATAAGCACAATTAAACTTTTCACTTTAAATTCTGGCCATAGGAAATATAAACACAAATAATATTTCAATATTGAAAAAAAAGTAGTTACAATTCTACAATATAAAAATGACACAATAGAGGTTACAAAAACACATATACCACATGAAAAATTTAAAAATTTTGTGTATTAATCGGGAAATGTGCATAAACAGCTTACAAAACCACCTTGTAATTTAATAATTGCATAAATAATCTTTATTTTATTTTATTTTTATTATTTTATATAACTGGGAAACTATTAAATTATTATAGTACATAAAAGGGATTATCTTTACCGAATATTAAAATAGCAATAGAATAAATAATTTTGAAATAACCCATAATAGTTGTAATCATTTTAAAAAATTATATCTAACATTCATTAATGAATTTCTTTATATAACAACTTTTTAAGGCATCTCAAAAGAATTTCTGAAATATTTAAAAGAAACAATACGATGAATAAATGTAGAAGAATTGTGAAAAAAAAAATTAAATGAAGGATCTGCTTCTACAAGTGAGAAAAAGAAAATATAAAAATGCCTAAAATATCACTATACTCTATATAGTGTGAGGTAAAGGTGTTAACATTATGTGTGTTCGATGAGAGGAAGATGTTTACACCTGAACAATATTTAGAAAAAACAAAACATACGTTATCGAAGTAAGAAGGCATATCATAGAATTTAAAAATTAACATAAGTCCAAATTTTAAGAACGATTATGGGAATTATACACAGAAATAAAGTTCAAAAATTCTTTCTAATTGATAAAGTGAAGGTGGCATGTAAAGTGATGTAACTTTAAAAAAAAACGATGACATAGTGTATAAGTATATATAAAGAGCAATAGAAAATTAATGTATACACTAACATGTGAAGTGGGAAAAAGATAACGGTATGTGTGAATGCTCGACCATACCTATCAGTGAATACGAATCTTAAGTATAGAAGTGTAGTAAATGAATAAAGGAAAAAAAGAAAAGTTTTGGATTACAAAAGAGAAAACTAAGTGAGAAAATTGTAAACAAAGAAAATTTTGGTTACAAAGGGGAACCAGTCACACAAAAAAAAATCTGATAACAAAAGTATCAGCCCTCAATAAGTTATATTTCTGAAAACAAAAGGAATCAGAACCACAGAGATTTTTTTTTTTTTTTTTTTTTTTTTTTTAAATCGCAATCGAAGTTTAGAAGAATGAATAAATTTCTGATTATAGAGATAAACAGAACCAAAAGAATTAAATTTTAAAATTTTAATTTAAAAAAATGTCATTACATATTTCTACCAAAGGAAATTAAATAAAAGTTGAGTGATGTGAATTTCTGCAAGAATGTGCCAAAGGAAAAGATGTGACGCCGAATTTATTTTGCCTTAATTTTTAATACCAATATATTTTGATTTATTTATCTATTATTTTTATTTTAAAAGAACAGTGATGCTGAGAAGAAGAATTGTCTACACCTGAAATGTCGAAAATACAACGAAGGTAAAAGATAAAATAAGCTGTGTGTACGGATCAGTTACACTTATTCAATATGCGAAAAAAAAATTTGACGACCCGCACCAAAAAAAAATCTCAACATACAAATATACCTCTAATCGCTCTACCGTTTCCGTACGCTAAACAGCCAAACGAAAAGAGACGAACCATCTATACACACAGGTGTGTAAACAATAAAAACATTAACATATGAAATAGAAAGAAAAAATATTCATAAGAGCAGCTGTCTGTAAAAAAAAATTACCCATATAGTAGGGAAGTGTATCAAAAATACCGAAAAATTTGAATTAAAGTAAGAAAAGGAGTAAAATATTTGTGAC
Source organism: Maratus michaelseni (assembly GCA_963931845.1). Classification (NCBI taxonomy): domain Eukaryota; kingdom Metazoa; phylum Arthropoda; class Arachnida; order Araneae; family Salticidae; genus Maratus; species Maratus michaelseni. Next base: position 329,489,988 of record OZ007590.1, read on the forward strand.
AGTATATAATAAAAGAAATAGATATTCAAAGAGTATCATAATATAACATCTTATCATTAATATTATAGTTTCGAAAAAAATAATCTAAACTAGAATTAACAGAGAGTGGTATTTCTTTCTTCATCAATATTTTTCTTTATTGACGGACAACCTGGCGAAGATACAGTGTGAGAAATGTTAAAATTAGTATTGTTATTTTCATTATTTTGTATGCAATTAATGCATTTGGGAGGGTTTGTGCACCGAAGATTGTTATGTTGGCCTGCACAAATCGGACATTTTATAGAATTAATACATACCTGATGTGCAATATGATAAAATGAATGACATCGAAAACAACGTTTTACAGGGATAAATCTGATTACAGGATATTTTTTAATAGTTATTTGTTTAAGCTCCAGTAATGTTTTTGCAATAGGAAACGACATCTCAAATATCCAGTTGTACTCATCTGTATCCCTAAGTTTACATTTCCTTAAAAATTGTATAGAGGACACAGGTTTTTGAAGAATATCAGAAGTTCCAAATAAAATGTCTGGTATATTAAATTTTAAAGGTAATTTACAAATAATGATGCGAACCGGTTTATGATGCATTTTAGTAGGTGAACAAATAGGAATGCTTTCTGAAAGATCACGATTGCTAGAAGTATTTGATTGCTGCATATCAATTTTTTCATGTGCTAAATAATCGAATGTGTTTTCATCATCAGTAATTTGTGAAATATCCGTCTGTGTAAAAATATTATGCACATTTCGGGGTAACATATAATTATTATGGGGAGAATTGTTTACATTTTTATCATCAAAAACATCATGTATATTTTCTACCTTTTGGGCATGAAGCCGTTCTAATAATTTTTATTAAGCGAAATTAAATTTTTCTTGTCTAGTACCAATTTATCAAGTTCCTTCATGACAAAAATATCATAAAACTGCAAAAGACTGTCAAATTGGCGTTCCAGAACAACCTGAAATTTGCATAATTTGGCAGAGAGAGCAGAATTGTCCTGCAATTTTATGTGATCATGCAGCTCATTTAATTGGGAGTTAACAAACTCTGGAGCACCTTTTAACAAATCCCTGAATACATAAGACCATGAAATATCACTAAATATTTGATTTTGTTCGGAAATAGAAACAGTAGTTTCAGATACTGGTGATGCCTGAGTGGATGCCATTTTCTGCACTCTGGTCCTAGATTTATTTTGCGTATTTTTTTAATAGGCATGAATATGGAAAATATATACACAAAACTTTAAAAGAGGTGAAGGAAGTGCATGAATTGCAAAAATTTAAAGTGTCATATTTTCTCACCAATATGATAAAAATGGCAAGAAGGGTATAGATACACCGGTAAAATACACAAGACCAGATACACAAAAGAGCAAAGAGATTACTCAAAGAAGTGCATACTTAAAGTATAAATTAAAATATCATATCATGAGATCATATTTAGAGTATTTACCATAATATATTATTAACTTAGAGTTAAAAACTGAATGCAACCCAAAATGTGAATAGAAATATATCAAAATTTAAAACACATAAAAACTGATAATTTATTATTATTATTTTTTTTTAAAGATTAAAATATTTAAAACCTTAGAGATCTCTAAAATGATAAGCAGTGGCTTCAAATGCATAAAAATACAACAAAATAATAAAACGAAGCAAAATTTGAATAAAATTTATCAGTCATGAAAAAATTCAGATATAAGTGAAATTTAGTATCATTTTAAACCTTGAAAGATCTCTGACAGTTAGAAAACAATCTGCTTCTTACCTGTACGCCACAAATATACAAAACTACCTTGGAAATATTTAACATATAGGCTTTATTAAATATTTAAAAGTTCCAGCAGTGGCTTTTTTTTTAATTAAAAAAATATTACAGTTCTTGCACTGTCAAAGTTTATCCCATCATAAACATGAAAATATCATTTGAAATTACCATAGAAAGCTGATTTCATAAAATTTAAAATTTTAATAAAAATAAGAATTTTCTGCTTTTTCGTTTTCTTTTTTTTTTATATCAACACATTAAGAATAAAAACTCTTACCTGTAACACAAGTATATATCCACTGTATAACTAATTTGAGAAAACACCTAGCAATAGAAAAAAACACCGAAAATAATATATCTATTTTTTCGTTTTAAATTAACACAGATGAAAACGGATTTTGTGATTTGTATCACTATGAATAAGTATTCCTTTACACAATGGAATTGCAGTTGGAGGAATGAATAATTTTTTTTTTTTTTTTTTTAATTGGAGATAGAGTTCAACAACATTTGCAAGCACAGTTATTTTCTTCTTACTTGATTATTACAAGGCAATTAAAAACAAAAAGTTTTCGTTAAAGCTGATGGATAGGCATTCAATAACCTTGAATTTTTATCGAAACTAAGTTAGAAAGAGTTTTCCGATTATAAGAACCGGAAGGAGGAGCACATTGAGTTTCTTGGTGTTTTTTTTCTTATGCCGAAACACAATCAAAGTTTCTCGTGTTTATACGATGAAACCACACAGTGCATAATCATGAGTTGAAATTCACTGAAATTAGCGGCATATTTCACATATGTAAACTGGAGAAATTTAATCGACGAAGAAAGATAATCTTTTTGAAATAATGAAAGCATATGTAGAATCGGTTGAATGAAGTTATAATCTTAACACATTGGAAAAATATAAGTTTTACCAAAAAGGACTGCGAGAAAAAAAATGTTAATTATATATCCAGCTGGAATTTCTTTCTTTCTTTCTTTCTTTTTCTTTTTTTTTTTTTTTTTTGAAAGTAAAAATTTTTTGAAGGCAATTTTTTTTTTTTTGAAGGCGTATTTATCACAGCACAGGTTAAAAAAAAACTGCACAAAAGATCCTAGGTTGAAACAGTTTATCACTTACGCGGCACGGAAAAGGCATATTTAACTAACATGAACCGCAGGACAAATCCAGGCACATATCGAAGATGTAGAAAAATTCAGGCACATTTCGAAGATGTAGACAAATTCAGGCAGATTTTGAAGATGTAGACAAATTCAGGCACATTTCGAAGATGTAGACAAATTCAGGCACATTTTGAAGATGTAGACAAATTCAGGCACATTTCGAAGATGTAGACACAAGAGGAGTCACGACAGCAGAAAAATAAAAAAATCCACACATTAAGTCGACGAGAGTTCCCTGGCGCACCCTATGGAAATTGTTTTGTGAAAAATCCAGTTCATCAAAAATAGGCACCAATCTTATATCGAAAAGAAATGGTGAATGTTCGGAGTAGAATCAAGAAATGGTTCGGAGTATGGGAATGGTCGAAGAATTTGTAGGCATCTGAAATATAGGAAAATTGTTTTCGGTGGGACATAAGCATTTAGGTCCCGATTGACGTATAGTGAATTGCATATGTTGTTTCCCGTAATAACTCAAGTTGACGACATCCTGCTGAGAACTGGAAAAGTTTGTTTCGACGAGGAAGAATCAAGAAGTATTTGACAAACATCTTTTCTTTATTTTAAAACGATGAAAATAAGACATATCTATGAAGTTATTCCACAGTTAATAATCCAAGGGTATGAGAAATCACATCTTGTATGATGGGGTGACAATCCAAATTTTTGACAGAGGAGCGAAGTAAGAATATCGAGAACTTAGGCTGCATATCCGAAGTTTAAAAAGTGGGAGAATGTTTTAGGAGAGTACCATAGGGTGGCCAAGGGGCCAGAATATTTTTAGAGATGTTACATCGCGGAGATCAGAGAGGAAAGTGTATTTTTGATAATGACAGCGTGCGTTGGAAAGTATGCCAAACCATTTACATTTTTAGAGCCAAGAGTATTGTATTTTGCGTGGGAATTGTAACCGTTACATATACATCATATCAACTTCATAATTGACGTCATTGGTAGGGAAATCTTTATTGGCGAAGATTGCACTTTGGCAAAAAAAGAGAGTGAAATAGAATTTTAGTGGTTAGTTGTTTTGAGAAAATGCAGGAAAGATATTTCAGAAATATGTTATAAGGCGTCACTCAGACGGAATTAACATCTGGATTCAGTATGAAGTCAAAACTGACCATGAGAAAGGAAACATTTTATGCCTTGGATAATTTCATTTACTTTGATATGTGGGAGACCGAATAAAGTACGTTAATGATAATTTACAAACAATATGTATGATTTTGACTAAAAGTTATCGTTGAAAGAGAATGATCAAAAGGGTGCGCGTTTTAACAGCCGGGAATGTATATAAATTACGATAATACAGAAAGGGGAAAGTATATTTAATAAAATACTTAAAATATAGATTTCTTTAATTTTTGAAAAAGATATATATGGTATCTTTACCATACCTTCGCTATAAATTTGGACAAATATGTGTGTGGTGTTTGTCTGGATCCAGTCCAGGTATGGTATATAGTTAGGATGGTATATAGTTCTGCCTGATAACCAAAATTGTGGTCATCTAGTCTGCAGGCCCACTAATGAGTGATGGTACTCCTTTCCATGGCGCAGAATGCCGCTGCCACGCCGCACCGGTGGCTGTTCCGGACCCATTAGTGAAGAGAGTAATCTTAGAGGATGGGGAGAAAGAATTAAGATTGGAGTTTACTTGGAAGTGAGATGTCTTATTGGAGGGGTGTATCTGCCATCCTGGAACTTTATGCTGTATTGTGGTGTTTGGAAGAAATTCGCTGGCAGTGGGTTCAAGTTTGAGGTGGGGAATACGTCCCTTGTTGTATTCATATGTGAGTATTGTATCGATTGGTGGTATGCCTGTTGTGGTACTTAGCTCATCCGAGAAGATTGTTTTGCAACTTCGGGAAATTTGTAAGAGAAACATTCGCTGTAGTGAAATCAATTTTGTTTTCATACTTAAATATTTTTTTCAACAACACATTGTTGACCAATTACGATATTAATATCGTGTATCAGTTTAGTTATAACTAATCATACTCTTCACATTGCTCTTGCGATCAATTTTGTTTTCATACTTAAATATTTTTTCAACAACACATTGTTGACCAATTATGATATTAATATCGTGTATCAGCTTAGTTATAACTAATCATATCCTTCGCATTGCTCTTGCGATTTATTTCTGGGTATATCAAATATAAATATAAAAGCAATAAGATTATATAGTTCTTAATAATTGATGTGTAGAGATGGGAGAGTAATATAATCAAGACTTTATCCCAAAATGATTATCTATATTTAAAAATAATTTACTCGTGCAAATTAATAAAATTGTGGTGATGTAAGAAAAGGGTTAATTTTGCTAAACTGCATACATCAAACTTAACAAATTTTATTTTAAACTAAAAACAATGTTCAAACGAAAAATAACTTCGAAATAATGGCATGTTTCTGCCATATCTCTACACAGGAAGCTTAACTTCAAAAATGCGTTTTTCTGAAATTTCTGCGCTTCACTTCATAACAGATTTCTGCTTAAATACAAGTTATAAACACTTGAAACCGCTGCCATTAACAATAATCCATCAAACAAAACTAGTCAAGGCAAAATCTTGCTTGTATTGAGTAACTTGGAAGTCTGCATCGATATCTGCTGACATTAGGAAATTGGTGTCGAACAGCTGACGAGACCAAATTTAGACATCGGTAAATTGTCTTTATACTCCAATTGGGAGTAGTCTCAAATACTCTAAATCTGCCCAACAGATCCCACAGGTAGATCACCTCACTGCTCTAATTAATGAGTAGCCACAAATGTTAGCACTTTAAATTTCAACAAGAATTGGAATTTATGTGTGGTAAAACCTATATTTTCACTGATAATTTTCATATTCCAGGTAAACTTACGCACTCTTTCTGTGAAACGAATAGAGAAAATATTTCATTCAATCAATAAGACTTTATCAGTCAGAGCATTTTAATTACTGCGTTATTTTATTGCTTAAAGTATCGTTTAATGGGTTACCGGATATTTTACATTAACTTTGTACTGCACAATAGTTAAGTTGTGATGGAAACAACAGTTAAATTTTCAAATTACTCTACCTTACTTGCATAAATATATTTTAAAGATAACAGTCTTTATCGTGTATCAGTATTTTCAGTTCATATGTAAAAAGATTTTACTGGATTGCTCGTTACAGCACTTGCTCTTTCTATGACACAAAAAAAAATTCATCCTCCTGCCAAACGATTGTTAATTAATGCATTATTCTACTGCTTAATACACCGCTTAATACACCATTTAATAACTTTCTATATATTCTACATGTACTTTTAATTGAATAATAGTTAAGTCGCAAGGAGAAATTAGTTAGTTACGTTTTCAATTTAATTTAGTTTAAATGCATGAATACCGTTTAAAGATACCAGTCCTTATATTCTTGATCACCGTATACAGATTTTACTCTATCTCTCGTTACAGTACTCACCCGTTCTATGACACGAAAGAGAAAATGTTTCATCCAATCCTTATGCCAAAAAGTTTTTAATTAATGACTTGTTATATTGATTAAGATATGATTTAATAATTTTCCAGATATTTCACATTAAATTTTTATTGCATGATAGTTCCTTTTCAGCGTCGCGATCTGATATATCCGTTCACTGATCTGCAGGTTTCTCTGCAATAGAAGCAATATTTAAATTAATATAATTCTATAGATATAATGTAGTTTTAAAACATTGAGTAATAATTAATACTCTTAAGGATTATATTCATATATGTAATTAAGTTTTTTACATCATGTTGGAAAAAGCTTTTTTTTTTAGCATTTTTAAACATATAATGAGGAAACAACTTTACAATTTTGCAGTTTTCCTAGACGGTCAGAAGATTAAGTTGTGACGAAAAAAAAAAACTAATATTTTAATTTTAATTTACTTTGCACGCATGAATGTATTTTAAAGATAATAGTGCTTATAATTCTTGGTTTAAGATGTTTAATACAGGTATAGACAGATTTTATAGGATTTCTCGTTACTGTACTCACTCTTTCTGTGATACGAAAATAAAAAGTATTTCATCCAATTCTTCTCTCAAAAAGCATTTTAATTAATATATTCTATTACTTCAGATATCATTTAAAGATTTTCCACTTTAACTTATTTTTTAATAATATTTAAGTTGCGAGGAAAAAAAAAATTAAATTTATTTTATTTTATACGGACAAAAGTCTTTTAAAGATAACAGTCCTTATGGAAGCACCGAGAGCCGAAGGTAAGCGAAGATTCTTATATAACCACTCCAATCTGACAATGAAAAGGACAAGATTTCTCGGAAATGGCTCGATTAATTACAATGTAATTTTTCAAAAACATAGACCTAAGTAAGTAATAACATCGCCCGATTTTTGCAGTTCGAGCTGTGGCCTGAATAATCAAGGGTCAAATTTCTAATGCAAACTCTATGGTCGATCCTGTGTATCTGGCCATACATCATATAAGTATTCATCGATGGAGACTTACACATGATAAAGCACTTGTGGACCTTGGTAGAACCTAATTCTCACATGTACTAACATATGTCGGCTGCTGACGTTTAAGAAAACTTATTTGATTCATCCTTCAATATTAGTCATTTACGTGCAATTAAAACTCGAAGGAACCGCCGATTCCAAAACGCGTAGGGTTATAGCGTCTTTTAAATTTACAATAAACTCTGCTACTCTGCATAGCTTTTTAAATAAAATCTCGTGAATTTCAATCGTGCACACAATCCATCAAAAACTTGAAAAATTTATTTTTCTACTTTTTTGTACAGTATATTTTTTTGAATTCGGTATTTTCTTAAGAAATACTTTCCGCTGTGGTACGATTAGTTCTCTGAATTTCATACTTTGGTTACGAATATTTAATTCTGCCTAATCATTTTTGTCTCAAGATGTTTAATATAAATGTAGACAGATTTTTCTGGATTTGTCGTTACAGTACCGTAAATAGGAATGACTTGAACACTGGGATGCTACTGGAAACAAAAAAAATAAGCCTTGGATTACTGTATTGAGAGTATTGACATGATTCACCAATACTTTACAAGTATCAGCACTAAGTGATAACACAGCACCACCCAGGGTTGCAAGCGATATGGCCATAAATGGCCAATTGTTACCACTAATTTTTAATGGCTTTCTTCGCCTTATTAAATTTCAGAAATTCTGTTATTAAATAAGGTGACAAATACTATTAAAATTTAGTGGTGACAATCGGCCATTTGTGGCGCAGCGCTTGCATCCCTGCACCACCAGACTGATTTAAAACTTTTTTTTTATTTGTGTCCACGTATCACTTCTCTTAAGTGCAAGTAACTCCAAATTATAGTACTCACTCTTTTATGGCGCGGAAATCAAAAATACTCCATCCAATATTTCTGCTAATGCATTACTCTATTGCTTAAGATATGATTTAATGATATTGCAGATGTTTCATATTAACTCTTTTATCATATATTTTTTTTATTCGGTATTCTCTTAAGAGATACTTTCCGCTGTGGTATGATTAGTTTTCTAAATTTCGTACTTCAGTTACGAATATTTCATTCAGCCTAGTCATTTTTGTCTCAAGATGTTTAATATTAATGTAGCTTTGTCTGGATTCGTCGTTACATTACCGTAAATAGGAATGACTTGAACACTGCCGTGCTACTGAGTATCAAAACAAAAAATCGTTTTACAAAAAAAACCTGGATTAATGTGTTCACAGTATTGACGTGATTCACCAATACCTTACAGGTAACAGCACTAAATGATAACACAGTACACCCAGACTGATTTAAAACTTTTTTTATTTGGGTCCAAGTATCCTCCTCCTAGTGCCCAAGTAACGCCAAGTCACGGTACCCACTATTTTATGCACGAAAAGCAAAGCTACTTCATCCAATAATTCTGCTAATGCGTTACTCTAATGACAAAGATATAATTTAATGATTTTGGATATGTTTCACATTAACTTCTTATATCATAAGAGCTCCGAGGAAATAAATTAGTTACATGTTTTTACTTTCTTCTATCTTTACAAGAAGAAAGTATTGGATTCATGAAAATTTTCGACTTTCGGTTTTCGACGGATTTATACGTTTTAGAAGGTCCTGAACACGATTTGACCATTTTTAGAAAATGTCTGTCTGTCTGTCTGTCTGTATGTGACAAAAATTTTGTGGGCGCTCTATCTCAAGAACTAATGCACGAAATTTAATAAAACATTATATTCAGTTAGTCCCTGATATAAATTGGTGCTGATTAGTTTGTGGTGAAAATCGCCCGACAGGTGACGCTGCTATGCTGCATTTTTTGCGATTTCCGTAATAGCTCTATCTCAAGAACTAATGCACTTATTTTCATCAAACTTCAGGTTCAGTTAGACCTTGACAAAAACAGACGCTGATTATGTTTTGGTGTAGATATCCCAACAGGTGGCATTGCTATACCACTTTTTTCTCGATTTTTACGATAGCTATATCTCAAGAACTAATGCACGGAATTTCATCAAACTTCAGATTCAGTTAGACGTTGACATAAGTTGTTGTTGATTAGGTTTTGGTCTAAATCTCCCAAAAGGTGGCGCTGCTATGCTGCATTTTGCAGGATTTACACGATTTTAGCAATAGTCATATCTCAAGAACTAATACACGGAATTTAATAAAACCTTAGATTCAATTAGACCTTTATATAAATTGGTGCTGATTCTTTTTAGTGTATGCGAAATCTTTGTGTGATAGAAGAAAGTTTTAGGATTGGCACATCCGACTAGTTTCAATTTAGTTTACCTTACACGCATGAAAGTGTTTTAAAGATAACAGTCCTTATAGCGCAGCAGGCTAAAGGCGAGCTAAGCTTCGTATGTATCCACTTCATTCTGACAATGAAATGAATACGATTACTTGGAAATGGCTGTATTAATTACAGTGTAATTTTCCGCAAGCATTGATCGTAACAAAACAGAAGTAATAACGTGACCCGATTTTTGAAATCCGACGTGTGGCCTGAATATTTAAAGATTAAATTCCTAATGCAAACCTATGAACGATCCTCTGTCTCTGGTATATTCCATAAGTATTCATCGATCTTAGGGATTTACATTAGATAAATTAGTTGTGGACTTTAGTAGAAACGAATTATTACCTCGACTAACATTTGCCAGCTGTTCACGTGTAAGAACACTGACAGATGAGTTATTTAACACATCATTCAATATTTCGTCGTTTGCTGAAAATTAACTCGAAGAAGTCATAGATTGCAAAACGCTTAGTGTTACAGCGCCTTCTAAATTTCCTATAGACACTGTATAACTTTCTTAGAAACATAACCTCACGAATTTACTGCACTGAATATTTTAAACCTTACTTACACACACGAATCCTCTAAATAAGTAATAATTCTTACAATTCTTGTCTCAGAACGTTCGCTATAGATATGGACAGATTTTGCTGGATTTCTTGTTATTGTACTTACTCTTTCCATTAAAAAAAAAAAACAAAAACATGTAATCTTTCTGTCGAAAAATATTTTAATTAGTGCGTTATTATAATGCTTAAGATATAATTTAATAATTTTCCAGTTATTTCACTTTAACTTTGTATTTCATAATATTTACCATGAAGGCAAGGAAATTAATAGTTATATTTTTAATTTAATTTACCTTACATGCATGAATGTCTTATTAACGATAACAACCTTTATCATTCTTGTCTCAAGATGTAGACAGTTTTCAAACCAGATATTAATTAGAATGAATTGAATGGATTTATGAAATAAGAAGACCGTGAAGTATATGTCTGGAATTTTTAAAAGCGATAGAAAAACCTCGAAGTATAACATTGATAAATAAGTTTTGAGTTTGCTTCCGGATTGGTGGATTTCTGAAAAGGTTCTTTTTATGCAGCTTGATTTTATCTAAGTTAGTCACTGCAAAATTTTTTCTCCCCCGTTTGTCGCCTCGTAAACTTCAGAGGTTTCGTTGGAGTTTTTAATATATATGCTTCATGAGACATGAATAAAGTTTTAAATCCCTCTCTGATCATAAGTCTTAAGAATCATTCATTCAATATAAACCATGTTTAAGATTTTTTTTTCGTTTAAGACTTTGTTTATGAAATATTTTTCAATTATTTTTCTGCTTTTAATTATAGTATAAAAACTTGAAAACGAGTCAAAGAAAAAATGTTTGATGAATTAATATTTTGGACTTTTTATCAAAATATATTTTTATCAATGAAGCGTAGCTTTGTATAACCCATTCTAATAAAATGAAGTGTTTGTGTGTATCTGTCTGACTATGTACGATTGCTAGGGGAATCTTATTGGACGTAAAGTACTGCAAACTTTGTAACGAACAGACGAAAGGTCCCAATGCACCGGCCATTAGATTTTCGATTTTGTAAATATATTTTTTATTTTATGTTAAAAGCACTTTATCGAGTTTTCTTTTTAAATTTCTCATGCAATTTTGAGACATGTATCAAAATTCAATATTTTAGCCCAAAATTGTACATTTTATTATTTTTTTAATAAAATTTATTTGGAGTTTGCTCAGCAAACTTTCTGATATTCACAATTTTTTAAAGTCACTTTTTACTCATAAATAAGGACTTTGTTTTTTATTGAACGATTTCTCTAACAGACCTCTTTCATTCAAACTTAAATTTTATATCCCTGTATGGAGAAAACACTCGGGAAATGTTTTTAAAATTTAATTAATATGAAATAGGTTTTTTTCTATGAATTTTTCAATAAATCAATACAAATTGGTTTATGACAAGCTTACGAAGAGTCCAAAATCTAAGTAGTCACAGTAGATTTTTTTTCATTCGTCGCCTTATAAAACTTATGAGGTTTCATTAGAGTTTTTAATGTATGCTTTATGAGACAGGAATAAAATTTTAAATCTGTTCATAAAGCTTAAAAATCATTCATTCAAAATAAATTGTGTTTTAGTTTTTTTTTCCGTTATTATTTTAAACTTTTGTTTATGAAATATTTTTTCATTATTTTTTCGGTTTTAAATGTTGTATAAAAGCATTAAGTATGTCAAAGGAAAAAATTAGGATGAATCAATTTTTCTACATCGTTGCCAAAGTATAGTACTTGTATTTGTGAAGTAGTTACCAGGGCTAAAAATATTATTTTAGATGAATCTGAATGCAGGTTTATTACAGAAAACAAGTTGGTTCGTGAACATAAATAAACGAGACGTTGTTGCATAATCCACAGGGTTCTACTCCTGTCAATTCGAGAAAGCGTGAAGACAATATCCACCATAGAAAATGTTACTACTTATTTTCAACACAAAGTTGTTTAAAGAGATGTAGCCTTCCGTTTGCAACTAAAAGTTAGGTGCTTTCAGCAGGAGATTCAGAGGTGATCTGGTCTTTTTCATTAATTTACAATGCCAACATAAAAATGCTGAATCAAAGCCAATGGTGCGGAATTAATTACATCGGTTAGGGTGAAATAAATAGAAAAATATTTGTATGGCAGATGCCAAGAGTGTACCAGAAATGGCAACTTATCAAAATGAGTGAAATGAAAAAGTAACCCTGTAAACATCTGAAAAATCACTTAGTTTCGATGGGAATGTGGTTTATAACATCCGGACATTGTATATTTTTACTGATTAAGTCAATAACTAGCAGATGAAAATGTAGATAGATATGCTTTTTGTTATTTTCTGAACAAAACGTAAAGAATAATTGTAATATCTACTCCCAGATGTAAGAAACCACAAATGCAGCTTTGAAGCTTAGATGTGAATGCAGTAATGTATTTAACGGGTATAAAATAAACATTGAGATAAAAGGAACACCTTTTTTTAAATAAAATATCAAATGCGCAAACGAAGAATTAATTTAGAAAAATAATCTAGTCCATACTATTTTAATATTTAAAAAAAGAAAATATTAATTTTGAATAAAATAATATTAAAAATATACGAGCAACGCCATGGTATTAAAAAAGCAAGCATGTGTGTATATAGAACATTGGTAACTTTCAATGATTTTGAAAGGAAAATGGTATTTTTATGATCACAGTGCTGAAATTCTTAAAATTTTAGCACTATAATAAAATTTACTACTATGCCTTTTTTAATGTAAAGTTATAAGTATTAGATGACCTAGTTTTTTTTTCGAGCGGAGAAATAAAGACTTATTGTTAGTCAAAACGAAAATATATATATATATATTTATTCAAGATAATTACTACCAGAAGCGTCAACATTCGCCCATCTGTCAGACAACAAACGAATTCTTGAACGTCTGGAGAGTCTTGTGTGAAGAAGTATGGTAGCTTTGAAGGAATCCGCTCATTATGTAAATCTATTCATAAATGTTGCTCTGGACGGAGCGAAAATACATTTTTATCTGAGGGTTCAACACCTGATGAATACAGATTGGAGATCAACCCTTCTCAGTGAAGTGCTTTCAGGGTTTAATTGCCTGATCTTCCAACTTGTGGGTGAGTATTTCACGGTGGAAAAAAAAAACTTGGTCCAGTCTTTCTTCTGTATTCTGGACATTTTTACTTGAATACGTCTTTCTAATTGATTACTTGTTGTTTACGATATTCACCATTAAATGTCTGACGTGGTTGAGACTGTTCCTAGTAGACTACATCCGTTTATTTCATCAAATACAAAACATAATTTTACCGCCGCTCTGTTAGTTATTGTATATTTAGGCTACATATCATCATAAAGCTTTCTTTGAATAGGAAGAGCTACAGATAATGCAATGCATATAAGGAATGTAGAAATTAAGATAAATTGATCAGTTATGTTCTTGCGCAGACATTTATATGCGCAGACCGACCAAGTTCACCTGGACGTACCCATGCCTTCAGTCATTTTGGAATGTCGTAATGAATCCATTATTCATCATTCGCAAGAATTAAATGCAGAAAACGTTTTCTTTTACTTACCCGTAATACGTAGTATAGGTTAAATCTTGGAATCGTTTTAAAAATCGAAATTTTTTTTAAAAACGGATTTACATGTTTTAAACACTGAAGATTGCGAAAAACACATTTTTAGAAAAAAAAATTGCCGTCCGTCTGTGTGTCTGTAAACGCTCTGTCTCCCGAACAAACTGAGATAGAGAGTTGAAATTTGGTATGTACTTAGTATGTAATAATGACAAGAAGCCTATTGAATTTCAGTAACCTCGATTATACGGAATAATTTTTTTCGAACTCTCGAAATATTCGTTCTGATAAAAGGTATATAAAATTTTTAAAATTGTTTATTTTAAGGATTCAATATAAAAGGCAATAGAAAACATAAATTTTGCATAAAGAATTAAGTCGATAGGATAATTAGTTGCCGAGATATTTGGAATCCTATTTTCAACACTGTTCGATTTTTCATGACACTGTATTTATTTCAAATTTCAATTCAAAGATATATTTTAATTGGAAATGAGACACTTAATTCGACGTGGTAAACTGTTAGTTAATATGATTATCATTTTTTGAGTTATAAGGATGTTTGTTTTACGCAATTAAGTTATAGAGCATTTAAAGTTTATGACTTCATCAAGCCACGATTTTATTTAAATTGCAATGCATTTCATAAATAGTTTACACATGTTTTATTTTCATAATTTATATTATGCATATCCATGATGGGTAAGTATTACGGTGCCCCCCTCCCCCCTGCCAATGACTAGTTTTGTTTTAAAGTGGCAATTCACGTATTGTTTTTCGATGATGCACGACATTTTCCATTCATATGGGACCCAATTCCTTCGCTTCTGAAACATGCCCGCTGCATGTAGACGTTGCTAAATGCATTGCGAATATGGTGGGATAATAAAAAAGCATTTTGCATCACCCAGGCAAATAAAATTGTATTTAGCAATGGTGTCCATTGATGACGGAGCCATATGTATACACCTAAATTGTTTTGAAAAAAAAAAATCATTAGAAGAGATGCTTCATAAAAATCACTTTCTCACTTGTAAAAGTTAATTTGCTCTTAAATATTTATATTTTTTTCAAACATTTTTGCATACATTCCTGTCAAAGTATTAGAAATAATTTAAGTCTTACATAACCAAAGAGAGGGAAAACACTAAACGATCTTCCTTTAATCCCATTTTCGGTCTTTTTCATACGTGCAGCTCCTTCTTTTTAAAGAAACCTTCGAGAAATACATCGAGTGAAAATACAATAAATTGCATTGAAAAATAAAATAATTAGTAAAAATATAAAGAAAAAAAGCAATAAAATGACCAAATGCGAATGGAGGACATACGATGGAAATCGTGTTGCAGCAAGTACGTTAGGCATTGGTGAAATCTCACTTCCTATATTTAAATAGAAATTACATTTCTTATGATCATGCTTTCTTTATTTTTAATCTTTCATTTTTACATCTGGCGTATAACGTGCATCTATAAGTTTTCATCAATTTTATTTTATCAAAGTGTGCATTATATGCCGAATTATACGGTAACTACAAATGTTACATTTAAATCCACGAACAGTGTTATGTAGTTGAGACTTGGGAGACTTGATCCCTTTTTCAGTTTTTAATTTTTAATTTGGAAAAAAACAAAATTTTGTAAAAATGTTTCCAATTATTATTAAAGGCTCATGTGTCTTTAATGTTGTAGTATTTTTTTTTATTTTTGAAAAACCATTTTTAAAATAAATATAAATTATTTTCCAAAAAAGAAAAAAAGGATCAAGTCTCCCCAATTACAGAGAGACTTGATCCCTTTCCAAGGGAGACTTGATCCTTGAAACAGATGCATTGAAATGATTCAAATTAAGTTGTAGAAATCAAATTTATTGTTGACTAACATGTAAAAAAGGGATAAAAACACAAAACAATTTTCTGGATCAATAAGTTGGTCGGAATTAAGTCCTCTTTTTCTTAGAAAATGGATTTTGCATTCAGATGATAAAATCTTCTTTACAATTTTTCGAAATGACTAATTTTCTTCTTTCCTAGAAATCGCACAATGACAAAGTCACTTTCATCAATTGACAAATTTTGTGGATTTTCGATCATTTCATCAGAATGTTCATCAAGTGAATCTGGCTTGGTTGAATCATGAACACTACAACTGCTCTCACTTTCTGAAGATTCGGGGCTTTCACTTTTAGTGTTTTTACTTTTCTTTCTTGAGATGAAATGAGTTTTTCTTGATTTAGGTTTTTTATTCAGCTGGCGATCTTGTAGTTCTTTTAGTGGGTGTGCTTGTCAAAATTTTTGAAGATTCTTTATCTTCCCGTTTTGGGTAATTAAAATTTAGGGAAGGCTTATATGTATCCTGGAGTCACAATGTTTTTTTAAATGTAATTGTATTGCTGCTTGTTGGGGTTAATGGTTGATCTGTGACGAAAGATGATAAAAAATCATCTTCAGAAAAAATATTCCTGTTTAAGGGATATATGCCAGGGATTTTAAATCCAAGATAACCATAGTCTAACTAATATTGATATTGTCTATATGCGACTTGAAAGTGATAATCAGGAGTAGGAGTCAATAAAATTTAACATTAATTTAGCTTAACTTTGGGGACACTTGATCCCCAGGATCAAGTCTCCCCATACAATGGGGATCATGTGTCCCTAATGTGCATGTGTTGGAAAAATCATATATTCTAATACGAGCAAATCTTGTGGGTGGTTATATATATATATATATATATATATATATATATATATATGCAAACATTATCTTAAAAACGGCTCTAACGATTTTGACGAAATTTCGTATCCTACCGTTTTGGGGCACCAGAAAACCATTGGGCTAGGTCACATGCTCGAGAAAATTCGATTAGTGGGTCATTTTGGGTCATGGTCTAGCTAATTGTATCTTAAAAACGGTTCAAACGATTTTGACGAAATTTTGTATCCGACCATTTTCGGGCACGAGAAGTCAATTGGGCTGGGTCACACGTTCGAGAACTTTCGATTAGTGGGTCATTTTTGGGTCAACGCGGGTCAAATTAATTTTATCTAAAAAACGGCTTTAACGATTTTGATTAAATTTTGTGTCCTACGAGTTTCGAGCACGATAAAAGCATTGGGCTAGGTCGCATGTCCGAGAAAATTCGATTAGTGGGTCATTTCTGGGTCATTGTGGGTCAAGATCTAAAAAGCGGCTCAATTTACACTAAATTTTGCATCCAATGGTTTTCGGTCACGAGAAGACTGTTGGGCTAGGTCACATGTTCGAAAAAATTCAATTAGTGGGTCATTTTGGGTTATTTTGGGTCATGGTCAAGCTAATTGTATTTAAAAAACGGTCCAAGCGATTTTGACAAAATTTTGTATCCGACTATTTTCGGGCACGAGAAGACTATTGGGCTGGGTCACATGTTCGAGAACTTTCGATTAGGGGGTCATTTTTGGGTCAAAGCGGGTCAAATTAATTGTATCTAAAAACGGCTCTAACGATTTTGATTAAATTTTGTATTTTACGAGTTTCGGGCACGCGAAAATCATTAGACTAGGTCACATGTTCGAGAAAATTCGATTAGTGGGTCATTTCTGGGTCATTGTGGGTCAATATCTAAAAAGCGGCTCAATTTACACTAAATTTTGCATCCTATGGTTTTCCGGCACGAGAAGACTGTTGGGCTAAATGACATGTTCGAAAAAATTCAATTAGTGGGTCATTTTGGTCATGGGTCATGATATTTGAACTCAAATTTAATTTTGACCGAGCATAGCTCGGTCTTCCCTGCTCGTAAATATTAAATCAAAAGTAAAGAAACTGTATTGGATTTAAATCACGACATTTAAGCATTAAGGAATGTTAGTAAATTATATCAGTCAACTTAAGTAATCATATATTCTAATACGAGCAAATCTTGTGTGTGGTTATATATATATATATATATATATATATGCAAAAATTATCTTAAAAACGGCTCTAACGATTTTGACGAAATTTCGTATCCTACCGTTTTAGGGCACCAGAAAACCATTGGGCTAGGTCACATGCTCGAGAAAATTTGATTAGTGTGTCATTTTGGGTCATTTTGGGTCATGGTCTAGCTAATTGTATCTAAAAAACGGTTCAAACGATTTTGACGAAATTTTGTATCCGACCATTTTCGGGCATGAGAAGTCAATTGGGCTGGGTCACACGTTCGAGAACTTTCGATTAGTGGGTCATTTTTGGGTCAACGCGGGTCAAATTAATTTTATCTAAAAAACGGCTCTAACGATTTTGATTAAATTTTGTGTCCTACGAGTTTCGAGCACGATAAAAGCATTGGGCTAGGTCGCATGTCCGAGAAAATTCGATTAGTGGGTCATTTCTGGGTCATTGTGGGTCAAGATCTAAAAAGCGGCTCAATTTACACTAAATTTTGCATCCAATGGTTTTCGGGCATGAGAAGACTGTTGGGCTAGGTCACATGTTCGAGAAAATTCAATTAGTGGGTCATTTTGGGTCATGATCAAGCTAATTGTATCTATTGGGTATTTCCTTAATTAAAGAGTTAATTTTAATGCATCTTATGACTATAATCTTACCTTCTACTACTTCACAATATTTAACTTCAATCTAATTATACAAGAATTTAAATTTAACATTACACCAGGTGAGAAAGACATACCACCAACTGAATATTGTTACCATAAATTTATTACAAACACCAGGTAATTAGATTTAAGAAGGGGCACCAAAATTTAGTACAAGTTAACACACATAATACAAAATATAAGAAAAGGGAGAGAATGGCTAAATAAATTCATTTACTTTTAAATTTTACTTTTAAATAAAATCAAAGGAGGTAACAATATTCTCATATCTTTCACAACCTAAAAAAAAAGGAAAACACCCAATACTTCTAAATCTCAAAAATATAAAGTATTCATAAATGATGACGAACAACAGTGAAAATTAAACTAATTTTGAATGACTGAATGGAGACAAACTCTCATATTTGAGAGGATAAAACTCAGAAAATTTGCAAGTTAAAACCAAAATGACATTACTTTATGAATACATTTATACTTTTAAAATTTAGGGACCAATGAAATCGTATAGTTGAGTACACTACGTCTTTTATAAATCATTTGAAAAGCTGTGATTCAAGATGATAGGACACATTTTTTAATTACCTAAACAATAATATTTCACTTAATAGGATTCTCTTAATACTTCATAAATTTATTAACTCTCTTTAAAATATATAAAATTTCACAATTAACTTAATTCAGAATAAACAATTTATTTTAAGTGCATCAATAAACTTTAATCTATAAAATTTACTATCATCTGTTTAGCTATTTAGTCCTATTTACATTTGGATATTTAGATTAGGTCTACACATTTCATCTTAAATCCACATTAATTTAAAATTGTATTTGTCATATATATATATTTCTTACAGAATTAATATATTTAAAGAAAACATGTGTGATTGAATTTCACTCCATATGAATTCTGTTATCAATTTAAAAAAAAACCAATGAAGGTGGACTATTTCACAGAATAAAAATATAAGGGCAACAAAGCTAAAAACAAGGAAAGGGGGTTTAATTTACTATTAATTTACAGATTTTAAACTAAAAGTGCAGAAAAGAATTACTTATGAAATAATATTTATAAACACATTTGAATAAAACAATAACAGAATTCTAAATTCAATTTTTTTTTTTTTTTACACATGTATTTGCTGTTATTATAATCGAGCAGACTACTATTAAAGTAGAATTTAACATTACCATTTAAAGTTTGATAACATGAATAAAATCTTTTAAGCTACTGTTATAATACATAAGAAATGTATTTAAATTAATCAGAATAATAGATGCAAATTAATAAGGGAAAAACAGATTCTTGGTTAATTGTGGGTTTATTTACAATTAAACATTTTCATATCAGTACTAGAAAGAATATTATAATTATAGTATGACATTATAGACAAACCAAAATTTACTCACATATATTTTTCTTAGACCACAACAGTTATCTCATCTATAGAGATTTTCATCAGGATGACAGATTAACAATTTTATATCAGATCACCACATTATCGTCGAAGGTGGCCTCTACTTCATCGGCAGTCCCCACTTTGCCGAAAGAGAAATTCTTCACCACCTAAAACCGCATCTCACTAGTCACGTACTGCTTTCACATGCTAATTCGGGGTTGTTATTTGTAACACCGATGACATTTGTGTCGATGATGTCGAGAGAAATTCCGCTTACACTATCGGGGTTGGTATTTGTAACACCGATGACATTCGTGTTGATAATATCGAAAGAAATTCCGCTTACACTAATTTAGTTTTAATGTAGCAGCAGGATTATTAGAAGTATAACATTAATTCCTCCTTCTGCTCTCTAATTCGATCCTCATCCAACACCTTCCGAACTTTCATGTACTACCTCGGCTCAAAGTTGAGGAAAGCTCATATCTCCTAACAACCTCGGTAATGGAGATAG
The DNA here is from genome assembly GCA_963931845.1 of Maratus michaelseni. Classification (NCBI taxonomy): domain Eukaryota; kingdom Metazoa; phylum Arthropoda; class Arachnida; order Araneae; family Salticidae; genus Maratus; species Maratus michaelseni. The sequence continues at coordinate 329,510,372 of OZ007590.1, forward strand.
CAAAAAAAACTTATAGGACCAGCATCCTTTTTAGTTAGCCTCTTCTGTAGTACAAAAGCCTTTTTTTTTCTGCGTTCATGCTTCGGAGCTCCAAATTTTTTCGACTCGCACCTACATCAAACGTTGTTCTCTGCTTACTGACTGACCTTCTCGTATCACCTTTACTCCTCGAACCTATATGGGGCCTACCCATTATAAAATTAAGGGGAACGGGAGCCTTACGCTTCTGTTACTATGCGCTAACCACATGGTAACAGGAAAATTTTCGAAGAAACGGGTTGCTAATGGTCCTTTTTTGACCGAACGTTTATTTGAAAGGTTGACCGTTTGTCCTACAAGGTTAAACTTTGCGGGTATTTTTCCTGGAATAAGTGGGGTTGAACAACAAGGTCACAACAATTTACACTTGGGGTTGATATTACGAAAAGGGAAAAAAAAAAGAACATTTAACTAGAATTTGGAAGAAAGAACTGCATTACTTACCATGTTATAGATTAAAAAAAAAAAAAAAAGAAGGTGAAAGAAAAATTAACTGAAAATTTAGAGAAATGAAGGGTTATGTTAATATAAGTTAAAAAATTAGAATTTGCGAAAAATTCTACAACAAGACTCCCCTATCCTGAATAAAAAAAAAAATTTTTGACTAAAAAAAATTTTTTTTTTTTTTTTAAACAAAAAAAAAGAAAGTATAAAGCTAACTCCCAATGGAGAACTCGATTTCCTACTCCAAGTTAGTTAACCTAGACTTGTTAAAACCAAAAAAATGGAAAAATGAAGGTAAAATGGTTTACTGCCTGCTGGAGAAACACCTACGTGGGTCCAAGATACTCGAACAAATCAAACAGCGACTCGAAGAGCTTCCAAGCATCACATAGTTGAAACCCCGCTCGTCACACTCCGGAATGTGCAATTCGAGCTGCACACAATGAACCGTCCACCTGACCACATCCCTAAAAGAAAAATGGAATTGAGTTTAAAAAGGAATTTATACATAAGTAAAAGCTGTGAGCCATATAAGTAACCATGGGGTTTATCACAACCAACTGAGCCTCTATCATTGCCTTCAGATTTGCCTACAGTTATCTGTATTAGATGATACCTACTGAAAATTTTCACCAACTTCCCGAAACAGACCAGATATCCAGACGGTGAACTCTCATTTCACCACTACTACTTTCTACAAGTGAGTATGCCACTCCACCGTAATTGCCATGTGTAACTGCAGCTAGGCCCCAAAATTGTTGCTAAAATTAAATAAATTTAAGTTTAAGGTTAATTAACATGTGAAGGACTGCCAACTGGTAATTTTCACAATTTACATACACATCAAGACACAGGCTGGAGATGCAGATGTAGATATATATATACATAATACACAAATAAAATCTTTTACTCGACATATAACAGTGTGTGAGTCAAAGGTAATAAAAAAAACTATTTAAATCAAATTCATAGAAATAGCACTAGGTTACATACAGGTAAATAGCATAACACAAAAAAAAACACAACAGAGATGCAATATTTCATTTTCAGTTCAAAATGCTTTACAAAAAAAAAAAAAAAAAAATACATGAATGCAAGTTCATTGTATTAGCAGGGAACCCCTATTCATTTGAAAAGTTCATATTTTGATTGTTGGGGTTTTACTTGGAGTGTACAAATGCACTTACAGATCATTGTGCATACATTAGTGTATGTCTGCAACTCTGTATTCCTATGGGAACAATTACCATAGCCTAGACAACTTTAAAAATGCATAAACTAAAAACAACATGCAAAAAAAAAAAAATGTGAAAAACAAATTCCACTACTACCAGGTAACTCTGCCAACAAGATATAAAAAGGGGAAAATTAAAAAAAAAATGCAAAAAAAAAAAAAGGGAAAAAAGAAAATATAAACACAATTACCCAAATTTACAGAAGAGAATAGAATATAGAAGGCATAAAAATGTACACACCGAAAGTGTATATGTACGGCTGTAAATAAGTCACACCCCACATACAGAAATGTATAAAATATCTCTGTAAGATTTGCACATATACCCAACAAATTACAACTTCCGAGAAGGTAACACAAATAAGTAAACTAAATAAGTGTTAGAATTAGCTATATATATACAATACAATTATATTTTCAAAAGGAAGTAAAAAAGGGGAAAAAAAAATTTACCCAAATCCCTTCGCTTGCATCACGTAATTTTCAAAACATCCCCCAAAAAACTCCAAACATCCCAGAAATAGCACGAATTTTGGTTAAAAATTTATAAAAATTTACAAAAAGTGGGTGCGGAGCGGTATGCATGCCAAAATATAACATAATACCCAATACCCTTCTAAAAAAGGTACATATAAAGCTCCAAAAACGCTTACTAACACTTCCGGAAAGCAATCAAAACAAACCCATTTTAAGTTGAAAAATTTTCAATTCCGAGTTTTAATTTCGATAAATTTCCTCTAAAACACATATAAATACAAATTAATTAGACTATATACAGAAAACATTGAGTGAAAAACAGATAAAGTCGTTACTCTTTATAAATGGGACGAACGCTTCTGTCCCGAAAGGAATAATCGACCCGTGGAGTCGATCTAGAACGACCGAGGCGTTTCGATTTTGCGACAGGCCGTATCGAATCACCCTCAGTTGCTTTTTCGTTGCTATCGGACTGATCAACCTCTCTGCCTCTTTCAGCAATATTAGGCTCCTCTTGTGTGCCACCCGAACTTTCCCCTACCGGAGCAATCTGTGGATGTGACTCTTCCCCTCCCGGACTGACCTGTAGTTGTGGGGAAAGAGCACTAAATTCGGTTGAAACGCTGCGCGCCTCCTCCTCGTCTTCCTTAGTTACGGTTTCAGTGTTGCAATCATTCTCGTTTTCTTGCGCTAATGGGGGCGGAACCCATGCGAAATATCGTCTATGTCTAGTAGTACGGAGGTGGGTTGGTTGCTCGCCACTCTGAATCGGTTCTGTTTCATCGATGGGCGGATTGTGAATCGAATTTCCGTTAGTCGTTTGTTGTTGTGGATTGTTTTGGTTAGTAATCTTCCTGTCTTTGAATAACGTTAGTCTATCAACATGGACAACTTGGGTATTTTTCGGGTTAGCAACTAAAGCGATCTTAAAATTTACATTATTTAATTGTTCAATAATAGTAAAAGGACCGTTATTTAATTTACTTAGCTTTTTAGTCTGTCCTGGCTCAATTCTAGGTGTGTAAAGCCACACTAGATCACCTACTTTTAGATTTTTACACACTGCTGTTTTTTCTCTGTATTTCTCCTGAGTTTCAGCTGCTTTAACTAGATTGTTATGGACTTCTGCATATACTTTTTGGAGAGCAGGAATTACAAGTTCACAGAAAGACGGTGCATCGTTGTAATTAAGTTTAGGTGGTTGTGAAAATACATGATAGGGAAGATTTAAGTTTCTACCATACATGACAGCTGCCGGTGTTAACTTTGTTGATGAATGTACAGCGGTCCGCATTGCTAACAGAGCAAATTTAAGTTTAGAGTCCCAGTCTGTTTGATTTTGATTTACAATATGAGAAAGTGCATTCTTTAACGTTCTATTTTGGCGTTCCACCTGAGCATTTCCGGGTGCATGATAACAAGATGTTCTGATATGTTTTATGCCAAACATACTGTATACATGCTCAATCGCATCCGATATTAGGTTTTTTCCATTATCTGTCGTTATATAACATGGTGCTCCATATCTGGATATGAAATCTGCCAACGTGTCCGCTATTACATCAGAAGTAATTGAACTGACAGCATACGCCTCTGGCCATTTGGTAAAAGAGTCTATGTATGTGACTATATATTTATTTCCTGAAAATGTTTGTGGCAAGACGCCTATAATATCTAAGTGTACTTTATTTAGAGGAAATTCAGGGGTGGGCATACGCTGAAGGGGGGCAAGCTGATTTGCCTTATGGGCTCTTTTCTCTTGACAACTAACACAAGATTCTACCAGGTGTTTGACATCTGCCGACATCCCTGGCCAGTAAAAGTGCTCTCGGATGCGGTCAATTGTTTTCTGGAAACCTTGATGACAAGCAGCTAGAGAGTCGTGTGTTAGAGTGAACACTTGCAAAACCAGTTCCTTAGGAACCACTAACTTGATGGGGTTGTTTAAAATCAAAGAATCTCTAGTATCCTCACATACCAAGATATCGTCTCTAAAAAAGAATTTCATATACCTAGGTGAGATTTCCAATTTCTGCTCCAATTTTTTTACAATTTCACAGCATTTCGTGTCCGATTTTTGGAACTCGCAAATTTTTCCCATAAGGTTTGAGTATGGTTCAAAAGATGTTTCTTTAGCTACCTGAATACTAAAATTGCAGCTAACTGCACTTGTAGGCTTCTCTACATTAGCAAAACGCGATAGGAAGTCTGCCACACTGTTACATTTTCCCTTGACATAGTTTATTGTAAAGTTATAGTCTGATAAAGTGCATATCCACTTGGCCATGCGTGACGTGGGATCCTGAATCTTCAACATAAAGGTGAGTGGAGCATGATCTGTATAAATGGAAAAATGTGTACTGGCTATATAACACTTAAAATGTGCAGTGGCCCAGACAAGGGCTAAAAGTTCTCTTTCGGTGGCAGAGTATCTTGTCTCTGCATCTTTCAGTCTCCTGCTAGCAAAGGCGACAGGGTGTATCATTTTGTTATTATCCAATTGTGATAACACTGCCCCTAAAGATTCACTACTTGCATCAGAATATATAATGAATTCTTTGTCAAAATCAGGTAAAGCTAAACAAGGTTTTGAGATAAGAGCTTTCTTAAGATCATCAAATTCCCGCTGGGCTGCCTCGTTCCAGACAAAACGCCCTGTTTCTTTAGTGAGGTCTATTAAATTAATTGCTCTTTTAGTAAAATCTGGGATAAAGCGTCTGTAAAAAGACAATGTGCCGATGAAAGATCTGACACCTTTACGATTTGTAGGAGGTTGTAACTTTTCTATAATTTCAATATTTTTATTAATGGGGGATACTTGACCACCATGAATCTCAAAACCAAGATACTGAATTTTGTCTGTCAGGAAATTACATTTGCTGGGTTTAAGTTTTAAGTTATGTTGGCGAAGCCTTTCGAATACTAAGTTAAGTTTGGTAAAATGAGACTCAATGTCTTTAGAAGATACTACAATGTCGTCAATATACACTAATATACCCAAATTTCCGAGATCCCCAAAAATGGCATTCATTAATCTCTGAAAGCTATTTCCTGAATTAGCCAATCCAAAACAGTTGCGCGACCACTCAAATAATCCTTTATGCGTAATAATAGCAGTTTTATGCATGTCTTCAGGTCTAATGACTTGTTGAAAAAAACCACTAGTAAGGTCGAGAGTTGAAAAATAATTGGCACCTGAAAGGGAGTCTACAGAGTCTGTGATATTAGGAATGGGGTATGCATCTTTTACCAAGTTTTTATTTAGCTTCCTAAAATCAACAGCTAATCTGTATGTACCATCTGTTTTTTGTACGAGAATGACTGGAGAAGAAAATTCTGACATTGAAGGTGACAAAATATTAGCTTCTAATAAAATGTTTAATTGGTCCTCCATTTCCTGGCGCAGTTTATAAGGGACTCTATATGCTTTGCAACGAACTGGTTTATCAGAGGTTAGATTTATGGTATGGGGAATAGTGTCACAGCCAGGTAAATCTAGTACAGAGGCTGCGAACACATCTTTGTTCTTATCCAGGAAATCTTGCATTTGTGCTTTTAAAGGGGTGTCTAAGTGGTCTAAATTAATTTCAGAGCTCCATTTTAAATCTGCATGGTCGAAATCTGCAATTGGGGGGTCAACATTTACATTACAATTTAAATTACATATCTCTGGGGTTAAATTTAAGTTGTCTTTACATTTAAGAATTTTGGCAACATATGTTCCTTTATTTAAATTAATAGAATTATCTGAGAAATTAGCAAAAGATAAAAATAAACCATGCTCTTGTGTGCAAATGGTTCTAGAAATAAGGAGGCCTTGATGCATACTTCTAGCAAGGGGTTCCAACATTATAGGGTTATTAACATTTACATTTAATTCTTTATTACACTTAACATTAGCTAAAATTTTAGTTTGGGGGGGAATTGTAAGTTTGTCACATAATGCGGCAATGCCTATGATAGTCTTGTCATTACTCTCATTGCTACTCATTCTATTTTCACTCTCATTATTTTGTGTGTTCCCACTTAATTGTTCCTCCATATCATAAAAAACAGTCTCATCAGATTTTCTAGCATTATCCGCATGTTGTGCAATATGGTTTACTTGTTGAGCCTCAGTAGTCTGTGGTATACTGTAGTTATTTGTGGTACCCTCTACTTTTTCACTTTGCAAGACACTATTACTTTCACTTGACACCTTATTCTGCCCACCATTATCGAATTCTCCACTAATACTACTTATGGTACCCTGAACTGTCTTTACATTACTACTACAGTCTACCTTCTGCTCCCTTTCACCTTTGTTGACATATTTGCACTGGGAATTTTCAGGGTCACAATTATCACAATTACACATTTTTGAATCATTATTATACATATATTTACAATTATATTTACAATTATTTACTATAACCCCTACATTATTTACAGAATCCTGACACTGTTCAGTATTTTCCTCGACGTTTTCCACACTCTCAGTAGACTCACTAAGATTATGGCAACCCTTGTTTGTCTCTAATTTGGAATGACTTTGCATATCAATTTTTTGTTTACATTGGGTTTGTTCAGGGCTTCTAAGAGTGATAGCATTGTCTGAACAATCAATGAGAACTCGATACTTTTTTAAAAAAGGCATTCCCAAAATAGCAGAAAATTCCTCCGCCAGCTGACCTGGTACAACAAAAAACTGTGCCTTGCACAGCGTATCATTAATTTTAAATGTTGCGAGTACACTTTGATTGAGATGAACTTTTTGACCAGTTACTGTCACAATCGGTGTGCAACACTCTTCTATAGGGCTACCCGTGAACAAATTGAGCATAGTGCTACTCAACAAATTGATAGCCGATCCCGAGTCACATAACGCAGTAATATTTTTATTATTTACAGTAATTTTAGTAACTGGGAGACTATATAAATGGGGTGAAAACACACTATATACAGGGGGTGAGTCGTTTGGCTTTTGGGGGATCAATTCGACCATTAAAGATCCGGCCTCTAACCGTTTAAAGGCCTCGCAGGAGTACCTTGGGCATTAGCATCATTACTCGGTTGGTTTCCATTACTGTTTTTATGTCTGTCCCTATTATTATCTCCTCTATTTATGTAGTCATTACTATCTCTATAACTGTAGTCATTTCTACCCCTATAATTATATTCATTTCTATTTCTATTTCCCCTATAGTTACCATTCCCTGCTTGGTTTGAATTTCCTCTATAATTACTGTTATAGTTTCCACGGCCCCTATAGTTATTATGCCTGCTCCTACCAAAGTTATACTGGTACCTCGCCTGTGGGCAATCTCGTGCATAATGTCCACTTTCTGAGCACAAATGACACTGAAAATTTCTGAATTGTGCTCTTTCCTGGCTCTGGACCTCACTCTGCCTTTCCTGAATTCGAACTAAACTGTCAATTTTTGCTGACAGCAAATCTACCTGGTCTTTCAAATTGCTGATGTCCTGCTGTGATTGTTTATACTCATTTTGGGGATACATAGCTGCACAGGCTAAATTTTGTGGTACAGATTCAGGTATAAATGGAGCACTAATTTCATTTTGGAGGTTATAGAATGGATTTATACTCCTGCACGCTTTTTCCTCAAGCAATGCAACAGTGAGGATTTCTTCAGGCGTTTGTGGGTTTTTCGTAATGACCCCTTTTCTTATTTCTGGGGACAGATTTCCCAAAAGCATTGAGTGAAAGATAGCGTTTCTACTTTTGTTAACTACCTCCCCTTCTAATCCATCAATAACTAGGGCTTTAAGCGACATGTCGTAGGCTCTGTCATAGAAGTCCTGCACCGACATTTGAGGGGTTTGCTTGAAACTAAAAAAATTTGAAAGGGCTACATCTGGAGAAACACGACTGGTGTATCTTTCCCTGAAAATTTTAACAATTTCATCTACCTTTTTATCTTTATGAAGCTTAAATAACCTTGCCGCTCCCCCGGTAACTCTGCTAAACCAAGCGAATTTTTTCTCATCCTCCCCCCATTCGAAAAAGGTAGCAAGGCTATCCCACTTTTCAAAAAATTCACTAAAAGAAAATGAATTTTCGACACCGCTAAAAGGTGGAATTGAAGAAATATTTTCCATAAGGGAATTTTTCTTTTGAATATTAGCCAAGTTTTTTGCCTGATCTTCTGCCATGATAAGTTTTATCAATGAGAAAAAAAAATTAAGTGGGAGGGGGTGCAACTATACACAGAAATACACATACAAAAGCATAAAAACAAGAGAGAATTTAAATTTGGAACTATCTAAGTGCAGAGATGTCAAAACTTTAACCAAATTGCAATACAGAGTCACAGACTTACCTTTCACAACCATGAAAATTAAATCAAAATACCTTTTACAACCATGAAAATTAAATCAAAATACCTTTTACAACCATGAAAATTAAATTAAAAACACAAAATACAGCTTCATATTTTTTTATAAAAAATTTTTAGATTTTTATAAATCTACAAGCATAAGCCAGGTTTGAAATGTCATGGGCACCAATCTTATTGGGTATTTCCTTAATTAAAGAGTTAATTTTAATGCATCTTATGACTATAATCTTACCTTCTACTACTTCACAATATTTAACTTCAATCTAATTATACAAGAATTTAAATTTAACATTACACCAGGTGAGAAAGACATACCACCAACTGAATATTGTTACCATAAATTTATTACAAACACCAGGTAATTAGATTTAAGAAGGGGCACCAAAATTTAGTACAAGTTAACACACATAATACAAAATATAAGAAAAGGGAGAGAATGGCTAAATAAATTCATTTACTTTTAAATTTTACTTTTAAATAAAATCAAAGGAGGTAACAATATTCTCATATCTTTCACAACCTAAAAAAAAAGGAAAACACCCAATACTTCTAAATCTCAAAAATATAAAGTATTCATAAATGATGACGAACAACAGTGAAAATTAAACTAATTTTGAATGACTGAATGGAGACAAACTCTCATATTTGAGAGGATAAAACTCAGAAAATTTGCAAGTTAAAACCAAAATGACATTACTTTATGAATACATTTATACTTTTAAAATTTAGGGACCAATGAAATCGTATAGTTGAGTACACTACGTCTTTTATAAATCATTTGAAAAGCTGTGATTCAAGATGATAGGACACATTTTTTAATTACCTAAACAATAATATTTCACTTAATAGGATTCTCTTAATACTTCATAAATTTATTAACTCTTTTTAAAATATATAAAATTTCACAATTAACTTAATTCAGAATAAACAATTTATTTTAAGTGCATCAATAAACTTTAATCTATAAAATTTACTATCATCTGTTTAGCTATTTAGTCCTATTTACATTTGGATATTTAGACTAGGTCTACACATTTCATCTTAAATCCACATTAATTTAAAATTGTATTTGTCATATATATATATTTCTTACAGAATTAATATATTTAAAGAAAACATGTGTGATTGAATTTCACTCCATATGAATTCTGTTATCAATTTAAAAAAAAACCAATGAAGGTGGACTATTTCACAGAATAAAAATATAAGGGCAACAAAGCTAAAAACAAGGAAAGGGGGTTTAATTTACTATTAATTTACAGATTTTAAACTAAAAGTGCAGAAAAGAATTACTTATGAAATAATATTTATAAACACATTTGAATAAAACAATAACAGAATTCTAAATTCAATTTTTTTTTTTTTTACACATGTATTTGCTGTTATTATAATCGAGCAGACTACTATTAAAGTAGAATTTAACATTACCATTTAAAGTTTGATAACATGAATAAAATCTTTTAAGCTACTGTTATAATACATAAGAAATGTATTTAAATTAATCAGAATAATAGATGCAAATTAATAAGGGAAAAACAGATTCTTGGTTAATTGTGGGTTTATTTACAATTAAACATTTTCATATCAGTACTAGAAAGAATATTATAATTATAGTATGACATTATAGACAAACCAAAATTTACTCACATATATTTTTCTTAGACCACAACAGTTATCTCATCTATAGAGATTTTCATCAGGATGACAGATTAACAATTTTATATCAGATCACCACATTATCGTCGAAGGTGGCCTCTACTTCATCGGCAGTCCCCACTTTGCCGAAAGAGAAATTCTTCACCACCTAAAACCGCATCTCACTAGTCACGTACTGCTTTCACATGCTAATTCGGGGTTGTTATTTGTAACACCGATGACATTTGTGTCGATGATGTCGAGAGAAATTCCGCTTACACTATCGGGGTTGGTATTTGTAACACCGATGACATTCGTGTTGATAATATCGAAAGAAATTCCGCTTACACTAATTTAGTTTTAATGTAGCAGCAGGATTATTAGAAGTATAACATTAATTCCTCCTTCTGCTCTCTAATTCGATCCTCATCCAACACCTTCCGAACTTTCATGTACTACCTCGGCTCAAAGTTGAGGAAAGCTCATATCTCCTAACAACCTCGGTAATGGAGATAGCAAAAAAAACTTATAGGACCAGCATCCTTTTTAGTTAGCCTCTTCTGTAGTACAAAAGCCTTTTTTTTTCTGCGTTCATGCTTCGGAGCTCCAAATTTTTTCGACTCGCACCTACATCAAACGTTGTTCTCTGCTTACTGACTGACCTTCTCGTATCACCTTTACTCCTCGAACCTATATGGGGCCTACCCATTATAAAATTAAGGGGAACGGGAGCCTTACGCTTCTGTTACTATGCGCTAACCACATGGTAACAGGAAAATTTTCGAAGAAACGGGTTGCTAATGGTCCTTTTTTGACCGAACGTTTATTTGAAAGGTTGACCGTTTGTCCTACAAGGTTAAACTTTGCGGGTATTTTTCCTGGAATAAGTGGGGTTGAACAACAAGGTCACAACAATTTACACTTGGGGTTGATATTACGAAAAGGGAAAAAAAAAAGAACATTTAACTAGAATTTGGAAGAAAGAACTGCATTACTTACCATGTTATAGATTAAAAAAAAAAAAAAAAGAAGGTGAAAGAAAAATTAACTGAAAATTTAGAGAAATGAAGGGTTATGTTAATATAAGTTAAAAAATTAGAATTTGCGAAAAATTCTACAACATATCTAAAAAACGGTTCAAACGATTTTGACGAAATTTTGTATCCGACCATTATCGAGCATGAGAAGTCAATTGGGCTGGGTCACATGTTCGAGAACTTCCGATTAGTGGGTCATTTTTGGGTCAACGCGGGTCAAATTAATTTTATCTAAAAAACTGCTCTAACGATTTTGATTAAATTTTGTGTCCTACGAGTTTCGAGCACGATAAAAGCATTGGGCTAGGTCGCATGTCCGAGAAAATTCGATTAGTGGGTCATTTCTGGGTCATTGTGGGTCAAGATCTAAAAAGCGGCTCAATTTACACTAAATTTTGCATTCAATGGTTTCCGGGCACGAAAAGACTGTTGGGCTAGGTCACATGTTCGAGAAAATTCAATTAGTGGGTCATTTTGGGTCATTTTGGGTCATGGTAAAGCTAATTGTATCTAAAAAACGGTCCAAACAATTTTGACGAAATTTTGTATCCGACTATTTTCGGGCACGAGAAGACTATTGGGCTGGGTCACATGTTCGAGAACTTTCGATTAGGGGGTCATTTTTGGGTCAAAGCGGGTCAAGTTAATTTTATCTAAAAACGGCTCTAACGATTTTGATTAAATTTTGTATTTTACGAGTTTCGGGCAAGCGAAAATCATTAGACTAGGTCACATGTTCGAAAAAATTCGATTAGTGGGTCATTTCTGGGTCATTGTGGGTCAATATCTAAAAAGCGGCTCAATTTACACTAAATTTTGCATCCTATGGTTTTCCGGCACGAGAAGACTGTTGGGCTAAGTCACATGTTCGAGAAAATTCAATTAGTGGGTCATTTTGGTCATGGGTCATGATATTTGAACTCAAATTTAATTTTGACCGAGCATAGCTCGGTCTTCCCTGCTCGTTCAGTTATATTTAGCAAAAAATAAAAAAACATAAACTACCTACTAAAAAAGAAGTTTGATTGTAAGAAATGAGATATTTCTTTCTTACAAAAAAAAAAAAAAAAAAAAAAAAAATGGGTGAATGAAATTCTGTTGTCAGATCTGTTGATAAGAAATCACTTTATTAGTGTTGCTGGTTTCAGAGACATAATTGCAGTTTTTACCTGGTTTTTGACCTAGAGATCAAGTCTCCCTAGGGATCAACTCTCCCAAGTCTCCCCTATAGGGTATAAAAGAACTCGTTCAGAAGATATGAAATCAATATCTTATACACGAAAAAATATGAGAACATTTTGTACATAAAATGTCTATGAAAAACAAACATAGTGAAAACACACGTAGAAACGTCGATATGTAAAAGTATTTAGAGATAAAAGCTTTTAAATGAAAAAAAAATACTACTTGATTTTTGCTTATAAATAACTAAAAGTAAAGATAGTAAAGATCGCTATATCCATTTCTACAATATGAAAAATATGAACAAGTTACTTTATTTTATAAAAAGAACAAATTTTACCTTTTTCATTGCTTCTAATTACTTTTTATGCAAATGTGTTACTTCACAAGAACGTGATAACAACCGTGCAAAATCTCATCTTAAAATCAGACCTGTTTTATTTAAATTATTTTTACATTAAAGAATGTGGCCTGATATACTTTTATTTATATAATTTTTTTAAGCATGTAAGCGTTAACCTTAAATGTTTGTTGCACGAGAAAAGTTCAATTTCAAGTTTCAAACATCATGTGAAAACATCATGCCTATAGGGTATAAAAATAGAAAATTCATATCTTGTTTACAAAAAGTTACATCAGTTTTTGTGGAAAAAAGTTTTCTAAAATCAAACATAGGGAAAATCCACTAAAAAGCTTCAATCTGTGAAAGTACTTAAAGTAAAAAAAAAATAGCTGCTTAATGAAAAAAGTTATTAACAACACATTTCTGTTTAGAAACAACTGAATGTTTAACGACACTAAAGGTTACCACCATTCACACCATGAAAAGAACTAGGTGAACCCTTAAAAGAACTACATTGCTCAGTAAAGGCTTAATAACCTCTAAACTGTTGGGTATATAGCTCTCAAATTTAATCTCTATATGTATAGCTGCCATGAGACCTAATTATTCAGTACCACTATTTCTGAATAGAAATATTAGCTTTATTTAATGACAGAAATTTCCGATTATATAAAACAAATATTACTAGTCGAAAACTGTTGTACCTAGATATCGGAAAACGTGAACAACTATGATTATTTCTGAAGGATGTACTACAATTTATGCCAATAGAACGTTTTTCTACATTCTGAAAAAAAAAACAACATAATATCGTGTCTCCTTAGCACAAGACATAGTTTATGAAAACAGGAAAACTAAACATAAATACGGATATATATATATATATATATATATATATATATATATATATATATATGTGTGTGTGTATTACTGGAATTCTGTGAGTGGGAGTTACATGAAATTCAACACAGATAAAAATAAAAATTTTTGAATGTTGCCACATACAATGGATTTAAAGCTGTCAAATATATACCAATAGTTATTCAAAAAATAACAGCTTGAAATTTATTAAAATTTGCTTGTTTAAGAGAGATAAAAAGCATCCTATGTTCTTTTCTCCGTTATAATCTATAAACATACAAAATTTAAAAGGAATTAATTCAGCATTTTGATGACTTTGAATTGTTTTTTTCGTGGTATTTAAGACGTTTTTCGAGAAAATCAACGCTATTGGCTGTGTAAGTCAACATCCATTTTTTCCCCATTCAACTTTATTCACAAGATCAATATTGAATTGTTAATTTAAAATTTTATGTTATATCTCTGTGTAACATAACATGCAATTTACCTTATCACAATCCACGAATCAGAAACATGCTTCTATCAGTAGAAATAATGTCATATATATATATATATATATATATATATATACATAAATATAAATGTTGGCATTCATAAAGCTTAAATATTTAAAAATGATTCTATTAAATGACCAAATATCGGGTTGCCAGAATGATTACGTTCGGAGAATAACATCATTCGTAAAAGTAAAAATCATTTCCATGTACACAAATAAAATATTTTACTATGAATGTATCACTATGCCATCATGATCACTGAAGTTTATTTCTGCATGTAAACAAGACCAAATTTTCTATTACTTATTTAAAGATATTTGGTATACGCGTTGTAAAACGTTTCTGAAAATTCCGCCTCTTTTACATAATCATGATAAGAAATTCAATAAAACTAGATTACGTTAAATGGTGCATTAATCTCGGTATAATCGTGTGATGGTTTCGTTGGTTGAAAATAATCCCGTTTTAAAAATAAAAGATGTACTTTTGTCCAAGAAAAGAAAATATTTTACCATATTTGTGTCAATATGACGTCCTATTCAACGGACATTACTTTTGCACGTAAGGAGAGCCGTCTGTTATCTATTCAAAGATCTTTGGTTTGCATACTTGGTAAATAAATGAGAAAAAGCGAAATTTGATAATGTAATGTACAAGGAAATTTCTTGAAGATTAGAAACTAAAATCATCAAGTTTTTTGTGATGTGATTCATTTATTAATTTACCCATCATACGTAGTATAGGATAAGTCTTGTAATCATTTTGAAAATCGAAAAAAAAATATTTGACGTTTTTACACGTTTCAGACACTGGGGATTCCGAAAGACATATTTTTAGAAAAAAAAAATTTGCCGTCCGTCTGTCTGTGTGTCTGTAAACGCTCTATCTCCCGAACAAATTGAGATAGAGAGTTTAAATTTGGTATGTACTTAGTATGTAATAATGACAAGAAGCCTTAATCCGACGCAGTAAGCCGTTACTTAATATGATTATCAATTTTGGAGTTATAAGGATGTTTCTTTTACGCAATTCAGTAATAGAGCATTTAAAGTTTAGGACGTCATCACGCCACGACAATTTTTTTCGAATTGCAATGCATTTTATAAGTAGTTTACACATGTTTTATTTTCATATTTTATATTATGCATATCCATGATGGGTAAGTACGGTGGCACTCCAACGACAAGTTTTTATTTTAAACTCATGCTTAAAGCAATTTTTCGAGGAGTTGGAAAGGATTAAGGAATAAGAGGTTCAATCTTTTAGTAATAACACAATTTTCTAAAATTTTCAATATTAATATTTTTTCCTATTACAGATCTCTTAATTCGACAACTCATCAGAACGAATAGAAAGAGAGGAAATTTCTACACTATTGCCGATTAAAGCAAAATAAGAAAAAGAACTAATAAAAGCATTGAGTTAGTTCGTCAGTTTTGACGAACAAAAGAAAAGAAAAGAAAGAAAGAAAGTATTTGACAGTGGCTGATTGATTCTAACAACCATTACAAAATAAAATCTTACTTAGCAATATCAAGATACCGCTGCGCTAAAAAAAGGAAGATAATTTCTTGCTGACCAGAGAGCGCAAAGATAGATTTCCGATAACAGATTAATTATACTTTATTTGCTTTTAATTTATCCCACCCCAAAAAATTCTAACATAAAAAGTGACTTATTAAATAAACTAAGTTTGTTTTACTAGCGCGTAAATTATATTACGATAATATAAACATAAAGCTTTAATAACATATTGAAATCAATAAAATTTCTATATTATTTGATTCAAAAGTTTAACTAAAAATGAATATTTTGAGTTATTTAATTTTTTTTTATTTAAAAAAGAATTGATCTGGTTAGTCAATTAATTGTAATAAACGTTCCAAGTAATAGAAAATCCTAGAGATTCAAACTTTATATTAAAAGAAAAAATAACTGATTGTAATAGCAAATACTTCATAAATAGCCCAAATATTTCATATTTATAAATTTGATATTTTCTTTTCAATATACAATATAAATTTATATAGTTAAGGAAATAAAATGTTTATTTATCTTCTGGTTCTTATTATCAAAATGTGTGAAACATTCTGAATCAAAATATATTATGAAATACAAAATCAATAAAATAAAATAAAATAATTTTGATTGAAATACTTGAGAAACTTTTGTGCCATCAAGAAACAAAATATAAACAAAAAGTATTTTCTTTGACACAAGACGATGATATAATTTGAAATTCGTCATAGCGTACATTTTAATTCTTTTGGCCAACACTTGCGATATACAATGAGAAAAAAATCATTTTTCAGCGAGCTACAAACTTTTACGATGTGTTCAGAATACAAATAATATTTAAGACTAGATAAACGTTTCTGTAACAAGCTTCATACATAAGCGTAAATCCCACCTGACATTCAAGTGGGTATTTTTCCATGTCAAATGAGTTTTCTTCTTTAGATATAAAAAAACAAAAACAAAAAAAAAAAAACATTCTTCTTTTATTTTCTGAAAGGAACACATTTTCCCAGTTTCATTCCTTCTAATTACATTTTATGCAAATGCAATTTTTAGAAGAACGTGCTTATAACGATGCAGAAGATCATCTTAAAAGCAGAACATTTTTGTTTAAATTATTTCTACATCAAAGAACGTGTCCGGATATTCTTTCCGTATAATTTTTAAACGTAAGCGTTAACTTTAAACGCTCAGAGACTGAAGAAGAATATCTTATATTGTAAGATAAAATTTAAATTTTGAGTTTAAAAATTCATAGGGAAAAATAATTTTGGAGTTTATAATTAATTATGTTGTATAGAATAACTGTATCCATAAAACCTATACTGCGGGTTGGGAAAACGTATTAATACTGTATAACAAGACCGAAAAATCCTGCATCACGGCATAGATTATGAAACACTTTTTTAAAATATGTGGATTGAACTTAGTGCCGTTATATTACAATAAATGACCAACGTAAAATAGCACAAATAAAAATATATATAATGGCAAACAGCTGTTTCGTAGCTCCTAAAACTCCATCATCAGTGCCAAATTTAAAAGATTAAAAACTGATTCAAATGTTTAAGCCATGTAAGTATACTTGCGTCACCGCACGCGCCCAAGCTAGAATGGCGGTGAGTTTTTAAAAACAAACGAGGAGTCATGAAACACATGTGACGTAGGAGATCAATAGAAGCGCTCGGCCAGACTGGTCGAGTTTAATTACAGAGGAGAAAAAAGGAGGGGATCGAAGAGAATGAATTAAATGAAACGTAGCCAGACATTTGAAAAATTTGGTGTACTGGACATATCATTAACTAAGTTTACTGTATTCTTCCATATATAATAAGCTTCCCAAAAATCAAGGTCGTAAATCGATGAGCATTTCTAAATTATTGAACCTTCTGAAAAATTAAAACTGTGATTGCTAGACAAACAATGATTAGCAATCGCAGAACGTTTAATGTCACAATTTTTAACATAGTTTTTATACTCCCCCAAGCAGACCTTTTGAGTTTTTTTTAAAACTCACCACCATTGTATCTTGGGCGCGTACGGAGACGCAAGTATACTTACATGGCTTAAACATTTGAATCAATTTTTAATCTTTTAAATTTGGCACTGATGGTGGAGTTTTAGGAGCTCCGAAACAGCTGTTTGCCATTTTATATATTTTTATTTGTGCTATTTTACATTGAACATTTATTTTAATATGAAACATTTTCCAACACTATCGTAATATCGTTAAAGAAATTTATTTGTGTTCATACAATGAAAGAGGATGTCTACAGGAACCTAAAAGAACACAACTCAGTGAAAATTTATTTAAAGCAATGGCTGTCCAACGCTGGTAATATGTACAATTCTTTCGTGCAGCCTTGTATATGATCTACACACCCCATAATGCACTATAAATAAGATAAGTTTTAAAATGCGTATCACAGCTGAAAACGCACATTCAGAAATTATGGCACGTAGTTTGTCCTGTAACCGAATTATTTTCAGTGTCTCTGTAAATAAACGATAATTTCTGCGTACTCAATAATCTATAGAAAACATGTGGTAGTGCACCTCAATATTGTATATCAGTTTCATTATGTTTGAAATAGTTTAACATTATTAAAATACACTGCAAACTATTTTATCCCATGGATGATATTATAATGGAATTATTTTGTTTGTCCCTGTAAACGAGCTATAATTTCGACTTAACTGATGCTTTATAGAAAATATATTGCCACCCACTTCATTGAGGAATATCAATCTTTGAGGAATATCAATTTTAAACAGTGTAACGTGTAACACCATTAAAATGCACTAAAAACAAATTTTTCCCAATTAACGGTAATGTAACGTAACGTAAACCCTGTAAATGAAATAAAATTGTTACATATTCCACACGTTATAAATAAAACGCTGTCGTCCAACTCAACGATGCATATTAATTTTATTATATTTGAAACTAGCTAACCTACCCGGCTTTGCCCTGGCCCAAAATAATTACAATCTCAGAGAAAGGCGTTAACCCCTTCCCTCCCCATACCCGCAAAATAATTGTCAGAAAATGGCAGTAAGTTGAAGCCAAAGTTCTGATTTAAAGTAATTTAAATAAGCAGATGGCACAATGTAGCGATTTGCTGAAACTTATAGCCACATATTATGAGGTGAAAGGTGATTGAATAATTACTAAGTGAATCAATTACAGATTGAACGATGTATGTAAAGAGTTCATGTAATTGAAGACACATTTTTATAATCCAGTTTATATTTATTAAATTAAAAAGTTCTCAACAGACGATGCATAGATGAGATAGTCCAGTTTTAGTTGGTTTAACACAGTAAGCATTTAGTTATCTTAAACAATAAAGTAAATACCGGCACATAATCAAAACAAACTAAACTTAACTGAAAAACATACTTATCATAATGAGTAAAAAGCTGCAGAGTTTAAAACGACACGTAATAACTAAGACAAACGGCACGCTCCATCACTACAGCCGACTTAACTTAAGATCGACCGTTGTCGTGAAGATCAAAACAAAAACCGAATCGCCCTTTGAGAAGCACAGCACTGCGTATATATACCTGGCCAAAAGTCTACCTACCAATGACAATACAGTTCTGGAACAGTCATGGAAGTGACGCGTGGCTGACGGCATGAATAATTACGAAATCGGCAAATCAGACAATAACTTATCTGGCGCCATCTATCGTAAAGCAAGCGTATTACGCTAATCGATTATTCGATTCTCGTCTTAATCGAATATCGCCGAATGGTGTGACTGAGAAAAGCTGTAGCGTGGCGTTTAAACTTTTACAAAGTAAATTGAAATTAACAACTATTGTAAAGTGAATTTGACTGTTTTTAATGAGTGAATTATAAGTAATGAACAAAGAATTAAAGAAATATGTGTAAGTTAAATATACACTATAATGCCATAATTGATGGGAACTTTCAGTTTTAGACATTTTTTCGAATATTTTAAAATATACATGTCAGATTCTTTTGGGGTATTATGATTAAAAAGAACAGGTTTGACTTCATATCTATCAATGTTGATTTGATAAGCAGGACAATTAGGGGACCAACAAAAAATTAAAGATTAAAAATAATACTTGGGATCATCCTGTAAAATAAAATGCACGAAATGATTTACCGCTACAGAATATACATAGGCAGACATTGTATAATATGTGTACTCATTTGTGTAAGAATAGCATGCATATTAATTAAGATATAGCGATTTTTTTAAAAAATTAAAAAAATTCTTGCATGTTTTTTGCTTATAAAATACAGGGTTTTTAACCAAATTTAACGTCAGTTTCAGAAAAATTGACAAAATGTAGTAGACATTATATAGTGTGATTGAAATATAAATATAATAAATATTTAAGGAAATATGGGCAGTTGTATGAAAGAATTTTTATCTGCGCATGCGCGAACGATAACAAAAAACTTTTTGCCTAATTTAATACTCAACACTATGGAGCAACATATAAAAAAAAAGCAGTCAAATATCGTAAAAATTCAGGGAGATATCGGCGTTAGAGTGAGCTGTTTTTTAGTTTCTGACTAAAACTCGCTGAATGATAGGGGATTGTCCACAAATTGATATTTTTAAGTTATCTGGCAGCGTTCGGAGAAAATTTTTAGAAAAAAACAATTTAATTATAATTTACGCTTATGTTTAGGAAGATTTTGACTCTAAACTACGAGGAAAAGGAAAATATAGTCCATACATTGATTACATCTAGGTAAATTGAGGAGTTTATGGTAAAATTTTGTGAAATTTAGCCCAATACGCAAAACACTTTACAGTAAATTTTCGAGAAATTACGTTTTGCGTATTAGACCAGTAAAATTAGGAAAGTTTGCCATAATACATGCTAGGAGATAAAACTTAGTACAGTTGTTCATTGATGACTATGTAAAAAGTCCTAATGGATAGGAGGTGAGTGGGGGGGGGGGGGGGGGTTCAAATAAATTACTTTTTTTAGTTTTTTACAAAAATCTCAGAAACTGTTGGTTTTCATGAAAAAATTGCTCCGATATAAATTAAAGAACATAAAATTATCTACAAATGAGAGTTATATACAGTGGAACCTCGATTATCCGTCAGCCAGAAAACTGGAGCTTTGACGGATTTTCCGCAAAAAATTAACTTTAATTTCAATTTTATTTCCTTAATGTCGCCATACTAAATGCTACAGAGATAAAAATTGGTACAGTTGTCCCGTGATGGCTACTAATGACTATGTAAAATGTCCTGATGGATAGGAAGTGAACGAGGGGAGGGAGGGGTCAAAATACTTTTTTAGTTTTTTGCAAATATCTCAGAAACTGTTGGTTTTCATGAAAAAATTACTCTGACGTAAATTAAAGAACGTTAAATTCTCTACAAATGACAGGTATATACAGTGGAACCTTGATTATCCGTCAGTCACGAGATCAGAGCCTTGACGGATTTTCCGCAAAAAAAAAAAAATCACTTTTATTTCAAATTTATTAAATACCAATGTATCCGTGCGAAAATTTCGCACTGCGGTCTAATACTTTTTAACAATATCTAATATTTTTTAGACTCAGGTTTAATTTTCTAAAGGGAAATTAAGGACTAAAAATATCTGCAAACAACATTAGTCAAGCCAGAATATCATCTAATTTATTACATCAAAGTTACTATTGAAACAGCCCATTGATTTCCAATACTGTGATATTATTATGGATGGTGGTTTCTTTCTTCACAAAGTCCCTTGGTCAAGAGGTTCCACTTTTATTTCAATTTGTGAAGTATAAATCTCTACACATTATAAAGGAAAAGGCTGTTCAGTGGTTTTTGATGGCTACTCCGACATTGCCAACAGCACGAAATTAGCAGAGCAAAACCGAAGATGTGCACTGAAGAAGTCCGTGGATATTAATTTCAACGGGGAACACAGATGTTTCCGTCAACCAAGAGCTTCCTTTCAAATGAAAAGAACAAATCAAGATTAACAGCTGTGCTTTCTTCCAAATTGAAGGAGAATGGAATATCTTGCCGGGAGAGTACTGGCAATGCAGATACCCTAATTGTAACAACAGCCATTGAAATATCTTCTTCTAGTGGCAGAGTGGCAATTGTTGGTGAGGATGTTGATCTTGTTGTCCTCCTAATCGCCCTAACTCCGCTCGAACAAGAAATTTTCGTTAATCCAAGTAGTGGAAGAATTGAAAAAAATATTATTTTCTCACAACAGTTAATTCAAGAAACAAGACATCATTCTAGACCTTTATGCATTCACTGGATGTGATACGACGTCAGCCGAATTCAAAAAGTGGAAAACAAAAATTTTCCAGCTGTTTCAGCAATGTGAAGAGGTACACAAAATTGCTGACCATGATGCTGTTGTAGAAGCAGGAAACCAACTTTTTTCTTTAGATTGTATGAAGCACCTCCCACATCTACATCTCTCAATACTTTCCGATACCATTCTTTCGCCAAATCTAAATCGAATGTCAAACCTGACATTTCAATCCTTCCACCAACAGAAGTAGTGGCTAGAAAATATTCTATCCGGGTGTACCATCAGGTGCAGCTGTGGTTTGGCCAGTAACAACATTCCGAACTCTGGGGCTGGGAACAAAAGCAGAATCGACTGGTTCTTATTACAACTAAGGAACTGATCGCACCTGAGGCTGTCTTAAATACCATCTTCTGCATATGCACCACTGGGTGTGGAGCTAAGTATGGGTACAGGAAAGCAGCCATTAACTGCACACTCATCTGCAACATTTGCCATGGTGACTGTCTGACTGCTACACTTATAGCTATAAATACAGATCAACAGGACGAGGAAGACGATGAAGATGTGATTATGGATTCAGTCATGCTGAGAACGCCTTATAATGTAGCGTCCACTTCAGTTGATGATGATGTGTCAAGAAAAAAAGAACATTATGACTTAGTAAGTATTTGCTTAATGATAAATTATTACTTTCATTGTTCTCAATTATGTTTTGTCGCGCTTACACAGTTTCACGTGAAATAACATTTTATTAATAATAAATATAAATATTTGTCTTCAGTACCAGGGTGATAACAACAGGACAAGGAAGAAGATGAGGTGATGATTATGAATCCTAACAATCCATCCACTTTCATAATTACACAATATTTACTTAATTATAAATTAATATGTACCTACTTTTAGTTTTCTCCAAGTTTTATATTCGCAATTATAATATTTCACATTCATAAACATTTCATTAATAATAAATATTTTTCTTTCATAAACAACTTACCTGGCATTATTTCATGCAATATTGCAGTATTGAAGTGTTTACTGTCTTCCTTTTTATTTTGCAACAATATTTAATAAATTTGAATAGACATTGAGTAAATAAATATCAAATTAAAGTAATTTTTTTCCGGAAAATCCGTCAAGGCTCAGGTTTTCTGAATGACGGATAACCGAAGGTCTACTGTTAATACCTGTCATTTGTAATGAATTTTGTGTTCTTTAATGTCAGAGTGATTATTTGATGAAAGCCGACAGTTTCTGAGATATTTGTAAAAAACTAAAAAAGTATTTTGCCTCCCCCCTTTCCCTCCCCTCGTTCACTTCCTATCCATAAGGACTTTTTACATATTCATTAGTAGCCATCACTGGACAACTGTACTAATTTTTATCTCTGTAGCATTTATTATGGCGACATTAACTAAATAAAATTGAAATTAAAGTGAATTTTTTGCGGAAAATTCGTAAATTCTCCGGTTTTCTGGCTGACGGATAATCGAGGTTCTACTGTATAAACTCTCATTTGTAGAGAATTTTATGTTCTTTAATTTATATCGGAGTAAGTTTTTCATAAAAACCAACAGTTTCTGAGATTTTTGTAAAAAAAATAAAAAAAGTAATTTATTTTAACCCCCCCCCCCCCAATCACCTCCTATCCATCAGGACTTTTTACATAGTCATCAGTAGCCATCAATGAACAACTGTACTAATTTTTATCTCCTAGCATGTATTATGGCAAACTTTCCTAATTTTACTGGTCTAATACGCAAAACGTAATTTCTCGAAAATTTACTGTAGAGTGTTTTGCGTATTGGGCTAAATTTCACAAAATTTTACCATAAACGCCTCAATTTACCTAGATGTAATCAATGTATGGACTATATTTTCCTTTTCTTCGTAGTTTAGAGTCAAAATCTTCCTAAATATAAGCGTAAGTTATAATTAAATTGTTTTTTCTAAAAATTTTCTCCGAACGCTGCCAGATAACTTAAAAATATCAATTTGTGGACAATCCCCTATCATTCAGCGAGTTTTAGTCAGAAACTAAAAAACAGCTCACTCTAACGCCGATATCTCTCTGAATTTTTACGATATTTGACTGCTTTTGTTTTATAAATTGCTCCATAGCGTTGAGTATTAAATTAGGCAAAAAGTTTTTTGTTATCGTTCGCGCATGCGCAGATAAAAATTCTTTCATACAACTGCCCATATTTCCTTAAATATTTAATATATTTATATTTCAATCACACTATATGATTTCTACTGCATTTTGTCAATTTTTCTGAAACTGACGTTAAATTTGGTTAAAAACCCTGTATTTTATAAGCAAAAAACATGCAAGAATTTTTTAATTTTTTTAAAAAAATCGCTATATCTTAATTAATATGCATGCTATTCTTACACAAATGAGTACACATATTATACAATGTCTGCCTATGTATATTCTGTAGCGGTAAATCATTTCGTGCATTTTATTTTACAGGGTGATCCCAAGTATTATTTTTCTTCAATAATTTTTTGTTGGTCCCCTAATTGTCCTACTTATCAAATCAACATTGATAAATATGAAGTCAAACCTGTTCTTTTGAATCCTAATACCCCAAAAGAATCTGACATGTATATTTTAAAATATTCGAAAAAATGTCTAAAACTGAAAGTTCCCATCAATTATGGCATTATAGTGTATAATAATTACCGTAATTACGTTTTCATAATAAAAATATGCTAATGAAATATATTGTTTATGAGCTTTATACTGGGTTTGAATGAATGTAAATAAAGATGAAATATGAATGAAAGTTAGTGAATGCATGTGTTTAAAAGTGTATCTGAGGCAGTAAGACTAAAACTGTTGAATGAAGGCTTGTTTTCACCACCATTCCGTCTCCTACATTACCGCGATCATTAAAAAAAGAATTACATTTTTCTGATAATTAGAACATAACGAAGACGCTACGCTAAAATAGCCGGCAGATGACACCCCTTCCCGACCTCAATTTCAAATCTATATCTTAATTAGTTACCTAAATTTTTGTTTTTAGTAAAAATTGGCAATTATTTCCTTTCATTTTCGCAAACTAAATGGAGGGATCGGCCACAGAAAGAGATCTCTTTGTAGTTCTGTTTTTAATGAAAGCAGATCCCTGTCTGAAACTTTTTCGGATTGTTTTCACTGGCGCCGGCAGATTTTTGGCAGTTTTTTGCATAAATTAAGAAAAAATACAAACTGAATTTTTCAAAAATCACATCGTCAGATGCAGAATTTTATATTACATATGCTCAGAAATTTTTAAATTGATATCTCAATTAGTTTTTTTAAAATTCGCTAATTAGTAAAATAATTTCGAATTCGTTCATTTCCGCTTGCAAATCCAATGCGCCTGTTTTTTTTAGCCATTTTATTTAAAAGATGTCATTTTAGAAGCGAGAGTTAATGATAATCTAATTAATATCTTGGGTATAATAATTATCAAAATATTAAAATTCTGAGACTCAGGTGCACATGGTCAGACCTTGGACTATCCCCACCTAAATTTTCAGACTTCTAGGTGGGCTAGATTTTGCTAGCCATCGTACCTCCACACACACAGAGTGAAACTTTCTTTTATTAATATAGATAGTGTAACAACAATAAAATGCACCGAATAAAAATTTTCACTATTAACCTTAGTATAACGGTATACTTCTGAGCGCCTTTGTAAGCTAACAATAAATGGTACACAAATCATTTTCAATACCAAAGATTCTATGGTAAACCTCGATCAGATATATCAATTACATGACTATCCGAGTATACTTACGCGTGTTAGAGCACGGACAGACGGACAGTCATACCGAATTCATAAACACTTTTGAACTATGTTGGAATGTGTTAAAAACTACACTGGACTGGTTTCTGAAAATCAATGGCAGCAAAAGAAACTTTATTTTTTATAACTGCTTCATTAAATCTAGAAAATATGTTAGTTTCTGAGGTTTCAAAAGATATCGAACTCGGAGGAGGCTATTGGGTACTTTCGTGTTGTAGCGGCCCCCGAGGATGAATTATAAAGCATATATGATATTATAATAATATATGATGAATATAAAATTTCGTGACGCAGATAGTCCAGTCACAGTCATATATGACGTATATATATGATATGTGTATAAGATGTACATAATGTATATATGGCATACAAGACGTAAATAATATGTAAATAATGAAGTATGTGGCACATATATGAGCATTAGTAGTATATATATGCGTATATATCAGGCTTATCTAAATTTTGCTATGATCTTGGCGAAATCGTAACTGCAATATTGGCATGATAGTAATTGTGGGGGCGGCAATAATACGAAAATACGGACTATTGTGTATTTTTGTTTGTGGTTATATTATATTTTCCTAAATTAAGAAACATTTGTCTTTTTTTCACAGTGCATCTTAACTGCCGGTTAATCGCGAAAAGCTCAGTTGAATGGTCGAGTACTATTCATCATTAATTTGATTGGACTTTGGCTTTTTAATTAGGTACAATCAGGTAAATGGTAAATACCATTTAAGCGTAAGATCGTGGTTTTTGCGCTTAGTCGTTAATTGAAGTAGATTGTTGAATACTAATGTTAAGTAACTATCCAATTGGATTATATACCTGATGAAAAGTGTGAAATTGTTAAATTGAATTGTATTAAAAATATATAAAATTATCTGGTTAAGTATTTAAATTTTTATTTAGTTCTGGTGATTACTACCCAAATGTATAACTTATCTGAGTCAAAATATATTGGCTGAATCAAAAAACCTATTTAATAGAAATACTTTTACTTGAAATCTTAGCATCAAAGAAAAAATAACAAAAATTATTTTTCTTTGACAAGCGATGGTGAAATAATACAGGTCTACAAAATTGACTTTTGTGAAAAGTTTTTAAAAAATGACACTGATTCTTTACATATTGCCAAAACAATCTAATTTTTTCTATCATGTACAGTTTTTTTTAAGTGTGTGCCAAAATGTGTTATACGGATATATATAACCTGTTGAATCTAATAATGACGAATAAATAAAATAGAAGAACTTTATCTGAAAATTCATATAAAGATATTCGTATACATATAGAATTTCAAATAGATTTATTTATTTTTCTCAGTTAAGGCCTTATACTGTATTTTTCTTTCGCTACTAAAGGTCCGGTTTTTCGTTTTCTGTTATGTAATGATTCTGCATATTCTCGAATAAATATTCTGAAATAATCGGCAATTATAATCGGCAATCGACGCTAGCCCCAGTACAATAGATAAAGATACATGTTTGTTTCCATTATGTAAAAAACAGCTAAAAAACTTCATTTTGTAAAGTCAATAAAAAACTTCTATTCCGGGCTTTACATTTAACTCCAAACTTGCACATCAATCTATTATTATCATTGAAGTCAACACAGTCAGTTTCCTGCAGGACTTAGGTGCCTACACTACACTGTTAAAAATTTGCAGCAAACTGTTCAGTCATTTGACCGTTTTTATAGAAAACCGTTACAGAACCGTAACTTAAGTCTATTCTGACCATATTATTGCCTATATTATGGTCAGAATAGAGTTAAATTCCGGTTATGTAACCGTTTTCTATAAAAATGCTCAAATGACAGGACAGTTTGCTGCAAATTTTTAACAGTGTAGTCACAGGAAGAAACACTCAAGCTAATGTTAAGTCTGTGGGAAGGTTCTTGACAGATTTCTCGCTCACATTTTAATTTTTTTAAATGATTTTTTTAATAGGATAGCTGAAGCCGTTTCCTAACGATGTTAGTTTTCACTTTTTTATTTTAGTTACAGTTTTTCATAAGCGGACATTTTCCATTTCAGAACCGGTTAGAACCGGTTCTGAAAGTAAAAGTACACTTATATAAGAAACCTAGAACCAAAATCGAAAAAGTAAAATCTAACAACGTTAGGGATCGGCCTCAGATATCCTATGCAAAAAAAATATATATATATTTAAAATATTAAAATGTGAGAGAGAAATCTGTCAAGAACCTTCACATAAACTTAACATTAGTGTTCAAGTTTCTTCGGATAACTAGCGTAGCCTCTTAAGAGATAAATGCCTGTTTTATAGTAATGAACAAAGAAATAGCTGTTTTTGAAGGTAAAAGTGTCTTTTTCTAGACCGGAATCTAAAATTTCAGTAGATTCCATAGACAACTCCAAATTTCTGATTAAATCAGAAAGTTCAGATTGAATAGATGAAAGGACCTCGTTGTCTATATTATATTGAAAATCTTCATTATTAATGAATTAGAATCAGGTGAGTCTTTAAAAATATGTGGTAAAAAAAGGGTCAGATATTTGTTGACCATGTGGGACAAGTGGTAAAGCGATATGTGTATATGCATATACACACAGGATACATAAAGACTTTCTTATTTTTAGACTTATAACCACTAACATCACATAAGAAAAAAGTATAATCATAAGTGTGATATTTAGGCTCCTTTCATATCAATGGAATACCAAGTATTAATGCTTTCAATTTACTGACCAGGTATTCATGTCATGTACCTTCTGGGTGGAGTGCCTAGCTGAACGGATTGTGATTTTGGCTGCGAAACGAAATTCGCCTGATCACCGCATGGCGATGTCTACGTGACAAACACCCTGGCTGTCGTGGCAGCAGAGTTTCTTAGTGACAATATTGAGTTTTCCGCGCAGTACGGTTTCTATTTTCTAAATATCGTTGTTGATTTGCCTCAGGCGCTTTCAGGAAGAAAACAAGGAATTGCCGCTAATAGATAAGTGGCACTTGAGAATAGAGAAAATTTTGTGCCGAAATGCAAGGCAAAATGAAATTGTTGCATGGGGAGAGGAGACCCCGCGTTTCTACCGTAACCTCCCGGGTAAACACTGTCTCCGCAGACTGTCCCATTGGAAGTTGTCCGGTAGCTATGTCTCAATGCTTATTTTGTCTTTGGACAACAATACATTATCCTATACACGGACACAACAAACTTTGTGCGGTCTAGCATGGTTGTAAAGTTTTACTCCAGGGTAAATGAAATAATTTTTTCTAATGGTAACGTAATTTTTTTAATGTGTAATACCATATACCTTTAATTTTTTTGGATTAACAAATTCGTTTGTTAAGGAGACCTGCTACCCTTCATTTTTCGTCCTTCATTTTTCGTTTCGAAGAGTTATGAAAATATCAATTTCCCAATGTTTTGCTTAAAATGTATTTAGACACCCCGGGTATAAACAGGCGAAGTTACGTAAAGATCCGGTGACTATAAATATGTTAAAAAGGTTTTTTACTGTATCCATTTCCCATTAAATGTATCATAGCTGCAATTTTTATATTAAGCTTTCCCAGTTTGTCTTTTTTTGATTGTATATATTCATGTGATCAAAATGCTTAAACTTCAACAAATACTCTTCACTTAACTCGCTCTCTTTTTTAAAATCCTTAATAGGTGCATTTCCAAAAAATAGATATAAGATTTTCAGTAATATAAATAGTTTATTTTTATTTTTAAATTAAAATGTTTAGTAAATAGTAATTTTTTCTGCATTAACATATGTCATGACACTTCTTTTTAATTTCTAAAAGGTGTAAAATAAAAAGATTATAAACAGTAAAATAGGTTTTATTAGACTGTTGACATATGTTTCAGCTCAATCTGAGACATTATCAAAACAAAGAAAAATATTCTATAAATTCACGGTCTATGAATTTATTTGAAATGCAATAATTTAAATGTTCACGTACTTTTTTTAAAAAATTACGCACGTTATTTTTATTTTTTACTTGGATGTTTATTTCCATATTTGTAACCATGGATTAACTCGAGGCACAATTTTGGTAAATTAAGTGATGCTGCATTGTTACATGTTCAATTTTTACGTATTACAATCTCTATGGTTTCTCTATAATGTATTGATAGTGTAGATTGCAGGGGAAATTATTTTACTTTCATTGGAATTTATTTGGATGGTTTCTTCTTGATATAATTTTGCCAGGACTGTGGTTATTATACTTCTATTATACTTCTATTATAATTAATACCAGCTGTATATGCTCATTTTTCTGTAACTAAATTTCAGATCAGATTATATCAAGAAGAAACCATTCAAATAAATTCCAATGAAAGTATGAAAGTAAAATTTCAATGAAAGTAAAGTTTCAATGAAAGTAAAATATTTTTTCCCTGCAACCTGTACTATCAATTCATTATTAGAGAAACCATAGAGATTGTAACACGTAAAAATACAATATATAACGATACAGCATCATTTAATTTACCAAAATTGTGGCTCGAGTTACTCCATGGTTACAAATATGGAAATCAACATCCATGTAAAAAATAAAAATAACGTGCGTAATTGTTTTAAAAAGTACATGAAAAATTAAATTATTGCGTTTCGAATAACTTCATAGACCGTGCATTTATAGAATATTTTTGTTTGTTTTGATAATGTCTCAGACGGACCTGAAACATATGTCAACAGTCTAATAAAACCTATTTTACTGTTTATAATCTTTTTATTTTGCATTTTTTAGCAATTAAAAAAAGTATATAAAAAAATTATAATTTAACAAATTACAATAACCATTGGAAAAATGTCCGACAAGCTTAAAAAAAAAAAAAAAAAATTACCGTACTTTCGTTTTATAGCGGCCCACACAATTATGATTATACCAAAGTTGCAGTTATTATTTCGCCAAGATCATCGCAAAGCTTATCTATATACGCATATATATATTCCAAACACTCCTATATGTACCATATACGTCATTATACGCATATTATTTACGTCTTATATGTCGTATATACATCCTATACACATGTCCTATATATACATCATATATGCATCATATATGCATCATATATGACTATAACTTGGCCACATACGTCAAGAAATGTTTAATATATATATATATATCATATATTATTATAATGTCATACATGCTTTATAATTTGGCGATAAATCGTGGTCGCTTGGCTATTCATCCTTGGGGGTCACTATAACACGAAAGTACCAAATTTACAATATATTAATGAAAACAAAAACAAAAATATTTTATCAGATCCTTCCTACAATAACCTTAACTCTTGTTTAGATTGATGTCTGAGCTAAAAGTATTTTGACGAAATTAAAGTTGAAGACCACATTTTTTGAATTAAGACGATTTCTCATCCGAGGTCAATTTTTGAATTCGTTTTTTTTTACATATTGATAGTTTGCATCTATCTTTTTTGTAACTTTAACATTTTTGTAACGATTTTATGCATTTCTATTGCCTATTTAAAGAAATATTCTTCTAAAGTTACGGAATTTCGTTAAAAACGCTTAAAAAATTCTTCTAAAGTTACAGAATTTCGTTAAAAACGCTTAAAAAATTCTTTTAAAGTTACAGAATTTCGTTAAAAACGGTTAAAATAATAAATTGCGAGCATCAAGGGGTCCATTCTCGACCAAAAACAACAACCATTTTCCCAATGGTTAATAACAAGGTGTTATGATTTGTTCACTTTTTCAACAAGTAATACCTTAAACTTAATGGCTATCGTGATTAAATTTTCTTCGTAAAACCAGTTAATAATATCTGAAAAAATGTATTATAAAATACTAAAACGAAAAAAAAATGTTCAAAGAGTAGCGAGTCTCTTTAAAGAATATGTTTTCCATCAAATTAAAATTAAACGTTGTAATTGTAATAAGCAGATGTAACATCGTTTATTTATATTAGAAGTCAAGTTCGTGGAAAAATGGTACACTGTAAAAGAAAATAAGTGAGAAATGCTTCTAAATCTACGAAAATCAAGCCACGAGCAAAAGTATGATATAATCTCTTACAACATACCCAGATTATGAAGAGCGTTACTTTAGCTTTAGAAACACAGAAAATTCCCAAAGATTTTTGGGATTTAAAGAAATATTTATAAAAACAACTTTGCTTTTTCTGCATGTAATTTTCGATAATGTTTCCGAGTAGTGTTTACAGTATGTAATTCAGTTTTTTCCATCCCGAATATCAAATTTTCGGATACTATCAGCTCGGAAGCAAACATTTTCAGCTGTGTAACTGAATTTATACATGCATGAGTAACAAAATAGTATTAATTTTAATGTTAATATTAATGCTGATAATTTATCATGTTTATCTGCTAAACATATTTGTTGAACATGAAACTGTTTACTTGAGAACTGATAGCGTCTGATAAACCTATAGCCCAGGGTTGAGAAAATGATCAATACTCTGTAAAAACAACTCTGAAACATTTCCGAAAATTTCCGACAACAAAAGGAACTTTGTTTTTATAACTGTTTTTTTTAAATCTTGAACATATATTAGTTTCTGAGGTTTTTAAAGATAAAGAAACGCTTTTCAAAACCCTTGGATAACATGAAAGAAGCTATATTATGTTTTTTTTAGAATAAGACACATTTTTCTGTCTTTGTACAGTGTACAGTGATACACCATTTTTACTATGATGTTTAAATTCAGCATCAAAAATTACATTAAGAACAGCTGAAATTATCAACTTTTATTTCATTGTAGATCTGTGTAATTTAAAATTCGTATTAGTGTAAATTTTTATTTGTTTCAGTCGGAGATATAAACTGAAATACAAAAACAGATAGTCATTAAGTTTTACGATCTGCTCAAAATAGATACGAGAAAAATATCTTCTATAGCCGGTATATATTCGTTGAATCTAACTAACCTCTGAAGTTCAATGCAGTTGATTTTATAAAAGTTGTATGCAATGTAAATTTCTGCCGATTGTAATAAAAATCCTCTAAATAACCTGCCTAAAACACATTAATAAAAGCAAAACCTACAAAATAAAATCAAAATTATCTTAATTTAAAAAATTGAACAAATTTTTATGCACCAAGAAATAAAACATAAACAAAATATACTTCTCCTTGACACACGGTGGTGAAACAATTTGAAGTTCATCGTAGCGTAAAATTTTATGTTTTTTGTCCATCATTTTAGATATAATTTGAGGAAAATGCTTTTTTAAGAGAGCTACGAACTTTTACGATCTGCTCAGAACACAAATAATATTTAAAACGATAAATTATTTTCTATAATAGCCTTCATATATTAACGTAAACCCCACTTGACATTCAAGATTTTCTTTTTTCTTTTATAAAATGAGTTTCTTCTTTAGAGAAAGAAAGGATTCGTTTCTTTATATTGTAAAAGGAATATATTTTGCCAGTTTTATTGCTTGTAATTATATTTTATGCAAATGCATTCTTTTTACCAAGGATGTGTTTATACGTATGAAGCGTATATTTTGCAAGCTGTTTTTATTTAGATTATTCTTTCATTAAAGAATGTGTTTGGATATCCTT
Organism: Maratus michaelseni; assembly: GCA_963931845.1. Classification (NCBI taxonomy): domain Eukaryota; kingdom Metazoa; phylum Arthropoda; class Arachnida; order Araneae; family Salticidae; genus Maratus; species Maratus michaelseni. The sequence goes on from OZ007590.1 coordinate 329,543,593, forward strand.
TTATTAATTTATTTATACATGTACGAGCAGGGAAGACCGAGCTATGCTCGGTCAAAATTAAATTTGAGTTCAAATATCATGACCCATGACCAAAATGACCCACTAATTGAATTTTCTATAAAATGTGACTTAGCCCAACAGTCTTCTCGTGCCGGAAAACCATAGGATGCAAAATTTAGTGTAAATTGAGCCGCTTTTTAGATATTGACCCACAATGACCCAGAAATGGCCCACTAATCGAATTTTCTCGAACATGTGACCTAGTCTAATGATTTTCGCGTGCCCGAAACTCGTAAAATACAAAATTTAATCAAAATCGTTAGAGCCGTTTTTTAGATAAAATTAATTTGACCCGCTTTGACCCAAAAATGACCCCCTAATCGAAAGTTCTCGAACATGTGACCCAGCCCAATAGTCTTCTCGTGCCCGAAAATAGTCGGATACAAAATTTCGTCAAAATCGTTTGGACCATTTTTTAGATACAATTAGCTTGACCATGACCCAAAATGACCCAAAATGACCCACTTATTGAATTTTCTCGAACATGTGACCAAGCCCAACAGTCTTCTCGTGCCCGGAAACCATTGAATGCAAAATTTAGTGTAAATTGAGCCGCTTTTTAGTTCTTGACCCACAATGACCCAGAAATGACCCACTAATCGAATTTTCTCGGACATGCGACCTAGCCCAATGCTTTTACCGTGCTCGAAACTCGTAAGACACAAAATTTAATCAAAATCGTTAGAGCCGTTTTTTAGATAAAATTAATTTGACCCGCGTTGACCCAAAAATGGCCCACTAATCGAAAGTTCTCGAACATGTGACCCGGCCCAACTGACTTCTCATGCCCGAAAATGGTCGGATACAAAATTTCGTCAAAATCGTTTGAACCGTTTTTTAGATACAATTAGCTTGAATATGACCCAAAATGACCCAAAATGATCCACTAATTGAATTTTCTCGAACATGTGACCTAGTCCAGCAGTCTTCTCGTGCCCGAAAACCATTGGATGCAAAATTTAGTGTAAATTGAGCCGCTTTTTAGATCTTGACCCACAATGACCCAGAAATGACCCACTAATCGAATTTTCTCGGACATGCGACCTAGCCCAATGCTTTTATCGTGCTCGAAACTCGTAGGACACAAAATTTAATCAAAATCCTTAGAGCCGTTTTTTAGATAAAATTAATTTGACCCACGTTGACCCAAAAATGACCCACTAATCGAAAGTTCTCGAACGTGTGACCCAGCCCAATTGACTTCTCATGACCGAAAATGGTCGGAAACAAAATTTCGTCAAAATCGTTTGAACCGTTTTTTAGATACAATTAGCTAGACCATGACCCAAAATGACCCAAAATGACCCACTAATCGAATTTTCTCGAGCATGTGACCTAGCCCAATGGTTTTCTGGTGCCCCAAAACGGTAGGATACGAAATTTCGTCAAAATCGTTAGAGCCGTTTTTAAGATAATTTTTGCATATATATATATAACCACCCACAAGATTTGCTCGTATTAGAATATATGATATGTTATCTTCAAATGCATAGAAACTGAAAAAAAAACTTATTGTAATAAAATTTAACTGTCGGATTTCAACATTCACAAGAAAATAAAATTTCAGAATTTTAAGATTAATTGCCTTGCATTTCTTAAGCCCTGGTCTTGCAGTGTGTGATAAGTTTCAGGGATTTATTAAAGTTTCTATCAGTTTAGTGAACACTGTAAAGTTACTTTAATCTTCTTAAATGGTTATCAATTTCTTATTTATAATACTAAACGATGAAAATCATACATATAGTTTAAGATTTTTTTAATGCAGTAGATATTTAGAAAATGGTAATATATATATTCAAAATTATTTTTCAGTTGCTTACGTGTGTAAGAAAATATCCATTTCATTTTTATATTCATATTTTATACTAGCCGCCTCTGGTGACCAGTTCAATCTCCCTTAAACGTATCCTAAGCATTGGACCATGTTACTTTAATTCATAATTTAATTTACTTGCTTAATCCTTTGCGAAATCGGAATATTTTTATAGAGAAATCAAGAACTCTTTGCGACTATAGCAGCATTTTGTAAACTTTCTGTTATGTACTTCATTTTTTTTTGACAGATAGCACTTGACTCATTTACCCAGTCATTTATGCCTCATGTCCGTTTTCAATACGTAATTGGGTTCACTGCCAATTGACGCATTTTAGCAAATACAATTTGCTGCAATGCAGTATTTTTTCTGAAAACATTTTAATGATGTCCACATTTACATTAAACCATATTGTTGCTAATATATTTTTGGCTTTATCTTGGATGCACCTTCGATTACGGAAGATTAGAAAATCTCTCGTTATTCTCATTTAATCGTCTTGGATAATGCCATATTCGGGATGCGTACTTATTGACGTATTTTTTGCAGAAGCATTTATACATAACTGTTTAATAACTGTATAATACATAATACAATATAGATAGACATATAGATATGTATATTATATTCATAGATATAGTTTGTGGTTAGAATATAAATCTCGGTACTTTTCCAGTTTAGGGGTAGTAAGTTAAAAAAAACTGCCACAATTCGGACTTCATAACATAAGATTTATTGCGAAATGTTAAAAACAGCTATGAAAACATCGATCATAATCTTGATGAACTTGTATGCTTTTTTATATATGTATTCCTATATATATAAACATTTTATTTATAGACAATTAATTCTGTTTATATATAAAAAATAGATAAATGGCAGACTGTTGTCTGCCCTTGTAGTTGTTGCAGATGTTGGCTGCAACATGTGGGTAGACAGAGATGTTGCAGACTCACCGGGTTTTTTTTTAGCGCAAAAATGGCGATCTTTTGTCTTGCATGGTTACTCGGCGATTTTTGCTTCGTGTGGCAACCTGCGGTTTTATAATAAAATACATATGTTTTATAATAAAATTAAATGTGTGTGTAAATGAATAAAATAAATTAATATAAAAACTAGTCGGATGTGTCAATCCCAAAACTTTCTTCTATCTCACACAGGTTTCGCATACACTAAAAAGAATGAGCACCCATTTATATCAAGGTCTAACTGAAACTCAAGTTTTATTAAATTCCGTGCATTATTTCTTGAGATATGACTATCGCTAAAATCGTGTAAATCCTGCAAAATGCTGCATAGTAGCGCCACCTGACCGGCGATTTTTACCGAAAACTAATCAGCACCCATTTATATCAGGGACTAACTGAATCTAAAGTTTTATTAAATTCCGAGCATTAGTTCTTGAGATAGAGCTAATGCGGAAATCGCGAAAAATGCTGCATAGCAACGCCACCTGCAGGGCGATTTTCACCAAAAACTAATCAGCATCAATTTATATCAGGGACTAACTGAATCTAAAGTTTTATTAAATTCCGAGCATTTGTTAACCTAAATAATCATTATTTAGGTTGTTCCGAGCATAAGTTTATTAGATTCTGTGCATTAGTCCTTGAGATAGAGCGCCCACAAAATTTCTGTCACATACAGACAGAGTCACAGACAGATCCACAGACAGAGTCACAGACAGACATTTTCTAAAAATGGTCAAATCGTGTTCAGGTCCTTCTAAAACTTATAAATTCGTCGAAAACCGGAAGTCGAAAATTTTCATGAATCCAATACTTTCTTCTTGTAAAGATAGAAGAAAGTAATAATTAATAAAGAAAATTAAATGTGTGTTTTAAATAAAAATAATGTGTGTATTAAAAAATATATATATGTAACCCCAAAAGGAAGCCGAAATAAAATGGCGCCAATCCCAGTGCGTCTTCGATATCTGTTCCTAAATGGCTTATTTATATTAAATAAATTGTATAAATACTGCAAAAATGCTTTTGTATATGAAACAGTGCTCCGGAGGAGAGTACCTCCGTTCCTCTCCCTGAATTCTTCACTGCATGGTAGGACAATAAACAAATATTTCGCAGCATTTTTAATGCAATAGTCGATTGGATTTGAGAATGACTTTCATCGATGACGAAGTTATATGTATACACCTGAAACGTTTTGAAAAATAACATCAAGAATCATTACATAGAATGCATATTCAAAATCTCTTCCTCGCTTAAAAAAATAATTTTCTACCAATTTCTTAAATATTTAGTTTTTCTTTTCAAACATTTTTGCATATTTTCACTGATATTTGCCGCACAAAAATGTGCATATATTTTGGATATCGAAGTATTAGGGATAATGTAAGTCTTACACAACCAAAAGAGAGGGGAATTACTAAACGGTCCCTTCTTTAATATAACTTTATTCAAATGTATATTTCAGCGTATTATTCTCTCTGGCGTTTAATGCGCACGTAATTTTTCTCTTTGTCTTATTTTCGTTACATTAGGAATAGCTTCTTCTTTTTAAATAAATCGTCAAGAGACATGTGAAGTTAAAATACAAAAACAAATATATAACAAGTAAAACTATAAAAAAAAGAAGCTGATCAAATGAGCGAATGCGAATGGAGAGCATACGATGGAAATCGTGTTGTAGAAAAGCAATTAGGGGAACTCTCAACTTCATATACTCATATAGAAATTCAATTTTTTATTATCATCCTTACATTATTTTTAATCTCTCATTTTTATACCTTGCACAAACGCGCATTTGTAAATTTTGCATTAATTTTCTTGCATCAAAGCGTGCGTTATACGACGGAGTATACGCTAACCACAAATTTTACAAATAAATCCATAAACAGTTTTATCTATAGTGTATAAAATAACATGTACAGAAGATATGAAATCGATTTCGCATATACGAAAAAACCTGAGCACATTTTTTGGCTAAAATTTAATGAAAAACAGACATAGGGAAAACACACACAAAATCTTAGATAGGTAAAAGTAATTAAAAAAATAAATCAAAGTCCTATATAATAAAAAAAAATGTATATTAATACCTGATTTTTGTTTATAAATATCTAAAAGTAAAGGTAGAAAAGACCACTATATTCATTTCTACAATATGAACAAGTTTCTTTATTTTATAAAAGGAACACATTTTCACTGTTTTATTACTTCTCATTATCTTTTATGCAAATTTATTATTTCATAAGAACGTGTTAACAACGGTGCAAAAGCCCATCCTGAAAGCAGAGCTGTTTTATTTCAATTATTTTTAGATTAAAGAACGTGACCTGATATCCTTTTATTTATATCCCTTTTTTAAGTATGTATGCGTTAACTTTAAATGCTTATAGACATTTTTTTTGTACGTAAAACGATTAGTTTTAAGTTTCAGACATCATGGAAAATGGTTATATTGCAGTTTGAAAAATAAATGCTCTATATTTGTTTTTGGAAAAACTAAAAATGCTACAATGTAGGCTATGAGTAGTTTTGTCTATATACGGTAAAAAAGAACCCTTACGAAAAATAGAAAATCTATATATTGTTTACGAAAAAACTACACCACTTTCTGTGAATAAAAGATTTCTAAAAACAAATATAGGGAAAATCCAGTAAAAAGCGTTGATCTGTGAAAGTATTTAACATAAAAAACAGAGACGCATAATGAAAAAGAATGATTCACAACACATTTCTGTTTAGAAACAAGTGACAGTTTAAGGATACTAAAGGCACCCACCATTACCACCATGAATAAGATGAACCCTTAAAAATATCGCAATGTAGTTAACTTAATAATATCTAAACTGTTGGGTTTTTAGCTCTGGAATTTGATCTATATTATTTTTTTATAGCTTCCATGTGACATGACTATTCAGTACCACTATTTCCGAATATTAGCTTTATTTAGTATTAGAATTTTCCGATTATATAAAACAAATATTACTAGTCGGAAACTGTGGTACCCAAATATCGAAATACTTGACAGCTACGCATATGTTTTAACCATGTATCTACAATTTATGCCAAAAAATCGTTTTTTTACATTCTAAGAAAAAATAATACAATGTCCCCTTAACCATGGCTTTACAAATTTAATCAAATTTGGTAGCCAGTGCAAAAATTTTTAGTCGCCAGAAAAAAAAATATCCCCCTTCCCCCCTCACTCCATCCGTCATCACTGTCTTTCATAAAGCACAAACGTTTTTTAAGAAAAAATAATAGCATGCGTAGTTTAGAATAATGCACAATGTTTTAATTAGATGTTTTTATGCGATTTTTATCTTTTTTTCGTGTTTTGCGGTATTTTTTATATATTTTTTTAAAAAGGATCTTGTTTTAATATTTCGACCCAATATAGTTAATTTTGTCTTTTTTTTTTTTTTTTTTTTTTTTTTAGCGATTTTTAGCTTTTTTTCACGTTTTGCTTTGATTTTTCAACATTAGTAAAAGGAATCAGGTTTTAGTCTTTTAGCCCAATATATTAAATTTTGTCCTCTCTTTTTATTTATTTATTTTATTTTAACGATTTTTAGCGTTTTTTCGCATTTTGCGGCGATTTTTGGACAATTTATCTCTGAAACGGTAACAACTCTTCGGTAACTATTCTAAAGGTTATTTGTAATCATTTCTTAGTTGAATTTTTGTACCAAATAAAAAACCGCCAGGTTATATAGCTTGGTTGCCAGTGACGTCCTGGCAACCGTATTTGTCAAGCCTTGCCCTTAACACAAGCCCTAGTTTAAGATAGCATCGGAAAAGTGAACATAAATACGGATATATGTATTACTAGAATTTCGTGAATGCGAGTCACATAAAAGTCAACACAGATAAAAACAAAAGTTTTAAAATGTTGCCATTCCCATACAATAAATTTAAAGTGGCCAAATATATCACATTAGTTACTTAACAATATTAAAAAAAAATCAAAAATATTCAATATTCTACTCTGGTAGCCGCATTATGTTTTAAAAGAGCACATTTCTAACTGGACTCCATTCATTGTTATGGACGTTAGAAAAACACCTTTATTTAAAAATGGGCACATAAACTGTATATGTGTACTTTTCCCAATCACTTTTTGTATCACTTTTCATAATGAACGACAAAAACTCTATTAATAAAAAAAAAATCTAGTCGTTGGGGGCCACCGTATTACTTACCCATCATGATATGCATAATATAAAATATGAAAATAAAACATGTGTAAACTATTTATAAAATGCATTGCAATTCAAATACAATCGTGGCTTGATGACGTCATAAACTTTAAATACTCTATTACTCAATTGCATAAAAGAAACATCCTTATAACTCCAAAATTGTTAATAATATTAAATAACGGTTTACTGCGTCGGATTAAGCGTCTCATTTGCTATTAAAATATATTTTTGAACTGAAATTTAAATGAAATATAGAGTCACGAAAAATCGAAGAGTGTAGAAAATAGGATTACAAATATCTCGGCAACTAATTATCCGATCGACTTCATTATTTATGCAAAATTTATGTTTATTCTTGTCTTTTATTATATTCACTCTTTAAAATTAACAATTTCGCAAATTTTTATATACCTTTTATCAGAGCGAATAATTCAAGAGTCCGAAAAAATAGTTCAGGATAATCGAGGTTAATGAAATTCAATAGGCTTCTTCTCATTATTACATACTAAGTACATACCAAATTTCAAGTCTCTATCTTAAAGTGTTCGGGCGATAGAGCGTTTACAGACAAACACATAGACAGACGGACGGCATTTTTTTTTCTAAAAATATGTTTTTCCGAATCTCTAGTGTCTAAAACGTGTAAATCCGTCAAAAACGTTTCTTTTTTATTTTTAAAACGATTACAAGACGTACTCTATAGGGGAGATGAGGGATGAATGCACATTTTCACAAAAATATTTATTTTAAATATTTTATTTAAGTTATCATCAATATTATGTATCATATTTCATACATTAGGTGTTTGACTACAACTTATGCACAATTATTATTCAGAAACATATTATGAAATTTAAAAAAAGTTCCTCTTTGTCCCAATCATCCCCACAGTAAGGATGGATGGGACGAAATTTTTTTCATCCCTGTATTCAATGTTACCAAATTAAAATTTATAATTATAAACTTATATGTAATTATATTTGTAATATATAATCTTATATGGGTGTTATATCTCAGTGTTGTTAATCTAAAAAGTGAAAACATAGTTAATTAAGCATGAAAAAACTGTGATTTATATTATATACTTTAACTGTGAATATATTTTAATGAATTATATTTTTAGAACTTACAGTTGTTGGTTCTAAATGTTGTTGTTGTCTTCTAAATGTGGTTTGTCAGTTTCATAAGCTGACATAAAATCACTTTCAATGAATGTATTGCTGTTAAAAGGGAAAATGGCAGTCCTATAACAACTGGTTATGTTTATGTTGCTAGTACTAAAAAGTGACAAAAATCCTTCCTTGACAAAAGCTGAGAGGTTATAAATTGTGATATACTCTCCAGAATTACTTGCCAGCCAATCATCTTGGACTGATCTCAGGTTTGCGTTAAAAGGCCCATAAACAAAAACATTCAATGGCTAAAGAGGGTGGCTACAATGAGAAGGAGATGTTAAAAGAATAATTAACTTAAATTATTAATTTATCAACCTATATAATATTATTTAGTTAATAAATATATTTTTTAACATCCTCTAGGGATGAATGAGACAGCCCCCTTCATCCCCATTTGAAATGTCCCAATAATCCCCATGATGTATGTATTCAATTATCAGCCATTTTGACTCAGAAATTATTTTGTCACAATAGTTAATATTCATTCATTTTAATTACCAATAATGAGCCTTGAAATAAACAACTGCAACATATCTCAATTGTTTATATTGCTTAAAATAATTAAGCACCTTCAAATGTTTTTAAAAAAATATTTTTAAGCAGAGTTTTCAGGAAATGCAACTTTGAAGGAAACAGAAAACAACCATGTGGTCTTGCTTTTGATTCTGAAGCACACTATGGTAGTGAAATCTATGAGATTAGAAAGAAACTAAAAAAAAAATGTTTATTTCCTGAAATATTGAAAACGTCCCATCCATCCCTTGTCCCATTCATCCGCCAGTTGTCCTACTACGTATGACGGATAAGTAAAAACTGAAGGTATCAAAAAAGTTCTGAAATATGTAAGTGAAAAGGCAAAATCCTTCTATGACAGCATTTTAAATTGACCGACTACAACACTAGACTGTGCAGATTAAACGTTCGATGGCAAAAGTGACAAAAGAGTCATATTTTAAATTTTTTCACTATTTTGTGCACTTATTGAATTTTAAATCATTTTTTACTTTCTTCTATCTTTACAAGAAGTAAGTATTGGATTCATGAAAATTTTCGACTTCCGGTTTTCGACTTCCGGTTTTCGACGGTTTTATACGTTTTAGAAGGTCCTGAACACGATTTGACTATTTTTAGAAAATGTCTGTCTGTGACTCTGTGACTCTGTCTGTCTGTATGTGACAACAATTTTGTGGGCGCTCTATCTCAAGAACTGATATAAATTGGTGCTGATTAGTTTTTGATAAAAATCGCCCGGCAAGTGGCGCTGCTATGCAGCCTTTTTCGTGATTTCCGCAATAGCTCTATCTCAAGAACTAATGCTTGGAATTTAATAAAACTTTAGATTCAGTTAGTCCCTGATATAAATTGGTGCTGATTAGGTTTTGGTAACAATCGCCCGGCAGGTGGTGCTGCTATGCAGCATTTTTCGCGATTTCCGCAATAGCTTTATCTCAAGAACTAATGCTCGGAATTTTATAAAACTTTAGATTCAGTTAGTCTCTAATATAAGTTGGTGCTGATTTGTTTTTGGTAAAAATCGCCCGGCAGGTGCCGCTGCTATGCAGCATTTTCCAGGATTTACAAGATTTTAGCGATAGTCATATCTCAAGAAATATTGCACGGAATTTAATAAAACTTAAGTTTGAGTTAGACCTTGATATAAATTGGTGCTGATTCGTTTTAGTGTATGCGAAACCTGTGTGAGATAGAAGAAAGTTTTGGGATTGACACATCCGACTAGTTTCATATGTTCACTGTTTGAAATCCGAGTTTACCTGTGTTTAATTTAGAAAGGGCACATGTCCGAGACTAAGCAAACATCACAGAAATAACCCTTTTCATTCAAATTTTTATATACCTTTTATCAGAACGAATATTTCGAAAGTCTGATTTCGTGAGTGCACTTATTGTTTATTAAATCATTGATTTTTCATATGTTCACTGTTTGAAACCCGAGTTTACCTGTGTTCAATTTAGAAAGGGCACATGTCCAAGACTAAGCAGACATCACAGAAATCACCCTTTTCATTCAAAAAATCTGGAAAGCGTGTGCAAAGTGTTTGTTAGTATACTTCCTAACATGCAATCCAAAGAATTGCTAAAAAACACAAAAGCCTGCCATATAAACAATTTTTTATGTATGATGTAAAAATTTGAAAAATGTGACTTGTGCCCTTTCTAAAATAAACGATTCAATTCTTAGTTTAACATTTTATGTTATACCTCTGTGTTGGGGTTCGTACACACGTGTGACGATGTGTAGGTGTGTAGAGTAGAAAATAAACTGTAGAAAATTGCACAAACAAACCATGTATTAACTATGTACTGAATAAAGTTATTTGCGGTATCCTTGCGATAGGGACATAGGAGCAGCGTTCTGCTTTGAAGACATAATTCATATTACGTTGCAGTATAATAATCAGTGCGGTGTAAGTAATCCAATAGGCATTGAATACAATTGAGTAGAATCGCTGTGCGGTACTTCTGGTGCGGGTGCGAGTGGACTTCTCCACTGCCCAGTTGCGAGTTTAAGTCTTATTTGAGAGGCTGGGAATGCCCCTCTCTTATATTTCACTTTCAGTTGGGAATCACAAATAAAGCGTTAATTAATGGAAAAAACCGTGGAATGCCCAGCCATTGCGTGGGGCGTTCAGTTATTGCAATTATTGCAACTAATCAGGCAATCAGTTCGTTGCGTGGGAGGAATTGGATTGGATGTTTGTAATTAAAGATGATAGATACTTCCTTTATTTAATAGCTCAGTTAATAAGATTATTTGTTCATATCGAAGATTATTTCTACAATAAACACTCTGTATGACATGGAATTCAATTTACCTGATCACAATCGAGCAATGAGAAACATATTTCCATCAGTGAAAATGATGTCATATATAAAAGAAAAGAACATATTGGCTCAAACAAACTCATATAAAGCTAGCTCAAATACTTTTAAATGATTATATTGAATGGTGACAGTTATACGAATGACAAAAAAATTCTGATTGCGAGAATGGCATTATTCACAAAAGTAAAGATCATTTTCATCGATAAAAATTTAAATATTTTACCATGATTGTGTCAATATAGCATCTTAGTATTTGCTGAAGTTTAATTCTGCATGTAAAGATACCGAACTCATTATTATTTATTCAAAAATTTTAGGTAAACTTGGGGTAAAACGTTTGTTAAAATTACATATTTTTCACGTAATCAGAATAAGAATTCTATAAAATTCGAACATTTTAAAATAATTAACGTATTAATCCCGGAAGCGTGGAATCATTTCGATGGTCAAAATAATATCATTTTGAAAAGAAAAGGTATATTTTCAACCCATAAAATTAAAGTACTGTACAATATTTATACTATCCATCCATAATAAGAGAAACCATAGAGATAGTAACACACAAAAATACAATGTGTAACGATGCGGCATCTTTTTACTTACCGAAATTGTGGCTTGAGTTACTCAATGGTACAAATATGAAAATAAACAACCAAGTAAAAATATAAGATAACGCGCGTAATTTAAAAAAAAGTACATGAAAATTAAATGATAGCATTTCAAATAATAACTTCAATAACCGTGCAATTATGGAATATTCTCATTTGTTTTTGAAAATGGCTCGGAGTGAGTCAAAACATGTCAACAATCTAATAAAAGTTATTTTACTGTATATTATGTTGTTAATTTACACCTTTTAGCATTTAAAAGAAACATATTATTACAAGATATTCTAATTTATTATATTTTTATAACGTAACTTTCTAAAAGTTTCAATAATAATAATTTATTCCATAACAGATCTCATAATTCGACAACTCATCAGAACGACTATAAAGGAAGGAAAAATCCTATTTTATTACCGATTAAAACAAAAGAAGAAAAAGAAATAATAAAAGCATTGAGTTGATCAGTTGTGCCGAAAAAAATAAAAGAAAAGAAAGAAAGAATGTATTTGACAGTCGCTGATTGATTGTAAAAATCATTACAAAATAAAATCTTACTTAGCAATATCAAGATACCACTGCTCTAAAGAAAGAAGATAATTTCTTGCTGACCAAAGAGCTCAAAGATAGATTTCCGATAACATATTAATTATACTTTATTTGCTTTTAATTTAGCCCAGAAAAAAATGTTTGACATAGAAAGCGACTTATTAAAGAAACGAAGTTTGTCTTACTAGCGCGTTAAATATATTATGATAATATCAAGCTAATAAAACTTAAGTAACATATTTGTATGAATAAAATTTGTCTGTTATTTGTGTCGAAAGTTTAACTAAAAAGGGATCTTTTACGATTTTTAATTAATTAATTTTTTTTTACTTCATATATGTTAAAAAAATTGTAGTAGTCAGGTTTGTCAATGATTGTCCAAGTAATATAAAATCAAAGCGATACAAACTTTATATTAGAAGAAAAAAGGTAACAGCAAAAATGGATATATCAGATAACATGTGACAAACCTTTGAAGTTTTAAGGACGAAGATTTTTATGTTATATCTACATTTCCTAGTTTAATTTTTTTTAAGCATATTCCTCAATTTATGGAGTTTACCTTAGTATTTTTTGTTTCATTAATCCATTATCTTGCTTTATTTGACTTTTGTGAACAGTTCTTATTGTTCTTACAACCTTTCTTGCTTTTACATCCGTCCAAGAAAAGGGGGGGTTATAAAGTAGAGTTATTCAGTTTTTCTATTGGCTGTGTTTTCTTGCTTGTTTGGCTGGTACAGATGTCACAGACGCACCGAGTTTTCTGTTTGTCATCCAGATAGCGATTTTATACCTGCAGTAACAACCTGGCAACTCAGTGATTTTTGTCCGACAGACCAGACAGTGCTATCTGGTATTAAAAGCCGAGTCAGCGGTATTCTTGACAATGGGTATGTTTTATAAAAAAAATAAACACTGTGTGTGTTTTATAAGAAGATAATTTGGGTGCACACTAGATTAATTTTTAACGCAATTATACTAATTGGTAAAGAAATTAGTTCACCCAGTTTTCGCCCAGTTGTAATTTTCCAACTGGGCGAAAAATGTCCTGGCCAGGTTTCGAGCCTGCGATTTCTTGGCTGAATCTGCCAATGCTCTACCAACTGAGCCATCTCGGTCGAATCTGGAGGACCTAATTCGTATAGTTAACCTTATTGATCATAGCATCTGATCTGATATATGAATCTTCTCAACAGAATAAAATTTCTGTTGAGCTTGTTTCTAATAAAATTTATTCTGTTGAGCTGATTCATATATCAGATCAGATGCTATGATCAATAAGGTTAACTATACGAATTAGGTCCTCCAGATTTTACAGGGATGGCTCAGTTGGTAGAGAATTGGCAGCCTCAGCCAAGAGATCCTAGGTTCGAAACCTGGCACGGACATTTTTCGCCAAGTTGGGAAATTACAACTCAGATACTTTGTGTGCTTTAGAATTAAAAAAAAATATGTGTTTTATAAAATAAATTGTGTGTGTTTTATAATAAAATAAATTATTTCATATTATAACAAAACTAAAATGTTGTTTTCGCACACTGGGTCTAACATGTAATAGCAACGACATACATTGTACTCGAAAACGGGGTTTTCTTAACAGAATGGCGCAAAAACAAAAAAACGCGCGAACCCCTGTGCATGTGCGACATCTTTTCCGTTTGTCGCATAAATATTTAAGAATATAAAATAAAAAAAGAGGGGGAAAGAATTTAAAAGGTGATAAATTACCTCCAACTCTAGGTCTAATACTTGGTGCAACTACAAAATATTCATCCACGCTGTCAAATATTTCAGTTGAAACAAACTTTTGATTGAAAAATGAAGCATCATATGTACTAGGCCCAAACGATTCGTATTTATAAATTTGTTATTATCTTTTCAATGTAAAATATAATTTTATATAGTTAGGGAAATAAAAAAAATATTTACCTTCTGGTGATTTCTTGGAAAATGTGTGAAAAATTCTGAATCAAATTAAAAACCAATAAAATAAAATAAAATAATTTTAATTTAAATACTTGAGAAACTTTTATACACCACGGAACAAAATACAAACCAAAAAAGTTTCTGTTTGACATACGATGGTGAAATAATTTAAAATTCATCGGAGCGTACATTTTAAAATTTTCTGGCCATTACTTGCTATATACCATGAGAAAAAATTAATTTTTCAGCGAGCTACAAACTTTTACGATGTGTTCAGAGCACAAATAATATTTAAGACGAGAAAAATGTTTTCTGTAACAAGCTTCATATATAAACGTAAATCCCACCTGACATTCAAGTGGTTTTTTTTTTAAGTCAAATTAGTTTTTCTTCTTTAGCTATAAAAAAAAACAAAAACATTCTTCGTTTATTTTATCAAAGGAACACATTTTCCCAGTTTCATTCCTTCTAATTACATTTTATGCAAATGCAATTTTTCGCAGAACGTGCTTATAACGATGCAGAAGTTCATCTTGAAAGCAGAACAATTTTATTTAAATTATTTTTACATCAAAGAACATGTCCGGATATCCTTTCCTTATAATTTTTAAACGTAAGCGTTAACTTTTAACGCTTAGAGATTGACAAAGAATATCTTATATTGCAGGAAAAAAAATTAAATTTTGCGTTTGAAAATTCACAGGAGAAAAATAATTTTGGAGTTTTATAATTAATTTTGTTGTATAGAATAACTGCATCCAAAAAATCTACATTCTGGGTTGAGAAAATTTATTAATATTCTATAAAAACTATTCGGAAATGTTTCTAAAAATCAATGTTGGAAAAATAAAATTTGTTTTTCATAAATACTTCTTTAAATGTAGAAAATATGTTTGATTTTTGAGGTTTCTAAAGATAAAGAACGCTTTTAAGAATCGTGGCTAACTAACTCGGAAGAGGTTATTGTATGTTTTTGTTTGTGGTTACATTATACCGCATAAGTCAAAATGAATATAGCGATTACAAACGGCTATAACTCCTTAATAGAAAATAATTTATCGATAAAATTAACACAGAATGTAGACGGAACTTCAAAATTTTGTATATATACGTCATGGATGTTCTATGTGACTTCCCTTGGTCACACGGACAACATCTAGACGGTAGTCCATTTCACGCCATACATTCTGAAGCATTTGTTCAGTCACCGACACAAGCGCATTAAAAATGCGTGCTTTGAGTTCTTCAATTGTTTTGGGCATGGAAGGCACATACTTAACCCCATAGAAAAAATCGCAGGGTGCCAAGTCCGGAGAACAAGTCAGAACAGGCCAAGTCTGAACAAATGCTTCAGAATGTATGGCGTGAAATGGACTACCGTTTAGATGTTGTCCGTGTGACCACGGGAAGTCACATGGAACATCTATGACGTATGTATACAAAATTTTGAAGTTCCGTCTACATTCTGTGTTAATCTTATCGATAAATTCTTTTCCATTAAATAGTTATAGCCGTTTGTAATCGCTATATTCATTTTGACTTACCCTATATTTTCCTTGATTAAAAAACATGTTTTTTACAGTGTACCTTAACTAGTGGTTGGACCCGAAAAGATCATTTGAATGTTCAAGTGCTATTCCCCATTAATGATTGGACTTTGGGTGCAATCGGGTACAATCAAGTCAATGATAAATACCACGAAAGCGCGGTTGTTGTGTTTGATTGGTAATTGATTGAGATAGATGATATTCAAATTGTTATTTACTTTTCGTGAATACTATCAAAACGTATAACTATTCTGACAAGTAGAGGGCCAAGCTTGGTAATCACAGATTTTGATTATTTTTATGTTTGTTGCAGGGTAGAAGCCCCTTAATTCCAGGTTCAACGGTTTTTATACAACGCTTCTTAGTTCTCGAGAAATAGGTTGTATAATATTACAACACAACTTAAATATCGTAATTTCCTGCCTATAACCCGCGTATCAAACAACCGTGTTTCGACCCGGAAATTTTATTATATAAAACGTAACTTACTACAAAATCGCTGTAAAAATTTTACTTTAATTATTGAATAAAATTTCTTCGTCGAAACATGATTGTTTTATCCGTGGATTATAGGCCGGAAATTACGATATTTAAGTTTCGACCTAGAAATTTTATTGTATAATTGAAGTCAAATATTTACAGCTATTTGGTAAGTTACGTTTTATAAAATAAAATTTCCGGTTCAAAATATGATTATTTGATCCGTGGATAATAGGCCGGAAATTGCGGTGTTTAACTTGTGTTATAATATTAGACCCTGTATTTCTCGAGAACAAAGGAGCGTTGTATAAAATTCATTGAATCGGAGACTAAGGGGCATATACCCAACAGCAGATATAAAAATAATAAAAATATGTGATTACCAAGCTTAGCCCTCTCCTTGTGACTCAAAATATATTGGTTGAGTCAAAAACACATAAAATAAAATACTTTTAACTTAAACCTTAAAATAATATTTTTGTGTCAAAGAACAAACAACAAAAATATTTTTATTTGACACGCGATGATGAAATAACGCAGGTCTACAAAATTTACTTTTGAGAAAACTTTAAAAAAAAATTTGATGCTGATGCTGATGCTGTACGTCTCGGGATGCGTTTTCCAAAAATGCCTAACTTTATTTTTATGATGTACAGTTTTTGCATGCTCTCTGCCAACATGTGTGTTACACTGATATGTATAGCCTGTTGAATCTAAAAATGACAAAAAAAATGAAATTGAACAATTTTGTCTCAAAATTTATATGTAGATATGCGTATACATATAGAACTTAATAACATAGATTTATTTATTTATTTATTGTTAGTCAAAGGTCATATTATTTTGGTCGAACAACGTAAAAGTCAAACAATCGCAATGTGATCTCTATGGGAAAATCAAGAATACTTTTGCCGACGTTTTAGGTAGATAGGGTTGACGAATGTTTCTGATTTTTAAACCTAGGCATTACCGACTTCCAGCGCAATTTTGGTCAATGCGACTAATATTTTGGGCGCTATCGTAATAACAAAAGTGTAATTTTTCACGGGAACCAGAGCTATGCTCCGACAATAACAGATAAACACCTGTTTTCTAGTTATGAACAAAGCAGTAGCGGTTTTTGGAGCTATGAAGTTTCTTTAATCTGGAATGTAAAATTTCAGCAGATCCCTTAGACAACTCCTACTTTCAGCTGAAATTAGAAAGTTCAGATTGAATTGTTGAGGGATATCATTATCTATATTATAATGAAAATCTTCATTATAAATAATATTTGAGTTAGAATCAGGTAAGACTTAAAATATCTGTGGTAAAAAAGAGAACAAAATTTATGGACGGAACAAATGCTAAAGCTCATCGAAGATTTGGATACATAAAGGTTTTCTTATTTTTAAACTTCTAACCACTAACCTCACAGGAGCAAAAAGTATAATCATCAGTGTGGTATTTAGGTTGTTTCCATATTAATGGAGCACCAAGTCTGAATGCTTTGAATCCCCTGACCAGGACTCTACTTGCCGGGTGGAGTGTCTAGCTGAGGCAGTTATTATTTTGGCCGTGGGGTGAGATTCATCTGATCGCCGCATGGCGGTGTTTATGTGACAAGCATCCTGGCCGTCGCGCCTATAGCGTTTATTGGTACAATCTTGAGTTTCCTGCGTAGTCCAGGTCCTAATTGCTAAATTTTTGAAATACTTCAAATACTTTGTTGATTTGGCTCTGCATAGCACAGCGATTTCCTTCGCCATGTTAATTTAACAACATTTGGATGTTTGTGGTGTCGAACAATCGGTGCAGACTTATCTCAAATAAGGGAATTTCAGTGGTGGGGAAGAGAATAAAGAATTTCCGCTAACAGAGAAGTTGCATTTGGAATAGAGAAAAATTTGTGCCGAAATGCAAGGCAACTTGAAATCTTGCAAGTGAGGGCGAGACCCTCTTTTTCTAGGTAAATTGAAATCTTGCAAGTGAGGACGAGACCCTCTTTTACTAGCGTACACCATTTGGTAAAAATTGGCCACGCAGACAGTTCCATTGGAGCGGGTTCGGTAACTAATTCGGAATGCTTAATTTTGTCTTTGGACAACATTAAGCAGTTCCAAACAGGGACACAACCTGGCGTGGAACCCACGGTCTATCCTGGTTCCAAAGTTTCATTCCAAAATAAATGAAATAATTTTTTTCTAATGGGAACGTAATTGCTCTAATGTGTAATACTACACATATTTGATTTTTTTTTAATCAACAAAATTTTTTGTTAAGGGGACTCGCTATGCCCTTCACTTTGTTAAAATGAAGAAAATGTCAATTTTCCAATTTTTTGCTTAAAATGCATTTTCGACATCCTTAATATCATCTGAGGAAGATATGATGAATATAAATATGTAAAAAGTTTTTTACTGCATCCATTTCTCTCTAAATGTGTCATTGTTGAAATTTTTATAATAATTTTTCTCATTTTGTAGTTTTTCTACAAATTAGTATGATCAAAATGCTAAAACTGCACCAAATATTCTTCAATTGACTCGCCCTTTTTTTTTTTGACGACTCTTACGGTGCATGTCATAAAATTAATTCAACATCAGATTTTCAGTAATATAAATAGTTTATTACTTTTTTAATAAAATTTTTCAGTAAATAAATAAAAAATAATAATTTTTTATATGTTAAAAATAGTAAAAACTTTTACCGCACTTTTAACATATGCCATGGCATTTTATTTATTTTGTCTTAAATTAATTAACTTTTCTGAAAACCCCTGCGTTATAGAACACACTTGTAAGAAAAACATGCAAAAAAAAAAAAAAAAAAAAGTTTCGGAATCTCCAGTGTCTGAAACGTGTAAATCCGTCAATTTTTTTTCTTGATTTTTAAAACGATTACAAGACTTACCTTTTACTACGTACGATGGGTAAGTAAAAACTGAAGATATCAAAAAAGTTCTGAAATATATAAGTGAAGATGCAAAATCCTTCTACTACAGCATTTTAAATTGATCGACTACAACACTAGACTGTACAGATTAATCTTTCGATGGCAAAAGTGACAAAAGAGTCATGTATTAACTTATTTCACTATTTTGTGCATTTATTGTTTGTTAAATCATTGGTTTTTCATGTGTTCACTGTTTGAACTCAGTTTACCTGTGTGTGATTTAGAAAGGGTCCAAGACTGAACAAACATCACAGAAATCACCCTTTTCATTCAAACAATCTGAAAAGGGTGTGCAAAGTGTATTTTATTATCCTTGCTAAAGTGCAATCCAAGGAATTGCAAAAAACAAAAAATCCTGCCATATAAACAGCTTTTTTTTATGTAAAAATTTGAAAGTTTTGACTTGTGCCCTTTCTAAAATAAACGATTCAATTCTTAGTTTAAGATTTTATGCTATACCTCTGTATGACATGGAATTCAATTTACCTGATCACAATCGAGCAATGAGAAGCATACTTCTATCAGTGAAAATGATGTCATATATATAACAAAAGAACAAATTGGCTCAAACAAACTCATATAAAGCTAGCTCAAATACTTTTAAATGATTCTATTGAATGGTGACCAATTCTCCGAATGTAAAAAAAATTCTGATTGCGAGAATGGCTTTATCCACAAAAATAAAGATCATTTTCATCGATGAAAATTAAAATATTTTACCATGATTGTGTCAATATAGTATCATAGTATTTGCTGAAGTTTATTTTGCATGTAACGACGCCGAGCCCGTTACTATTTATTAAAAAATATTAGGTAAACTTGGGGTAAAACGTTTCTAAAAATTACGTATTTTTCATATAATCAGAATAATAATTCAATAAAATTCGAACCTTTTAAAATAATTACCGTATTAATCTCAGAAGCTTGGAATCATTTCGATGGTGAAAATAATGTCATTTTGAAAAGAAAATGTATATTTTCACCTCTGAAAATTAAAATATTTTACCATGTTTCTGTCGACATGACGTCCTTTTCATGGATTTTATTTCAGCACTTGAAGTGTTCAGAAAGTGAAAGTGCACTTGAAGTGTGCCACCTCTATCATTCACGGAAAGATGTTTTGTTTGTATACATGGTAAGTAAATCAGGAATAGTGTAAAATGATAATGTAATGGTACAGGAAATTCTTGGATTATTAGAAATGAATAGTATAACCAAGTTTTTTGTGATGTGCATCATTTATTTGTATTTTACATTCATGCTTAAAGCATGTTTCCGAGGTGTTGGAAAGCATTAGTAATAACGTAACTTTCTAAAAGTTTCAATAATAATAATTTATTCCACAACAGATCTCATAATTCGACAACTCATCAGAACGACTATAAAGGAAGGAAAAATCCTTTTTTATTACCGATTAAAACAAAAGAAGAAAACCATTAACTAATAAAAGTTGCTAAATAATTGCACTAATAAAAGCATTGAGTTGATCAGTTGTGCCGAAAAAAATAAAAGAAAAGAAAGAAAGAATGTATTTGACAGTCGCTGATTGATTGAAAAAATCATTACAAAATAAAATCTTACTTAGCAATATCAAGATACCACTGCTCTAAAGAAAGAAGATAATTTCTTGCTGACCAAAGAGCTCAAAGATAGATTTCCGATAACATATTAATTATACTTTATTTGCTTTTAATTTAGCCCAGAAAAAAATGTTTAACATAGAAAACGACTTATTAAAGAAACGAAGTTTGTCTTACTATCGCGTTAATTATATTATGATAATATCAAGCTAATAAAACTTAAGTAACATATTTGTATGAATAAAATTTGTCTGTTATTTGTGTCGAAAGTTATCTAAAAAGGGATATTTTACGATTTTTAATTAATTATTTTTTTTTACTTCGTATATGTTAAAAAAATTGAAGTAGACAGGTTTGTCAATAATTGTCCAAGTAATATAAAATCAAAGCTATACAAACTTTATATTAGAAGAAAAAAAGTAACAGCAAAAATGGATATAACAAATAACATGTGACAAACCTTTGAAGTTTTAAGGACGAAGATTTTTATGTTATATCTACATTTCCTAGTTTAATTTTTTTAAAGCATATACCTCAATTTATGGAGTTTACCTTAGTATTTTTTGTTTCATTAATCCATTATCTTGCTTTATTTGACTTTTGTGAACAATTCTTATTATTCTTACAACCGTTCTTACTTTTATATCCGTCCAAGAAAAGTGGGAGTTATGAAGTTGAGTTATTCAGTTTTTCTATTGGCTGACGTTTTCTTGCTTGTTTGGCTGGTACAGATGTCGCAGACTCACCGAGTTTTCTGTTTGTCATCAAAATAGCGATTTTATACCTGCAGTAATTTATTTTTAATTTTATACCTGCAGGTTTCCAAAAGTTCAAAATTGTAGGAGAATTAGTGTTTTTAAATTGACTTAATTTTTTCAAATAAAAATAAGAATTTCAACTTTGAACAATTGCTATTTTGTTCTTGATTTAATCACTTTTCTTCATAAAACTATCTAATAATATATATATATATATATATATATATATATATATATATATATATATATATATATATATATATATATATATATATATATATATATATATATATATATATATAA
Organism: Maratus michaelseni; assembly: GCA_963931845.1. NCBI lineage: Eukaryota > Metazoa > Arthropoda > Arachnida > Araneae > Salticidae > Maratus > Maratus michaelseni. The sequence continues at coordinate 329,565,338 of OZ007590.1, forward strand.
AATACTAAAACGAAAAAAAGAAGTTCAAAGGTTAGTTAGTGCCTTTAAATAATATGTTTTACCATCAAATTTAAATTTGTAATTGTAATAAGCAGATTCAAACATCTCTTATATTCTATAAATAAAGTCAAGTTTGTGAACAAATGGTACAATGTAAAAAAGAGAAATTCTTTTAAAACTACGAAAGCATGTTATAACTACTAGCCAAAATATAATATAATCTCTTTCGATGTACCCACAATTCTGAAAACCGTTTCTTTAGCTTTAGAGACCGCGGAAACTAATAGAATTTTGTGATTTAAAGGAATATAAAACCGACGTTTCTTTTGCGGCGCGTAATTTTCGCACACTTTTCCAATTAACTTCTACAGTGTGTTATTCAGCTTTATCTGGAATATCGTTTTTAGGGTTTCGTTTATCTCAGGAAACCCTATTACTCCCGCTTCGTTGTCTGTACCTCACAGAGCCGTTTCGCAGAAACTATTTAACTTACAGACGGGAAATTTTGTGTACTTATAGCTGAATACCTGCTATGAAGCTCAAAATTATACAATTTGAAAAAAAGCATATTATTTTAATACATAAGGAAAAATAACTAACAATCTAACAGCCTTTTCCTATTAAGTTTAACCATTTTTCGTTATAGCAGTTGCCAACAATTGAAAATCCACAATACAATTCTTTCTACAATAATTAATTTTCTATTGAAAGATTTCCACGTGAAAAATGAAAATGAAATAAAAAGTTTCACCATTTGAAAAAAAAAAGATTAATATGACGTCATATTGGTAATAAAACGGAATTTTTTAAACATTTCTAAATAATAGAAGGAGTATGAGTATGTGTAAATTTAGAAAGCAGCTTAATATGACTTTGTTATAGGATTAAAAAGAAAATTAATCTGACGTCATAACAGATTTTTCAAATGTTTGAGAATAATACAAAGAGAGTATCAATATGAGTAATAGAGAATAGTAAATATATAAGTTTCAGGAACGTATTGAATCATGATAAAAACCCGATTATGAAATATTGGTATATTTTTGAATTTTTAAGGTCTCTATACAACATGTTTAATTTTGAAATTGATTTTTTTTTAATATCGCATTTAGTCCACGTGACAGATATTATTATGTCAGAGTATAATAGCGGGCTTTGTTCGCTATCGGACCGGTTTAGATTTTCGAAAAAACGAGAAAAATAGACCGGTAAATTTTTACTTTATAAAAAACATGATTTTTTTAATGAAATTTATTTGGATTTATTAAAGAAACGATAAAGTGTTTTGAAAGGAATATTAAACGAAACCCTTTTTGCGATCTTCGATCACACTTACCCAATTGTTTGGGGTGCTATCAACTCTCAAATATACATTTTCAGCTGTGTAACTGAATTTATACATGCTTGAGAAACAAAATAATGTTAATTTTTATTTCAATGTTAATGCTGACAATTTAGACAAGTTTGTCTGCTAAAGATATTTGTTTAACATGAAAATATTTACTTGAAAATTGATATCATCAGATAAACCTTTATTTCGGGTTGAGAAAACTTATCAGTACTCTGCAAAAACTACTCGGAAACATTTCCGAAAATTTCGTGAAGCAAAAGAAACTTTGTTTTCATATAACTGCTTCTTTAAATCTTGAAAATCTCTTTGTTTCTGAGGTTTCAAAGGCGCTGGTATCTCGGAAGAAGCAATATTATATTTTCTAGAATAAGATACTTTTTTCTGTTTTTGTACAGTGTACTTGATACGCCATTTGTAGTATGATTTTTAAGTTTAGCTTCTAAAAATACATTAAGAACAGCTAAAATTATAAATTTTATTTTTCATTATAGACCTGTGTAGTTTAAAATTCGTAGTAATCTAATTTTGCATGTTTTTTGGACCGTCACATGATATATAAACTGCAAAAAGAAAGATCAGACGACCTACTAAGTTTTACGATGTGCTCAAAATGGATAATATTTAAGAAAGGAAAAATATTTTACATCTCCTACATAAATTGGTTAAATCTAACTAAACGCTGACGATTAATGCAAATGATTTTATTAAAGTTTTATGTAATGTAAATTTCTTCCGATTACAATAAAAATGCATTAAATAACCTGCATAAAATACATTATAAAAAGCAGAACTTACAAAATAAAATCAAAATCATCTTAATTTGAAAATTCGAAAATTGTTATACCTCAAGAAATAAGACATAAACAATTTTTTTTGTTGTTGACACACGATGGTGAAATATTTTGAAGTCCGTCGTAGCGTACAGTTTTATGTTTTTTGTGCATCATTTTAGATATAATTTGAGGAAAATGATTTTTTAAGAGAGCTAATAACTTTTACGATCTGCACAGAACACAAATAATATTTAAGACGAGAAATTATTTTCTATAATAGGCTTCATATATTAACGTAAATCCCACTTGACATTCAGAGTTTTTTTTTATATTAAATGAGTTTTTCTTCTTTATAGAAAGTTGCCATCCTCTTCCTTTATTTTGTAAAAAGGAACATATTTTCCGAGTTTTATTGCTTGTAACTACGTTTTATGCAAATGCATTCTTTTCCCCAAGAACTTGTTTATAAATATGAAGGGGTTTATTTTGAAAGCCGTTTTTATTTAGATTATCTTTTCATTAAAGAATGTGTTTGAATATCCTTTTATAAATGCGTTTTTATACTTTTATGTATTAACATCAAACGCTGAGAAATCGAAAAAAAAAAATCTTATTGTTTGATAAAATTTAACTTTTGAGTTTTATCATTCATAAGAAAAGAAAATTTAATATTTTAAAGATTAATTGTCCTGCATTTTTTTTATTGCCGCTATTGTGGGTTGAGAAACGTTTCAGGAACTTAATATTTATCAGTTTAATCGGCACTGCAAATTGACTTCGATCATTTTATTTTAAATGGTTATTATGATTTTTTCCATATAATACTAAATAATGAAGATTATAGAAGACCTTTTAACATTTTTAAGACGTTAGATATTCAGAAAATCATAATATATTTTGTTCGCAATTAATTTTCAGCTACTTACGTGTATAAGAAAATGTACATTTCGTTTTTCTATTCAAACTATGAAGTACAAATTTGTCCTTCACTGACGCCGTCATCATAAGGATGGTGGCAATGACCAGCGCCACCACTGTCGCTTTTATTGTACATATATTCACTTCTAAATATTGCATAATTTAAATTTTTACACATTGAACAAAACAAAATATACACCTGAAATAAAACTTTTTTGAAAACTGTATCTGAGTTTAGTGATATTTTTATCATTTTTTTAAATAAGTTTCAAGCATGATTTAAAAATAATCTTTCTGAACAATAAACATTTGTTTGGTGCAAAAATGTAAGATAACGTTTACAGTAATATAATGCAGTATATGGGAAACTAAGTAGAAAGTATCAGCAGTAGTACAATTGGCAATTGATTGCCCATGCTGCATGAAACCACCTTCTCAAAAAAAAAAAAAAAAAAAAAAGTATTATCTTTCAAATGGAATAATAACAGAAATAATTTCTTTGAATAGTTGTATATAGTTGGATTATCAACTGTTAGATATTTTAGTCGAAATAAATGCGCTGCTGAAAAAAAAATTCTATGGTACATTCAAAATTAAGACGTAAATTAAACAAACACAAGAGTTGCCAATTTGGCGTTTTTGACTTATTTGGCGAGTTTATAAAAATAAATTAATAAATATTTGTTTAAAGAAATTAGAAAATTTTGTTGAAACATATTTTATTTGTAAAATTTAACTTAGCAAAATAACAATCATATTTAATTGACATATTAACTACACGAATAAAATATGTTTCAACAAAATTTTCCAATTTCTTTAAACAAATATTTAATATTTAATTGACACATTAACTACACAAATTAAAAATTTGTTTCAACAAATTATATTCTTTTTCTAAGAAAAGCAATGATCGTTAATTTGGCAACAATCAAGGCTTGACTGGCATGGATTGTAGCCAAAACATTACAAAAGTTACAAATTTGCACATGCTTTTATTTACGTGTTTTCTCTTTTAATTTTAAATAGACTATAGACAAGAATTTCTGATCTATAATTTTTATTCTTTCAGAAATTTATGTTTTATATAGTTAAGGAAATAAAATTATCACAAATATAATTTATATAAAAAAAAATTATGCAACAAGGAACAAATAAAAAAATATATATACTTTGACACATATTATTGATATAATTTGAGTTTCGCGGCAACGTAAAGTTTTAAATTTCTTATACATCACTTGTGACATAATTTGAGAAAAAATAATTTTTCAAACATATTCAAAAGTTTACGATATGAGCGGAACATGAGTACTATTTAAGACGATGAAAATATTTTCTGTATTAAGTTTCTTATACGAACTTAAATCTCACTTATCATTTTTTTTAATTTGAAATGAGTGATTCTCTTGCTTAAAGAAACAGTTTTCTTTTTTTTTTTTTTTATATATAAGAGAAACATATTTTTCTAGCTTCATTGCTACTAATTACAATCAATACAATTGCTTCTTTTTTTCAAAGAACGTGTTTAAAATAGTGCAGAAACTCCTGTTGAAATGCATTTATTTTTATTGAAATTATCTTACATCAGAAAACGAATCCGGATATGCTTTTGTTTAAAAAAAATTGTATACAAATATGAGTTAACTTCTAATACTCAGTGGGTACTACTCAGTAAGTACTACTCAGTAAGTAATACTCAGTAAGTAATACTCAGTAAGTAATACTCAATAGTATTTTGAAATTTTAAGATTAATTGCTGTGTAATTTTTTTTTTATTATTGGTATTATAGGAGGGAAATTCTTTATGTATTTGTGAAAATCTTTAGCAGATTACTCACATTACAAATTCACTTTAATCGAATTTTCGAACAATAATATCTTTTCGGCTTCTAAACTAAATTTTAAATAGAGACGGTTAAGATTTGTAATTTGCAATTTCGAAATTGTATAGTTTTGAAAAGCCTTTTATAAAAGCTATATAAATGAGAACAAACAAATATAAAGTAATATACAGAACTTAGTCACTGAAAAAATAAGAGAAAATAATAAGCTGCTTGATACGAGGTAAGCTTGAATGAACTTTCGAATTGTACTTAATTGCATTTTTCTGTATAAACAAGCGCTTCATACCCTGACAGATATCGTCTTACACATATATTTGATAAATCATTGGCTGCTACATGCAGACTGAGCAAATGCAGCTGACCTGGGAGGTATTTTGAGATCAGGAATGATTTCATTTCTGAGAAAATTATTTGGGCCGAATGTGATATGTGATCACGTATATAGTTTTTTCATAAATACTTTCAGAAGTTCCATGTCGGTAATAGCCGTTTTCTTTCACGCTTTCATTATAAGGGTTAACAGATTGCTAGAATCACCTTATCCCTTGTCAACGTGAGGAACTAGAACTCACACAATAACTTCGAAACAAGCAGGAGAAAATTTCTTATCAAAATTGATTTTCCCATCTTTGGCTTGTATTTCCATATTACATTTAGAATAATATTATCTTCGACATATTCACAGTTTTAAATCAAACAATGCACAAAAAATATACCAACACTATAAACTATATAAAAGACGGCACTTTCTGTATGCATGCGCCTCACTGGTTTCCCTTAAGCATAGACAATAGGTATCAGAAATGAACACTTTGGTTAACATTTATCTATCTTTTTCGTCGTTGACTACAATCTCATCCACGTTTTATGCCATAATCTCTTTTCTTACATAGAGGAATCGAATTTGTCTTCTTGTATTTTTTAAATACTTTACATTATTTTATTCAGCTACTCCTCAGTTTGTAAATCTTTTAAAACGTTTTGGGGTAGAGAAGACGTTACGAGACCCACTTTAGCTTTGCAACATACGAGAATTTCATACGATTTTGATCCCAGTTTGATGAACGCTGTTCTTTATAAATTCCACAAAATTTAATTCCTCACTTTCAGTGGTCAGTTTGTTTATTCTGCAATCATGTACACAGCATATTTCAATATCTTGATTTGCTCTTTTGGCTCTACCCTGGTTTTGTCAGTGGTTAAGCTTTTCTTGAATTATTTTCAGTATCGGGCCACTATTCTTTTAAGCAGTTTAGAACGATATTCACAAATGTACTACCATTATCGGACTGTACAATAAATAGTGTCCGGAGTAGCGCGAATATTTCCACTAGATTGTAGAATAGTTCTTCAGCTCTCTTTGAATTCTAAGTCTTTAAAACTACAAATTTAATCAGATGATCTTCGTACACGATTATACTTCAGTACTCTCTATCTGGATGGGACTGAAAATCAAAGAGAGTGATCTAACACTGGGAATTAAGTTAACAAAAAGCAACAGGCTTCACAACAACACACTTTTTAATGCCATATTGATTTTTTCGGGACCGGCTCACAGATGTGAATGTATAGATCAATATCATGACGAGTAACCTTCCTGTATTTAGGCGAAAGTTTTTTTCAACATTCTGTCACGTAATACTTGGCCAATGACCAAATGAGAGCCAAGAAATATGTTAAATAACTCAGAGCCTGTAAAGTGGAAATGAATAATATTAGTGATGTCTTTAACAGGATAAATGATTACTCACATCGCATTGGTTTTCCATTAACGTTACAACATGGCAATTCAATAGTTAATAGTCCCGTGGCTCTTTCTTAATAGTCATCTTAACATTTTGTGCACCACTCACTAGTTCCTGATAGGTAGTTTCGTTCAGAAAAACATTGCTTTTTTGGAGCATCGGCTTTTATGTTAGACAGTTTATCGTAGAATCGTCGCTGCCATACATATTGCATGACAACGTGCCATAATTTCTTCTATGATCAATTGGATAAATTTTTGGATGATTTCACTTTGCTATTTTATTTAGATACAGCATGGGCTTTGCTCAGAAAATTGAAGGAGTATTTTGTCATTACCAGACAAAGACTGGAATGATAATGGGGAATTTCTCGCCCGACGCGAGCATCAAACTGCATATGCCTTACCACATGAAATTATAAGTATCATTAGAGGAAATATTTTATACTTGGGCGAATGTTTGGTATTTTGGCATTGTACAAAATGCCTAGGAAATATATGCAATAATAATAGTTTCGTACTTTGATTTCGTAATGCCAATTTTCGGCATTCTATAGAATGCCTAATTGTTATATACAATACCAAATTTCACACATGGTTGGTACCGTATGTATTTTAAGTAACATCTTAGTAGCTCTATTTTGAATAATTTATTCAGAATTGTAGAAAGCTTTTGTTTGATTTTATTTTTCATATCATTTAATAACTCTATTTTTGTTTTATTTAGTTTGAATATGAATGTTTCATTATAGTTTCTATTTTAATATCGCTGATATAAATTATGCTATTGGTTGCAAAAATAAGTTCATTGTTTTTTTTTAAGTTTAAATGCAATTTATTAACAATGCAAAACATTATGAAATATGCTAGATTGAATATGTAAAGTTTGACTCTCATCCAATTACCCGCAATTTCATTCGGTCAAACATCACACAGCTGACATTTAAAGAAAGATAAATAAAAACATACCTATATTAATTTCTAATGAACAATATTTTATGTCTTAAAATACACTTTACATAAAACATCTTAATTAAGTTTAGTTACAAGTGACATAAGTGTTACGAAGTAGCAAATGAAATACTTACGTTTATTTATTTATTTATTTTTATTTTTTATTTATTTTATTTATTTTTTTATTTTTTTATTTTTTATTTTTTATTTTTATTTATTTATTTATTTATTTATTTATTTTTTTTTTTGGTGGGAGGGGGGATTTTATGTTATGTTTTTATTATCACTTGCAAATGGCTGAAAAATATCATTAACCAGTAGAAAAGACTCTTACTATGTTTCACTCTTGTTTTAATTAGCAAACAAAATAATGAGCAAAATAAAGGCAAATGTGTCAAACATCCAAAATTTGTTATATATCCTCAATATTTCCCAATAGAATTTTCAATAACTGATTAAACATGCAGTGAGGGCATTTTTTCTCAACTTATAAAGATATGTCTTTATCTGCAAAAAAGCTACTATTTTCATTTTTGCATAAAATGTAATTTTTTTAATTGTAGTAAAATAGTTAATATTTTTATTTAACTTATGGCGATTACTATCAAAATATATTACTATTCTGAATCAAAATACATTTACTGAAATAAAAACATATAAAATATTTAAAAACTCATACAAATCATTTTAAATAATTGAAAAAAAATTATTAATGTTTATGCTCCCATCACAGAACAACATATAAACAAAAATCCTTTGTTTTTGACACATTAAGGCGAAATAATTCGAAATTCTTCGTAGCATAAATTTGTAAGTTTTTTCCCCATCCCTTAAATATAACTTGAGAAAAACAAATTTTTCGGAGAGTTACAAACTTTTACGATGTGCTTGGAACATGTATAATATTTAAGACGAGAAATACTTTTATGCAGAAAGCTTCATATATAAAGGTAAATCCCACTTACATTCAAAGTGTTTATAAATGTCAAATGGGTTTTCTTGCTTAGAAAAAAGAAACGATCTTCTTCTTTTAGTTTATAAAATGAACATACTCTCCCAGTTTCATTGCAACTAATTGTATTTTATGCAAATGTAACGTAGCAAATTTTATATATTAAGAAACAAATTAAATGTTAAAAAACAGAAAAATATTTTGCTTTGGTAGTGAAATAACTTGAGTTTCATGATAGCGTAAATTTTTCAATTTTTTGTCAATCACTTGAGATATAATATAAGAAATTAATTTTTAAGAGAGCTATATATTTTTAAGATGTGCTTGAAACATGAATAATACTTATGACAATTTATGCCGCGAAAAATATTTTCTATAATAAGCTTAATTTAACAAACATAAATTCCACCTGAAATGCAATTTTTTTTTTCTTTTCTGTAATTTTTTTTTTCTTTTTTTAACATGAAGTGAGTTTCTCTTGTGTAGAGAAATAAAAATTCTTCTTCATTTATTTTATATTGTAAACATATTTTCCAAGTTTTTTTTGCTTCTAATTACATTTTATTCAAATGCATTATTTAATAAAACGTGCTTATAACGATGAATAAGCTCATCTTAAAAGCAGAATATATTTATTTAAGCTATTTTCACATCAAAGAACGTGTTTCGATATCTTTTCAATATAATGTATGAAAGTATGCATTATATTTAAACGCTCAGAAACTGAAGAAAAATATTTTATTGAAGGATAAAGTTAAAATTTTGAAGTTCAAAATTCATAAGAATAAATAATTTCGGAGTTTTAAGATTAATTGTTATACATTTATTTCATTTTTAAAGCGTTGTTATAGTAATTCGAAAAACACTCCAACTTTAAATTTAAAGTGTTTTTATTGCTTAATGTGATAAAAACACAACACAAAACGTTTAAAAATACCTTTAAATATAGATTACACATGTTTCCTTCTCTCTAACGGCGACATCTTCAGATAAAAATGATAAATAAAATATTCTCGCAAAGTGTTTAAAAATGGTAAACACAAAAGGATATTCAAAAATTTTCAAAAACTTTGCGAGAGTATTTTATTTATCATTTTGATCTGATAATGTCGCCGTTAGAGAGAAGGAAACAAATGTAATCTATATTAAAAGGTATTTTTAAACGTTTTGTGTTATGTTTTTATCACTTTAAGCGATGGAAACATTTTAATTTTAAAGTTAACAAGTGATTATAACAAGTTATTTGAAACATTCAACTATTTTTTTTAAATTTCTGCCATTTTATGCAAGTTAATTCAATCGATTTTTTTTTTAATGACAATGATTTTATGCATTTAATTTCTTACACATAATATTAAGCAATGAAAGATTTTAATGTTTTTATAACATTTGCTTAGGGTATTTCATGTTCAGATAATCATAATACATTTTATTCGCAATTAAATTTCAGTTGTTCCTAATGGATCTACGTGCATAAAAAATTGACATGTTGTGCCTAATTTCAAATATTCCATTCAGATAAAATTTTCTTGAGTCATTTGAAACAAAAATTAATTGGAAAATGATAAATAATGTAACAAATATGTAAATAAAATTATTTGGAATTAAATATTTTATCAAGGAACAAATTCATTATTGTATGCAAATATAAGGGAAGATAACTAAATGATGAAGACAAAATGAATATATATGCCACGAAGGAATATTTTTGTTAAAATAACTAGTAATTAAAAGCAAAGGTATTTTATTCAGTACACAAGAATCCTTTATCCTTCTGAAATCATTATTATTCTTTTAATAACAAATTTACGTTTTACGTAGTTAAGTAAATTAACTTTTTATTTACTTTCTGTTCATTACTATAAAATTGTATTAAAGAATCTGAAACAGAAAATATTATTCAAGTCAAAACCCTAGAATAAAACTATTCTCATTTAAAAATGTGAGCAAATTTCATGGATTAAGAAGCAAATTAAATTTTAAAAAAAAAGAGATTAATTTATTCTTCTTTGGCAAAGTAGTGAGATAATTTGAGTTCCATGCTAATGTAAACTTTATTTTTTGTCCATCACGTGAGATATATCTTATAAAAACTCATTTTCTGATAGCTACAAATTTTTACGATGTGCTCCAAACATGAATAATATTTATGATCAGAAAAATATTTTCTGTAATAAGCTTCGTAAGGTAAAGCTAGGATAGTCTGCGCACAATTCAAAAGAATAGCAATAAAAAATCTAAACATTAATTTTTTGCTAAACTAGTCATGAATAACTCTTACTTTGTTTTTTATGCATTTCCATTGCTATTTTGTTGTTATCTTGCAATTTAATAGAACAATTGTAATAAAACCAAGAAAGTTAGTTTGCGCAATCTCTCCTTATAGGGTTGGTGTGATTGCGCACATGGGTAGGAGAGATTGTTACTTATAATAACTACAATTAAATTGTTAACAGTAATAATTACACTTAAATGACATTGCCGAAAGGTTTTTGTGAACAAATATATTTGTATTAAGAGTGAATATTTCAACCTAATGATTAAAGAATCAGAAAAAGGAAATAATTTTAAAAACGATTAAAAAATTTTAATTAAAGGAAAAATAATTAAAGAATCAGAAAAAGCAAGTCCAGATAAGATTAAAAAATAAAATAATGTTACTTAATAACGCGTTTAACTTAAAATTAGTCCATTTTCATTTTTCATTTTTTTATGCAAATTTACCAATAAGCTGCGTAATCCCTCCTACCATAGAAACGAATGGGAACACTGCGCCATCTTTCCTAAGTAGCAAATGCGCAAACTCTCCAATTTTGTTAGGAGAGATTCCGCGGCCTTATATTTAAACATGACCTCTTCTAAAACGAACCGTTGATGTTCACATTGTTAGTCTAGATTAGTAGCTTATGAGAAATAGTTTAAGTTAAAAATATTTTGTACTATTGACATTGTATAGTAATTCTGATGAAGAGCTATGAAAATTCAAGCACTTACTTTGGGAAAACAAACAAAATAGCAATACTTTATCTTAGACGCTCAAAGCAATCAACGGGCCATTTCAAGTAGACACTCCACTACTGTTGTTGTACAACTACCTGGAGTCGCTGCACGCTCACTCTACTCCTTCCCCCCAAACCTCTATGTGCGCAATCTCTCCGACTGCGTCATCTCTCCTGGCTTTACCTTATACAAACATAAACCCCACCTGGTTTTTATTTTTTTTTTAGATGTCAGTTGAGTTTTTCTTGTTTAGAGACAGAAACGTTCTTCTTCATTTATTTTATAAAATTAATATATTTTCCTTGTTTCATTGCTTATGATTACATTTTGCGCAGAAATATTATTTCAAAAAACTTGCTTATAATCATTCAGAAGTTCATCTAAAATGTAGAAGATTTTTATTTAAACTGTTTTCACATCAAAGGACGTGTTCCGATATCTTTTCAATATAATGTAAGAACGAATGCATTAATTGTAAACGCTCACAGACTGAAGAAGAATATCTTACTGAACGATAAAGTTAAAATTTTGAGTTTCAGAATACATAAGAATATATATTTTTGAAGTTTTAAGATTAATTGTTATGCATTTATTTTATTTTTAAAGCGTTAATACTCTAATTCGGCTAAAACACACAAATATTTGTTAAATTTTCTGCCATTTTATGTAAGTTATTTCAATCGATTCTTTTAATGACAATGATTTCATGCATATAATATTAAACAAGAAAAATATAGATGATTTTTTAGCCTTTGCTTAAAAATATAATTCCTTGTTTTTATGTTGTGCATAATTTCATATTTTGCGGAAATGTCTTGATATATATATATATATATATATTAAATATATTTATTATCATATAATTATTAATAAATTAATATTAATATTATATTTATATTATTTATAATATAATTATCATATAAATATTAATATAATTATTAATATATATAATTATCATTCATTTTTGCAATTAGATATTTTAGCAAGGAGTAAATTTCAACATTGGATGCAAATATAGGTAAAGGTAACTAAATGATAATGACAAAATGATCATCCAAGCCGCCGAAAAATATTTTAGTTAAAATAACTATGTAATTAAAAGCAAAAGTTTTATTCAGTACACAAGAATTCTTTATCTTTTTGAAATCATTATTATTCTTTCAGTAACAAATTTACGTTAAGAAACTAAACATTTTAATTACTGTATGCCGATTACTATAAAATTGTATTAAAAAATCTGAATCAAAATATATTATTCAAATCAAAACTGGTGGAACAAAACTTTTGTAATTTTGTTAAATTGAGCAAATTTCATATATTAAGAAGAAAGTTTTTTTTGGCCCATGGTAGTGAAATGTATGAATTTTGTGTTAAAGCAAATTTGAAACTTCTTGTCCATTACTTGAGAAATAATTCATAAAAAAAAAAACTAATTTTTCAGATAGGTACAAATTTTTACGATGTCTCTAAACATGAATAATATTTATGACGAGAAAAATAGTTTCTATAACAAGCTTAATATGCAAACATACACCCCACTTGACTCTAAGTTTTTTTTTTTATGTCAAATGAGTTTTTCTTGTTTAGAGAAAGAAACACTGTTCTGAATTTATTTTATAACATGACCATATTTTCCTATTTTCATTGCTTCTGATTACATTTTATGCAAATGCATTATTTCAAAGGACATATATTATGACGATACTATAACGAAGTTATTATAACATGCTTATGACAAAGCAGAATCTTATCTAGAAAGCAGAAGATTTTTATTTAAATAATTTTAAGATTTAAAAAAAAAGAAAAAAAAATGTGTTTCGATATTTTTTTAATATAATTCATGAACATATGCATTAATTTTAAACGATTTGAGACTGAAGAAGAATATCTTATTGTACGATAAAATAAAAATTTTGAATTTCAAAATTCACTAGAAAAGACAATTTTGGAGTTTTATATTTAACTGTTCTGAATTTATTTTATTTCAGAAAGGTGATAAGATATTTTAATTGGGAAAAAATTCATGTATTTCTTAATAGTTGTGTCATTTTATTCAAGTTGCTCCAATCAATTTTTTAGTGACAATGCTTTAATGCATATGTCTTGCATATAATTTTAAATAATGAAGCATATACAGGATTTTATAGCATTTGTTTAAGGTATTTCATATTCAGACAATCATAATGCATTTTTGTTTCCGCAAATCACGTTTTAAATCTCGTTTGTGTAATAATGAATTGACATATATGAAAACTGAAACTTCTGGTTTTTATGTTGTGTATAATCTAAAAGTTGCATTAAGCTGGGAATACTTTCAGTTTTTGAGACAAAAAAAATATAATTGGAAATGTTAAGCAATGTAACAAATATATAACAAATTTTCTTCTTTTTGCAATTAAATATTTTATCATGTGGAAAATTTCACTATTGAGTGTGGGTAACTAAATAATAAAAACAAAATCATCATTCATGTCGCCGAGAAATATTTTAGTTGAAATAACTATGTAATTAAAAGAAAAAATATTTTGCTCAGTACAAAGGAATTCTTTATCTTTATGAAATCATTTCTGTTCTTTCAATAATAAATTTACGTTTTATGTAGTTAAAAAGTAAAATTTTTATTTAACTTTTTTTGATTGCTATAAAATTTTATTAAAAAATCTCAATCAAAATATATTATTATATGCAACTATGAGTGTATGTATAACTAAACGATAAAAACTAAATGATCATATCAAAACCTCTAAATCAAACCTCTAAAATACCCGAATATACGTTTTATCTAGTTATTAATTTCTTAGTTACCTTTCGTTGATTACTATAAAACTATGTTAAAATTCTCAATCATAATGTATTATTAAATGCAAAGTGAGTAAGTGTAGGCAATTCAAATCAAAACCTCTAAGTTATGCAAATCAAAACTTATTACACAAAACTATTCTAATTTAAAAATGTTTCATTAAGAACAAATTACATTTTTAAAAAATGAGAAGTTTATTTCTCTTTGGTACACGGTAGTACGGTTGTCAGGAAAATAGTTGCAGTTTATTTTGAATACCAGCATTTTCTATTAACTTTATTCAGTTACAGAAATTTTGCGAATAAATCAGGCGAATAATAGTTTACGAAAATAGTGATATTCGAAGTAAAATTTCAGTATTTTCTTGGAAATAGTGTATGGTAATGAAGTAATTTGAGTTTCGTGCTAGTGTAAGCTTTAATTTTTTTTCCATCACTTGAAATATAATTTAAGAAAAAATAATTTTTTAGACAGTTACAAATTTTTACTATGTGCTCGAAACATGAATAATATTTATGACGAGAAAAAATATTTTCTATAATAAGCTTTATATAAAAACATAAATCCCACCTGACTTTCAAGATTTTTTTTTATGTCAAAAAAGTTTCTTTGTTGTTGTCTAGAATAAGAAACTTTCTTCGTTTATTTTACAAAAGAAACATTATTTTCCCAATGTCATTGCTTCTAATTAAAATTTATGCAAATGCATTTTTAAAAGGATGTATTTATAGCGATGCAGAAGCTCTTCTTGAAAGTATAATAGTTTTAATTCAATTGTTTTTACATCAAAGAGCGCGTCTGGATATTATTTTACTTATATTACTTTTAAGCGTATGCGATGAGAGACTTAACAAGTATACCCTATTTCGCGGTAAAGTTTTTGATTTTTTATTTAATAAGGGAATATAATTTTAGGGATTTTTAATCAATTAACTTTTTTTATTTTATTCTTTAAAGCACTGTTTATAAAGGGGGGGGGGGGAATCTTAACGCATTTGTTTAAATTTCCAACACTTTATGTAACAGCGTAAATTCCATTGAATCAAATTTTTAAATGAAAATAGGCTATTTCTCAACATCTAATATGACTTATGAACAAGTAGATAAAATATATGAATTTTATTTGCAGGATATCGTAGTTACAAACCCAAATATTTGGGTTGAAAACTTGTTACAACGTTAATCACAATTTTCTTTGGGGTTTCACTGTAGAAATTAAAATAATAATAATAAATAGTAATAAAATTTTATCGCAGTTCTTCATTGGAAACAAAATATTGTCACTGAACACTTCTTCAGTTATTGACTTAGACAACGTATTAGTGTGATGTATAGTCGGCCAAAAAAAGAAGAGAATAAGCCATATATATTTATCACCAAATTGTACCAGAAAAAAGACGGAAAGAGCCATTCAGCTGGAAATTATGTCTTTCACTTTATGTTAAAATAAATAATCTTGGAAGGGGGGGGGGGGTATTTATACTAAAATCGTACCGAACTAAATTTTTAATACGAACACCCAATTTTGACAGCATATTTGTATGTGACCGAAAATGATTTATCTGTAAATCAGTTTAAAACTGATATAAGGACTGTAACTGACTGTAAGGATTGCAACTCGGTTTATATTGGTGAAACTGGTCATGCTTGCTGAACATAAACAAGCCTATAAATCTGGAACCTTTCAATCGAAACTGATACAACATTCCTTAGACACTGACTACACTCCAGATTTCTCAAGTATCGTAGTAATTAGATCCAGTGTCCGTTAGAAGTAGAATCTTTCTTGAAATCTGGTTCACACGTTTACAGAATTCGTAGATTAATGAGACTTGTCCCAATTCAACCTGAATATACAGCCTTACTTTAGCATAAGCTCCGTAATGTTTTATGAATTTAACTGGAAATTTTTTAAACTTTGAACATGTGTGGAAATTGTCTGGTTATAGTATGACATCGCGCTTTTGAGTGGCTTGATCGTTTGCTGTATTATTTTATAGAATTGTGTGTTTTTAGACATTTAATATCGAATTAAAAGTGATGATTTTAACAATTTAAATTAAAATTTATATGTCACACGTAAAATATTTAGTTTTTTCAAAAAGAGAAATTATTATAGATCTTATGCCTATTTTTGAAGCTTTAAGAAGGTTTTCGCTACTTTTGCGTTCGACGAAAACCACTCCGCGCAAAGTGGAAATGTTTGCGCGAAAGCTAGCAAAGACACCACTTCCAAATATTACGAAAACTGTGCTCTGAAGCTAACTTAGATAGAAGATAGTTGGTAATGGTAGTCCTCGTGAGATTACGTATAGTTTACTGAAAAATGTAGTTATTTTATTGAAAAAAAATAGAGGTAATTCGCAAGCATCATCAACAACAACAAATTTAATAGTTATTTACACTGCATATTTCATTTAACATTGATGAAAGCATTTGATATTTTTTTCATGCCAGTGGCGCTACAGAAATTCAATTAAATATAATTCACAGAGTATTTACACAAATCCATTTTTGGCACTTTGGCGCAAAAGTACGACAGATATTTGTCTAATTTAAAAGTACCAGATTTTCTGTTTAATATAGGATGTTTAATATAGGATTCCTCAATTTTAATATTCAATAATGCATTAATTACAATAAATATAAAAATGAAATAAGTGATATATTTATTGAGTAGCTCATACATTTTGTATAGAGTACTTGTAAGTAAAGTTCGAATTTCTCTCAATAGATGTCGCGGATCAGTCTCAAACTAGAAAAATGCTCCAATCAACTTCAAAATTTGAAAATATTTTTCGCCTTCAAATGATAAAAAAAAAGTAAAAACTGAGAGAACATTTATGCAGTTTTAGAGGAATGTTCGAGCAGTTTTACAGTTTATTGACAAAAATTTTCCCGATTTCTTAGTTAATGTACAAAATTTATAAGCTACTTTTAAGTTAGTTAATCTTTATATTTATTATAGTTATTGAATTTTGCATTTTTGAATTTTAAAATTAGGGAGCACCATGTATATTAAGTTTAATTAAACGCAGAAGATGAACGCAGTTTGTTCAGTTAAAGTGCTACGTAATATGAATATCTGCCGATTACTATCAAAATGCATTAAATGTTCTACATAAAATATATTATGAAAATCAAAACCTATAAAACCAAATCAAATTTCTTTTAATTAAAAAATTTACGGAAATTTTATGTATCAAGAAATGAAACACAAACAAAAATTATTTTCCTTAACACACGATCGGGAAATAATTTGAAGTTCTTCGTATAGTAAAGTTTAAGTTTTTTAGCCATAATTTTAAATATAATTTAAGGGAAAAAATAGATTTTTCAGAGAGCTACAAAATTTATGATGTGTTCAAAACATGAAAAATATTTAAGAGGAGGAAATTATTTTTTGCAGTAAGCTTCATATTTAAACGTAAATCCCACCTGACATTCAAGGTTTTTCTTTTAATATTAAGTGAGTTTTTCTCGTTTAAAGAAAGAAACGATCTTCTTTTGTCTTATAAAAGATACATATCTCCCAGTTTTATTGCCTGTAATTACGTTTTATGCAAATGTATTTTTTCACCAAGAACGTGTTTATATCGGCGTAGAAGGTCATCTTGAAGGTAGAAAATTTTTATTCAAATTATTTTTACAATAAAAAATGTGTTCGGGTATCCTTTTATTAAAATATATTTTTTAAATACGCACGTGCCAACTTCAAACGCTCGGAGACTGAAGAAGAACATCGGATTGTACGATGAAATTTAACTTATAACTTTCAGAATTCATAAAAAAAAATAATACAATTTAAAAATTACAAGCTTAATTGTACTTTATTATAAATTTTTTTGAAGTGTTAGTATTATAGGTTTGAAATATATGTAATTTCTTCTAGCTACTGCATTGCAAATTCACTTCAAGCAAATTTTTAAACAATATTGCCTTCTTTATTTGCTTCTAAATTATGTACAGGCAGTTAAGATGCATGAATTTTATTAGTAAAATATCGTAGTTGCCACCATCCGAGAATTTCTTGTTAGAATAATATAATAAAAATAAAAATAAATTACAGTCAACAGTTCCTTTAATTTTTCTGCATTTCAGCTCTCATGTTTAACCTATTTCCCGCTGGTGTTACTTTGATCCTACTGTCAAAATAAATGAGTATGAAAAAATAACTACTAAGCTACCGCTATTTTAGTATAAAATAATTTTCCTTATTTAATGATACAACTTTGTGCTAAAATAATGCGAAGATTACCTTTTGGAATTTGTGGTGGCAAACGAAATTAAATAAAAATGTTAAGATCCCTACATTATAGTTTTGGCGATTCAGAATTCTGACCCCTTTCAGAACGGCTGTCATGTATACGTTAGAGGTCGGCAAGGACTGAAATTTCCAGTCCCAGGACGGACCTGACCGATTTAAAAACTAAAAGCTAGCCACTGGTCGATCCCATGCAAAAAATAATTATATCTGGCCTGGTCTTATTTTCTAATTTTTCTTAACATACAATTACAAATCTTTTAAGACTGTTCTCAAATTCAAAGGGATTACTTTCTGTCACATTTTTTAATTCATTTTTGTTAGCAAACCCATGAAATTCGTATGTGCTCTTATTCAAAAACTTTGTAGTCGAACTGTTTTCTTCCTTTTTTCGGTAAAAATAAGCTGCGCCGCCAGCGTCCTGAGGGAGCACCCGGTGCGTAGACGACCACCGAACCCAAGTCCTGAGGGACTTTTATCTTTTATGAGGGACAAGTCCTGGGGCGCTTCGGCCGGTCAGAGGACCGCCACCGGCTGACCTTCTAACCTTAAACCTACCTGTCGACGACGTTAGTCGTAGCGATACGCGGTGAAACCCAGTAGGGGAATCACCACGAGACACTTGGACACGGGCCGGCGTCCCCCAACAGCTTCGGAGCTGGATACCCAAAAGGGAACCAGGCCCTAGATCTTAAGTCGGGTTGTTCCAACCTGTACTTGCTCTACCAGAACTCGAGGGGTGTAAAAACCTACACACGCCTCGAGTTCTGGTAGAGGCTTTTCGGTAAAGGCAAAATATCTTTCATACATTGCTGTCAAAGTTGGCTTTTTGAACTGAATATCCGGACGCAGCAACGCGGGAAAGGTAAAAAATTGATGTCGTGAGACAAAAATTACTTATAACTCAAGATGTGATTCACTTATCAAAAAATGAAAAACTATTCGATTGCAAATCACTCCAAAAATAATTTCTTCAAATATTATGATTTTAAGTTTCAAAATGGGTCTGATAATGTGTCAGAAAATTCCGTTTTGCTAAAAAGGGAAAAATATTTTTTTGAGAATCTTCATATTGAGAATCTCCTAAATACTGCATGCATACTTATGCAAAAAAAATTACAATATATTTCAGAATATATGTCCAGCCATGGAATACAGCATAGCAAAATTAATGATCATATAGACTCTTAGACTATTATATTCAAATGAAGACTCGTTAAAAAAATTAATGTAATTTAGAATAAAAGAGAATAAACGGTTTAAAACATATTTTTTGAAGCTGAATAATGAAAAAAGTAGATTTTTTAAAATATTCCTCTGTAATTTACTAAAGTAAATTTCCAAAGATTCCATAAACTAATTTCATTATCACTGTCATTTTTTCAAAACAAAAAAGCCTGCCCGACTTGTCTGGGGAACAATTAACTGTAAGTGACTCCCCCCCCCCCCCCCGGAGTCAGTCTAAAAAAATAAACCCGCGCTCAAACACAGTGAAACTGTGTGATGCATATTTCTATGCTGAACATGTGATGTTTTTAAAATTAGTATTGGCTCATGTGGCCCATTAGTAACCTATTCTCGATCCAGACAGATCCATTGAAAATTGGTCATATTTTGTCGGCTTAATCTGACATTTTAAAATATGTTATACCGTTCCTTAATATTTTCTATAATCCCAACCCGTTAAAAAAATCGTCTTTATTCTGCCGGCACGGTCCGTTCAAAAGTTCGTCTTGATTTTGCCGTCCCGGCCCGTACCCTTACAGACCTATATCTTCCATGTGTGGTTTTTATTGTTTAGCATGAAAATAATTTAGTCGTAATCTTTCACTTCTCTAATCGTAGAATTCTTCGATGAAATAAGTCAAAAAATACTATACGGGATTACTGGTATAAAAAAATTAAAATATCGGTACGTGGCGCTCGTTCTGAAGGGATTAATGAGTTAGTGTTCATTCTAATAGTGAGTTTAGTGATATGAGTTACATTTCAGTTAAATAAGGTACTGAAAAATTGAAGAAAAAGTGTTAATAATAATTAAAAAATATTACCCCATTTAATATGTGTTTTTTTAATCACCTTTTAAAAGACACTTTTTAAAACGGATTGCACACTTCATAAACGGAAAATTAAAAAGAGAACAAAACTTCTTGGCAATAACAATAAATTTTCTTCTTTAAAAATGAACTTTAAGGAAATGGTGTGGAAAAAGAAAATGGGAAATAAGATTTAATATTTAGGGAAAAATAATTCAGAATTTTTAATTTTAGTAAATAAGTATAATTTTATTGTAAAAAAAGCAATGTATCTTTTGAAAAAATTGGTTAATACATTTTTATACATTGTAAATCTTTCAACATTTTTAGACGGTGTTAGGATATGTCATTGCATTTATAAATATGTTATATTTATGATTTAAAAATATTCTACTAAATTTAATCGAGTTTAAAATTTAAAATATTTTGTGATACATTTGAAAAATTAAGCAAAATATTAATAAATATTAATTTTTACTCCTGTATTATATATATATATATATATATATATATATATATATATATATATATATATATATATATATATATATATATGTATATATATATATGTGTGTGTGTGTGTGTATAAATCTTGGCAAATCTTAACGAGTTTTTTTAGCTTCTGCAAAGTAACTTAACACTGAAACAATAACTTACCTTTGAAACTTTATTTTTATCTGTTGTAAATTTACACTATATCGAGGTTGAATTAAATTTGTGATCGCATTTAATTTTAAATCTGCACTTAAAAAAAGTAATACAGGGTGTCCCAAAAGTACTTGACACATTTTAAAATTCAATAAATTATTAAGCAATTGCCGTGCAGTTTGGACGACAATGCTTCTTATGATCTGAAATTTTGTTTAGGCAAACAAAAAAAAAAAAACAGTTCCAAAAATTTATCATAGATGGCGTTGCTTCTGGAAAGTTATCGAATAGGTATACATAACAATGGTGAAAGACGCACAATACGTATTCAGTTTTTGTTCAAACTGGGGCAACTCATATTCCAGAAGTTAACAATACTCGTGTGTCCATCCTCACCCGTTTAATCGAAGTCAGAAGGGTGAGTATTGTTAAGTTCTGGAATGTGGGTTGCCATAGTTTGGAGAAAAATTGTGCATACGCATTGTGCGTCTTTCGTCATTCTTATGTATAAATGCATTCTACCTATTCGATAACTTTCCAGAAGCAGAGCCATCTATGAAAAAATTCTGGAACTAATTTTTTTTAATTTGCTTAAACAAGATTTTTAATCATAAGAAGCATTTTCGAACAAACCACACACTCGTAAGCCAATTGCTTGATCTTTTGTTGAATTTTAAAATGTGTCAATGACTTTTGTGACACCCTATATATTTGTTAATTATTTTTGTATTTTCTTTAACTATAATAATGATATTGTTGCTTTCAGAACAATTAAGTTCAAATAATTTTTTATTTTATTTTAGGAAATTTTATGGAAATTAAAGTAAACAAGTGTTCCATTATCTGTTTACTCGTTAAATTTTTAGAATTGTTCAACCATTCTTTGTAACAAAAACATTTTATTTTTTAAACATTTGATTATTGTTCTCAAATACATTACTGCTGTCGTTGTATCTGAGATCACATGACATAGTTTGAATGTGACATTTTTAGACCATAAAAGCTTTTGAAGTTAAAAAAATAAATTATTTTTGTGGTGAAGTTTTTCCGTTGGCGTACAGTTTCAGGTTAGCTGAGCTGCAAAGAAAGATGTTAGTTAGTATCCCAGTAAAGGAGATCCCACAAACAGACGGGATCCCAAGAAATTTAACCTTTTTGAGAAATATATCTTCTTTGTTTCAAACGCAGTTGACCAGGAATTCTTGTACAGGCATCAGTCAGCATAAAATGCCGGGTACTGGAGAGGAGACCCGAAGAGTTACATGTTTTTGATCAGAGGTCTAATAGAGAAAAATTATAATAAATTAAACAATCTCTTCAGTGAATACCGAGCAGTGTTAGCTAAGTAACAGAAAGCCAAGTAGCCAGATTAACGTACTTTTGGCGAGGGAATTGTGATAGAAGCACACATATTTTTTCCCGTTTAATGGTAAGTAAATTGGGGATTGATGATGGTCAAATATGAATTTTTAGATGACTAAAGAATGGTATGAATATTGGTAGCACTGCAAACCGGTTTATGTATCAGAACGCAACTTTTTCCCCATTCACTCTCCATTCCTCCGAATGATTTGAAAAGTCAATGCCGAAAACCGTATCTTAAGTATTTTTCCCTATTTTCCCCATTTATATCTCCCTCTTAGTTGCGTTATATACCCGTCACCCTGCAAACCGCATGGGGTCTGGTTCACAAAGGGTTGCATTAAGGAGTGATAATTAAAATAAAAAAATAAAACAATGAAAAAACTAATTTAATAAGATAGAGGAACAGAAATGCAAAAGGCAACGGGTATCAGAAGATATCTGGTAATTTTGAAAAAACGTGGTTTTGACATATAACGACTGTTGCTAGGCGAACAAAACAATTTATTTTCTTTTTTTATAAATGGACCGTATAGAGAGAAA
Organism: Maratus michaelseni; assembly: GCA_963931845.1. Classification (NCBI taxonomy): domain Eukaryota; kingdom Metazoa; phylum Arthropoda; class Arachnida; order Araneae; family Salticidae; genus Maratus; species Maratus michaelseni. The sequence continues at coordinate 329,588,527 of OZ007590.1, forward strand.
GAAATACAAATAAATTGAAAATGAGTTTTAATAAAAAGAAAAAGGCAGGGCCAAGTTACTATTATAGTGTAAAAAATAAAATTCATTTAGGATGGAAATTTTGAAAATAGTTATTTTACGGGGAGGGGGTGAAAATTAATTAGAAGTGGAATACGTGAAGTTAATTCCTCTTCACAATTGTATCTTACAGATAATGGAACTTCTGGTATTATGGGATGTCATTTACGTTTGAGGCAATTGTTTAAAACACAAAAACCGAATACAATCACAAACATCAACTTACTTGTAATTAGTTATTTGTAGACAAAAATCATTCTACGAAATTTCATTGCATGCAAACAAATAATAATAATAAATATTTTTGGAGGGTATTATGAGGTTATTTGGAATAGAGGATTAAAAATAAAGAAAACGAACAAAATTTTGAAAATTACAGATTTAATAGTATAATGGGAGCATGCTTAAAATATAGAATGTAGGTAGTCAGTTAATATAGTTTAGTTTTCAAGCTCATATCACAGTATAAGGACAGATCTCTTCGCCAGTACAGTTAAGGATATTGATATTCCATGTAAACCGATACCACTAGTTTGGGGAAAAAAAAGTACCTTCTGCTCATTGCCCTTAATCATGAACTAAAAACAAGCCTTACATGATGAATTGTTACTATGTGGGTATGTATCATGATTAGTTTCAATGTAAAAATAATATTTCTAATAATAAATAAAAAATAATGAAAACTTAGTTCTTGAAATTTTCCAAATACGAAAAACAAATGTTTATTCACCCCCCCCCCCCCAAGCCGCCAACCGGTAAACGACACGTTCTGAGAGGACCATTGTGAACGTTCTCAACTTGTTTATGATATTGCTGCTTGATGGCAGCATGTTACCAAAGATAAACCTTAGTATTCTATGTTACGCGACTATTAGATGATACCCCAAGTCCTATACAAGGATAGTAATCGAGTGTTAAATATATGATAACAAATTCAAAATCTTATTTGGAATGTTGACTAGTTTAATATATAAATATTTAGCTGTGATAATCAGCTGTTAAACAGCTGTGCAATTTTTTATTTATTTTTTATTATTATTATTTTTTTTTGCTTTTAAGGTAATTTTTCGCGTTATTAAGATTTATATCTGTTTCCTATATTACTGTCTCCAGAATGTTTTATTTTGTCAAAAACGTTTCCTTGAGTGGTGAATCACAAAAAAGTATTATTATTTCATGAGGAACTAGAGTAGATGCAAAGAAATGTGGATTACAGTTTTCAGATTTACAAAAAAAATCAGTTAGTAGTGAAATATTATATTTAAAAATATCAGTTTTTTATGAATTTTACATAAAAAAACTTTATTAAATACTGTATTTTTCGACGCAGATTAGAGATGGAAATTTTTAGGAATTTTTTGTGTACGCGTGTGTGTGGGGGGGGGGGGAAGGGGAACTTTTTTTTTCTGGAAACAATGGAAATTTTCGGTAAAAATGATTTTTCATTTTCAAATCTTAACTTACAGGTACATAGTCTTAGAAAAAAGGAAATATAAAATATTTAAAATTAATATGTTGTAACGATTTCGAACATAAAATGGCAACAAGGTACAAAAAACACTTGGCTCAACTTAGTAAAACAATAACAATTTATTGATAAAACAACTAACATTCTCGAGTAACTATTAAGATCTTAAAGTGACTTTGGTTCTTCCGAGAATTATATACAACCAATATTTTGGATTAAAAAAATAGTCTAAAAATAAAATATTCATTCATTAACGGAAAAGCCCAGCTGTTCCTGGATAAAGTACACGTACAGCACCACGGTCTCAGCCCAGGGCTTAGCTATTGTTGATCTGGACGACCACTCTCAATCACAATATCTCCAAGAGAAGACTTAAAAGTCAACTCTCACAGAATCAAACATTCACTAAAATTCTTTTCGTTTCACTAGTAATTTTACATTTTTCTTTTGGTGGTTCAAAAATTTTCCTTCAGATTTGTTTGATTGAGAGGTCCGGGACGGAGCTTTCGTAAAAATTACGTCCATATTGGAAACTCAGCTGGTGCGAGATATTTTCCACTGGCCTGAGACCGCCTTTGCGGCCCAGTTTCTCGTAGCTATCTGGCGTTGGGCCCGGTTATCATCAGTTTTTCTTGTATCTGGCAGTAACTAGATTCCGCACGCGCCTTTTCTATTCAAGTTTTCTTTCATATTTTGCCATTGAAATTGGAGATGGGAACTTTATGTTGAGGCCAGCGCTACAAGATTCTAGCTGATTCAAAGGATAGGAGTTATGTCACAATGCACGTTTTTCGTTACTTTATATAAATAATCTTTATTTAAATACAGGGTGATTCTAATTAAAATCCAACATTCAAAGAGCTGTAAAAAAAGAATCACTGATCAGAATGGCCTGAAATTTGACCTGAATATACGCTAAGAAGGGAAATATGGTATGGCATAAGAAAAAAAATCGAAATTTTAGCAATATATGTCACTTTACTAGCCATATTAAGCAAAATAAAAAAAGTATGCTCACCAAACATTGCATTTGTTATAAAAACGCGAGTAGTTACCATTTCATCCATACTGCGTCTGAGAAGCTCGTCATTACTCTCTCAATGAAGGATCACTCACTGTCTGCTTCTGGAGCTGTTTTACAAGAACGATGACTGTGCGGCAGTAGCTCTGAAGATGTTCTGCACATTAAAGGATATGAAAAAAGGTTGTGGACCAACAGTCCAGAAAATGATTAAGAGATTCCAAGCCACAGGTTCATTTGAATTAAATCTGGCTGAAGGAGGAAACCAATTGCTTCGACGACAGTAGAAGATGTGGTCACCGCATTCCAGATAAAGAGGAGCAGTGGTATATAAAGCTGAAGTGTACAGGGAATTCTCCGTGCTCATACATTAAGATTGATAGTTCACCATTTTGTTAAAAATACAAAATTACAAGGAGAAAAAAGTCGATCATGATAATTATGTATATTTTGTCATCCTTTTGATTTTATTGATTTCAGATGAAACCACTCAGACAAATCTTGGGTAACTCGGAACGCCAACAGCCAAGCAACAAGGAAGAAAGCGAGTCCAAAAAGCCCAATTTTCAATAAAAACTAATGAAATTTTGGTTTTTGTAAGTACATAATATGTGACTTTTATGGAAAACCGTACATATTTTTACTTCACTTATAGGCGTCAAAACAACTTAATAAAATATGCCTATTTTTGCAAGACCAAAAAATCCCCATAACCCCTTAATATCTTCTTTAACATATCACTCAATTGTTAAAAAAGTCATTTCGGGTTCATTTTTAATTTTAAACTGTCATTAAAATTATTTTTTTAATTAAAAAAACCTCTTACATCTACTTTATATATTTAAATACTCTTAAAGTTCCACCTAAGAAACTAAAGATACAGTTCCTCCAACTTCAGGAGTTATATGAACAAAACTGGTCTGCTTTTGGAATCTGAAAGAAAAGCCGATTATGGAAAATGCTGAAAAAATAATTGCTCCTCGCAGGAATTTTGGTTTCTGTATAATAAGGACACTGTATATGTGTAATTATGAAATGTTGTTCTCCTAGCAGTGAAGAATTATTAACATCAGACTCGAACTCAGAATAAACATTAAAATACGAAAGATGATGTATATTTTGTTCAAAATGAGATGCTGTGACGGGTCTGATGTTATGGCTTGAAGTAGTAGCATGGGCTTTCAATGGATCCGTTCTCATTTAAAATAAAGATGCATTTATTGTATTTTATATGGAAATAATAAAATACATATTTTTGAATAAATAAAATTACACAACAATATAAAAAAGGGTTTTTAAGCTTTTAATCTAGTCCAATTAATATCAGTTCCAATTATCACCAAGTCTGTGCTGATGGTACGAAAGTTTTTGAAAGTCCTCCTTAAAAGCTTTGGTGTGAGGGGCAATTTATCTTCCCGCAACAGTATCCTTTAAAAAATTACTCGAACACAAGATACTTTTTCGAATGGACGAGAGATGTGCGTTCTCGCAGTCATAAAGAATCAGGAAGACTTCTTACTGTGAAGACCAGGTTGACAGCTTCAACTTCAAAACGTTAGCCGAGGATGGCTTTTCCCAACGGGGACTCTACGCAGTCGCCCAAAGTATTCGCTTCCTGTTTGGAGTTAAGGCTTCAATCTACAGGTTCAAATCAGCTGAAAACTATTTCATTACCTAACTAAAAAAGTCTCTGCACTCTCTAATATATATTCTGTTTTGTCGCACGGAACAAAAGATGTTTCTTCAGCCAGTCGTAGTGTTGTAAAGTGATGTCACTGAGAACGTTTGCATACAATGGGTAATAAGATTTCTCATGATGTCACTGCCATCTCTAGTTTCACTATCATCTGCGTCCTGCTTGTGGAGCCTCGCGGTATGATGAAATATATATTACCCGGCTCATTCCATTGTGGTAGTTGTCTCTGTAACTTCAAAATGGGAGATATGTGATGATGTATAGCATCGTTTGATAATTACCGAGCAGATTTGTGGACTCTGTTGAAAATCTGAGGAAATATATATTACATGGGAAACCCTATGTTAGTTTCTGATCTGCATATAGGGGTATCGAGTGCGATATTGTGGATTTCTCACAATGCTATACATTTTGCTCAAAATTGTTTGTAAAAAACTGAAAAATAAAAAAGATAGATATCGATTCTTTGATTATACTTAATGCAACTACATTTAATTTTTTTAAATGAAAGTTATAAAAAGCTGGATCTTTGCATACATATATAAATTATTAAGTTCTGCATAAAATATTGCTATTTTTTTTTTCAATTTTTATTCATATACATTCATACACAATATAGAAAAAAACATTTTCATTTGATACGGGTAAGATCGATAATTAAGACAAAGTCAGACTTGAAAAATAGGAGTAAAAAAATCTCTCTCTCTCTCTATATATATATATATGTATTTTTTTTGTAATAATAGTTAATTCTCTGTGATGATAGCTATCTCATAATAAAAAAAATTGCACACATAATAATATAAATTTATTTTTACATTACCGTTTTTACTAATTAATATGACTGGTATAAATTTACATATGAATTTTTATTTTTATTGATAGATAATTTGATACTTTTCCAGATTATATTTTCCGAATTAATGTTTTATGCTAATTAAATTTATCAGCATGAGATAAAATGTTTTTGCTTTAAATTGAAGTCTCTAAGCATGAAAAACATACTAAAGAAAAAAAGCATCAGAATAAGTTAAATATATTTAAATTCACAATTTTAAATATGTTACTTTGTATTTAAAATTTAAAATTTTCACAGCAGAAAAAAAACGTAAAACCATGCGTCAAGCATAGATTATGAAACACATTCCAGCATAGCCAGAAAACTGTAACGATTTATACGACTGTCGCGACATAGCCAGAGAACTGCCACCGTTAAATAAGGTGAAAGAAGATATGTAAGTAAACAGTTTAATACAGTTTTAGAAATTAGCTTCCTGTGTAAAAACAAGTAGTCTAATTATTTTGGGCAGCCCTGTATATGATCAATAGATGTGGATATATAGCATGATAAAACTGAGCTCAGTTAGAATATTTGCATTTCGCCAGTTGACGGAAATGCACTCGAAATATTTTGTATAGCCCTGCATATTATCTGAAGAGTTTTGAACACACTACACATTAAGATAAAAGATAACTTAAAACTCACTCTCAGCAATTACCAACCGTAAACGGCAATGTATATTTTACTTTGCGTAGCCTTGTATATGAATTTATTTATATTACACAAACTTCTATTAGTCTACTAAATATAGTTCAGCAGGAAAATGCGTAATGCAATTAAAAACTACCCTTAAGAAATTCACTCCCATTGTCTGTAATACTTACGGATTCCCTTCTATAGCCCTGTATATGAACAACCGAGTTTATAAACACACACGTGCTATGAAAAAATTTAGTTAAACTATAAAACGCAAACAAAAGTTGAATACGCACTTATCATACATAGACTGTAAATATCGCACATGTACTGTAACCGATATCTTTTGTGTGTCCCGGTAAACAAACCCAATGCACACCACACTTTCAATGCAATTTATAGTGTACCTGAGTAATGCATATAATTTTCGGATAACAATATTCTTTTGTTTAACCCTGTAAATGAATAATAAATTATTTTCACCCCATGATCTACAAAAAGCATGTTCTAACGCGCTTCATAATTATATATTATTTTCATCAGGTTTTAAATAACTTAGTATCATCAAAATGCCATTGAAACAATTATTTCCTATTGACTGTAATGTAACAGAATACGTTTGACTGTCCCTGTAAAAGAACTATAAATGCTACACACTTCAGTTCAAATAGGGAACATGCTATAGTAAACGGAAATAACATATAAAAATTTCAGGGCCATCCGAGTATATTTACGCGAGTTGGAGAACGGCCAGACGGCTAGACTGAATACAAACCGAGGTTATAAACACTTTTCAACTAGATTCGAAAGTATTAAAAAACGAAAATATGGTTTTTTTTTTCTAAAATTATCGTTATTTTCCAATCATTTCTACCTCTAATAAAAACAATAAAAAATATATTATATAAATAGAAATAATAATAATAATATTTTTCACTAATTTCAATATTTCAATAAAAAATAATAATAATTATGTTCATTCTTTTTTTTTAAATATGCGTATTCACAATTAACTGCAATATGACCTCGTTAAAGCATATATTTGAATTAAAAACTAATATAAAGCATCGAAAATAATAACAAAAAAAGAAAATCATTATCTTTCCTCATGCAGAAATAAAGTATTACAAAAAGGTAAGCTTTGAAATATAAATTCAAATTAAATAACAAATGTTTCACATTGTGCGTTAGAATATTTTTTTTGTTAAGACAAAGCCTTTTAGATGTATCTTTACATAATTGAAATTAAGTGATATTAGTTCTTGCTTCAGCTAATACAACATATTTAAGTTATAATAATGAATTTAATGATTTTTTTTCGTCTTGTTTTTATGCTGTGGTGATTTATGTCACGCTGAGGAAACATAAGTTCTAATTAGAATTAACAGTCCGAAAAAAAGAAAATTCCTCTTGGATTTAACAATTTAGAGTCGTCTAATGTTTTTTGCGTAATATCTAAGATTTAATCTCTAAGACCTTCTTAATTTCTTTTTTCACTCTAAATGTATTATAGAAATGCACTTTATTTTCATTTTGAACTCTTTTTACCTTCTTAAACAATTTAGGTCATACATTTTTATTCCTGAATGAGTTAAATAGTTTTAATACGTTAACTTTGATTTATTGGCTAAGGGTCATAAACAGAGATTGTTATTTGCACATAGGGAAATAAGAAAACAGATGCATTTATGCTTTCACTTCAGGAAATAATTATGATAGAAATTAGAAAATGAAAAACAAAGCATTAACTTGTTTTAAAATCCAGTTTAATGCAACAAATGTATTATAAAATATCGCAACAATTAAACATACGCATATGCTAATGATTTATAGATGCACTTATTTATATTTGACTGTGCACAGTCGCATACCCGGTCTTAGACCAAAATTATGAACGGTTTTTCCAAAGGGCAATTTCCGATGTTAAAATCAACAAATGTACACAGGATGTCTGCACGCTTTTTAGACGATTTTCATGGTACTTACAGAATTATTTGGCATAAAACATTTGCTTTTGAAATGTTCAGTTAGCTAACCCTTATTCTGACCTATATTTCTACATCATAATGTCCATGACAGTAATGCCTTTTGTAGTTTGGAAAAGGTATTTTGGCACATGCTTCTTGAACAGCTTTCTACGTAAAGTCCATGAAGTGTTGTATGTCGATGTTTGGGTAATGCGATTTTCAAACGTCCAAAAAGGCGAAAATCAATCGATGATACATCAGGAGATATAGCAGGTATATCAGTGAAGGGTTTAGTCCTGATAACCGTTTCTTGTTCCATTTTTCCAGGAAATTAACAGTGGATAGTGATGTATGGCTGCTTGTTTTACTTTAATTCAGTTGAACGGATTGATGGTACTGTGGTAAAAAGATGATATTTCACATTTGAAGATTGGGAGTAAAATATGTTTCTGATATTACGTGGAATTAATCTTAACATTTTTCTTCAATCTCTTTATTTTTAATTTGCCGGTGTATGCAAAGCCAACAACAATCATAAATTGTTTGCTAAAACTTTTTTTAGATACATTGAAGATGTTTTAAGATTTTGTTCTGTTCTTTGGGGATAATAAATGGATCTATTTTTATTTCAATCATTTAAATAGACCCAAGCATCATCTATTGTAACAACATTTTTCCATTTTTCTCTGTATAAATGCTTCTTATAAAGAATTATGCACCGTGTTCTACATTCGGCAGTAAGTCGTGGAGAAAGAGGTTGAACATTGTGTTTTTTGCCTATTTAACGTTCAAATCGGTTTTAAGTTAAAAGTTAACACTGAACATTTTAACGATTTAGCAACAAAACTTGTTGGATTGTTTTTAGCATAAAAGATCTTATCTTTGCAATATTCAAAGAATTTCTTTTTGTTCTTGAATACATATTTGAAAAAAAAAATCCACTTGAACATTCATGTTTTTTCCTATCGTGATGAAAATATTAGCCAGTATGTTTAATGAACGAATATGAATAATTCTCTTCAGAAAGTACAGAAATATAGCATTCCATTCATCTATTCTTTAAAAGCGCCATTTTACCTGTAAAAAAAAAAAAAAAAAAAAAAAAAAAAAAAAACATTTCAGTTGCCGGACGAGCATTTATACTTTCAAAAACATTTTAGCTGTGAAAAATAATTTCTCTATACAGACACCAGCAACAAACTAATCTAAAATAATGTGTGAACAGCCACTGTAATGTAGTATAAAATAAATCATTTCTAAGATTAAATGTTATACACCAATTTAAAGGAATAGATTAGGAATAAAAACTAAAATTTGTATAGATATTCAAATTTGTTAATAGCAGCAAAAGTAAAATAAGAAATAATGTACAGTCCTGGTTTAAAAAAAAAAAAAAGATAAGCACGCTCTACAAAATCTCCCACAAATAACTGTAAGAAAAATTATAGGAATTAGTCGATTAGAAATAATTTCCATTAAAAATTTATATTTATAAAACTTTCATAAGGAAAGAGGGGGAGGCGTAACCTTTAAAATGAACCCTAACTAAAATCATAAGCAATAATGAGTGGTAAAAAATATGGCTCTAGAAAAAAAAATAAAGTAACAATTCCATAAAAGCTTCTTGCGACACTATAAGCCAAGCTTTGCATAAATGAATGTAAAAACAAATACCGTTATCAGATGTCTATTATCAATCGATATTTTAAAAACATTTATTAACAACTATTCTCATGTCGAAATGAACGCTAAGATTTACATTTTTTAAAGTGTCACAAACATTGAAGACGAAAGAAAAAATCGATTTACCTTTATTATCCCTAAAATAAATTTTTGTAAAACTCCAATGATTTGTTTAAAATGTTTTGATTATTTTAAAGTACGCAGATTGCTCGAGTTATCTTTTCAAGGGGGGGGGGGAGGGAGGTAGGTTTCAATAAAAAAGCAAGAAATTGTGATAATCTAGCCTCTGTGACGGCATCTAAAATTGGATACAATGCTACAAAATGTTCAAGGTCTTTTGTTGTTTCAAATCAGATTTTTGTATTTCAGAATTAAAACTAATTAATCTATAACATTCAATTTAAATAATAATAACATCTAAGTTAAGTGCTTATAAGTAATTCATTTGAAAATTTAATTAAAATTTGAAAAATAACTAATTTTAATAAAATTAAATAATATGTATTCTTAAAATATTTCTTCCTCGCGTAAAATGCATGGCGCTTTTATTATCTGCATACAGCACACATTGCACAATACGTAGGCGTCACCTAGTTTCTAGACGATTGATTAGTCCGAGGCTAACGAAAAAGAAAGGCTACCGTGGTGCTTTACGCGTATCTTTTTTTTTTACAGACCTCGGGAATCACGTGATGCTCGAATGCACCAATGCAGGTGTACGAAAAGCGCATCACGTCACTCTAGCGGTCTGTAAAAAAAGATAAGTAGAATGCACCGCGGTAGCCTGTCTTTTTCGTTAGCCTCGGATTAGTCTATATGACGTAAAAGATTGAAGGTACTACGTGTTTGAAGAAAATGACTGCTTTTAAAAAAGAAAGAAATAATTAAGCAAATATTAAGAATCCTTTTTTTTAAATTTGGTAACAATTTATTTCGTTAATGAAATCTTTTGCACTGCCTCGCCCCCTGGAACCCTAGAACCATTTTACATTGGAATCTTCATTTTTAAATTTTTTATGTTGCTGTCTGGAGAAGTATTTTTTATTATGGAGAGTTAAACAAAAGAAAATATTCTTTCTCTTTGTTTAAAAATAAAGAATCATCTGGAATTCATAAAAGTGATAATATCAAAATGGTGGCAAACAATCAAAACCAAATAAATGAACCATAAGAAATCATTCAGGAGGGTAAGCTTTTATTTATATTATTATTATTTTATTTATACTCTAATTTTTAGCATAGATTGTTGGATCCAAATAAACCTTCCTCTTCCTTCCCAGCCGGCTAATTTCGATTACGTAATACGAGAGTGAATTGTTCATTTTAGCAATGTATTTTTATATAATAACTTTTGAGTTATTTTGCAAACTTAATTAGTTTTGAAATTTCTCATATATGGATTTATTTTACAAGTACGTAAAGTTTTTTATTATTCGAACCGGTTTATATATATATATATATATATATATAAAACTTTAAGTAAAATTTAACCATTGAAACATAAGAAACTGACCACATACACTGAAATCCCGATACCAAAGAGCCCTGTCAATTTATATATATATATATATATATATATATATAACTTATTTTTTTACAATTATAGTTGCTTACAATTTCTATCAAGCTTAGAACTCATTTTAATCATAATCTTAACTTAAAATTGTCATAAGATGTTTCATTATAGACGTTGCAAAGTTCCAAAATGTTAAGAAATAAACTTGGAAATTATATTCAAGCAAAAATGTTGCATAATTAAATGTTGCATTTTTAAATGTTGCATAATTTTGTTGCAGCCTTTTGCAAGGGTAATTATAAAGCAAATCATGAAGTAGCTATTTTTTGGTTTTCCAAGAGATAAAGACTTGAAAATTAAATACATATCGGAAGGATAATGTTCCAACAAACAATCTCGGGTTTGGTTTTATTGCTGAATCGTGAGTTTTAAATTCAAGTAACATTGAACCATTTTACTTGAATTAACAAAACATTTTTTTGCTGACGATACAAAATTTTTTTTTGGAATTGCAAAAAAAATCAACAATATTTTTTTTTGTTGATTCAAACGAAATTTCCATTGACCCATATTTAAACAAAAAGTTTCGTTGGGGCAAACAAATTTTTGTTGATTCAACAAAACTTTTTTCTGTGTGTACAGTAAGGATTTGGTTTAAATGCTGGAATTCCACGAAAAAGACCTTTTTATCTCTTCGATAAGGTTAAAAAAATTAAACTGAGCTAAAATGCATATTAGCTGGACAGGGAAACAATGGTATAGTGTTATTTGATAAAACGAGACCAAAATAATCCTATTTGGTACAGATGGCATAAAAAACGTAAGGAGAAGAATGGGAGAAGATTTGCATCCTAATTGCGTATAATTACGCATACCGTGAAGCATTCAGTCAGTTTTATGTTATGAGGTTGTATGACATTAAATGTGTTGGCAGAATTTGTGTTATTAATGGGAATATGAATGCTTAAAAATACATAAATGAAATAGTTCATTGCCAAATGAAGCTTTCCGCATGTGATCTTTTTCAAAATAATGAAGCCATTTTTTGCAACAGGATTCAGATCCATCTTATATTGATAAAGTGCGTAAGAAATGGTTTCAGAGATAACCATATTCCAGTGGCGTAAATGGCCCAGGAATAGTCGAGATTTTTGCCTAATTGAAAATTTATGGAGACGATTAAAAAAACTTATTGTACAGAAGCAACCCATCAATAAAATTTTGTTAATAGAAGCAACAATTCAATATTGGTATCACATTATAACAGCTTCAGAACTAGAAGACTTGGTTCACTCCATGGGAAGGCATTGTAAGGCCGTAATTAAGAATAAAGGTTACCCAATAAGTATTAATTTACATTGGGAAAATTTTTGTATATCACATTTTTTCGATCTGTTTCACCTTCTATATAACTGCGGTTCTGATAAACACTCCTTCATGCAATGTATTGCATTATATTTTTGATTAAATTATCTTTATATTGGTATATAATTTTATGGTATTACTTAAATAGATTATTATTATGAATTAAATTATTATGAACCCTCAAACTTCAATTATACATCTTTTTAAAAAGGTTTCCACAATTTTGGTCACTATTGTATATATCATTGTAATGTTAAGACAAATTGCTTGGATTATATCTCAGAGTTTGGTTGGTTTTAAGTCAGTTTAAAAGTTTATATTTTACTTATTTTTTTGCACTTACCTCTTTAAAATGCTAACTTCTTAAAATAGCAAATCACTTACCTTTTTAAATGTTAAATCAATAGTGAACAACTACGAAAGTTACAGGACGATTAGGTGTAATCAGTCCAACACTGGTGTTGAGCGGTCTATCTGTTGTAGCGTCAAAAATCTGCTCTTAGGCGTTATCTATTTTCATTGGATGATATTGGTTTGTTCTTATTCCGTAACGTCATATTGACATCGTATTAAATATCGATAAAATAAGGATATCGAAAGTACAAGCCTCAAAGTCGTTGCCTTACAAGGCATTTCATGTTCCAAACCACAACGACTTGTCCGAACTTAAAAAACCGCCTCAAATTGATAACATCATGCAGCCACGCTTACAATTTTATTCATCAAGCGGCAACAAACTTCTATTAGCAATAGAAATCTTTAAGTAATAGAAATCTAAGGGTACTTCGATATCCCAGCTTCGAGCAACACCGTAAGGTGCTTCCATCTTGTATAATTGTTTCTCAGTGTTCTGTGCACTCGGTATGATGAAGATCATACACATATTTTCATTATTATTCAAAATTTATAGTTCCCTTATGTTTCCTAAATATTAATTAAATTTTTATTTAAACCCTTTCTATTTGAAAGATTAAAAGCAATTATATTTCATCAAATACATTAGCGTTTCTTTTCTGTCATTTTTATGTCTGGCTTTTACCGCAAAAATGATCTTCCTTTTGTGCATAAATGCAGCTGCAAAATTGTTCAATATGTACGTTAGATATTTTCATTAACCTTCAACTTTGTCTCTGTCTGGAAAACTTAATGATAAATATAAAATCATTTTACATGTGCCTCTTTTGTCTATGCTTAACAGTAACTTCCTTGTTTCATGTAAATGCAGTCTTTAAGTAAGTCACAACGGTCAAAATTCTATTTAGCTCGCAAATGATTCATGTCCAGAAAAACCACAGATGCCCTATTCTCACAAAACATTCATTGGGTTGCTTTTCTAATTTACGAAAATGGCCATAAGGCGCCTTGCATTGCAAACCTTTCATTCTTTCCCCCCCTCTAAATTAATATGCCAGAAGCCTAACCGCTGTAAATTCTTTCTGGCGAAGACTGTTCGATACACATGTATATTCATGCCAAAAACAAAGTGTTGGCACGCAAAATGTACTCCAAAATTTCAGCAGATCATATCTGACTCTCGTGCTGAAAACAACTTAAGCGTTGCTAAAGACGGGGGCCACCTCTCAAGTATTTCATATCTCTAAGGAATAAATAACTTTTTCCATGGATTATTTCTCGTCTTCAATGTGTCCCAGCGTAACATTTTGCAGGAGGAGAACGCTGCGGTGTTGCCTAAACAACGCATTTCATATTTACAAATACGGCCTTTTCAATGATTTTCCAAGATAGCCTGAACTCAACCAAAAATACGTTTTCACCCAGTCAACAATACCACATACTATATGGTGCAAGACATCAAAATGTTAATATGAGGAGAGAGGTGGCCTCCCAAAATCGATCGTTTGGCTAAAATACAGAGAGAGACTCTATTTTACTCTGTATAACATAAAAAAAATCTGCTCCAAATTTTCACGAAATTAGAACTTTGTCCCGGACCGCTTTTCCAGAATTGTAGTGACTTGTTCCTGGATTATAAACTCAAATAAAAATGGCCTGGGATGTTTTTGAAATTAACATTTCACCTTTCATCGGATAACGGTTTCATGATGCTCGCGAACGCAGTCTTAAAGCCTTTTACGGAACGGACTGACTGTTACTGAATTATCTCTCACAGAATGATGAAAAACGTAACGTGAAGTTTGGACTGCATAAAGTTGACTTTTTAACCATTCCGTACCCTGCATGAGTACAGGATAACTTAAAAAAAATCATAAAAAGAAATGCATTATCTGCTACTCATCATGCCTCCGGTACCTGACTTTGGATTATAAAGTGTGCCACTCAGCAAAAACACTGTGCGTGATTTCATATTTAGCATACCAGTGCTAATCGTACACCGCTGTGAGAATTCAATTACTACCAAGGCTCGTGCATCTACCCGCTGTATTATTCGAATAAATAGATGTGAAGCGATAAATATCTCCGAGAATAAGAACTATCTCTCCATACAAAGTCGAACTTACGTTCTCAGATTATTTGCCTGTAAAGCATTTTACAAGATTCGATTTTTGACTCATCTCGTCTTCTTTGTGTGCTTAGGACTCTATCCAGACGTTTCTCCGTGTTCATATAAAAAAAAGAAAAACAATAATTCGAAACTGAACCAGATGGAACTTCAAAGATGATTTTTGAGCATTTTCCGAGAGATTTATTCAGCGGATAGTTCAAGGATTGCGCATAGTTAATTACTGTCTTTTTTTATCATTTCGCTAGCGCTTGTGTTTTTGATACATGATTCGTCGCAAGATCTCAGTAGATAATATAATTACTGTGTTTTTGGTGTTATAAAGGTGCACGATTTTTTTTACAATTTCCTATATTTATTAACACAGTGAAGTTAAAAAAAAAAAAGGGAAAAAAATCTTTTATGGTGGTATATCAACCATAGTAAATATATTTTTGGGTAAGTACTAAGGTTATAGTGATGTGCATTGAATACATTAAGATGCACAAGAGCAACAAATCAGTCAAATAGTGTATTTTTAATTAAATATTTACTGTATTTGTTACTATTTGTTTTAATTGGTAAACATGCTTTTCCTATAGATGTGATACTTAAAACTTGGAAAATGTTTTTTTTGCATTTTATTTAGGCGATTTGGAGATATTTTTAGTACCGCTTTACTATTAATTCAGTAAATCTCATCTAGAAGTATTTATAGAATTAAACATATACATTTTAGCTAGATAATTTAATTTACTTGGATATGCATAACATTTTATTTCTGCTCATATTGAAATCTAAAAGAAAATTTTTGCCTTGCTACTGGACAAATGAACAAAAAGGCAAATGAAATAAAATTAAGATTTAGCATAATAGGTTCAAAAATGAAATGTTTTTTTTTTTTTCAGTCATTTACTGTATGCAGATTTTACTCATGTTTAATAACTGGTAAAGTTGATATTTTTTAATATATACTATATTAACATTTTATATTTGAATTTTTATTCACAACATGTAAATATTTTAACGTAAGTAAAGTGTATATTTTTAATGTTGGTTACGAGAGGATGGTTATGAAAATTCATTACTAGATAATAGTATTGTTGTCATGGTTTTTTATTGCAGTCATTTCTTTACATTTTTTAAGTGCTTTATTCAGTTGTTTTTGCGTAGAAATATTTAAAATTTTAATTTGCTGAATTTTTACTTCTGGTGGAGTGATGCGATATTTCTGCTTTTATTGGTCAGGTTTATATTTTACGGAACAAAATTTATAATGCTTGAGTTTTTTTAAAATAAATTATCATTCCTGTTCCTTGCTCCCTACAATGTCACATAGAAATTATATTTCAATTCGATATATTTCTATTGATATATGATAATTCAATTACACTTTTTTTCTCATTAAAAGTTTTTTATTAATTGCATAATATTCATGGAGGTCATTTTACAGTAAGATATAGAGTTTTTTCGTGAGTGTAGTTACTTCTGTTGTAGGACTATTTTCTAGAGATGGCCCTATGACTGAATGTTATGTTTCATGTCTGAGGTGAGTAAGATGGCCACTTACTCTTCTCGGATATGCAATGTGTTTACTTGCACTCATGTTAAAATAATAATAATAATAATATTGCCACAATTACTTAGGTTTAAGGTCTTTACTTTTACTTTCCTGTATTTTCAATTTGGCGGTAATTTAAAGTGTTTATTTCTAATTATATGTTAATGGTAAATATTTTAATATCATTTTTATTGCATTAAGATATATATGTACTTTGAGACTATGGCGCGTATTAAAGCTTTGTGCCAAAATTTTCCATAAAAAAAATCTCTTATTCCAGATCGTTGATTAAAAAAACTTCATATTCAAAATTTAATTTCCCCAATGTTATTATATAATATGATATGGTCTGGTATAAATTTTATTTACTGTTTGTGTGCATAAAAAAAAATAATAAAAGTTGAGTATGTTTATGGTTATAAAAAATATATTTTTTCTTTCAAAGATATGCTCAATTATACTCTAATTGTGCCTCATTTTTTTTTTCAATTTTATATTCAAAGGTACAATAACATGGTGACTGAACGTCAGTTAATCATGAAATAAAATTTTAACTAGTATATGTGCATTTATATGTTTTCTTATATGTTATATTTTGCTTAAATTTCAAGATTTTGTTGCTTTTCGAACAAAATGAATGCAATGCATACGGACATCGAATTTTTCTGCGATACTGTCATATGTCCATTCAAACTTTTATAGATATGCCATATTCACTCTTATCTTCGTTCATTAAAAAAAAAAAAAAAAAAAAAAAAAAAAAAAAAAAAAAAAACATTCTTGTACTTCATATATATTTTTAGGTCTTCTCATAGACAACATTTAAAATTTTAATGTCTTGTTACAGTCTGTTTACATTTTACAAAGATTTGTTTTTAAAATTTGGTTCAAGATTTCAAGCATACTTTTAATATTTCATGCATTCTTATAATTCTTGATTAAAAGAGATTATACTTCTACTTCATCGAATAATTCTAAATTCCACTTTTAATTTCTGTGTTTCATTTTTAAGTGCAAGTATGTCTTTCGTTAATTGATTTCTGCAGAATTAGTCAGTGATTGTTTTCATATTGGATTATACTGAGTGATCATTGAATATGGTTTGGTGTGAAATATTTCTTACATTTTTAAAATTTTGATATCAGATATTATTATTTTTACTTTATTGTTTAAATTTTTATTCTAATTTCACAATTCAGATTTTTTTTTCTATTTTTAACATTGTATACTGTATGACATTCCACTTTGCTATGTCGGTTCGATTCATTTTATTCTTACCTACAGTTACTCATTTCCTTCTATAATTTTTGAAATGTCAACAGTTTCACACGCCTTAGTTTATTTGGTCGTGACATTTAGTTCTACTGTCGTACTCAGTCGTATTTTTCCAGAATTTTTCTACTATTTCTTTCAACAAGAGGTATTTTGTGAGTATTCGCTGATATTTGAATTACACAGTTGTACAAGGGTTATTTACATTTTTTTCATTTCAAGTACTAGTGGATATTTGCGCGATCCTTCTTTTCGTACATTCTTGCACGCAGACTTATTTTACACAGACGTACAAAGTTTTTACAAAGTTTTTTCAACTATGAGTTCTGCACGTGAGATTGTCATTTTTCACATACATTTATGTGATTTTTTTCCTTTCCTGTATGCACTTTTCTTTTCAACTGCAGGTTTGCTACAGGTTTGCATATGTTTTTCTGTATAAAATTTTCACTTATTTTTCTCCTCGTTTATACATCAATTCACATTTTTACTGTATTTTTTTTTTGCAAAATTTTCTCATTTTTTCCACACTTGTTTTGGAATTTCTTTTCCATATTTATGGTGTATAAAGTTCAACGACAAATTATTCTTTTCTTCGATTCTGTATTTGTACACATTTCCAGTTGGTTCATTGTGTTTGGCATCTTTTGTAGCCAGTGTTTTTCTTTTCTTCTTCTTCATTTTACACACATACACATTTTGTTGTACTCAAAATTGCTAGCCACAAATGGTTATTTTGAGTACATTCTACACACCTTGAATCTTTATTGCAATTTTTGTATTTAAAAAAAAAAAATCTTGCATTTTATCATACTTAAATTTATTCTACCAACTAATATTTTTAGAGAATTGACATTTCCTGCTCATTTTCTTCGACGTGTAACAAGACTATTTAATTTTCTCTTTGTTCATGACATATATTTTTGTAATATATTAAAAAAATAATTAATTATTACAATATTAATTGTCCTGTTATTGTTAATTTTTCCTTTTAGGTCACATTTCATGTACTTTTCTTATTTATATCATTATAACATGTTTGTAGGGTTTCAAAAAAAAATTATATACACACAGATTTAACATGCACCTATCAATGCCACGTGTGTCATTGTCGATATGTTGGTAAATATTTTTCATATCAATCTTCACAATTTTTTTTTAACGTATTTTCAGGTATTGCAAGCCCATTCTTATAATTTAGGTCCTCGAACATAATAAAATATTAATATTTATGTAAAATTTTTCTGTTTGTCAAGTTCATGAATGCCCCTTAATCATGGTACAGGTGTATTTATGCATATTTGATTTGTAGTATTGTAGTATTTTTTTTTTTTTGTTTTTATGTGACATGGCTGGACCATTTTTATGTGTTATGCTGCAGTGCTGCAAGACATATAGAATTGACAAATAGAAAAAAAATTTTCTTGTATAGTACTTCTAATTTAAATTTAACAATTTGATAAAAAAAAATTACGCAGTTTATTTTTGGGATTGGTAAGTAATTATTTGGTATATGTGATTTTCATGAAGTACTCCATATTTTACACTTATACAAATGCTTTTTGCAGGCTTTTCATATGTAAAGGTTGTCAAGATTCCTTCATATGGTCGACGATAAGCCTTGCATACATCTCTTTTTCTTCTTTTACACATGTACTTTATTGTATCACAAAAAAACTAATGCACTTACCTTTTCACTTCTTTTTGGTATTTTAAATTTAAATAATATTCTTTGAATTTTATTATTTTAAAAAATATATATTTTTTAATTTTGCGTATTTACTAATTGTCACTTTTGCTCACGTTGATAGGATTTTTTTTTAAAGTTAGGTGCAACAAGTACAACAATTTTATTGACTATACAATTTTATACCTCAAGATATTTCAAATTAACATATCTAATTAAATATCGAATTATTTATAACTAGTTATTTACTTTTAAAAGCATTATCAGAGTTACTCTTTGCATTTCTATCAAACACAATCAAAGTTTGTATTTTCAATTTAATGCTTTCATGGCAATTGACAGTATCCAGTAAAAATTGTATAGTTTTTCAATATCAAAATACAATGTCCATTTTTCTATAGTTTAATGTAAATATTGGTGTGTGTTTTATTTCTGTACACAGTATATAGTACAAGTGCATATTTTTTCTTTTTGCTTTTACATTTTTATATGTTATTTTAAAAATATATATTTTATTCATATGCTGATTTTTAAGATTTTATCAGCACTTCAAGATATTATTTTGTGTTGATGATTTAAAATTTTCTTAATATGAAGGCTAAACAACTGCCTCATCAAATTAGCCTGCAGGTAAATTTTTATCATGATCATGTATAATAACAATTGCTAGCATTATATATATTTATGTGTACACCTTAAAAATATATAGCATTATTATATATTGGCCATTTCCTTTATCCGTCTTTTATGACGTGAATTTATTAAAATAAAAGGAAAATGTTAATTGTGTCTGCATTTTGGAACTGTTATGGCTATACGTATATATTGTATAAGCAGACAAGACATTTGAATTTGGTATACCTTGCACAACAAAGTGCTAATTTTTTTAAAATCAAGTACTTGTTTATATTTTTATATGATTTTTATGTGTTTAATACTTATTTTTGTATGGTGGTCTCCTAGGCTTTGAAATGTTTGTTTTATGAATATTACAGCTTGTTTTCAGTGTGTACACATGTGTATCGCAACAAGGTCAGTATTTTTTTTCTTATGAAGGGGGAGTATATGTATATGATGAAGATCATACACATATTTTCATTATTATTCAAAATTTATAGTTCCCTTATGTTTCCTAAATATTAATTAAATTTTTATTTAAACCCTTTCTATTTGAAAGATTAAAAGCAATTATATTTCATCAAATACATTAGCGTTTCTTTTCTGTCATTTTTATGTCTGGCTTTTACCGCAAAAATGATCTTCCTTTTCTGCATAAATGCAGCTGCAAAATTGTTCAATATGTACGTTAGATATTTTCATTAACCTTCAACTTTGTCTCTGTCTGGAAAACTTAATGATAAATATAAAATCATTTTACATGTGCCTCTTTTGTCTATGCTTAACAGTAACTTCCTTGTTTCATGTAAATGCAGTCTTTAAGTAAGTCACAACGGTCAAAATTCTATTTAGCTCGCAAATGATTCATCTCCAGAAAAACCACAGATGCCCTATTCTCACAAAACATTCATTGGGTTGCTTTTCTAATTTACGAAAATGGCCATAAGGCGCCTTGCATTGCAAACCTTTCATTCTTTCCCCCCCCCCTCTAAATTAATATGCCAGAAGCCTAACCGCTGTAAATTCTTTCTGGCGAAGACTGTTCGATACACATGTATATTCATGCCAAAAACAAAGTGTTGGCACGCAAAATGTACTCCAAAATTTCAGCAGATCATATCTGACTCTCGTGCTGAAAACAACTTAAGCGTTGCTAAAGACGGGGGCCACCTCTCAAGTATTTCATATCTCTAAGGAATAAATAACTTTTTCCATGGATTATTTCTCGTCTTCAATGTGTCCCAGCGTAACATTTTGCAGGAGGAGAACGCTGCGGTGTTGCCTAAACAACGCATTTCATATTTACAAATACGGCCTTTTCAACGATTTTCCAAGATAGCCTGAACTCAACCAAAAATACGTTTTCACCCAGTCAACAATACCACACTCGGCAGGTGTGCCATCCCCATCTATGAAAAATCTGAAGTGAGGTCACAAAATAACAATAGTGGTGTGTATTTTACATTTTATATACAACTCTTCCGGTTATTTATTGAACGACCTGTGTAATAAAAAATATTCATTACAATTTTTTTATCCTAATATTTTGTATAAATTACCGTTTTCCTTCGGTATTTACTAAACATTTAATCTTTAATTATGTGACGCAACATATTTTTGCTATAAAAATTCTTATCATAATTCGAAATAACTTGTAAGTTACAAGTACAATCGTTGAATTAAAAAACGGATATAAATATGTGAATGTGCATATGTACCTACTCATTTGTGTTCCATATTTTATATATATATATAAAATACTTATGAACTTTATGTGTTTTTGGTAAAGAATTAAAAATGAAATTACCATAATGTATATTTTTTCCATTGCTATTCGATTGTTGAATTTCATACGGATTCCTTCACAAACAACAATTTTATATTTGTCAGCTTTATAAAAATTGTTTTTCACAGAAGGATGGAAAATATACTTTTATTCTTACACGTCACTTGCAATTTGGACATTTGCCTGAAAATATCGTTTCAGGATTTTTGACACCTGACATTTACATGAAAGCTTAATGCGTGTAAAATAACCTTGCCAAAAACATTGTTAACCTAAATGCTAAGCCATAATTCCTTTCGTTCTTTTTTTCTGCTATATTTATTTTATGTATTAAATTTCAAAATATTTTTCTGTTTCAGAAAGAATTAAATATCATGAAAGAATAACATTTGCATTAGAGTATAAATGACGTGACATTTCTGTAAGATTTATTTTCACAATTTTAGTTTAAAAGTCCTTAATTTCTTCTCTGTTTCAAATAAAATATTATTAGTTTATTTTTTGAACTAACGAATAAGTAAATTTATAAATTGAAACTTGAGTGTGGATCTGGACTAGAAGCTTAATTTAATTTTACTGTCATATATAATTAACTTTTTCCTATTGAAGTACCCCTAAAAAAATCACAATGTTTTTGACGGAATTTTTTTCTTTTATTTAACTGAGAATTATAACTATAATATTTTCTATTTTTATGTGCAACAGTTCAAACTAGAGGCCTTTAATCCAAGGATCGCCGAGGGTAATTTAGTGGCCCGCTGTATTACTTCGAATATTAAGAACGAAATGTTTTCAGCGACACCGAAAGATTTACAAAGCATCTTATTAGGCCAAATCTGAGAGCAAAGACACTAGTAGAGAACAGATTCCATTGTTATTTCGTCGAAAAGTTGGTTCCAAGATCAGCTCGGATTTAACGATTTAGAGGCTGTCTGTTTTGGCCGTAATCGCTTTCTTGGCAACTTCGATTTCAGAGGAACACGGATGCAATAATGAAGTTTCGGCGGGAAGATAGAAATTCCAAGCAGGTTTTGGCGGGTGAAAAACCGGTTTGTTGCTAAACCACTAAATTACGTGGGAATCATTTTTGGTGGTTCTTGGAGCCCAGAAAAGGTTACCAATTTGGTGTCTAGTATATTAGAAGGTCTATGGACCAAATCCATAGCTACCGATTTTTTCGATTTTTTTCGCATCAAATAAACTTGTTTTGAACTCGAAGATTTACTAAAATTTTCCATATCAATGTGTCACTTATGTGATTTCATAATTGCAATAAAAAATTCTAATACACAAAACTTCGTTTCACCACGTTTCAGCACATAAGGAGATCTTACGTAATGAATCCGCGGATGATGTTGCCAGAAACGCTAAGAATTCTTTTACAGTAGATTACTCTTTAATGAAACCGCACTCTTACGTCAGGAGCTAGTTTTGTTTCCGTCTGTTGAAGCAGTGACAGGACCATTGAGACTATTCGGATAAGGGTAGATATACCCATAAACATATCCCACTAGTTTCGCTAGAGCAGGAGTGGGAAACATTTCCTCTCAGTGAGGCAAAATTTAAAATGAAAGTTGTTTGTCGGGTCGTATATATATATATATATATATACTAGCTAATCCGCCCGGCGTTGCCCGGGCCCGAAATATTAATAATCTGTTCTATACGAATATGACTGAAATCTGTAAAGCTATCGAAATCAAGTCGAATGAGGCAAACTTCGTAGTAATCGGGCTCATAAAACCCAAGATCGGAAAGCGCATCCTGGCGGTCGAAAGTGCAGCTAAAATATTTAAGGCTATAGATATCAAGTCGAATGAGCCTAATCCCGTCGTAATACTCCTATAGTTCCACTTTCCACCGCCAGGGGGCGCAGTCTGTTCTGGAAGAGGCCTTTTCAGAACACTTGACCCAACCAAATTTCCTAGTAGAATTGAAATTTAACTACGGGTAAACATTGCCAAAATAGCGGAAATCGCGAAAGTGGGTTACGTAATCGATCGGTTTCTAAAGGGTTAATGTAGATATTTTTTAAAACCCAACGGTGCATTTTGAAGAAAATGAACGTGTCTATGATCTGGAGTTTACTGTTTGTCCGTACTGTCCGTACTCCGAGTCGATGCCGATTTTTAAATCTGGACCAAAAAAAGAAAATTCACGTGAGTGAGTTTTGGAAAGGATTTTTTTTTGGAGGGTTAAAATTAATGAAGATTAGGCACGGTATTTTTAGTTTTTCGTATCTTGTTTATAAACGCCAATTCGGATTTTTAAAGATAGGAGAAATAGTTAAAAAAGCGAAATTGACTTACGGTTAAAAACATTTTCGAAAGGGTTAACGTGATTTATTTTTTAAACTAAAGGTTTCTGTCTAAACCCGATAGAACGTAGATGTCTTCAGGTGTGTTTGCTTTTTGTTTGGTTATTTTAGAAAGCCGATGCCAGATTTAATATATAGCAGAAAATCGGAATTCGCAAAAGAGAGTCCTGCGCACGATTTTTTTTTTAAGGGTTAATATTCGTATTTTTCAAAAACAAATACAGATGTCGAAAAAAGAATAAATGTAGATATTGTCTGGTATTTTTATTTTTTCGTACCTGTCTCTGAATCGAAATTGTTTCTGAATGCGAGATTTTAAAAATTGCCAAAATCGCAAAAATCGCAAAACGGCATACAGAAAATATACTTTTTCGAAGGGTTAATTTTTGTATTTTTTAAAACCAAAGGTGGCTTTGAAAAGGACAAAAACAGTTCTTTAATTTGGTGACCTTCGTTTTTCCGTATCTTTTGTATTCCGGTAGATGCAAGGCTCGGAAAACGGGAGAAAATAAAAAACACGAATTCGATGCTTTTTGATTATTTTTTTGAAAGGGTTAAATGCAAATTTTTTTCAAACCAACCAGATCGTTCGAGACTTAAAAGTATGTTCTTTTAGAATATATAGACGGTTTTTCCGTATTTCTAGCCGTTTGTCCAAGGCGAATTTAGAAATACTTTAAACAAAAACGGAATGTCTTCTGCTTTCTTTCTTCTGTTCCGGAAGATACGGAAATTGGTTTCTGCACATGCGCCAGCTCGCTTCAGAATAATGACTTTTTTATTTGTGATCTTTGATCAGTTTTTAATTGATAACTACTTTAATTTTCAAAATTTTAAAATTCTGAGGCTCAGGTATACCAGGAGAGGGTTTGGACTACCTAAATCTAAATTTACAGACTTCTAGGTGCGCTAAATTTTCCTAACCATCGCCAACAGACACACACACACACACACACACACACACAGACACACAGACACACAGAGCGAAACTTTCTTTTATTAGTATATATATATATATATATATATATATATATATAGTAATTTTAGCACATCCCAAGATTTTTTCGCAGCTGGTAGGTAAAAATAAAAATACGGTGCAAATATGCATACAATTATGACTTTAAATAGATACGTTGTAAATTTCAAACTGGGCGTTAGTTTGAGATTACAGGACGGCCCGTCCTAAGAAATGGCTCTAGGAAGAACACAAGATGGAATAAATCAATGGAATGTTGAAAATATTGAATATTAGTATAGTATTGAACATTTCTAGCTTTCCAGTGTCGCAACAAGAGTGGTGTAAGTAGATAGTGCTCTAGAGCGAGGTACAACGCAGATAGACATAAAATCCCCAAAATATTTAAGACCATGCATAAAATAGAGTTGCTGCGGCATTGCTACTTACACTATTATTAAATTCTATAAAAATTTTGAATTTAATAATTTGGTTTACCTTATAGCATCAAACAAAAACAAAATGAAAGAAAAATATCTTATTAATGAGACACTTGACAATGTTTTCAGAACAAAGTGTGAAAAAATCTATTTCGACAGATGTCGTTGTGACGCGCAAAGTATTTTGTAAAGGTTCATCTGTAATATTAGATCTCAGTTGGAATTTAATATGATTCATCCTGCTAAAAAGTTATTCGCACACGTATGTGTTCCAAATAATGAATACATAATTAGCGATTGCTTATACAGATCTTGGTATTTATTTATACATAAGTTTTGTAAACTTCCACCAATCCAACTTGTTGAAACTTATTTTTCAATTAGACCTTAATAAATCCTAGTAAATGCGAAAGTCCTATTATTTAACTTGTTACTAGTCCAATATAGAAACAATTACAAACTAAAAATTATGATTATTACTTATTTTATTTTCCTCCATCTTATTCAATGGATTCCTGATCCTCAATACACCCGTCCCCCCCCCTAACCTTTTCGCGCTTTGACACCCGATATATGATCAAATTCTATCCGGTACAGATTCAATATCTGTCTTATTTCAAAATCCACCCTGAAATTCTGTAGGAAGATGGATTTAACAAAACCTAGATCAGCTATATACTGAAAAAAGAAAAAAATGATTTTACTGACATCCCAGCTGCTTGTTGGTTTATTGCTGTTAATTTTACGGTGAAATACTGGTATCTCAGCTGCCAGTATTATATCGCAAAATTAACTGCAATAAACAATAAAATAAGCAGTAATACGCTGCCGCGCATTCACAGGTAGGCTGTATATGAAATCCCGTTAGCCAAAGTAGATAAGAATGGCGAATAGATTTAAACCGGGGAAGAATGAATATATATAGCAAATGTAAAATTCAACAAGAAAACTAGAGCTTTTTCCAGATTACACAACGTAGAACGTTTACAGATTAATTTTAAAAATTGTAAAATAATTTATCCAGCAAGATTTTATTCTCCATCTATTATCCGTGACGCAACATAATTCTATATGTGCAACGAGAGCGTATGAAATGAATTGAACTCCTTTTTGTTTACTAGAATTTCGCGAAAGATGTTTCATACGTTTATACATAAATTAAAATAAATCACATTTATCGATTGTCATTTTCATAAAATCACCTGTTTTCAAGATACCAGATATTTCACGATATTTGTTTTTGAAGTACATATTTCAAGTTTTATGCGAAAATAGTTTATTTATTATTACAGACCTTGAGAATGCCACCATTTTTTTGTGTGTACGAAACTAGTCTATTTGTTTATTAAAAGTATTTAAGCTTTTAGGTTTACTGTAATCCCTTTTAGCATATATGTTTTATTGTTATGATAATACGTGATTTTTTTCTTATATAATTCTTCCCTAAATTTGACTTATATTTAATTTTAAATTAACTTTTAATCATTTTACTTTTAACACTAAAACGATGGATGTGTATAAGTCATTTTCTGTAGTAAAATTAGAAAATACAGGGGATGAGCATAATATAATTAAAGCTTAACGAATGATATTTTTTATGTCCCTTGTCTAAAAGGGGATATATTTTATAACATAGGTTTCAGATTTTATCAAAACCTTTTACATTCAAAGAATTTTATTAAAACAGATTAATGCAAAACGCTATGTCTATAATTTTACTTAAAGTGTTAGAAAAATGTGCACTTTGAATTTCGAGAATATAACTTAATCAATGAACAGCGGACATTTTGACAAAGAAATAAAGTTAACTACATTAGGAAAGAAAGACAGAAACATTTCTTTAGTTGAATTTTCTTCAACAGAATGTAAACAGACCTTTTTCTTAACTTTATATGAGTTTATTCTAATGCAATACGTCGAATAAGTTAAATTTCCCCCAGATTTAAACAAAACAAATTTATTTGTAGTCGACTTCTATTGAAAGCAAAAATTATTTTCCCTTATTCTAAAAGTTAAAAATATGTCTAGAAACTATTCATTCTTATTGTCAGAAGCTTTCCATTCTTCCTTTTTTTTTTCATATGTTGACTGAGTATTATTGTTCAGAGTTTCAGTAAATAATTTTTCATTTGAGATATATTCAGTTGTGCTGTATATTTATCACTCAAACAATTTCTTTTAAAATGCTTTGCTATTGTTTTATTTTTGCGCTTGCGGAATCGCACGTGTAACGTAAAGTTACGAAAAGAAAGAGGAATATTATCTTTGGGTATCTTTTATTCCATTATTAACAATTTGAAATGCCATCGATCATTACAATTGAATTAAAATCTCCGTTTTCATTAAGGATTCAGATATTTAAATTAGAACCAGTCTTGGTTCAGGAGAGTTAATAATGAAAGCAGGAGTGGTGGAAAAAAAAAGAACTTTATTTCGAGACAGAAATTGAATTATGGATGAAAGCATTTAAAACAATCTAAAATGTTTCTTTTATTTTTAATAAAATAATTCAAATGCCTTGTTTAAAGTAACATAATTTTGAAAATATTTTTAACGATATTTTAAATATAAAGGTTGATGTATATACTCTAAACTAAATTTCTTTAAGATAGGGTCGTGGCAACTTCTGTTGTTATTTGATACTAATTTACGAAATTATGGGTAAGGATTGGTTTAAGAGAGTTAATAATGAATATAGGAGAGGTGAAAAAAAAGAAATTCCTTTCGAAACAGAAATTGAATTATGGATGAAAGCCTTTAAAACAATCTAAAATGGGTTTTTTTTCTTTTTAATAAAATAATTCCAATGTCTTGTTTAAAGTAACCTAATTTTGAAAATATTTTTAATGATATTTTAAATATAAAGGTTGGTGTATTCTCTAAACTAAATTTCTTTAAGATATGATCGTAGCAACTTCTGTAGTTGTTTCATACTAATTTACAAAGTTATGGGTAAGGAATTAATTTCTAAATATTTTACTAAATTATTATGCACATTTTGAGATTAATGAAACTTTAGAGCTGTTTAATGCATTAAATATTGATAAAATATATCATCAATAAAATCAATGATAAAATATATAATTTCGATGATTTATAAATATATCATCTATAATTGCATTAAAATTTGAAAATTCACGATTTTACAAGAATATGATAACCTGTATTTAAAACTTTTATGTCTGATTAATTAAATATAACTATTTTAAAAAACAAACACTCAATATGTTCAAAAATGAAAATGTGATAATTTTAATTTGTTGATAAATAAATAAAAAAAGAATATTTTTTGCATAATATTGTATTATGTATAATCCTTTCAAAATGATTTGCTATTGTTTTATTTCTGTATTTGGAGAATCGCAAGTATAATTTAAAGTTTAAAAAAAGAAACAGTAATATTATTTTTGGATAACTTTTATTCCATTATTATCAGTTTGAAATGTCATCGATCATTGCAAATGAATTATCAAGTTTCATTAAAGATTCAGATATTTAAATTAAAAACAACCGCGGTTCAATTCAAGAGGGTTAATGATGAAAACCGGAATGGAAAAAAGAAAAAAAAAACATTTTTGCATGAGAGAAAATAAATCGCAAAGAAAAGTATTAAAATATTTTGAAGCGGTTCTTTATTTTAAATAAAACTATTTAAAAATCTTTATTGAAATAACAGGATTTTATATGCCCGCTTTTGGAATTTTGTGCTTAGGGTTAAGGTGACTGCACCAGTAGTTAACCCCTTAAGAATAGGTAATTTTAATTACTTTTTCAATTAATTTTCAGCAGTGAAATTCGCCCGAAATCATTGAATAAGAAACATGTGAATTTTTACCTTGCTAACTAAGCGTAAACCGACAGAGTGAAAAATGTCCAAGCCGAGAATCGAACCCGAACCTTTGGAATAACGCTCTAATGCTCTAACATTGAGCAACTAGGACAATACCCAGCTTGGCATCGCTCACTTACATATGTCGGTAAGGTTAAAATCGCAGCACAAGATGGAAATGTCGTCATGAGCGCGCAAAATCTGTGGTAAACATGAGACGGCATACAAAGCCACCCAAAGCCCAGCATACGACAACACATAAGTAATTCCTCTTCAGCAATTTATGTCCATAAATAGAAGTGTACTCGAGATATTCTGTGCTACCCTGTATATCATTTATAGAATAAGTAATTACTTATGTGTTATCGTATGCTGGGCTTTGTGTGGCTTTGTATGTCGTTTCATGTTTTCCACAGATTTTGCGCGCTCATGACGACATTTCCATCTTGTGCTGCGATTACAACCTTGCCGACATATGTAAGTGAGCGATGCCAAGCTGGGTATTGTCCTCGTAGCTGAGTGGTAGAGAACTGTAGCGGTATTTCAAGGGTCTGGGTTCGATTCCCGGATTGGACATGTTTCAGTCTGTCAGTTTATGCTTAGTTAGCATGGTAAAAATTCACATGCTTATTACCCTTAAGAATATTTTCGCCTGCCCTCTTCACCGTAAAATTATATTGAAATAATAATTTTCTCTTTTATATCAGCAGCATAAAACTGTGTATAGCCCATTCATCTACGCTTTTTTGTTAACTCGAGATTATTTTCTAAGCGTAAGCAAAAATGAACAAGAACGAAAAAGTATGCGTTAATAATAGATTATGAAACACTTTCGAACACGTCCATAATAATTTAACAAAACTTCACCGTTTAATAAAGTGAAAGATCATGTCTAAGTAAACAATTTGGAAAACGGATAACTCATTTGAAAACCTAATTTCAACAATTAACATCAACATTCGAAAAATATACGAATTATTTTGTGCATCCCAGTATATGATCTATAGATTTGTATCTATATACTACATAGCACGCTAAAATTTAGTTCAGTTAGGAAACACATAGCACAGTTCTAAATTCCTCTTCAACAATTTCCTACAATAAACAGAATGAAATTGAGATTTTTCGTGCTACCCTGTATATCCTTTTATAGAATTTATGTAAGTAATAAGCACAAAATTAGTTTAATTTAGAAACGTACCACAACCACTTCGAGAAATTATTGCGTGACCCGGTAAATAAACGATAAACGCTATGCACACCATATTCTACAATAAGCCTCTTGTAGTGCACCTCAGTTTTATATATCAATTTAAATATATATTTGAAATAGCATGTAGCATCATTAAGATGCACCGCAAACAATTTTTCCCCATATACCGTAATGTAACAAATTCTTTCGAGTGTCCCTGTAAATGAACTAAAACGCTACGTACTTTCATTTTTAATACTAAATATTCCACACGAAACCGTATTAACGTATATCAATTGCATGGCAATCCGAGTATTTTACGCAAGTTAGTGCCCACACTTCACAAGTTAGCGAATTCATAAACACTTTTCAAGGAAGTAAAAAAGTGTTATAAATCATGCATCACGCATAGATAATGAAACACTTTTCTACACTAGCAAAATACTAATAAAAAATTGTCATTATTTTTTAAAGACTGAAATGAGATCTCAATGCAGCAATTTAAACAACGCAAAACTCAATAAGGATCCATTTTCAGTAATTTTTTTGTCATATCCGGTAATGCACAAAAATTCTTTCGTGAAGCCCTGTATATGATCTATACAATTTATACACATCACAAAATACATTAAAAAATAGATAAGTTTAAAAAAGCACACTATGCGGAAAAAAGTACTGCATTGAACTATCGATCATAGTCTGTCCTGTACCTGAATTCTTATGTACGTATCTGTAAATGAACATTACGTACTCCATAATCTATAAAAAATGTTATTGTGCTTCTTTTTTTTATTTTATTATGTTAGAAGCATCGTAACATCATTAAATTGCACCGCAAACATTTTCCATCATGTATCATAATGTGATCGAATTATTTTCTGCTTCTATGTAAACGAACTTTAAATATTACTTATTCTATACTACTGAGAAAGCATGTTTTAGTTCACCTGAGTGATGCATATCAGTTTCATTATGTTTGAAGCATTCATTAAAATGCATTGGAAACGAGTTTTCCCCATAGACCATAATGTAACGGAAATATTTTGTGTGTATGTAAACGAACTAGAAACACTACACACTTAATTTTTAATACCGAAATTTCTATAGTAAACCTCAATAACATATAAGAATTTCATGACAGTCCGTGTATATTTACGAGAGTTAGAGCACGGCGAGACAGACAGCTCAACCGAATACATAATCACTTTACAACTATGTTGAATATTGTTAAAAATCATGTTTCAATAGTAGTTGATAACCATCTGTTGTTAGGCAATTAAACATGATATAAAAGTTCATTATACACCTCGAGTAAAGTATAAACTACCAAGCAAGCAGTACAAACAGGCGTACATGAGCGTAATGGATAAGATATACAAGTTAACTGATCAACTGCTGGGAATTGATTAGCATAGATAATTGCTGGAAGTGTGTTTTCCGCTGTGGTATGAACTTATTTTTGAACTTATCTAATTTTGAGTGCATTAGGTAGTGGGCATAAATTATATGGATCGTATACAGGGCTACACGAAATAATTAGCACACGTTATTTTTGTAATTGCTTATTTAGATATCTCATTTCATCCTATGATAAAATGAAATTTATTAATAATATTCAATTAGTGTTCGAAAGTGCTTCATAAACTGTGCCTGATGCACGATTTTTTGCTTTTGATTACGTTATTTTTTTCTACAGCAACTTTGATGCATTTTTATTGAGAGATCAAGAAATTGTCAGTGACCATAATGAAGAGAAACAAGATTTTCTACCATCAAACACGTGAAGTGCTCAAATATTGCTAATGGTTCTTCGCCAGTATTACTAATCTAACACAGAACATACAATAGTTTCTGCGCAAGTCGCAAAACTGGAAATTGGTGTGGTAAAAAGATCATTTGTTCAAGTAACGCAACGAGAAAAGTGAAAGATTACTTTAATTAAAGTTAAATTACATGAGTACGGCAATTTCTTTCCATATTTTATTTCTCTTCGATAATTTACCTCTTTTGCATTAACTAACTTGCTTTTTCATTAAAATTTCTAAACTAAAGAAAATATTGTTTAATTTAGCATTAAGTTGCTACTTATTTATTTTCAGTCAAAAACTGAATTCAATTTATTCACCGAAATAGATTATTTTACACCGTTCCAATATTTACATCGTTGAATGCGAACTTTGGTTACTTCGGACAAAAAATAGCCTCCTTTGGAAGTCCGTACTAACGAAAGTTCACTGTAGAGCAAAATTTTAAACTTTTTGTCAGAAATATTAATCTCATCTCGAGATTATAAAATCTATTTCACTTTACGAAGAAACAACCAAAAAGCAGATGTTCTATAAAAGTAAAAATGCATCGCCGCGAAAAACCACCGAGCATTCATCATCATATCGGAAACGCGGATGTAAATAACTGTGATTAATAGCTTTTCAACATCGACTCGCAACAGTGAAAGTAACATTTAAAGTGTAATGATTGTTTGTGATATATGCTGAAGAGTAAACATTAGCACCTTTATATCTTTAATACTATGGATAATTACCTGTTATAATCCAAGCAAGAAATCGCAGGAATAGTGGAAAGTTCAAAAGACGTCATCGGGAAAGTGAAATCAAGAAGACTTTTTATTATAGAACTCTATTTTACGTCATATCTGCTCAAAATGTAACGCGTGTAGCCACGGGCTGAAAAAGCTGTAAGATATGCATTTAATCTAAATATATAATTGTAGTGTGTAGTAGTTTGTACTCGTGGAATTTAATCTCAATATATAATCTTAAAATCGTCCACTCATCTCAATTGCTTCATCGTGTCATCTATTGAAAACATTAGTTTATTTTCAGCGTATAAAAGAAGGAATAAATATGCCAAATCGTATGGATAAAACTGCGCGCTTGGATGCACTTATCAATTACAATGGATAATAAAAGAAGTAAGCAACATCAGAAAAGGTACAAAGATTTTTCTTATCCTTAAATATCAATGTATTGATGTGAAATTTTTCTAATTTAAATCATATCATAAGACATGCGCCACACAGAACTCCTCCTTCACTTTTTTACTGTGATTGGGCGTTTTGTTTCTGTTATTAAATAAATATAAAAGCAGCTATATATTTGTTGGAATATCTGGTCTCTTAAAACTCTAATATTAAGAAATAATCAATGCATTAATCAAATAGGTGATTTAAGAACGATTAAATGAGTCAAGGAAACAGCAATATCTTTCTTCCATCTCTTGCATCTACTCAAAGCAATAGTGTAATTACTCACTTTGATGCAACCACTTTGAACTGAGATCTGGATTTACCATAATAAAGTGAGAACATTATTAAGATACTTTTCAAAAGAAAGAGAAATAATAATTACATCCGACGATCGGTTTTTCTACATCTATTTTAAAGACTCTAAACACTGATATTTGCTCTGTAAGCATTTAATCTAAATTTGTACTTCGCGATGTTAGCATATACTCTGTTATATAAGAATTCTAAACAATGATTTTTGCTCTCTAACTATTCAATCTAACTTTGTACTTCGTGATGTTAACATATACTCTTTTATAAGCCGCTAAGACCACAAGTAAAAACGTATCCTAATATAATTTTCTAATCTAATTTATCCTCTAACGTAACCGAATATAATTTATAATAATAACTAATTATATTAAATATATATTTTCACAGAAAACCTTCTTCAACTTATTTAGAAAATATGTAAAATTAATAAATACATTTGTGTGCCATAAATGATACATCGATTTAAGCATCTTCCATAGTGGAATATACAGGGTGTACTTAAATTCATG
Source organism: Maratus michaelseni (assembly GCA_963931845.1). NCBI lineage: Eukaryota > Metazoa > Arthropoda > Arachnida > Araneae > Salticidae > Maratus > Maratus michaelseni. Next base: position 329,622,702 of record OZ007590.1, read on the forward strand.
TGCCAAACTGTAAGGGGTGATAGAACACGCCTGGACAAGTTCAAAATACTGTACAATTCATGGTCGCAACTCAAGCAGTGAAGCGCTATACAGGTGCATTCTGATTGTGGAGAGAGCCATATTTTCTACATAATATCTTACAAATGATTGCTGATTTTATCTTTGCGGAATAGTTGTTACTAACTAGGATGCTAATATGCATGAAAACTAGAAGAAGAAATAAAAAAAATAAAGTAAATAGCTCAAGAGAGTGAGAGGGTTGGGTGCTGTATCTTAAATTGGACCAAATTTCATTTAGAGACGCGGAGGGTGAATAAGAACTCATGGGCAAAACTTTATGGGGTGATAGGACACATCTAAACAAACTATTGCCGTCATACAATGCACGGGCGTATCGCAATCGGCGAACTGCGAGATGGCGCTGTCATAAAACACGCAAAGCGCAAACTGTTCACACACATCGTCATTTCTACACTGGATTTCAAAAAGATTGGCTGGTTTTAATAATCAGGAAAAAAAGTGGACATGCATGTCATGCTTTGTTCTGCGGTTGCGAGTACTCTGGAAGCACAAATTGTGTAGTAAAACAGGTTTATCTCCACCATCAAAAAGCTCCCTGTGGTGCTTCCCTGCTTGAATTTGCACCATGCATTGTATGATATTTTGAGCTTGTATAAACGTCTTCTATCACCCCTTACAGTTTGGCCAAACTGTAAGGGGTGATCTCATGGGCCGGCCCATGAGATCAGGGACACCCTGTATAGTTGGATTAAACCGTCGATGTCCTACGCCTGGAAAATAAGAGGTATATATATAAGCTTTTTTACCTTATTTATTTTATGACTTTTTTACCAGAACAAGTTTTAAAGGAATATTTTCAACTCAAATAAAATCAAATATTTAAATAGAAATTAGTAAGAAAATAAAACAGTTCGTAATAATTTACCCATAATATTTCTCATCCTTGTAAATTTAGCATGTCGTAGAAATTTAACCATGGGCTCAAGTGAGCCGCCAGATAAAAGAGATTTAGGAACACTGATTTATTATGCGGTTACATACGTTCCCGGCGGCGAAAAATTGGCATAATCTGGTAGTTTATTTTAGGAATGGAATAGAATTAATTGAAAAACTAGTAATTCCACGTTGTTTGTTATTGCTTCATGTATTTAAAAATATTTCTTTTGTTAAATTTGTTCATATAATACTTCGGAAACCTGCAGCCGCCTTGACTTTTGTACTAAAATATCCGGACTCGATTGGCAGCATCATAACTTTCTGTAAAAGCAAAAAATTATTAAAATTACAGTTTCCTCTTGTAAAATGAGGTTGTAACCATGGGTCATAGGATTAAATTTTTAAATTTTCGAAAAACAAGAAAATTGCTCTATTTTTTAAAATACATTTCTTGTCAAAAAAATTGACCTTTGAAAAAATATAAAAAAATTTTATTTAAAAAAAAAAAAGGCTCGATGGCACTTAGACAATTTAATTAAGCGTAGATAAGCACAAATTTTATCCACAAATGTTAAAAATTGTTCAAGTTATCGTGATGCTCATGTTGAAAAATGTAGTTTCCAGAAAATCGCGTTTAAAGTTTTAGAAGAAAAAATATATATACTGATGTATTTTTTTCAACTTACACTTAATTTGCTATTCCTGAGTCATACTATAGACCCTCCTGTGCCATCTGCAGCTTAAATAAGGGAGTAGAATATTTTCGGCTAGGTCGGTTTTATCGATCGTGCACGTGCTCACATTTTTGCTCATATCTATCTCAATAATTGAGATACCACTTTAAATCTTCTTATCCTTAATTCTACACACTACTAGAATTTATTTAAAAAAAAAAAAAATTAAAGTTGTGTACGTATGTAACACCTTAAATCACTATATTTTCGAATTAGGATTAATAACTGTCATTCTCCCAAATATAAAGCAATTTATAATACTCCGCGATTTAATTATAATATTTAATTATTAATAAATGGTCACATTGAAAACTATATGACAGATATCCTTTTCTAATTAAAGATTTATTAAATCTGTAAAAAGAAATCAGATGAAATATGTAGAAATACCATATATAATACATAACAATGAAATATATAAACTTATTTATTCATACCTGCATTTTATTTCATTTCCTTTAATATTTCGCATTTTATATCGTAAGATATGAATGATTTTGGCTATTTTTAAATTAATCCCTACTGCAAATAAACTAGGCAACGTACTGGTAGAAAAATCCAATTTATTCTTCGAATTTGAAGAAAAATATGCACTTTCGTAATTTATAATGACAGAATATGTATTTTAAATTAAAAAAAGTCAGAATTGTTAATGGGCTGTATATAACGCTTTTATAAAATTTAGTAAATGCGGATTCGATGTAATTTTTAGTGACTTCCCCTCCCGCCTACACTCCGCCCACTATTCCGTACCTATTTTGTTCTGTCAGTTTCTCAAATGGATCCAAAGTATAAAAGGATTTTTAAAATAAAGGACTTAACGATTGTTGAAATATTTCTTAGTATTTCGGTATAAGCGACTGTCAGCAACAAAATTTTAAAAATATTTTCATTTTAATAGAACAACATTTAAAACAGAATGTTTGTTCTATGTTAGTGAAAATCAGATCTTTAATCATCCTACGTAAAAATACATTCAGTTTACTGAAAAGGTTTTACATGTAATTACATGCGAGAGTTTATGGCGGCAAATTTTGACTGATTAGGAAAGGATTATATTTACGCAACTTATATAAGATATGAGCTACAAAAAAACTTCTTTATGAAACTACATACTCTATTTTCGCTGTTTGCCATCTTATGCAATAGGGACGAAAACATCAAGGTAATTAAGATAAGTAATTTAAATAAAGATTCAGTACATTAATTTTCAAACGTGATTTCATCATATTTTAAAAGCTTTCACTTTAAGATATTTGTAATTGAATGTTAAATTAACAAAAATAAAGTAGAGAAATAACATACAGTAGATAATGGTACGAATTTTAATATTTTGATATTGAGATGTATGTCTAATTTTGTTAAGAACAACACACTGACAGCATTAAATAGCGCTGGTGCAACAAACACTTTTAGGAGCTCTAAATGTTTTTTAATGTAATACAAATGTCTCTGTGTCAATATGGTTACTTAGTAAATTTAAAACCAAATGCGGACTAGGGTTCGAACATTATGGGAGCCCATTTTCTTTTCAAAACGTAAACAAGAACGATAAATCATGTGTTAACCATAGATTGTGAAACAATTTCCAACACATTCAGTAAACTGTAACAAAACTTACCGTTTAATAAGGTGAAATATGATGTGTAAGTAAGCAATTTGGAAAACTCATAGCACAGTTGAAGATTTCCCTTCAGCAATTTCCGTCAATAAAAGCACTCTAAAATTGACATTTTCAAAACTGAGCAAAAAATACTCAAATCTGAGTATGTCGCATAGTCAACATGTACAGGGTTGTTATAATTAAAGTTCGCCTATTCAGAAGGCTCTGGAGCCTGTTCTATCTCTCCAAACGAAACAAAATTTCACTAGTACGTAGTTGAAGAGATGCGCTCTGCGAAGATCGCAAAAAAAATAGTTAAACTTTTTGTCAACAGGTGGCGCTGCACCAATATTTAAGCCGATATTTGCAGATTCCATTATTTTGTAAAAAACAAAATACAGGAAATTTTATTCCACAGTTGGTAAAAGTAAACTTTTTCAGATTCGTTATATCAATTTCGGTCAATCCAGATGAAACACACAAAATCGCAAAATTTCACCCAACGCTTGAAAAAGATCACATTTTATTCAAATTTTCGACGAACGATGTCAAAGTGACGTCGCAACTTCGAAAACTTGAAATACCCTTCTAACCACCTGACGATTTAAAATTTTCTGATAAAGTGTGTCTGATTTCTTTCACACTGGAACAGTTGATTGTTTCTGAAAAGCATTTGAATCTACGCTTTGTGGAGAATGGTAACTTTGAAAGAAAAGGCACTTCTTGTAAAGTTATTTTATCAAAATAACAGCAACGCAGCTGCAGCTCTTCGATAATTCCGGAAACTAAAAGATGTTAGACGTGGACCAATGCCGGATCGTGGAGTTCACAAAATGATTAAAAAGTTCGAGGAAACAGGAAAACTCGACATTCTTCCTGACAGAGGACAAAAAAAGGTAGACATTTCTAGCATTGAAGATATTGCTACTGCTGCCGTGGATTTAGCCAGTCATCATTTGATAATGCACGTGTGCCAGTTATTGCGAATGAAGTCGATATGCCGATTTCCATTGTGAGAAAGAAAAGTGATGCGTCAAATTTTGCGCTACTATCCATAAAAGATTTAGAGGATGCAACATCTAATACAGGGTGATACCGAAAGTCGGCTATAATTTTAATTACAGTCTCTTGCACGAATGAATGTGGGCAATTCTTGGCCCTGGAATATTCAATGGACTGATGAAGCGCATTTTTATTTAAACGGACAAGTGAACACACACAACTGTCGAATTTGGACGAAAGAGAACCCTAATGTTGTCCAAGAAGTTTCATTGCATGCAGCTAAAGTGACGGTGTGGTGCGGTTTCACAGCTATGTTTATGATAGGGCCAAATTTTTTTGAGGAACTAACATCCACAGGACCCATTACATGTTTCGTAAATGGGAGAAGGTATCTCAATATGTTGTCAAATTTTCTGATTCCCGAGCTGCAACAGCGAAGCTGCCTTTAAAATATCGTGTTTATGCAAGACGGTGCACCACAGCACATTACTAGAGCAGTTTGGACTTTCTTAACAAGCCATTTTACAGAAGACCGCATCATAAGTCGTTATTTTCAAACAGTCTGGCCACCACGATCGCCTGATCTAACACCATGCGATTTTTGGTTGTGGGGATTTTTGAAAGATTCTGTATCTAAAGACAGATGTCAGACAATCTCTGATCTGAAAGACAGTATTAGACTTCATATTCGCTTAATCTCACAGAACAGTTTACGCAATCCTGTAAAAAGCACAATTCTGAGAATGGAATGCGTTATTGAAAATGATGGAGGATTCATTGAGCATGCGTAATCTTATTCTTCGTTAGTTTGTCGCTGCCGAGCGACATGTTTTATTTTTGTTGATGCAGATTACATCACATGAAATTATATTCATTTTTCTGTATTGTTTGGAGTCATAGGTCAGGCTCTAGAGCTGTCTGATTAGGTGAACTTTAATTATAACAATTCGCAGTTTGTCGAAGTTTGTTGAAACTTTTAAATTTGTGTTCTTCGTCTGGATTGACTGAAATTGATATAATGAATCTGAAAACATCGCCTTAAATATTGGCGCAACGCCACCTATTGACAAAAATTTTAACTAATATTTTTTTACGATTTTCGCAGAGCGCATCTCTTTAACTACGTACTAGTGAAATTTTGTTTCGTTTGGAGCCATAGAACCGGCTCTAGAACTTTCTGAATAGGCGAACTTTAATTATAACAACCCTGTATATACTTATTTTTGAAAACATGCACACACTCAAGAATAAAACATCATGTGCTCATATTTGAGTATGTCCATGTTTTAAAAATGAGTATGAACTGACTTCTATGTGTTACTTTTTGAGTATTTCCATGTTTCAAAAATGAGTTTGAGCAGTGTATCTAATAATTTTTGAGTATGTCTATGTTTCAAAAATCAGTATGAACTGACCTCTATGTGCTCAGTTTTGAGTATGTACATCTTTCAATATCCTGAGTATTTCTGATATTTCAGAATTGAAAGCATTGGTTCGTCATATTTGAAACACAAAGTTTGATAACATAATGAAAACATCGATTTACTCACATTTGAAAATGTCACTTTTCTCAGTGCGGAAATGCACTCGGAATTGTTTGTTAGCCCTGTATATAATTATAGAATTTACACACACCAAGTAATGTATAAAAAGTTAGTTAAATTTTAAAAAGCGTACCACAACTGAAACTTATTACCTTTCATATTGCAAAAATTGATGAAAATATCAATTTGTTCAAAAATACCTCGTGAACTTCATTTGTCGATTCAACTTTAGTTAACGTTAGACACTTTTACATTCTCTTACTGAACTTAGTTGTTTGCTAAACTTTCCTAATATTTTAACACTCAAGTTCAATGAAATTTACTCTCATCTAACCTAGATAAAAATGTCATTCGAGAAAATTTCAATTTCTAAACTAATGATTTAGATATTCGTTTTAAACTAAAGTAAGCAATCCAAAAGTTATTATCACTGTCGATCAGTATCTGCTATGTTATCTTGCTAAAAGCACTTCATCAAACGTTAAATTATGCTGTTGAAAATGTCATTTTATACTTCTCAAACTAGCAACATTGTTTATAATAGTTTGTCAAATATAAACTTCTTAAGTTGTGAAAGGCCATATGTTTGTTAACTGAGATTCTTTCCGTAAAATTGTAGGGTTTTAAGGAATTAAAGAATATTCCGAATTCCAAACAGTATTATAGGAAGATACATGAAAAATGCTTTTATATTTTATTTGTAAGGTATTGCACAATTAAGTAAAAATGTATGAAATGAAAACTAAAACGGCACATAATTACTTTAGTTTAGAAATCGAGAATAATGTTTGAACTTCATTTCTCGATTCAACTTTAATCAACGTTAGACACTTTTACATTCTCTTACTCAACTTAGTTGTTTAGCGAACTTTCCTAATATTTTGACACTCAAGTTCATTGAAATTTACTCTCATCTAACCTAGACAGAAATGTCATTCGAGAAAATTTCAATTTCTAAACTAATGATTTAGATATTCGTTTTAAACTAAAGTAAGCAATCCAAAAGTTATTATCACTGTCGATCAGTATCTGCTATGTTATCTTGATAAAAGCATTTCATCAAACGTTAAATTATGCTGTTGAAAATGTCATTTTATACTTCTCAAACTAGCAACATTGTTTATAATAGTTTGTCAAATATAAACTTCTGAAGTTGTGAAAGCCCATCTGTTTGTTAACTGATTTTCTTTCCGTAAAATTGTAGGGTTTTAAGGAATTAAAGAATATTCCGAATTCCAAACAGTATTATAGGAAGATACATGAAAAATGCTTTTATATTTTATTTGTAAGGTATTGCACAATTAAGTAAAAATGTATGAAATGAAAGCTAAAACGGCACATAATTACTTTAGTTTAGAAATCGAGAATAATGTTTGAACTTCATTTGTCGATTCAACTTTAGTTAACGTTAAATACTTTTACATTCTCTTACTCAACTTACTTGTTTAGTAAACTTTCCTGATATTTTAACACTCAAGTTCAATGAAATTTACTCTCATCTAACCTAGACAGAAATGTCTTTCGAGAAAATTTCAATATCTAAACTAATGATTTAGATATTCATTTTAAACTGAAGTAAGCAATCCAAAAGTTGTTATCACTGTCAAACATTGTTTATAATAGTTTGTCAAATAGAAACTTCTTAAGTTGTGAAAGGCCATATGTTTGTTAACTGAGATTCTTTCCATAAAATTGTAGTGTTTTAAGGAATTAAAAACTATCCCAAATTTCAAACAGTATTATTTGAAGATAAATGATAAATGCGTTTACATTTTAATTGTAAGATATTGCACAATTAAGTAAAATCGCGAATGCAACAAAAAGTAAAAGCAAAAATTTTCATCCTTGGGTTTTAGAGAGAAAAATTCTTAACGTATCGAGGGATTAGTCAACGTAGAAGTGCCATATAAATACTTTAATTGAAAATGTGAAATGAAATAATTATGTTTGATTTTTTTTTCGGGATTTAGCTTTAGTTAACGCTATAGTCTTTATTTTTGCTTAATCTACAAAACCGCTCAGTAATCTTTCCTAATAGTTTGACACTCATATTCACCTAAATTTACTTTCATCCATCTTATACAAAATTTTCATTCGAGAAAATTTTAATTTCTAATGATTTAGATATTCATTTTTAACTAAAGTAAGCAATGCAATGGCTGTTATCACTGTCGATTAGTAGTATCTGCTATGTTCTCTAGATAGGAGGAATTCAACCAAACGTCAAAATCTTCTGTTAAAAATGTCATTTTATGCTTCTCAAACTAGCACAATTTTTCGTAATATTTTTTTCATATTGCAACCATATTTAAGTTGTGAACGGTCATCTGTTTAAAATTTAATCTATAAAATCATAAAATTGTTTAGTTTTAGGATGAAACAAATTACAATTATTGAAGACAGTGTTATAGCAAGATGATTGAAAAATTCTTTTGCATATCATATGCAAAGTTTATTCAAATTTGCATAATGGAATATATATATAGATATATAATATAATTCTCGTGCTTGTTTACTATAGTCTATTAAAGAAAAAAATGATACACACACACATATATATATATAAGGTAATAAATATTAGCAAACACTTTTTAGAATTTAATAAAATTAATAAACCTTATTGCTAAACGCGAATAATAAAAAACATTCCTTGAAGTTAGCTGTAGATAAAATTTTGATGATTTACTTATAATCAAGTGTAATAATTGAAAAAGAATTTGACTATCGTAAAATCCATTGAAATGTTATTTTAAAAAGAGTTAACGTTACAATTTTAAAAGTACATTGAAGATCAATACAGAAAAGCAATGGGTACTTAAGTATTCCTTTCTAGCGTCACTTCTAAAGTCCTTTTCTTGCTTCTACTTCTACAGCATCATCGTCTTTCAAATTTACTATTTTTAGATTTGTTTACGCCCGACATAAATAGTGTTTAAAAAGAATACACCACCACAAAAAAGAATAGTAATAAGAATTATTATAACTAATGCTACAGTAAAAACAATTGTAATAATAGATATTATTACTATATGATTAGTAGATAATAATTGCACGTCTCTGTAACCTAAAATAACAGCAAATTAACTCATACTTATTTTTAAATATAATAAATGCATAATCTTACCTCTGACGTATGGCTGTGAAATCCGCGGTTCCACGGTTTGGATAAATTTTACCCATGTTTTAAAAAAGTAATTTTGAGCGCAAAAAATTTTAAAGACTTTTAATTTCTAAGCTGTATAATCAGGTAGTTATATTTCAATAAGTAAAAAATAACAATTATATATAATTTATAAAAATTAATATATGAAAATTGCATTTATTTATTTACAGAGAAATATCTATATACTTATGAGCGGTTTTTAATATTTCAGTTACTATAGGAACACCTTTAAATATTAACTTTTTCTTCACAGACCTCCAGAAAGAAAAACTGAAATTACTCATATTCATTAGAATATCAAATAAACGATATATCAGAGGTACCCATATTTAAAGTCACTTAAAAAAAAACCTCTGCAAAGCAGCCACCACTGAACCATATTTAAGTGGTGGTTGTTATTCAGACATTCGACATTTTTAAAACTTAATATTACATCATATTATAATAAAAATAAGTGCATTTTTAATTTTTGCCATTAAAATATACATAATTTTATTTTGCACTAAAGAAATAACGTATTCTTTACTTTTTTAAACATAATCTCTCGCTAAAGAAATACTTATTTCCACAGATTTTACATGCAAATCTTGATCATTTCGGTTACTAATAAAAATTTCAATCTGTCTGAAGCTAGAGAGCATAATCGATTATTTCTGCATTTTCGAAGAGAAGAAATCTTCTACATATATTTTATTTTAATTTAGGAATTACAGTAAAAATTGAAAAACTCCTCTTTACATTCTTGTCAATAGTTGTAGTTGAAATAAACGTTGAAAATTTTAATTTAATTTATTTTTTCCTGTATAGCCATTGTTCGGATTGTTTAGAGGCTAGATGTAATGTTATTTATATTAAAAAGATTATTTTACACCGTTAAAGACGGTTTCACTAAATATTATTTACAAGTATATTCCTTTACGACTGATTAAACTGAAATAGGGATTTAATAAATAGGTGCGAGGAGTCATAAAAACCTTTGGCTCATATAGTAGCTACTTATAGTAGCTGATTAAATGCTGCTTTAAAATTTACATTAAACGTACATTTCACGAAACGAAGGACAATAATTTCGGGTATCTATTTTATAAAGTAACAGAAATATATAAACTGTAAGTACAGTGTCAATTAAGATTATACTTGGCACAATACAATATAAGCTTATAAAAGAACGTTTTTAGAACCAGAACTTTTTTATCTTATAGCAGACTTAGTTTCCGTAGCATTTAGTGTACCATCATTAGTGTACTGATGAAGGTATGCTGAATGCTTGCTTGATGAAGATACACCGTTCTTCTATAAGCTTCTAATTACAGTGTATTTTTTAAAATATTCTTATTTTTCCCTTTCAATTTATTTACAAATTTTCTCTTATATTTTAGCTAAGTAAATATTGTACATTGAACACCGCACCATTATGGACTCCTTGAAGACCTGCTGAGGACCTGTAGAGTTCCCAGGACCCCATTTTGAGAAACACTGAACTAGATATTTAAAAAAAAAAAAAAAAAAAAAAAAAAAAAAAGGTTCATGAATACATTCCGCACAAACTGTGGCATGGAAGACTGATGTTTTTTACATAACAGTTGTTTAAAAGATACGCTACGAATTAATTCTACTAACATTTAGTAATACACAAAATGAAGAAAATATAAGTTATAAGTTCAGAGAATTCGAAACACACACACACACACACACACACACATATATATATATATATATATATATATATACATATATATAGCCTCAACCGTTTGTCCTAGAACAATGAAATTTGGAAGACATGTTCTTTACACAATGTAGGCACTCACTAAGAAAGGATTTTTGAAAATGCACACTCTAAGGCGGTTAAATGGAAGGTCGAAAGTTCTAGATAATTTCGGTTTTGCGGCATATCTCAGCAGGAGTTTTAAGTAGGAGCGTGAAATTTGGGATAATAATTCTACTAAAGAATTGTTAAACAGGTATTTCAGGTAATTGAGTGTCAGGTGCGAGGGGGGGGGGGTCGAAAAATTTTGGTGATTTCACATTTTCACCACATCTCATAAGCAGTTTTAGGTAAGAGTGTGAAATTCAAGATAACAAATCTACTAAAAAATAATTAAAATGTATTTCAGCGATTTTAGAAATTCAACCACTAAGGGGGGAGGGGGGGGGGTCTAAAGTTTTAGGGAATTTTGCCTTTTCGCCATATCTCAACAACAGTTTTAGTTAAAAGCGCGAAATTCAGGATAACAAATGTACTAAAAGTTAGTTAAACACATATTTCAGTGTTTTTAAAAATTCAACCACTAAGGGGGTAAATTGGGGAGGGTTGGAATTTTTTAGTCATTTCGCGTTTTCGCCATATCGCAGCAGCCGGTTTATGTCGGAACGTAAAATTCAGGATAACAAATCTATTAAGAAAATAACTAAAAATATATTTCAGCGATTTTAGAAATTCATCCATTAAGGGATTTAAATGGGGGGGTTGAAAGTTTCAGGTAACCCCCAGTTTCAGGAACAGTTACCTGTTCGCCATATCTCAGCATTAATTTTAGTTAGGAGCTCGAAATTCGGGATAAGAAATGTACAAAAAATATAGATAAATATGTATTTCAGCAATTTTCGAAATTCAGCAACTAAGGGGGGGGGGGGGGGTTAACTAGGCGGTCAAATAGTTTAGGTCATTTTACTCAGTAGAAATTATAGGTAGAATAATGAAACTCAGGATAACAAACTACAATAAAAAAATAGTTAAACACGTATTTTAGCGATTTTAGAAATTTATACACTAAGGGGGGTTAAATGAGGGTCGAATGTTTTACAAAAATTTGCCATATATCAGTAGAAATTATAGTTAGGAGCGTGAAAATCGGGATACAAAATCTACTAAAGAATAGTTAAACATGCATTTCAGGTGATTTTAGGAATTCAACTATAAAGAGGGTTAAATGAAGAGTCGAAATTTTTCGGTGATTTCACCTTTTCACCATATTTCATCAGCAGTTTTAGAAAAAGGGGTGAAATTCAGGATAACAAATCTCCTTAAAAAATAGTTAATCAAGTATTTCAGTGATTTTAGAAATTCGGCGACTAACGGGGTTAAATAGTGGGTCCAATGTTTTATGTCATTTTGCCATTTATCAATAGAAGTTACAGGTAGGAGCGTGAAATTCGGGTTAACAAATCTACTAATAAACTGTTAAACATGTATTTTAGGCGATTTTAGAAATTCAACTACTAAGGGGGTTAAATGGGGGGTAGATAATTTTCGATGATTTCACCTTTTCTTCTCATCAGTAGTTTTGGGTGAGAGCGTGAAATTCAGGATAACAAATCTGCTATAAAAATAATTAAACACATATTTCAGTGATTTTAGAAATTCACCCATTAAGGGGGCTAAATGAGGGTCGAAATTTTTAGGTAATTTCGAATGTTCGCCATATCTCTGCAGAATTTTTAGTTAGGATCTTGAAATCACAGATTCAGTATAACAAATCTACTAAAAAATAGTTAAACATGTATTTCCGCGATATTAGAAATTCATCCACTAAAGAGGGTTAAAAAGGGGTCGAATTTTTTATGTAATTTTGCTATATCTCAGTAATATGTAGGAACGTGAAATTTAGGATAACAAATCTACTAAAAAAATAGTTAAATATGTATTTGAGCAATTTTAGATAATAATTCATCAAGAGATCATCACTATGTGTTGAAAGTTTAGATAATTGCGCCATATCTCAGCTGCAGTTTTAAGTAAAAATGTGAAACTCCGCTTTTCAAATCTACAAAATAAGTAGTTAATCATGTATTTCAGCGATTTTAGAGCTAGCGAGTTTGTGGGCAACATCGGCTGTGAACCCGATTGCGTTAGATTAGACGAAAAAGAGAACTGTTGCTCATTTTTTATTATATACTAGCCGATTGCTTCCGAGTGGGGCCCAGATACAAAGTACTACTTGGGCCCCACCCCTAGTTAATCCTGGGTAGGGCCCAGTAGTACTTTGTTAGGCAGCTCATGAAAAAAAATATTTATTTCACGAAATCTTTATTTAAGTGCTTTTTTATGTTATTAGTTGTTATACTTTATATTATTATTAGTATATTATTAGTTATTTTCGTATACTTTTAATTTAAAATATTTTATTTATATTTTTCCGGTTGCGTGTAAAATACTTTCTGGGGGCCCCAAGCGAAGTCAGGTCACACTAATGCATCTGGGGCCCCACTCGAAGCGACCGGCTTGATGGGCGAAGACCGGCTAGTATATATATAATAACAATCTACAAAATTAAATTGTTCAAATTTTGTTCAAATTCAATTGCATATTTCAAGTCAGTGAGTAAATATGATACGATTTTTAATATTTTTTTTTTAATTTAGGGTATCGAATTTTATTAAATATATACCTAGAAAAAGGAATTGATTAAAACTACAAAACATGTTTTGTTGAGTACATTTTGGTTATTTTAGCAAAATTCAAGTAAAATTGAACCATTTTACTTGAATTAACAAAACATTTTTTGCTGACGAGACAGTTTTTTTTTTTTTTTGGAATTGCAAAAAAAAAAAAAAAAATTTTTTTGTTGATTCAAATAAAATTTCCATTGACCTATATTTAAACAAAAAGTTTTGTTGGGCCAACCAAATTTTTGTTGATTCAACAAAACTTTTTTCTGGGTGTAAAACGCCAAATATAAGCACAAGTATTATCTGTATAATAAACAAAATTATGTGATTGTCATGTTTAGGTAATTTTTGTCACATTTACAGTAATTCCTAAATGAGATTCCCACGTTACTTATATGTGACAATGTATTTTATGCATGTCAGTTCATCTTAATTTTATTACTTTATTTTTAGTGTTTTAAATCCTTCATACTGCATTATAATTAAATAATTAATAGCTTAACATTCATACTTTTAACAATTTTAACTTTGACTATTAATAAACAAGAAGTAATGAACGAATGACCAATACAACATTATTTTCCTCAAAATAATGTTTATTACTGTAGTTCTAAACTATTTCATTAACTAAATTTTTCATACTTAAGAATACACATGGAACTATATAGCTGATCGTAGAATTCATCAATTGTGGCAATGCCATAGCTGCCAACCTCCCGGCTTTTTTTCAACTCAATTGAACATATTTGGAATCTGAATAACTTCTTAATGGAATGTTTCTTATTTCTACTGGTTATTAATTAACGTCTTTAATTTTACATTTTCAAGTTTTAGTTGATTAAAAAAAAGAGTCTGCAGGTATGTTTTAAATTTTATTCAATTTATAAAATGTTTTATAAAATTGTTCTTGCTATTTCCAACTTTTGAAACCACTCACAAGGTTCGCACGCTTTTAAGCCACGCCCCATTTTGTAAGGAGTCTTCCACCAGTAAACGCATAAAACTATCGTCTACCTATGAATCTTGAATACCATTAGGAAGAAAATTATCTTTCAATTATACTGGTGGCAGAGTCCTTAGAAAATGGCTTAAGAGCGTGCGAACCCTGCACTGATCACCATTATTTTACTTTGAATTAATTATTTATCTTAATAATATCAGTAATACTTAGAAACATTCACCCTAACACTCAATCTAGATGACTGCTAAACTTAAAATTATTATTAGACTCTCCAATCAGCATTTTATCTGATAAGCTAGAGTGACTGACCCCAAAAGTCCATCCTTTTACTTGAGCATATATTGTTCAGTGAGGAATATTATAGTTCCAAAGAATTTGCCATGATGTCAGTCGACCAGTTTTAACAATGTTGACAGCTTTATTTAACTTTTAGGACATTTTAGAAGCTATCTTAAGTATCTTGTTAGCTAGAAATTACATCGAGAAAGAAAAGTTAAAAAAAAAGTAATGAAAATGTATTAAGTAATCTATGTTTATTCCATAAATAAAACTCTTTTAAAAAATCAAATGAAATGTAACTAAAGTAAGTAATTTTAGCAATTTGCCTTGAGTTCCATGTTTCAAAATTGGACATTTCAGGAAAATTGGTTAAGGACACTTTTGCGCAGCTCCCTACCCATTGGATTCAAAACTTCATCTTTTGATCCTATATTTCTATATTCTTTTCTTAAATATATACTGCTATTTTTACGTTAAATTTTAGATATTTTTTTTTATCTAGGCATACATTTTCCTATTTTAATTATTCGAAATACGTCATAATTAAGTACTCAACCAAAGTAAAACACTAATATGTGGAAATGCCTAAATATATTATTAAATATATTGTCCAACTATTCACATTTTCTACTATTAAACATCATTTAAATTTAATGTATGAAAATATCACCAGTACCAACGCTTCTTAATACATTTGTGGATTCTCTCCGCATTTGACGGAACCAATTCGTCACTAATAGGTTTGTAATAAATCAGACACCAAAATGCAGTGAAAGATTTAGAACAATTCTATTTCGAAATGAGTCGTTTTTTCCCACTTTGGCTTCTGGTAAATAAAAAAGGCTTTCAATGCTGCGATGTCGATGGGATTAGTTGACTTTCAAAGATGAAAAATGAAAATTTAATGCCGATTTTGGGATTATTCCCCGCATTTATTAAGTATTCTTAGAGTTTCATAATTGACGATGGGTATTGCAAATGGAAAGTCTACCGGAAGGAACGTTTTAAATTCAGTAACATGAAAATATAACAAATTGTAACACCTTGTAATAATATACGGCTTTAAATTGGTAAAAGGTGTAAAATAAAAACATTACAAACACTAAAATAAGTTTTGACATGGTTATAAATATGAAAATAAACATCCAACTAAAAATTAAAGATAACGTGCGTACGTTGATACAGTATGGGAAAATTAAATTATAGCATTTCAAATGATAAATTCATAGACCGCACAATTATAGAATATTCTTATTTGTTTTGATAATGGTTCAGATACAGCTAAAACATATCAACATTCTAATAAAACTTATTTAACTGTTTATAATGCTTTTATTTTACTCCTTCTAGCAATTAAAAAAAAGTATATGCAGTAACATGTTTCGCATTTGTCCCTGAAATGCGAATGATTATGTCATATTTATAAATAATAATTGCGTTTAGGAACAAAAAAATTGTCACATTTATAGATCATCCCTTTTAGGCACATTGGCCACATGCATCTCTAATTGGTCCTGAATCTATCTGAATTATGCCAGAAGATGACTGGCAGCTCAGCCGAGGACGCCTTAGCTGTCAACTTCTAGTTTCGGTAGAAGGCCAAAGCAGGATCCCTGACGGATGCGGGAGTCGATGGAGCTTCACTTTCAAGATCATGATTGCGGCGGATCCTGCGAGTTCTTGGCGTAGTAATCCTGTCCAGGTGTGGACAGGAATCCCGTTTCCAGGTTCAGCATCATGCGGAATGCCACTCACTCCTTCCGGCGGTCACCCATGGGCCGGTGGTTGGTTACGGTAACGGAAGCAGGTGGCGGTTCTTAGAGCGGATGAACCAGTGAAGAAAAGTCGGTACCAGGTCTGGTCGAACCACATTTTTTCTGTTTTCCCTAATCTGCAGCCGGACACCTCAGGACTATTCACCCTGGGTGTCGTCCGGTGTGGCGACTAATTTTCCTATTTTATTTGCTAATTGTTTATGTTTTTTGCTGTTTCGTGCGCCGGTAAGGAACTAGTGGTCGCCTCTGTAGGCTTTCCATTTTCCGAACTGGAAGTTGGGTAATTTTCAGATACTGGCCCCCAGCTAGTTCTTGAGCCTCTGGTTCGTTCTTGTGTGCCGCCAATAGTAACTCGGGGACGATGATGTTATGAGCCTAGCTTGGGGACCGGGCCTGTTCCGGCCCCTCTCGGTCGCTGAGTGGAAGCCTATCGCAACGGTTCGGAATCGGTTAATAGCCCTGTGGTGGTCAATATAGAGCGCGTACAGTACCTAAGCTCCTCTTAGGCATATTCACCCTATGTGTGTTTCAGCCCAAGGCCAAAGTTTGGTCTAACCGGAACTAACCGGGCATTTTGCACTTTGACCTGGAGGTGTGGCCAAAGCCCGATGTACTTGAAATGAAGAGTGTATATACTATTTTGACAGGTCATTAGCCGACTTGGCTGGAAATCTCTGGCCAAAATTAGATGTGATGACGCAAGGTCGCAGCGGTTTCATCATGAATATTGCATTCCCGATATTTGTATGGCAGTCTATGGGATTACTCTATTTCATTATTCTATGTTTATTTTGTTGTTCCGAAAATAAAATAAATATTTAATAAAACAACATCTTTATCTTTCTGCATATAATCTTTTTATTGAAAAACTTTTAACTTGTATATCTTAAAACAAAGACACCAGATAATAAAATTTATGAAAATGAGTTTTTTCCCTTCATAAATAGATTTAATCCAACAATCTTGATTCACCACACTACCTATAAATTCAAATTTTGCACACTTCTAGAATTTCTTAAGGCAAAAGCACATTCTTCTTTCGTTTTTAATAAGAATATACCCCTTGTTGAATATCGACATTAGTTATTATTCTAAAAGGGTAGGTTTTAAATATAAAAATAACATTATAAATATAAAAACAACATTAGTGATGCGGGCAAGGGGTTTGTTTGCCGGGATCTTTAAACATTATTATCCATCTAATATCTCGATAAAAAAATGTTTGAATATGTAGACTTAGTTTTATGATAAATATGTGGGGGTGTATAACATCATCAAATTGGAAAACACAGTCGCAGTAAATTTAGAGCATGTGCATATTTTCATTTTCATTCCCCCTTTTTTAACATTTTGTACAAATGAAAATGCTCTTGTTATGAAGCCTTGAAACAGCACCAATCAAAATTTACTTTGATTAGATTTTTATTTACATTGGTTTTTACATATTTAATCTTCGTAGCGTATTTTCATAGCATTGAAATTTACTAAGGTAATTGGTGTTCTTGAGTACTGCATACTACTTTTTATACAATACTTTTTTTATATTCAGGGACTTATTCAAATTTTATGCTCACCCTGTAGACCCAGTATTTAAAAAAATCACAGTTGTTAATCTAATTTTATTGATTCTCTTATTTCAGTCTTGAAAAGACAATTGATCTATGCTCAGTTTATTTGATTATTAAATTCAATAGATTTTTATAAGTCATTGTTACTAGTAATATCAGCTAAATTAAAACAAAGAGCTAAATAGATCATTTTTCAAGAAAAAATGCATCTTTTCAATTTATTATTGGATTACAAAAAATCGATTTTAGAACAACACTAGTATTTAAAAATATATATATACTCGTATGTTCATATTTGTGAAAATAATGCTTTATATTTATGAAATATTTGTAAATGGTACTTTTCTGAAAGCATTATTATTATATTTTTAAAATTTAACACAGTTGATTTAATATTGGAAATTATATAAATAAATACAGTGCTACATAATCTATTAAAATTTTTAAATAATAATTAATCATAATTGCTCATTGTTATATTTAAAATCTTCCATAAAAATAATAAATTTTCTTTCAATGCTACAAAGGGAAATTTAAAATACAAAATAAAAAAAATGAAACTCTCTGGCGATTTTTCAGACAATGGATTTTTTTATGTCAATTTTTAAACAATATGCTTTGTTTAATTTCATGTCATGTAAGTATCATGAAATGTTAAAACAAAGATAATTGTTGGGAATATGTTGTATGTGTATGTTGTATACACGCGGGATATGTTGCACGTATATGCTGTAATATTAGTAAATTTCTCTGACGTACGAATTTTATAGGCATTTGTTTATAACATAATAACAAAATATAAGGAGAACAATGTCGATTCTAAATATTTACACAAATACATCCTTTTGTTCAAGCAAAAGATTCCATCTATTTTTACAGCACAAAAAAGTGAACGCATTCGAATGCTTTTTCTATATACGTAAAAATATTTTGATTATATAAAATATATTTTGATAGGTGATCTGAAATTCTGAATTTTATTTCACATGAAATATTAAAAAAAATCAACTATACAATTCTCTTCAGATTTAAACATAAACTGGAAAATGTTTTAACTTGAACAAAAAATGTTCACTCAAGCTTATTCAGAAATTTCAAAATTATTCGAAACAACTACGATAAAAGACCTTGTTTCTATAATATACTGCAAAAATAAAAAAGTCAATATTTCGAAATATTCTAAAATAAATGAATTATAAATATTCCCGCCCACCCTCCCCACAAAAAAAAGAAATTTGCAAAGAAAACGCATTTTTGAGGACTATTTCTTAAAAAATGCATTTAAATTGCATATTATATTATCATTAAGTATGTTATGTAAACAGGGTGAGCAAATGATAGACAACCAAAAAGAAAAACTAGATAGATGGTTCAAAAGCTAGTTAGAATAATTTTCCTGCACACTTTGTGTTAAAACCAGGGCTGTGGAGTCGGAGTCAGGCCTATTTTTGGGCAAAAAAATCGGAGTCGGAGTCACTAAAAAACAGGTCGACTCTGTCTCCGACTCCAGCTTGTTTTTTAGACAGTTTGAAGTGAAATTAAACCAATTCTATGTAATTTTAAATTTATAAACTGAGTTTTTATTTTTATATTTGGACTATATATACAAGAAAACCCAGGTTAAACAGGCCCAATATACTGTCCAGTGTACAGCGTATATGAAAACTGCTTTTAATTGAAATCTAGTTGATATTTTACATTTAGTATATAGTACTTGCTCTTGGTTTTTGAGGTTTGCAGAACCCGAGGTAATGCGAAAATTGGAAGTTTCTGCTCTTTTTGGAGTCCACAGAATCTGAAATATCATTGCAATAAAAAAATTTTCAATTTTGTTTTCTTGCTTCCCTTAGATTCTTCAGATATGTAGGACCAGGACTAATGCTGAAATTGTAAATTTTCTCTCCTTTTTTTAGTGTGCATAGGACCTCCCCCCCCCCCCCCCCCCACTCCACCGCCAGTATTTTTGCTTCATTATTATTTTTTTTTAATCTGCATATAAAAAGGTGAAACTTTTTACACTAAAATACTGTCAGATGTTTGCCGCTGCAGTAAATGAGTCCTAGTCTTGACTACTTATCACAGTTTATACCCATAATTCATCCAAAATAATGAAACGTGAAAAGAAATCGGTTGATATACACATCATATGCTTCAAGGTCAAACAGGAATGTAACAGCAGATTGCAGTGTTGCCAGTTGAGTTTTTTTTTAAATTCCAGTTGCTTGATTGCTGCCACTTTTTTTAAATAGTAATATTTCCTTTATTTAATGAAAAATTTAATAAAGCGACTATTACTATTTCAAAACAAATGACAGCAAGGAAGCAATCTGAATAATAGGAATTAACAGGCTATATTAGTACTTTAGCCATCCCGTAGTCGGAGTCGGTTACTTTAAAATTTCAGGAGTCAGAGTCGGTCATTTTTACCACTGACTCCGCAGCCCTTGTTATAACTGCATGTCAAACTGGAGCGCTACAAATGAAACTCATGAGTCGAATAGTAAAAATAAAGTGAATTTGAGAAATTTTAGGTAGCTTAAACAAAAGTCATGAAATAAAAAAATAGCTAATATACAAGGAATACGTAATTATTTTGAACTAATAGCTAATTCTTAAACCGTTAGTTTTAGATGTGTACTTCCTGTTGCAAAAATGTTTCAAATGTTGTTCTTTATTGTATTAAAATCTATTTACGCCAAAATGAATATTTTTTTAAAAGTTACAAAATTAAAAAAATTATACGATCCGCAGGTCCCATAATTTATATTTAAATAAACTTTCTCCCACGTTCATGAACGTTTTTTTTTTTGTTTTCAGTGTGAGAAACGCTGAAAGGATTGTCTGTTAATGAGACACGAAGAGTAAGCAGAGCAGCGTATAAAACACATTTTAATGGTACAAAGGCGACGAAAAGTTTTTAAATAGCTAAAATGTGACTTAGCCCTGACATATTTCTAATAGTACCGGTAAAATAGGGTTTTTGAGAGACAACAGATGTCCATTCACCAAAATTTGGAAAGTTTGTTTTGGCCCTAGAACTGAAGATCCGATGTGTCACAAAAAAGTTGTTTTACCATGTTTTTGCGTGGCAAAAAGGGAGCATTTTATCTGGGGGTGGGGGACGAAACTTTTTAAATAGGCCAAGTGAGATATTGTTTACTATGTAATGTTTGATTCTGAATGGAATGACCCCATCCGCAAGTCTATACGATCATTTGTGACAATATTACGGCAGGATTCAATAACGCACTCTGATTCACAAAGCATTCTAGTAGTGACTTTACTTTAGGCATGTACACAACGTGTGCGGAAAGGATTAAATGAACGTCTTTCCAACAGCAACCGTACGAGGGACAGTATGAACATTTCAATTTCGTAACTGATTAAATAAAAACTTATTTGATGGAATAGGAATTTCGTATGATGAAGGAACAAAATTTGAAACATCTCTGAAATTGGAACTGAACATCTAAAATTAACGGTTTAGGAATACGTTATTTGTCAACGATGAGAAGGGACATCCCTTATTAGGTATCCATCAATACAGCAGAAGTATTTAGAGCTAGCTGGTTTGTTTAAAATCTACTGGACCAAGCGAAACAAAATGTTGGCATAATTAGATCAGTTGTAAATACAAATTAGATCATCGGTAATAAATTCAACAAGAAAATAATAAAATTATCATTTTCTGACACCAGAACCAAAATTCGCTTTAAGGCATAGAAACGTAAGATTCCATAAAATGTAATGCAGTAAATGTTCTTTTTTTAGTTCCTATGCCTATTTTACTGCCTATTTACATCAAGCATGGACAATATCTAGGGAGACGCAACACTTTGGAACGTGCCTGTAATCTGCTATTTAGGGCGCGTTTTTGTAAATGGATAATATAAACATGAAATTAGCTTAAGTAATAATTTTATGAAATGTGATTTATGTTGCTTGCGTAATCCTTACGCACAGAAGCAAAAAAAGTATTTCAATAACATGATAATCTGCGTCCGGTTACTGACTTAAGACTGTTTTAATGATGAAATACTTTTCTCAAGCTGCTTGGAATTTTAGTATGTTATGTGGTTATCATTGTTTCATCTTCAAGTGTATTTGAAGGCTATCATATGTTTCCACGCTGAAGTATGTGATGAGATTTATGTTGCATGTTTAGTTTTTATATCCACGAGCATGGAAATTTTTTCGAATGCATGATAGTCTGTTTCCAGTTTGACTTAAGTCTGTTTTAAACATGCAATACTTTTTCAAGCTGATTGGAGTTTTAGTATGTTTTGTGGTTATCGTTGTTTCGTCTTCAAATGTATTTTAAGGATATCATAGGATTTCACGCTGAAGTATGTGATGAGATTTGTGTTGCATGAGTAGTATTTTATATACAGGAGCACGGGAATGGTTTCAAATATATAATAGTCTGTACATGGTTACTGATGTAAGTTTGTTTTAATAATGCAATACCTTTTCACGCTGAATGAAATTTTAGTGATGAATTAATGTAATTTCAAGCTACTTGGAATTTTAGTATGTTATGTAACTATCGTTGTTTAATTTTTAAGTGTATTTTAAAGCGTCATACGTTGTTATAGTATGCAATGTGCTTGTTATTGTTTTGTTTTCAAGTTTATTTTAACAATATAGTACGTGTCCACGCTGAATTGTGTAATGAGCTTCCTGTTGCATGCATAGCTTTTATATACAGAGTCTGTGTTCGGATAGTGATTTAAATGTGTTTGAATGATATAATATATTTACAAGCTGATTGGAAATATAGTTTCATATGATCAGTGTGTAGAACGTACAGTTTTATATGCAAGAGCGCAGGAAATAATTCTAATTTTATCGGCTGTGACCGGTAATTGCTGGATGCGTATTTTAATGAGACTATCAGTTTCGTAGTTGAGTAAAATAATAGTATGATACTCGACGCATGTAGAATCTGGAGTTCCTATCCAGCCCGCAATAAATAGTTGGAATTGGTATGGTGAGAAATTTAAATTCTATTCTGGTAACGTTGAAAAGTTTACCATAACTTATGCGTGAAGTGTGATTTCTCTGTATTGTTTCGCTGTTGTTGTTTAAATAAAATAAACTCCAAATTTAAAATCGTCATCCTATCTCAATTTGTGATAAACAAAAATAGAGTTTTTGTATATTTTCTGTTGTGAAATAAAGAAAATAATTCAGGAGACAAATTTTAAATATGACATTTAAAACGTTTTCGGCTTATATAGTGTAAAATTGAAAAAAAGTTGTGCAGAAAGCTTTGTATATAATGTGTGTTGTGTATTCATATTTACTTTCAAATACCTACTACTATTCAACTAGTTATTCACATTAAGTATGGTGGATTTTCGAGTTAATAACGAAATGCGAATCCTCGTTTGTAATCATGCGTTTTAAGTTCACCGACTAATAGTTAATAATTTGACGTGAATTTATATTATATGAGGCGTGTTACATGATTCAATGAATATTAGTAAACACAGACTCAATTTTTAGCCATTTCGACGTAAAAAACTTGGAACTTAGAGCTTACATACTGGACTCAATAATAAAAAATATCTACTTGTACAAACAATAAAATATTAACAGCTTATATATTTAATGATAAGTTTTTTTAAATGTAATATACTGTTAGTACTAGTAGTTGATTATCACAGAGTGTCCAAATATGGACAAAAAGTGCAACTAAAATTCAACGAGAAGTAAACATTGACGGCCATTGTAGTTATTCTTGCACGACAGTAATGTTTGAAATCAGGAATTTCTTTGCTACACTACCTTATTCCAGTTTCAAGAATTGCCAATACATAGTGCTGTTCTATCTCAAGTTGTAATAATGGCAAGAAGTAAACCTTGCAATTTGAAAATGCAAACCATTTTTTGGCATTTCAACAGTTAAAGAGAAGAAAACGTTATGACTGAGTGAATTTGAATGCCTATTTATATTTTAGTTTGAGTGTTCCAACAGTTTGAAACATCGCAGAGCAATCTATCAGGTATATGTGGAACTTAAACCAGAATGTGGAATAAAGAAATTCCCTACTTCACGGATTAATCCACACACTAATCTTACACATCAAATATTCAAATATTCAAATATTATTCAACTAAAATTATTACAAGAATATTCTTTGACTTACGAATTAAATGTTCTCGCGGTACTGCTTCACAGCCCAAATATTTGAAAAAAAAATTTCAAATCAAAATGAGTACAACAGAACATACTTCAGAAACGAGTACACTAGACACTTAAATCGAAAACTCAGTCACCGAGAAAACATTTTTCAAATTATTCGATTTTATTAAAGAAAACTACTTTTTATGCTATCACTATAGAAAAAATACTTATTAAACATTAAAAAATATACATTTTCTTCGTTTCTATTTTTTTAAGTATATGAAATTACAAAAAAAAAATCATTTTTCATTAAAATTATTCAATTAAAATTATTACAAGTAAAGAGTAAAATATATCCTATATAAAAGCATAATATCAGGAATTAATCAGAAAAAATTGAAATATATTACAAATAAAGAGGTTTAGAAAAAAAAATTTTTTGAAAAAGATTATCACATCTTGGATGTAATTTGTTATTCCTACATTTTTCACCCAATCTTTGAATTTTGAATAAATATTTCCTATATTTGTTTTCCCCCATATGAATAAATTTTTCTCAAACTATCAATTGAATACATTAGTGTTTTTTTACGATATTTAAAGATGTTTGGAATCTCATTATCTGGTTCAGAGGCATCTAAAGAATCAACTATCGATTCTGGCTCTTTGCCTCTATTAGTTTTAATAATTTCCTTATCACTTAATTCCACAGATATTTCAAAATCAATAGCTATTGTTACAAGCTGTTAATATCACATTGCTCTTTCAATATCACAACATTAAACATATTCAATATTACAATATTTTAGTTCAAATTATCCGATGTTATAAAAATCAGTTCGAATTAACGAACTAAATTTAACATTACTTCTAATGAAAACGTCTCGAGATTTTATGATTAGTTCGAATTAACCGAAAGTTCGAGTTAAAGACTTCACATTATCGCGAATCTACTGTATAAATGATACACGGAAAAGGAATTTTCTATTCCGTTATTCTTCATTAAACAAAATGTACAATATCCAAAGAAATATTACCCAAAGAAATATAATACCTGTTATATTTAGACGAATTTCATAGAAAATATAAATTAATAAATATTGATAAACCTGTAACGTTATATAAATACTAAATATATGCATTTTATTATTTCTACAGCCAAATACATTCATGAAAGACTTTATATTTTGTGAATGAAACATAGCTAATTAGATTACTCTATCTATCAAAGATAGAAATCTTTATCTAGCTGCCTTTTCTTAAACAAAGTGTAAACAGATACTTGCAATATTTTACACGAGCTGCTACTATTCAAATATATCGAATTAAGTTAAAATTTTCATCATTCACAGCAGACACATAAAGAATAGGTTTATTTACAAACGAAATTCTTTAGAAAGAAAAATCTTTTACTTGATTGAAAACATTGAAAAATATTTCTTGGAATCTATTCATTCGAATTCTCTCAGCTTTTTTGGAATGTATTGACTGACTATTGTTCCAAACCTTTGCAAATTACGTTTCATTTGGAAAATTTTCAAATGTATTGCGCATTTATCAGATCCTAGTAAGAAGTTCTTTCAAAATGCTTTTGAAACTTATACGCTTAGGAACTGTATTTAGATTAAATTGACAAATAAATTATAAATATTATTTTCCAATCTCTTTTATTTCATTACTGACTGTTTATGCCATCGAAGCTGCAATTTAATATATAAAATCCCAAGATTCATTATGCATTCAGATGTTTAAATTAAAAACAGTATCAGTTACACTTAAAAGAACTAAAGACATAAGCTTGAACATAAAAAAAGTGCATGTTGCAAGAAGAAAATTAATTGCAAATGAATTTATAAAAATACTTTCAATTCTTTCCATCTTATTCCTAAATAAAATAAGATTGGGTTTGTCGGTATTAGTTTTATTGAATAACGCTAGTTTGATAAAGTATGTAATTTAAAAATAAGGTACCTGTACCATATAAGGCCACGTTAAGGATTCATTTCACAATAAAATGTGTTATATCAGCATTAACGTTTTAAATTTTTCCGGATGTAATATTTATACATAATTTTACAATATTGCATATTCTTGTCGCTTCTGAATTTTGGCCAGGAGAGGTCAAAACAAAAGACACTTGTGGCCTTGTAAGGAGTACATTCTAAAAACGACATTTTCAAAACCGAGCAAAAAATACTGAAATCTGAGTAGTCGCATAGTAGTCGATAGAATCGCTCCGAATCAAAATTACTCAAGTTTGAAACATGTATATATACTCATGTCTGAAAACATGCACACACTCAAGAATAAAACATCATGTACTCATATTTGAGTATGTCCATATTTCAAAAATGAGCATGAACTGGCTTCTATGTGCTCATTTTTGAGTATTTCCATGTTTCAAAAATGAGTTTGAAGTGATTCTAATCATTTTTGAGTGTGTGCATGTTTTAAAAATAAGTATGAACTGAACTCTATGTGCTAAGTTTTGAGTATGTCCATGTTTCAATATTCTGAGTATTTCTGGTATTTCAGAATTGAAAGCATTGGGTCGTCCTATTTGAAACAAAAAGTTTCTTAACAAAATGAAAACATCGATTTACTCAGATATGAAAGTGCCATTTTACTCAGTGTATATGTTTTAAATAAGGTCATAATTTGCTAAATACATGGTTTAACTTCAATTAACAGATATTTTATAGATATTACACTAAAACAGAACAAAGTAAAGAAAGTTTTTTTTAAACTCCGCATTTAAAATTTTGAAAATGAAATATGTAGGTATAAAAAGTCAAAATAAGGACATTATTATTTTATGAAGAAATTCAAATGAAGTTATTCATAATTGTTGCAGAAAAAGGTAAACGTGTCATTTCGAGTCTGTCCTACACATTTTACATGTACATACTTCCTGCACTGTGAACAAACACGCATATCTAAGAGCTCTTTTGGTAAATGGAGCAATACCTTATTAGGAGACTTCTGGTTTTCACATATTTCACTTTCAAACACAAACGGGTGTCATTTCGAGTCTGTCCTACACATTTTACATGGACATACTTCCTGCACTGTGAACAAACACGCATATCTAAGACAACGACCCTTTTGGTAGATGAAGCAATACTTTATTAGGAGACTTCTGTTTTTTACATAGTTCACTTTCAAACACATGGGTGTCAAATGACACGACATTTTCAAAACTGAGCAAAAAATACTCAAATCTGAGTAGTCGCATAGTCAAAATCTCTCCAAATCAAAATTACATGGACAACGACCCTTTTAGTAGATGAAGCAATACCTTATTAGGAGACTTCTGGTTTTCACATATTTCACTTTCAAACACAAACGGTATTAGAAATACAGAATATTTCAATATACAATTTAACATATCGTTAAATTATCTCGTATATCATATAATGATTGTAAAATTCAATCAAATATTTACGCTGATTTCATATGAAAGTTTAATTACCGTCTTTAACGATGATGACGCGTCCAAAGATTCAGAGGTTGTAAAATAAAGATGAAGGCGGTATCGGTTTTGGTTGAATCTATCAGCACGTTCCAAGTAAGCATAAACTATCAGGTATGTGTTGATAGGTCTTGGCCCGAGATACGTTCTCCACACAAATATAAGATGAAGGCCTTATTAAGAGCATGGCCTTATTTGGTATAAGTCAGGGGTCGGAAGTAGCGCTGCAAGTAGCGAAACTACTGTAGTCACTACCTTTTAGTTGTTTTTAGTGTAGCGCGCTACATTTTGAACAATGTAGTGCAGCGCGATGCAAAAAATCAGTAGTTTGTAGTGAGAACTAACGCTACTTTTAATGCTACTTCAGGGGAAAAATGTGCCATTCTGCAAATGACGTGTCAAAATTGCTTCTTTTGTGCAGAATTTGTACTGCTTAACAATTTGCGAATCTCAGCTGCAGTGTATAACAAAACATCGGATGGATTTCTCCCACTGGCACTTGCTGCTAAAATCAAGTACTAACTAACGAAAGGAATTATTTTTCTTTCTGGCAACATGTGTCTATTTATTCGTTATTAAGTCTGTTCGTTTTAACGCAAGGTTTCTTACGAGGCTAACGAAAAAGAAAGGCTACCGCGGTGCTTTACGCGTATCTTTTTTTACAGACCGCGGGAGTCACGTGATGCTCGAATCCACCAATACAGATGTACGAAAAGAGCAACACGTCACTCTGGCGGTCTGTAAAAAAAGATAAGTGGAATGAACCGCGGTAGCCTGTCTTTTTCGTTAGCCTCGGTTTCTTATTATTCGGAATTGCTCTATTTACAGATTTATTTATTTTTTGCATTTAGGGTTGTTTTTCTGTAATTTTCTAGTTTATATTATCTTTATTTTTCTACCAAATTTGTTAAGTGGGTATCAACTAACGTTTTTGAGAAAACAAAACATTTTCTTGTATGTTATCTTTCTTAATTTTTTAATGCCCTCCGTTAACGTCGCATTTATTTAATTGTATCCTGGCAGACGCGATATAAATAGGGGTCACTTTATTATTTAATCCGCGTCTTAAATTTCAGTGTAAATTCAACACTTTGACAAAATGTGAAAGTAGAGAAGTAGTGACTACTTTTTAAAAGTAGTTTGTAGTCGCTACTTTTTAAAACAAGTAATTGGTGTTGTAGTTAACTACATTTTCGACAAAGTAGTTGGCTACAATAAAAAAGTAGTTTTTCCGACCCCTAGTAGAGCTACTATGGTGTAGTTAAATGCTTGGGTACAGAAGTAGTGTGATAGAGTCCGATGACAATTTTGGATAAAACATCTTTCAGAGAAAAAACAAACGCGGCCGTATTAAATTTTCGATCTGATTAAATTTTCGATCTGCGGCGATCTGATTAAATTTTCGGTGCGTTTGTGCGCTAAACTTCTGATGCATTTACGCCAAGGATACATGCGTACCGGTCAATTCGCCAAAAAAAAATGTCGACAGTTAAGCTGTCCGCCATATTAATTTGGAAGGGGGAACGAAAGCGTAGGATTACCATGCTAGGCGATGTATCAATTTTTAGTAATTTTTTGTAATTGTGAAATGGGCGTAGATGTAAGTTCTGTGAGTACCTATACGTTTAATGAGATATTATACAGGGTGTCCACGTATAACCTGACCGACCTTTATTTTCGAAACCGTTGGTCCTAGATGCATACTTTCAATTACAAAAGTGGTCAAAATTAGGTGCAGAGTTAAGATAAAAAAAAAGTTTGAAGCGAAAAAACAATTTAGTGCAGATTTACAGAATCTAAATTTTTATACAGCTACCAGGTCCCTGTCTATTCAAAAGTATTACAAACACAAAAAGTTCCGTATCTGTACGCCCAATATTCACTGAGAAATTTGAGTTCAAATATATCAGGCATAATATGGAGACCGTATACAAATAGAGATGCGAATATATCTCCTATCAGAAAGACAAGGAGGTTTTAGAGTTAGATATCATGATGACAAAAAGGCTGTTGTTCAAGTCCAAAAACAGTATAACCTTTGTCTAATCACTGGTATTGATAATAAAACTGTATATTTTGTATAATACATAAAATCACAGTGCACAAACTCATACAAATTTAATAAAGTAATTTGAAATAGTAACATAGTAAGTAGTGCTTTCTCGCCGATAAACTCAAATAAAAACGAAACAGAAATAAACAAAGTGGATAAATATCGTCTTTCACACTTTCTCACTACATGTGTTCCAAGTGTCTTCCCTGGACTACATAGACTGACACGTGACAGGAATTCGTCTTGAGCATTTTTTAGCATTACAGGCGTGACACATCTGATGGCGAAGAAAATGCGATTCTGCAAATCTACTCGGCTTACTGATTCTACTTCGTATATCTTGCTTTTTAAATAACTCCAAATAAAGAAATCTAGGGGATTTAGATCCGGCGATCGCGGACGCCATTCTACCAAGCCTCCATAACCTATGATGTTATCTTGAAACATGCTAAGTAGAAGTGTTCGGGAGGAGGCTGTTTTGTGGGCTGGTACCCTATCATGTTGAAACCACATCTTGGTGAGGTCTGCTAACGAAACATGATCATCTAAGAAGTCAGATAATGGTCCACGTAACAGATCTACATTCTTTGTACCTGTTAAAGTGTCATAAAAAAAGAAGAGCCCCACTAACGCTCCCTTCCAGATGCCACACCAAACGTTGACAGACAATCGTACTTGATGCTTGTTGGGTCGTAGGACATGCAGATTTTGCATAGACTAGAAGTGTGTATTCTACCTATTCACAACACCAGTTTTTGAGAACGTGCACTTATTTGTCCAAAGAATGTCATTCAGAAATTACGAGTCTGCTTGTAGCTTGTTCATAATGAAATTACTAAAATCGAACCGTCTATATTCATCTCCTGGCAAAAAAGCTTGTACCAATTGCGGTCGATAAGGATGTGTTTTGTGTATATTTAAAACGTTCCATGCATGGGATTTTGAGCAGCCACAAGCTTCACTAATATTCCCTAACAGTACACTGTGGAGTGGATACGCAAAAGCATATCCCAAAATCTCCTCGTCAGAGACATGCGTACTTGAGCTTCCAGAAAGAGGATATTTTTTAACGCTACCCGTTTCTCGTAAGCGCTTTACAACATTTAAACGGATGGCTATCATTTGGAAAATTAATTGCGTATTGCCTCGCAGCCGCTCGTCCATTCCGATTATACTGCCCATACAGTAATATCATTTCTACGTACTGTTCCGTGTGGTGTACATTTTAACCAGAAGCATTGACGAATTAACTAAATACATCTGGTGTAAGTCACTTTTATTCAGCAATGAAGGGCTTACGTCATTTTTTGTCTACCAATTGGTATGCAGTGATTGAAAAATTGCATAGGAACCTGCAAATCTCGCAGTACTGCGTACTGCTTTGACATAATAATGATAAGGAAAATTCAAAACGCGATTTCGTCTTCAAATAATTGTGGTCGTTGGGTTAAATCAAGTGATCACTCTTTGAGTTAATAGTTAGATCGTTAATGCGAAGTAAAATCGACTAATCTTAGTTTTACTTCAGTTTTCGGAAACTCAAGGAAAGCCTACTTTCCGTGTTATAGCGGCTAAATGGGTCACCCAAAGTGATAGGAGCGCGTTTTTATTCAGCGTTAAAAAATACATAAAACGTAATTATAAAAGTTAAAAAACACAACCATCGCAGGTTTATATTATCTAATCTAAAACTCTTTCTTAAACTTGTTGACGGTAATTTTTTTGCGTTATCCTCTAATATAAGTAGTGTATAAGATGGTAAGCGTCGAAAATCATAATAATATTACATTGTCATCGGATTTAAGTCAGTACGTAAAATTTAACTTTGATCGGACATTTGAAAATGAGTTAAAGTTCGAGTACAAATTTTAAACTGGAAAGACGATCGTTGTCAGTTAAGTAAAACCTTATGAAAATAACATAATTTTTGCTAAAAGAAATCATAGCCTCAAATTCTTACAAAATAAAACATTAAAATACAATTATTTTAACTAATCTGAAAGTTAATTAATAAATGTTAACTATACGATTTCTTTCAAAGCGCAGATACCTTGAAATACGTTTAAGTGCTTTATGTACGACCCCTGAAAGCATGGCCGAAATCATCTGTTTTGAGATGCAAAAAAATGTATAAGTAATGCATTTCAAAGTTTCATAACTCGGTGAATTTTAATGTTAGATGAATGGGACTTTTTTGTCTTACTTGTTAGTGTCACAGTAAATGTTTACTAAATATCACTTATAGGACTGGGCGACCGTATAAAAATTTAAATTTCGTAATTTTTTAATAAATGATTTTCTTGACCCAAGTCGCTGTTAAAATAATTCTTTACCTTATTTAAACAATTTTTGTAATTGGAAGTATGCATCTAGGACCAACGGTTGCGGAAATAAAGGTCGGTCAGGTTATACGTGGACACCCTGTATATTGACATCGGAAAAGTGATGCACAGTCTGCGCTTAAGATATACAAGGAAATTGAAGGTAGACCTGAACAATAGAGCCGATGAACAAACATCTGTAATATTCATTAAATTATCCTGACCAGAGAATACAGTTTAAAAAAAAGAGTTAAAATATCTAACGCACTAATTAAATATAACTGCGAGTGCATTTTAATGTTGGAACAGAAATTACTTTTTGAGGTTAAAGAACGACAATGAATAAAAATCAAAGAATAGAATCTACAACGTATCAGATAAAATGATGCAATAGCATTTTACATGTGATAGATATCACATTTACGTTAAAATAGAAAACACTTAAGTAAAGATATAAATTAAACTTTAAGAAACTTTAGGGAAACTTAAATTTCAAATAAAATGAAAATATGTTTATGATCTTTATATCATAAGTACCTTATAAGATGGAGAAAAATCAGTTGGGCAATTTCGTAACTGAATACTTTGAGAAATAAAATTGCAAATGTAACAATTCAATGCAGATTACTAGTATTTTATCATAAGTTTAAAGACATACTTCTTAGTTCAGTGCTAAAGTTTCGATTTGTGTTGGTCATGAAAGTGGTATTCCATGGCCATCATGATCACCAATCCTTTCAGGTGTAGATTTCAATAATTTGATTATGGATTATTTATGGAGCCGTTTGATTATGCATTTGATTGCGGAAGATAAACCCTAAGATTTACCCCCAGAACCACTTTGGTGCTAATTTGAAATCTGTCAATGAAATGACATATTTTATTTCTTTGTCTCCTTTTTTTCCTTATTTTATTTACTATTTTCAATTTTTATTTAGTTATTTTGTGCATTTAAGACAAGATGTTTGCAAATGCAATTCGTGTGTGATAGTTAATGATTTAAGATAATCGACTGGTGACTTAAAATGTCTTTGTTTATTGCATATCCGTTTGCTTTATTTAATTACTTTGAAGTCTTATTCTCGAAATTATGATTTTTAAAATCAATTGTAAATAGATTACCGTCAAACTAATTTAAATAAGTATGTGTACGAGAAAAATCCGCTGTTTAACTACACATGTTAATGAAATAAGTCTTTAATGAATTTGTGTGATTCATGTATTTTTTAAACGATGCACGTAATCTATAAATATATATTTTTTTTGTGTTTGCATGTCATCCCCTAATACATTTCACGTTCAAATTTAATTAAATATGATTGACTTCTACATATTTATAAAGAGTTTCTTTTTCGATTAAACATCGTCTCCAAACAAACTTTGGAACATTTGCTTTAAGCACAGGAAAATATTAAATGAAATACAAAATGCCTCTGTGCTTTCAGAAAATAATAGTGAAAGAATTTACATTTTAAATAAAAAAAGAATTTTATGGAATAGTAAATGAGGTATTTATAAAATTTAAATGCCAATTCCATAATATTTTTATTCCCATGATTATTACTGTCGTCTTCTATCATTTCCTATATATTTTATTCTTCTAGTTGCATAAATTGATGTACAATGAGTAACGTTTTTCAGAATAAAACAGTTAACGAACCTAAAATAATTTATTATTTTTCAATGAAACAAAGTCGATAGCTAAGTTTTGAAAAATATTCTCTCGTAGTTATTAAACGATGTTTAAATGAGTCAAGTTATTTTTGTTTAATCAACGATTGATTTTTAAATATTTTGCTTAAAAATTATTTAACCGATTATGAATACATTTAATTTGATTGCATTCAATATTTTGTAGCCGGAAAATTTGAAATATTTGGAATGGGTTACATTTACGAAGGTACATAAATCGAGATTCTTTACATTTACGGAAATTAAAAAAATATATATTTACTTATCTCATTATTGTTGGTTTACGTGTTTAACAGTAGATGCGGATTTTTCAACTTGTATTTCGCAGTGGTACCAGCATTATATAAAAACGTTCAATTTGAAAATTTTAAAGATGCTCTATTTCCATAAATAATTCATAAAGGATTTTCTTCTTTATTATAAATTCTTTTTAATCTTGAACGTTATTTTTTTCATTTCTATAAAAGTTAAATTTAATCTAAACGATTATTTATATGAAGCACGATCATCGACTAGTCATTTCTTTCATAATCCATTCTCATTTGCATACTTCTGGCAAATGTGTTCGTCTTAACGTCCCCTATCAATGAATTTTCGAACTACGACTATTTTTCTTGTTACAAACAACCCCACATCCCGACCAAGCTATATTAGAGCAAATCGCACTTCCACAATGGTTATTTGCACTGTTTTATGAAATTTAAAATTTTCTAGGATTTTTTGCCTACACTGTGCGTAAATGTCTATAAAAACAATGCAGCATTCCCAGCTCAGTTCATTATAAGATTTATATACTCAAAATTTCTGTGCGAAGGTCATCAAATAATATAAATAGGTTAAAAGCGAAAGCGTAATAACATGAAAACACATGTTTTAGTAAGCAATGGAAGAGAAATGCAGGAGGCAAATTGAAAATGCCAGAATGGCTTCTCCAGTAAGAAAGTGTCTTGATGATTCAGTTTATCTATTCCATAAACATTTTCACTGTTCACTGTAAATTTCTTTATCGAAATTTTAAACTACTGCCTACTAAATCTCTAAATTCTTTTTTGTACCGATTGACTGTTATCTTCCATGTAATCTTCATAGGATCAAGGTATATTTATTTAGCACTCCAGCAAGCACGTTGCCACATCTTTTACAACATATGTGGGCTTTTTTCGAAACTTTGTCCTTACAAATGGCATTGACATTAAAATTTTAATTTTTTTTTCATGTGGAATTGGAAACAACACCTATCTGTAAATTAATATTCTTAACAGTATCAAAATAATAGAATCAAAGATACAATCAGTAGATTCACGACATCGCAAGATGATTATGAAGATCGTGAAATCTGAAGTTTAAAAAAGAAAGCGAGGAAAACAGCGTATTCCATAGTATGTAAGGTAGGTGCTCCTGTTATAGCCATGTTCCTGATATGGCCATCTCCCTATTATACGTTAGCTAACCAAAAAATTCGCTAGATGGCATGAGCATATCGTGAAGGAGCCGCCCATGGTATCATGTGATCACTTGCCATTCAGCTAAGATGTCGAATTTGACGCCAATTTTCTAGTTTATGTTTTTCCTGTGATCTCTTCTTGTTTTATCTGATAAGTCTTCTGTTTTTATGCACGTTTTTAAAACAATTTTTTTATGAACATCATCATACTCTTTTCAATTTTTAATGCTTTATCAATTGGTGCTGTTGTTGTTGGTGTATCTTTTACGAGTTGTTCAAAATCAAACGATTTTCGTGAAAGCTGGCCTACACCTGATATGGACATCCTGGTGGCCATATTGAGTGCTATGGAGAAGTTAGCTGTCAAAATCGGAGATGGAAGTGATCGTAATTTTTTTGGTATATTTACGTTCATCGAAATAACCCTAGGTTCCCCTCCTGATAGGAAACAGTCCACAAAAACAAAACCAGTTCAATCAAAGACGCATAATCACGTGAAAACTTTTCTTTATTTCCGGACACATCGACACATCTGGAAAGGGCGAGGGTGGTCCTCTTTACGCCTCTAAATAATCGACCTTCTTGTTCAACAGTTAGAGAAGATCTGATCTAATTTTTCAGATACATTTTCACCAACACATAAATGGAAATATGTCAAACTCTACATTTTCTCACCAGACACTCGAGGTTTTTTATTTTTTTTTATTTTTTTTTTTATGAGAAAGCCAGACATGTGTTAGCAGCGAACACAAAAATGTTGATATTGCATATCTCACGCAGGAATCAATTTATGAAAACGGCGGGCGCCTGCATTTAACACAAGATACGAAGAAAGACAAAACAGCATATGTTAAAGTCATCTGCAGTACATTAAAATAGCGAATTGAAACCACAGAGAAGTAACGTACTTTTACTGTTACAATGAAAAATCTGGGAAACATTTTAGCTAGGAAGAAATGATTACTTTCGAGATTAAAGAATAAAAAGATTTTGAATACAGACATTAATTCGCATAGAGAAACTTTAAGATAGAAAGATTAAATTTTAGAATAAAACATAAAATATATATGATTCTATATCATAAGTGCACCATGCAAACCTGTGATAAAGACTTTTTATTTGTTCCAATTGCAATAAGTAATTTGTTTTAACATTAAAAAAAAACTCTACAAGGATTTCACATTTTATGTAAATAAAAACTTAAATTGCAATGTCAATTTTGCAAACAACTTCATTTTTGATGAAAACTCTTGTTTCAAATCCACATTTGAATAATAAAAATAATTGTTGAGTACCATGCTTATTTATTCTATACCAAAATTATTTAATTTAGCAGAACAGCATTTTAAATAGAAAAAAATTCGCGATTTGTTAAACATGGAACAATGGTGGCCATATCAGGTGCACATGGTCGTGATATGGCAACCTGATAGACTTTTGCAATTCTGTTTTTTTTTAGACTAGCAAAACTATTTTCAAGGGGAATGCAATATTTTTTTAGAAAAGTCCATTCATTAACTTGAGAACGTTAAAAATAAATAAATGGTTTTGATTTTTTCAAAATGACGGAAGGGAAAATTCTTAAACTTTAACATGGTCATATCAAGGACACTTACCTTATATTAACATGAAGATTGGGAATCCGACATGTGTAAAGTAAAGGATTTAAAGTACAATTCTAGGTGAATTCTTATTTATTTTTACGGAGATGTTATTAGTATTGACAAGTATGAAGTTTATCTCATCATCTTATTGTTTGAGTAAGTAATAAAAGTTTTTTAAAGTTAAATTGAAGAGATATAGTCATTTACAGTTTTAAGTCAAGTGAACATTTAAGTAATTGTAAGATTATAAAATAAAATCCTACAATACTGATGTTAACTCTGCTAACATGTATCTTATTACGGTTATCAAATATCTTGCAATTCTAATAGCGTAATTACTAAGCGCCAAAAATATAGTTACGTGCCTGCTCGTGCAAGAATTTTAGCGCGTTTGCTGGAAGTGTAAATAACGTTAGATAATAAATAAAGTTTCGATATTTTGTAGGTGCCATTTAAATGTAAGGCTTTCCTAAAATTTCTGAGAAATTTGTTTCTTTTTCTTTTACGTAAATATAGAATTGACACAAAATTTAGAATCTTTTTAAATTTTATATTCATAAATTCTTTCTCGTAAATGTATGCACCGAGACTACTTTTCTTAATAAAAATTATTTACAATTTTTCAAAGTTAAATTTTTAATTGATATTGTTATGACGTTATTTTTTTAGCAAGTCTCTATGTAGAATTAATCGGATTACAGAGTAACATTACGAATATGAAATAAAATAAAAAATTATGGAAATTGTGAAACAAGTAAAATCTGAAACCAACACTTACTTAAGTTTTTATTCGTTTTTAAAATTTTTAAGCGCTCATTTTTTTACCTACGCATTAAATTAACCAACGAATAAAATAAATTACAATACTATCTTAACCTTTTGATTACGGTCCATGACTGGTGACTATTTTTGTATTCAATCGTACCACAATTTATCAAATATTTTCTTTGTGTTGAATTCTTTGTTGTTCTTTTATCTGTTGAAAATAGTTTAAGTGTTCTAGTATAAGTGTATGACAGAAATTATCTTTCAAAAGGTGGTACGAATAGAATTAAAAAAACAGTCCGCGGAACATACACTATAAAAAATGATCAATGTCTCTTATTTTATGAAAATATACTATAACCAAGAACGAAAATATAATATAATCTTCTGAGTTATCCGAAATTCCGAATATCGTGTTCCATTGTCTTTTGAATCTCCAGAAACCAATACATTTCCAAAATTTAAAGAATGATTTATAAAAACAAAGTATTTTTCGCTGCCCGTATTTTTCAGGAACATTTCCGAAGGGTTTTTATAGTGTATTAATTAGTGTCCTCAGCATGGAATACCTGTTTTTCGAATGCTATCAATTCTCAAGAAAACATTTTCATGCTCAAAAAATATGTTTAACAGACAAACATGCAAAATTAACAGCGTTAACAATAGCATTAAAATTAAGATTATTTCTTTAGTCTTTCATGAATAAATTAACTTATGCGGCTGAAAACGTTTACTTGAGAATTGATGACATTCGAAAAAACAGGTATTCCAGGCTGAAGACACTAATTAATACACTATAAAAACCCTTCGGAAAATTTTCTGAAAAATACGGGCCGCGAAAAATACTTTGTTTTTATAAATAATTCTTTAAATTTTGGAAATGTATTAGTTTCTGGGGATTCGAAAGACATTGGAACACGCTATTCGGAATTTGTGATAACTCAGAAGATTATATTATATTTTCGTTCGTGGTTATAGTATATTTTCATAAAATAAGAAACATTGGTCATATTTTACAGTGTATGGTGCCCCAAACACATGATTAAAAGGTTAATATTGTAAAGAATTATTTCAAACGTTTACAGTGCCATTCGACGAGAAATAAAAAAAACATTGAATCATCATTTTTAAAATCTTATTTTATTTAATCATATATACAGTATGCCCACTAAAGTCCCCTACCACCTTCTTAACTTCGAAACGGCTGCTGGGCTGCTGCTATATTCCTAAAAGTGGTGTCTAGGTATAGTAAAGTAGCCATGCGCTACTGAATGAAACCGCCAACTGCGCCACCTGGTGGAAAACTGTGAAGTTAGCATTCCTATCTCGAAAACAGAAAGAACTAGAGAAAAAAAGTGATTTACAAAGTTATAGAGAATCATCGATTTGGTACGAATAGACACATTGTGGACATTGATTAGAAGAATAGAACGGTTAATACGCGCATTTGATTTTTCATGATTTCCTACACTGTGACGTCACGAAACTTAAATGGAAGGATAAATGATTATAAATTGGACAAAACACGACACCGAAATGTGGCACAGTGATATCGCTTGTGATTCCTAATCAAAACGACGCATTACGGACTCTTGTGCCAACGTGTCACCCTCTATGTTCCAACGTGTGCAACGTGAAATTCAAAAATGGATTCGAATGTGCATTGCAGCTGACGATGAGAAGTTTGAACATCTTAAATGAAGGTATATTGTTTCAACTAGTTGTTTTTTCTTTCTAAGATCGTTTTGTCACACCACAGTGTAGGAAATCACGAAAAAACAAATACGCATTTTAACCATTCTATTCTTCACATTAATATCCACAAGGTGTCTTTTTGTACTAAATCGATGATACTCTAGAACTTTGAAAATCACTTTTTTCCCTTTCTCTTTCCGTTTTCGTGATAGGAATGCTAACTCCGCAGTTGTCTACCAGGTGGCGTCGTAGGTGATTTTATTCAGTAGCGCATGGCTACCTTACTATACCTAGACACCACTTTTATGATTATAGCAGCAGCTGTTCCAAAGTTAATAGGGTGGCAAGGGACTTTAGTAGGCATACTGTATATTCATACCTATAACTACATTTTGACACAAACGAGTTTTTTTTTTAAATATTAAAACCTTTTTTTATTTAAATATTAATTCGTATAGTTTTTTTGGCACTTAATATTATGCTAAAGTTTACTCCTTGCTAATTTACGGAATACTTTGATTGTTAACTGTGAGAACTTCGATTTCTAAATCATCTACATTTAGACATTTACATTAAACTAAAGTAAGTAAATCAAAAGATGTTATCTCTGTCGATCAATGTCTGCAAAATTACCTTGATAACAGAACTCTAATCAAAAGTCAAATTATAGAAATCAGAGTATTAGTTTGTTGACTTACTTCATGAAAGAGACCTCAAACTGACAGGTTATTCAGTTTGGAAGGTTTCTATTTTTTAAAGGGGTCATAGAACTTTTAAACCTTCAAAAAATTCAATCTTTGAAAAAATATATTTATTAAAGAGTAACTGAGCACTTTAAAAAAATGAATGACGCTCTTAATAGTTTTTAAATATGGAATATTTTCAGAACTTTAAAGTTATTTTTCTCAAAATTTGATTTTGGGGCATTGCACGGAAGGTAGTTAAAAATCTTTTCGATATTTTTTTTTTTAATGAAATTTTCAGATTATATTGCGTATGGTAGGCTCTATAAAATAAATCTAAATTTTCATCTTTTTTTTTTCTTTTTTTGTTGAAAAAATATTTTTTTTTTTCTTATGTGGTCATGCTATATTGCTAAACTTTTGAAAATTGTATATAAACAAAATACAGTTTTGTTTTTAAAAGATAAAAATGCTATAGATAAAAAAAAAATTAAGTTCACTGAAAACACAAGATTTTCACGTATAATTAGATAAAAAAAATTGTTTTACATGCAGAAATTCTTTTGTAATCATGCGCTTAACCAGTGATTCCAATTTTTTGCTTGATACATTTAAAAACGTATACAGCAACTAAATTTCTTCATTACGATCTGAAAAAAAATATATATGAAAGAAGAAACATGTATCTATTACCACCTTCAAAAATTGTGTTTTGTAATGTTACTTTTAAGATATAAAATGACAAACATGGTCATTTTTTAAAAACTTTTCTACATTTTAAAACCCTCTCACTGTATGCTAATGGCGCTAATGGCGCCCGGTGCATGTAAAATCCGTCGTGAGTGTAAAGTCCTCCAAGTTTGGTGTGAATTATTCCTCCGGGGTGCCTAGTCAGGTGATGGTCTCGTCACTAGATCAAGGTTCTAAATTACGAGACCAACTCGAGATGTGGTGGCATGACGAATGGGTGAGCAATGTAGCGTGGAATTAGTAAATATCCCAGCATCTCACATCCCACGGTGGGAGATTTACCGATTCTAGCTGGCCAAAATTATTTTTCAACTTCTATTTGTTGAAATCTATTTTTCGTTTATATAAAGTATATATTAGGCTGATTTAAAGAAAACGTATGAAATTTTAAACGGTAGTTTAATAAGAAATCATTATATTTAATTAAAAATTATTAATGTAGTACATTAGATGTGAATTTTTTTATTATATTACTATGATGTACCATTCAGGTAAATATTTAAATTATTTAAGGCTTTAAAACATGTAATGAATGAGTTAATATTTCACTTGATAACTAAAAAAGACATTATTTATGAACTTTTGTAATATTATTAAGATTTAAGCGATAGAATTATTTTTTTTATTATATGATACCAAATTATAAAAGTAATTTTTTTATAATAATCTATTAGAAATTGGG
This sequence comes from Maratus michaelseni, assembly GCA_963931845.1. Lineage (NCBI taxonomy): Eukaryota > Metazoa > Arthropoda > Arachnida > Araneae > Salticidae > Maratus > Maratus michaelseni. Next base: position 329,663,968 of record OZ007590.1, read on the forward strand.
ATACAAAATAAATATTAAAGAGTAATACTTATATATACAAAGGAATAAGAAAATTGCTTAGAAATTTTCTGACAATTCACCATCTGATAGTTTTTCATTCTGTCTTTCCGCAGAATACGAAGTTTCTGTCATTTCGGGAGGAAGTAAGAATTCAGAGGCTTCCTTTGAGAAAGCAGTTTTCTTTTTTGCTTTTGTTTTGTACTTGATTAGAAAGGATCTGAAGTTAATAATAGTATGTTGATAACATCTAGTTTACAAGCTTTTCCCGAGAATTTGCTTTCATAATTAAGTCTATAATCACGAAAATGTTTATTCCTTGCTTAAGCAGCTTCTTTTGATAATTGTCCAATGGGAAGAAGCGCATTTATGTTTGTATAATAACAGGTCCACGAATCAGAACTTTATGTGGAGTGGGAGTCATAGGATACCATGGATAAATTTCTTCGTTATAATTTTCATTTATCAACAAAACATTTTCGGCCAATTCGATTTTTTCGTTAAATGTGGAAGCTTGTTGCTACTGTATAATATTATAAAAGCTTATTCGTGTGATTGGTTTAAATTATGATGACCCTGGTAAAAGAAAAGTGTTCTTAGAATAAAAAATATAATAATAATTTTAGACTTCATATGATAAAAACCACTTTAAAATCTACGGAAGCAGATAGATGCAGACAAGTAAACGTTTATCCAATATCTAAGACTCTAAACTATTTACTAAAATTAAAAATTGAGACTTATCTAGCTTTTTAATATAACTTTAGGAATTTTCAAAATGAAAATTATTAAAAATACATAAAGTCATTAAAAACATTAAACGTGAAATAACCATTGACAAAAGAAAAATTATGCATATAAATAAAAAAATAAAATACATACCTTGTTCGAAAGCACTCATAATGTACAATTTCTTTCAATTTCTTCTTCATTCACATATTAAAACAATATACTAAGAAATCATCGATTTATTCTCCTCTAATAAACGCCAACTTGATATTCACCTACTGGCAGTACGATTGCATTCATATCAAAAACATCTGCAGCATCCACCACCTGCAGTTTTAAGGTACATGTAGTTAAAAAAAATTCCAGTTAGATAAACTTTGAAAAATGGACTTTTGGACAGCTAGAATCGTTAAATCTTCCACCGTACATCCGTCCGTCGTGACTTCGCTACTCTGTGCAGTGCTGAACAATCTCATCCAAAATCAATTAGCAACCAGCCAACTAAGAAAAAGCAATTAAGGCAACAAGACGCAAGACGCACTGAAGCCACGTCGGCCTATAGATTTATCAAACACATCTTCGCCATGCGGAGAGCAGGTGAATCCTCACCCCGTTGCCAGGCATCAACCCGTTAAGCTAGGCAAAAGCCTGGCAGGTAAGGGCCTGGTAAGCTGTCAAAAAAAAAAAAAAAAAAAAAAAAAAAAAAAAAAAAAAAAAATCTACTGACACGCCCGTGTTAATACGTTCACTAAGCTCCAGGTTTCACTGCTTTAGAAACATTATTTAAATTAATATAATTCTACAGATATATTGCAGTTTTAATACATTGAGTAATGATTTATACTCAAATGAATTACATTCATATATATAAATAACTTTTTTATATAATGTTAAAATAATCATCTTTATTTAGCATTTAAAATAAAATACACAGAAAACGACATTACAATTTTGCTCTTTTTTAGGACAGTGGGAAATTTTTAATAGTTCCATAATCCCTTAAATCTATATTAACAAATAATCTGGATGTTTTTCCCTTTTCTAAGCGATAGAGTTGCTTAAAAACATAAACAAAATCGCTGGTAAAACGTCCAGTAATGAATGAAAAATTCATCATCCTTAACCACTATCACTTCCATTTGTATAAAAATGTTATATCTATTTTATGTATTTAATCTCGATCATGGTAAAATGAGATAACTTACAAAATATTATATTTCACAGATTCCATAGGCACCGTTAAGTAGATTAATTTGCAAGGAAAGTGTGAAATGCAACGACATCACGGAAAGTATTGGAAGATGCCACCATCTGCATCCAAACAACATTGAACTAAACGCGTCACGTTTCGGAATGTAGTTCGCTTTACAAACAGTATCACATACTGAATTACCGTGTTACGTGTTGTATTTTGAATTGCTGTACTTCTGTCACGTTTTGTAATACCATCGCATTTTACACAAGGTAAAGGCAGTTTGTTAAAATTTGTTTAAAATGCCTTCTTTATTCTTAAAGTTATGAACAAAAATCCTGTTTCAGATTGTAGTGAAACCCCCTGTATTTTTAACTCGAAGAAATATAGTACTAGTTTCCTATATAAACAACTTCTTTACAGGATACTAGGGATTGTGATCACAGTTAACTGTACAATTTTAGGTAGATTTCGTAAAAAATACTACCTATTACATTCTCTCTAATGTTGGAATTTCTATAAAATTTTTGCAGATCTACGCCGATCATGACTTACCCCAAAACCACCCCCAGTTCAAAACTTTATCTATCTATATCACTTTTTTATGAACACGAGATCTTCAATAATTCTGCACAAATCTCTTCCAAACTGATACATAAAATCAAGGGGCATAAAATCTCGGTCAAGCTCGTTAATGGACAACATAGAAACAAGGGGGAAGGGAATGGGGGGCTTTTTGTGAAAACCGAGAAAAACTACAACTTCTTAATTATGATAGGTATCGAATTCGTTTAAAGTTATTATTACTGCTTTGAAAATGGCCGAAAATTTATGTATGACAGATTTTTGATATCATTAAAAATGGTCTCAAGGGGAGGAAAATAGGTGTTTAAGAAAAAAAAATCATATAAAAAAATTCATAAAAGTTTATTCTTTGTCAATTCACAAGATATCAAATCTGCTTAGATTTATTATAAATTCTGTTAATATTATCTACAACTTTTATATTGACAACTTTTTTATAGGACCAACCCTTACAGCAAAAAAAAAAAAAGAAACAAAACAATCCCTGCCGGCTCCGCCTACATACACAGGTAGATTTCGAAGTGGGCGGTCCCAACTGCCGCATCATGACAAAAAGGTATTTTCTTCTGCGACGATTCCCAATAAACAGGCGCCACACGGTCTACGTCTTCGAAATCTACCTGTGCCTGTAGGCCGAGCCGCCGGGTTTTTTTTTTTTTTTTTTTTTTTTTTTTAACTTTAGCGTGTTCTACCTTTCTATAAATTATTGTTTAGATGTTTTGTGTCACCATATATAGCTTTTAAATCGTACTTTGTATTCTTCAAATTTATATTTTGCAATTAAAAATGAACCTACTTAACTCAAGTATCTTAAATTATCATTGTTATGCTGTTTCATAGTTTAAATAAAGTGTAGACAATTTAGAAACTATCACTAATTATTGCAATATTTATCAAACCTCCACGCAATTCATCGTAAATTAAATGCAAAATCCATCCAATTAAGTCCGCTAAATAAAAGTATTTAATAAAAAGAAACCTTCGCATTATTTTTTTATAATATTTTTTTAAATATCTGATTAAAAATGAAGCTATTGGTTTTTCTTTTCAAGTTCCTTCTTTATAGCATTAAGCAAATATTCCGAAAATATCAAAGAACTAGAAAGTCATAATTGATTCTGGTTTTTGAAAAGCTTATATACACCACATAAATCAATGATGGAGCGTTTTTTCCATTAAACAAAATTGCACCAAAAGTAATTAAATGTCTTTTATATTTCTCAATATTTTGATAAAAACAGCAGTTAAATAAAAAGGTAGCAAAAAATAGTAATTATTTTTTTCATTAGCAAAATTAAACGGCACTTTAAAAAAAAAATCAGATAGTGCATTCAAAATTAAACATTTTTCTTTTTTTTAAATTAACATGGCTAAGGCGTCAAATTACTTTCATGAATAAATAGACAGTTCAAAAGTAGTTTATGTTGCATATTTTGAATACTAATTTAGTCTTAATAATCTTCAATCTTTCTACGAAAGCTTTATTTTAATTTTAAAACTGTTTTCAGCAATATAAAATCTATTTAAGAATTTTTATGACGTACAAACTTGGAAAAATATTCTGATTAAATTTTAATTTTTTGTATTAGAATATTTTCATTATCATTCTTCCAATAGCAGTCTTAGGTGGCCATATGACATGAGTTCACAATGCTTGATTCAGTTCATTTTTTCTAAAACCTGGCGATAGACTGTGTCAATATAGTTCCATATCATAGAAAAGTATGTGGCAGACTGTTATATGCGATTCATAATTCAGGTAAGTTCAAACTACAAATCAATATAAAATACCTCACCCAGTTCATTCACAACTCGGGCAAAGAAAGGAATTGTGGCGTAGCCAGGGATGGGGTCGAGATGCTCTGGATACCAGTAATATTGTAAATTTTTCTTCTCCTTGATTATCGCAGAAAGTTTTCCGATTAGATAAGGCAAAGATAATTTTACAATAATAGAGGTATTCAGAAAATCTGGACCCCCACCCTGGATACGCTACTGGCTTCATTGCTATTGCACTGTCACTAAACTAAATAAAATTCAATTGATACCGAATAATTTCAACTTATAATACAATTCAAAAATCTTTTCATACCAGATTTTTACTTCACAAAAGTATGGAATCTCTTTTACTGAAAAATATATATATATACTCCACGAGACACAAAATTCTTTTATTCTAATGAATACATTTACCAAACTTTAGATCAATTAGCTATTAGCATTCCGGAACTCACGGAACCTTGTTCAAAAGTACATCTGAAATCTCCACACCACTCGCTGATCTTACATAACATTTCGAGCAACCATATAACAAACTACACATTCATATTTTTCCCCCTTCTTCCAATTGATCGCATCGATCATCACAATCGTTCGACATTGGAAAATTAGAGTTTCTTTATAGGATATAAAGAAATTCTAATTAATAATAGCCTTAAACGTATATAATATTAGGTTTTGAGCAGAACATGTGCAATTCATACAAAAAATCATCTATATTTTACGAAATCATACCTTACAAGTGTTGTGCACCTACTGCAGTTGCCCCTTTTCATATCAATATCACATTTCTATTTTACAACTATCTTTTAAATCAAATGTTGTCCTTTAAATCAAAACTGTAACATAGGTTTTCCTTAACATGCTGAGAACATAATTGGTAATCTATATATGCCCATATAATTTGTGATTTTTTTTGTGATTTTCAAACTTTTAAATGTAGAAATTATTTCTAAATTTATACAGGCATTGGCATAATTCTTTAGAATTTAAATATGGCACCCACTTTTACATTATTTTACGGTGTAATCACCATTTTATGAAAAAAGTTCTTGCAAAATTATTTGGCTCATGCATTATTTCTGTATTGCATATTAATAATTATGTATATTAATAATTCTGAATGCATACACCGAATTATAAAGAAGAAATCAGAAAAGAGCGTTCTATTTATTCGTTAAAAAAACTGTTCATTGAACTGTGGGATTCAAATGTCTTGTCAACCATCTATGGGAAGGTGTAAAAATAATAAAATAAAAATAGAATAATCCAGAAACGTGTACACAGCTTAGATGATTCACTGTCACTGTCATTGAGACTGTGACACATCCAGAAAATATATATGGACACTGTGATTTTCGTAGTACAAAATGATGCGGCGTTATGTCCTGTTTGATATTTTACGAAGCGTTGATCTGGTAATCAGCGAGCGTCTGCTCCAAACTGAAGGAGCTAATTACAGGCATCTGAAATAGTTAATTCTTTGATAAAACACCACTGCCAGAAAACATATAGGATTACAGACTATTCATATATTTTCCAAACAATATTACAAGGAGTGACCACACATTTAGGCCATCGTGTTTAATTTATCATATGTTAGATTGAAGAAAGTAAATTAAACATTTAAATGATAGCGTAATGCATAAAAAGTATTGTAGTTGCACATAAAAAGCAGAAAATAAACCGTAAAAAAATATTTTTTATTATAAAAAAAAAATATACAAGTAAATAAACAAGTGATTTTTAAGGGAAAAAACCCGACATAAATTGTTTATTTTTTAAATTATTGCACTGATATTTACTTGGTGCACATTTGTTGGTTGTTTTGGTGAGAGTGGTTTTGAATAACAAAGAGCAAAATGTGGCAATCTTTTATTGTTATCTACATCCACAAACTTTATTATTATTGATATTTTAAATGACATTCCTGCTAGCATTGCTTACATATGACGCGCAGTAAACTTTTATGCAAAAAATGTACATGTTAGTACGTTATTACGTTCATGTAGTTAAATTGTTTATTTCTAAAAAAACTTTACACGATAGGACGACTGTTGTTAACATGCACAATAGTACAGTGTAATTTCGCAAGATATTCAAATATCATAGCAAGTAGTCGATTTTCTTTGAAAATTAGAGCTTAGTAAGACAAGCATATAGGAAGCAAAATATAAAATTTTTAGATCCTGATGAAATGTCTACGATAATTTAACGAGAATGTAATTTACACTACCATATAAAACAGTTCAATTCAAAAGGTATGTGTAGACATACATAAGAATTAAAAAGCTAATTGTAAGACCTCCTTTGTTTGTGTCGGTTAAAAACTGTAATGATTATTTATAATTAAAACACTCTAGTAATGCGATTAGCGAAATCCTTTTTTAAAGCATAATCCGCTAAAGATCTGATTGGAACATACGAAATTCAACTGCAAATACGTGCAAAATTTAAAAAAAAAATTTAAAAATTAAGATTAGAAAGCAAAAAAAAATATTTCGAGGAGAGACTTTTGGCACAGATTGAAAACAGCCGAAAATTTTACTTGACTGATTTTACTATCACAGAATTACCTTTCCTCGTATAAAAAATATAATTTTTTTTTTTCAAAAAGTCTCAAAATTTTAATTTAAAGTTTGATTTATAAACGACTGAATTTTGTAAAGTAAAACGCTCAAATAGTTATCAGGAAGTTATATATATATATATATATATATATATGGACCTCGGTATGTATCGGGCTTGACTTAGGGAAATGGAATAATTTGCATTTTTTATTTACTAGCATTTCTTACTAACACAATTTTTTGGGATTTATGTAGCCGGCTCATCTTGCATGGTAGGATAGTTTAGTATGTTTTGGGAATCTGTGGGTTAAAATCCAATGTTGGCAATTTTTCTTCTGTTTGCTGTGATAGTTTTGCTATTTTTCCAAACATTTAAATTTTGAAATTTATTACCTTTTTGCCTAACATTGGGATTCGATACAAAACCAACAATGTTCGCTATCTTACACATTTTGTCACCAATCCTCAATGACGACCATTGGTAACATACTTTATTTCAAATTTTATAGTTCCTTTTTATTGTTTGTTATTGTTAACTTTGAATGTGGTTGTGACGTTGTAGGTATAGTTTTACATATATATAAATATCATTATTTCTTCACCACACTATAAAGATCATATTTATTATTTTTATTTTTATTGCACACACATGTATTCATATATATGCATACAAATATAAAGTTTTGCTTCAGCTCGCAGCGTCATCTATTATGATATATAAATATTTGAATTTATGTAAACATACATAATACTATATAGTCTAGTGCGTTTTATCAATGTTAAATAAATATGATTTAAAAAATGCTTACAATGTAGAATTTTGAAAATTGAACAAAAACTTGTATTGTTGCAAAATAAGATACTTGTTTACAGTAACAGTTACAATAACTTTGTTTACTGTAACAAAATTAGAAATATTTTATGAGTTGTAAGACAAAGATTTATTTTATTAATATAATAATCAATTTATTTACTCTCATTACTTTTTAAATTCACGCTCTACAAATTTCACAAATTTAAACCAAAGATGGTAAATATATGTTATCTGATGTCTTTTTAGTTTCATGATGTATCGTTTGTATCAATATTTGTTAGTATTAACGAAAACTATCTTCAAAAGAAAACTCTGTTTATTGAAAATGCTTATATAAATGTTTGTGTTCATTCAGACGAATGTTTTTAAACAAAAGTTTAATTCATTAAAACTAGAAAATGAACGCGTTAATCTTTTGTTTGATGTTTCTATAGGCTTTATATGATGCTTTTGAATTTTTATTGCACGCACACCAACGTATATATATATTCATATGTTGGGTGTCCCAAAAATAACTGATGGATTTTAAAATCCAATAACTTGCAAACGGTGACATATTTAAAAAATTCTTGCTGGAGGGTTATGTCTGATGTCAGGAGTTTTCTTACTGTGATTCTTGATTTTAGTTCGAATTTCAAACAATAGATGGCGCCGACAGCGATTGGCGCACAGTCGAGGCCGAAACTCATGCCCTTCAGCATTGATTATCCGTCCCCTGAATACAAGGCCTGCGCGCCTACAAAAATGGCGGCTGTCGCAAGCGGATTTTTTTTTCAGCGTTTGTACGGTTCCTCGAACTTCAACACCAATAATATCTAAAAGTTTTCTTTGACTTATTTGATCTCTTAAAAACTGGACGAAGAAAACTTTTAGAAATTATTGGTGTTGAAGTTCGAGGGACCATTCAAATGCTGAAAAAAAAATCGTCCTGCGACAGCCGGCGTTTTCGTCAGGGGGTGGTGCATCAATACAGAGTGGCGTCAGTTGCGGCCTCGAGTAAACGCTAATCGTTGTTAGAGCCATCTATTGTTTGAAATTCGAACTAAAATTAAGAATCACAGTAATAAAACTCCTGACATCATACATAACCCTCCAGCAAGAATTTTTTTCAATATCTGCCACCGTTTGCAAGTTATTGAATTTTAAAATCCATCAGTCATTTTTGGGACATCCGGTATATTCATGAAATGAATGGTGCAGATGCAAAAGTCACATTATCCACTTTTTTAAGATATCGAGTTATTCACATCATCGTGTTCGTCTTTTTAAGATGAATCGGACTGTAATAGTGATTTAGACCATAAGAAACATATTAAGGTTGAAAAAAAAAGGCTGAAAATCTCGTTTTGATGCATAACTCACACTCTCCACTTCAACCAATCAGGGAGGTACAGAAGTAAGAAGTAGTGTAAAATGTTCCACTTGTTTAATGACAGTGAAGAAGTTGAGCCATTTCTAAAAGTAAAATTTTGGCGCAAATTGTTTTTAATAAATGTTTTTCGATTTTTTATGTTTGTTATCCTCCTAAATAACATAATAAAAATTAATGTTCATTTTTTTTTGTTTGATTCTTGTTGTTTTAAATTCATAACTATTTTAGTTTATAACTAACATTACCCATAAAATTTTGCTGCAAAACTCACATTTTCCATTTTTAAATTTAAATTCTAGCTTTACCACAATTATTACAGGTTTAGGACTATGTGCAACTAGTTGTTATGGCAACAAATATATTACACACACACACAAAAAAAAACTGAGCCAATATATGATGTTTATTAACAATAATCAGTTTTTTGCATTTTTCTAAAAACTAGGTTAACCCTTTCAGGGGCAAGCAATTGTGCTCCTGCAACGTTGAATTCCCACCGGAATTTAGGAAAGAATTTAGTTCAAAATAAGAATAAGCAATTTTTCAACTTTTTCTCGTCAAAGTTAAAAAAGTAAAATTTAATTAAAAGAGTCTGGTTTGAATCGGATTAAAATTAGGTGGTATATAATATATACCACCGCCCCTCAAAGGGTTAAGTGGAGAGTGGGAATTTTGCATACACCCTCCAAATATACTGTAATGTTTTGTTTCAGCTTGCAGCGTCATATCACACTATTATGATATATCAATATTTGAATTTATGTAAACAAACATAATACTGTATGGTCTTGTAAGTTTTATGAATGTTAAATAAATGTGATTTATTGATTACAGGGTGAGCGAGAATTAATGACTTATTGAAAATCACCTATAGCTTTTTTCTTAATTTTAATAAAACTAAAAGCATTTTTTTCTTAAAACTGTCGAATGTATCATTTTCCTGGAAAATAGGTCTTTGTCTCATTTCACGCATCCTATTCGTGCGTGGCTTGACATCAGGGATATAATGGAGGGTAAACTGTGATAAATGTCGTATACTTTCTGAGTGTTTTTTTTTTTAATTTTCTTTATCCCTCTGTTTTCAAAATTACGTATGAAATTTGTTGGTACTTCTCTATTATCTCGTCGACCACTTTTCATAACAAAAAAACTGTCACCAAAATGTAACACCAAATAAACTTAAGAACGTTGCCATCGGAATATCAAAATAAATAAATAAATAAAATATAAGAATTTAAGGACACAATTGTTATTTTAATTAATGAAATAACTAATAAATCAGTAAAACATATTGAAAAATACATGCAAATGTCGAATTAAAAACCACTTGATGACATAACAAACACTAATAATGCTTCTGACATCAAGTAAATGGGACTGCATTTTTGGCGTTTAATCTTACAGTTTGGCGATAGTTTTTTGTTATGAAAAGTGGGCGACGCGATAATCGAGAAGTACAAATTTGTTATTCAGAAAGCAATGATTTCTAGTATAGAAATATTTTCTAAGAAAACGTGTATTACGGCGGGTTTTCAACCCTTGAATCTATGTCCCAACCATAAAATAACCAATGATTTTTTTTTTCAATTTAGTATTTGGGAGATTTTTCCCATGAACTCGTCATGAAATACCTCTCTGTTGAAAATATTAAAAAAAAAAAAAAAAAAAAAAAAAAAAAAAAAAAAAAAAAACAGAACTTCCTTATTCCATTATCAAAAACTGTCTTTAATTGTATACACTAAGGCGCGCCACACACCGGGGAGACATGTGGCACAATGTGTGAGTCAGGAGACACATTCTGAAATTAATTCTTCTTTGTTAGCAGGGTGGAAACAAAGAAGAAACAGAACTCATTCACGATGTGTGGAGCACCTTTAATTCAAGAGATGCAATCTCACTTTTATAAATTGTTTTGAAAGTGGAAGTACTACAAAACAATCATCAAATTAACTTTTAAAAAATTCCAAACTTATCAAAAAATTGTTATATGATTTACTATACTGATAAAAATCTTCGTCGTCCAAAACAAATTTATAAGTCCAAAATTTGATAAACGACCACTAAATTCAATATTCCTGAAAAATAGGATGTTCTGACTAAGGTAATGCTTACAGCATATATCCTCTAGAGTTTTTCCAACTACAACACTACTCCTCGCCCATTCTACATGGCACTAGTTGAAACTTCTCTACCCCTTTGAATGGTCCTCAAGGAGTCCTGATAAGACTTGTAGCGGTCGTAATCAAGTTCTAGTGATACGTTACAATCGTACAAAATTGTGTAATCGCATTTAAATCTTAAACATTAAGTTTGTTTTTTTTAAATAATTGCAAAAATACTCATAATTAAGAAATCTCATCCGGATTATAATCATTGTCTAATCTTTATCCTGTCGCATAGTAATCGCATTGCAATGTGTATCGAAAACATATGTTCGTAATTTCTGCCTTGCACACGATTAGGGATATTTTGAATTCTCTTTACCATGTTTCACTTTAAAAAATAATCTTCTGTTTGACATTCTAATAAAATGTCTTTTCTACACTAACTCTTAACTAAACTAACTATTGTCTAACTATGTCTTAACTACAGTAACTACAGGGTGATTATAAAAAAACTATCCGATATTTGGGCCCCTAACTATCATACCATTCACAGAAACTGAATGAAATTTTGGCAAAAGGTATTTTGAGGTATGCGCTCAAGAATTATATGGAAAACAACAGTGGCACTCAAACAGTTACGGTTACAGTAAGAAAATTTCAAAAAAATCAAATCGCAACACCCAGTTTTTTGTATTGGAATGTGACCTCCATTGTGAAAAACCCTAAATAGCGTTGGAACGGCAACTGTAGCATGAAAATCACCGGAACTAGGCAAGGAAAAAGTAAAAAGGACTTTGTTGTGCATCAGAGCATTAATTTTCGTTTCATTTACGTCACACGTCACACCTTTTCTTTGGCTGATATCCCAGCCTGATTAGTTCTCCACAAAACGAGAAGAAGAAACCAAGAAACGCAAATTTCGAGTTCTACGTAAGACAGTCATGACTGACGTCGTCACGCTAGGTGAAACAAAAGGCACTGCGAAATGCGAGCCGCGTATGTTCCTTTCTGTCATTCCGAACAAGATGCTGGTTTCAGGGAAAAAACGTGGGGAAATCGTAAAGATTTATTAACTGAATGGACAAAATGCCGCAGAGACATTGCGTGTTTACAACAGAAACCATGGATTACGGCGAGGCCCGTGCACTGTCAAAACTGTACGGGACTTGATTCATAAATTTGAAGAAACTGGTTGCACATGCGATCGACCTCGGTTTAGATGACCTTCCGTTCCTGTGGAAGCTGTTGCAGAATTCCATCAGACGATAAGCACAGTTCGTCCCGCAACTGCACGCGGTGTTTCACGTGTTCTGGATCTGCCGAATTCAACTATACGCAAGATTCTGCGCTCTGTTCTAAACATGTTACCGTATCGATTCCAGCGTGTCCAGATGTTGGAAGTGGGAGACTATCAATTACGGCTGGATTTTGCAAATCAATTCCTTATCCGGTACGATGAAGATAGCAGCTGGCCTTTACGCATTCTGTGGACAGATTAGGCGCATTTCTCGTTAATTGGTAACGTGAATTCGAAAAATTGTGTGCACTGGGCAGAGCATAATCAACATGATGTGCATGCACGTCCATTACTCGAGGAAAAAGTGACTGTGTGGGTGTGGTATAACGAGTACGTTCATCCTCGGCCCTTACATTTTTGAAAAGGTTACTGCCAGTGATCTGTAAACGTGTACAGTAACGAGTGCTCGCTATCTGAACATGTTAACTCATTCCGCGAATCCCGCCTTGCAACGGCAAAATGCTCTATCTGAAGGTGGATGCAAGATGGCGCTCCTCCACATGTCGGGTCTTCAGTCAAACGTGTCTTAACTCAACAGTTTGGTAACAGAGTTATCTCCCGTCATTTTCCGTTTCCGTGGCCTCCAAGGTCTCCTGATCTGACACCAATGGATTTCTGGCTGTGGGGATATCTGAAATCCAAAGTGTATCAATTTCGTCCTCAAACTGCATCTGATTTGAAAGATGCCATCAGAACTGCGATTCAAGCGATTCCTATTGCCATGATACGTGCTGTAGTGCTATCCAACATCAGCTGCATGAAAAGTTTCATCGTGTGTGAAGGAGGTCATGTGGAAAATTTGTGAAACACAATAAAATGCTTTATTTTATGCTGCTTCTCTGTCCTTATTGGTTGTCCTGACTTTTAGCCTATCTACCGCCGTTGATTTTCATGCTACAGTTGCCGTTCAAACGCTATTTAAGGTTTTTCACAATGGAGATCACATTCCAATACAAAACACTGGGTGTTGCCATTTGATTTTTTTTGAAATTTTCTCACTGTAACCGTAACTGTCTGAGTGACACTGTTGTTTTCCATATCATTCTTGAGCGCATACCTCAAAATACCTTTTGCCAAAATTTCATTCAGTTTCTGTGAATGGTATGATAGTTAGGAGCCCAAATGTCGAGATAGTTTTTTTATAATCACCCTGTATTTATATATCAGTAGCTGGGTGGAGAGGAAGAAAGGGAGGAGGGGAAAAAGAGGGATTGAGTAATTTGTATTATCTAGGTTGCGAAATCAGTGTGAGTGAAATGGACTCGTATAATTAACTCATAGTTTTTGGAGCTGATATAGTTTTATAAAAAAGAATGTGGACATAGAAATAGACTCATACAGTTTTATAAAAAAGAATGGGGACATAGATATGACTCATATCATTTTATAAAAAGAATGAGGACATAGAATTAGACTCATATAATTTTATAAAATTTTACTTGTAATCTATACGTAATTGTATTCTAGAATATAAAAATTAAAAATCAAGTCAAAAACGTAATCACAATCTAACTTTATAAACAGCCTCATAATCGTAATTTGTCCCTGGAAATCCGAAGTAATAGAAATCAATTACAGTTTACCGAAATCGACGGCAAATCCAGTCCTGACCTGACTTCGTGTGACTTCTTACTTTTAAGAAAGGGTCAAAGAAAAAGTTTATCGCACAAAACCAAACACTCTTGAGGAGTTGCTAGAGCAAATTTGTCAAGCTTTTGCAAACTTACCTCTGAAGCAGAAGTCTTTCGCAAAGCTCTCAAAACTTTATGATAATTATTGAATAATGGTGGTGCTTGTGTAGAATTTTAGCAATGTATAACAATTATATCATTGTAAGGAATAAAATGCAATAAAATGAATAAAATGCCTCAGTAATATGTATCAATTTGAATATGTTTGAAATAGTGTAACATCATTAAAATAGCTGGAAAGTATTTTCCCTTGAGTGTCTCTGTAGACAAACCATAAATGCTACTCACTTTATTTTCAATACCAAGCATGCCATAGTAAACTATAATAACACTAGCTGTTACCCGTGACTTCGTTCACGTATCATTAAAAGAAGAATAAATGCATTAATCAAGCAAAATATTTCGTTCCCGATAATTAGAAATGTAAATAATTAACTAACTCTTTATCACATTCCATAGGAGACAGTACAGTGTTTCTATGTTATAGAGGCCTCGACATAACTAAGTTTTAAAAAAGTGAAATTTTGTGACAAATAATCACGAAAAGGAAACTGCAACCAATGAAAAAAGGCGGGCCAAATAAAATCGTGGAAATCCTCAAATTGTGTAAAAACATATGTCAAGTTTACCTGGTAAACCCATTTTACTTTTAACGCCTTTGTGAAACGTTTTAATAGCCATCCTTCAAAGATAATGGAAATAGTATATTACTTTTCATTAAATTCAATTCTTGTGAATAGGGAGCAATAATTTTAGACCTAAATGCAAGGAGCTTAAATTTGCCTCCTTGATTTAATCTATAACTGAAAAAAAAAATTTATTTGTAAATGAAAATATGTTGACAGACGAATTTTGTTCTCCAGAATAAATTGTTCATGAAGTTTGAATATGTGAAAATACGTTTTTATTTTTCAAAAATTTTACTGTAATCAAGATTTTTTTTTTTCGCCATCTATTCAAACTGAAAATAAATTCTTTTTTTCAGTTTTAATGAGAAAAAAATATATTAATCTGTTTTATTTCTTCTTTTTTATACACGAAATTGGAATAATTTAGTTTCCATTTTTAGAGAAACTTCATTAAAATTTACAAAAAAAAAAAAAAAAAAAAAAAAAAAAAAAAAATCTTGGCATTTAATTGAAATGTTTAATATTCTGAGAGTTTATGACATCCTCGGATCAATGATAGCCGGTGTTAAGTAAATCACGTTGCGTTCGACAATCTGAAAGGAGTAGTTGCGAAATACGAACGGGCAGTCAGATTTTAATATAATAGATTCGTATTTATTTTTCTTTTCCTAATAATCATGGTGTGGTTTTTGGCAAAAAACTCTCATCTATATGTAACTGATATTCATGCTTAATAATCGGTATAGATAAAAAAAATATTTGAATTTTTCGTTTTAAACATGGCGTGAAACTCATCTAATTTTTTAATTTACCGATCCTTGTATTTATTAATGTAAGGAATTGATTCACGCTCCTTGTAAAACACATTTGAAAATTCCCGTTTTATTTCAAATATGACGTCACTTTTTCCTCAGAGAAATCACTTTTTAATGGCATAATTCTTGTTAATTTTCTTTTTCTGGCAATCAGGACGTAAATTTTAGCGGAAAACTCACATTTGTATGTAACTGGTATTCAAGCTAATTATTAATCAGTACCGATAAAAAATATTTCAGTTTTTCATCTTAAATATTACGTCCATTATCTATCTACTTTCATTATACACATTGATATTCGTGCTCTTTGTATTATTACGAATATTTGAAAATACATGTATATTTATGACGTCATATTTGTCCAAGCCGAGGAGGATCCTTTTCATAGTTCCATGGTCCTAGCGAAATCTATTTTTAATAATATAATTATTGTTCATTTTTCCATCTAATTATAACGCAGTTTTTGACAGAAAAATATATTTTTAATGTAACCGATATTCATACTTTATGTATAATAACAAATACTCCATATATTTTGTTTCAAATATCACGGAAATTCATCTTCGTTCGAATTATTTTTAATTTTCAGTTTTCACGTGAAAATCGTTCAATTGAAAATTAATTGTTGAGGAAAAATTATTTTTCCATGTTTTTAGTTATTGGCAACGATCAAAGCCCTAGCAACGATAAAGTAAAATGGTTAAATTGTATGGAAAATGTCCATTTATTCTCTATGAAAATAATGAAATTTTTAATTATTAAAGAAACTATTTGAATAAAATAAATAAAATCTAGCCTATGTTCAAAAGAGAGTTATAATCAACATATATGCAAAAATACAGGCACATTAAATGCTCCATTTTGACGCTGGCTTCAGCCTAACATTTGCACACAATCAGATTTATAATATTATTAGGATAGGATATATCAATTTCAAGGCAATCCGAGTATATTTACGCGAGTTAAAGCACGGACAGACGGCAGACAGACAGACAGTCAAACCAAATGCATAAACACTTTTCAACAATGTTGAAAACTGATACAAAATAAAGTTAAATTGTATTTCAATATACTGTTAAATAAAACATAAAAATGCAAAGAGTTTTTTTTTAAATGTACATTCATAAAGGGAAAATAAAGCACTCAGGTGTTGCTGACCTGCAAATTTTTTAAGCAAATCGTAACCCCAGTATCTGAACCTCCCCTTGTTAATGAATTTCAATGACATTATTTTTATGAAAATGTTTGATTATAAAGTAACCATAATTTCTTTCAATTTTTCCTTTACAAGAAGAAAAAAAAGAAAAAGAAAAGAGTAGGGGTTTCAGGAGGAAGGGGATGACAGATGGGTGTTAGGTATTGGGATAATTTAACAAATTTAAGAAAACTTACCGAATTGAAAGACTTTTTTAAAAAGGGAAAATAATTTTACTGGTGATAATTTAGAAATTAAAAAAAGAAAATCATTCTTATTATCATCTTTTTTTTTTTTTTTTTTTTTTGATAACATAAAATTTTTAAGCAAATCGTAACCCCAGTATCTGAACATTCCCTTGTTAATGAATTTCAATGAAAATATTTTTTATGAAAAATTTGATTATAAAGTAACCATAATTTCTTTTAATTTTTCTTTTACAAGAAAAAAAAGAAAAAGAATAGAGTAGGGGGTGGCGGGTGGAAGAGGATGACCGATGAGTGTTAAGTATTGGGTTAATTTAACAAATTTAAGAAAACTTAACAAATTGAAAGACTTTTTTAAAAAGCGAAAATAATTTTACTGGTGATAATTTAGAAAAAAAAAATCATTCTTATTATCACGCCCCCCCCCCTTTTTTTTGACAACATAAAATTTTTAAGCAAATCGTAACCCCAGTATCTGAACCTCCCCTTGTTAATAAATTTCAATGAAAATATTTTTATAAAAATGTTTGATTATAAAGTATCCATAATTTCTTTTAATTTTTTCTTTTACAAGAAAAAAAAGAAAAAGAAAAGAGTAGGGGGTTGCGGGTGGAAGGGGATGACAGATGGGTGTTGGTATTGGGATAATTTAACAAATTTAAGAAAACTTACCGAATTGAAAGACTTTTAAAAAGCGAAAATAATTTTACTGGTGATAATTTAGAAATAAAAAAAAATCATTCTTATTATCACACATTTTTTTGTTTTTTTTGACAACATAATTTTTTTATAAATTTACTTCCATTAAATAATTTCAAATGCTATGCAAATCACATTCACAAAAGTATTTCTATCAAAATATCTCTAAAACTGTAGTCGTGGAATCATGTTTTCATTTAAACAAAAAAAAAAAAAAAAATCACAAACTGTTTTGCCAATTCAGCGGGTTTTTTTATTAAAAATATCTGCCAGAAATTCTAATTAGTACATATATTTTCACATTACACTAATATTCACAGATATTAACAACAAATTTTGACATATAAACAGTCAATGTAGATTCGCCCTGCGAAAATATTTTTTTAGCACACATAAATGTTTTTAAAAGGACTGACTTCTTCGGTTTGGAGGGAAGTAACGTATATCTTTGTAAATAACATCTACTTTGACTGATTATATGTGAAAATATGTTGTTAATGTCTGTGAATGGCAGTGTAATGTGAAAATATATGTATATAGTCGACATTATGAAAATAACTTAAAAACGATTCCAATTAGTATTTTCGCTTAAATTATTGACAGGCATTCAGTGATTAAATAAAATAAAAATTAGTATTTGAAAATTCTGGTAAATATTTTCAATACAAAACTGCCTAATTTGCAACACTGACACAATATATTATATTTTGATCTCTTGTAATTTATCAGTAATATTCGGAAATGTTCTCTATCGCAGTAAGTGAAATCTATGCTAATATTAAAAGGAGTAACGATTGTTTTTTTTGTTTTTTTGTTTGTTCGTTTGTAGGGGGTAATCTCTGGAACTACCGAAGCGATTTCAAAAGTGATGGTGGCAAATTGATGGTGACAACCCCTGCCCCAACACAGGCTATATTTTATGTCGGTGCCACTACCCCAGGTGGGTACAGGAGCAAAAACGCTCTAAAATTTTGATTTTTTTTATATTGAAGGAGCTAGAAATATGAAATTTGTCATGGTAGTTACTTATAAGATGTAAATGCTCTCCAAGAACAAATTGTAAAAAAATTCGAAATTTAAAAGGGTGAAACACAATGTAAACATATTGATAATTTACGTTACTATCGAGGTGCAATAAAATGAATCACAGTTTTAAAACATGGGACTGCTGGTGTTTCATCTGAGGAAGGCTAATGTTTAGCCGAAAGCTCATGGATTTTTAACATCTAATAGTTTTAATGTTTTAAAACTGTGATTTGTTTTATTGCACCTCGATAGTAACGTAAATTATCAATGTGTTTACATTGTGTTTTATAAAATTGGATAGGTGAACTTGACGTTCGTATTATATGGATTTTTCTATATATTTTTATTTAAAAGGGTGAGATGAGCAAAAAAGCGTTCTAAAAAACTTTCTAAATTACAATTCCTTTGGAATCTCTGGAACTACAGGACCACTTTCAAAAGTGATGGTAACAGTCCCTGCTGTAAGATAGGCTGCATTTTATGTCGGTGCCGCTACCACAGGGTGGTGCAAAAGCGAAAAACGTTCTAAAATTTCGATTTTTTTATACTGAAGGAACTAGAAACTTTAAATTTGGAATGGTTGTTATTTTTAAGATGTAAATGCTCTCTAAGAACAAGTTAAAAAAAATCGAAATTTAAAAGGGTGAGATGTGCGAGAAGCGTTCTAAAATCGTTCTAAATTACAATTTCTATGAAATCTCTGGAACTATAGAACCATTTTCAAAAGTGATGGTGGCAAATTTATGGTGACAGTCTATGATCTAACGCAGGTTATATTTTATGTCAGTGCCACTATCCTCAGGGGGTTTCAAGAGCGAAGAACGTTCTAAAATTGCAATTTTTATTATATTGAAGAGATTAGAATCTTGAAATTGGGCAAGATAGTAAATTATAAAATATACATGCTCTCTAAGGACAGTTTTTAAAAAATTTGAAATTTAAAAGACTGATATGAGGGAAAATTGTTCTAAAACATTCTAAATTACGATTTCTATGGAATTGTTAAGCACAGGAACTTGAAATTTAACGTGGTTGATACTTTTTAAGACACAAGTGCACACACAGAGCAGTTTTTAAAAATAAATCGAAATTTAAAAGGGTGAAAGAGAAAAAAAGTTCTAAATTACGATTTTTTTTTTTTACTAATAGGATTAGAAACTTCAAATTTGGCCTGGCGGTTACTTTTAAGATACAAATGCTCGCTAACAATGGTTTGTAAAGAAATTAAAAATTTCAAACGGTGAAATGAGCAGAAAGCGTTTAAAAAGCATTCTAAATTTCAATAACTTTGGAATTGTTAGGGGTAGAAACGTAAAATTTTACATGGCTACTAATTTGTTCGCACATAATTATAATTTAAAATAGTGAAACGTGCGAGAAGCGTTCTAAAAACGTTCTAAATTACTATTTATTTGGAAATATTAAGGCTAGAAATTTAAAATTTCACCTGGCTGTTACTCACGTACATGATCACCCAGAACAGTTTACTAAAAATGCGAAATGTAAAAGGACAGGAGAAAAAAAAAGTACTAAAATTTCAATTTATGTGATACAGCTGGCTTAGAAGCTTCGTATTTGGTATGGTGGCTACTCTTAAAATGCAAATTCTCGCTAAGACCGGTTTATAAAAAAAAATCGAAGTTTAACAGGCTGAGATGAGCGGAAAACGAGTAACCATAATTTCTTTTAATTTTTCTTTTACAAGAAAAAGAAGAAAAAGAAAAGAGTAGGGGGTTGCGGGTGGAAGGGGATGACAGATGGGTGTTGGTATTGGGATAATTTAACAAATTTAAGAAAACTTACCGAATTGAAAGACTTTTTTAAAAAGCGAAAATAATTTTACTGGTGATAATTTAGAAAAAAAATCATTCTTATTATCACCTTTTTTTTTTTTTTTTTTTTTTTTTTTTTTGACAACATAAACTTTTTAAGCAAATCGTAACCCCAGTATCTGAACCTCCCCTTGTTAATGAATTTCAATGAAAATATTTTTATGAAAATGTTTGATTATAAAGTAACCATAATTTCTTTTAATTTTTTTTTACAAGAAAAAAAAGAAAAAGAAAAGAGTAGGGGGCTGCGGGTGGAAGGGGATGACAGATGGGTGTTGGTATTGGGATAATTTAACAAATTTAAGAAAACTTACCGAATTGAGAGACTTTTAAAAAGCAAAAATAATTTTACTGGTGATAATTTAGAAATTAAAAAAAATCATTCTTATTATCACACATTTTTTTTTTTTTGACAACATAATTTTTTTATAAATTTACTTCCATTAAATAATTTCAAATGCTATGCAAATCACATTCACAAAAGTATTTCTATCAAAATATCTCTAAAACTGTAGTCGTGGAATCATGTTTTCATTTAAACAAAAAAAAAAAAATCACAAACTGTTTTGCCAATTCAGCGGGTTTTTTTATTAAAAATATCTGCCAGAAATTCTAATTAGTACATATATTTTCACATTACACTAATGTTCACAGATATTAACAACAAATTTTGACATATAAACAGTCAATGTAGATTCGCACTGCGAAAATATTTTTTTAGCACACATAAATATTTTTAAAAGGACTGACTTCTTCTGTTCGGAGGGAATTAACGTATATCTTTGTAAATAACATCTACATTGACTGTTTATATGTGAAAATATGTTGTTAATGTCTGTGAATGGCAGTGTAATGTGAAAATATATGTATATAGTCGGCATTATGAAAATAACTTAAAAACGATTCCAATTAGTATTTTCGCTTAAATTATTGACAGGCATTCAGTGATTAAATAAAATAAAAATTAGTATTTGAAAATTCTGGTAAATGTTTTCAATACAAAACTGCCTAATTTGCAACACTGACACAATATATTATATTTTGATCTCTTGTAATTTATCAGTAATATTCGGAAATGTTCTCTATCGCAGTAAGTGAAATCTATACTAATATTATAAAGGAGTAACGATTGTTTTTTTGTTTTTTGGTTTGTTTGTTTGTAGGGGTAATCTCTGGAACTACCGAAGCGATTTCAAAAGTGATGGTAGAAAATTGATGGTGACAACCCCTGCTCCAACATAGGATATATTTTATGTCGGTGCCACTACCACAGGTGGGTGCAGGAGCGAAAACGCTCTAAAATTTCGATTTTTTTTATACTGAAGGAGCTAGAAACATGAAATTTGGCATGGTAGTTACTTATAAGATGTAAATACTCTCCAAGAACAAATTGTATAAAAATTCGAAATTTAAAAGGGTGAAACACAATGTAAACACATTGATAATTTACGTTACTATCGAGGTGCAATAAAACAAATCACAGTTTTAAAACATGGGACTGCTGGTGTTTCATCTGAGGAAGTCTAATGTTTAGCCGAAAGCTCATGGATTTTTAACATCTAATAGTTTTAATGTTTTAAAACTGTTATTTGTTTTATTGCACCTCGATAGTAACGTAACTTATCAATGTGTTTACATTGTGTTTTATAAAATTGGATAGGTGAATTTGACGTTCGTATTATATGGATTTTTCTATATATTTTTATTTAAAAGGGTGAGATGAGCGAAAAGCGTTCTAAAAACATTCTAAATTACAATTTCTTTGGAATCTCTGGAACTACAGGACCACTTTCAAAAGTGATGGTGGCAAATTGATGGTAACAGTCCCTGCTGTAAGATAGGCTGCATTTTATGTCGGTGCCGCTACCACAGGGTGGTGCAAAAGCGAAAAACGTTCTAAAATTTCGATTTTTTTATACTGAAGGAACTAGAAACTTTAAATTTGGAATGGTTGTTATTTTTAAGATGTAAATGCTCTCTAAGAACAAGTTAAAAAAAATCGAAATTTAAAAGGGTGAGATGTGCGAGAAGCGTTCTAAAATCGTTCTAAATTACAATTTCTATGAAATCTCTGGAACTATAGAACCATTTTCAAAAGTGATGGTGGCAAATTTATGGTGACAGTCTATGATCTAACGCAGGTTATATTTTATGTCAGTGCCACTATCCTCAGGGGGTTTCAAGAGCGAAGAACGTTCTAAAATTGCAATTTTTATTATATTGAAGAGATTAGAAACTTGAAATTGGGCAAGATAGTAAATTATAAAATATACATGCTCTCTAAGGACAGTTTTTAAAAAATTTGAAATTTAAAAGACTGATATGAGGGAAAATTGTTCTAAAACATTCTAAATTACGATTTCTATGGAATTGTTAAGCACAGGAACTTGAAATTTAACGTGGCTGATACTTTTTAAGACACAAGTGCACACACAGAGCAGTTTTTTAAAATAAATCGAAATTTAAAAGGGTGAAAGAGAAAAAAAGTTCTAAATTACGATTTTTTTTTACTAATAGGATTAGAAACTTCAAATTTGGCCTGGCGGTTACTTTTAAGATACAAATGCTCGCTAACAATGGTTTGTAAAGAAATTAAAAATTCCAAACGGTGAAATGAGCAGAATGCGTTTAAAAAGCATTCTAAATTTCAATAACTTTGGAATTGTTAGGTGTAGAAACGTAAAATTTTACATGGCTACTAATTTGGTCGCACATAATTATAATTTAAAATAGTGAAATGTGCGAGAAGCGTTCTAAAAACGTTCTAAATTACGATTTATTTGGAAATATTAAGGCTAGAAACTTAAAATTTCACCTGGCTGTTACTCACATACATGATCACTCAGAGCAGTTTACTAAAAATGCGAAATGTAAAAGGACAGGAGAAAAAGAAAGTACTAAAATTTCAATTTATGTGATACAGCTGGCTTAGAAGATTCGTATTTGGTATGGTGGTTACTCTTAAAATGCAAATTCTCGCTAAGACCGGTTTATAAAAAAAAATCGAAGTTTAACAGGCTGAGATGAGCGGAAAACGGTCTAAAAACGTTCTACATTATGATTTAATTGGATTTATTTGGGTTAGAAACTGGAAATTTAGTACAGTTGTAACTTTTAAGATGCATACGCTCAGTAGAAACAGTCTATTAAAAATCGAAGTTTAAAGGTGTAAACTGAGCGGAAAACGATATAAATTATATTTTTCCAAATTGTTAGCAATATAAACTTAGAATTTAACATGCCTGTTATTTTTTATACGTAAATGCTTCTACAGAAAAGTTTTCAGAAAATTCGAAATTTAAAAAAGGTGCAGAAGCAAAAAACATTCCAAAATTGTGATTTTAGTGATGCTGCTGGTATAGGAAGTTGAAATTCGGCATGGTGGTTATTTTTAAGATTTCAGTGTTCGCTAAAAATGGTTTCCACAAAAAAAATCGAAATTTTAAAAAGTGAAATAAGCTGAAAAAGTTCTAAAAACCGTCTAAACAATGGTTTATCTGAAATTGTTAGAAATGAAAACTTAAAATTTTACATGGCTGTTACGTCAGAGACACAAATGCATTCATAGAACAGTTTTTAAAATTTTTGAAATTTTAATGTGAGTAGGAACGGAAAAGTTTTAAAGTTGCAATTTCTGTGATATAGTCATTACAGAAATTTGCTTAATTAGTAATTTCTGAATTATCTGTAGAAGTAAAATTTTCTGTAATGAAAATAGGCCAATGAATACCACTTGTCATGTTTCAAGAATTACGCCAGCAAAGCGCGGGTTTTGCTAGTACTTCATAAAATATGTTAAAAAAAATCATCATGAAGTTGGAAAAAACAAGTTACACGTCATGTGTTTGTTTTTGTCAAATTGATGAATAATCTAATTATTTTTCTGTCGAAAAAAAAGAATAGCTGCATTTTATTTTAAATTTTATGTATTGAGCGTAACTCATAAGCGAATCGCCACATTACACGCTTTTGACAAATGCTTTTACAAGAAAGAGAGGGATATTTTCAGATTAAAAACAAACGTGTCGTGAAATAGTTTCTTATCATTTACATAGCTGCCAATATTTCTGCTATAGTGGGGTGAGATAGCTGAAAATTATACCAAAACATTTCACATCTGGCAACCAATGCGCCACTTTGGATTCAGATAGTACATGGATAGACGACTATAAAAAGCCCGGGACACAAATTTTTTTGGCCTTCTAGCGGCGTTGATGACGTAATCAATATGGCCGCCAAAGTTTTGTGATGCGCTTCTATATTTCTCTATATAACTTGGTATAATATTTTGATATTAACCTATATTGTTAGTGATTATTAATCCGGAGAAAACGCGCTTTGCAACGGTATATTTGACATCATTGTTTAGGTTCATAATACCACAATTATTTATAACTTTATTAAAATTTTTGGTTTTGATTTTGATTTTTTCGAAACATTTTGCTAAATAACTTGAAATCCGTTGCATGCAGCTGAAAACGTGTAGTATACTTTTATTTGTCAGAAAATTACCTTTTGAACGGCATATATGACTTCTATTTTATCACAAATATTTGCTGAAATTTTTCCAAAACAACGTAGCGTTGCACAGAGAGTCGTTATGGCAACAATGTAATTTATATGGGTTCCGAAAATTAATACAGTGGCTTTATAACTGTTTAAGTATCAAATGTAATGATTGTAATTTTTGATGTATATGTAAATAAATTCTAGATTTTTTAGGGCTATGAAACTTTTATTTCCGTTTTAAAATCAGTGACATGAGGAACACTTAAGGCAACTGTAAAAAAAGTTTCAAACATTTATACATACAAGAGTGAGAAACAAAAGAATGTACAATACAATATTCTTCCAATTTAATATCCAAATTTAATCACATCCTATAGATTGTCAAATACACTAGTGTCAGACATAATATCTAAATAACATAATATCTTGCTGTCATATGCAATAATATACAAATGATTTATGTAAATTCACTTGTGATTTCCAATCACTGTCGGAGAACTTCCCTTCACATACACAAAGTTTCGTATATCGTATTCCCATTTTAACACATTTACAAGATGTGCATCGCTTGGGGCAAGTACAGGAGGTACGCTGTTCACAGTGTTTTGCCATTTCTGGAATTGTTGTCCACACAGGTCGGTATGATCCTCCTGAAGTTACTATCCATCTCACTTGGTTGGCGAAGGTATTGTGTAATGTGGAACGAGGCTGTTGTTCCAAATTCTTGCTTGGAGAGTAGCTCGTTTGATGTTTTGTGTCAAATCATCTGCTGTAGATAATATGTTTTTGATGGATCGATTCTTTCTTGTAAATAACACTCGTCTGCATTCATTGATGCTCTGAAGATCTGATGCTTGATCATAAAGTAATGTGACAAATCGTGACATTCATCATCCATGTCACAGGTGTCTGTACAGAGCTGATGCCATACACAATCAATTTCACGAAATGACATCCAGACCTTCCAAGCTGTCTTCTTGCCAATGCCACAAAATGTGGTAACTGTGTCGCAACTAGTTACAGAGTGAAAATCCAACAAATTTCTGGTGAAAGTTTGGCACAGATCTCATGAATTGGAACGAATTTCCTGTAATTCCCACAACCGTACTCGATCAATAGTTCATCAATATCTTGTATTTGTGGGAACAGTGATAACGACTACATCTGAGCCCACAGTTCGTTTTAAGATGCAAGTATGTCCACTTTCTACTGCATGTAGGAGAAGTAGGCGGCCATATGCTTCTTCGTGTGAGATGGGAGAAATGCTTGATACATCCCAAATGCTTGACGCGCAGACTCGGTCATCATAAGTACAGACAAAATGCTTTCCTGGATACTCGTCTCCCACCATTTTCTTAGCTAGCAACTGAAACAATTGGGTCTTGTTTTCGTTGACACATAGGAATTGCTGAAATTAGTTTGGAATTGCAGTTGAGTCTGAGACTTTAATACTTATGCCACTCTCTCTTGTTTCTCGGGTATATACCTTCATTCTGTTACTAATATATCTGTCGAATACAATATCTAGTCCTGAACTGTTTTTCAGTTGATTAATGAAATATGGTTTGAAAACATGTTCATAGCAAGGGATGACAAGGGATGACCGCCCGGGAACCAAGCTTTCAATGTTCATAGCATCCGGAAAATGTTGTCGCAATACCAGGATTAAGCATGTGCATTACGGCTGCTCCATCAAATATTTTATCTGTTACTTTCGGTTGGCTGTGATTAAAGGTATTGTCTTATTTTGTTTGAATGCAATAAAAGATATCCGACTTGGTGGTTGGTTTTCGGAGTACATTTGGTCTTCATGTGAAAGAAGAAATCATCAATGTTGCCATCCCGTGCTTCAGATGCAACATACAACCGGTAGAATAAGTAGGAGTCTTTACGCGAGTAAGCAATTTTGGACTTTGTCTTATCTGTTTTTCTTGTTATAGCCTTGAAGACGTGAATATTAGTTCCAGGAATAATGTCATGAATTGAATTTTGAACGGGACACAACATAATCATCATACTGTTTTAGTCATACAGTAAATTCTTCTGGAACACACTTGACAGCTTCGAAACTTGGAATTATTTTGGAGCTCCTTATTAACACTAAATCGGTTTCTTCAAATGGATTTCCTTGTTCGGTTAAGACGGTAATCATTTCTTTGGCATGGGTCAAGAACCTTTTATCATGTGCACTGTTATCTTCATGATGCTTTGCGCCCACGTTTTTGTCATCTTTTAAATTTGATTTCTCTTCAAATTCCTCAATTAAAGAACTGATCCTAGGGCCTTCTACCATCCACTTAAGCATGACAGTTTCACTATCAAGGATTCCAATAGCACCACCTTCACCCTTTATAACTTTGTTATTGTGTGCACGAAGCTAATCGTCAGATATTCAAGAAAACGGTGTAGCAGTTTTGCTGCTCGTAAAGTTGCCACGAAGAAATTCAGCATGTATATCTGGATGTTTTTTCTGGAAGATCCTGTAGAGTGCGCACGAATACTGGTAACCAATGATAATAGTGGACTACGTCCAACGCAAATGTCCACTGACATAACTGAGCCAAAGTATCGACGTACATTGTAAAGTTAGATCTACGAATACTCAATGCAAGATGTACTAGAAAGGACCCCAGTTTGGTGACCGTGTTCCAATACTGAAACTGCGGACATTCAGATGTTTTCGATGAAATCCACAACTCAGTCGAATCTTATTTATTTAACCTATTTTATTTATTATTACAATTTTTAAGTTGACCTCCAAAAATTTAAATTTCGAGGGAGCTACGATTTTAAAAATTTCTCTTTAAAACCCTAGAATATATTTACATATACATAAAAAATTACAATAATAACATGTGCTACTTAAATAGTTATAAAGCCACTGTATTAATTTTCGGAACCCATATAAATTACATTGTTGCCATAACGACTCTCAGTGCAACGCTACATTGCTTTGGCAAATTTTCAGCAACTGTTTGTTATAAAATAGAAGTCATATATACCGTTCAAAGGTAATTTTCTGATGAACAAAAAGTATCCGACATGTTTTCAGCTACGTGCAACAGAATCCAAGTTATTTAGCAAAATGTTTCGAAAAAATCAAAATCAAAACCAAAAATTTTAATAAAGTTATAAATAATTGTGGTATTATGAACTTAAACAATGATGTTAAATATACCGTTGGAAAGAGCGTTTTCTCCGGATTAATAATCACTAACAATATAGGTTAATATCAAAATATTATACCGAGTTATATAGAGAAATATAGAAGCGCATCACAAAACTTTGGCGACCATATTGATTACGTCATCAACGCCGCTAGAGGGCCAGGAAAATTTGTGTCCCGGGCTTTTTAGACTCATCTATCCATATACTATCTGAATCCAAAGTGGCGCATTGGTTGCCAGATGTGAAGTTTTTTTTAGCTATCTCACCCCACTACTAGGACTGACGACTATTTTTATATTCATATCTATTTGTACCACAATTCAGGAAAAAATTTCCCTCTGGTAGATTTGTCTTGAAAATATCCTTCGATACGTGTGGGACAGAAATTTTTTTTGAAAAAGTGGTTTGAAAAGTGGTAAGAAAATTCATTATTTTAAATTAATTTACTTAAAATAAAACAAAAACGTTTTAGATTATTTTAAGTGCCTTCATTCTTAATTAAATTTCTGTCTATGTTTCTTTTTTTTATCCCGGTTTTCATCATTAAGCATCTTAAATTGAACTGCTTAAAGATCTGAATTCTTAATGAAACTGGAGATTTTAATCCAATATCAATGTTTGATGACATTTCAAATTGTTAATGATAAAATTGTTAATGATAAATAATATTTCTGATGTGTATATATATATATATATATATATATATATATTATTTTAATGTAGAATTCTACACATACAATTCAAAAGTCACTTTAAAAAATATATTTACATGGATACAATACATGCGCAAAACATCTGATTTGTTTCTATATAAAAGCAATTCATGAAAATTTTGATTAATATTTCCCAACCCGTAATCAAAGGGTTAAGAAAATAAACGAAATAAGTATCATAGACAAACAAGTCACCTTATTAAATAATCTAAGTAGAAAAATGTTATGTACAATGTATATATTTTTAAAGTTGGCTGCCGGCCACCTTACACGCTGAAATATAATGTATACTTAATACACTCTAAATATTTTGCTTTACGTTTTTCAATTTAAATGTTTTAATTGACGATGTAAATGATTTAAGGCATGTTACTTTTTTTTTTTTTAATTACCTACAATTTCTCCATTTTTTGTGATTTCTTTAGCGCAATTATACAGTAATAATATTGGGATTTTTTGCAAATAAATTAACATATCTTTAAGTTTTAAAAACAATTTTTTATTTGTAATGTGGTTGAAAAATGGTCCTCTAGTGGTCTTTGATACAGGGGTGTGCAAAAATTGAAGCGTTCCGCGGTAGCAGATGAATTGCGGAATCTGCTTATCATACAAAACAAAACAAATCCCTTAAGATTTACGATATTTTGTAGTCCTTCTCGGATGGGTTTGTCAATTTTTCGATCATGAAGAAAATGGCGGTCGTTCAAATTTCAAGTTTTCGATTTTTGACAAAAAGTTTCCGATTTAAATCGTGCAAAAAATATTTAAAATTCGAATATTGAAAAATATGTCCGTGAGGGACTACAAAATAGTATATAATAGAAGAGCATGAAAATTTCAACCAAATCAGTCGATCCAATCTTGAGTTCTACTTGGTACCGATTTGTAAAACAGAGTTTCGAGAAAAAAAGGTTTAAAGTTATACTACGTTTTTAAACAAACATAGATAACAGTGACAATTTTCAACTTACATAAAATCATCTATACCAGACCCATATAATGAACCCTTCTGGATTTCCTCTTTCTCAGTTTAGTTCGTTACTGCATGCGCGCCACACACAATACGCTAAAAATGAGCCTATTCACTGCAACACCAAAAGGCGGATAAATTTTGAACCAATACGAACTTCGAAAAATCTACTTTACCACAAAGTTTTTGAGGGTTTAAGGAGTAAAAATATGTAAAAAAAATAGATTAAAAAAAAAGTTATAACATACTTTAATTTCAAATACGAAATATAGATGGGAAAGCAAATTCTTTTTCTGTTTCTGAAAAAGAGCATCAATTTCAAGTTTTTTAAATTAAACTCATTATCAAAATCTATTTCTCGACCACCCATGTAAGCACACCGGGCAAAAAAAAATCAGTCTATTGCTAGAGACATCACTGTAATTTCACGTAACACTGCCTCTTGCCTTGATCCTAGATTCTGCAAGTAAGGGAGTATACAAGGTTCTGCAGGTATATCACATCTAGTTTGCGCCAATGGTTTGTAAGTAGATGACGATAAGGCCACAAAATTGCTGGGATTTTCTTCTTCCGTTAATGCGTTTACCTAGCTGTTCCAAATTGTCCAACACATTTCGCTCGTAGAATTGTCTTTGGACTGAAATACACCATCCATGCACTGCTTGTTTGAAGGCCTCATTTGGCCCGAAATGCACTAGAAATCTTGCCTCATTCGAAAAAATGCAAAATTACGATTTGTAGCATCACATTGTATGTCTCCAGTCAGCTACTATCCATATACAGTGTTTTAGTCCATCGCAGACATGAACCTTTATGTTACTCTTTGAACAATGTCTTCTTCCGAATTACCAAGCTCCATATGTTTATTGCATTTAATTATATTCGAAACAGGCTGTGATGTATCTTCTTTCACTGACTGAAGTGATTTTTGTCCTGTTTAAAACCGATTTCCATTGAGATGTCGTGACAATCGTGTTCGGTCTCTTGTATGTTCCCATCTTAACGCATTGTTCCCGCATATCGCAACGACGAACTAACTTCTACTTACTACTATAATGACAAAGCAGCAGTTACAGGCTTAACTCAACACATGACATCTCTGCAACAGCATTTGTAAAAGTATAATACAACCATTGTGCTTTCAGTAAAGGGTGACTAATTTTTCCTCCGTTGTGCTTATACGTTCTTTTTAGGTGCTCTCATAATTATATAAATACGTAGCAGCTATAATCGTCGTGTGGTCCGTCCGTCCGCATGTAACAGCGCAAAAATCACCCAACCGAATGGTTTGAAATTTAATATATATATAATCGCTGCAGAATTTTGTCGAGTCATTTAAAATTTTGCGGAATTCGAATAAAAAATTAAAAAGATATTAATAAAAATATGTATTAAGTAATTTGAATGTTTTTAAAAATCGGTACTTCCTTGTTATTGCAGCCTCCGAGATTTAATCGTCAAGCGACCGAGATGTATCGCGAAGTTATCTGACATGAATGATGTTATAGTCATATATGACTTATATAACATTTTCTAACGTCTATGACAAAGTTATATAGTCACATTCTTCATTCTATTAAATACTATCATAGGTAATTAATTCAATGATATCCCACGATAGGTAATGATTCTAGATTGCCATAGTGATTACGTCCAATTTAAGGTAGAGTCATATTATTTCCGTATTACTGAATTTAAAAATCGAATTTGTATACTAAAATTGTTTAATTATAGCAATCATATAATCTACACCTAAAGTTTGTTTGGATAGATGTTTCGGGAGAAATAGATATTAAATGGAAAAAGAGACTAAACATGGATTTCAAGTTCTGAAAATTTCAAATGTAATTTTCAGTAAATTTCAACAAAAGATAAAATGTTGCCAACTTAAAATGTACTTATTTCATTACGCAAATTAATCATATCATAATAACATACGGTATAATTCATTTCACTGAAATAATAACAGTACGAACGCACCTCATTTATCACGCTTGACGTACAATTTTCAACTTGTTATTACTATCCTAGTTATGTTACCAAAATAATAAGCTTAATTATACATTACCGTTTAAGGGGTCAGGTAACCTTTGAACTCTCAAAATACATGAAAAAGGGACCTCTATAAGAATTACCATAACTCCGTAACTATTTGACTTTGAATTATAAATTTTAAAATGCGTATTAATAAAGGTTTATTTTATAAATTAAAATTATCTAAAAATGTATACCCTCATATAAAGCTTTTAAATTTATTTTAAAATATAATACATTTTTTACGAAAGAATTATTTTTGCATGTACTGCGCGCATGATTTTTCCCATTTGAATTGCTAAAACCAGCCAAAATTTTTTTACTGAGTACATATCTAATGTGTTCTCAAAATGACCTACGATGAAAAAAATTAAATGTGTAGATCTTGAGAAAAAAAATTTTTTTTTAGAGAAATTTGAAATATCGAATTATTTTTACTACAAAAGTAGTCATAAATTCTGATCTTGTTACTTGAGAAACATAATAGTAGGTCATTTTGTGCATCTGTCTGGTTAGGACATTCAGTCAAAATTTCATCAAATTCTAACCAACCATTTTTCTTAAATCGTGCGCGCAATGACCAAAATCGTCGTTTTGAGAAAATTGACTTCGAAAATCAAATTGTTCCTTGATCAATAACAAAAGCTGAAACTGTTTTAGACATAACTCCACTTCTAAAGTGAATTTTTGCATCGGATTTATTTTAAATTGTTCCTAAAGAAACGTATTTAATTATAAGCTGTTAAGATGGAAACTGCTTCACCTAAATGTTTAGAGGATCTTGTAGGTTAATTTACATGATGACTATTGTTCTTTAAGTTATGCAGGTTGATTATACTTTGAAGGTGAAGACAAGGAGAAACGTGATCGTATATATTATCAGGTTCAATACGTCATTTTAATGTTAAATTATAAGAGAGAAGTTTACCTTGAATCCAGGAGTGATGTGACATAAAGAATGAGCAAAAGTACTGTAGAATACATCCATGATTTTATTATGAAAAACTTCCGTGGACTTGGGAAAAGGTGCTGTCCTTTTAGGTGTTGAATGCTCATAAAAGGTAAAGACTTCAGATATCTGTATAATATGACTTCATGGTGACATATAGCATTTATGAATTGATAATAAAGTGAAGATATGATGTTTTACAAATTAAATAAACGACATTCAAGTTCGAATGACGAATGGATCGGACACCAAGTCCGGCCATCGCGAAAGAAACTCTAAAAACTCCGGTCGAACAAACGACCTACTCTGAACTCTACAATCACTAGAACTGAAATTTGAACCGCGCGCGACCATGGCGAGCGTGCGTAAAAGCACGTCTCAAAAACTCGCCGCGCAGAGATGAATGCGCCAAACTGGTAGACTCAATGAAGAGTTAACGCACGAAGGAGAAACAGCGAAACGCTGCCGTTCCGCGGCCTTACGCACATGCGCAAAGAGTGCCGGCTGCCTAGCCGTAAAAGCTCGTGATCCTAGGAGGAAGGCTACGAAACAAGCTGGCACGCGGCCAAGGGCGAAACGGGATGGAGAAATGAATTGAAAAAGAGAGACTTTACGAAATAAATGAGATATGAAAGATGATCGCTTGATTAAACTTAAAATAATTAACGTAAAAAGAGGGAAAACGTAAGATTAATTAAATATAATATATTACAATTAAAGATTGAATAATTAAGAATATGGATTTAAAATGTTGAAATACAGATGTGAATTAGGGAAATTCAAAACAAAATATATCAACACGATATATTACTCCACCACAAATAGGGAAAAAACTGAAAGATCCACATGAAAAGGAAATTCACAACTTACCGCTGAATCAGATAAGCTGGAATGCAAAAATGGATTACAAGGAACATTACAAAAGGACCTGAACAATCAATCGAAAACATTAAATATCAATAAAACACTCATTACTATTAGAGAACTCCAAATGTCGATTGAGAACATGTAAAATGTCAGTTAAAATGCAAAAATTATAAAGTGTGAAAAAAGCAAAAATTGCGTAAGAATATCAAATATTAATTAAAAAAAAACACAACCCTTACAAAAAGCTCTAAAGGAAAACTTAGCAATAAAAATGTACTCTATTGAGAGTGTAAATAACCTATAAGGAATATCCAAATACCAAGATCAAAAACAGATCAAAGAATGACCACTACTTACCAAGAGCATCAACAACCGATCAAGACAGCACGGGAATACACGGGATTACATACTATACCCAACAGACGGGTATCTGAGATTATATCAACAATCAATATAAAATTTCAGTACAGCTGCTATCATGATGGTACAAGACATATATAAAAGAAATATTAAATTCAAACAGATAAATAAAAGGGTAAGAAAAAAGGTTACGGGGAAATGAGTGGCGCCACAAAAAAATAGGGACAAAAAATAAAAAATATATATACATTGCAATCTTGTAACACTTGATATTATACACTGCATGCTGAAAGAAAACTTTCAAGTAAACCTTGCATTACTTTATATGCAAAGATGATCATGATCATGAAAAAATTATGTATACGTATACTGTTAAATAATGATGTTTACATATCCATGGAATAAAAATTTTACGTGAGTATTCATAAAATATAGTATTAAAAAATGTATTCTAATTACACAAAGTATATCAAATTTTACCATAAATTGAAAAAAAATACAACACATCTCTGAATTTTTTAGAATGGTGTATTACTGAAAAATTTGTCAACATCAACATTGACCACAAAAAAATTGTAAGTAAAGTATTTACACAGGATACCTTTATTTTATTGAATGAAATTGCAAATGCTTGCACTGTGAAATGAAGATTCAAAACTAAAAAAAATATGAAGGAAGAGCCTATCATACTATAAAAAAAATCATTTTAAGTCTGAAAAGACTGATATGTGAACTGAATCACAAAATTGAATTTTTATCCACTTGTCAAAATTTTAAAGTTGAATTAAAAAAATTAAAGTTAGATTAAAATGTTTAGAAAAACAAAAGATAATTATATGTACATTAAATGCAAAAAAAAATTTATATACCACAACATAACTAACACATACATATCTGAAAATGGTACTATGTAAACATATTACATATAATTTCAAAAGGATTTTTGAAAAAAAATTAAAAAGTTTTTTTTTTTTTTTTTTTTTTAATTTGAAATATTCTAAAAGAGGCATATCTCTGTATGCATTTGCTTAAAACACTGAAAACTACTTTGAAATTATGCTACAATACTTTCGAAAAATGCCAAAAAAATTTAAATATTAGTTGTAAATAATTACTGAAGCATACATTACATGTACACAACAAATGAAATATATATTAAAAAACAATACTTGAAAAGAAATTTCTCTAAAATTTTGTTATCTCATGAACAAAATTATGCTAAAAAGAAATTATTTTGAAAAATGAGTTTAAACAGTCAACTGAACACAATTACCTGTAAAGCTGAAAAAACTTATATAAAAACCAACTTGAAAAAGGAAAAAAAATCAGGTAAGATATGAAAAAAAGTCATTATTGTTATTATTGTAAAAGTTAAAAATATTATGAACATATGTATCTGTCGGGTTAGGGTTAAAGAAGTGTCAAGAAAATATCTTGACAGTACTATTCCATTGGGTACCGAAATCTTATTTTCCTCCGACAAGACACAAAAAAAACTTACAAAATTAATATATATAATGCATGAAAAGAAATTAAAACAGACGTATCAGTTATGTTTGATGTGGCACAAAAATTTATGTAACTCGATTATTGAGTTTAAGTCTTATTTTATATAAGCACAGTCTGTATGATTCACAGTCTCTAGAAAAGGCTGGATGATCTGTTCGAAAGTTGTGTCCATTTTGATTATTATGAACACAGTTTCTGCAATTGGCAGGTTTCTCACAAAAGCCTGGTGCATGATGCTCACCGCACCATACACAACATCTTGATTTTTTGCACTGATTTGCTACATGATGGAAAGCTTGACAGTTGAAACATCTTTTGATTTTTACGTATTTTTTTGCTGTAAAGAGTTGATCCTTGATCTGGAGTTTACGCCGCATTAGGCAGTAGGCAATGTTGCTTGGAAGTTCTAAAATGTGGTTGAGGTTATTGCTGAATTTATTTTTATATGTTTTCACCACATTTATATGGGATGTTTCCTTGAATTTATTGATTGCTTCAATTATTTCGTGAGTGCCAAAATATTGCGGTACATCATAAATTATTATCTTGCTTAAGTGAGTTGAGGATGATTGTGAATTTAATGTGGAGTTGAAAAAGGATTGATTTACGGTGTCGTCTATATGACTTGATGACAGAATTGAAGACTGTGTATAAGAATCAGATATTGAGATGTTATTAGTAGATGGAATGCTCTGCTCTTCCGTTTGTGTGAATGAATCTCTAGTTGTAATGCTTTGTACTTTGGTTGATTCTTTTACTTTCACCAACAGTTTCTGATTAAGCTCTTTAAGGTTGGAGATATCTTTGAGTGTATTACTGAACGTATCCTTAATAAAACATTTGTGCATCTCAATCATGTTGTTTCCTGTAAACTGTAGTGTTTTAGTTATAATGGAAAATATGTCAGAGTCAAATGTGGTATCACCACCACTGCTTTCAACGAGATACTTAATTGTATCTGGAATACTCTGTACAAAATCTGAGAGTGCCTCAGTAAATATATTTATACGATTCATTACTTGAGTATTTTGATCCATGATTATAATAGAAATTGATGAAATAGAAATTAAAATGTGTAAATTTATTGATTAGAAATTAAAAAATTATTGATTATTCACAATTATATCTTCCAGAAATATCTTTAAAATAACATCTTCAAAAATATATCTCTTCACACAAAATATCTTCAAAAATTTTCAAAAAAAAAACATCTTCAAAAAAATATTCTTCTTCATACACTTATTTAAATATTATATGCAATGAAAAATTATATACAAACACTATAGATAAACTTCAGAAATTTGAAAAGAAAATGAATTTTATATATATATACACCAACAAAAACTTCCATGTGCTTAAAAATAATCTTCAATGTATATTTTTCAATCTTCTAACATCCTTTATAATTTTTATGCAAAATTGATAAAAACTGCACTATATATTTTAATCTTGCATATTTCTAAAAAGGATTGCTTATTTTATAAAATTATGAATATTAAGGTGAAAAAAAAAAGCACATGTTTTCAAATATATCTTGAAAAACGACGTATTACACACTTATTGTGCCCTGGCATGAAGCACCATTTGTTAAGATGGAAACTGCTTCACCTAAATGTTTAGAGGATCTTGTAGGTTAATTTACATGATGACTATTGTTCTTTAAGTTATGCAGGTTGATTATACTTTGAAGGTGAAGACAAGGAGAAACGTGATCGTATATATTATCAGGTTCAATACGTCATTTTAATGTTAAATTATAAGAGAGAAGTTTACCTTGAATCCAGGAGTGATGTGACATAAAGAATGAGCAAAAGTACTGTAGAATACATCCATGATTTTATTATGAAAAACTTCCGTGGACTTGGGAAAAGGTGCTGTCCTTTTAGGTGTTGAATGCTCATAAAAGGTAAAGACTTCAGATATCTGTATAATATGACTTCATGGTGACATATAGCATTTATGAATTGATAATAAAGTGAAGATATGATGTTTTACAAATTAAATAAACGACATGACTTCAAGTTCGAATGACGAATGGATCGGACACCAAGTCCGGCCATCGCGAAAGAAACTCTAAAAACTCCGGTCGAACAAACGACCTACTCTGAACTCTACAATCACTAGAACTGAAATTTGAACTGCGCGCGACCATGGCGAGCGTGCGTAAAAGCACGTCTCAAAAACTCGCCGCGCAGAGATGAATGCGCCAAACTGGTAGACTCAATGAAGAGTTAACGCACGAAGGAGAAACAGCGAAACGCTGCCGTTCCGCGGCCTTACGCACATGCGCAAAGAGTGCCGGCTGCCTAGCCGCAAAAGCTCGTGATCCTAGGAGGAAGGCTACGAAACAAGCTGGCACGCGGCCAAGGGCGAAACGGGATGGAGAAATGAATTGAAAAAGAGAGACTTTACGAAATAAATGAGATATGAAAGATGATCGCTTGATTAAACTTAAAATAATTAACGTAAAAAGAGGGAAAACGTAAGATTAATTAAATATAATATATTACAATTAAAGATTGAATAATTAAGAATATGGATTTAAAATGTTGAAATACAGATGTGAATTAGGGAAATTCAAAACAAAATATATCAACACGATATAAGCTAATAAAAAAAATTTCGAATTTCTGACACTTTAAAGGTTACCTGACCCCTTAAATAATTTATTCCATTTGTTGAAGTTGTACTGCCTGATTGACGTACCTCTTGTGAGTACTTTGCTTATTTTTCTATGAATTTATTTATATTATTCAAATAAATTTCCATCAAAACAATTTTGCATAGGTGTCATGGGCGCCTTAAGCATTTTATCTATATATACAGGGTGATTATAAAAAAAACTATCCCGATATATGAGTCCTTAACTATCATACCGTTCACAGAAACTGGCTGAAATTTTGGTTTTAAGTATTTTGAGGTATGCGCTCAAGAATCGTATGAAAAACAACAGTTAAACTCTAACAGTTACGGTTACAGTGACAAAATTTCGAAAATTTCAAATGGCAACACCTACTTTTTTTTATTGGAATGTGATCTTCATAGTGAAAAACCATCAAAAGCGTTGAAACGGTACCTGTAGCACGAAAATTGCCGGCGCTAGAGAGACTAAGAAGAAAAGTGAAAACAATCAATAAAGGACAGAGAAGCAACAGAAAGTAAAACATTTTATTATTCAGTGCTATCCACCATCTTCCGCATGCAACGTGTCTTCGTGTGTGACGTGGAAAATTTGTGAAACACAATAAAATGTTTTGTTTTCTGTTGATTCTCTGTCCTTATTTGTTGTTTTCACTTTTCTTCTAAGTCTGTCTAGCGCCGGCGATTTTCGTGCTACAGGTACCGTTCCAACGCTTTTTATGGTTTTTCACTATGAAGATCACATTCCAATAAAAAAAAGTAGGTGTTGCCATTTGAAATTTTCGAAATTTTGTCACTGTAACCGTAACTGTTAGAGTTTAACTGTTGTTTTTCATACGATTCTTGAGCGCATATCTCAAAATACTTAAAACTAAAATTTCAGTCAGTTTTTTTATAATCATCCTGTATATATATATATATATATATATATATATATATGTATATATATATATATATATATATATATATATATATATATATATATATATATATATATATATATATATATATATATATATTAATATATATATATTTATATATATTATAAATATATATATATATATTTATAGAAATAAATGAAAAACTAGAATTTCTTTGAAGTTTGGTAAAGCTATCCTTATGCTTATTGTATTGTGAACTTTAACACTTGTGACGTTATTGATTTTATCAGTATTAAATATATATATAATATGTGATGTGTTGATTCTATAAATCGTTTTGTTATCAATGTATACTAGTTATTTTATTCTATTAGAAATTGTAATCCACGGACTTGGAAATGCCACCAATAATTCTCAATTTTAAATGACAATGTAGTGCTACATCAATTTTGTTACATCATAACTCTTTAATAAGAATAGTTGAAATATAATTTTATATCTTGTGAACAAAACAATATTTTCTTTCTTTGAGACAGTGATTTTCTTTTTCTGGACAAAAAGCAAAATGTTTGATTCATTTAAAATATTTCGAGATGTTTTTCATTTTTATATGCGGAAAGTCTTCGGAATTGGAATCATGATTTTAGAGGTATCTAGTTGAAGAAAGCTCTTTAATAGTTTAGCTACATCAGATATATATTTTTTTGTATGAAATCTGGCATAAAATTTCAAATACAAATAATTTACTTCTACATTTAATTCAAAGTTTCACACTCATTTTCAAAATTTCTCATTTTAATTTTTATTTTGTTATTTTTGTATTAAAGTAGGAAAATATTTTTATTTAATTCTACAAGAATAATGAAATTTAACAATAATTAGAAAAGTTTAAAAGGTTGTTAGTGGTCGTTTTATGTATTTTTAATTTTATGTAACAATTGTATCCAAGAGGCCGCTAAGTGTAGTATACAGCTTGAAGTGTAAATACATACATACATATATATATTATGAACGATGGCTTAAAACATAAACCTGATCGTTGGAACTCAAAAACGCCTATGCTATACTTTACGATGCAAAGATTGACGATGCGACTTATTAGTTTAGACACCTAAATAGCAGATTCACGAGAATCGTGACCTTATTTTTAGAATTTCAGATTAAATGTATTCAAAATTATCATAATACATTTTATTCATACTAAATTAATATTCATTTTTAATGTGAGAAATTGAGTTTCTCTTTTAAAATTACGTTTTATGAGTAATGATAATATATTTTTAAAAAATCATCTTTCGTCAATCATCTACGTAGAAACAATATGGTCATTTCAATAATAGTTAATTGCTTTTATGATGAAAAGCTTTTCACGGTATCAATTCAAACATCTGAAGGATCGATATAAAAATAAGCGTAATAAGAATCGATGAAAATGATGTCGAAATCGTATTTAAAATTCACAAAAGTTTCATACACAATCTGTTAAAATTTCTAAAAATTATGATTTAAAACACTTATTTTGTGATGACAAATTATTAATAACATTCAAAATTCGGGTATTTTAAAACAAAATGTCACAATTTTTAAACCTATATTACGTAGTTCAATTACGTTAATATTTAAATGAAATGCAAGCCTTTTCGTCATATGTCAAATTCAAAAATATCTTAAGTGACTGAATGGAAATGTAGCCTGTTATAAATTTAATCATGAATGAACAGGTTTATAGTTCTAGATTATTAATTTTTTTAATGTCGTTATAATTTACGTTAATTAATTAAAAAGGATTTTTAATCAGTTATTTTTCAATGGAATACGTTCGTTAATTAGATGTTCATTTAATTTAGTCAATACTGCAATTTAGTTTAAATTTGAAATACGATGTCAATAGTCAAGTGTAATTCATGAAATAGTGTAAGATATAATGAAAATAAAAATGTTTTCGTGTTACTGGTTTCATTTAAAAGGTGAAATAATGCATTAGTTTATTAACCTTATAAAGCTATGTCTCTAACGAGCATTCGTGCTAATTGGATTAAATGCAATGCATCTTTTTCTATGCAAGATAGATTACAAAGATAATGTTATGGATTTTCAAAAATTTATGACTGCTATTATCTTGTCTTTTATGTATCTGTTGTTACCCATTGTTAATCTGGCATATTTTTTATTTAAATCTTTGTAAAGAATTTTAGTCTTAAATAAGCAGGCATTCAGTACAATATTTTTAAATCTTAACTACTGATGTGTATAAATGTTCATGCTAGAATGCGGACGTCAAGTAAGTAATTATGTTGAAATTAAAACACAACAGTCGAAGTATATATTTTAGACCTTGTCTTTCATTAATAAATATAATACGTATAATACAAAATGCCACAAACATAAATAACCTCTTTTATATTATAAAATTATCCCATAAAAATAAAGATTATTAAATAATTACACATATATTATTCTTCATTAGGGAAAAATTACACATTTGTTAGGGTTCCTTTAAAACGAAATTTTTCTTGTAACATAGAGAAAATATTTAGACTTGTATTATGTCGCCTTTATAAGAATATATTTACATATTTTTATGAAAAATTTTCAATAATTGCTTTTTATAAAGGGAAAAAAAATCAGATTTTTGCGCATGTTTTGAATCCATCTAAATATTTCATCTAAAGTGCCGTTAGAATTGTATGTTTAGAATCCTATATTTAAATTTTAGAAAAAGAAACAGAAACATTATTTTCCGATGTCTTTTATTTTATTATTAACAATTTGAAATGCTATCGATCATTGGAATTGAATTAAAATCTCCAGTTTCATTAAGAATTCTGATATTTAAATTAGAAACATTCTCAGTTCAATTCAAGATGGTTAATGATGAAAACCGGAGTAAAAAAAAGGATAAAAAAAAACATATTTCCAGACAGAAATTGAATTATGAATGAAAGCACTTAAAAGAACATAAAAAGTTTCTTTATTTTAAGTAAATTAATTTAAATTTCTTGTTTAAAATAACGGAATTTTGAAAATATTTGAGTGATATATTAAATGCAATTGTTGATATGTACTATTAACTAATTTTTTTTAACATATGATGGAGATGGTGGCAATAGCTTTAGTTGGTTTATACTAATTTGCAAAGTTATAGGCAAGAAATACATTTCTAAATATGTTACTAGATTCATTACGCACATTTTAACATTTAACTAAACTTTAGAGATCTTTAATGCTATGAAATATTGATAAAATAAATAATTGAGATAATTCACTGATTTGTAAATATTTTACCTATAACTGCAATAACTTTCATGACTTTACAAAAATATGATAAGCTATAACTTTGATCTATTTCTATACCTTAAAGATTAAATATAATTATTGCAAAAACAAGCAGTTTGTATAAAAAAAAATTAAGTGTAGTAATTTTCATTTGTCAATAAATAGATTAAAAAAATAGTTTTTGCATAATATTGTATTATTATGTATATATAATATAACAGCTTCTTTTAATGTTCAAACTGATTGTAGACTCTCCGCTTTTAGTTTATGATGTCTACAAACTATTATAAATGCATAGCTGCCAACTTTCAAAAAATAAACACGGTACCATAACATTTATTTAATTAGATTATTTAATAATGGAACTTGTTTTTCTCCGGAAGATCATCGGTTAAAAAAGAGATGAGCATTTATTTAATGAGTTTTTAATCAATATATCGGCTAATTATCAAAATATTAAAATTATGGGCCTCAGATGCATCAGGACCCGCCTTGGGGTACCTAAATCCAAATCTTCAGATCTCTAGCGATAGCCGAGCGCCGATAAAAGATAATCACCAAATATTCTTTTAAATAAACAATATTGTTACAACTGTATACGAGTGCACCAACTGGTTGTGAAACTTCTACAATGAACTATTTTAAATACTTAGAATAAAAGATAAAGCCTGTTACACTTAAAAAAAAAAAAAAAAAGGCTAGGGTTTTTTTAATACTTTGTGTTATACCGACATTTTCTCCCGGCATGTGCCAAATAACGATGGGCTTACTGTATTTTAAAGTAATAGCCTGTAGTTAAAATTTTATTAATTTTATTTGGTTTCAATGCAGTAAAAATACAGCAAAGTAAAAAAAAAAAAAAAGAAGAAAGTAAAATTATTTATAAGAAAAATCTTTCTACTTTTCCATTTACTAACTAGTTTTTCATTTCATATCTTTTCAAGTTGAATTTTCTATCTATGTAGAAGTCAGTTAAAAATAACAAGTCTGGAAGAACAAATTGTATCACTGCAGTTGACTGATAAAGTAAACAAAGATACTGTTTTTTCACAGCCATTTTTTAAAATAATTCATTTAAAAGTTCGATTTCATCATTATTCAGTAAGTACTAATGACTGTATTACATTGACCTCTCACTTATACGTGATGTACGGTAATAATTTTTTCGTGCGACAATTTCGGAATACCAAGTTTCGATTTATAAAATTATAACAAAAATATTTCTATTTAGAAATAGTGGTGCTAAGGAATAATTACCGTGCATCGTGTGCAAGTAAGAAGTCACTTTGTTAATATTAGGCAGAAATAAAACGCACTTTTTAAAATAATTTGCCATCTCTTGAAAATTTGCTATTTAATTCGTATTTTTTGATTTTGTTTACCCAGTACAATTGCAATAGGTAGAAAAACACCGTTTTAAATTTAAGAAAAAAAGGGCATATCTTTGTAAAAGGGAGTTTTAAATTTTTCATAAACATGGGAATTTTGAATTTTTTTATCTATTACATAACAAAGATTTTTCTAATTGGACATAGCTACTGATTAGTTGCTTTAAACGTTTATCCAAAAGGCAAATATTAATTAATATTTCTTTTCTTATATACTCATATAACTGGTATATATGTTAGTGTGTGTATTTTAAAATGTACTGACGAAGAAAACATTTTTATAATACATATCTATAGACAGGTTATGCAAATTTTAACCCTGTAAGTGTTTAATTAATTAAAAAAAATTATATCGTAATGCAATCTCTTATTTATACATAATTAAAATTAACATAAGCATAATTAATTGATATATTAGTTTATTTCTGTTAAAATTTCCAAATTACCAAAAGCTCTCTGTTTAAACCCAAAAATTGCCCGTTTCAAAATTTCCTGGCTTTGTTGTTATTGTTTTTTGCATTATTTACAAGTCTATTCAAATCTACATTCTAACTGTTATTTTGTGATTTATCTTATATCCCAGTTACTTTTTAAATTGTTTTTTTATCATCAGATTTAAGTGTAAATATTCTTTAAAATTTGTATTACTAAATGTTTCAT
This sequence comes from Maratus michaelseni, assembly GCA_963931845.1. Classification (NCBI taxonomy): domain Eukaryota; kingdom Metazoa; phylum Arthropoda; class Arachnida; order Araneae; family Salticidae; genus Maratus; species Maratus michaelseni. The sequence continues at coordinate 329,708,425 of OZ007590.1, forward strand.
CTTTGAAATGCTTAAAATAACAATGTAAGTAGTTGCAGTAAGAGGGATTTGACCTCGATTTTACATAGCTAGTTAGAGAGAGCAAGAGCAAATTACTTCTTTTTTAATAAATAATTTAATTTATTTTAATTTTAGAAACAATGGTGGAATTATTAGTCCTTTTTAACAATGAATTAGAATAAGAGCTGATTTTTTGAGAAATAATCAGATTTCGCAATTAAACTTAAAATGTGCGACAGTAAAAAAAAAAAAATTGTAATTATCAGTTCAAATTATCAACAATTTATTATTTTGTTGTTTAAGTTTTACTGATTACATTAACATTTGTTACAGACAATAAAATTAATTTGCAAATATAATAGGGAATTCTAAATGAATTAAAAATATTGTAAATACTTTTAAAAAATTATTAAATGTTGAGGAAAGAATGGTAATACTAACCCACACTAGTGAACCATTAAAAATTTAGTACTGGTTTGAACCAACTTTGGTGTTGAAGTAGCTGCAACCATAAGATGGTGAAATCTCATTCCATCATTTGGATCTATACTTCAACGAACGCTCCAAATGTTGGAATGAAATTTCACTACCTCATGGTTGTAGTTATTGCAGCACCAAAAGTTGATTCAACCTAGCAGAAAATTTTTAACAGAGCAATATGGGTTGTTTCTTTGTAGTGATGGAGTGCACCTTACAAGTTATGACTGGTTTGAACCAACTTTTTGTGTTGAAGTAGCTGCAACCATAAGATGGTGAAATCTCATTCCATCATTTGGATCTATACTTCAACGAACGCTCCAAATGTTGGAATGAAATATCACTACCGCATGGTTGTAATTATTGCAGCACCAAAAGTTGATTCAACCCAGCAGAAATTTTTTAACAGAGCAATATGGGTAGTTTCTTTGTAGTGATGGAGTGCACCTTACAAGTTATGACTGGTTTGAACCAACTTTTTGTGTTGAAGTAGCTGCAACCATAAGATGGTGAAATCTCATTCCATCATTTGGATCTATACTTCAACGAACGCTCCAAATGTTGGAATGAAATATCACTACCTTATGGTTGTAGTTATTGCAGCACCAAAAGTTGATTCAACCCAGCAGAAAATTTTTAACAGAGCAATATGGGTAGTTTCTTTGTAGTGATGAAGTGCACCTTACAAGTTATGACTGGTTTGAACCAACTTTTTGTGTTGAAGTAGCTGCAACCATAAGATGGTGAAATCTCATTCCATCATTTGGATCTATACTTCAACGAACGCTCCAAATGTTGGAATGAAATATCACTACCTCATGGTTGTAGTTATTGCAGCACCAAAAGTTGATTCAACCCAGCAGAAAATTTTTAACAGAGCAATATGGGTAGTTTCTTTGTAGTGATGGAGTGCACCTTACAAGTTATGACTGGTTTGAACCAACTTTTTGTGTTGAAGTAGCTGCAACCATAAGATGGTGAAATCTCATTCCATCATTCGGATCTATACTTCAACGGACGCTCTAAGTGTTGGAATGAAATTTCAAGTTATTGCAGCACCAAAAGTTCGTTCAACCCAGCAGAAAATGTTTAACAGTGCAAAATGGGCAGTTTCTTAGTAGTGATGAAGTGTACCATACAGGTTATGACTGGAAAGACTCAAGGACCATCGAAAAGCTGGTAAGAACCACCCGATCTGTCATGTAATTGATAGTGATGTTCCTGTGTGTTTATTGTTCCGAGAAGTTTTTAAAGGCTGGTGATTTTGTTTCTTTTTCATACATCTATTTTTAGATCCACGTTTTTAACACTTTCCAATCTAGTTGAAAAATGTTTATGACTTCGGTTTTTCTGACCGTACTTTAATTCTCGTAAATATACTCGGATTGCCTTGTATGGGATATATGTTATTTAGTTTTTCTATGGCATGTCTGCTAATGAAAATGGAATGTAAAATTTATATACTTCGTTTACAGTGACAATCAAAATAATCTCATTACATTATGATCTATGGAGAAAAATCGTTTGCGTTGTATATTATAGATGCAATATAGATTATATAGATAAATTCATGTACAGGGCTACGAAAAGAATTGGATACATTGCCGTCTATAGATGGTTATTTCTGAAAGTAAGTTTTCAGTTCTTATGCCTTTTTTTTAAATGTTTAATCACGATATCTTCTTTAGTTACTTTACAGTATTATGAAAAAGTTGGAAAGCATTTCATAAAGTATGCTTGACACTATTTTTTTCCTGTGAAATACTACATCATCGAATGCTAAAATATGTAATCATAGTATAACTTTCTTAAGTAGTTGTGAGATAGACAAGCGTTTTTTCCCAATATGGTTTTGTTTTCAATATGGATTATTTTGCGAAATTGTTATACGGACCAGGTAAAAATATAACCTATAACTTGATATTATATAAAAACCAAATCCATTTTACAATTTTTTAATCTCATTCAATAATTTTTATTTTCCAAATACCAAGTTCTATTTTGGATCCAAAGCCAAACCGAAGACGAAATTTTGGGATAAGGAGAAAATGGCAGAAGTAATAAAGACGATTCGAAAATAAAATGTGGAAGCTTAAAAATGCTGCAAAGGTAATAGGATGTTCCAACAGTTACATTCAAAAAGTTAGCCTCTCAAACCGATGTTGCAGCATATCTTGTCGTACGAGAAAGCGCATATTACCATATCATTTGGAAAAACAACTTGTGGACAAACTTCTAATGGAATCTAAATTGTTTCGTCTTATGCGAAATGATTTGAGGAAAAATACCTTCCAAGTCGTTAAATGAAATAGAGCATATAACAAAATTTAAAATTTCAGACACTATTTTTAAATTATTTTAACACACGTCAATTTAATGTTTCTTGATAATTTTAAACTTAAATTACTTTGTATAAGTGGTATTCCTAATAACTTCTCAATGCTTAATGTTGATGTGATAATAAATATTTTCCACGATTATATTTTCCTTTATTTGGAACAATGGGTCCATATTATCACTATGTTCTGGAGAGATTTTTCTCTTTTACATAAAATTATTTTCTGTGTTTATTTATGTAAAGTTAAACAAACAATTACTTTTGGTATTATAAGTAACATGTTACGGAATACATCTAGATCCAGAATGGATGTAAACAAAATTGTAATTTTGGATTTTATTGGCTGAAAATAAAAGAAGGTTCCATATTACCACCCTTTCCTCTAATACAATTGACAGATTGCACTGAAAGAATATGAAAAAATACACACAGACAGTTAAATATATATATATATATATATATATATTTGAATATGTTAAAGCATTTTTTTGGAATCTAATATCTTCCAAATTAAACTCTTATAACTTGCACCTTTCAGTTACCAGATTCTTTAATTATCATAATCTTTGAATAGAAGTTTTAAGTTCACTTACACCAAGTTCCTGCTCACTTGCACAATATTCCGAACTTGCAATTGTGAAAATTTTGATTCCTGAATTAATATTTAGACATTCAATTTAAACTGAAATAAGCAATATCAAAGTTTATAATAATGTCGATCAATGTTTGGCTAGTTATCTATCTCCAGTAATGAACTTTCATAAAAGTTAAACTATTGGAATCAGCGTATTATTTTATACTTTTGAAACAACCAGTATATTGCATAACAATATATCAAGTTTTAACTTCGTAGAATGTAATTAGTTGTCTGTTTCATTTTCAATATTCCGTCCATTAAAATTTATGAAACTTAATATTACTAACTCGAATTATTGTTATCATAACATAAATGGTACCTAAGAAAACTCACTCAAAAAAGTTCCCGTTCACTTACATAATAATAAAAAAGTCAGGTGTGAAAATTTTTCATTTCCTGCATTAATATTTAAACATTCGGTTCAAATTTAAGTAAACAATATAAAAGTTAATAAAATACAGATTAATATTTGCTTATTATCGCTATTGCTGAACTTTCATAAAAGGTCACATTATTTGATTTAGCGTATTATACAGTGGACACTAGTTAATGCGTTTCCGCTTAAGACTCATCTCTGATCAATGCGGTCAATTTCGTTTCTTCCATCATTTTTTTATTTGCAACTAGTGTTAAAGACATCGCTTAGTCTTCACTCACTTTAAAACACCCGCTCGCTATTGTGAAACCTATGGCCATATTGTTTTCGAATTCCTCATTTAAATTTGAATATTTTTAAACGATTGTTTTGCATAAGATAGCTGAGGTCGATACCTAGTATGGCTATTTTTTACTTTTTCGATTTCAGTTGCAGATTTTTTAAATAAAGGTACTTTCACTTTCGGAACCGAAAAACATCATTTGTTCAACTATCAATTAATAACGTGAGATATTACTTTAATTAAATAAAGTAACATTGTGTAAGCGCAGCATTTCTTTGCAAATTTTGTTTGTACTGAGTAATTTGTTATTTTATGTTAGCAAATTGTCATTATTATTATTTTATTTTTACTGAAATTATAAAACAAATTAAAGTTGTTTTTCTTTTAGCATAAAGTTTCAACAATCTGAATTCCATGTATTCAACTCAAGAGAATTTTTTACACTATTGAAATTCTTACGTTGTTTAATGAGGATTTCGGATAGTTCGGACGAAAAATGACCTACCTTGGAAGACCGCAGTAACGGGAGTGCTCTATACTTTTGAAACAACCAGTACTTTTCATAGCACTATATCTAGTTTGAACTTCGTAGAATGGGACTAGTTCTCTGATTCATGTTTGTTATTCAACCAATTATAGTTATGAAACTAAATACTAACAAAGAGTATTGTTACCTTAACATAAATGATTGGCTGCAAAACTCACTCAAAAATTGACCAATAAATAATCATTTCAATATAAATTATTTTTTATATTTTATTTCTTTGTTAAACACTTCTTTAGGGATAAAAAAAAGTGTTGGTTTCTTTTACTCTTTCTTTTTTCTTTTTGATTTCCACTTTGAGCCATTAGTAAATACTTCAAAGACATCAAAGATACGAAAAAGTCGTACCTAATTCTTGCCGTAAGGAGAAAAATGTACCACAAAACTCATTGATGTATAATTACTTAAAAAAATCACGAACAACTAATTAAAATAGTAGTAGAGCAATCAATATTTTGCTAAATACAGCAATTAATCAAAATTAAAATAAAATTGGCAGTTGTTTTTGTAAGAAACGTTATATATGACATTTTTTAAGCATTTAAAAAATAAACGTGTTCTTTTTATTTGTTAATTTCATAAGGTGATAAGTTATTTTTAGTTATGCTAAAAGTTTTTTTTCTGTAGCAAATTTTAAACAGCAGTTTATTTTACAAAACGATTATGTAACTACTTATTAATTAACAAATACGAAATCACTAATTATTTCTAACTAACTACATGAGTGTTTGCTAGAAGGTACTAATATTTTTGTGGTTGCAAAATGTAAATTCAATATTTACGAAGGAATTTAAAATTTTGTGTTGTTAATTGATTTTTTCAAAATTTTAAATCTAATAGCAGTTTTAAATTACATTTAAAAAATAAAATAAGAAATAAAAATAAATAATATTAAATAAATATTAAGTATAACAATAATAAAAAGAAATATTCAATAAAAGGAAAGAAATAACGTGTAAATGAATAACTGCAAAGCATGTTTTAGTTTACTTTTAGTGATGTTTTTCAAATTTTCAAATGGAATGTATTTTTGCAAATTAAGCAATACGTGTTAATTTTAATTGTTTGAATACATAATATAAGCGAATTTTTAATATTTATATTTTTCTATTTTTCTTTTAAATTACTGCTGCCTTCAATGAAACATTTTTTTTTAATGAAAAGGCATATCGAATAAAACATATAACATAACTAGAAACGTAAGAAATGAATAAAATAAATAAAAAATAATAAAACTAAATTATTAGAACAGATACGATAAATGCGACAGTTTTAAAAACAGAAAAAAGGGTAGCATATTTAAAAGAAAATATTTTTGTAATTGGATTTATTTTAAAAAGTCAATATGTTTCATTTCTACTGATACATTTTATGGATGAAACACATCTATATTCATTAAAACCATGGAATAATTTTACAATGTAAACACTATCTGTGTTTGTCACAACAAAATAGCGAAATAAACCTGTGATTTAAAAACTACGAACAATTAATCTTGATGAAATAGAAAATAATATTTTATTCGACAATGCAAAATTAAAAATAAAATAACAAATGCATTTGTGAAGAAATTCTTTATATTTGTGAAACAGCATTATTCTCAAGTTATATCATGTTATTGTTAACTATAGATACATAAACATATGATTTTATGCAAACATGTTAATACATATCCTTGCATATTTTTCAGAATCTAAACAAATGGAATGTCAAAGATTTGAACATTATAGCATTTTAAAAATTCCATCACAGTAATATATTTTCTTTTGATGCTACAAAATAGAATGTTTAGCATAATAAAACAGCACATCTCTTATGATAAATGAGACAATATATGTATATATTTTTTCTTTTAACAGTCTACATCTGAAACTACATTCCTTTTTAAATTTATGTTCGGCCAGTTTCATATATTTAAAAAACAAAAGATGCTAAATATCTGTTTTATTCTCTAATGTTACTATATCGTCCTAAAGTGCTATTCGTATAAATATTTATTTTATAAACATTGGCGAGATATTTTGAAAACATTGACGAATTGAAATATCTGCACTAACGCGTTCATTTGTTCTGTCCAAAATTTTGCAAACAAAAATTCAATCTATTTTTTTTCTGATGTAAATTTATGCTTGTATTCGATTTTTTTTTGTTATGAGCATAACACGGAGTATTGTCCACATACAATAACTTTCCATAAATAGGCTTCAATTTTATGCGCTATAATCTAAGGCTATTAGCTTCAATTCTATTTATTTATTTCAGTTCTAATTTTTTAAAATTTTATTTAATATATCATATAAAACATCCGAAATATATATTTTTCCTAACTCGAATTTATGTTAAAATTCAACAATTTTCAAACACATATCCATATATTTAATTATTTGCTTTGTTCACTTCATGTTATTCATAATATTTATTTACAATTTAAAAACAATCAAAAGTTCAAGTAATATTAAAGACTAGTATTTACGTATATATTTTACCACATGCTGCCTCTGATAAAAAGTAAAATTAAAAATCGAATTAAATAATTACCAGACTGTACATAGGATTAAAGTGGGGATGGTGATGTAACGATAAATTCAGACGATATGTGTAAGTTTTTTTTTTAAACACAAAAGGACTTAATTTTAAATGGAAATCACCATTAAATTAGACAAACTTTATTCAGCATATTCCATAAAAAAATATAAATTAATATTATCATCAAGAAGCTCAAAACAACAAAACAATTAGTGTCCAGCACAGCAGCCCTGCTGCTTGGTTACATCAGTTCTGATATTAACAAACAGGATTTTTAAAAATATGGAATGAATAAAAGAATCTAGGAAACCATTGCTTAAAAATATCTATTTTCTTAGGTGTTGCTTAAATTTTAAAGTAAAATTTCAGGAAAAAAGCAAAAGATTATTTACATGGCAAGTTTGACAAAAACTTAGGAATTTTCAAAGACAATTTTAGCGATTTGCCAGATACATGTTTCATGTTGCGTAACTACAAATGTGAAGTCGATAGCTTAACTACTTATTTCTCACAATGCCTACTAGTTCAAAAAAATACCATTTTGAGAAAAAATTATTTAGAAGTTTTGATGTTTCGACTGACGGTGCGAACAAAAGTCTGTAGAAACTCGTTTTTTTAATTAATCACTGGCATTGTAAATAGATGGAAACACAGAATATTTTAAGATAAAATGGTTGTATCCTGGCAAACGTGATATAACGAGAGGTCATCGTATTATTTATTCAGTGTCTTCAATTTCAAGTGTAGAGTGAATCCTTTAACAAAATTTGAAAGTAGCGACTACTTTTGAAACGTATTTTGTAGTCGCTACTTCTTAAAACAAGTAATTGTACCTGCAGTTAACTATATTTTCGATAAAGTTGTTGTAGTTCACTACAAAAATAAACTCGTTTTTTTTCGACCACTGACTGCTCTTTGAAAAGGTGGGGGGGGGATAAAAACTGAAAAATATAACGGGACAGTTGTAAGAGTGAATGAAGCGCTCATTCGAAATTGGCTCAAAAAGAAATATGCGCTAAACAAAGAAATTATATTGTGTGCACATATTGTGGTGCGTAATCTGTAAAATACATCTCATTAAGAGGAGGTAAAATGTTTTCACGCTTGAAAGCAAAAAATTTAGTTACGAATATATCAAGCCTATTAAACTTTTAGTACAGCTATCGCAGACGCACAGGGGTATATTTTCGTCGCCAAATTGAGGATTTTATTAGTGATGGGCATAACGATTATTTTGATTATTCTATAGAATCATTCGAGCATGCGCAGAAGCATATCTGTCAAACTTAAAAATATTTTTTATTGAATTACAACTAGAAATTTTGAAAAAAAAAAGTTTCTGATTTTAATTAGAATTAGAGCAGACGCCAGATAAAAATGAAAAATGTGTTTCGTGGCGTCTAATCTAATTCTAATTAAAATCAGGAACTTCTTTCTTTTTTTTCAATATTTCTGGCAAAATTGAATAAGTTTTTTTTGAAAAGTTTGACAGTTATAATAAAATAACTTTTGTGTGTTTATAATAAAATAACTTGTGTGTGTTTATAATAAAATAATTCGTGTGTGTTTACAATAAAAATTTTGTGTTTCATAATAAAATTGTGTGTTTTTTATAATAAAATAAACTGTTTCATAATGAAATAAAACTAACATGCCGTTTCAGAAATCTAGCCTAACAGGTACCAGAAGACGGGACTATTTTGTGTTTTTTATAATAAAATAAACTGTTTCATAATGAAATAAAACTAACATGCCGTTTCAGAAATCTAGCCTAACAGGTACCAGCAGACGGGACTATTTTGTGTTTTTTATAATAAAATAAACTGTTTCATAATGAAATAAAACTAACATGCTGTTTCAGAAATCTAGCCTAACAGGTACCAGAAGTGCCATTTTCACGCCAAAATGGCACAAAACAAAAATCAAGCCAACGCCGGTACGTCTGTGACAGCTGTTCCAAAACTCTTTCCAGTATTCGTTTAGTATAGCATAGAGCAAATATTCATATTCCAGAATGCTCCTAGGATTCTTTTCTTTCTCTCCCTGTTGAAAAATCTGTTTGTGAACTGCTGGAACGCATACACTTTGTTTATTCTTAATTACTCATTCATTTAAATGTTTCGTTCATACTATAGATAGTCTTTTTCTATTTAAATTTAAGTTTTCCTTGAATGAATTTCTTTTAGAATTGAATATATTCTAAAAGAAAACGCCGCGTACTTTTTGCTGCCCCTATTTTTAGTACTGAAAAAGTGCGACAAATACGTGAGTAAATACGGTAAATCCATACTCGATTGTATATGTAATTTTTTACATTTCAATGCAAAATTGAAAAATTGAAAATTAAATAGTAACTGACTAGTAAATTTTTTAGAATTTTACAGTTTAGAATTTGTTTACCATTTATGGATTTAATATAAAAATACATACATCAGTGCTCCATTTTTGTTTAAAACTAGCTGTCCAAATCATCCAATTTTACAATTGTCTTATTATTTATCCATCATACGTAGTATAGGGTAAATCTTGTAATTGTTTTGAAAATTTAAATAAAAATGTTGACGGATTTACACGTTTCCGACACGGGAGATTCCGAAAAACATATTTTTAGAAAAAAAATTGCCGTCCGTCTGTCTGTGTGTGTGTCTATAAACGTTCATCCCGAACAAATTAAGATAGAGACTTGAAATTTGGTATGCACTTAGTATGTAATAATGGGAAGAAGCTTATTGGATTTAAGTAACCTCGATTATACGGAACAATATTTTTCTGACTCTCGAAATATTCGTTCTGATAAAAGGTATATAAATTTTTTTGAAATTGTTTATTTTAAGAAGTGAATATAAAAGACAATAAAAAAACATAAATTTTGCATAAAGAATGAAGAGGATCAAATAATTAGTTGCCGAGATATCTGTAACCCTATTTTCCCACACTCTTCGATTTTTCATGATCCTGTATTTCATTCAAATTTCAATTCAAATATATATTTTAATTGGAAATGAGACGCTTAATCCGACGCAGTAAACCGTTAGTTAATAGGATTATCAATTTTGGAGTTATAAGGATGTTTCTTTTACGCAATTCAGTAATAGAGCATTTAAAGTTTATCACGTCATCAAGCCATGATTTTATTCGAAATGCAATGCATTTTATAAATAGTTTACACATGTTTTATTTTCATATTTTATATTATGCATATCCATGATGGGTAAGTATTACAGTGGCCCCCAACGACCAGTTTTTAAATGGCTGTAAATAAACTGCAGATATATGTTAATATTGAGTTACTAGTTACCTTGCAATAACGAGAATTATTAATGATAGACATTGAATTACTCAAGGGATATTCTATAACATTATAAACAAACCATACTGTTTAGATTTACGTGTAGTTACCTAATAACGTCTAATATTAATGTGGATTAAATGTGACAGCAAAAGGGGTTAAAACTTGTAATGAATCAAATACAGCTGTGTTTGAACTCAAACTGCATTTATGTCTTTAAAATGACTATTATAATATTAAAAATAAGAATTAATACATTTTAATATGTTATGTGAATACCCTCGATACTATTGAATAGAAATTAGCCTAAGAAATGACATATTGAATATTGAATAATGATATATTGAAGAATAATATATGAGAACTTTCTCCAGAAAAAATATTATAAAAAAAATGTAATATTTAAATAATGGAACAAAATTAAACAAAACATTGAGAATAACATAGAAGAGATTTGTATTATAAAGATGATCAATATACGGTTATTTTTAAACATTAAACAATGCTTGTTCCTGCCTTCAAAGTGGTAGAACGTGTTCTTTGCGTCTGATGAAGATTATTTCGAAAAGCTTCGCGCATATTTTCATGTTTAGGGTGTTGTTAAAAATTTATTTTCCTTTTATAAGTTCATTGACATATTTTAAAAGAAAGAATATATTATTTATGCGGGTTCAGATAATAATAAATAAATATTTTAAAATATATTTAAAAAATATTTCATACAGTAACATAGAAAAAACCGATCTTACTAGGAAGATTTTTATAAGTACATTGTTAAATTTTAAAATGAAGCAATATATTATTGTAATGGGCTGACATAATAATAAATAAATACTTACAAATAATAATAATGATAATAATAATAATACTCCTTACAGCAGATTTGATATTGATCTTACAAGGAGGATGAACGCATTGTGAAACATTAAAAATAAAAAAACACATAATAATAAATCAATATTTACAAAATATTTATTAAAATAATACTCCTTATAACATATTGTAGTTTGATCTTAAAAATATCACTATAAGCGCATCGTCAAATTAAAAAAAAAATGCATTATTTACGCGAGTACACATGATAATAAATAAATATTTGCAAAAACGTTAATAGTATAACAATCCTTACACTAAATTGGAGATTGATCTTAAAACAAAGATCAATATATCCGCTTTATGAATTAATAGAAAAAAAGTACACATTTATGCGAGTACAATGATAATAAATAAATATTTGCAAAAAAATATTTATATAATAATACATACAGCTAAGAGGAGATTGATCTTAAAATAAAGATCCGCTTTATGAATTAATATAAATGAAAACATACAATATTTATGCTAGTACACATGATAATAAATAAAAATTTGCAAAAAAAAAAAAAAATAAAATAATCCTTGCAGCAAATAGGAGACTGATCTTAAAACGAAGATCAATATAAACACTTTATGTATTAATAGAAATGAAAGTACATATTACTTATGCGAGTACACATGATAATAAAAAAATATATTTCTAAAAAAATAATAATATAATAATATTTACAGCAAAGAGGAGACTGATCTTGAAAAAAAAGTACGCGTTTTTTATGCGATTACACATAACAATAAATAAATATTTAAAAAAACTTGATTAAGATAATTCTTCTTATAGCATACAAGTACGATCACTATATGAGCTTTGGGAATTGAAAAATGTTATTATGTGTTATTTATATCGGTATAGGGGAAACTGTCCCAAAATGACATACTTAGGTAAAAAGACATACCTTATGTTTCTTAATAGTGTCGCTGGAGGCCAGCAAAATATACGCAATTATATTCTGGAATCGATTGGCAACGATAAGCATTTAATGGTGAAGTTTTCAAGTTTGTATTTTCATTGTTTACAAAGAAGCTGTGTACACTTTGGTCAGAAATTTCTTAGGACTACATTTTGGTGCTGACTCACGTTTGTTTCATTTCAGTGATTACATATCTGAAGTATAAGGTGACTACTTATTTATTTTTAGATTATTTTCTGCATATGCGAAAATTTATAAATGCATATGCTCTCGAATACCGACTCTGTATATATAATATGGTGATTGTAGGTAAAATGACAGCCAGACATCCTTTCCGATCATTTTTTCTGGGCTTCCGTTGTGACAGAAAGTCCACTAGAAAATAAGGAAAACAACGACAGCAACACAAGTTCTACAGATAACAGCCTACCTAGACCTAATACGTCAATTTTCACAGTTTCTACGTCACCTTCTCCAATTCCAGCGCCGACAACATCTGTTTCCGATACCCCAACGATGTGTGTATCTTTTTAAAGTTTCTCTTAAAGTTCATCATCTTGATTTATCAGACAACTTGATGTATCTCCACTTCCTTGTGCACCTCATGTTAGATCATCCTCTAAAATAAGGAAGTATGGAGGGCGAAAAAGTTCTGAGTAGCTGTCCTATTACTGCCGAAGCGAATACAAAAGCTGCTGAGAAACATAATTCACACTCAAGACGTGTCGCTCTACAGGATAAGAAGAAAATTCGCTTTGATACATCCAATGATAAAGACAAAGACATGAATCTTTCTGCCGATGATGATGATGATGAAGCCTGTTTTTACTGCAATGATTTATTCAGTCACTCAAAATCAAAGGATAAGTGAATAAATTGCGTTAAGTGTTCAAAGTGGACACAGAGTGAATATGACTGTGTTTCTTGGCGTGCAAAAAAATGTATTACTGATGTATGCAAGTAAACTTAATAGCAATGTATGGGTGTGTTGTTTTAGGACAAATGTCAATATGCCAGTATGACAAAATGGCATAATACAGAATTTTATATAAAGCGTTATTATGACGTTGTGACTTTATTTGTTACTTTTTAAAAGAAACCATTGGATTTTGCATACTTCACAAAGTTAGTTTGTAAAAAATAAATGTAAAAATATATTTAAAAAAAACATGCTTTCATTTAAATTCACAAAAAAATCAACTTATATTATAAAACACAAATGTGTGCTTCGCTCAATGCTGATGTTATAATGATACGGGAAACAATGTGGTTAAAATGGATGAATGTTGCAACAATGGAGCTATTTTTTAAATTAATATAAAACAATCGTAACGTCATTTCTACGGGGAAATTATTTTGGGCCAACGTTGCCCCAAACTTACCAACTTAGGATTCAAATTAGAAAAAAATCAATATCTGATTAATGTATTGCCCTCAGGAATACATATATATTCCAAATTTCAAAGCTCTGTGTCAACAAGAAGTAGGTGAAAAATGAGTAGCAAGGTTTAACTGCCACATACATACAGAAATGGAAGTTAAAAAAAAGCATGTAATAAAAAATAAAGGTCATCAGAAAAAAATGTGTATGAATAGGAGCTTTTTGCTTTACAGTTTTTCTTTACATAACAATAAATAAATATTTACATAAAAGGTATTTAAATAATACTTCTTTCATATTGAAATGATTGTTCTATTTGAAAGAGTTATTTATTAGAGAACTGAGTGCCCCCATTTTAAAATGAATGGTTTATATCATCAATATCATTAACATTGCGTTGTAAGCATCATTTATTAAGTGCATCAAAACTATGTAGTTATAATAAGTATTTAACTTTTGCGTTAGGTAATTAGGGTAACTCGGGGAGAGTCGACGCATCCGGGATAGATGCTGAATCCACTGTATTTCTTGAAATTATCTATAGATGACAGTCAGACGCACAGTATAGGTGCGCAATGAGATTACTTTAACCAGTGTATAGCGTGAATCCCATTTCGATTTTTACTTGTAGCTATACAATCCTTATTCTAAGGTAGGTTCATGATTTCACTATGCAAACTTTTAAACATGTTATGCTTAAATACTTTTTATATGCTATTTACTAAATGCATTCACAAGTTTGAAGTCAAAACTAACTGTAGCGTCTGTATAAAGTACTGTGTGTATGGTTACACCATTTTCCTTTGCGAGGGCAGGCAACTGTAATGTGCGACGTCTGTACCGCCCAAAATGGGATACATGTCGCACTGCGATTCGATATATATACAGCACGGCGATTCGATAAACATGCCGCAGTTTCTTTTGTACGGGATGCCGCGATTAATAAAATTCAGTTCATCAGACATAGATGAATATTCAAACAGTATGAAGTTTACTACACATAAGGAGAAAAAGGAAAAATTAAAAGTAAAGAAGTCGAAGAAAGATGCAAGTCAAGATGCTAATAATGAAAAGTTGGATCACACATGTGACGCAGACGTTCTTTCTACGGAATGTGTAGAAAACTACTCCCAAACTAAGAGGAAGTGTGTTTGGCTTCGTTGTATCATATTCCAAATGTGGTTACATAAAGACTATACTATTTTGGACACTTTTTGTGCAGATTGCGGTCGAAAAAACAGGTCTATTAACAAATAAAACAATGTAAACACTGTTTTACTTTTTCTGTTCCATCTCTAATACACTGATATTGCGTTTTTGCTGAAATAACAATTAAAATCTAACAGATAATTTTAGTAATAAACAAACTAGGCATACTAATATTGATTTGAACCTGCTAGTAAGTTTCATTGTACTCATTTAGCTTCTTTTTGTTATTACATAGTTAATTATAGTTCAGATATGAATATTTGTTTGAATATTTTTTATTTATAATTCCATTCTGTTCTTATGACTAGCGCGGCATAATTCCCGGACAAGTGTGGCGTCACCCCCTGAATGTACGGGTGACGCGCCGCAGTGTGATGTTTTAGAAAAGATTTTTAAAAATATATTAATTATTTTTTATATTCTTTGGTCGCAGTACACATGTTGCATATTTAACATTAAATAGCACAGAATATTTGTTTTTTAGATTATGTGCAGAATGGGATTTTATACACAAATTCAAAAAAAATATGCGGTATCTTACCCGGAATTACTCTAAGAGCACATGTGGTGTTACATTGCAATCCATTTGTTTTGAGAATTATTGATTCATGCCCCCGAACAGAATTTGGTTAGTTTCATATCCATGAAAACATTTTGGCGAAAACATAATGTTTTTTTACTGATCACATAACGCCTCATTTTTTTTAATCTTTTACTTAACTTAACTTGGTTCATGCATGTAAAGATGAAATTTTTTAATCGATTTTTCACTCACTCCTTTACATGCTTTAATTATAAATATTTTTACACACAGGTGGGTGTTTCCTATTTCAATACAACATTTTAAAAACTTAATTATGAATTAATAAATTAATTTTAAGGCTTTTTTATTCGTTAGTAGGGGGCAGGTGATAAATCTCCAAATATTAATTACGGTTACAACTATCTACACGCTACAACAAGAGTGGGGTTAATTAGGTGCAAATCGTGGTCACATAAATATAACTTTAAATACTTATTCATTGTTTCAATGTCATATGGCTGTGAAATTGCAACAATGAAAATTTTTAAACACTAAAAAATATATAAAATGAGAATTAGATTTGCAAATTGGACTCTAGATAAATTCTAAAATAATATTCAGCCAAGTTGCACAGTAACAACAATTTGATTTGGAAGCAATTTGCTTTTTAAGCAAAGAAGGATTGATAAATTTGTACATGAAAACGACCCCACTTAACATCTATACAAAACAGTTAAAAACAGTTTCTCAATCCGGAATATAGGTTTTTCAGGTGCTATCCATTCTCAAGAAAACATTTTCAAGTTCAACAACACATGTTTTACAGACGAACAGGATAAATTAATAGCACTAACATTAACAATAAAATTAACGTTAATTTATTACTCTTGCAGGTAAAAATCCAGTTACGCAGCTGAAAATGTTTAATTGAGAATTGATAGTATCCTAAAAAGCGATATTGCTGATTGAGAAAACTGATTAATACACTATAAAAACTACTCGGAAATGCTTCCAACATTCAGTGGCAGTAAAAGAAAAACTTTGTTTTAATAATTTTTTTTAAGGCTCGAAAATATATTGATTTATGAGGCTTCTAAATATAAAACACGCTTTCCGGATTGGTGGGTAATTGGATGCGATTATTGTATATTTTAATTAATTATTAATTAATTAAAAAAGTCATACGTTGCGGGGTAAGACATAACCATAGAACCGTGATCTCCTGATTTTGCTAGTGAACGTGCCAGCTTATTTTTTTTATCTTTAAAATTAAATATTCGGTGGCTGGGCATATTCACGTTCAATGTTTGTGGCGTAAAACATGAACTACAATTGGATTACAAATTCGTTACAATATACAGGTGTTTGTACGTTCCTTGTAAGTGAGTTGACGAGAAAAATAGATTCAGATTCAGATTCAACCAAGCAGGGATGCCTACCATATGGCTTTAGCCTGTGCAAGCCCTGCTTGGCAAGTTTATTAAAAAAATACATATTTGACAGTGCAATTTTGATTATTTACAAAACATAAAAAATTACTATAAGTGATGATGAAAATGATGAAGATAGTCTATAATGTTTTATACAATGATGGAGAAAACTTTTGGATTATTTACAGTTCGTGATTGGGAGCGAGAAATGTTTTTGGCGAACACGAAGATGTGTATTTCTGTTTTCTCCTAAGAGTTGATGGGAGTTTGCTGTTAAGAGTTTGTAGTCTGGGACGTAAAAATGTTTTTTAAGAGATAAAAGATGAGTTTTTCACACAAGCTTTTGGGCTGGAAGCTGAGTTTTTGCACAGATGGTTGGTTGAGGTATGTGGGTGCTGTTCGTAACATGGCTGGTGGTTACTATAAATATGATTATGTTCCGAACTAGCTTTCAGTTTTCAATTTCACCAACTATGTGTGGTGGGGGCATTTGGAATAGATGCTGGTTCCTTTCTAGAATGTTTATACAACTAATTATTTTGTTTAGGAGGTCTGGTCGCTTCAATAGGTAGGCGAACCAGTGTGAAAAAGATATTGTTGATGGCTTGCGGATGTGAAGAGTGGAGGTGAGGGTGCATTGTAAGGTGTAATGGAGGGAGTTGCCTCTGTGACCACAGGTACAGAGAGGAGATTCAGTTTTGCCGATTTTAGCAAGGTAATCTGGGAAGGGTCCATGGTTGTTGGCGAATAAATACAGATTTCTATGGTGTAGAAGGCGTTCTATTGTGACTTTTTGAATAAGGCGATGGGTGAAGCGGCCAGTGTCGGCGTAGTCCCATTCCCTTTGCCATTTTTTAATGGCTTGATCGTTGAGATGTTTCTTTAGATATGAGGCTGGGAAGGGAATGAACTGTTTGTGCGCCTCGGGCAATGTGGTTGCTTCTTTGGCTAGATGATCCGCCTGTTCATTCCCCTTTATTCCGGAGTGACCCTTCACCCATTTGAAGGAAATTCTTTTTGTTGTTGATTGAAGAAGTGTGATAATGTCTCTTTCTTGTAGGTCTGTTGTTGACAGGTCTTGCAGGGCTTGAAGACTTGAAAGACGGTCTGTGTTGATAAGATGATTGTTGTAAGCTGAGGACCCTGCCCAGCAAGCCGCTGCCTTAATGGCGAGTAGTTCAGCTTGGTATACTGAATTTTCTGTGCGTAGTTGTGTCTGTGCTTTATGGATTAGTGTGTCGTTTTGGTATACACAGAAAGCGTAAGCTGTTCCATGTTCCGACTTGGAACCGTCTGCTAACCATCATCTGCTAACCATCTTATGTAGGGCATGTAGGGTTGGATGTGGGATGAGGTAGTCTTGCTCTGATATAATGTTGGGTCGTGGTTTTCCATGGGGGTGTGCAGTCTGAGGACGTTTCCCGCTATTGCTTCTTTCTCTATTTGTAAGTGGAGAGGTAACATGCCTGTTAGAACGCACAGGGCCGCCGTTTCTGTTTTCTTACAGGCTCTGGTTATCATTAGTAGGCATTGGGCTTGAAATGATGATAGGAGTTGATGCCCATGGGCTTTCTGGAGGCAGAAAAACCATGCTGCGGCTCCATAAGAGATTTTCTTTAGTAAGATGGTCTTGTACCACATTTTGAGGATCTGTTTAGATAGTTGGCTTGTTGTGGAAGAGAATTTTAATAGATTTTAAGTGGTTGATATTATTTCTTGTCGTTTATTTTGTAGGTGAGGGAGAAAAGAAAGATTGCCATTCCTAGATATTGGAGGGTGGGATTTGACTTGATGGAGTGATTGTCTATTTTAAAGATTGGAGCTCTTTTGAGATGTCTGGGTTTGCGCATATGGAGTACCGAGCATTTTTCATATGACAGAGTCATGGCATGTTGTATCGCCCAGGTACTGACTAGCTTTAAGGCTAGGTTGGCTGATTCTTCTAATTTACGACGTGTGTTCCCGTTGATAACCAGTAATAGGTCGTCTGCGTATGCTATGAAGTGAAATCCGTGAGCCCGGAGCAGACGCAGCAACCCTTGCATGAAGGAGCGCCATGACGAGAAAAACAAGTAATTTATATTTTTTAAAGAAAAAAAACTAATCAGTATTGAATAATTACGCATTGTTATATAAAAAAATCCCTGACGGCTAGGCCCTGTAGGTACGGTGGTAGGCCTTGACGGCCTACAGGCCGAATAGATTTCGAAGACGCAGACCGTGGGGCGCCTGTTTGTAGGGAATTGCGGAAGAAATGACCTTTTTGCCATGATGCGGCATTTGGAAACGCCCACTTTGAAATCTAACGTTTAGATAATATTAAGAGGATCTATAATAAATTTAAGCGGATTTGATATTTTCTGAATTGACGGAGTTATGAATTTTTTTCTTTTAAAATCCCCCTTTTTCCCCAACTCTTGGGTCCATTTTTAATGATATCAAAAATCTGTCATACATAAGTTTTCGGTCCTTTTCCTAGAAGTAATAATAACTTTAAAAAGATTCGATACGTATCTTAATTCAGAAATTATGGGGGTTTTGCTGTTTTCACAAAAAACCCCCCTCCATTCCCCCCCCTGGTTCGATTTTGCCCACTAACAAACTTGACCGAGATATTATGCCCCTTGATTTTATGTATGAGTTTGGAAGATATTTGTGCAGAATTATGGGAGTTATCGTGTCCATAAAAAAGTGACATAGCTAGATAGATAGATAGGTAGATAAACAGATAGATAGATAGATCTATAAAGTTTTGAACTAGAGGTGGTTTTGGGTTCTGGGAGTCATAATCGGCGTAGATCTGCAAATTTTTTTCAAAAATTCCAACTTAGGGGAAAATATAATAGGTAGTATTTCTTACGAAATCTACCTAAAACGGAAAACATTTTAGGAATCATCTTTATTAAAACGTTGTACAATATTTTACAAATATCAGATAATGAGGGGGATCTTGGAAAGAAAATAACAAGTGCACATATAAATAAATTTCACGAAAAAGAAAATTTTGAAAAATTAGTACATTAAGTATTTTATAATGTCCCTTCAGTGATATCTGGAAGTATTTGGATAAACCTCACTTCAAAGTATCCTCAGAGGGATTTTCATAAACGTGCAACAGCAAATATATCATATTTTCTCAAATTAAGAACCATTTTTCTTTTTGTACAGCGTATTTTTAATTAGTCTTCTCAGCAGTAACTATACTAAATGACAAATTTTTGTTCTAAAAAATAGCCCAGTTTGTTCTGAAAATGGCAGGACGCATTCTGTATATTTAACATCCCACAATGAAGGCTCATCATAAAAATTGTACGTCAAATGCCATTGTTCTGTAGGAAATTGTTTCATCACCCTCAAAAATGGCACGAAGTACTCAAAGATTGTGCGGTGCTGTTAAATAATGTCTATATTAATCTCTATGCGTAACACAGAAAACATACGAATTTATTCGTCATCAAAGCAAAGTTTGTTCTTTAAAACAAAATTCTTTATATATATATATCGTGCCCATATAGAGCAATTCTACATATTGTATTAACATATTTTTTATATGTAATATTTTATATAAACTTATTCAGAAAAAACTTTTTTATCGGTTGGCTTAATTTTATTAAAAAACCATATTAAAACATTAGCTTAAAGCGCTATCTAAAAATACATTACAGTCACAATCTGTTAAATATAAGCATAATGTACGTTGGAATTAATTGTATTCGCATATTTGAAGCTTCTAGAAATTGATTTGTGTTAAAAAAAATCATATGTTACAAATCTTTTTTTTTTCGAATATTAATTTAAAAAATATATATTTTGAAATTAATAGTCGAAAAAAAATATCAATTATAAGCTATGGACTTTTTATCAGAAACAGCTTCCCACTGAACTACCGCCATTGACTGCCTGCAACGTAATCTGTCTACTCACACTGCAATCTGTTTTGCAACGAATACAATTTAATTTAACATTAGGTGTTACAAAATTTAAATTTGCGTAATTCCTAAACTACATTACCGAATGACTTGCAGTTTGGTATCCAAAATTAAAGTTAACGAAGAATCAAAATATGATGTCAAAATTAGGTGCTAGGGTTGTAAGTTTTAAATTTGTTATGATTTCAATTTTCAGATAACCTCCGAAACGTAACTTATGCATAGCATTGATTAGTATATTTTATTACTCATCACTCACAAGTAAAGGTACGTCTGTGGCAGCGAATTTCGATTTTTATTGCTCATTCGATTCGTCTGATCAAGCTTAGTAATTTTATACCTCGCACGTCGGCTATTGAGTTTTGATAATGACAGGGGGCCGGGTCAAAGTTTAAAATGTCGTTCATTGAAAAACAGATGCCTTCAAGGAAATAAGTTCGATTTAAGATTACTAATTATTTTTACAGTGCCATACATTTCCGATAACTACTATAAGGTTATAGTATTGCTGTTATAATAAGAATTTGTAATTGCAGATAAAATATTCGTATGCTACTTGACAAGCAGGTTTCCACAAGATAATTCCAGTTAGAAAGCAGAGCTGTTTTGAATGCGCTGTCAAGTCAGCTGAAGAGGCCTTTGCTCGCTGTGCGGACTGTGAGAAATATTTTTGTTTTACTGATTTCTTCGGAATGAACAATGTGTCAAAAATTGACTATCATCAATGTATGTCAGTGTAAGAACCATAAACAAATTTAAATTTTACTAATTTCTTTGACGGCAACTGGTTTTCAATGAACGAAATTTTAAACTTTGATCCGGCCCCCTGTCTTTATAAAAACGCAATTGCCGATATGCGAGGTAGCAAATTACTTAGTTCGATGAGGCGAATCGAATGAGCTATAAAAATCGAAATTCGCTGCCACAGACTATTGTACCTTTACTTGATGGCACCAGTCACATTTTTATACGATAATTTGCGTCTGAGTTAATAAGGGGGGAATGCTTGATTTTACTTTAAACTCAAGTTTTCCTTTCTTTTCTAGAGATTATCGGGAATCCACCGCTAAAGTACTCTATATGCACTATTTGAGTACTCTATATGCATTTAAACCTTTCTTGAATTACAGTTTTAAAAAAAATTATCTGTTAAATGGATACTTTCAGTGTTTTATATTTTGTGCTTAAACTTATAATAAAATTTAGTTTAATTTTCATTTAATCAAAGCAGAAAAAAAGGAAAAGTAGTTTTATTTATATAAGAATCTCTTTAGAAAGTAAAAGTAAAGAAATATGCACCATTGATGAAAATATTGAAAAATATTTTATACTAGTTACACTTTCCTATTTATAATACTTTTTCAAAAGTATTGATGCAATGTTAATCCAAATTTATTTCGAAAATTTTTAAAAATGATTTTAATATGTATTTCATACATAAAAGAAATTCTTTTTCAAACTACCTTTAGAATTGTATATTCAGAATCGTGTTTTAAATAAAAACTAAGAAAAAAATAGTGTAAATATTATTTTCTGCTCCCTTTTATTTTAATTTTGAAAGTTTGATATGTTATCGATCAATGCAATTGAATTAAAGTTTCCAGTTTCATTAAGCATTCAAATATTTAAATTAAAAATAGTGTCGATTGAATTTAATGAATTTGATGATGAAAATCAGACTGAAAAGAAGAAAAAAAACATTATTTTAAGAGAAGAAATAAATTCTAAATGAAAGTATTGAGACTACGAAAATCATTTGTTTATTTTGAACAAATTAGGCAAGAATTTTAATTAAAATAAAACATCGATTGTCTTCAACACCCTCTAGATAGGATGGCTTAAAAACCTGAACAATTTTACAGCTATAACGCTATTTTTATGTGATAATAAAAATATTAAAATTTCTCATAAACATTTGTTTATTTTTAACAAATCATAATAACAATTTAGATAATAATTTTAATTAAAATGAAACATCGACTATCTTCAACAAATTATAGATATGGTGGCTTAAAATACTGAACCCTTTTACAACTGTAACATTATTTTTATTATGAAGAAGTTTGTTAAACTAGTTTAAAACTTTAGACTAAGTGGAATACCGAAATACTGTACGATGCTGAATTATACGTAAGAGATATTATTGTTACCAAAATGTATGTATGGTTAGTATTTTGTATTACACTATGGTAAAAGAGTAATTGTCTTCAAGACAAGAAAAAACTAAACAATATAATGCACAATTGTCTACTTCATGTGATAGTAAATCTGTTTCCAGTTGTACACGTTTGGTAAATTTTATTCGATAACATGATCTCATATTTAGTCTACTTTAGTTATGCAGTGAAAACTATAAAATTTGACCATCAGCTATGGAATAGCTTTCTGGTCAACATAAATGAATTGCTTATTTCTGAAACCTCATAACGGACAAAATATTCGTAAATGTAGTAACACTCTTTTTCTTAAGTGTATATACAGACACTTCGATTGCTGACAACCCCCAAAATAACTTTCTGTATACCTCCTATTACAAATCTTACCTTATAAATCTTATTGACCTCTTTTCTGTATTCTGTAAACATCCAATTTAATCTTTTTGCATGTATCTTTCATTTTATTTCTTTGAGTGCAACAGGAGATTTTGTATCACTGGGATTTATTTTTGCGAGAAAAGAATGAAGGGTCTGATAATCAAAGGTCAATTTGTTGGAATTAGATATCTGGTGAAAGAGATAGATAATAATAACTTAAGCCCTTTTACCGATTTATTGAAATATTTTCTGTGTCATACGGTCACATTAGCGGAAGATCCGACCTTTCTGCTAGCAGACAATCATTCAGCCTATTCTTCAATTCTTGTAATTTTGTCCTGCAATGTTGTTTAAAAACTTCATATAACATATTTTAGTTTTCTACTTCTCGCAAATCATATTTTCCATCCAGCGTTTATATAAATAATCAAAACTCGAAGAATAATTAGTTCAAAATTCAGGATAAGTTAATCAGTCTTACCGATGTAGTATGAATATTCTTAGAAGCCTTATTTCAACTTGTATGCAAACAAACTTTTCGAAGCAACAGAAATAGAAGCATTAAATCATGACATAAGAAATGAGAAACCTGTATACATTTCATTATTGGCCCATAGACTACTACATAAAATTGCGGCGTATTCTGTTGATCCAAACACTGATTAAGAACATAACAAATTCCTAATTGAATTTGTCTGGTAAACTCCAACGAAGAAGCTGATAATTCATTACAAGAGGTAGAACCACGTCCTTCCGAAAAATATATTGTAAAAAGAACGGCTAAGGTTTGCTGTAGAGATCAACAGCAAAATATTCCTTAACTATCTTTATTTTTAGAACTTTTTAGGAAAAAATTATGTAATCATGTTATTTTATTGAATAAATGGCGTGTAATCATGCTTAACTTTAAAAAAAAAAGTTTGCTAATTTCTATACATAAAATTACAGCAAATTTCGCTGTGATTTTACGCATACGTTTTATCTTACAGTTTATATTTCAAATAAAAAAGTATTGTATTCATTCAGTTTAACTATTTCGACTAAAAATAAGGAAAAGAAACTGTTAATCAAAAATAGAAGAAACTCTCAATAAGATCACCAGAAATGATAATCTTTATAGATGGTTTTAAGAAGCAGAAAAGAACGTAGAGGAGGCAAAGACAGAATTTGCTTTTGAAAGATCAAAATCATAAGAGAGAAAAATATGAAATTTACGAATTGAATATTCATAACAGATTGAATTTTGAATCTAAGCTTTTTTAAAATTTCAGTCCTGGTAAATTTTTTCCAGGAAGAGGATTATGAATCTATTACATGGTGTCCCATATGTTCGTTCCCATTTCAGAATATTAAAAAAAACACATTATCTTATTTAGGGTGCGGTTTAGACTATAAGATTTGTCAAATAGTCGAATTTTTGTGGCAGAAAATAGTTGAAAGAAAATTTCATCTCTTTTTTCCTTTTGCCACAAACAATCTGGCTCTTTCACAAGTCTTAGAGTGCAAACTTCCCTCCGATACCTTTTTTTAAAGGTTTATACTTATTTATGGGACAGTCAGTATATGTCCAGATTGGTTGGATATAATGCGCCTGCAAGGAAAGTTTTCGCAAGTTTACGATTACTGTTATTACGTTTAGAAAGCTTACCTCCTTTCTTTGTTGTCAAGCCAAGAATTTGATTTTCATTCCTTTACGATGATTGGTATGTCACTGAATCACTTGGGGAGTCATTCCATATACACACATATATATATATATATATATAAGAGTATTTTGTAAAATTTTGAAACGGGTGCATTTATTTAAACCCTTTGCTATTTCCACAATTACAACCACTATTCGGTGCACATTCTTACCCTCCGTTAGTACATACATTTAAACGTACTTATTTAAGGGGAGTCACCAGTTTTAAATCTAAAAAAAATCAGTTTTTAGTTTTCCCATTTTTACAAATATTTCTATAACCCTGTATCAAACGAAACAAACCACATGAGAAAGTTCAAATTAGAACATATTCAAAGTTTAATTAAAAGTGTGTACTTTAATAATGAATTTAACTGATTTTTAGCTTTGCATTTGTTGTTGTTACTTGCGTGCAATGTAAAAATAATTTATTTTCAGATAATTTATTTTCATTTATTTTACACATACATGTTTATAATGAGCGACGTAAATTTTATTTGTTATGATTAGCATATGTTTTTAAATGAGATGTTTATTATGATTTAAATTTATAACCTTCTAGCACTAAATTATTTTTATAAGGTAATAAAATTAGGTTAGGTTTATATGTAATGTATTTATTTTAATAAAAACCAAAAAATTAAACCAAAAATAAAGTTTATAGTTGTAAAGCTATGCGCGGAAGTTGTAGTATAATTTTATTTTTTTTCAATACATGTTGAAGTATTTTAGATTAATATTAAAATTAATAACAGAATACATTAATCAATCTGTACAGTATTATTCTGAAGAATTGGTTTTAATCGAATAATTTTGAAGATAACCGTGACACATGAAAACTAAGTCAAAAACCTTGATGTTTTAGTATAGTAAAAGCGTTAAATGCCTTTAACAACAACAACAACAACAAAAAATAGAAAAGTCTGTAATTAACCAAAAATAACCCACCAAGTCTATTTGTAAAACTGGGTAATAATTAAAAATTGAAACAAAATAATTATATGAATTTTTTTAAATTAATTGAGAATTCAATAAAAATTTAATGTCAGTAATAATAAATTATTAATTTCTGTACTGAAGACAAAATAATAAATCTGTAAAATTTCAGATTTCCTAATATGTCAGTATATTTTTAACAATAAAAATAACAATACAAAACGTAATCCATTCTTAACATGTGTGATTTAGAATAACATTTAAATATCATGAAATTATTTTTAAAATTGTTATTGAAAATATCAGAGTCCGATTTATTTTTATTTTAATAACTTATTTTCTACAACTTATAAATTTTATTCTATGCATTTTTTCCAATTATTTACTCAGACCATTTTCATTACCTAAATACAAAAACTTAGTGGTAATATATTTGTTTTAGGTTATACCATTGTGAATTAAATAATGTCAGTATTTGCAAATCAATCTACTTCATACTTTTTTAAATAAGAGAAGCAAATTTTTCAGTACATTTACGTTTTTGGCTTATTTTACAATCAAAACTTTCGAAACGTAAAAAAATAAAATCCCAAAACAAAAACAACTAGCTGGAAATCATTAAAAGGTTTTACTAAAAACATTATCGAAAATTGCTTCCTACAAGAAAACTGCCTAATTACCTCTCTGAAATTCTAATTAGAGCAAAGCATTTGGAAGAAAGCTTTCAGCTTTTTTAATGAGACACAGCATCTTGTAAGGTTATCGTGCCCAAAATGAAAGTACGCTAAAAGTAATGTGCAGAGGGTAAATAATAGTGTTTTCCGTACTAATGATTGTACTCTTTCTTTGATGTGCTCGAGAAAATATTCATTTTTGTGCGCCATTTAGTAATTTTTTTAACCTACTTGAAAAGAGTGAAATCTGCTCTAAATGTGAAATTTTGAACTATTACCTCAAATGACCGTCTTTTTCATACTGTATTTTTTGCTTTTATACGTTTCAAAATCTCAAAACTAATCAGTTTAACTTATTTTCCAGACGCGCAATCTACAAAATGTCTGTTCTTTCATAGTAATGAGTTAATAATTAACAAAAGTAAATAATTTGTTTCTTGAGAAATACAGGGTTGTTATAATTAAAGTTCGCCTATTCAGAAGGCTCTGGAGCCTGTTCTATGGCTCCAAATGAAACAAAATTTCACTAGTACGTAGTTGAAGAGATGCGCTCTGCGAAAATCGAAAAAAAAATTAGTTAAAATTTTTGTCAATAGGTGGCGCTGCACCAATATTTAAGCCGATATTTGCAGATTCCTTCATTTTGTAAAAAACAAAATACAGGAAATTTTATTTCACAGTTGGTAAAAGTAAACTTTTTCAGATTCGTTATATCAATTTCGGTCAATCCAGATGAAACACACAAAATCACAAAATTTCACCCAACGCTTGAAAAAAGTTCACATTTTATTCAAATTTTCGACGAACGACGTCAAAGTGACGTCACAACTTCGAAAACTTGAAATACCCTTCTAACCACCTGACGATTTAAAACTTGCTGATAAAGTATGTCTGTGATTTCTTTGACAGTGGAACAGTTGATTGTTTCGGAAAAGCATTTGAATCTACGCTTTGTGGAGAATGGTAACTTTGAAAAAAAAGGCACTTCTTGTAAAGTTATTTTATCAAAATAACAGCAACACAGCTGCAGCTCTTCGAGAATTCCGGAAACTAAAAGATGTTAGACGTGGACCAATGCTGGATCGTGGAATTCACAAAATGATTAAAAAGTTCGAGGAAACAGGAAAACTCGACATTCTCCCTGGCAGAGGACAAAAAAGGTAGACATTTCTAGCATTGAAGATATTGCTACTGCTGCCGTGGATTTAGCAAGCCAGTCATCATTTGGTAATGCAAGTGTGCCAGCTATTGCGAATGAAGTCAATATGCCAATTTCCACTGTGAGAAAAGTGATGCGTCAAATTTTGCGCTACTATCCATACAAGATTCAGAGGATGCAACAACTAATACAGGGTGATACCGAAAGTCGGCTATCATTTTCACTGTAGTTTCTTGCACGAATGAATGTGGGGAATTCTTGGCCTTGGAATATTCTATGGACTGATGAAGCGCATTTTTATTTAAACGGACAAGTGAACACACACAACTGTCGAATTTGGGTGAAAGAGAACCCTAATGTTGTGCAAGAAGTTCCATTGCATGCAGCTAAAGTGACGGTGTGGCGCGGTTTCACAGCTACGTTTATGATAGGCCCATATTTTTTTGAGGAACTAACATCCACAGGACCCATTACATGTTTCGTAAATGGGAGAAGGTATCTCAATATGTTGTCAAATTTTCTGATTCCCGAGCTGCAACAGCGAGGCTGCCTTCAAAATATCGTGTTTATGCAAGACAGTGCACCACCGCACATTACTAGAGCAGTTCGGACTTTTTTAACAAGCCATTTTACAGAAGACCGCATCATAAATCGTTATTTTCAAACAGTCTGGCCACCACGATCGCCTGATCTAACACCATGCGATTTTTGGTTGTGGGGATTTTTGAAAGATTCTGTATCTAAAGACAGATGTCAGACAATCTCTGATCTGAAAGATAGTATTAGACTTTATATTCGCTCAATCTCACAGGACAGTTTACGGAATGCTGTAGAAAGCACAATTCTGAGAATGGAATGCGTTATTGAAAATGGTGGAGGATTCATTGAGCATGCGTAATATTATTCTTCGTTATTTTCTCGCTGCCGAGCGACATGTTTTATTTTTGTTGATGCAGATTACATCACATGAAAATATATTCATTTTTCTGTATTGTTTGGAGTCATAGGTCAGGCTCTAGAGCTGTCTGATTAGGTGAACTTTAATTATAACAATTCGCAGTTCGTCGAAGTTTGTTGAAACTTTTAAATTTGTGTGCTTCGTCTGGATTGACTGAAATTGATATAATGAATCTGCAAACATCACCTTAAATATTGGCTCAGCGCCACCTATTGGCAAAAATTTTAACTTTTTTTTTTTCGATTTTCGCAGAGCGCATCTCTTCAACTACGTACTAGTGAACTTTTGTTTCGTTTGGAGCCATAGAACCGGCTCTATAACCTTCTGAATAGGCGAACTTTAATTATAACAAAACCTGTAGAATAAAATGTTTAAATAAATTTCAGTTTTATTCCTTTCATATCACAAAACAATTGGCGGAATCTGTATTTATCGCTTTCTAAAACAGATACGTTCTGTAGATATTTATACATGAATTCAAACAAAATAAACATAATTGCATTCTTTGGTATTATTGTATGTGTAAAGTAACTGTCAAATGAATAAACACAAGTTGTCATCGAAGAAAATATCTAGCAGATCCAGAAAAAAAATTATCAAAACGAAAAATATATACCGAAATTAGAGGAATCTTAAAGATAGAAACAAAGTAAAAAGCGAGAAAGAACGATCTTGAATTCGTAACACAGAAGTAAGGTTACTTACTGCTCCCAAACCCCCAGCTTTCAAGATGAAATACCAACAATCAAAGTACAAATAAATGCCGACTGCATTAAGATAAATTAATATTTATTGAATATTTTTTCTTCGGATAATCATTTCTCGACTGATAATATGGTAACTTTTTTATCACTAGCAATCTGAGTAACGTAAAGCAGCTCTAACGAAAATCCAACAAAGAAAGGAGTAGAATATATGGTATAAGTTTATTTTAGCGTCAAATTCTTGTTATAAATTTTTCCATTTTTACCTTGCGCTTATATGATTGATGAAAATATGTTTAAAAGTGTACGTACCCAAATAATACCAAACGTTTCCTCATCAGATATAAAAAAATAGTTGGTGATAAAGTCCTATCGCAGATATGCAGTGACAATATTAAATCATTACATTAAAAAGTTTCTTTTGTAAAATTGTTTGCGTTCTTCTTCTTCTTCTTCTTTTTTTTAATTATTTACTAAATGAAATGACATGCTAATTTGTTTTAAAACATTTAAAACTAAGTATCATCCTACGATTAAATTTTTGACTAAAGATGGCCTTAATAAGAAAGAAAGAAAACAACACTTGAATCATGTTTACGATGATTTCTCATCTTTCTATTGAATGCTTGCGCGAAACTGTTTCGCGTGGGCCGAAATTTCGTAGAAAATCATCCTCGTCAAAGACGGCTTTTGAATATTTTGAATATAATATTAAAACTTCGTAATACTAACTTCAGAAAATGTTGAGTGAGAGAAAATTAAAAGTCAAGAAGATTGCTATAAGTTTAGATATTTCTACAGCAATTGTTTTGTGTATTCCACATGAACACCTTCAAATTAACAGAGTCTCTGGCAGATATTTGCCACTTTTTAGAAACAGGCCTAGACTTCTCTATCCAACTGTAAAATTGCAACTAACATTTATGTTTAAAAAGTTTTATATCCTTTTGTGGCAATGTCATATGAGGGTGTACATCGCCTTTTCCCCTCAGAACAACAAAGTTAAGCAGGTTCAGGAGCAGTTAGTACTTTGGAGGGCGACTTCTGAGAACGTGCGCTGCTGTTACACTGTCCCTTGTCCACCTGCGTGCTGACACTAAAATGGCGGCTGTCGAAAGTGGATTTTTTAAGCGATCGTATGGTCTCCTAAATTTAGACACCAGTATTTTTCAAAAATTTTCTCTAACTTATTTAATTTTAGAAAAATAAGGCGGAAAAAACTTTTTGAATTTATAGGTATTCTAATTCAAACGCAAAAAAAAATCCGCCTACGACAGCTGCCATTTTTGTGTCAGCGCGAAGGCCTATAATTCAGGGGCCGGTGGCTGTTTGCAGAATGACAATACCACAGACCTGTACGAAAAATCAGTCTGTGGATAGACTTCACTCTGGGAGAACAGTAGATAAGACAGAGGCACCAAGTTGTAAGGTTTCCCCCTAGCGGTAAAGATAAAAACTGTAGTGAAAATTTGAAACCAAATTGAGATATCTGTGTGGTGCTATGTAGAATGGAAGCTATGCCTCCCCTTTCTCTCTGTGCTTTCAGAACCTGCCCGACTGAAACAGGCCAGGGTATATTAGGAATAACATCATCAACAACAAAGAATTCCTCTATACTCCAGATTAACCCTTTCAGTGTGGAATTTTTTTTGGGAGGTTAATGCCCTGTGCGGAATATTTTGACCAAAGAAGCAATTTATTCAAAAACAACAGGAAGCACCATAAACCCCTAGGCGGCTTTTGTCGACGCTTAATGTAGTCTACAGCACCTAACTCCTAGATGTCGACATTAGTCGACTCCAGCACTAAAAGGGTTAAGCTTCTACAGATTATTATTTGTTTTGAAAGTCAATCTGACAATCGTAGAACGAGTTTTATAATGACAATAAAAATATTAACAGAGAAAATGGCGGAATGCATGTGGCAAACAGGATGACCATACAGGATATTTGATCCACTGCTTTTTATGTCATTTAATAATTTTTTTTTTTTTTTTTTTTTTTTTTTTTTTTTTTTTTTTTTGCTGATAAGTACAAGATCGGAGCATATTATAAAATCTCTTCTACAAATTAAAGTTGATTTTTAGCTATTTGTAGTGATAATGGCAAAATAAAATAGAATTTTGCAATTTCTCCCATAAAAGCGTTTCTTTTTTGTTTATTATTCGTAATCTACTGCAGGAGTATCAATTAAAGTTAATAAAGATTTTTTATTCGTTTCACAGTTTTTTTATGTATAAAAACTGTGTTTGTTTATAAGAAATGTTAAAACGTTTAATGTAAATGTTTAATTAACTATTTAAACATATTTTAGTGCAGTTATTATTTGCTCTAGAGATAAGTTTAATTAACGTTTTCAAACGCATTAGGCTGCTAAGACAAAAAAAAAATTGTAAAGTAAAAATACTTGCTTATTTCTGAAACAATGTGGAACGAAGCGATTTGTTATTACGGTTGGAACAGTTAAATTAACTTCCCTTTTCATTCGAGTAATTAGAGAAACACGCACACAAAAAATTGTAACTGATACAAAATTTAAACTCCATTGTACGTACTGATAGTTCTTATTTTTTAATTATTATGATTTATTTAAACACATGACCAAAAAATTAGAGCACAATGCAAATAGAAGAATAGTTTTTTTTATGTACGTATTTAAAATTTAAATTATGGATAACTATTTCTTGGATGCAATAACAAAATGTTACGCAAATTTTGCCTAACAAAACTTTAATTAGTCACAAAACTTAAAGAGAGGTTTTCTAAATACGGCTTGATTTTTAGGGCATTTTCGGGATTTTTTTTTAAAATAATGCACGTAGAATAAAATAGCTTTTGGCATTTAGGTTATTATAAATTCAATAGATTATGTGAATATTTTCATACAAAAATATTAATTTTTTAATTGATCTAAACTGCTCCAAAAATCAGTGTGAACTGCAAATCGGTGTAGGTTTGTATTTTTCAAACTTTTTGCAAGTCTGCTGATTGCCGTTTGTCTTTTCAATCTCAGAGATTTTAAATTATAATATGTGACACAAATATCTTTCAGTTTTGTTTTTATCTGACTTTTTTAGGAAATACAAAACTTCAGATGCAAAAAGTTTAAAAACTCTCCAGAATTCGCAAACAATTTCATATGAAAATAAATAAATGTTTCTTTTTTTTTTCATGTAAAGTATAAAATAAGAAATGCATTAAAATTTTCAGGGGCAAATTTTTCCTTCGGGGATTAAAATTAACGGGTATAAATTAAATACCGGCGTCACACAAAAAATGAAGAGGACCACAAGGACGCTTCGAGAAAAACAGATAGTGAAACTTTTGTCTAGATGATTCCGCTCTTAACAAGCATCTGAAAAAAAAAAGTCTCCTGGATTCTTACAAACCATTAGATTAGCTGCAAGCTAAAATTAAAATGTATAAGATAAATCAAAATTTTACAAAATGTTGGCTGTTTGTAGTTTGAGTCAGTATTTCGCAAAAAGTTTTCATTTTCGAAACGGTTTAAAAAATCGAAATTGGTAAAAATTTAATTTTTTTTAACGTTTAAGTGAAAAGTAAAATCAAAACAAAGAACGAAAAGAAGGAAAAGAGTGATATAAAGAAGTAAGAATAAAAGGTGAAAATAAGAAATTGGAGGTAAGAAGTTTAGAAAAAAGGAGAGAAAATTTTAATGAAGGAGGAAATAAAGAATAAAGAAAGCAAGGAAGAAAAAAAGGAAAAAAGAAAAAGAAGTGAAAGAAATAGACTAAAAACAAAACAGAATTCGTAATATTGCCCTGACAATACCGTCAAATTGAAAGATATTTTCTTTTTTAAATATCGATCAGTTTATTTAAAGTTATCATAGATATATACAGTCATGGAGTAATTTGAAAAATACAAGATTGAATAAAAAGATTTTTCGTATTATTTCTGTCCTTTAATTGGAAACCCATCTGTCTTAAAATTAATGTGCTCTAAGGAACGTGCTCTCAGTTGGTAAAACAGGTTTTAAGTTTGATATTCTTTATTCATGAGCGTTGAAAGAATGAAATCTGCGGAAAAGCAAGATTTTTGAACAGAAATGCGTGAGGTCCGTAAACTTGACCACTTTTTTTTCAATGAAGACTATTAAATAAGCTAAACAAAGATTTTTTTAATCTAAATGTTGTCTTTGGCAAAACATAACTGAATAACATTTAGCAGACCCATTTACGCTTTTACAAATGATTCTCGAATTTCCTAAAATTCAGAGTGCCTAACACTGATGTCTCATGCATTGTCGAATATTTTCAAAGATACTTAGTTTCCGGATATTACAGCGGTGTTACAGAATTTTGTCACGAGATCCATAGCAGAAACAACGGATGTTCTTTACCCATTGGCAATGGAAGTTCATCCTAGAAAGAAAACGATTCTAGATAAATCATTTGAATTTAGAGAGATCATGCGACAGATTGGCAGTTTCCTTAAATACATTGGATCTGCTGTTGTAACGATCTTCGTCAAAATCTCGGGTGCAGGGGAGTGATGCGCAGGTGGCGGTGCTCCCCTTGACCGCAAAGCATGTCTGTGTGGTGTCCCGGGTAATGCGAGCCCACCTGCCCCCTTATAAGGGTTTTGTGAACCTAGAAGCGGCGGTGAAGTACGCCTAACGGCGTGGTTTAGTTTTATACCCAATCCAGACACAGGTGTATACTGTCACCTATTCATTTCTGTTTGTACTGTCATCTATTCATTTCTGGTCATGATTTCCTGGATAAATCGATTTTATCCGCCTCTTTTCAAAATGCTTAAATAGAATTTTTAAAAACTTGTAGACACGCAATATTTGTGCTCTGGAACTTCAATATTAGAAATGTATTTTACGTTGAACATTTTGCGTAGACATTCCAGCAAAAGAAGAATGTGATTATTTCTAAATGCTTTCAACAACTTTCCAGGAAAAAAATGTTTCATAATTATAGGCTCTGTCAGAATCACAACAAAACAAAGATATAAAGATAAAATAATTAAATATAATGGAAAAGCATTGCTTTAGTATTGATAAGTATTATTTCCATAAATAAAAATATTGATATTTAGGTAGACACGAAAAAATTTTTTGTAATAAAAATGGGTTTTTAATGATGAATTTGAAAAAATGAAGTAAAATATTAAAATGGTACATTTTTACAGGCTTTTATATTTCATAAAATATGTTATGATGATACTTTTTTAATAAAACAATAGTTCTGTTTCATTGAAAAAAAGGAATTACTTTTCAATATATTGCAAGTTTGCTACATGACGTTTAGCTTTACATACTTTGTTAAACAAAGAATGAGAGAGAGTTCATATTCAAAATTTAAAGTACGTCATAGAGTATCATCTAGCTTCATCTTATAGTAAATATCTAAATAAAACAATTCAATAAAAAGTAAAGTTAACTAAGATAAATTTAATAATTAATCTTATTTTGTATAACACAGAAAGTAAAGTTTATTTCTTAATGAAATATAAAAATTAAGTTTTAGTTTTTATAAAACATATTATAAGTACGCGTAGCTTCATAAATGAATAATTCTGCTTCATTGAAAGATGAATTCTTCTTCAAAATATAGCAAGTTTACTACATGGCGTTTAATTTTACGTATTTTATTAAACAAAGAGTAAGTGAGAGTTCATTTTCAGAATTTAAAGTACACCACACAGTTTCATATTATAGTAAGCTAAGAACAAAAGTAACAGTTAACTAAGAGAAGATGAATAATTAATCTTAAGCTTGTATAACATAGAAAGTAAAGTTTATTTTTTAATGGAATTTGAAAATTTATTTTTATTTTTTTATAAAATATATTATAAGGACGCGTAGCTTAATAAAAGAACAATTCTGCTTTATTGAAAAATGAATTATTATTCAAAATATTGCAAGTTTACTACATGGCGTTTAATTTTACATATTTTATTAAACAAAGAATAAGTGGGAGTTTGTTTTCAGAATTTA
Organism: Maratus michaelseni; assembly: GCA_963931845.1. Classification (NCBI taxonomy): domain Eukaryota; kingdom Metazoa; phylum Arthropoda; class Arachnida; order Araneae; family Salticidae; genus Maratus; species Maratus michaelseni. The sequence continues at coordinate 329,743,770 of OZ007590.1, forward strand.
AAGTACACCACAGAGTTTCATCTTATAGTAAACTAAAAATAAAGTAACAGTTAACTAAGAGAAGTTGAATAATTAATCTTAAACTTGTATAACATAGAAAGTAAAGTTTATTTTTTAATGGAATTTGAAAATTTATTTTTATTTTTTTTATAAAATATATTATAAGGACGCGTAGCTTAATAAAAGAACCATTCTGCTTCATTGAAAAATGAATTATTAATCAAAATATTGTAAGTTTACTAAATGGCGTTTAATTTTACATATTTTATTAAACAAAGAATAAGTGGGAGTTCATTTTCAGAATTTAAAGTACACCACAGAGTTTCATCTTATAGTAAACTAAAAATAAAGTAACAGTTAACTAAGAGAAGTTGAATAATTAAGCTTAAACTTGTATAACATAGAAAGTAAAGTTTATTTTTTAATGGAATTTGAAAGAATAGCTTTATTTTTTATAAAATATATTATAAGGACGTTTAGCTTAATAAAAGAACAATTCTGCTTCATTGAAAAATGAATTATTATTCAAAATATTACAAATTTAATACATGGCGTTTAATTTTACATATTTTGTTAAACAAACAATAAATGACAGTTCAGTATCAGAATTTAAAGTACACCACATAGTTTCGTCGAGAAAAAGAAATATATAAATAAAACAATTCAATAAAAATAAAGTTAACTAAGAGAAGATGAATACATAATCTTATCTTGTATAACATAGAAAGTGAAGTTGATTTCTTAATGGAATTTGTAATTCGAAACACAAATAATTAACAATAATATAAACCAATCTAAAGTTCTATGACTAATTTACAACAAAAACACCCAAAACAAGAAATCTTTACAATTTCACAAAAAACTACTAAGCATGGAAGTCTTTCTGTACCTCCAATATATAACTTTTAATAGATTGATGATGTGTCGGAGCTTAACTGAAAGTCAACGATCTACCTCAAAAACGCATTAGACGAAAGAAGTCACTAACACAGAAACTACATTTCTTTTAATTAAACAGCAACACTCCTTTCATTAACTTTTTTTTCCTTCGTCTGGCTTTTAAAGACTGTTAATTTCCGTAGCACCTCAGAAAAAGACCTTAGGGATAATAAAGTAGGTCAGGTAACAGATATTTCATCAAAGTGAAAGAAAGCGACTTCGATCAATGTGGATTTTTTCTCGACGTAATGAGAAAAGAATAAAATACACCATTGTGTATCTTAATTTATTGTTAGATTCGTTTGCTTTCTTAAAATATCATCAGCACTGCGGTTGGAAGAATCATCTAATCATTGAAAAAATTATTAATTTAATAAAATTTCACGTAAATGTAAAATTAAAAAAATATATTAATGGTCTCAATTATTTGTTAGAATATTTAAAAAAATTATTTAGCGTTTTCTAACGCTAATAATATTCCTCATTAAAACGTATTATTAAAATAAGGGTTAAATTTGAACCTTCAAGTATAAATTTTGCTTTCGATTAATATCATTGGATATCTTCAGTAACTATTTATCAAAACCTTGTAAAATATTGTATTAAGTGTCTAGGTTATAGTTTCAAATTAGGGATTAGTTTCAAAATTATTTTTTTACTTCGTTTCATTTCTAATATTGATATGTACACCTAAAAACCCTTTTTCTAGAAATTTAACGAAAATATAATTCGATATCCAATAGCAATTATCATTTTTCTCTTCAACAATTTGGTGATTAAAGTATATGTGGTATAGATATTATATGGAGTATATGGAGTATATGAAGTATAAATCTATATGGTGTATATAACACTAATTATACTCTTAACAGTAATTATACTCCTCATTAAAATATATTAATGAAATTTGGGTTAAATTTGAACTTTCAAGTACATGGAGTATATATCTATAAAGTATATATCCTCCCTTTTTTGGCCGCTGTTTGTAACAGAGTGGAGTTTCATCTTATGGTCAGTGTCTCAATAAAACATTTCTATAAAAAATAAGTTACATTTAAAAAAAATATGAATAAGTAATGAAATTTGGATTTCTAAATACAAACAATTAACAACTTAAACCGAACTACAATTTTACGAATACTTCACAACAGAAACTGAAAAATTAAGAAAACTTTACTATTTCGCAAAAAACTATTACATATAAAAAATCTCCTGCACCTGCAATATCTAACTTTTAATGGATGAATGTTGTGTCAGAGCTTAACTGAAAGTCAACGATCTACCTCAAAAACGCATTAGACGAAAGATGTCAGTACACAGAAACTACATTTCTTTTAATTAAATAGCAACACTTATTTCATTAACTTTTTCCACTTCGTCTGGCTTTTAAAGACTGCTAATTTCCGTAGCACCTCAGAAAAAATCCTTAGGGATAATAAAGTAGGTCAGGTAACAGAAATTTCATCCAAGGAAGAGTAAGTGATTCCAATCAATCTGGATTTCTTTTCTTTTCGACGTAATGACAAAAGAATAAAATACACTATTGTGTGTCTTAATTTATTGTTAGATTATATTTACTTTAAAAAAAATCAAAAGGATTACGTTGGGAGAATCATCAAAAATTGAAAAATTGAAAAATTTCATGAAAAAAAAAAATGTAAAATTTAAAGAAATGTATTAATGGTCTCAGTTATTTTTTAGATTATTTAAAAGTTTTATTGAGCGTTTTATAACATTAATAATACTCCTCATTAAAATGTTTTAATACATTTTGGTGTAAATTTAAACCTTCAAGGATGATCACCCTAATTTCATATTAAATATCTGAGTAACTATTCACCAACACCTTGTGAAAATTTGTATTAAGTGTCTAGATTTTGGTTTCAAAATTAGGGATTAGTTTAATTTTTTTTATTATTCGTTTGAGTACGAATGTGGAGACGGAAACTTAAACAAGTTTTGCTAGAAATTTAACGAAAATATAATTCTATATCCAATGACTATTATCATGTTTCTCTGTAACAATTTGGTGATTAAAAGGCATGGAGTATTCTCTTTTTTTCTGATCGCTATACCGCTCCACCAGTGTGCTGGGTCCAAATCCCTGTCGCGCTCGTCGACCAAACCATTTGGAGTTTTCCGTGGTTTTCTTCAAACCTTGCCGTAAATACGGGCTAGGATCCCTTAGAAAGACCCCCACGGAGGGCACTTCCTCCTAGGGCCTATATCTCTTTTGTAGATAATCGACTGTCATAAAATCAACCAACAAACTGATTGCTATACGCCACAGAGTTGAGTTTAATCGTGTGATCTAAATGTCAGTAAAACAATTCTTTAAAAAATAAGTTAAAGTAAAATAAATATTTAATGTAAATTTGAACTCAAAATCCTAGTAATAAACAATTTAAACCAAGCTACACTTTTACAAAGTTTTTACAACAGAAACTGCAAAATTAATAAAGCTTTACTATTTCACGAAAAAAGCTATTACGCATAAAAGTTTTTCAATAGAAGACAAAAAAGACCTCCAATATATAACTTTTTTAATGAATGGCTGATGTGTTAGAGCTTAACTGAAAGTTAGCACTCTACCTCAAAAACGCATTTGACGAAAGAAGTCACTACATAGAAACTACAGTTCTTTCAATTAAATAACAACACTCCTTTCATTAAAGTTTTTCTCTTTGTCTGGTTTTTAAATACGGCTAATTTCGGTAGCATCTGACAAAAAGACCTTAAAAGGTAATAAAGTAGGTCATATAATACTTATTTCTTCCAAAAAAAAAGTGCATTGCATTTATTCACATTACATAATCATGGACTTTTTTTTTAAACAAATTGTTAATAAATTTTTAATGTGTTTCTGTTATTTATTAGAATGTTTAAACGATTTATTTTGTACTTTTATAAGATTCCCGTTAAAATTTATCAATAAAATTATTACGAAATCTGAATCTTAACCCTCTAAGCGTGTGGAACGTAATATTCCGTTCACTAAGCTCCAGGTTTCACTGCAATATATGCAATGTTTAAGATAATATAATTCTATAGATTTAATGAATTTTCAAAACATTGAAGAATGTCTAATACTCTCAAGGGTTACATTCATATTTGTAATTAAGTTTTATTTATAATGCTGAAAGAATCATATTTTTTTAGCATTTAAAATAAAATACAGAGAAAACAACATTACAATTTTACCCTTTTTCAAAACGCTCAGAGGGTTAAATATGGATTTCATTATTGCGTTCACCTCTAATTTTTATATCGAATATATTAGTATCTATTCATCCAAACTTAGTGAAAATTTCTATTTAGGTTATTTTGAGGGTCAAGGTTCTAGTCTCAAAATTAGGGTTAGTTTAAAACTTTTACTTTTTTTTAAAACTTTGAATGTTGAGAGAGTCTTTTTGTTCTTGTTGTTTTTGTTGAAAAAAAACTAAAGATATCGAATGGCTATTTTCATTAATCTCTGTGATAAGTTTTCGAATAAAGTATATGGAGTAGTCTCTATTTTCTTTGGAAGCTGTACTTCATAGAGTTTCATGTTACACCCAATACATAATAAATAAGTGCCGTAAATAATAAATTTAACTTAAGGCACGACGAACAATTAACATAATTACAAATTGCAAATCCAAAAAAATAATAAAATAAACTGAACTACAGTTTTACGAGTTTTTTACAAACAAAATAACTCAAAAAATATAGAAAGTTTTACTATTTCACAAAACGGTAATATGTCTTCCTGTTCTTCCAATCTCTAAACTTTTAACAGATTGATGATGTGCCAGGACTTAACTGAAAGTCAACGATCTACCTCAAAAACGCATTAGACGCAAGAAGTCACTACACAGAAACTACATTTCTTTTAATTAAATAACAACACTCCTTTCATTAACTTTTTTTCTTCGTCTGGCTTTTAAAGAGTGCTAATTTTCGTAACACCTGAAAAAAATACCTTAGGAATAATAAAGTAGGTCAGGTAACAGTCATTTTATCTAAGCGAAAAAAAGCTACTCCGATCAATGTGGAAATTACTTTCTTTTGGCATAGTGACAAAAGAATAAAATTGTGTATCTAAATTTATTGCTAGATTATTGTTGCCTTTTTAAAGATGTCATCGATACCTTTTTATTATTATTTTATTTTATTGCGAACTGTGCAAATTCTGTTCTTTTGTTTCATGTTTGTTTAATAGTGTCAAATGAAAATATCTTTATTTAAAACAGAAAGTGATTTTGATAGAACGTTTTAAGCTGTACTGAACTGCACAATGTATACTTTGTGCAAGGTGCTTTTCTGACGTTAAACGGAGTAGGAAACCACTTGAACTGATTTCATTTCATGGGTAACAAAAAGGAAGACGTGTTAGCAGAGTTGTCTGAAGCTCTCGAAATACGATTTCTGATTTTTTAAAGGAGGCGTCGCACAGTGGGGCGTTTTGATGATCTAGGTGGACAAAATTAATTTTTCCGATTATCTCAGAATTTAATAAGACCGCGTATACTGGGTAGCTGAATGTCTCTTTTGTCGAGCTCCGTACGTGTTTTGTTGAAAAAATTCGAGGTGTCGATTAACTACGACCGTAAAGAAAGCACTTGGTTTGAGGGAGTTTCAATGGTTGAACTAGTTTTTTGTAAGTTCGAAAGCACGTCGTGACAATTTTCTTTTATTTAAAAGCACGAGTCTACTGAACATATGTCATATATTTGTCACAAGATTTAACCCATTGTTGTTGGAAAACAAGCGTCATCATGTTTACAAACTTTATCTTAACTTTTCACACAGTATTAAGCAGTATTAAGCAATAAGCATTTTTTTAAATCAAAGAGTCATTCCTAAAGTATTGAAAACTGAAGAAAACTCCTGCGAAAATTCACGAATTATTAATTTGTATTAACTTGAAGTGTATGCAAGAATGCTTAGTTCAAATCTTGTCAATTTTAAACTACTTTTAATTATTTGATTGAGCTGAAACGGTGAATACATGTGCAGTTTTAATGATAATATAATATTATAATATAAATTAATAATAATACAAATAATAATAATATAAATAATAATAATAATATAAATAATAGTAACAATAATATAAAAAATTAAATAAACCAAATATTTATTTCTGTTTAAGTATTTTATTGTTGATACATTCGAAAAACCAGCAAAACTTAATTAAACTTCAACGCAATAATTTTGTCCATCTAGATCGTCAAAACGCCCCACTCTGCATCGGTTCGAATCCCACTGCTGGTATAAGATTTATTTGGATGTGGTTAGTGTATTAATTCAGTTCAGTAAAGTAAAACATATTTTATTTTAGGAAGAAAAGTTATAGAATTTGTTTGTTTTTTTCGTTATTATTAAGAAGAATTTAATAACACCCAATATTTTTTTATTAATGATTTTGTATTTAAAATTTTAAAGTAAAAGCTTTGGCATGTAATTACCGATTAATAAATTGAAATGATATGCAATTTTTGGTATAGGTTTTAGTACAATTCATCGATAAGATACTAAGAATGTGTATTAAGAAAAGTAGGTGATTACATTCCGTAATAAAAAAAAAAACAAAAAAACAGACGGACATTTTTTTTATATAAACGATTGTGGCGTCATTTATTGGTACTGTAATTCAGTTAAATATCTATGTTTGAGAAAACGCATAAAACTTTAACTTAAAAAATTTCTTTATTTGAAAAATATTTAAGAATTCATTTTAAATTAAAAGTTTTGGCATGTAATTATCGATTACATAAATTGAAATGAGCTGCAATTTTTGGTATATTTTTTATTACTGATAATGCATATACGCAAAATAAGTGATTCTTTTCCGATGAAACAAGAACAGAAAATAATCCGTCAAGCACAAATTATGAAATACTTTCCACCACACCCAGAAAACTGTAACGAAACTTCACCGTTAATTAAGGCGAAATAAGATATGCAGTAGACAGTTGAGGAAACATATCACAAATTTAAAAATCCAGTTTTAGCATTTACCTTTCATAGTAAAAAAAGTGGTCAAATTATTTTGTGCAGCCCCGTATACGATCTATAGATTTGGATATATACTATATAGCATGATAAAAATTAGTTCAGTTAGAAAATTCACTTTTATAAATTTTCCTCAATCGATGAAAATGTCCTCGAAATATTTTGTACAGCCCTGTATATTATACAAAGGCTATTGTACACACTACATATTAAACTAAAATTTAGTTCAGGTAAGAAACGCAGAAAGGAACTTAAAGTCACTTCCAGCAATTACCAACCTTAAAGCACAATGTATCTTGTGCTATGCGTAGCCCTGTATATGAATTTATTTATATTATAAAGACTTCTATTAGTCTACTAAATATAGTTCATCAGAAAAATGCGTAACACAATTAAATATACCCTTAAGCAATTCACTACCATAGTCAGTAATACTTACTTACGAATTCCTTTGTGTAGCCTTTATATGATCAGCAGAATTTATACACACCAAGTACTATGCAAAAATTTAGTTAAATTTAAAAACTCAAACCAAAATTGAAAGCGCACGTATCAGACATAGACTGTAAGTATAGTACAAATACTTTAACCGAATTCTTATGTGTTCCTGTAAATGAACGATAAACGCAACGCACAGCATACTATACGATGAGCAATTTATAGTACATCTCAGTAATACATATAAATTTCATTATGTTTTAAATAGTGAATCATCATTAAATTACACTGCAAACGATGTTGCCCCGTAGAACATTGTGTAACAGAATTTTTTTGTGTGACTCTGTAAATTGAACAATAAATGCTTTGGTTACTTATTCTAGAAAAAGCATATTTTAGCGCGCTACATAATTGTATATCAATTTCATCATGTTTCGAAAAGCGTAACATCATCAAAATGCACTTGAAACGATATTTTCCCACTGTCCGTAATGTAACTAAATACTTTTGATATCCTGAAAATGAACTATAAATGCTACACACTTCATTTTCAATAGGGATCATGCTATAGTAAGTGTCAATGACATACAAAAATTTCAAGGCAATCCGAGTATATTTACGGACCGCCAGACTGCCAGAAAAACCGAATTCATAAACACTTTTCAACTATATTGGAAAGCGTTAAAAAAGTAAAAAAATAATATAAAAAGTTGTGGTGCTATCTATTGGTATTTGTAATGCAGTTAATTGTTCAAAATTTCCTTTAAGTCTTTTTTAAGACAAAAACTTGGCATTGTTTTGTATCTGGTTTTGTTTTCTCTTGGATATGTTCTATTGCCTTTATCCCCATAAAGATAAATACAGTAGCCCTCCGTTATATCGCACATTCGGGTATATCGCGCATTTTCTATGTCTCCCAATTTTTTAAGAATGTAAATCGGAAAAATCTGCCATTGATATACGGAAGTTCGAAAAATGCTTAGATGACACAAACCTTATTTCAAAATTGGTTTTCCGATAATTTTATCCCATCAGTTCGTCTTTTTCTCAGAGATAAGGGTTTGTAAGAAAAGGCTGTTCTCCTAATAGACCAATGCAGAGCTCATCCCGGTGAAGAAGTACTAATGTCATCGGATAAAAATATTAAAGATATGTTTTTGCCACAAAACACAACAAGTCTTCTTCAACCAATGGACCAAGGAATAATCGCCACGTTAACAAAACATATCTCCGGGAGTTATTAAACAACCTTTTGTTCGTAGAAGAACGACCACTGCCCGATGCAATGAAAAATGTGAGCTTAAAAGGTGCCATGTACATTTCTGAAAAAGCGTGGTCCGCTGTTAGGTCCGAAACAATTTCCAAATGCTGGTCGAATGTTTTAAACTATATCGAACTCGATAATAATGAAGATGATTCTATATAGCTTCTTGTTCATCAATCAACTCGGTTTGAATGTGAACGAAGATGATGTGAAAACTTGGATTAATGTAGAAGATGACGAACCGACTTGTGAAACTCTTTCAGATGAGCGGATCATAGCAGATGTACGAGCAGACGAGGACCCTAAAGTTGACGACAGCGATGAAGAAAAAGAAACTACTCATGTCTCCATGAAAGAAGCCGTTGTTTTGTTTGAGAAAGCATACATTGCATTTGGAAGATGCAACTCAGTTCATATAAGTCAGACGCAATTTATTAATTTTTGCTCACTGATATTTCCTAGAAAACAAGTTGTTACAGAAAAATCTAAGCTGATGACTTTGGAAACCTTCAGCAGAAAATGAAAAGTGTGAATACACATGTATAATCGTACATAAAATATAAAAAAAGGTAAATTTAGCTTTTATTATTAGTGTTTTTACTTACTATTAATTTACGTGCTATTATTATTTTTTACTTATCATTATTATTACTGTACTTATAATACTAATTTTATTTTTAAGTGCACATGTTCTTAAAATTAATAAATATTTTACCATAGCACCTGAGATATCGCGCATTTTGCTTGTCTCCCGACAAGCGCAATATAACGAGGGGCTACTGTAATATGCAGCCAGTCCCTAGACTGTTTACAAAGGAGAGGTTTTTCTTTCTCTTAATTATTGCTGACAAATATTCGGAAAAAAAATCTGATATTTTAATAATGATATGAGTCTTTTTTTTTCTTCGGAACTTTGAAGTTGTTTACCGTCAAATTTTGACGAGTACTATCTAGTGTTTCATTAAAAACAGTGCAGCGTTATTTTTGTCCGTAAATAATTTGTCTTCGAATGTGTAGGTTTAAAAAAGATTTGGAGTAGAAGAAAATTTGTTGACTTTATGTAAAGGGAATTGTACGTCGCCTTCAAATATTTAATTCTCATGAACTCTAAAGTGACATTTTAAAAAAATGTAATAAGTAATTATTAAACAACGACGGATAAATGGAATTTTAAGCAATTGTGTAAGACGTTCAATTCCCAGAATTTTTTTTTAATCGTTTTTGGTACAATTAATTATCCTACATACTATATACCCGTATATTTATACTAGTAAAAGAAAGTTTCGGTTTGTTTGTCTGTCTGTCTGTCTCTCTCTCTGTGTGTGTTTGTGTTTTTTGTAATATTTTTGTAATAAGTAATTATTAAACAACGACAGATAAATGGAATTTTAAGCAATTGGTTCAGACGTTCAATTTTAAGATTTTTTTTAAAAATCGTATATTTTTTACTATTAATTACAATACAAACTATATACCCGTATATCCATATCAGTAAACGAAAGTTTTGATCCGTGTGTCTATCTGTGTGTGTGCGCGATGGGTAGAAAAGTCTGGAGCGTCTACAAATCCGAAAATTTGGGTAAAGATAGTCCAAGGCATGTGCTAATGAACCACAGACTCGTATTTTTAATATTTTGATAATTAGCCGAGATAATAATTAAAAACTCATTAAAAACCGCTTCGAAAATGCGATTCTCGTATCTGAAAATGACTCTGAAGAGATATCCAACCGCAAAAGTAACAAATGATTTGATATTCGCAGGTGGTAAAATCATTTCATTTTCAGTTACCCTCGAATATTAAGAAAACTATTCAAAGTATAGGTCCGAAACTCACAGCATATGCGTATTTTACTTTTGTGATCCCAAAAATGCAAATTTTGTGAAAATCGGATCGTACCTTTTCTTAATTTTTGGAAAAAACTGACCCGACGACGAATAAAAAGATAAAAATCACCCAGACAGAAGAGGGGATCGTAATGAATTTACTTCTGTTTTATGCACTTCGGGGCCTGTTCCTTAATTTACTTTCCGAAACAAAAAGTCAGAAATTATACGATATATGATTGACAATGCATAGTAATTAATAAAGAAAACTTAACTGTACAGATTTTGAATTATACGATATAAAACTGACAATATATAGTAATTGATAAAGAAAACTTAATTTTACAGACTATTTGTTATACTTGCGGGGATACGAGGGGATTAAACGTTTTTTTATTAAATGTCGCGTTCGTGTTAATAATTTGCCCTCTTTTATTCATTTCTTGGGACCGATTTAATAGGGGATTTTTTCTAACAACTTAGGTACTCCGGTTACTATATGCTATACAAAAAAATTAATTAGCCTCAGATACCACCTTTTTAGAATAATATTCTTCTTTTTCGGCATTTCTTTTTTTCTCACAGTAATACTTATCAGAATTTTCTAAGATTTGGTACATAACTCCCTCATAATATTTCAATTACATTCATGTACTTTTGATTGTCTGTAGATACATTGTATCACCAGCATTTATGAATAAAATAAAATTTTCTTACAGTTGGTCTTACAACTTCCTGGTTTTATTTTCGTGTTCTGGGGCTCTTGAAAAGTCTAAAAATTAATTTCCGTTCATCACTTAGTAACTCTAAACCGCTTTTTCCGAATAATGCATTTTTGAAGCTCTTTTACGATTTCTTCTTCCCTAATGATACGATTTCTGCAATTTGTTTTTCGTTGCATAGAGATTTTTTAAAACTTTTTTCACCATTTATCTTTTAATTTTAGTACTGCTCTTTCACCACTAGAGAAAGCTTTTAACTTCAATTCATAGTTTTATCACAGTAATAATTTTCGGATTTTCCTAAGACTTGCTACATCACTCCATCATAATATTTCCATTCCATTCCAGCACCTTTAGTCGCCTACAGTCCGGCAGTCCCTCCTTTTCCGGAATTCTGAAAACAATGAAATATTATCCAGAGATTAACGTGACTCACCAATTTAGTAACTATAATAAAATAATCAGCGTTATCTACAGATATGAAAACGAATTTTAGTTCCCATAGTGTGTATGGACAAATTTTATATTAATACACTGCAATTCCCAACACATATTGGGAACACTTTGATTCAAAAAAGTGTTCCAGTTACCTTAATGTGTACTGAATGTGTTCCCTTAATGTGTTCCAAATATTCTCTGCTATAAAGAATGTGTTCTGAAAGTGTACCGAAAGTGTTCTGCTCAGGATATCTGTTAATTCTAAACTCGGGAACACATTTGAGAACAGATTAGGAGAACATTTGGGCACACTTGTGTAATCATCGCTTTCAAAAAGTGCGCTAGAAAGTGTGATGAACAAAAGAAGTGTTCTTAGAAGTATTCCAAAAATTGTTTCAAAAAGTGCGCTTCAAAGTGTTCTAAAAAAGGTGACAAAATAAGTGTTCTTAAAAGTGTATAAAGATTTGCAGTGTATATAAAATGATACGTTTTACACTGGGAATAAACATTAAATTTCGTAATTAAAAGCTTTTTTTAAATTAACCTTAAGAGATGAAATGCTATTTAAATGACTTTCTCAATCCTAAAATAAATATGCAAAAGTAACGTATTATACCCAAAACCCACCACTGTATACGAAATATGAAAAATACAATTCCCTCATGCTCGCAAAAAAAAAAAAAAAAAAACTATTTCTTAGCGTCTGGAAAACACATGATAATAAAAGTAATAAAACGTTATTTTTATCCGTTACTTCACAAATAACTTTCCCTCTTTTATTTTTCAACCAACATATACAACTGCAAGACTGCTAGAAAATATTTATTATCGTTAAAACTAGCAAATTAAATTGAACTTTTCTATTTTCAAGAGATAATTTACTTCCAATCATTGACTAAATATGGAACAATACTCTATACAGTATTTCACCCAATTTCGTTATAAAAAATAATCTTCATTTTTTATAAATACCAGTACGAAAATTTAAGGATAACTATAGTTGTAGGTCAGATATATTCATTAATGACCTTACTACACACAATTTTGCTCACAATTTCCCTCATAAGGATATAATGTTATCCGTTTGAGACAGTTAGAAAATAGAAGCCTAAATTTTAATGTAATTTATGTGATACTAAAAAACACAATTGATTTAATTTACGTCACTTCGCTTAGTGGTATTCGTTAGCCTATTTTCATTATAGGAAATTTTACTGCCACAGATAATTCAGAAATTATTAATTAAGCCTCACTAATGTCGAAAAAAATTGAAATTTTAGAACGTTTTTCGCTTTTTCACCCCCCCCCCCCTGTGTGGTAGTGTCACTTATATAAAATATAGCCTATGCTACAGCCTATGCTACTGTTACCATCACTTTTGAAAATGGTTCTGTAGTTCTAGAGATTCCATAGAAATTGTAATTTAGAATGTTTTTAGACCGCTTTTCGCTCATCTCACAATTTTAAATTTCGAATTTTTTTAGAATTTGCTCTTAGAGAGCATTTACATGTTATAAGTATCTACCAAGCCAAATTTCATGTTTCTAGCTCCTTCAGAATAACAAAAATCGAAATTTTAGAACGTTTTTCACTTCTCCACCCCTCTGGGGTCAGTAGCACCGACATAAAATATAGCCTATGTTGGAACAGGGACTGTCACCATCAATTTGCCACCAAAACAATCTTTACTTCTTTATAATTTTAGTATAAATTTGCAACTTCGAAATAGTAAATAATAATTGTAACATTTGAGTTCTTTTGCGTAATATACACTGTTGTTCAAAAATTATCGAACAGTGACCGGACGCCTACGCTTTTTACACGGTTTGTCGAATATCTCCTGAAATTTTCAACAAATTGTTCTTGAAATTCGAAAATGTAAAGCACATGTTTGACTTCAAGAAAGTAGAAACTTCTTTATACTGCAATTAAAAAATTAATATAGTGAATATTTGATGACATATAGGCTTTTGCATGAAATAATTTATAATTGCGTATGCCAAAGATACCAAAGATTATACCAAAGATTTTTTTTTATGATTTGGTAGTCCATTCTATAGAGTAACTCATATAAAAAGACCAGTAAAACAGAGTGAAAAGTGAGAAAGAAACAGACAATACAGTGAGTTAATAACAGACTTGTGAGCTAATTGACAAATTCAGGGGGAAATCCCATATAATCCTATGGGATTTCCTCCCGAACTTGTCAATTAGCTCACTGTATTGGTTTATTTGTTTTTGTAATATAAATGTAATGAAATATCGTTATATAATTGTTTATTTTATTTAAATGCGGAAATACAAGTTGAAGCATGCTTTCCCATTCATAATTATTTATTGAACTGAGTATAAGTCTTCTAGTTGACTAAAATTAGCTTTTTGAGTAAAAGTTTCCGCTCATCATAAAACTACTTACCGTACGTTTCTTGAATCGCGCAATTAGCATAGTCGGCATGAAGGGCGCCACAATTGCTGATACGTAGATTTGGTTGCCCTTCATTTTTCCAGTGTCTTTTATTATATTTTTTTCTTCATTAGACGGTCTACATAAATAATATCTCCATCGTTTTATGCTGTTCAATACAATGACATTCATTAATATGCTCCACCATATACAACTTTTGGAATGCAATGAAAATTATGCCTGATGCTTGCTTGTTATTAATGTCACTTCTGGACAAATATAAAACGAAAAATAAACCGAATTAGGGCATCTCGAAAAAACCTTTTACTGGGAAACTTGGAAACAAAATACTATAATATCAGACAAAAACAGATTTTTACATTTTTAACAGAAACAGTTTAGCAGCAAATAACTACTTAAGAGCTTTTACCAAGCAGAAACTGTCTTTTAACCCCTTATTCACCATATTCGATTTACTGACAGTATGCTGAATGCCAGCTATATTAAATTTCGTATAAAAGTAGCTGATGTCAATATTTTTAATTACATGTGGATTATTGAATTACGTGTACTATAAGGAGATGAATTAAAGGTTTATTTGTATTATACAATCAGATATAAGGTTCGAAGTTTCAATCTTCATCACTTGATTCAAAGATATCATCAATATAGTCTATGTCATCATCAAAATTTGCAACGTAATCACTGTCGATCTGACATTCTATAAAATCACTATGTATCAGAAATACAAAAAAATACAAAAGCGAAAGCGAAACACTACAATTTACGAAAGATAACTGAACAGAATGACCAACGCATAAACAAACGAACGACGAAGAAAGAAACAAAGCATTGGAAAAAAAAATATGAATTTTTTGGACACGTAACACCAACTATTGCGTACAAATTCAATAATTGTTATAAAGTCTGTACAAATTCAATCGCAATAGCAATTAGCAACGCAATTAAAAACAAAAAAAAAACAGATGCATAGAATATTGAAGTCTAGGCTTAAAATGAGGACGTACGTACATACGTCCTGGTATTTCAAATAGAAGAGTACATGACGTATGCAGGTACGTCGTGGTGCTTAAGGGGTTAATATCTAAACTTTAGGTTTTATTTTTAGAAAATATTATTTGCTCACTTAGCTTGCACACCAGTAAAAATCTGTGAAACATTCAAGACAAAAAACAATAGCATGCTTAATTAAACGTTGCAAAAAAAAATCTTGTGTCTAAACGAAATACTATATCACGTCATATTTATTTTATTAGAAAATCATATGAAATATTGTAAATTATTCAACAAAAAACAAAACAAAAAAAACAAGCTATTGTTTTATTGTAATACTCTCACAGGAGAAATGAAAAAGACATATCAGCTTGCCAATGAAACTTTACGAAATAGAAAAACATATTTCAAATTATTTAATAAAAGGAACTGAGACAATTTTCATAGCAGCACAGAAAGGTAGGTGTCACAGTATAAGCGAGAAAGCGTGAAAATATATTGGAAATGTCACTTTTCAACGTTAGATTTCAATATTTATCATGTTATAAATGAAATGAAGAGGCATCTTTCTACGCGAAGTCATTTGTCACCATTGATATTCATCGCATTATAAATAATAAAATATTTCGCATTTAGACAATTCTGTTTAGCGAAATCGAGTGATGTGCCAGAATAGATAAAATATATCACTTTAGCCATATTAAAATTTTCTGTCAAAAGTAATAGTTAATATATGAATAGCAAATAATAATATGAATAATAAATTCAGATATTAAACACTGCATAAATATATTCATTCTCCCGACAATTCTATGGAAGCTAAATTAGCTTATTTAAAATTGCCATGATAAACGAAGTAATTTAAAGGATAAGATGGAATGGGGGGGAGGGGAGGATAGTCACAAATAATTAAATCATAGTTATATATCATTTTTTTTACGAGCATTGACTGTCATCGTTCTTCTTCCTTTATACCAATCATTCTTTATTTCTAATCCAAGGTTGTCAAACGACAGTAAGCTAACAAATGGGATTGTCATCTCAAATTTCACAAAAAATGGACTTTCATCGGTTTTACTCCTGACCATTTAGTTTTACAAGGATACTTTGTTATCTCTTTTGTAATAAATACCGGTATGTTTAACTGCATTAGTTGTGCTTATATTCTAAGACTTTAAGATATGAATGTAGAACATTTCAACTAGTAATAATATGCTCAGTTTTTATTAAAGTAATTTTTTTTTTACGTTACAACCCTTAACGCGAACATAGCAGTCAATATTAGCATTTCTTGGCTAAAAATCGACATGAAATATTTCCCTAACATTGGTGCGTTTTTATTTTGTTAATACTGAGCAATGTTACCAAGAAGTATTTCGCCAATGTAAGGCCAATTAAGCCAATATGTCTGCAATATTGGCCTTTTATTCAAAATATATTAAATATAATGTCATTATTTCTTCAATATTGGTATTCCATTGTAAATATTTTTAATGTATAGCATATGTCTTTACTATTTCCATTTCATTGTAAATATTTCAAACTTAAAACTAATATTAAATTACTATTAAAATACTAATTAAATTAATATTAAAATAATAGATTGGCATTACAGTTGAAAAATTTATTACGAATTCAATATTGATGTAATATTAAGTCAGTTGTGGTATATTGCAAAGAAATTTTAATGTATTAATCTGGATAAGAGGAATGCTGGCACTTTACGAGGGTAGTTTGATAAGTTCTCGGCCTGACACAGAGATGGAACAAGTATGACGAAATGATGTCTGTAAAGTATGATCCTTTAGATGACAGGCTGCCGAGTTTCAGAATCGTGTGTTTATTGGTTATTGCTTGGCGATGAAGTAAAGGAAACAAGTTTTGACAGTTTCTAAAAAAAGGAAAAAATTGAAGTTCGAGCTGTCATAAAATACTTATTAAAAAAGGTTTAACCCCCACGGACATACAAAAAGGATATACATTACATTTCATCTTAAAGGATTCTTGTCCTTCGTATTCGACGATAAAAAAGTGAGCTGCTGAATTTAAACATTGTAGAAAATCCATTCACGATGATGAACGCCCAGGACGTGCAAAAATCGCTAAGACCGACGACGGAATGATCTAAAAAATTCACAATGCCATAATGAATGATCGCCGATTGAAGATACGGAACTTGGTGACATTGCAAACATCTCGGTAGACCGTGTCCACTACATTTTACACGATGTTTTGGGTATGAAAATGCTTTTCGCTCAATGCGTGAAGCGTTTGTTGAACGCTGACCAGAAACGCCCAAGAATGGACACTTCTCAAGAATGTTCTGAAATGTATTGTGTTGCAAGTTGAAAAATAAAATGAAATATTGTAAAAAATATATAGTTTTTCTTTGTCAGGCCAAGAATTTTTCTAATCACCCTTGTACAGGGCTGCACTAAAGAATTCGCACGCAAGAGTGTGTCTTAAATGTATTGAGTCACATTGAAAAATAATATGAAATTATGTCAAAAATGTTATGCTTTCACCGAGGAGTTATCAAACCACCCTCGTAAGCAAAATATTATTAAGATTATCTAAGTATAACTAAAGGAATTAACACTATTAACGCAAATGAATTAACAATATTATTGCAAATGAATTAACACTATTATTGCAAACGAATTAACAATATTATTACAAATGAATTAACACTATTTATTTTGATTTATTTTTTAAAATAAGATAATGAAATGTAAGGTTGCAAATAAAATATTATTCTTCAAAAAAATAATTTTATGTCGACTTCGTAAAAGTTTGCGCAACATTTAAAATTATTGTGAACACGGATCACATTATAGTCAAGTTGAAAACGTTGATGAAACTTTTATTTTATTTTTTCTCCGAACCGGAAATAAATGACAGAGATTTATAAAGAACTTGCAATTTTTTGTTTCTAGTTTTTATGTAATTACTGCATAAATACAGGTATAAATATGTAATAAGTCACTTTAAGTGCCACTACAAAGAAAATTACATACCCTCTAGCTTTGAATTTTTTACTTAAAAGTAGCGCATTACTGTACGGAGCTTGAAAACGTTAACAATTAATACGAAAAATAGCCTCGAAATAAAAGTGAGAAAAATAAAGAAAGTAAATAAAAAAGAGAGATTATTTCTGATCCGAAATCAAGAATACTGTGTCAGCAATCATGAATGAAAATAGGAGCGTTTGAAGAATTAAGAAAATTGCTACAGCAAAAAACAAAAAAAAAAATGATTGTGAGATAACAGAAAAATAGCCAATAGAAAATGAAGTAGGCGTTGCTAAGGAGTGGCCTAAAAAAACATGCAAAAAGAAAAATCTTTTTTATTTCTTTAAAAAGGGACACAGTCTAATTAGTCATATATAGATTTGTTGAATTCTTGGGAAGATCACGATTTGAAAATTAAGAATAAACTTACAATAGAGTAAAGATAAGCAAAAATGAACCTAGGAAACAGTGCAATAAAGTCAATGATGTCATTTGCGATTTTTGTTATTATTATTTCATCTACCACAATTTATATACAATAATAATCTAGCTTGAAGATGAGTAAAAATCTACTACGAAGATTATTGTTTTGAAATAGTGGTGGACAAAAAAAGTATTAAAAAATTGCTACCAAAGGCAGCTTAGTAAAGTTCGATATCATGGTCAATGCTTAAGGGTATTCGCTACCTTTTAAATTAGTTCTTTTTATTTGAGTATCTTATAATGTCTAATTGACATATTATTAAATGATTTTATGAATGAGAATCAAGAAAATATGCATTTTTTGTTGTAAATTTAGAAAAATTTATTAATTAAAAAATAATAATATATATATTTTTTAACAACACTTTTTCGATAATTTTGCACCTATATATATATATATATATATATATATTAATGTTTTTTTAGAAGTAAGCAAAAAACATTACACTAATAATAATTGCAATAATTGCATTATTATACTTACTATAATTGTAAGGATTTTAAAAAATAAATAAATGGTTTAAAAAAATAAATAAAATGTAATGACATATGTAAAGAATACAGTAAAAATGACTGTTTACTTAACATTTTTATTTTTTCAGGAGAAAGCTATTTTTATTACTAAAAATCCTACCCTTAGTTTTATTAAATATACTTTAAGGATTATAAAAAAAAATAGCAAGTGAATTCAAAGTTTTGTCTTTTAGAACAGACTGATATATTGAAAAAAGACAAACTGAAAAAATTACACATCTGAATCACGAAAAGGGAAATGGATGCAAAAAAGCCCCCCTTTTTTGCATACTTTTAGCTATTTGATCTAAAGTTCGAAAATCTATATTTTCGTAATTTTTCGTAAAATCAGATGTAGGAACTAGTGCGCTACAAGTAACAAAACTACAGCAGTCGCTACTTTTCCCAGTACTTTGGAGTGTAGCGTGCTATATTTTGAACAATACAGCGCGATACAAAAATTATTATTTTTTGTAGCAAGCACCGACGCTATTTTTTACGCTTGTTCAGGGGGGGGGGGGGGTCGTGATCAAAACTTTCATGTTTTGTGAAAAATGTGTTCTGCTCAACAATTTACTTATCTCAACAGCAAATCTCAGCTGAAGTGGTTAGCAACACATCGCGTGAAGTCATAGGTTTTTCCATGGGCACTTGCTGGTAAAATCAAATGTTAACCCACAAAGAAATTAATTTTCTTGCTTGCAACATTTGTTTATGTACTCCTTATTAGGTTTTTATGTTTTAATGCCCTGTTTCTTTATTTGGATTTGCTTCATTTAAAAACTTACTTATTGTTTGTATTTAGGGTTGTTTTTCTGTAATTTTCTATATTATAAAATTAAACATCTCAATATAATTAACTTTCGACAGAACTGAATGCAAGTAACATTTTAAGAGTGTGTTTGATAATTAAATAAACAAATCTCTTGGTAAATACATGAGTCAAAGGTAATTTTATGTCCCAATGCAATAATTACTGCATGAATAATAAATAAATAAATAAATGTAGTATGATTGTGCAAAAATATGTTATATACAGGAGTATTCCTTCGTTATATCGATTATTCAGATAAAAAGTTCCGTTTTAATGCATCCCTAAATAATAAACAAACTGTTGTTTGAGCGTATTTTTATGTAACTAATATAAATGTTGATTTTATTTCGTATTATATATGTTAATGTCGCTAAAAATTTGGATTATGTATATAAACTAACATTTTGTAGACAATCACAAAACATTTTCTTGTATTCTATATTTCTTAATATCGCACTTATTTAATTACATCCCAGCAGAAACAACATAAGGAGGAGTCACTGTATTATTTTACCCTTGTCCACAATTTTGAATGTAGATTGAATCCTTTGACAAAATCTGAAAGTATAAAAGTATAGACCACTTTCGAAAAGCAGTTTGGAGTTGCTACTTTTTAACCCTTTGCACTCGGGTTTTTTTTCGTGCGGCGCATCAGCAACTCGAAACTTTCGCAGCCTTTTTGACGCATTTCTTACCAGTAACTTAAAATCATTACACACACAAATTAATGTATACAATTTTTATATTTTAACATTTTATATATATTTACGCCTTTATAAACATAATTTCTTAAATATTAGTCTCTGTATTTTTCTGTGTATGATATTTCATGTAACAATTCCCAAGATGCATGCCCGGATTGTCGGGTTAAGTATTACAATAATTTGTCGTTTGATGCCTTTTTCAAGTTATATTTCTCTGATAACAGACTTTGCAGTCCTTCCTAACTCCTGTTAGAATATTGTGCAGTCCGGTTCGTAGTTGCGGACTAATTTCAGATAAGAAAGTCTTATTTCCATTTGAAATGGTGTCATTTTACACTTCATAAGATTATAGAAAAAGAGTGTAGGTACCCGCGTCGAAGAAACTAAAGGTAAACAGTTTCTGCCGCGCATCGAGTTACTGCAGAAAACCAAGGGGTGAGCGAGAGTCACCTCTCGAGTTACGGAATCAAACCACATGGTGAGTGAGAGTCACCTCTCGAGTGCAAAGGGTTAAAACAAGTAGTTGTAGTTAACTGCATTTAATATAATGTAGTTGTAGTAGTAGCTTGCTACAATAAAAATGTAGTTTTCCCGACAACTGCGTAAAACGAAGAGCACCGACTCTCTTTAAAAAGTGAAAAGTATGTTTATAGTTAAAAATAACAATTCCTTTCAGTTTATTTTAGACTCGAAGATGTATACTTGTAGAAAATATAGGCATTCAATATAGGTAATTCTTGTATATACTTTTCTAAATGTAATTTAATGAATTATGCCATTTTTATTACAGAAAACCTCAATTATATGTTTATTGCCTTATAATATTACACTAAATTCAGAGGTTTGACAAACATCAGGTTTGATATGCTCTGAAGAACATCTTTTAATAGTGCAAGGAGTAAGACATCCTTAATTACGATCATAGTTCTAAATGCGTTTGAATTATTCCATAGTATTTTTCAGGATTTTCTTACGACAGTTAACTTACTTTCTAATTTTAAGTATCAACTTTAGTTAAACTATTAATAAAAAACAGAATGATATTTTTTCTAGAAATAAAACTTAATTTCCTTTAAAAAATGCACACTTTTTCAAATAATTTTCAAATAATTCTTATAATTATATATGATTTATATGTTTAAAATGTCTGTAATATTTAACGCGAGGTTACATTATTACCAAGAAGAAGATATTAACACCAAGAAGATATTTTTAGAACGATTCTGTTAAAATTACCATAATCATTTGAATCCCATGGAACATGATCGTGTCGTTTCGATTTCATGTCGAAATAAGCCACTACATTTGATCTTGATATGTAAATATCAATGTGTTTGGATTTCTCTACTTTTTCCTGGTTTATTATTAGTAAATCATATTGGTGTATGAATCTGTAAGTTTGCGTGTGGTTTGTTAGAGCATCACGAAAAAAAATTAGTACGTAAATTTTGTTGGGATTTTTACTAAAACAAAGCCTTACCTTTAATTTAGTAAGGAAGCTATTTTCTGTGCGACTTGGTGTATAATTTGCTAAAATAGAATAGAAAAACTAAAGTTTCCTTCACATTTTTTGATAAAAATTTTCCTTCATTTCATAAGTTATAATCCCGAACAAGCGTGATTAATATTAAGTGAAAAGTCCCGTCACTTTGACGATATCGTTACAAAATATTTCTCTTTTATAAATCGAAACGCACATTTTCTTTTAAACATGATTCCATTGATACCGAAAAAGACATTTTTTTAGTCAAAGTCTGAAAAATTACACCAATTTGATTCAATTACAGCATTTAAACATTTATCTTTGAGGCCATAAAAATACAGTGAATTCCATGAAAACGGAACCTGGTTATCAGTAATCATGTCTAAAACATAAGAAAATCATAGTCCGTAGGACAGGATTACCATACAATTCTATCTTCTAACACGAAACCTGTCTAATTGGAATATTTCTAATATAATAACCTTTTAAATAAAATCTGCAAAAGCGGAATCGCTGTGGACAGAAGCAGAATTCCGTTTTGAAGAGAATTTTGACTATGCAAATACATTTATTTCATTCATTCCATAAGGAACATGATTTTTTCTTCTTTTATTTCGTTATAGACAGTTCCGCTTGTCCACACTTTACACAGCTTTTACTGAACGAAGTACAGTAACACTTTTTTAACTGTAATCGATAGGGACTGTAATCGACCGGAAAATGATTCGGTTTTTGTCAGGTTTCTTTAGGCGGGACAATAAAAAACTCTGTTATAGTCAGATTTGTTTTCACAAGCTCTTTTTTGCATTAAGTTTCACTCGATATAGACTAACAAATATCATGGTACTAAATAAAAATTAAAAAAATTTGGGTATCACGAAGAATAGGAAGTTTTGGTGGAACTCTTGAAATCTGGACACCATGCAACACCAGTCGTATTCAAGATGACCAGCACTTGCGTCACACAGAAATTTTTGCAGGAGGAACTGATGACAAATTTTATTACATTATTTCGGGAACTGCTTCGAAATTTTTTGTAATTCTCGTTTTTGCCATCCCTCCCAATGGTCAGAGAGCACATGTGAGCATTGCCGGTAGCAATTTTATTGCAGTTTTAAATTTCAGATGATTTTTTTAAAATATGACATCGAAACTAACCTAATTAAGATACGTTAATAATCATTTCTAAGCCGAGAATATTTAGATTGAAAGATGTAGAAAATTCAAAATGATTTGACGAATGCGTCTATAGAAAATGGAAATTAAAAATAGAATTACTATGCATTACTACCAAAAATTACTATGCATTAAATTTTTGAAACATTCACACCTTACTCTACAAAAAATTAAGAACTTTCATTAGAAATGACGTATGAAGTTTAAGATTATATGAAAGTTACGATAATTTAAATTCTAATTAAATATAAACCAGCGTAAATGTTAAAAAATAAATAAAACTTTGCTTAAATATAAAATAAATGAAAACGATATTATAAATTCGAAAATGTTTTATATTTTTGTAGTGTCGTTACAAATGGCATTATAATTTGTTGACTGTCTCTAATTTTTTTATTAATACATTTTTTTACACTATTTAATTTTAGTAAAACATCTAAATAGCAAAACGCGTCAGGACAGCGGTATTTGTTCGTTTTTCGAAGATGTCCGCTATTCAAAGTTAAAAGCATACAAGTATTTAAGAGTTGGGGTTGGAAAAGTGTTCGCTAAATAGAGATAGCCGCTTTTTGGGGGCGTCCATTATGAGGATTTTACTGTATTTATATTTAAAAAATATTAAAAACTAAAGGGTAATTTTTCGTTGAGCAATTGTTTTTTTTTTACTCTATTTAAACCTAGGTTACTTCCTTTCTCAACATAACACAGCAAAAAATGTCTTTTCAATAAATGCAGACAGTTCTTTTTTAATTTTTAAACATATTTTTAAATTATTAAATAGCTTCTAACGCAAATAATATATGTTTTAAAGATCAATTAATATCACATTTCTTTTTTCAAAACAAGAATCTTGTGTTTTTTCATAGTACCATATTGATACAATAAAAGACTGACAACAAAGACGGGTAATTGATATTAATTATGCTGACAGTCAATTAAAAAACATAAAACATTACACGGTGACGGTGTCAGAACTTTAAACGAAAGGAAAGTCTTTTGGATTTTTCATAAATTAAAAAGAGAATGATGCTGTAAACATATTTTTAAAAGAGAATACATAACATGTTTTTTTTTCCTTTTTCGTTCATGAATTATTATTTACAATTTATAGTTTGTATGAACAAGAAAATACTGCTTTTTTCAATAAAATTAATTTTTCATTGTCAGTGATACCTTGACAGTTAGTGATAGACATATTTTTTATATATATAAATGAATTAAACCATCTGACACCCGGCATTTTAATGATCGGCACATTGCGCTGCCTCTCTCCAGGTCTGAGGTTAGCCTTGGTATTGGTGAAAGATTTATTGAATTTTTCATCAATCGCGATAGATAAAATGAGTACCAAGCTTACTTGGAAACTAAATAATAACGTTTCTGCGTCAGACTTACCAATTGGCAGAAACATATGCTATGTATAGCACATCAATGTCCATGGTGTTTAATATTAATTTTTAAGGAACTTCTAAAGCAATTAATTAAGGTTTTAAGGATCGATTAACATAATTCTGTTTCGGGGAGGGAGGATGTAAACTTACGTGGTAGTGGTGTTTGTTACAACCAATTATCAGCGCAAGGGATATAGGAGAAGGTCTGTTTTAAAAATAGGGAGCTTAAGACAGATTCAAGGTACAGTGTTAATACGATAAAAAATGAAAACGACGACGGGTTATTTATGTAGGATTTGAATTTTAGATCGCATTGTTTATCTCACGTATCACGTACATAATCAGCAAATTAGCTAACACTCTGGTATTTATTTGCTGTCCATATTTTGAACACATGAGATGTCAAAGCAAAATTCAAGGATCACGAGCACAATGACTTTAGACTTTGAAAATCAGAAAAGATTGTGACGTGCTGTTGCATAGTGTACTCTGGTTAGCGCAGCCATGAGACCAGAAATAAGTTAAAATCAAGTTTTATTTAAAATCTAAAGAAGAGGGATGATGGGTGAGCCTCCTTTTACTGATATCTGAACTCTGATTAAAACACTGTTAGTTGAGTAATCCCATTTAAGCGATGCACGTACTAACTATAATATATATCACTTAATTATGTTGATTAGACGAAACTTACATACAGACGAGGACTGGCTCTATTACTTCAGAACTCCTTCCACAGCGATGCGCCAATGTGGAAGTTCCGGTATGAACTGTCAACTTACCTAAATAAGGTAGTCCATGGCCACAAAAATTCTTTATTGAACTTACTATTTAAATTTATCATACCAATTCCAGATCTCAGCTCTCAGCAAACCAAAAAAAAAAAAAAGGTATTCCACTTCCGTCTGGTATCAAAAAGAAGTCTGGTTTACACTGGGGGCAAAATGCGACAAAATCCAACACACTTTCACTCGCTTAAATACATTGCTAATTGACCAGAGATGCCAAAACTGGTTAGAATTAAACAAACAAAATTACTATTATATGATTACCGCTCTAGGTTGGAGCCTACATTGAGGATAGATACAATTGTATAAATATGTGATGCTCGAAATGCTTTAATTGGGGAAAATGTTTCACAATATATGTATCTGCATACGTGAAATATACCATAGATAATGCATTATTATTTATTTTAATAACATTATTAAAATTATTATCATTTCATTATTACCAAATATGAGAATTATAGTGAGTAATTGATGCACTTTTACAGACTGCACATTTAATAGTTGTTATATGACATATAGTTTAACTATAGTATACATGTCCTTGCATGTATCTTGTTCTTGTATGTATGTCTCGCATGAATGATTTTTAGCTGAATTTATACAGATACTTTTGTTTTATTTAAGATATCTGATTATGTTATTACAATTTCCTTTGCCTTATACTTGAATGCTTACCCTTTATAAAAATTAAAACACTTTCTACTTATTAAGCATGATTTTCGAATAATTAGAATACTTATCTAATTAATTTTAAAAATCAGACTATTTTTGAGATATTACATTAATAAAATACACCCATTTAGAAGAAATGAAGTATAAATTTTACTTTTTTTCTGAAGATAAAAAAGTTGAAAATATTGAAGAGTTGAAAGTTCTTCGTAAAACTGGAATAAGGCGAGTTTCACTATCAAAGCAATTTTGCCTAAAAATGTTTAGAACCAGTATTGTTATATTCGATTTTCCGTCTACATGTTTTACTTTTTTCAGATTTATATGTTCATAAATTCTGTGCACGTGGCAAGATTTCAAAAATCAATATGATATTAGATTCTACATTCACGCTTTTCTCTTCCATATTTCACTATTTTTAAGACTAGGAGGGAAATATATTTCCAATATGAAATTTTTTCGAGCATTTTATGGAACATTGTTTATACGCAAATAAAAGAAAATTCCATATAAAAAATGATCAAAATGCGCTTTTACCGGGAACAAAGTTCACGGAAATATTTTACACGCAAACAAAGCGATAGTGTTAAAGAGCAATCTTTTGGCAAGTTATAATTAATTGTTTCCATTAATACTTGTCTACGTGTTCTAAAATTTGTATTTTATCTTAGATTTTCGTACTTGTAGACTTTTATTTTATCTTAACTTACTGACATTTGTTCTGTGATGTTATAGCAGAAATCCACTTTTAACGTATTGTAAAATAAAAACTACATTAAAACTCCATAGCGCCATAATATATGTAGGATCTTACCTTGCGGTGGCCAAGTCCGCTTTTGTGATCATGAGCCATGGGTGCTGTTATAGTACAGTTCACCAAAAAAATTAGAAATCAAATTTTTTGATCGCTATGCCACGGTAAATTTGCGAATTGAAAAAAAAAAACAAGATAAATATATATAAAAGCTAAGAAAATTTTTAATTAATATCTTCCGATCGCATATAGGCGTTCCTGAAAATGTGCAAAAATTACTCTTTTATGACTTTTAAGATTATTAATTTTTATAATATCTCAACGCTATAGCTCAAGTTGCTAAGTAATGAAATATTGCGAACAATAAAAAAAAATCATCAAAATAAGACAACGATCTTCGATTCTTCATCAACTGCGACTTTTTTCAAAAAACTTAGGAATGAAATTTGAGCGCGCGTATGCTTTGTATCATATTCCTTTCCTACCCCTTTCCTTTCGACCTGCGTTCAGTTGGCAGTCGACAGATGTCGCTGCGATGTTGCGACTTTTTGGGAATATTTTAGGAAAGCATCGAAAAAAAGAACAAAGCAGGTACAGGGTGTTTCACAAAGGACCCCTAACTTTAAAAATCAATAACCCGGAAACGGTGACAGATAGAAACACGAAACCAATGGTATGTTTATTAAAAAAATCGTAAGAATCTTATACATAAATCTCAAAATTTAGTTAAAAATAGCACCGATAGATGGCGCTGAGAGCTTTAAGAATCCTTCTAAAGAGAGTTCAGAAGCATAGAAAGACTAGCCGTCGAAGATTTCGCCATTGAAATCTGACCGCTATTACCGTATAGTGAAAATAATTCTGAAAATGATGTATACCATGGAGGAACGTGTGTTTATTGTGTTGGAGTACCACTGATTAAATCAGAGTTCTACTGCCACAAGGAGAAGTTTTCAAACGCGATTAAGTCGCAAAAGGCCCAGATGGGAAAGTAATTCGTGAGCTTTTCAAAAAATTTCAACAGACAGGCGACGTGGCCGATGCGAATTATTTCCACTATACGCTAATAGCGGCCAGATCATACCTTTAACAATAAAATTTTATCAAAATTTTCAACAAGCATACTTTGCTGTCTAGGAATTGCGATAGTATCCCAAGAATTGCTGGAAATGGCTGCTATCTGCGCGAAAAAAACGCTCACATAAACATTTCGTAATTTGGAATGCAGTTCGCGGTTCATGTAAATCTCTGGCCTAAATATAGTTGACTTCAATTGATATGTATGAAATTTCACAGTTAAAGTTGTAAACGAAAACTCGGGTTCAACTTGCAGTATGACATTCTGTATTTATGACTGATTAAGCGAATTTCAACCCGGCTTTACTATAGGAAAAAATGTTTCTTTTTCTTATCTGTACGACCCCTAAAAGTTTGTACACGCGCTATGAAATCATGCTGCATCTTGCATAAATTCCCTGTTGATGTGCGGTCGGAAGAAGTTGACACACTTTGAAAAATTTTCTCCCTATTGCTTTCAACGATTTCTAGAGTGCTCAGATCTTATAAAGGTTAATTTTAATAAAATTTAACTTACAATAATGGATACAAAGGATGTGAAATATCACTTACTACCCAGCGTACAACTAACAGAGTGAAAAAATATTCAGGCCGGGGATCACTTGGTATTACATACCAATGCTTTACCTTTTGAGCTATCCGGACGACATTCAGTATAGAATTCATTCACTCTTGTATGGCAAGGCTACAACTTTGCAGTAAAAGGTGGAACGTCAACCATGAGCACAACTTCAGTGGCATGCATGAAACAAATTAAGTCCAGTATCAGTAAATGTTTATACATCCAATTAAATTTTCAGCAAAGCTGAAATTACGCTGTAAACTATTGAATAATCTCTTACTATACAGGGTACAACCAACAGAGTTCTGGAAAGTTGTAGCCTTGCCATATAAGAGTGAGACACTGATAGAATGGATGTCATCCGGATAGCTCAAAATGACAGAGCATTGGTGCCTAATACCAAGAGTTCCAGATTCACTATCCGGTTTGGAAATTTTTTCATTCTGTTAGTTGTACGATGTGTAGTAAATGATAATTTACATTCTTCGTATTCATTAATTTTTAGTCTAATTTCAGCTCTGCTTACAATAATGGCTTTTTTTCATGATTTTTTAGGCCTCTTGGAAGATATCAATATATTTTTTTATATTTCCTTTTGTCTATCTATTTTGAAAATTTACCTTGGTTTAGCGATGAATTTTTTTTTTACTTTTTTCGGCTCAGCTTACTTTATAACATATATGTCCCATTTAAGTGGCCAGCGTGACGCAAAGACCCTCAGTGATTAATTTCCCAAAAACGCTTGATACTAATTTTATCGACTCCGAAAATATGAAAGGTTGAGTGAAGTCTAACCAAAATCCTCCGAAAAAGGCGAACCTCGTACTTGTAGCGTAGTAGCACATTACCTTAAGAACCTACACTCCTGACGCGATAACATTGGTCTGCTAATGATAATCCAATAAAGGTGTTTCACGCAATTTTCTAGCTTGAATTTGAATATTTTTAAGTAATTCTATTTAATAGGAAATCTGAAGCCAATGTCTAACATTGTATCTTTCTGCTTTTATATATTATTTATATTTTATGTTGCAGTTTTATTTCGAGGATAATTTAAATTTTGTAGCCAAGCAACCTGTTTTTTTTTTCGAAAGTGAAAGTGTCTTTAGAATAAATTGAAAAAAAAAGTAGAAAGATACAGGGTTAGACTTCGAATTCAGATATCCTATGTAAAATAAGCATTTAAAAACATTGAAATGGATTCGAGAAATTTGCAAAGAACGCAGCTATCGGCTTAACATTAGCTTGCGAAATTTTATACTGACAAGCGTTGGCCCTTAATCACTAAGGTACACTGTTAAAAATTTTAAGCAATCTGACTATATTATTGTCCACATTATGGTGAGAATACATATATTATGGTTATGTTACCGTTTACTGTAAAAAAAAAGTCGAATGACTGGATAGTATGCTGCAAATTTTTATCAGTGTACCGAGCATCATGTCGTACAATAGTGAATTTAAATATATTTAAAATATTGCTTATTTTCAGTACTGAAGATAAATTTCTCAAAAAAAAAAAAAAAAAAACTGTTGGAGTAAGGAAAAATTTTTACTAAATACAGAGCATTAAACCTAAACATAATATAAATTTGTACTCAATGTTTTACTCAAAACTTTTAATAACTGGTATTATTAAGGCCTTTACTTTTCCACAATATATTTTTATTAAAATATTTGATTCATTCTAATAATTTATGATAAATATGTCATATTATGAATAAAACCGCAAAAAAAAGCTTTGTTAGTTTAAGAATTATATTACGATGGAAAAATACATTATCAGCAGTGCATATCCAAAAATTGGAAGTAATCATATATTGATAAACAGAGCCAACCAAAAGTATAGCTTTCATGAAATCTTTCTGAAATGAAAAAGCTCAATAGAAATTAATTTTTCTATTATGAAATACTCCAAAGCACTTAGCATGTACAAAAACTATAGTTTCGCAATTTCTTAAACATAAAAAAATGTGGCTAGCCACCAATAGAGAATAATTAGTTAAAGGAAACATTCTAGGTTTTAACCAAAATATTATTGTTGATCTAAACATTTACTGTTATAAGAAAAAAAATTAAGAAAATCACACCATCAGTGGGGAATGGTAGAGTGCTAATAAATTCATTGTATGATAACTTTTGCCTGCATGGGTTCAATTTTTTCCGCCGTTTTGAGATCAATTGGAATAACATTTTAGATAAATTAAATAAAATTTTAATTTTGATTAATTTTTCAAAGTTTCATTTTGTACATTTTGTAACTAATGTAAAATTACGTTGTGTGTATTTTAAGTACTATGATATGAACATAAAGTCCTACAACAAAATTTCATGTAGAAGAATGTTTAAAAGGAGTTTAATTATGTAATGATTGTGAAAATATGTATGATTGCGATTAAAAACTTTCACTATAAATGTTTCGTGGATTTAAGAAAGTAATGTATTTAATAAATATATTTCGAAATGAAACACATATGTTTAATATAACGTTTATTCATTTGTTAACCAAACTCTTTATCTACAGAATATATTACTTACGTGCATGAGAAAAACCAGACAAATAAATATCAAACAATAATAATAGAAGAAAAAACGATAAGAATAATGATAGGAAATACAAAGCCTATTATTTAACTTCCATAGGGAAAGAGAAAATGTGGTAATACACTAGTTTTCTACCTTAGAGATATCAAAAAGAGGATTATGCTTGTTCTGCCTCTAATCTTTGAAAACAATTTGTTACATGTTACAAGACAGATACGTTTATATTAAGTTCTCCTGATGTATAACAAGGCATTTCTTGTGAAGATCGTTCTAAAGTTTAGTGTTTTAGGAAATAATTAATGTATCATGTTTTTTTCTCGAAATTTTACCAAAGATATATTGTATGAAACAAAAACAAAGATTTATTCAACTTTCACATTGCAGATCATTTAAAATAATTTGGATTTTCTCAAAAATGTATTGAATGAAACACTAAAAAATGTATGAAGAAAACACTGAAAAGAGTATCGTAAAACAAATTGTAATTGCGTGTTTTCATCTAATATTAGCTTGTGATAAACTGTCTGGCGGCTTTATTATAAATAAATTCTGAGAATTCTAATATAGGGGATTCTAATATAGGGGATTTTTATTGATTAAAGATATTACTTGCTTACTAATGTGGTGTTCTTGGTGAATTCACAGCCTGCTCCTACATTGCTCTTGTAAACTATGGGTTCTAGGTATAGGATACTCAATATAATTTTAGGTAGATCATACAAAGTTTTGTATTTTTGTTTCATGTTACTAAAAAGAGAAAAAAAAACATCTGTTTTACATTTTTATATCTATGAGTACCCACTAAATAGAAGAATTATTCAACCAAAAACTCTTGTATACTCTCTGTTCAGGTTTTGCTTGTCGTATACTTGTAGTAATTTAGGATTTCATATGTACAAGACTCCTAAATGGTCCGTTTTTGAATACCACTTTCTTTAAACAAAAGTCTTCTTCTTAGTTTTGTCTTGTAAATCTTGTAGAAACTATTTCTATTTTTTATAGAATTGACTTATATGCTTTAGACAATCACAAAATTCTATTTTAACATAATTGAATTTATTTTTACACGCGATAAACAAAGCTGGCATCTATAAAGGTGGTAAATAAATTATAAAACTTGAAATATACATATGTTTCTCTTTTGACAAACAATATTTATTATAAAATTAACAGGTTTCTATCTTTTTTAAAATGATAAAAATAAGTAACCTACGAACTTTATGTTTTCAAAATAAAGACAAAAATTTGAACCAAATATGTCCGATTATTTGCGTTTATTTTTAGATATAAAATAAGCAATAGTCAAAAAAAAAAAAAAAAGTTTGCTTCAATTAATCAATTAAGTAAACTTTTTAAAAAATTTTATAGCTAAACACTATGTAATAATTTATTTATAAAGCAAAAAGCTTTTAAGATTAGTTTAGAAATTAATATTTTTTTATTTTAATGCAATTAAATGTACTGAAACAAAAAAATATACATCAAGCCTTATTCAAAAAGATAAAATAAACAAAATCAATAGCTTCATAGTTTCTTATGTTATTAACATGGGCAGACTCATAAAGTGTAAAAATTATTTTGATACTTTCCTGGATAAAGAAAATTACTATCATTTTCTGAAACGTTGATTAAATGGAAATTTTTTTTTCAGCTCATGAAACTTTCAAAAATAATATCACGAAAAGACGAAAAAAAACCCCACTATATTCTCACGCAGTAAATCTGAACAACGTGATTCACTAACCGACCAGAAACACTAAAAATAATACGAAAAATATAACAATAATAATAAAAAAAGAAATCAAACAATTACATTCTTTAATAAAAGATTTTGTTTATTTATATTTTGCTACAATTATCTGCCACATCAAAGTAAATACAGAGATGCATCGTCAAACAAATAACTCGTTTGAATGTAATTAGAGTAATTACTTTTTTTTTTTGCTCCCGAATCGATAATGGAAAAAAAAAAGATCTGATTTGTCTTTGATGGAAGCAGTCATCCTAAAAATGGTGTATATTCGTTCCTTAATGTTCTCTTTATAATTAGCAGAAGTCGATTTTTATTCGAATTTTTATTAACTCTGTTCTGCAAGATTGTGAAATGAGCCAAGATTCGGAAAGCTTGGCTTCTTTCATATTGCACTTGCTGCAGTTAAATTACTTATTTAAATGGTGATACAGAAACATTATCTGCTATTAGTTTAATGGTAAGAACGTTATTTAGTATTTTTTTTATTCTTTCAGGGAAAGTATAAATAAGTAAATACATTAACACTTTACTCAAGTTTCCCTTTTCGGTTAGCGGATTATTTATACTGAAGTTTCGATCTTGTTTAAAAGTGCACTTGGTTAAAATTTTTGATATTTCCTCTTTGAATTAATTTATTAAAATATTTGATAAGATATCAATTGTGCATGGGGCATATATGTGCATGGGGGCTGCGATACATTCTTTATTAAAAGAGTAATTTGAAAGAGCTCCTTATCCAATCGATAAAATAATAATAATAAAAGAAATATTTGAATTTGCAAATTCTTCACTTATAAAATGTACACCGTCGTAAGTTTTAAACACTTTCCGATATAGCTGTAAAACTTTGATACATTATAAATGCTGATCAGCTAAATCCTAAAGCAATGTGTTTGGATTACTTTTATCGTAATGCAGCTCACACATTAAAAAATTTTTAAAGTCGCATTATTTGATGCAAGATTTCATTATTTATTCCTTAAATTGTGTTAATAGAAAATGTTTGTCATCATACACTTTATGTAAGGGGTTACATATGTTCTCAACTTTCAAAAAATCAATTTTTTTTTTCACGCAAATTAAAATCTTTATAGTGTGTAGAATTAGGAGCAGAAAATGTAAAGTGATATTTAAATTATTAACCCCTTGGGGACGAGCGACACGTATACGTGACGCATAAGATGCTCAGAATCCTCGATTATTCTCAACAGTTATTTTTTATTGCAACCTTTGCCTTATTAAATCTTAGCATTTCTGCGATTAAATTAGGCGAAAATTTCTGTTTTTAAAAACCGGTGGTAAAACAGATTAAAGTAAAAAAAAAAAAGATTAAAGACCCCTCTCGTCGCGAAGGGGTTAAGTAAGATGTGATCAAAAATGTGAACGCGTACACGATCGATAAAACCGACCTTGCAGGATGCCGACCAGGCAGAAATGCTAAGATTTAATAAGGCAAAGCTTGCAATAAAAAATAACTGGTGAGAATAATCGAGGATTCTGAGCATCTTATGCGTACACGATCGATAAAACCGACCTTGCCCAAAAGATGCTACTAAAGATTCTACTCCTTTATTGAAGCTACAGTTGTCACAGGAGGGTCCAAAGTATGGCGCACGAATAGAAAATTTAGTGTAAGTGGAAAAAAAAAAGTTATCAGTATATTTTTTCATTCTAGAATTTTAAACGCGATTTTCAAGAAACTACATTTTTTATCATGGACAGCATGATAACTGATACAATTTTAAACCTTTTTGGATAACATTTGCGCTTATCTACGCTGAATTAAATTAAATAAGGGCCATCGAGGTTTTTTTTTTTTTTTTTTGAAAACTTTAATTTTTTATATTTTCTCAATACGTTTAAAGGTCAAAATTTTGGACGAAAATTGAAAAATGTTTTCAAAACAGCGTAATTTTGTAATTTATAAAAAATATAAAAGATTGAGCCTATGGCCCCTTAGCTACAGCCTTTTTTTATAAGAAGAAACTGACATTTTAATAATTTTTTTTTGTACAGGATACTGACTATCGAATCCGGATATTTTGGTACCGGTCAAGGCAGCTGCAGGTTTCTGACGTAATATGTGCCCAGATTTAACAACAACAAATATTTTTAACTACTTGAAGCAATAAGAAATAACGTGGAATTGTTAGTTTTTCAATTAATTTTACACTCTTCTTAAAACAAAATTCCAAAATATGTCAATTTTTCGTCACCGTGAACGTATGTAACCCTTTAAATTTAGTAGTCTAATAGACTGATTACTCAATTTATAAAATGGAAAAAAAGAATATTTGAATTAGAGAGTTCTTCATTTGGAAAATGTACACAGTTGTATTTAACACTTTTCGGTATTTTTGAAAAGCTTTTTTACCTTATAAAATTTGATCATTTAAATTACAATGCAATGTGTTCTGATTACTTCCATCTTAAGTTGTAATATAACTCATATATTTTCACGTTTTTAATCTATATTTCTTTTATAGTTACATTATTTCGTACAAGGTTTGATGTTTATTTTTTCAATTATGTTCCTCTAAAATGTAGGACTTAACGTACATTATTTTTTGAATGAATAATAGCAAATACTTATTATTTTATTGATAAAGTAAAGGGATATTTTAATTAGAAAATTCTTCATCTGGTAAATATATGTAGTTGTAGTTTTAAACCCTTCCCTTTTTGGTATGGTTGAAAAATATTTATACACTGTAAAATTTGATCAGATATATTTCAACACAATGTGTTCGAATTACGTTTACCTTTAAAGTTAATGTAACTCATGAATTTTCATTTTTTAAACTATATATTTTTATAGTTTATTATTTGGTACAAGGCTTCAAAAGTTGTTTCTTGAATTATACTATTATTGTTGTTAAAAATATTTTTTAGGTGCTAAAAATATTGTTCTTAAAAATAATACTATTAAAATCCTTTTATTCAATAGATGAAATTGTAGGAAATATACGGCGTGTTGTGCCAAAAACAGTCGATAGCAACATCGTGCTCTCTTATGAATAAACATAAACAGAAAATACTTTAACAGTGGCTGTATGCTGCTTATGGCACAGCTTATGAAAATATAATAAAACCACGAACGAAAATATACAACAATCTCTTCCGAGTTACCCACGATTCCGAAAAATGTTCTTTATATTTAGAAATCTCATAAACCAATATATTGTTTCAAGATTTAAAGAATCATTTATAAAAACAATGTTTCTTTTACTGTCAAAGATTTTCGGACACGTTTTCTACTTGTTTTTATAGGCTATAGGGTATTAATCATTTTTCTCAATCCGGAATATAAGTTTTTCGTATGGTATCAACTCTCAAGTATTTTCAAGTAAAACAAATATGTTTTACAGACATACATGATAAAGTAACAGCATTAACATTAATATTAAAATTAATATTATTTTGTAATTCTTATCCGTATAAATTCAATTATGCAGCTGAAAATGTTTACTTGAGAATTGATACCATCCTAAAAACCGATATTCCGGTTTGAGAAGTCATTAAATATTTACTGCTGCTTCTATTATTAATGCTGGTAATTTATCATGTTTATCTATAACACATGTTTGTTGAGCATGAAAATGCTTACTTGGGAATAGGTATCAATCTAAAAACCTTTGTTTTGGGTTCGGAAAACTAAATAATACACTTTAAACTCAAATTTCCGAAATTCCGTGGCAGCAAAAGAAAATTTGTTTTTATAAATGTTTCTTTAACCTTTTCATGGGCACTTTCATTGCTAAAATTTTGAAATGAATGCAGGCTCCGATAAACCTCTGAATCTAAGGGAATCACGGTATCATTTTGGGGCAATGCAACAATGTTTGGTAAATGTAACTATTCAAATCCAAGTATGAAAAACATTAGATGACGCTTTTCATATAGACAATATTTGAATTAGACGCGCATTCATTTTAATAGATAATATAAATATACCATTTATAATTTTACAAATTTTGCTTTTTTATACGTAGGTATTTACAAATCGAATTACATGTATTATTTCTTCAAATTTCCAATATTCAAGAAAATGTAACCTCTTTATTTTTAACTATTGTGTGACAGATATACACAAAATTATACGAATAAAAAAAACGAAACATCATGCGTCAAGGATAGATTATGAAACACATTCAGAATACTGTAACATTACTTTATAGTTTAATAAGGTGAAAGACGATAACCAAATAAACAAGATCCAAATCAAACCGGCGAGGAGACCTACCTTTCGACTTAAGGTCAACTAGCCCCGCCCACAACCAAGTAAACAATTTGGAAATATCATAACATATTTTAAAAGTTAATTTCAGCAATTACCTTCAAAAGTCGGAAAAATATCCCATTTCTTTTGCGCAGCCCTGTATATGATCTGTAGAATTCATACACACCAAGTACTATGCAAAACGAAAAAAAAAGTTAACCCCTTAATCGTCGCCCCCTTTATGTGTAGGCTACTTTTTAAAAATTCATATTGCTTGATTACCACCAGTTTTTTAAGTAGAAATGTTCGTCTTATTTAATAGACAGATAAAATAATGCAAGAATAAAGCCAATAACACTATTTTAAGAAACTGGTGGGAATCAAACAATCTGAATAAAACAGACGTAACCTACGCTGCCCGTGAATGTCTCGGGCACGACGATTACGGGGTTAAATTGAAAAATGCGTACTGGAACTGAAAACGCACTTCCATCAATTATTTTCCATAGACAATACTGTAGCCGAATTCTCGTGTGTGTTCCTGTAATTTAACTATGATTGCTGTGCACACCATATTCTATAGTAAGCATCGTGTAGTGCACCTTTAGTGATATCATTAAAATACCCCGCAAACGATTTTTCCCCATTGATTGTAATGTAACGATGAGAGCGCTTTGAGTGTCCCTGTAAACGAACTATAAATGATAAACACTTTATTTTCAATACCGAACAAGCCATAGTAATTCTTAGTAACATATAACAATTACATCACAATCTGATTACATTTGCGTGAGTTAGAGAACAGACAGACAGTCGACAGACAGAGAAAATCGAATTCATAAACACTTTTATATTATCATATATTCTAATACAAGCATATTGTGTGTGTGTGTGTGTATGTGTGTGGTTATGTAAATTATATCTTAAAAACGGTTCTAACGATTTTGACGAAATTTTGTATCCTACCGTTTTGGAGCACCAGAAAACTATTGGGCTAGGTCACATGTTCGAGAAAAGTCGATTAGTGGGTCAGGCTCAAGCTAATTGTATCTGAAAACCGGTTCAAACGATTTTGGCTAAATTGTGTACCCTACCATTTTCGGTCATGAGAACACTATTGAGCTGGGTCACATGTTCGAAAACTTTCGATTAGCGGGTCATTTTTGGGTCAACACAGATCAAGTTAATTTTATCTAAAAAAACTGCTCTAACGACTTTGATTAAATTTTGCATCCTACGCGTTTCGGGCACGAGAAAATCATTGGGCTAGATCACTTGTCCGAAAAAATTCGATTAGTGGGTCATTTTTGGGTCACTGTGGGTCAAGCTAATTTTATCTAAAAAACGGCTCAGACTATTTAGACTAAATTTATAATCCAACAGTTTTAGGGAACGAGAAGACTATTGGGCTAGGTTACATGTTCCAGAAATTTCGATTGGTGGGTCATTTTGGTCATGGGTCATTATGGGTCAAGCTATTTTTATCTTAAAAATGGCTCAGACGATTTGCAGTAAATTTTGTATCCTACGGTTTTTTGGAACGAGAAAATCATTGGGCTAGGTCACATTCTCGAGTAAACCGGATTACTGGGTCATTTTGGGTCATCATGGGTCAGGGTCAAGCTAATTGTATCTGAAAAACGGGTCAGACTATTTTGACTAAATTTTCTCAAAAAAAATCCTACGGGTTTCGGGCACGAGAAGACAATTGTGCTTGGTCACATGTTCGAGAAAATTTGATTAGTGGGTCATTTTGGTCATGGGTCATGGTATTTGAACTCAAAGCTCATTTTGACCGAGCATAGCTTGGTCTTCCCTGCTCGTGCTGTAAATTGTTAAAAAGCATGAATGCAAAATTTATTCAAGAGACAACTAACATTTTAGACAAAACATTCAAAGGATCACAAAACAGAAAATTTACATTTCTATGTTCTTTACTCCAATAGATATATGGATCATAAGCGATGAAATATGGAAATAAATAAATATAGGAAATGTTATAATGATATAATATGAATAGTAACGAATCCAAGATCCAATGTATTAAAGTGTTTATCTTTCTGGAATATAGAGAGCAAAAATGTACCAAATGTTCCACATAAAAGATTATGGTGAAGGGGAAAAATAATAATTTATTTATTTCATCAAATTACATGAAACCATTACAATACACTTTTATTTAAACTCCATTTGAAAAAAAATTGTAGGAATATATTTAATATAATAAATAAGATAAATATAAATCCATGCTTAAAAAGTCAATATTTGTTATATGTTTATATAAAAAGTATGACCCGTAATTTCTTAAATATTCAACTAAGGGCAACGTCTTTATTTTGAACGTTTGCTTGTCAGTTTTACACGGCAAAAATATTGCAATAAAAATGTATCTATTAAAACGAAAGCTAACAGCAAAAAATTAAAGAAGGTACTTACTTGTACACAAGAAATTAAAAAAAATCATAAAACAGAATAAATTACATTTGAATATTCTACATTTCAATAAGCATATGGGCCATCAGTGATCTAGAGTGAAAACATCGGGAGAAATGAATATCAGAAATGTTCTAATGTTACAAGAATTTATCTTTTTAAAACACACAAAATAGAAATTTTTTCCATCCTTGCTAGAATTAGGGCAATTCATTTATGTTTTTAAACTCAATTATTAAATAATACTTTAATCGAAAAATAAGTAATTACTTATAAACTAAATTTAAATAAGACACGATTATTAAGTTATTTAATAAGAACAACTTATCTGCCTAAAATACACGAAATTGCAAGTGTTTTACCCCTATTCAAGTCGAGTAGTTAATTTATGTTTTAGTCTCAATAGTAAAAGAAAATTTTAATGAAGAAATATAATTCTTTATTAACTAAATTTCTTCAAAAGAAATAAAAAACAGTTTAATATACTTTTTATTTAAAAACTATTTGAACAAAACTTTTTCCAATTCATTTTATTATGATAACTAAATTAATCCATGATTTACAACTTCGAAAAGCGATATTTATTTAATACATTTGCAAGAAAAATGGTATGTGTTTTTATAAAGATCTTACAAATATTCAGCAAATAGTATATATATTTTTTATTAACGATTTCTTGGCAATATTAAAAGCAAGATTTATCTATACTAGCAAAAACTAATGTTTTATACAATAAAATTTTTAAAAAATCAGCAAACAGAATAAATTACAGTAGTATGTCCGTATGTGACATACCGATCATCAGCGATCAAAAGCGATCAAAAGCGAATACATCTGAAGAAATATATATCAGAAATATTATAATGATACAAGAATCTATCTCCCTAAAACACACAGAACATCATCTTTCTGGAATTTCATCTTCTCTGGAATTAAGGTACTTTATGTCTGTTTTTGAACTCAATTGTTAAATATTACTTTAATTAAAAAAATTAAATTAATTTTTAATACTACACTGCGTAGCGATACATAAAAATCAAATTAAATTTAAATTTTAAAAAAATCAATTCAATTCCAAGAAACCACTATATTTTATGAAAAATATTCCACTTATATAATCATACAGTCACCTTTCAAATGGGCGAATAAATTCTCTTTAAAATTTCTGATACCTAACAAAAAAAAAAAAAAAAAAATCATACTTCGAAAAGAAAATTTCATGCAGTGTAGAAGGAGCTAAATAAAAATGATATACAATTATTAATTTATTTAACAAGAACAATTCATCTTCTTAAAATAAACAAAATAGAAATCTGGGTAATTTTCTTTTTGTATTTTTAGTCTCAATCAAAAAATGTAACATAAATCAAGAAATATAATTATTTATGAACTACATTTGTTAAAAAGAAATAAAAACTAGTAGATTATATTTTTTTATTTAAGCACTATTTGAACAAAACTTTTTGAAAGCGTGTTTATTATGATAACTAAATTAATCTATCATTTACAACTTCTAAAAGCGATATTTATTTAATACGTTTGCAAAAAGATTGGCATGTGACTATTTAAATGTCTTTCAGATATTCAACAAAAAAAAAAAAACTTTCTTATTTTTAACTATTTGCTTGTCAATATTAAAAGCAAGATTTGCCTATTCAAGTGAAAACTAATGTTTTAAACAAGAAATTCAAAAAATCATAAAACACAAAAAATTACATTCGTATGTTCTTCACGTCAATAGACATACGGATCATCAGCGATCAAAAGTGAATACATCGGAAGAAATAAATATCAGAAATGTTATAATGATACAAGAATCTATCTTCCTGAAATACACATAATAGAAATTTTTTCATCCTTGCTGGAATTAGGGTAATTTATTTATGTTTTTGGTCTCAACATAAAAAAGAAATCAAATATTGCCCATGTCTCATTAATCTTTACTTATGTGGGGGTAGATACAATAAAGAAAAGAATTTTATTGATTTAGTTCAGATTATTGATGGGAAAGAAGCAAAATATTTCTTTCAAGACTGATATATCAGTGTTTGAATAACTTTTTCTTAGTTCAAATATGTCTTTCCTTTATTATCATTTGCATAGTTTTAGTCGGAGTTTTTTTAATAACGTTGAAAATTGGGATACGTATAAATATAAAGAGCACGTACGTAGTTACATGTTGCTAATTAGATTCTTAATTACTAATATCTTAATTATCTTTCTGCTTCGTAGTTAGAAAAATTAGATTATTAAAAAATACTATTATTTGCAAGCATATTATAAAAAACTAAACTCGAAACTATTTATTTTTTTCCATTCAAACTAAACTAATTAATGTAGCAGGATCTTTTTAATATTTTAATTATATTTAATTTACACATCCTTAACTTTGCCTTTGGTGTGACTTTACTAATTTTAATTTTTCAGATTTTTACATTTTATAAAGTTAGCGTATTAATAAAATTTGAAACTTAAATTTATTTTGCTTCTAAAATTATTTTATCAACACACATTACTATTCGCATACAACACACATTACTATACATACATTACTAGACACACACTACTAGACACACATTACTATACACAGATTACTGTACATACATTACTAGACATACATATTATACACTACTATTTACACATTATTAGAAACGTTACATATTATACATCACTATACACATACAACACACATTACTATATAAATTACATTAATATATTTTGGTAATATATGCGAAAATGTATAATGGTATTTCTAAATTGAGCAGACCTGTACCTCTGACATAAGAATGAAGCACCTTTACAGCATGTGCATTGAAATTATGAGCATATGTTTAATGGATCCTGAGAGAAGATATACACATATAACTGTACACACATTACTAGACATACATAATACATGTTATACGCTACTATTTACACATTATTATAAACGTGAAGATATGAATGAAGTGAAAATCATTTTTAAGAATTTAATGAATGAATTTTCTCGTATCATGTTAAAGGAATTAGCGACCGTTTGGAAACCGTTGAAATTACAGGGATTTTTTTGTGTCATAGGCAAACAAACAGAAATCACCTATATCATGAACAGGGATGACAAAGTGCCATGTTAGGAGGAAATTCGGACTATTTACATTTTTCCACTGAAACGCGAGCTACTGACCAGATGTCTATGCAAGCAAGCTCTTTCCTTCCAGCAAATGGTTTGAAAATAAGGTGTAAGCACATCATTAAACGGATCGCTATAATAATCACTCCAACAATTATGTAACAATCTACGCTGGCCCATGTTCAACCCATACCGCACTTTGTAATCCCGGTTAACGGTATCATATTGGAAATTAAAATTCCGTTTGTTTCAAAATGTATAATAGCATTAAAACGTATTTCT
Organism: Maratus michaelseni; assembly: GCA_963931845.1. NCBI lineage: Eukaryota > Metazoa > Arthropoda > Arachnida > Araneae > Salticidae > Maratus > Maratus michaelseni. The sequence goes on from OZ007590.1 coordinate 329,786,577, forward strand.
AAACCGGTTACACACATTAATGTATTAGAATCCTTTTTAATGCTCCTGTTAAAGAACTATACCTGTTTCGAATTTTGGCAGCAAAATAAAGTCGCAAAAAATAACTTGGCGATTTAACTTGGCGAATATGCTATTTTAACTCCATTTTCATCTTTTTTGTTTAAATATTGATTTTTTTTTCTGGTAACTGTAACACTTTTCATCGGAAAATCCAAATTTGTCATTATTAAATATTTAAGATAATGACTCGGATAAAACGTTTTATGAAAATAAAACACTGCTATTGAAATCTGAATTATCATCTCTTTCAAAAAGACTAAATGTCCTAGGAATTATAATATCCCAAAGGAAACCATCGTTACATTAAATTTAAATGCATGCCTGCTACTGAAAATTACAGGAATTTTATTTAAAACATTTAATTAATCCAACCAACAATATTAAATTACACTGCTCAAAACAATTAAAGGATATTTGAAGTTTAATATAAAATAAAGATATAAACGAAATTTTTTTTTGCCGAAAATAGAAGAAGAGAATCACAAATGCAAATTTTTCTGGTTTTCAAACTGTGGAGTATGCAAATTTTGAGTTCGACGTCAAAAACGTCGCTTCAGCGGCAGCGAATGAAATTTGACTTTCAACTGGATAAAAGAGAATGAAGACAAGGATGATCGGCATTCAGTGATTGCTTTGTTTCGATGAGTACGATGTCTCAGCGAAGTCATTTGACAGATTCAGAAGCTTGGAGAATTGTTGGAAGGTTAGAAGGGGGCCAAACTCAAGCCGAAGTAGCGCAAGCCATTGGAGTGTCACAAAGTGTCATTTCCAGGATCTGGAACCGTTTTTTGGAGAGTGGATGTGCAGGCCGAAGACCAGGGCAAGGTCGTAGACGGGCAACAACGCCCAATGAAGATCGGTATTTAGCGTTAACAGCTCGGAGACACCGAAACATGAACGCTACTCTTCTCCAACAACACCTTCGCTCGGCTACAGGCACCACGATTTCAACTCAGACTGTCCGAAACCGGCTCCATGCTGTAGGTCTGTATGCTCGCCGACCGATGGTATGTGTTAGATTAACATCAAGGCATCGTCGCGACCGCAGGGAGTGGGCAACCGAGCATGTCAACTGGAGGAGAAATGAATGGAGCAATATTCTGTTTTCTGACGAGTCCCGTTTTTCTGTGCATCCGGATAATAGGCGTATTTTCATCTGGAGGGACCGTGGCAGTAGGAATAATCCTGCGTTCGGCCACGAAAGTGTCAGATTTGGCGGTGGAGGAGTGTTGGTGTATGGTGGCATCTCCATTGACGGGCGCACTGACCTCTACATCATTCGAGATGGAGCTCTGACTGGTCGCGGATATAGGGATGAGATCCTCAGACCTATTGTAGTCCCTTACGCTGCAGCAATCGGAGATAACTTCATTTTAATGGACGATAACTGCAGACCACATCGTGCAAACCTGGTGGAGGATTTCCTTTTCGAGGAAGGAATCGTTCGAATGGAATGGCCAGCGTGTTCTTCAGACATGAATCCAATCGAGCACGTTTGGGACGCTCTAGGAAGACGAGTTTCTGGCCGCCAACAACTCCCACAAACTCTCCAAGAACTGGAAAGAGCTCTTCTGGAAGAGTGGGGCAGAATACCCCAACTCGTCATTAATAGCCTCATTGAGTCCATGCCTCAAAGGTGTTCAACGTTGCTGGCCGCCCGTGGAAACCATACCCCCTACTGAAAATGATTTTCTTTGAAGAAAACACCTTTTCTTATTCTTTTTTTCTCATATGCACAAATTGTGTTTTTTTCCTTTTGTACACAAATGCGCAATAAAGTGCATTTTTTTCAGCCAAACATGTGTAATTTATTCTCATATAACCTACTATGTCTGTCGACCATGTATCAATCAGCTAAAAAGTTTCCCAGATACAAAATCCACCTAAAACTGCAATATCCTTTAATTGTTTTGAGCAGTGTAATACAAAAAACCAACGCAATAAATATGTCGATGACTCTGCCCAATCTCAATCCGTATTCACTTCGTAAAAAATTTCGGCATCCACGAACATAAATATATGTTATTGAAACAGAATACTTAGTGTTACTACAGTGGGACAAAAAAATCGCACAGCCTTTACTTTAAAAATTTGCACGAAACCTGAAATAGATAATAATGGAATAACTTTTAATAAATGGAAGTTCAAAATCATTTAGCACTAGCTATTTCAGTTATGGTTTATGCTAGAACCTGTAAGAAACATTTATATGGAACAAGAAGGAGGTGAACTTTTCCTAAGCAAATAGAATTTTTGTGTTTGAGCATTGTTTCATGACAGTATACTTCATTAAAATTATTAAAAAGTTTAAAGATACATACATAAGGGTCACCCAAATGAAAGTGGCGTTGCTGTAATACCTCCGCCATTTGAAAAGAAAGATGGCTACTCATTCTCCGCAGAGGACGCAGAGTGCTGGGAATGCATGCTATATCATCAGATCCCGCCAGATGCGTGTGTGAAAGCGTGGGAGCACGTTAAAAGGCATCATTCGCATTGTGGATGCCTCGAAATTATATCAACATGCGGTCGTGCAATTTTTAACTGGGGAAAATGTGAGTGCTAGTGAAATCTATCGTCGATTGCAAAATGTGTATAGCACGGAGTGTATGTCACGCAGATCGGTATTCCGATGGTGTAGGGATTTTTGTAATGGGGGCAATTCCGATGGCAGGTTCTCGAAAATCCCCCTTACAGCTCAGATCTCTCACTGTGTGACTACCACATCTTCGGTCCACTCAAGAAAGCTCTGAAGGGACGGCGATTTGCCAATGATAATGAGGTCCAAGCTGCCTTTGAAAATTGGTAACACAACCAATCCCGAATCTTCTTCACACAGGGTATCCATCGTCTCGTTGACCACTTGGACACTTTTTTCAACCTACTTGGTGATTTTGTCTAGCCTATCTGTTACGCCTGTATTGCTTCTTTCTTCTGTATACTAATTTATATGAATTTCATTAATAAATTTCTCAAACCAACTGTAGTGCCATTTTCATTTGGGCGACCCATATAATAAACATTCTTAAGACATTGATCTCATGTTTGATAACAAGATTTAGGGCCGCAAGTGTGCTGAATTTTTTATTTTCAGTTTTGTTTTACAGAATTGTCAGTCTTTCAGTTTAGTTAATGTGTATAGTTTGTATCATGTATGTATTTTTTAAATAAAATAATGTCTCACGGGTTGTACGACTTTTCGATCATCATGTACCAGTAGCTCAAGGAATAAGTGCCTGAAATGAACAAAAGGAAAAGCCCTCTAGTATCTTATATACATAAATAAATGTATTAAACGACAAATTGTCAAGCTAATATCAAAGTAAGTAGATTAAAAACAAAACATATTTTACATTTAACCTTTTGATTACGGGCCAGACTGGCGACTATTTTTATATTCAGTCGCACCACAATTTACAAAAATATTTTTTGTAGTAGATTTATCTTGACAATAGCCTAGTATAAGTGTATATCATAAATTATTTTTCAAAAAGTGGTACCAATAGAATAACAAATAGTCGTTGAGACGTATGCTGTCACAACCTCGTAATCAAAAGATTAAGCTACTAAATACAACACTTTAAAAAATTATTTATCATTTGTTCATTCTTAATTTTCGACAGTCGCAGGCGGGGGACAAAATTTCTTATCATTTATTTATAACACAAATTTGAATAATAATCAGTAAAAACTGACATTTAAGATATATTTATGGTTATAAAATTTAACTAGACCTTAACTATTTATGTTTGAATGTAAAGACAAATATGTTCCTATGTCATATTTTATGATCAGTGTAAGAGAATAATAAAATTTACATTTACTCTGAAATAATCTAAAGCTATTCTCATACGTTATTTCATAATGAATTTCTGACATCTTTTGTGAAATTTACTATACCAGAAAAAGAGATAATCATACCTTGCTTAAAGATTATTTCTTCATCTCTTTCATTATATATAATCCAAAGAAAACTTTGTTACTTTGGCAAAGATATGTAATAATGTAATATTTTAGAATTTTCTGTTGAATGAATTATTTTAGATCGTTGCAGATAATAAGATGTAGTGTCATTATCTTGCAAAATCCTAATAAAAGGAAAATATAAAATGAATATACTTCTGAAGTTTTTCATGAAAAATGTATCTAAATTTATCTAATAAATTATGATTTATTAAAGGTTTTATAATATTTGAAATTTTAAAGCAACAGTCTGTACATTAAGATTTGAGGATTATATGTTAATTTTATAGCAATATTGAAAATGGAAAATAAAATAATTGTTGCACACAAATAATATTTTTAAACTGATCTTTAAGCAGATTATCGTGAATTTTGAGCAGAGATTATTTCGCTGTCTCCTCAGATGACCAACATTTTGAGAACCTTATCTTTTAATTTCCTTTATTTTTCATGTGTAAATCCTGAAATTTTGAAATAATAATCTTTTCCCAAATCCAAAGGATGTGAATTATCACTTTACTTACCAGCGGGGTTCGATTTGGATACCGCACCTCATCTTTTTGCTTCCTTTTGGGAACAGCGAATTTCGAGATTATTAAGCAAAAAGATGAGGGGTGGTATCCAAATATACAATGAGATACACTTCATTCTTACTATGCCAACTTTCATAAGCTAGTATATTTGGATACAACCCCTTATCTGTTCGCATCCTTTTGGGAACAGCGAATTTTAGCTTATTCTATCGACGATTACTATCAGAATTTTCAAGCTATGTTTTTGAGACTTTCACAAAAGTTTGTCTATACATTTAGCTAATATATTATGCACAGTATATTTTGATTGAATTCGCACATGCGCAGTGAAACAATATTTTATGAACCTGCTTATTTTTCATCCAATATTTATTATTTTTAAATTCTTATTACATGGTATTGTATATAATGTTGTTTGTCATCGTTCCTGAAAAGAACATTATTTTATATTAAGAACTCTGAAAATTATAAGCAAAACACATGGTGAAATTTGGGATTGTTTTTATAAAAACCTTAATTTCTCCCCGAGTATATGTGCTAGCCTCATAAAAATAAACATAGTTTATTAAAAGAAGTCTGATAAGCATGTGCTACCGTTTCAACGTCTTTGCGATATTATTTTTTACAGGGTTATCCAAAATATATTCGTTTTTCTTTAATTTATTGAAGGCCCCCTATGGCGTTTCGGGAAAAAATCTTCATCGAAATATATGACGTCGACTATGCTGTTTACACTTCTGAAGTTTCAGGATAATTCCTTATGTATTTTTCTAGATATTTAATAAAACGTCTAAAATCGCAAGTGACCGGTCATCATTGGCCATATAGTGTATATGGCTAGGCTACAACCTTACAGCACAAGATGAAACGACAACATTGTGCTCATGATTGACGTTCCATCTTGTGCTGCAAGGTTGTAGCCTAGCCATATATGAGTGAGAGAATGCTAGACCGGATGTCGTCCAGATTGCTTAATTGGTACAGCACTTGGTGCGCTCTACCAAGAGATCCGTGATCGAACCCCTGTCTCGACATTCTTCACTCTGTTGGTTGTTCGCTGTTAAGTAAAGTGATAACTCACATCCTTTGTATTTCAGTAATTTACAGCGTAATTTCAGCTCTGCTGAAAAATTAATTAGTATATAAATATTTTTCCATTCAAAAGTTATTCAATATTTTCGGTGTAAATATACCTGTGTACCACCCTGTACATGTAGTAAACGTTGTAGTTAGAAATGCCCACGACACACACTTAGGAACATGATGAGCTAAACAGGTTCCCAGGGTAGAGTTTTGACGTAAGACCCAACACAAGCTGATATGCTGAGGCATACTTCTTGAGGAGCTCGAGTCTGAGAACTAATTGTTAAAATTTGCAGTAGCGTGCAACTAGAAGTTGATCAGGACAGACGGTACGATCATGATCTCATGTCTCCGATGTTAAGACGGCTGTTATGCTTCAGCAAAAGCCCCTATTTGCCCTTAACTTTGTAAATACTGTAATTGTCTTGTCTTATATTGATGTGTAATATTAATCTAGAACCATTAAATTATTGTTATTCAGTAAAGAAAAGTATCTATTGAGTTTTCATTATTTAAATTTTACATTACTATTCTGTTAGTCAATTATTGGACTATAATTTGAATTTTAGGATAGAAAGCGATTACAAATGTACTATAATAATTTTTAGGTAAATAAAAAATATTTTCATGAAATGAATTCTATAATTAAGACTTATAATTGGATTTTTAAAAAGTTATGCTTGTCTGATATATATATATATTTACGAAATTGTATTTAATATTTTTATCTATTTTGCATATTTTACATGATATACTAAAATGTATAATGAAATGTAACGTAAAGTTCTTGAATAAATTATTACAAAGTACATGTATTTGCAGTTTTATAAATTTAAAACACAGTATATCACATTTTATGTAAACAAAAGCAAAATTGAAGCTTCTTTTTAATTTTTAATGTTGTAATTTATTATAAGTTTATAAAAGTACATTATTATTACATTAGATATTGTAAGTAAACAAATGCGTCATAAATATTAAAGTTTGTCAATAATCCTAAAATTAAACCTGTTTTAAGACATTAATTTAATTTTATATTTTAAACCTGCATAAAGTAAACCTTTCTTTACTACTTCGTTAGATAATTTCCTCCGAATAAACGTAACGCACCCCCTTTTTGCTCTTCGTCATTTAAAATCTTTTAAAAATAAGTTTATTTAGCTACTCTACTCCTACGTTGCATACAGCTTAATAAATGCGTCAGGAATGTTAAAATTTGCCACTAGTCCTAAACAAATATCTCTTTAGCTCAGTCATTACTGTTTCGCTAAAGAATTATCTTCAATTCACAGTAACGCATCGATCTAGCTTTCTGTTATTTTTTTTTATGAAAACAATTTTATTAAACTACTCTATTTATGTACTGCATATAATGCATATAATATAAAAAATGCGCCAGACATATTAAAATTTATCAGTAATCCTAAACTTCAAAATATTTTTTGCATCAGATCGATTTTAATTTTAAACATGCATAAAACAGCCCTTTAATTTACTGCTTCGCTGGAGAATTTTCTTCGATTCACAGTTACATAGCCTCTTTGGCTTTTCCGTTTTTTTTCCTAATTACACCAACTATACTTCATTTTTTCAAATTTTTTTAACTAGGCTATTCATACACTGCATACAAGTAAATAAAGGCACCAGACATATTTGAATTTATCAATAATCCTAAACATATATATCGTTTTCGGTAGCATATCAATTTTTAATTTTAAAAATACACAAATTAACGCTTTCATTTATCACTTCACTTCAGAATTTTCTTCGATTTACTTTAACGCAACCTCTTTTGTGTTTCCGTCTTTTTATCTTAACTATCCATCATTTTTTTCTAACTTCTTAAGCTGAACTATTCATGCACTGTATATAAGTATAGAAATGCATCAGAAATATTAAAATTTGTCAATTGTTATAAACATAAAACTCTCATTTGATAGCATAGCAATTTATTAATTTTAAACATACATAAAGTAATTTTTTTTTTTTTTTTACCGCTTGCCTGCAAAATTTCTTTCGATTTATTATAATGCATCCACTACCTCTCCCTCCTTGAATCCATTTTTTAAATTTATGACACAACTCGCCCTTCTTTATCTGTATGTGCTTCCACCTCCCACCCCCCCCCCCCCAAAAAAAAAAAAAAATATATATATACATATCTGATAGGTAACTTTTTAATTTTTCTAAAGTAATATTTCTAAAAGTATTCTAATTTTTATCTTATGTTGCAAATTTTACATGGAATCCGAAAATATATAAAGGAATATAAAATATAGTTCCTGAATTAACGATTTCAAATCTATCGATCCAGAATACACGATTTTATTTAAGTACAATTATTTTTCAGTTTGTAAGTTTAAAATAGATTTAAATGTTATGAAAACGAAAGAAAAATCGAATCTTATTTCTAAACTTTAGCCTTTTGCGCTCCACTCACACCTATGCGGTGACATATTAAGTTTAACCTGAAATGATCAACACCAGAATTTAAAAACGAATGTATTTGGAAATTAGTAAAAGCTTTTATTCACGTACTTAATGAAAGGAAAATTTTGATTCCAAAATTCTGGTGTCAATCAATCACTTCAGGTTAAAATTAGTATTTCACCGTATAGGTGTCAGTGCACTGCAAATATTTATACACTTTTCAGAACACTTTTCAGAACACTTATTTTGTCCCCTTTTTAGCACACTTTAAAGCACACTTTTTGGAACAGTTTTTAGAACACTTCTGAGAACACTTATTTTGTAAAGCATACTTTCTAGCACACTTTTTGAATACTTTTGAGAACGCGTTTGAGAACACATAAATTGCAAAAAGTTAATATGTCAATTTTATTAAACCGTACTATTTCTTCTCTAAAATATAAACATATAAAAATAAATAAGAAGTATTAAAATTTCTCAATATTTCTAGATTACAAACTCTTTTTTTATTTTTTTATTTTTTGCATCAGGTCAATTTTTAATTTTAGATATACATAAAATAACCCTTTCATTTACCGCTTCGCTGAAGAATTTCGCTTTCGCTTCATTTTTTTCTAATCCACGAATGCATTCTACTTTTATGGAGCGAGTTTACTTTCACTTCTTCCACGACTAAACCACTTGATAGTCATCTTTAAAATTAAGACACCGCCCGCGTTCATTTACCTGCTTATGCTTTCTTTCCCGTCTGAACGTTGTCTTCAATGGGAAAAGATTCACCTGCATTCACGGTCTCCAAAAATATAAATCAGCAGCATGGAACACGTAAGAGTTTTACGACCAACACGCAAGGATCGTAAATTCTAAGATAGTATGCATAGAATAAATATGTCTTGTTCTTGAGTTTTCGGGAGAGCGAGAAAATTTTATAGGTGTTTTCTATTAAATTAATCGATCAACTCTTAACTCGGACAAAAGAGTTCGCAAACCGTGTTGCACCATACAAATTTATCTAAAATTTTATTTTCGTATTTATATCTAGTGTAAAAGCATATAGTGAAGCTATACAAGTACAGTGGAGCTTCAATATGTATAATTTTATGACATTTCTATATTTAAAATGAATTCGTAGGTAGGTTGATTATGAAAATAGTTCCACATCTTATAGTCTTGAATCTTATAGTGGATGAAATTATAAAATTACAACTTGAAAAGGGAAATGTCAAAATAAACTAAAGATAATATTAAAACCGTTTTTAACCACAAATCAGACGTTTAAAAATTTGTGAAAACACAATATAATGACAAAAGAAATCGTAAACATACTCTAAAACTGCAAAAACTGTTTCGTAAAATGTATTTTTTCGTTTTCAGGCAAAGAGGCCGACAATAGAACAGTAGACAATAGAACCAAGACTGATAAGATAGACAAACAAGTTGGAAATTGTACGTTAAACGTGACAAATGAATTGCGTTCTTACTATAACTAGTTTTACAATGTAAAAAAAAAATCATCGTTATTATTTCAGTGAAATGAATTATATCGTCTGTTATGAGCAAAATGAACATGTTTTTCCTCTTATTACGTATGCCACGTTTACCGATGCGAATTTTTTTTTCGACACCAGATAGCACTGCAATATTCACCATGGAGATCTTGCTTTGCGAATGATTACCTCCCTAGTTGAATATTATTTAATTATTTATTATTAATATTTCTATGATATACGATGAACGAATTTCTTGTGTTTATTTACTTTAATGAATATTTGGATAAATATTAAACTGTTAACCTAATTTTAAGTGAAGTTATTTCAGAATCTATACATTTTTTATTGTAGCTCATCTCTCAAACAAACATTTTTTGAACGATCTTTCTAAAAATGTAACTTTTATGCAATTTTATTCTAAAAAATAATTTTGAATAAAAATAGCCGCCTGGCATATGAAAAACGAAATCGTCAGCACGTATTTGTTTACCTTAGTCACATGACTTGCGCTTTTATTATATAGATTATGTATGATAGGAGTTAACAGAATAAAGGAAACTTTTATTAATATCTTTTTATGTTTTGATTTGATTTTCATAAAACTTGAAATGACTCGACATTAATTCTGCAACGATTATATATATTAAATTTCCAAGCCATTCGGTTGCGTAGTTTTTCCGCTGTTATATGCAAACAGACGGTCAGACGGACCAGACGACGAGTATAGGTGCTACTCATTTATATAATTGCGAACAAACCTAATAACCAATTAGAAAAGAGTTGGTACGACAAGAATTTTAGGAACGTTTAGGTGGTACAAAAAATCTGAATACAAATGAAAAAGTGAACACAAATACGTGAATAAGAAGTAATTAAAAAAATTGAAATTCGAATTTAAAAAGATAAAAATAATAATTACAATAAAAAAATAATAAGTAGGGGTTATTGGATTCAACGTAAGAACTTTTAACTAAATTTTAAAAAAAAGTTAAATGAATGTGATAAAAATTACAAACTTAATTTAGTGAAACTAAGCAAGTTTTTATTTAGCTGTTGAGAGCATAATATAATAATATTTTTCATCTATTATAAGAAAATCGCGAATAAAATAGTTAAATGTTTACGAAAATATAATAAAAAGTTTCAAATAGGATTAAAGATAATTTAATCATTTTGTAAATTAAAACTATGGCCAGAACCACAGGGGTACGTATTAAGCAATAAGGGATTGAAAAACTGCAGAATTTCAGGTCTGCCAGAAATCATAATGCATTTTTGCGGGATCCCGCAGTATCGCTTGATATTCTTCAATAACAGCTGGTATTTTTCAAATTCAGTTGTAAAAGAAGATTTTTTTTTAACGATTTTGAGTAATTATTTTGGTTAATTAAATAAGAGACTATAAAAATAAATTATAAGACTGGTTTCTTTTGAAATCGACCCATTGATGTCAGTGCGTTTATATATCTATATAGGTACATATGTTGCAAAAATTGTCATCACGATAACGTCCGAAATACTGAACCTATTCAAACTTAATTGTACAGTGTATTGAACTTGTAAGTATCTTGGATGAGTTCATTAATAAAGTATGTCATTTTTATAGTTATAGTATGTAGTTGTTGTGCAGAGACGCACAAAAGAAATCCACTTTTATGTATCATTAATCATAGAAAAATCATTTGCGGTGCATTTTAATGATGTTATGTTATACAAGTCCTTCCTGCGAAAAGATTTTTTTAATAAAATATCTTAGACGAATTTGTTAATCAAGAAGATTCGGTAATTTTCTCTAAAATAGTGGCCCTTTGAAAATGTGAAAAACATTATGGTTAATGATGCTTTATTTTCAGTTCATTATCAAAACATATTTGTTCGTGCAAAATTCTTTGATTTCAATGAATTTTTTAAAATGTGCTTATTTTATTAGGCAAGACATCAAATTTTTTCGATGGGATTCATTGAATGGTTTGGGTTCGAACCTTGTTGGAATGTGGGAAGTATATTATAGCCTATGAATGATTTTCAAACTACGTTTTCAACAAATCTTTAATATTTTTGATATAATTACCACACATCGATAAAATTACATTTGGTAAATCAAATTTAAAATTTCCCAACAAATTTTCTTTCTTGTCAAAACAGTGAGTAAAACCAATTTGCTTCATTTGTATTAAATCTGATGTATGTACCTTAAAGTAAAAAAACACAAAGAAATTAAAACCTGCCATTCAGACTGATCCGGTAGGACTTGTTTTATTTAAGAAAATAGTTGAATTAATTACGGAATGAAAATATAATATTACATCAGGGGTGAGTAGATTTGTACAAAACATTAAGATATCCAATTTAATGAATGAATTCGATATATATTAGATTTATTCATTTACATATAGCGAACAGCACTATATGTTGTCTTCATTGCACCATTAAATCTACGATACAAAAACTTAATAATATATAATATCAAGAGTTAAGACCCTGCTCAGTTTTTGTTTTCAATTCTGTTAATGCAATTATGATGAGAGAAAAAATGTATCTGTAGTTTATTTAGTCAATTTTGTTATATATTTGAAACTGCAGCTTGCAATAACAGAAGCCATTTCGACTTTTACACGGATTGTGTAAACTATATAACCATACATTATAGACAAACGTAAGCCTAATTAATGCCATTAATCTCATTAACATTTGTTTCATTCATTTGTCTTGTTAACAACTTGTGTTGGTGTTTCTTTTGTGTATTACAATAATATATTTTTTAATTTTATACAATTTACTTCAGTTTGTGTATAAAAATAAGTAAATGGCTTTTTTGTATTAAGTAAAGTCTATAAATATTGAAGAATTGCTCGTGTATATGAAACAGGGTTGCCAGAAAATGTTGCAAAATTTCCAATTTTCGCCAAGGCCATTTTTTCTATCTGACCAAAGACACTGTAGTGGAAAAGTACCATATTACGTAGTTGTATAGGACGATGCATTTACAAAACCGGATTTTACATTGGATAATTTACTTTTTAATAATAAATTAGTATTATAAAGTGATAGGTGAAAAATATAAAAACAAATAAAAAAAAAATAATAATTTCCTAAGGTTATAAACAAATAGATTTTTCATTTTTGAGCTTCAATAAAAGTACTATTCTGTTACGCAAAACTCTTTTACGATTCGTAAATACATATATATATATTCATATTTTAGAATTTAAATTTGGAAATGGAATAAATTTATGCTTTTATGTACTATAAATTAATAAATATTTTAATTCACGAAAATAATTACACCGAATGAGCGTTAAACAGGATAAAAAATGTAACTGTAACACAACTTGGAAAATATATTAATGGTTTAATAATTAGAAATTTATTAATTGACCATTTGGCACATTTCTTTCCCTGTTGCATTTCGAAGAACTAATAATAAATCTAGCCGAGTGTTTGCAGTTTCCTGTCAAAACTGCATATCACAAAGTCATCTCTATTTTCAGGGACATCGATGTCAATGTCTTTTTTTTTCCCTTTTTTACATAAAAAATATTGGCAGTAATTAGAAGCAGGCCTCATCTCCTTTCTGTCTTAAATGAATATCGATTTGTAATATTTAATGACATAAATGACGTAAATTCAGTCAAAACACTGATATGTAAAACTTAAAAAAAAAATCCTGTACGACAAATGAAATATTTTGATATGATAGCATGAATATTTTTTTATTGATTATGAAAATATTCAGCTAATGAAAACCTGTTACATGTCACATTAAATGTGAAAAAAATCTGATTGAAATGTTACGTAAAAAGTTTATTAAAAAATTTACGTTACATTTTGTTTTACAGCATGCTATATTTTCATAAACATATAAAAATTCATGATATACAATTTTATATTTTTATTACTCTTAATAACAGTTATAATTGCATAAAATTTAATTTTGCTGCAGGAAGAATATATTTTGCATGGTTTGTAAAGAGAATTATACAAAAATGCATACTATGAGTTTTATTAAGATGATGTAAGAATAAAACATTTTATCCTTATTTTTAAGGCATTTATTCTGCCTTTAATGCATTTCCTGAGTATATAACAAATCCACATCTAAAATAAGGTTACTCATTCAACGTAAAGGTCACAATGTACACAACATTGTTAGATAAAATATTTTCTAATAAAATTAAAATTCAGATAAGAAACTACACACAAAAACCTTCGATTTTTATCTAAATAAGTGTATTAAAACTAATTCGTCAAAAGAAAATTATTGTAATTATAGATAGTCATGTTTATATTGTTTAATATGCTTTACGGGCGATTAAAAACCACTACTTCTCAATACTGAACTAGAAAAACACATCAAAAGTTGCAGAAAGGAAGAATTTCGACCTTAGTGAAGTATAATGAATCGTACACAGGAGTAAATTTGAATAAATCCAACAGTGGTGAGAAAGTGGGGGGATGCTCATAGTTCGGAACATAGGGTCTGTATCACCGATAGAAAACTTGATACTGAATGTTACCTGCCATTTTGAACTGCAGAGAAAAGTAATTGAAAAATTAAATAGTTTAATTTAATTTAATTAATGTCTTTTTTTTTTTACTTGTAATGTTTTAAATAGCTTGTCCCTAACTGAAAAATTCAGAACTTTATTTCATGTCTCAAAATGTCGTCCATGGAGACCTCTAGTTTGAAGCAAGTTATATCATTTTCAGTATTGATAATAACGCAAAGAAACTCAAAAAAATTGATAATTTTTGTCACAATTCAAACAAAGTTACATACGTTAGAGAGAGAACATACAAATAAACAGACATTGCAAACGATCCGAAGTGATAAACACATTTCAACTTTTTTGAAAAGTATTAAAAATCAGTGCTATATTTCTTAAAATTGTTAATTGATTAGCGTGCTTATCCCTTAAAAAAAGTTTGGAAAGTCTGCGTGCTCCCGCGACCCTACAGTCCCTCTGAAAATAAAAAGTAGAGGGACGCTTGAGATAAAAAAAAAAAGAGGGGACGCCGTCCCCCCGAGTCCCCCTTCGACTACACCACTGAAATCCAAGCACGTTTAAATTCAGCATAATAAAATTCTTTGAAATTAATAGTAAATTAATAGAATAAAAGTTTGAAATTAATAACCTGATATTTTTTTCAACCCGTAATTTGTCGTGAGTCGCATGTGAACGTTTCTCTCTCACTACCTTCTCCCATTGTATAAGCAGTTCATGTAATGAAAGTAGTTACAAAATATTTTTTTTTAGGTGAAGTGCAATATAATTTATATTTGAAGTAAAACAAGGCCATTTGAATTCAAGGACATTTGAAGGTAATTTTTAAATTAAATACAAACATACACGCCTAGCGTGTTAGAAATGCTCATAGTTCGACCAACGATGGATTCAGTATGGCAAATTTTCGTGTGAATGAGTTATTGTACTTAAAACTTGGAAGGAAATAGCTTTTTTTTTGTTATAATTTCGTATTTTCCTATGAATCAGCGAAAGCATTTTGGAAGTGATTATGCAACGATAGGACAACGTGGTTAACTAAAGGAAATTTATAAGTGCTTCTGTCTGATTGAAGGTGGCCTGTACAGTTTCAGATTTGAGAGCATAGCTGCGTTACGCTTTATTACTCTGGGTCTCCCTAGATTTCTTGAACGATTGGCTGTGTAGGGCGAGTTTAATGAGAAGTTATACGATGCATAAGATTTTAAGTTGAAATTAGTGAAGCCGATATCTTTATTTCAACTAAATTATAAAGGTACACTTTAGATTAGAAAACTAATAAAGTTTTGCAGAAACATCCTATTCTCTAATCCAACTTGACTACTTTCTGACATATTTTTAATTTATTTTTGTTCACTAAATAATCAAACTGTTTTTTCCCGTTCTTCGGTAAATGTTGGAAGATTTTACAGAAATTATTATCAAATTTGGCATTTTGAACCGAATTTTTGGACGCGATAGCACAGGGACAAAGAAATAATTGCCGTCTTGAGATAATAACCGCCTATAACTCAAGAACATTTAAATAATCATGCCTGCAAGTATCATACTTTTATGTTTATAAATGAATCAGAAAATGTGTTAAAAATTTCCGTATTATTAAGCAGGGAAAAATATTTCTTTGATAACAAATTCCCCTTTAAAGTCAAACACGGGATTGATTCAAGATTGAAGATTGATGATTAATGATTCAATTAAATATTGATTAATGTCTTATGCAAGGCATAAATAAAATAATAGCATTTTAAATGTGCTTTATTTCTTTATACTTATTTATTTTCTACCTACCATTGCAGATTATTCTTTTCATTTAAAATTATATGCAGTAAAAAAAGAAATTATTCCAACTATAGTGCTTATTTTCTATCAATAATTTCAATACATTATCTATAAAATGCACTATAAAATTGGCAATAGAATGCTTTTGTAAGAAGCGCTTGGAGTCAGACAGGACCACTTCGTCTTGTAGCTGTTTTGAGAAAATACAACTTGAAAAATTTTAAATATTTTTTTCAAAATTATACAGTAATTATAATAAATGGTTAAAAATTTGAAGACAACCTACAAAAACCTTAAGACAAAACTCATCCTTTTATGAAGTATTTTCTTTGGACCAGATTATGGACCAGATTATTTAGAATGCTACATCACAAATAATGACTTTTGTATCATTTTTGCCTATCCAGTGACTGACTCAAATGAGCAGCAACAAACACTATATATTTTTATGGAAACTAAAGCCATTTTTTTTTACATATAAATTTTTTTTTCTATACACACAGTTCAAGTGTTTACTAAAATAAAACAGTTAAAAAGTGAAGATAATTAATACATATTAAAAACAAGTGAAAAACTAATGGTAAACAAACAAATCCACAAATGACTATTTGAGTCATGCATCAAATATTATTCTAAACAATTTCCTTTTAGTAACTTGTATATCAAGCATTATTGCTTAGACTTATGTTAAAATAAAAGTTACCAGTTATTTCGCACCTGACACGATACAATTTATGCTTTGTTGTTTGTACATACATACCGGCTAATTAGTACAGATTTTAGAACTTAAAACAATGTATTGTAATATGATAATAATAAATTAAACTCGGATTAACTATGTTAATTTTATGTGTAGCCCATTTCGATTTTTTGCGGGAGGGGGAGGGATAATTTTATGCTATAAAAATTCATGCATTAAAAATATATAGGAATTAACTTTTCAATTATCCTGCTTCAAAATGTGCAGGTGTCATTAAGGTTTTTCTACATTGAGAATAAATTGTTGTTGAGTTTGTACTCTGTATTTACAAATAATAATAATAATAATAATAATAATAATAATAATAATAATAATAATAATAATAATTTAACGTAAACATTTTCTATTCAAGTTAATTTCAATTTACTTTAAAATGTCGAAACGAAAACATATTTTCGAAATTTTTATCACGTTGCTTTTACGTCATAATTCAGAGAACTGTTCTATTTAAATTATTATAAAAACAAAATCTTCCTTTAATTAAAAAAATAATAATAATAATTTTATCATTCTATGTTTGAGTATTATATTTAAGTATTCCAAGGGTAATTAGCTTGATATTTTTTCTATAACAGCGTAAATTCTCAAATCTTTTTTATTTCTTAGTAGTTGTGTCAATGTAAATTTTGAAATATATTTTAGTGCCAGTAGCAGTCTTCTAACAAAGTTTGCCAAGATTTTTTTTTGGATATAAAATTTTAAACAAGTTGGAAGTTGTACGTTACACGTGACAAATGAGGCGGGTTCGTTTCGTGCTATAACTAGTTTTACAATGTAAAAAAAAAATCGTCGTTATTATTTCAGTGAAATAAATTAATATCGTCTGCTATGAGCGAAACGAGGATACCTTTTTTTCTTATTACGTATGCCATGTTTACAGATGCGGATGTTTTTCTTCGACACCAGACAGTGCTGTAAAATTCCCCATGTAGATCGTGCTTTGCGAATGATTACTTCCATGGTTTGATATTTCTATGACTCACGAAGAATGAATCTTTTGTTTATTTATTTTAATGGATTGAGATATTCCGCTGTTACTAATTTTCAATGAAGTTATCTTAGAATCTATACATTTCTGAATGTAACTCATCTCTCAAGCAAACAATTTTTTTGAATGATCTTTCTGAAAATGTAACTTTTATGCAAATTTATTCGAAAAAAATAATTTTGAATAGAAATGGCCGCTTGGCATATGGAAAAAGATGTGGTTAGCCCGTATTATTTTCCCCAGTCACATAACTTACGCTTTTACTATATAGATTACATATTATAGGATTTAAAAGAATAAAAAAACTTTTATTAATATAATCTTTTTAAGTTTTGATTCGATTTTCATAAAATTTGAAATGACTCGACAAATTTCTGCAACGATTATATATATTAAATTTCAAACCACTCGGTTGGGTAGTTTTTGCGCTGTTATTTGCGGACGCACCAGACGACGACTATAGGTGCTATGTATTTATATATTTACGAACGCACCTAAAAATGAAATAAAAATGATGGGTCACAGTCCCATCCTCCACATGAGCCACATGAGATATTTTAATTACATATATATACACATTTTACAATATAATAAGAGGAAGATGAGAAAAATTCTATTGTGGTTATAGTCCGAAATTTAGTGCAAAGATAAATTTAGAAATTTCTAACTTGACTATTTTAATTTTCAACTCATCGGAAGTTCTCAATAAATTTTGTTAAAATTCTATTTTTTGCAATATATACATATACCAGACTTAATGAAATTTATACAACTAGGGGGCTCAGCCCCCTACTCGCTAACGCTCGCCAACCCCCCGTGAATTGCAAAGCAATTCACATTGAGACCGCTACGCGGTCCCAGCTCGCTTCGCTCGCCCCTTTTTTATTTTTCTAGTAATTCTAGCCAGAATAAGTGCTACAGTAAATAATTTGAACATATGAAATTGACAATTTTTTTAATGTAAAAAAGTAATTGAAAACTCCGTTGAAAACATAACTAAAAATGCATTTAATTGATGCTACTAATGGACATATAAATCATTTAAATACTATGAAAAAAGGATCTTGGAAACATAATTCGTTTAAAACTTATTGCACCTATAATATTGTGCAGCACGGCTTAAATTCATTAAAAAAAAAACAGTATGTGGTAGGAAGATAAATCATCAATGATTGTTTAAATTTCAATTCGACATTTTACTATTCTAATTGATTATAGATTTCTGCAAAAGAAATTTTTACTTCATTGAAATTGAAGAAAAATAATTTTTACTGGCATTCTAGAAAGTTTATATTTTATTATCTCCGATTTTTTGTGTGAGTGAAATTCGTAAATAAATTCTAAATACGAGTTGAGAATTCAATATTACTCATAATTAAAATGAGGAATCATCTCAGACACTTTGGATTACGTTCATATTTTATTTTTAATAATTGCTAGCTTGAGTTTCACTGCTTTGACACTGACTGCCCTATTGGAGGCGGAGCACACAATCTTGTCTGTTCATTGGTCTGAGCTCTGGAAACGATGGTTGTTGCCAACGATAAGTTAGAAATTCAGCCCTATTTCCGCGCCACGTAAGACAAATATATATATAGATTATTAGGAAGAAAGACTAATTTTGAAAATTTTGAAAATTTATTTTGTAAACCATCTTCTGCATGGACCTGGTAATTTGCGAAAAATATACGTTTTATTGCATTGCTATTTTAAATTAAAAATACCAGATTGGATTAACCTTGTCATTAAATTTTATGAACAGATTAAATACCAGATAAACTAGTTGTTGCGGGCCACCGTAATACTTACTCATCATGGATATGCATAATACAACATATCAAAATAAAACAAGTGTAAACTATTTATAAAATGCATTGCAATTCGAATAAAATTGTGGCTTTATGACGTCATAAACTTTAAATGCTCTATTACTGAATTGCGTAAAAGAAACATCCTTATAACTCCAAAAATGATAATCCTATTAACTAACGGTTTACTGCGTCGAAGTCAACGTCTCATTTCCAATTAAAATATATCTTTGAATTAAAATTTGAATTAAATACAGTGTCACGAAAAATAGAAGAGTGTGGGAAATATGATTACAAATATCTCGGCAACTAATTATCCGATCGACATTTTCTGTATGCAAAATGTATGTTTTTTTATTGTTTTCTATATTAAGTACAATTTTTATTAGAAATTAATAGTAAGACCAAATAAAATAAAAGTAGATTGAACCACATAAAATCGTCATTGTTATATTCCAGCCTTCAGCAAAGTACCATAAATAAAATTTGTTAGTAACTGCATCATGGCAAAATATCAAATTAAAATCTTTACTGTCAATAAAAATATAAAAGTATAAAGTCAAACTGTAAAACACAACATTTCTGAATACTGGAGTAAAAGAACAATTTTTGCTTTTTCAGAAAAGCAAAGCAATACCTGCTTTTCAAATAAACATGAATGCGTTTCTCGGTAAACGTGTGATATTTATACTAAAAGACAATCGTTTCAAAATCCATAGTTTAGAGATAAAATATTCTTTTAACTCCTTCACAGAATTTACATATTTTGCCACTATTGTACTGCAATTGACCCAGTTAAATGTATTAATACAATATTTCTCGATTGATGAATTTGATGTTTTTTATGCAAAAACCCATTTCTTTCTCAGTTTTATAATTCAAAAAACGTTTTCTAATAGAAGTATTTTTTCGAGATAGCTGCTTAAATAAATTTCGTTTTGTTTACGAAAATTATAGGTTTATATGAAACATTTTTGTTACAAAATGTTTAAACAAAAATTCTGCTATAAAATAACACACGACCAGGGGTCGGAATCACAATTTCTTTCTCCGTAGAGAACTGAAATTATACCTACTTTGTCAAAAATATATTTAACTAAAACTACAGGTATTTGTTTTAAAAAATAGAAACTACAAAACACTTTCAAAAATAGTCAATACTTCAACTAAATCGATTTTGTTGAAGGATTCAATTTATACTCGAAATTTAGGACACGGTTTATAATATAATAATACATAATTTATGATATATTATTATTTAATTTATGATATATAATACAGTTTGTCTTCTCATACATGCCATGTCTACAATGGTATAAAATACATAAAACCAGAAAGCTTATTTGATAAAATTTTCTTCCTAGTACTGGTTTTACCTCACTCATTAATTAAAATTTCTGGTTCAAATAATGATTATTTCACTTTAAAATACCAGGAAGGTAGGTAAGTATATGACCTCGTTATTTCGCATCTGCTACATTACATTTTTCCAAAATGTTGCGTGTTATACTATAAAATACTAGAAAAAAGTCTTAAAGATCAAACTGATGAACATAATACCTGGGGCATTTACTGAATTTTTTATGAATGCGGCCTCTCTTGCATTGAGCAGACAAAGCGTGCTCTTAGAATTAGGCTGAAAGAACACCAAAATTATGTTATAAAGCAGGAGTGTGAGAAATCTACAATATCTAAATATTGTTGGGATTCCAACCACAGGTTTAATTATTCAGAAGCTAAAATTATCCAAAAATGTAATTCAGTTATAGATCTCGATTTTTACGAGGCTTACTTTTTTTCACAAACATAGTTCATCCTTAGTCAATGATATGACCAGAATCCCTTTTCTCTCGCACGTGTGGAGGTGTCCTGTGCAGTGACTCCTTGTTTCAGTTATTTCCGGTTAAAAACGTCATTTATTTGGGGTATATAAACTCTTGCTTTGGCATTTTCGTTCAAGCCAGTACTTGTCTCTATAATCGAGGGGTTCTTTGAACCCATTTTTATCCTTTTTTTTTTTCGCACTGAGGAAGGGGATCGAGGAATCCTTGAAACGGCCGTATGCGGTGTTTTTTGCCAATTTGCCATATTTGTGCGTTACAACGTTGCTATTCGTCTTGGTTTATGAATTAGAAAAATATAGTGGCTATTAAAGTTTCGCCACATTTAAAAGTGTTACTTTCGACTACTGCGCATGACAAATTTTGATATCTAAGAAAACTTTATATGTATTTAAAAAAAAAAAGTAATAAAAATAAATTTCATTCTTGATAATCATGCCATGAAAATATATTGACTTTATAATTCATGGATTAACAATTAACGCAGAAGGTCTCATAAAATGTAGCAATAATATATTGTGCTGTCATCTAAAAAAAACCCCTTTTTTGAAAATTTCTCTATATAAAGTCTAATAAAGAATTTATAAAAATTAAACATGGCTAAATTTCTACAGCTTGTTCTGGCTAGGATTTTAATGTTGAGCATTTTTCATTTTATCACTTTATTACAAAATGGCAGCCAATTATGTGAGAATTTGAAAAAAAAAAAAAATTCCAAAAAATAACCCATGTTACCTGAAAAAAAAAAACCCACACCTGACGTAATCAGCTGAAAATGAAGCATTTTCAGCATATTAATGGTTTAACATAAATAAATAAATAAATAAAAAATTATGTTGAACATTCTAAAATTCTATTATAACAAGAAAAAATGTAAAAATGAAGCCAGAATTCTGCAATTGTTAATTTAAATTATTTTAAAACAAAATAAGTACTCCTTAGGTATTTTTAATTATTTTTATTATTCTAAATGGTGCATAAAAAAAGTACAAAAAAAAGTGAACTTTAGTGAAATATTTGATGTAGTATTAAGGAGGGTTTTTTTAGGAAACATTTCACCGTGGGTTTTTTTTTTTAGAGGACAACACAATAAAATTTAAGTGATACTCTGAAATATTTAAATAAAATATTCCCGTTTTATATAAGTTTATTTGTTTTTGTCTTTACTTTTATATAATTTACCTTTTTTTTTTTTGTTACGCACAGAGTTGTACATTGTAAAAAACTTGCAAAACGTTTTCCTGATATAGCAAAAATAGTTATAAAAGTTCGTTGAAATCTTCTAGTTCCTCGCAATTCCAAAAAAATTTCTAATATATTAAGAAACCATATTGAGAAGGATCAGTCAAAAACCTCAGAAATAAGCATGTTCCCGGAGTTAACGGAGGCCTATATCATAACAGTAAGAAATTTACAGGCCTATAAACTTTACTTTTAAAAATTTATTTGTAAAAGAAACGTAAATAAGAGCTTCAATTTTAATACCCTTTTTCCTGAAAATCTTCAAAATAATATTTTTTTAACAAATACGTCATAACAAAATATCACAATGAAAGGTTTACTACCGATAAAAATATAAATATAGAAAATGATACCGTAAAATGCAACCTTTCTGAATATCGGTGTAAAAAAACAATTTTTGTTGTTTCAGAAACAGAAAGCAATACCTCGTTTCACATAAAAACTTAATGCGTCCCTCGGTAAACGTCTGAGGTTTACAGTGACAAAATCGTTTCATATCCATAGTTTAAGAACAAGGTTTCTTTTGACTCCTTCACAGGATTTACGCACTTTGCTACTTCCGTAACCGCAATCGATTCAATGAAATTTATCAATACGATATTTTTTAGGGTTTTTTTCTCGGAAAGCAGTCTACTTCTCCTCGCTTTTATCTTTCGAACAAAGCTTTAATTTTCAAAATGTGCTAACAAATTTTATTTGTGTAATTATTTAAATATATTTCATGTTAAAAAATATTTTGTTAATATTTTTTTTGAATAATAGGTTAGTGTAAAATATTTTAATTTCAAAAGTTTATGTAGAAGTTCAACTTTAAAATAACACAGGACGAAACTTTATTACTGTGGATTCCTATTAAAAAAGGATAAAATGTTTTTAAATAAATGCTTTTATAATTATATTAAGCACTTATTAATTTCGACAAGTTAATGATTTAAAATTTTATATTTTTAGCCTGAGAAAAAATAATCACGGTGTTTGTTTGTTTTTCGCTTTCTTCATTTTACTTTATCGTCTGAAAGCTGCAATATTTTTATACAATTTTTAGAAACGTTTTAAATTATCGTCTGACGTAGATTTCGAAATTTAAGGTCAGTCAATGCTTCTAAATGAGATGCGATCAAAAACATGGTTTTCGATTGAATTTCAATCTGTTAAGATGTATTTTGAGAAGTGTCCTGTCGGAAGGTGATGCTTACTTAATGCGATTAAAGTACTTCTCAGTATACAGTCGTGTCGCGGCATTTTTTATTGTGTGTGCGCAGTGTTTCTGATAAAGTTTTTATTTTGTGGTGCTCAAGTTTAGTTAACTTTCGCATGTTGTCGGAGGGCGACAGCCGAGTGATTATTGATAAACTAACGAACATTATGAATGTAACAATAGCTCCAGACTTTTGTAAACCGTTCTTATCCTCTTCGACTATCGATGGAAAGCCAAAAAAAGCTGCTATCTGGCTTCTTCATTTATTCTGATGAACACATTTCGTCCTTAACAAAGATGGATACTCTCAGTCTCCAACTAACAAAACGGAGGTAAGCAACACTTGCCATGAGGCTTTTCTTTATTTAGGGAGCCATGTAATTTTCATAATTTGCTAAACTTTTTTTTTATTTTCAATTTTTTGTTTATAAAAATTCAAATAGTCATCCAATGGTATACTTACTGATTTTACTGATTTTTATTTCACCGTCGTGACTAAAAGGATTTAACATTAATACTAAGGTAAATTAGGGAAAACTCCGCCATTCCCTTGAATTACAAATTTCAAAATCTTGCTTCTGGCATGAATCTTGATGGCAAGAGCCGAACGGATCACACTGCCCCTACAAACCATCATGACCAAAATTCTGATAACACTAAATTCCATATTAACCCTTTTACTTACCCATCATACGTAGTATAGGGTAAGTCTTGTAATCGTTTTGAAAATCGAAATTTTTTTTTAACGGATTTACATGTTTCAGACATTGGAGATTCCGAAAAACATATTTTTAGAAAAAAAAAATTTTGCCGTCCGTCTGTGTGTCTGTGTGTCTGTAAACGCTTTATCTCCCGAAAAAAAAATGAGATAGAGACTTGCAATTTGGTATGTACTTAGTATGTAATAATGGGAAGAAGCCTATTTAATTTCAATAACCTCGATTAACCAGAACTATTTTTTTCGGACTCTCGAAATATTCGTTCTGATAAAAGGTATATAAAAATTTTCGAAATTGTTTATTTTAAGAAATGGATAAAAGACAAGAAAAAAACATAAATTTTGCATAAAGCATGAAGTCAATCGGATAATTAGTTGCCGAGATATTTGGAATCCTATTTTCCACACTCTTCGATTTTTCATGACTCTGTATTTCATCCAAATTTCACTTCAAAGATACATTTTATTGGAAATTTGACGCTTAATCAGATGCAATAAACCGCTAGTTAATAGGATTATTATTTTAGGAGTTATAAGGAGGTTTCTTTCAAGCAATTCAGTAATAGAGCCTTTAAAGTTTATGGCGTCATCAAGTCATGATTTTATGTGAATTGCAATGCATTTTATAAGTAGTTACATATTTTTATTTTAATATTTTACATTATGCATATCAATGATAGGTAAGTATTACGGTAGCCCCCAACGACTAGTTTAACTTTAATTAAATGAAAAATGGACTGATCTTGCAGAAAGAATTAATGAGGTTAATAAAACCAAACCTATAATTGCTCTTAAAGGCGTACGTACGCCTTATGATGTTATGCATCACTGACGAAGATTTCAGTTTTCTAACTAAATCAGTTTTCAGAAACAACGTTTTTTTCGAGGAAAATTCTAACATGGAAGGTTCAGAAAATTTTGAACATACTCAGAATATTTTGAAAAAAACAAATGTTAATGCAGCTACTCATGTACGTGATAAAGGATCAGTCAAATTTAGTTGCGGTTTCCCAGTAGAAAATCGTCAAAAAATAAAATACTTTCGAGTATTTGGTGCAAAAAGAAACGATTTGGCTAGCAACTATTTTTTCTCGCCAAATGCAAGCGATTTTAATGCATTTGAAAATTGCTTTTTTAAGTGAGTACTAATTTAAATGCGTAGTATTCTATGAATTTAAACTTAAACGATTAAATAGTTTATTGTTTTTTCTAGCAGCTTATGTAATATATATACAAGTTGCGTATAGCTGAAGTTATTTAGTTTTACACGGTTTCGTCAGCTGGATAAGTATTTTAAGTGTATTTTAACAGTAACTGCCTGATTAAGAACGTTCTCATTATATATTTCGATATGGAATAGCGCGTTGTTTCCATGGCAACAATAGTTTTCTCTGGTTGTCCCCGACACTAACATTATTGAAGTCAAATTGACAGTGCTCAGAATCGGACATTATTTTTTAGTTTGAAGCATTTTTAATCAATTTAAGTTTTGTTCTAAACCGTAGAATACGATCGTTAATTTTCTTTTTCATATACGTATAAATGTATATGGCGAAACCGTATTTATAAATGTGTATTTATTTAAGTTAAACTTACTTAAACTAGCTCAATATGAAGGGTAGGAAATGTTTTTCCTAATAGAGTATATATCATAAAAGCATATTTTTTTTAATTTCACTGTGTCACCAAACAGCGATAAATCGCCAAAAACACGGAATTTTCATATTTTTTTACAGACGTTATATCGAGATTCTGCAGCAATTTTCGTAAACGTATATATCCTCATAAAGAGAATATTCTACATTTTTTTCAAAATTTTCTGAGTATACGCTTATGGAGGCCTTCCTTGTAAGAAATACTAAACAAACCAATCAGAAACTTAACAAATAATAGATTACCAACATTTACGGAAACACATAAATTATAACAGTAAGAAATATATACAGACTTATAAGCTATATTTATAAAAGTTCGAATTGAAAATAAATTTATATAAAAACTGCAATTTTATATTCTAGTTTTTATGAAAATGAAAAACAAATAAGGCTTTTTTAACAACCGTATCATAACAAACAAAAACGCTATAAAATATTTCATGTCTCTAAAAATATAAATATATAAAATCACCCCGTAAAAGGCAACTTTCTAAACATCGGTATAAATGAACACTTTTTGTTTTTCGAGAAACAAAAAGCAATACTCGGTTTCACATAAACCTGAATGTATTTCCCCGGTAAATGTCTGAGATTTACAGCTAGGCAATCGTTTCTTAGACCATAGTTTGAAGACAAAATATTCTTTTAACTCCTTCACAAAATTTACATGTTTCGCCACTTTCGTCCCGCAATCGATTCAGTGAAATTTATCAATACCATTTATATCACGAAAGTCAAATTTGAGGTTTACAAAAAGAAATATATTTTTAACCAGTTTTATACAGAGATAATTTATTTTATTTTATTTTATTTTATTTTATTTTATTTTATTTTTATTTTTTATTTTTTTTTTTTGTAGGAGATGAATACCTAACCATTTGTGACTCAAGAACTCCGATTTGAAAAATATTTACTCAGATGTTATAATACATTATTTTAAGCATGTAAAAATAATAAAATAAAATAAAATAAAATAAAATAGAACATAAAAATAAATATATATTGTCTACAAGGTATTAAATAAACTGATGCAATGAACTGAAAATTACATACTTATCATAAAAACTGTCTAATTTATAATACAAAATTGAAAAGTATATGAACTTGACTTTGCGAAAAATATATTTTTTGACCTCCAATATTTTAAATTTTTCAAAATTTACGAAGTTCATTTTAGAAAAAACGATGCAAAACTGCTAAAATTATAAATAAAATAGCAAGAATAATTAACTAAGTATTGCCGTCTGATGAGAATTATATGCTCTATTTATATTAACTTGCTGTGTTGAGAGAGAGCAGAAATAAATAAAATCGTCTTTACAAAAAGAAATATATTTTTATCCAGTTTTATATAGAGATACTCTTTTTTAATATTTTTTTTTGTAAGAGATGATTACTTAACCATTTGTAACCACAAGAACTCCGATTTGAAAAAAATTTACTCAGATGTTTTAATACATCATTTTTAGCATGAAAAAAAAAAAAGAATATAATAATGAAAATATATTGACTACAAGCACATTTTTCACATCTGCAATAAACAGAAAATTACATACTTCTCATAAATATTGTCTAATTTCTAACACAAAATTGAAAAGTTTACGAACTTGCCTGTGTAAAAAATCTATTTTTTGACATCTCCACTCTTTTAAATTTTACAATATTTGCGAGGTTCATTTTAGCAAAAAAGATAAGATATTCTTAAAATGGTAAATAAAATGGCAAGAAAAATTAACTTAGTATTGTCGTCTGTTGAAAATTCTATGAACAATTTATATTAACTGTTGTGTTGAGAAATAGCAGCTATAAATAAAATCGTCTTTTAAAGCCGTTTATATATATTTCGTATATATTTATATAAGTAACAGTGATTTTGGGGTATATTGCAGATATGCAACGCGGTGATATAAAGTGTTAAATATAGTTTCCATATAAAAATAATATTTATGTTTCGAATAAAATTTATTTAGGAATTATTCGTTTATGTTAACTATTTCTTTTGAAAACGTTTAAGTAAAAGTTAAACCGTAGAATAAAACCGAACAAGGCTTGATTGCTGTCGAGGAAAAAGTTACGGAGTATTTTTTTTTTATTTTTGAAAATTCGGAAAAACGGAAATTTAGTTTTGAAATTAGTAGTATGAATCAAACACAATTTGTAAGCCATGCCTTAACAATTAACCACAAGCGTTGCAAGCGGTCTAATTTCATTTGAAAATAGCAATAATAGAAAGTTTAAATGGTGCTTTTTTCCTTTAAATGTATTTATCACTCTTTTTATTTTTATTTATTTTTACAATAGTTTTATTATTACATTAAAAGAAAAATTTTCTCATATAGCTGAAACATTTCTTCAAAAGTTTACTGTAAGCCCATAGTTTACATAATTCCGAAAAACTTTTTCCTATTTTTCCTGAAATCATTTATAGAAGGGACAATTTGAAAGCTTTGAAAATAAGAAGTTGCCGATGTTTGCTTAAACGCAAGGAATTATAAATTTATACATTATAAACAAATTGTAGCTTATAGCTTCATATCTGCAAGTTTACTATGAAAATAAATACATAGAAAAGCATGATTTTTACATCCCCGATTTTCATCGCAGCGCGCAAAAGGAAAAAAGAAACTTTTTAACAACTGCATCGTATAACAAGAAGAAAGGAAGAAAAAAAAGACAGTAAAATCTTTATTGTCTATATAAATATAAATATATAATCCATCTTAAAATGCAAACTTTCTTAATTTCGATATAAGAGAATAGTTTTTTTTTCTTTTTTCAGAAATTGAAAACAATACCTGGTTATACGTAAACCTTAATGTGTATCTTGGTAAACGTCTGAGGTTTACAGTGGAGCAATCTTTTCGTATCCATAGTTTAGGGTTGAATTGTTCTTTTACATCATTAACAATTCACATGTTATGCCACTTTCGTACCGCAATCGATTCAGTGAAATTTATCAATGGGATATTTCTTGTTTGTTGAATTTTTTCTCGGTTTTATATAAAGAAACATTTTTTAACCTTTTAAGAGCGCCCTAACCATGTTTTTCCATCACTTAGATTTTGAACTAAAAAGCTGAATTAACAAAAATTTGATGTTAATGTTAATTTTTTACATTGCATTAGAAATATAGATATGTGAGGTTATTAAATACAAATCCGTTTACCAATTCTTTTCATATATATTATTTTAGGAATCATTAAACATGCATGGAAAAGTCTGCCGGACACTTAAAGAGTTAACAGACTTATTTTTAGAAGTTTGTTATTTAAATATATTTCCCCTGAAAAATATTTTGTCATATATTTCGTACTATTATATTTTCAAATTATACGTTCATGTAAAATATTTTTTTTTAAAAATTAAGAAGAAATACAGCTGTAACATAATGCAAGGTGAATTTTGATTTCCATAGAAGCAAAATTGAGTTTTTGACATTTAAAAAAGAATAAAAACAAATTTATGGTTTTTTCCTTGAAATTAGTGGAATGATTAGATCTATTTTTTAACAAATGACTTAACCCTTAACCCTTCTTTGCATGAGTTTTTCTTTTACAATTGTGTTTTTTTATACATATATTAAATATTAGACACCAGAAATTTTAAGATAGATTTTTAACTTTGTTCAGCAACATAGTTCACGTGAAATTTACTGGATTAATATTTGTATATAAATATAGTGGTGGCGAAGAAGTTGATTTATTTATTAAAAGTTAAATAAAAAGTGATGGAAATTTACATCACTATGCAATTAACCCTTCTTTGCATTGTGATGGAAAATTCCATCACTGATTATTTAACTTTTAATAAATAAATCAACTTCTTCGCCACCACTATATTTATATAGAAATATTTATATAGAAATATTAATATAGTAAATTTTCCGTGAACTATGTTGCTGAACAAAGTTAAAAATCTATCTTAAAATTTCTGGTGTCTAATATTTAATATATGTATAAAAAAACAACTGTAAAAGAAAAACTCATGCAAAGAAGGGTTAAGGGTTAAATACATAGTGTATCCAATTGGCAACACTTTTTATTTAACTTTTAATAAATAAATCAAGTTCTTCGCAACCACTATATTTATATAGAAATGTTAATCCTGTAAAAATAACATAAATATACTACTAAATAAAGTTAAAAATCTATCTAAAATTTCTGGTGTCTAATTCTTAATATAAGTAAGTATATAAAAGAAACTCAATTCTGAAAGAAAAATTCATGCACTGTAGAGTTAACAGTTAGCCATAAAAGTTGCGTGCGATCTAATAGTAATGTTATAAAAAATTTAAGAAAGTGCATACAATTTGATCACAATTTTTTAATAGAAATTTTTGCATTATTTAATCGCGAAACATAACTTTTGATATCACACAAGACGATAAGGAAATTAGCAATTTAAAAATGTAATAGGAATGTTCTAATTTAAAAAAGTGGTGCCAGTCTCCTTGGACATTGCAAGATGTGTACTCACCTTCGTTTAAGTGGTACTTTGAGACATATAAATAAAAATTTACTTTTTTATGGTTACTTATCTTCTTTTATCTTTATATAATTTTTTATTCATATAATCCATATTATACAAATTTAACACGGTGAGTGCAGATTTACCACAATTTTTAATAGAATTTTTTGCTTTATTTAATAAAGAAAATATTAGAAATTTTGCTATCAAACAAGGCGATAAGGAAGTCAGAAAATTAAAAATATAATATGAATTTTCTAATCCAAAAAAGTGGTGCCAGACTCCTTGGGCATTCCAAGAAGTGTACGAACCTTGATTTAAGTGGTACTTTGAGACATATAAATAAAAATTTCTTTTTTTATGTTTGCTTATCTTTTTTATCTTTGTATATTTTTTCTTGATATAATCAATATTATAAGAATTTAACAGGGTGTGTACAATTTTACAACGATTTTTAATAGAATTTTTCGTCTTATTTAATCGCGACACATATTGCAAATTCATCAAACAAGAAAATAAGGAAGTCAGCAATTTAAAACTTTTATAATAAAATAAAGTGGTGCCAGATTCCTTGGACAATATAAGAAGTGTACGAACCTTGGTTTAATTGGTACTTTGAGACATATAAATAAAACTTTCGTTTTTTTAATGTTTGCTTATTTTTTTAATCTTTTTTACTATATTTCCAGTTAAAACTATTTTTTGTGTTTTATGTGAAAGTTATTGAGAAATTATATGTTTTTATGAAAGAATTTCCTTGAAAAAGTTATAGAAGTTCATAGCCATAAAATAACTCAGGAGAAATCTTGATTTCTACGGAGACAAAATGCATGGAATATTTTATACTTTGAAAAATAGAAAAATAATCTATTAACCCGTTTTATCCTTGAAATTGGTGGTACGAAAATAAACAGAATTTTTAAGTATTCTGTAACATTTAACCAGAAAAGTTTCATGTAGCCTATTCTCATAAAATAAAGCTATAATAATTACGGCTCTTCAACTTTTTTGCCTGAAAGTTGTTTGCCACCTGAAATTTCGAAAGGTAATCTTCGCCTTTTTTAATCACAAAGTTTTTGTCATTAAATATAGCAAATTTTTCTTTACTAAATTAGTGGTTGCTTTTGTGGTTGTTGGTCCATACGTTAAAGACCCCTGATTTAAATGATGTTCTGAGAAACTAAAATACAAATTTCTATTTTCTTCATATTTATTGGCCACTCTTTTTATTTTTGTTTAATTTTACTATATTTTCCTACAGAATGCTATATTATAAAAACATGCAGAAATATCTCCAAAACGTTTATAAAAAAATAATATAAGGCTCGTTTTTTCCTCGATTCCAGGATCCTTTTCCATTTATGCAGAAATCATTTATAAGACAGGTAATCAGAAAGCTTTGAAAATAATAAACATCTTACACAAAAAGTAACTTATAGTTACATCTCTTCAAGTTTAAATGCAAATAAATGCATGCTTCGTTTTTACATTGCAGTTTTACATCATAGTACGCAAAAAATAAAGAAGAAAATTTGTTAACAACTACTTCGTAAATATAAAACAAAAAATAAAACCTTTATTGTTGATAAAATTATAAATATATAAAATCCTCTCATAAAATGCAACTATTCTTAACATTGCTGTAAAAGAACAGTATTTGTTTTTTTCGGAAACCGAAAGCAATACGTGGTTTCATAAAACCTTAATGCGTACCTTGGTAATTAATGCAATCGTTTCCTATACACAGTTTAGGGTCGAAATACTCTTTCTTTACAAAATTTACATGTTTAGCCACTTTCGTACCGCAATCGATTGAATGAAATTTATCCATGTGATATTTCTCGAACGTTGAATTTGAGATTTGCAGAAAATCAGTTGTATTTAGAGAAACGCTTTTACTTTTAAGTGAGGATTATTTATGTATATTTCTAGTAAAAAAATAACTTGGATAAGTTTTAGATGAGGATTATTCAAGTATATTTTCATTGAAAAAAAAAAGTTATGCTTTGTAAAGAAATTAATTGAAATTATATATTTAAGTAAAATATTTTATTTCAAAAGTTTACGCAGATTTTCAGCTATAAAATAACCCCGGAGAAATCGAGGCAAAATTTGCGGAGTATTATAGATTCAAAAAAGAACGAAAAATTATGTGTTATGAAACCTTTTCCAACACTTCAAAAATACTTTAACAAAACTTCACCGTTTAATCAGGTGAAAGATGATAGTAAATATTTTGGAAAAATAATAGCACATCTGAAAACACAATTTCATGAATTACCATCAATAATCGAAGAAATATCCTAATTCTTTCCCGTAGACCTGTATATGATCTATAGATTTTTATATATACTACATAGTATGCTAAATTTAGTTCAGTTTGGAAACGAATAGCGAGTTGTAAATCATCCTTCATCAATTTCCGTCATAAAAATGAAATGTACTCGAGAACTTTTGTGCAGTCCTGTGTATGTTCTATAGAATTTATGCACACCAAGTAATAGGCAAAAAATAAGTTTAATTTAAAAACATGTACCATAACTTAAAACGCACCTCTAGCATTTAGTGTTAATTGACACTACTGTAACCAAATTCTTTTTTGTGCTCCTGTAAACGTACAGTAAATTCTCTGCATACTTTATTCTATAGCAAGCCTCTTGTTGAGCACCTCAGAGATATATATAAATTTCAACATGTTTGAAACAATGTAACATCATTAAAATACTCAGCAAACGATTTTTCCCCATATGCGACATATGTGACAAAATTTTTTTGAGTGTCCATGTAGATGAACTATAAATGGTATGCACTTCATTTTGAATATCGAACATGCTATAAAAACCTTACTGACATATATCAATTGGAAGGCAATCCTAGTATATTCACGTGAGTATATTCACGGACAGACATACATACAAACCGAAATCATATACACTTTTCAAGTATGTTGGAACATGTTAAAAACGAAAAACAAGCTATGTATTTTATTTTTGAAATTCGTGGTATGACGCCATATGTAACTCTCGACTTAATAATTCTCCACAAACTTTTATACAATCTTATCTCATAAAAAGTGTTAGTAACAGAAATTTTAAAATTTACTCTGATACATTT
The DNA here is from genome assembly GCA_963931845.1 of Maratus michaelseni. Lineage (NCBI taxonomy): Eukaryota > Metazoa > Arthropoda > Arachnida > Araneae > Salticidae > Maratus > Maratus michaelseni. The sequence goes on from OZ007590.1 coordinate 329,820,211, forward strand.
AAATAAACATTTCCTGCTTTATGTAACATAATGACCGCCCCGTGAGTCCATGTGGTCTCATGCGTGACTCCAACTCTGCGCATCATGGAAACAAACGGTCTCACGCGCAGGGTGCCGTTGATTCGTCGTTTATTTGTTTTGATTGTTGTTGACACCGGCCCCCTGAATATTAGGTCTACGTACTGACTCAAAAATGGCGTTTGTTCTAGGCGGACTTTTTTCAGCGTTTGTAAGGTCACTTGTATTTCAATACTAATAATTCCTAAAATTTTCTCCAACTTATTTTTCTGAGATTAAATAAGTCAAATAGAACTTTTAAAAATTACTGGTGTGTAAATTCAGGGGACCTTGCAAATGCTTAAAAAAATTAACGTCTACGATAGCCGCCATTTTTGTGTCAGCACGTAGGCCTAGCATTCAGGCGGGGGGGGGGGGGGGGGGATTGTTGAATTGGTTATTGTAAAAAGTTGCTGATTGTTGGAAATCAAATGCATAAGAGGTAGTTTGAGTGGTTATGGTCGATTTAAAGCTGGTCTGTCAACGTATTAAATTTATTTGTCATTCTTTTAGTTTTATATAATTTTATCATTTTTATACACTGTCGAAAAATATAGGAAATATTCCTGATATGGCAAATATATTTACAAAATTTATAAAATGTTTCTTAGTAGCTCTCCACGATTTCGAGAACATTTCCCATCTTTTCAGAAGTCGTTTAGAAGAGGACTAATCAGAAAACTTAGACAGTAATAGTTTTACGAAATTAACGAAAACGTTTAACATAACACTAGAGAATTAAACACCTGTAAGCATCAGCGGTTTCGTCAAGGGGTTCACAATCATTTTACTACCAGAATTTCCGTATATTGAATTTGACATTTTTTAATTGTATAATGTTCTACGATTGAAAATGGAGAACTTTCGTTTACGAAAATACTGGTAGTTAAGTGATTGTGAAATTGCCTGACAAGCCGCTACTGTCTGTAAGTTGCATTTATATCAGTTTAATATCAAAATAAACACATTTGAATGCTCCATTTTTACATTCCTGCTTTAATGAAAACCTAAAAATTGTTTTTAAACCTGGTAATTGTCTGAGGTTTACAGTGAGACAATCTTTTCGTATGCATATTTTAGGGACGAAAAAACTTCTAATTCCTTTAAAGAAATTTACATGTTTAGCCACATTCGTACCTCAATCTATTCGGTGAAACTTTTTAATACGATATTTCCTTAACGTTGGTTTCAGGTTTCGAGAAAAAGAATCGTTTTTATCAGTTTTATATAAAGGAATGTTTTTTAATAATCGTATATTTAAATGTTGATTATTTAAATGTATTTCCGATTAAAAATATTTTGCTATGTTTTGTACAGAAACTATTTTGAAATATTTTATTTTAAAAGTTTAAGTAGAAAATCTGCTACAGATTAATTCAGAAGAAATCTTGTTTAATGCAGAGGCGCAATTTACGGAGTATTTTAGATTTATAAAATGAGCTTTAAAAAATTTAATTAAAAAGCTTAATTAAAAAGAAAAATCAGTCTGTTTTACCCTTTCTATCAGGGGTATGAAAAGAAACAAAATTTTTAATGCATGGCCTAACGATTAACCACAAAAGTAGCATTTATTTTTTCGCGTTTATAAAATGGAAACAACGTGTTGATGTTGAAAAAAAATATATTGGTTTTTGATATTATTTCTTCTTATATATATATATATATATATATATATATTCATTTTTTGGTATTTTAAAATAACTAAGGGGATGTATTTTAAATGTATTCAATATATTACTGTAAATGATTGTATTTTAAATGAAATGAGTGAGAAGTTCGTTTTTTAAATGAAATGAATGCAATACGAATGATGGCGGCAGAAACAACAATATTTGGCGATTCATCACCTGCGCCCAACTAACATAAAAGTACCAAATATTACATAACATTTGGTACATAAAAGTACCAAAACCGATTAATTCCATCATTTTGTGTAATGCGTTTGTTTTAACCATATAAAACGAATTTTCCCGAATTAGAGACCCAACTAGATTGCTTTCTCATGCCCGAATTGGTATAAGAGTCAAGTTTAGTGAAAATCGTTAGAGTCGTTTTCAAATTATAGCAGCATTTTCAGTGAGGAGCTGAATTTAACTTTTTCAGAACGAACTTTCCCGAATTCTGGAGACCTAGCTAGATCGTTTTCTCCTGCTCGAGTTGGTATAGAAGGCAAGTTTCATGAAAGTTGTTTGAGCATTTTTCGATTTATAGCAAACAGCATTTTCAGTGCTGCGTTCGTTTTAACCTATTAAGACAAATTTTCTCGAATTCGTTTCCTAGCTAAATAATTCTCTCGTGTACAATTTAGTATATTAAGACAAATTTTCTTGAATTCGTTTCCTAGCTAAATAATTCTCTCGTGTTCAATTTAGTATATTAAGAGAAATTTTCTCCAATTCGTTTCCTAGCTAAATAATTCTCTCGTGCTCAATTTAGTATAGTAAGCAAATTTCGTAATAAACGATCCAACCATTTACGATATCATCCGTAATCGTGAAAATAGGTTGCTCGTTTAATACACATATGATATAGCCTTCCTACCAAATTTTGTATATCTGCGTGCAGCGGTCACTTCTGAATACTGTTGACCTACACACAAACTTTTTTCTTCATAATAATGAAGAAAAAGGTGATTAGAATAAAACACATAGTAATTAGTGATTAGATTACAACACATACGTTAGCGCTAGACTGGCATGTGACTGCAAGAAATATTTTGGTCATCGTCTTGTTCTCCAGTTGGTGAAATTATGTCACGCCTTGTTTGAAAAAGACTGCAATATAATTGAAGGAAATATTTTGGTCATCGTCCTGTTCCTTGAATGCAAAATTGTTTCACCCTTTGTTTGCATGAGAGTAGAATATATCTGCAATAAATATTTTGGTCATCGTCCTATTCCTCAATTTATGAAATTGTTTCATCAGTTGTTTGTGCAGGACTGGAATATAACTGGAAGAAATATTGGCAATCGCGTCCTGTTCCTCAATTGGTGAAATTGTTTCATGCGTTGTTTGGGAAAAACTGCAATATAACTGAAGAAAATATTTTGGTCATCGTCCTGTTCCTTGAATGCGAAATTGTTTCACCCTTTGTTTGCATGAGAGTAGAATATATCTACAATAAATATTTTGGTCATCGTCCTATTTCTCAATTTATGAAATTGTTTCATCCGTTGTTTGTGCAGGACTGGAATATAACTGGAAGAAATATTGGCAATCGCGTCCTGTTCCTCAATTGGTGAAATTGTTTCATGCGCTGTTTGGGAAAAATTGGAATATAACTGCAAGAAATATTTTGGTCATCGTCCTGTTCCTTAAATGGTTAAATTGTTTCATCCGTTGTTTGTTCAGGAGTGGAATATATCTGCAAGAAATATTTTGGGCATCGTCCTATTCCTTAATTGTGAAATTGTTTCATCCCTTGTTTGCGCAGGACTGGAATGTAACTGAAAGAAATATTGGTAATCGTCCTGTTCCTCAATTGGTGAAATTGTTTCATCCCTTTTTTGCGCAAGACTGGAATATAACTGGCAGACATGTTTTTGTCATCGTCCTATTTCTCAAATGGTAAAGTTATTTCAAACCTTGTTTCTTGAAGACTGGAATATAACTGCAGGAAATATTTTAATCATCGTCCTGTTCCTTAATTGGTGAAATTGTGCATTTCTTGAGCAAAATTAACAATTGTCTCCTGCGGCGCTGATGTTTCAGTGTTTTTAAAACTAACTTTAGTTGCTAATCGTCGTGTTCCTGTTGTGGCAAGGCCTTTATATAATTCTCTGTGAGATGTCATTAATGATTTCGGATAATGTTGAAAAATTTTAGATCGTTTATCATTAGGATTATGTTTGAGAAAGATATTTCGTAATTTTATTGTCCAGTTAAACACATTCTGTAATGAAATCTGTATTTAGACCTGCATCCTGTTAATCATTATCGATATTTTTGTGTTCACAAATATCAAGGTCAATCGTGTTAAATGGAAATATTTCATACAAAATAAAATTTATATTGATTCACAGATAATAGATGGGAAATAGAATCTTAATGGATAAATTATTTTACTATTTTCAAAATCAATTTTTAATGTCTTGGTTCTATGTAGTCTTGCCAGTGCTGTAGTACTTCTGTCATATTTGATATCTGCCATATGCTCTTTTAATCTTGTTTTAAACTTTCCGTTCTGGTGAACGGGATTTCATAAACATCTGATAGTTGATATGGCTCTATTGGGTCAATTTTTTACAAACTACGCTTTTTAATTTTATGGATGGTTTTGCGATAAGACATATATTCAATTTGCAAAGTTTATATTTCAATCGTTCAACGAAGCCAGGGAAATATTGTAAAGTAGATAACTTTGAATTTTGTTTACTGAAGTTTTTCTTTTCCTGCTTCTCCATGTTCGTAATCACTTTATTAATCGTGCTTTCTTTATATCCGTTGTCTCTTGCTATTTCATGTATTTTATGTATTTCACTTTTTAACTGATCTGGAGTACAAACTGTAGAGGATCTCTTAATAAAATGCCTAAATGCCGTTTTAACTGGATCTGCGTTTTCCCTAGTTAATTCGGGTTTAGACTGATTTCAGGTTTTCACTGTAACATATATATGTTACTATTAGTCCTAGCGCTCTACGTTAAATAGCGTTCTAACGGGAATAAATCCATCAAAACGGGTTTTAACTGATTTATATCCCTAATGTTTCATAGATACAAATAATATTGTCTAACAAATCAGTCAAAATCCTAATACACCGGGAGGCAGAAGCACAGACAATCACCTCATGGAGTTCACGGCTGAAATTCCAGAATTAGTTAAAACTTGATTCGCATATTAAAACGCAATCGGTCTGCCATGTCATATCTTGGTGGAAAACAGTCGAAAACCCGATTTTAGCGGTTGGCTCGTAGGTTTACCATTGTGTGTTCCTGCTCCCATTCCTCCATGTTTTCATACCTTTGGGTGCAGGAAAACACAATGGTAAACCTACGAGTCAACCGCTAAAATCGGATTTTAAGGTGTTTTCCACCAATATATAACTTGGCAGAACGATTGCTTTTTAATATGCGAATCGGGTTTTAACTAATTCTGGAATTTCAGCCGTGAACTCGATGAGGTAATTGTCTGTGCTGTCGCCTCCCGGTCTATAATACTGTAAAACCGGTCTTTCCTAGCGCTCTAAGTTAGAACGCGTTCTAACCGGAATAAATCAGTTAAAACGCGTTTTAAATGGAGCTCTCAGTTAGAACGCATTTCCCCTTGTTAATTCAAGTTTAGACTGATTTCAGGTTTTTACTGTAACATATGCATATATATTTTACATCGTCGTTTTCGTCAGAATGTGATATTTTTTAACAACTGCATTATAACAAATACCGCAATGAAATATTTACAATCGATAAAAATATAAAATCATAACATAAAATGCAACATTTCTGAGCATCGGCGTAAAATAGCAATTTGTGCTTTTTCAGAAACAGAAAGGAATACCTGGTTTCACATAAACCTTAATGTGTCCCTTGATAAAGGTCTGAGGTTTAGAGTGAAACAATCATTTCGTATCCACAATTCAGAGACGAAATATTCTTTTAACTTCTTCACAGAATTTACATGTTTTGCCACTTTCGTACCGCAGTCGATGCGGCAAAATTTATCATTGTGATATTTCTCGAATGTTGAATTTGAAGTTTTATCAGAAGAAATCTGTTTATTTTTTTTTCAGTTTTATGTAGACAAAAAGGATTTTTAATTATCTTATATTTAGGAGTTGATTATTTAAATATATTGCTCGCAAAAAGATATATTTTTAAAAATATAACTATTTTATTTTAAACTACTCTATAGAAAATGATAAATGTTTCTTCATATAACAAGAAGGTTTACGAAAAATATTATAAACATCTTTCGAGTTACCCTCTTTTCCGAAAAACGTTCCTTGACATCAGAAATCAATAGATTTACAAAAACTAAACAAGCATTTCTTAAAGGAAAAGTCTTCTTTTTCTTCCCGTAATGCTCGGAAACATTTCCCAGTGTATTTTAATCAGTTTTCTCAAACCGGCATCAGTGCGAAGTGTCGTTTTTTCGAATGTTAAACAAACATGTTTAACAGCTAAACATGTTAAATTAACGGCGTGAAACTAACAGTATTCTGTTACTCTTGCATGCATAAATTCTGTGACGTAGCTGAAAATGTTTATCTGAAAATTGATAGCTTTCGAAAAACCAATTTTCATACCGGGTTGAGAAAACTGACTAATACATTATGAAAACAACTTTGTACCATTTAAGACATTCCCAGACAATAATAACAACAAACATTTGTTTTAGGAATGTTTCTTTAAATATTGGAAATCCATTGATTTCTGAGATTTCTGAAGATAACGTTTTGGCGAAACCGAACATAATTCGCAAGAGGTTATATTATTTTGCCTAAATCTATCTTGCTAGATCAAGAAATATATCTCTTTTTATACAGTTTACGAAATATTATTTAAATTTTTTAAACAAAATAATGTTTGTGATTTTATGTAAAAGTTTGGTTTAAAACAAATGCGAACAAACTTTGATTACTGTGCAGACAAAATTACACAGTGTAGGTTTTTAAATTGTTGATTTGTTCTTTAGAAAAAAATACAGTAGTGTCCAATTAAATAGCATTTCAAAGAATTGCTTAATACTGAACTGTAAAAGTTGTATGTAACCTTTTTTTATTAGAATCAAAATTAAAAAGGTTTAAATGATGTATAAAGACATATAATGCACGTAAATAAAAATGTTTTTCATTATTTAGATTTAATTTTTCAATGCTGTATAATTTAATTATTTTTATTTAATACACAAATTTCTGTTATTTCAGAAACAAAACATAATACCTAGTTTCACGTTAATGGTCGCTTAAATGAATCGTAAACTTGATACATGTTTAAATCCGGTTTAAAGTAAGATGATCGCATCATACATTGTAAAAAAATACAAATGTTTTTAATTTATGAAAATATAACAAAACCATGAACGAAAATATACAATAACCTCTTCTGAGTTACCCACGATTCCGAAAAGCGTTTTTTATATCTGTAAGGCTCAGAAATCAATCAATCATATATTCTAATACGAGCAAATCTTGTGTGTGTGTATGTGTGGTCCGATATATGCAAATTCTATTTTAAAAACGGCTCTAACGATTTTGACGAAATTTTGTATCCTACTATTTTCGGGCACGAGAACACTATTGGGCTGGATCACATGTTCGAGAACTTTCGATTAGTGGGTCATTTTTGGGTCATATATTTTTCACACAAAGGGTCACAAAGGGTTAAGACAATATAAAAGCTTTGTTTTTAAAGAAAATACAAGCTGAAAGTTCAAAAGTTTCTATGCCGATAAATTTTACTAAGTCAGTTGCGGTGGTATGTGGCAAAATATGTAATTTATATGAAGAAATGAAAATACTACTTTGTTTCCAAATTATATATACTAAATGATAGCTTCACTGTAAATCTAAGGTAACTTTTAAACTCAGACGCTATTTCTATTTTCTCTTAAAACTTTTATAATGCTGCATTTACTCTTAAATTACTAAAGACTGCTTCCACTAATAACAGCAGAAATGATGAAAAATAAACCATCTGTATTTTTACCCTTACGGTGGTATTGAAAACGTCTTTCATGTTATTGGCTTGTCGGATTACTAGCTTGTATTTTATTAAACAAAATATTCTACTTACGCATGTAATTTCAAAATCAGTATTAGAAAATTTTGGTTAAAAAGTGCTTAGTATTTAACTTATTTCAGATACTTTTGTAACAGAAAATACACTTTGAAGGCTAACTTGGAGAAATAAAAGCAGTCTTTCCACTGAATTTAACTTTAAATTAAACTTCCGAAAGATATTGCTTTGATAAATTTTACTAAATCGGTTGCGTCAACAAAGTGGCGAAACATGTAAATTTTGTAAAAGAATTAAATAAATATATTTTCTCATACAATGAATGCGAAACTATTGTTTTATTGTAAACCACAGACATTTATTTAAGATAATTTTTAAGTTATTACACGAGTTCTATTTTTATTATGATGAGTTATGTAATATTTTATTTTATAGTGCAATTAAAAAATAATATACGTACTTCAAATATGTATATTTGAAAATGTAAAAGTAGAACATCTGGGAAATCGTTTGTACATGTTTACGATTATCTGAAATATGATATTATATTTACAGTTACTTACGAAAATATCTAAAAATATTCAAAATACATCAGTAGAACGAATACCATTACAGTGTTAAATTCATTTGAAATATGTACATTGTCACTGAAGCTATAGCGGTATTGTTTCGATCTTTCAGTTCTTCCAGATTATGTGGTATTCGCGGTACAGAGTTTAATTAAGAAGATAAAAAGTTTGTTTTGGGGGGTTGGAATGAATTTGAAAATGAATTTTGGAACGAGTTTGGAATGAATTTGATTGCATTTTCGATGTGGTTCGTGCCACTGGTGAAGGACATATTACAAGCATTTTAAGAGATATTCGTAAGTTAGTGTAAACACTTCATATATCCATAAATCAGTGTCTACAGTTTCAGAGTTGTTTTACTTCGATTTTTTCAATCTACCTGTTGGAAAACTGCATAACTTCTTTAATCATGCTTTATATCACTGATTTCTGTTCAAAAATGACAGTGGTACAGAGGAACTATTTCTGTCCCATAATGAACAATTGTTGTTCTTTCAACCTTGCGTAAATACGGGTAAGAATGTCTAAGAAAGACCCCCACGGACGGCATGGACTCGTCTAATGTCTGAAGGTGGAGGAAATTCACAACATTAATCCTGCATGGCAGTGAACAAATCCATAGAAGTGCGATGTGGTGGAGATCTCTTCTGAACAGCACGTTGCAAAGCATCCCAGTTATGTTCAATAATGTTTATGTCTGGGATTTGGGTGGCCAACAAAAGTGTCTAAGGTCAGAAAAGTGCTCCTGGAGCCTCTCGGTAGAATCTTTTGAAGTATGGGGTACAGAAAATTTTCGAGTCCGTCAAAATACATAATGGACATGAATGGGTGTAGGTGAAAAGACTAGATGCTTAGGCGCCCGTCACCTGTCAGAGTCGTCTCTAGATGTATTAGAAGTTCCATATCATGCCAACTGCACACGCCCTATACCATCACAAAGGCTACACAAGCTTGAACTGTACCCTGTTGAAATGTAGGGTCCATGCAATCTGTCTCCATATCCGTCTGATACAATTGGAAATGGGACTCGTCAGTCCAGACAACGTGTTTCCATCATCAACAGTCCAATGGAGGTGTTGGTTTGCACAGGCGAGGGGTAAATCTTTGTGTCGTGCAGTGAACAACGGTACATGAGTGAACCTGCCGCTCCGAAAGCCCATATCAATGACGGTCCGTTGAACAGTTCTGATACCTGATATTCACGGTACACTCGTGAAATGGTCGTGAGCGAAAATCCATATTGCATCGCTACTTCGGAGATGCTATGCCCCAGCTATTGTGAGCCGAATACAACGGCACGTTCAAAGTAACTTAAATCATGATAACTTGCTATTGTAGCAGTAGAAACCAATCTAACAGCTTCACCAGACACCTATGGCCTGATAAGTTGCATAACTTCGTTATTTGCATATGCACGCCTACACCAATTTTTTTGGCTCTTCAGTGTACTAGAGATACGTTTGAGCTCTTTATTTCAAAAACCATCAGAGACAAAGCCCTATACCGAAAGCACAAAGTAGAAAATTGATACCATATCTAAATTGTTTCGAGATTAAGGAAATTATTCTCCTTTAAAAATCTCTTCTTACATAGAAAAATGTATTAATCCTATATATATCCTGATGAGAGCGTTTCATGATTTTCACTTCCCTGGAAAATATTTAAAATGACAAATTTTTATTTATATCCAACCACTGGCGGAAATCTGCAAAAGCCACAATTCTTATCTTTTAACATATCATTGTACATCTATGGAGAAAGACATGAGTTGTGTTTTCCAATAATTCTGAAAAATATTTTAAACAAGAAATGAGGATAGGCAAGGAATATCCCACGGCTTGTTTATGTTATTAACACTGACCATGCGAAGACTTCAGAATCAGATCAAATATTATTCCTTATATTCCATCGATATCAAATCAATTCCCTATACAAACTGGTTTTAAAGGATTGTAAAACATTTTAAGAAACGTAGACTACAATATTGTTTCTCAAATAACAAGGTTTTTTTTAAATTTGTGAATAAGTAAAAATTTTTTTAAGAGCCCAAAGTCTGGTATAACAATCGAGCCTGGGCTCTGGATTAGGATCACAGACTGAGCCCGTCTCATCTCTAATACACACACACATACATAACAACCAAAAACAGAAGCGAACAGAAGTCGCTTAAAAAATGTAAGAGAGACTGTTATAAATTTAACCAAAAATATCGGTCAATTAGAAAGTTTATATTATTTATTTTACCTACTGGAAATATTAAATTTGTTGAACGATTTATTAGTGTAACTGATACTTTCAGCGACCCATCAAGGACAATTTGAGCTTGCATTAAAATTTGATTTTTCGCCCAAAAAAATAGGAAAAATGTAACGTTAAAAATTTATAAAATAGAGTTAGAAATAAAACAGATTTTAATTGCTTATGCAGTTTTAAATAAAATTCTAAAATGATATACATTCTTGACCTAACAAATGCGTAAGAATTGTGTTCTGCGTAAAGAAATAAATTTAACAAGATCTTAATAACTCTAATAAATAAAACATAATAGAAAAAGTATTATGCTTTACATTTTATTTCATTGAATAAAAAAGGGTATTATCCATTGATTCAGATGAGTGATTTATAAATCAGTGTAAAAGAAAAAAAATATTTTTTTCAGCAAACGAAGTACAATTTACCTTTCGAAGAGAAAAAAATTAAGAAATTAGGACTGCTTTCAATAAATTCTTCTTAATATGTCCCCAGATGGTTCTTTTTTTGTGTAGATGCAAAAATGTTGTCGACAATTTATTTTAATTTAGTGTTTATAGCTTTGTGTCACATTTAACATACTTTAAGTGAATACGGTATTGTTTTTGCACTCGAGTATTTAATACTTTTAAATAACTTAGGTACGATAAAATTAATTATATTTAATACAAATATATAGCTTTCCTTTTTTATTTTCAATAGTTATTTATGAAAGCCCATATTTTAAGTTTTAAGAGGCAATGTCTATACGACAGTTTTATGTCTATATATCTGTTATTTAATAAAGCGTACTCAAGAGGAAAATATTTTGGGAAAATATTTCCTATGTAATGTATGAAAAAATATACAAAACAGACAAAAAAACTTAAGATGATACATCAAGCTATATAATTTTTACTTTTTGATATTATCATAACATTGTAACAATTTATTATTTTTGTTGTTACATTACATTTTACTTTGATATGTTTATTTAGAATTACAGTCTTAAGAAGAAAGTTAAGTAAAAATGACGAAAAAACAAAAAAAAAGAAAAAAAAAGATTTCTTGAGGTTTTTAAACAATAAATTAATTCAAACTTGTATGGACCTACGCATTCATCTTTAGTTTGGTTCTGTGAATATTAATTAACTAGCTCTGAGATATTTTGTTGTTAACAAAAGAAAAATATTTTTAAGGCAATATTTCTATGAATCACTCTATGCGTAGTTATTTTTCTTTCGAACATAAACAGAAATATTAAAGAAATTACGAATGGCGAATTAATTGAAAGTGGCACGCTTTTGGTCCGTCTTGAATTACTTACTGTGCATTGTCATACGATATTTTGTACTGAAACATCAGCGATGGTTATGCTTTCATATCATTTGTGGTCTCTTAACAAAGCACGATATCTCTCAAAACTGACTCATTTTAAATTCATGCTCAGTGCGTAAGAGAAGGTTAAAAAAAGCTACAGAATGTTGTTTTATGATTTTTAACCACTAAAGGTCTGCTATAATATATTTGTGTGTGTATGCATGTATGTATGCATTAAACTAAATGTTTTGGATTTGAGGAAAATGAATTAGTTTATTTAGGTTGATGAAATAGTTTAATTTTTTAGACTAAAAATATGCACATGATAAAAAAAATTTTGAAGCGATAATTACCAACGTATATATGTTTGACCAAAATGTATCCCATATTAGATATCTTTTTAATACCCCTTTATAAAAATTCCACTTCAATTTTTGCAAGAACTTAGTCATCCAAAATCAAATAAATTAATGTACTGTAAGCGGTTAAGTGTTCTGAACAATTATCTATAAAACAACTTACGAACTTTTGCACCCAAGTTGCATAAGAAAAAGTATTTGGGAAAAAAATGCAACGAAATTGGAGTCTTTAATAACCACTCATATTTTCAAGCTAAATGAACACTCAGACACGCATAATTAACAATAACAAACAGTTTATTTAAATCCACTTAAAATGATGCTCGATAGATTAGTGGATGATTCATGTTATAAAAAATCTTTTAACTATAACTTACGCAAAACTTGCCTTGATTATAATTTGTTTTGCAAACATCAGCTAGGCTTAAAATGTATAGCAAGGTCAAAACCACTAGCTACAAAATCTAAAACAGATAAATATTCAAATCTCAGTACAAGCAAGTCCCATGAACCGAACACTATCTTTATTAAAGAGTTATAAATATGAACTTCTTACCAATAATATGTCTTCCTAAAAATGCATTCGTTTTCAAAACTTGCATTCTATAACGACTCAATTACAACTTCGGAAAATACAAGACTTTGACACGAGAGTAATGTCCACTTACACACATAAAATTTATTATGAAGGAAAAACGCTCATGAACGCTCTGGAACAGAGCGTTCCTAAAGTGATTTTATAAGCAAGAATATCAGCGCCTTCCTCACAAGTATAAAAATAAAATTAGGAGTTTCTATAGCTAGAAGACGATTTTTAAAATGCTTTATAAGGGATAGTTGAGAAATAGTAAATTGGAATTAAGATTGGATTGAATATTTAGAAATGAATTCTGGGTAAACATGTATTTTAAACAAGTAAGCAGCATAAGACTATATAGAAATCAATCTCAGTTTTGTATGCTAAAAATTAATAACACGAGTAATATAACAAGAAAGAAAAATCATGCGTCAAATATAGATTCTGAAACACTGTGCATCACTTACAGAATACTTAACAAAACTTCTCTGTTTAATAAGGCAAATGAGATTCCTAAGTAAACATTTTAGAAAACGCACAACACATTTGAAACACCAGATTTCAGCAATAACTGTCTAGAGCCGAAAATGTCCTCAAATTCATTTGTGCAGTATTTGATCTATAGAACTGCTTCTGTATTATACATTTGTATCATTGCTTCTGTTATTACTTCTGTATTTGATCTATAAAATTGTGTATATTCTACATAGCATGCAAAAATTTTTAATTTAGTAAAAAAACACAAAATAGGTTGAAAATTCACCTTCAGCTACGTCTACCAATAGACGTAAACATCCTTGAATTCTTTTGTACAGCCCTGTATATTAACTACAGATTTTTATACACACCACATATTAAGCTAAAATTTAATTCACTTTAAAACTACTGAAACCATGCTTCGAGAACTTATCACCCATAGGCGGCCATGTAGCCAGTTCTTTGCGTGGCCATGTATATGCTTTTATTCTATACAAACATTTCTTAGTATACTAAATATAGTTCAGCTTCAATTAAAAACCATCTTTAAGTAATTCATGTTCATACTCGGTAATGCTTACAAATTCTTTTTGTAGCCCTGTACATGATCTATAACATTTATACACACCACATAGTATGCAAAAATTTAGTTAAATCTAAAAACGCATACTATAACTGAAAACGAACTTGCAGCAATTTGACACTAATAGACAGTACTACACGTTCATCGCTAATAAAAAGTACATCGAATACAGTACGGCTTCCGAAATATTTTGTGTATCCCTGTAAATGAACAATAAATGCTATGCACATCATATTTTACCACGAGTATCTTGTACTAAACCTCAGTAATGTATATAAAATTCTTATATTTGAAATAGTTTAACATAATAAAAAAAAGTTGAAAACTGTTTCCGTCGTAAACCATTATGTAACAGAATTGTTTTGTGTGGCACTTTAAAAATAAAAACTCGATATTCCATAAAATGCATGTTTTAGTGCACTTCACAAGTGCGTATAAATTTCATTATGTTTGAAATGGTATAACATCATTACAATGCACTTGAAACGATTTTTACTCATTAACCGTAAGGTAATGGAATACTTTTGACTGTCCCGGTAAACGAAATATAAATTCTACACACTTCGTTTCCAATAGCGATCGTGCTATAGTAAATGTGAATGACATGTTCAAAATTAAAAGTCAATCCGAGAATATTTACGAGAGTTGGAGCACGGACGGACGGACAGACAAACCTAAGTTATAAAAACTTTTCAACTATGTTGTTAAGTGTTAATAAAAAAATATTGTATTATACTTCTAGTCTTTATAGTGATATAAATCCTGGTTAATCGTCAAATATAATTTTTTCCCTTAACTATCAATACATAATTTGGAGATTTGCCATTAAAATAATGATTAGCTTTATACTAATTATATAATAAATTTTTGATATTTGTTTCTTTAAGGACTATCAATAGTTTTAATTATATTTTAATAAAAAAAGACAGACATTAATGATGAAGACAATCAAAACTATGTTGCATTTAACATGACTGAAGGATAAAGTAAAAAATAATAATAAGAAATTTTATTGTTGAAATAAGACTAAAATTTGTTTCAATTTTGAATGCTAAAATTAAATAAAATTAGAATAAAAAAACTCCATATTTGGCATATCTTTAAGTCTGGATAAATTTATCAAATCGTGGAATTTGGTGTAATCTAATTTTTATTTCGTAACTAGCATCCATTTAATTTAGTTATTTCCGATTAAGATAATGGTTAGGGAAATACAAATACATCTAATTATACAGCAAACTACATTTTTTGTTTGTTTAAGAGCTGTCCTCTTTTAATTGCATTTAAATGACGAAAAACAGACATTAACGCTTCAATAAGTTAAAACTATGTTACACCTCTATGAAAGAGTGAGTGATAAGGTGAAAAAAAATGAAGGGATTTATTGACTTGTTAATGCTGAACACACATTCTCTTTGCTGACATTTATCTGAATTGATGATAGAAACAGGGATGTAGAATCCTCACCATACTTTGCTGTCTAATAAATTGATTTGCAAAACTCATTAATCATCTTTAGTGTAAATCGGTCTTATGGAAAGGACTTGAATCAGCAAAATATTTTTTTTTTCTTGGAACTGGTATCTAATTTTATGTGAGAATTTAAAATATTTTTCCTGAAAACTTTTTTTTCGCTAACTTAAATCTTATTAATTGATGAAAATCGGTTTGTTTATTTCGTTTTTATGTTATTCAAGAAAATTATTGTTCTTAACTATATATATAATCCCTAGTAAATTTACGGTGCATTTTGAAACATGTACGCATTCATAAATAATAGTTAAAGATAAAAATATAAGATAAGAAATGATATCCGTATAAATTTATATAAATTGAGAAGCAAAAGCAATTACTCATCGTTAGTGTAAGTCATTGTTATAGAAAGTACTTGAATGAGCAATTTTGGATATCATTTCTGGCTATTTATTTGTATAAGAGCTATCAATAATTTTAATTACATTTTAATGAGAACAGACAGACATTAATGCTGAAAACAATTGAAACTATGTTATATTTTACATGACTGAATGATGCAGTAAAACAAGGAATTAATAAATTTTAATTGTTTTTTTTTAAAGTTCAATTTTGAATGCTAAAATTAAATAAAACTAGAGCTGAAAAGAGTACTTTATATTATGCAATATCTTTATGTCTGGATAAAGATATCAAATCTCGGAATTTGATGTCTTCTAATTTTTATACTGTAACTAGCAGCCATTTAATTTAGTTATTTACGATTAAGGTAATGGTTAAGTGACTACTAATACATCTAATTATACAGCAAATAATTTTTTTTTGTTTGAGAGCTGTCCTCTTTTAATTGCATTTAAATGACGAAAAACAGACATTAACGCTTCAATAAGTTAAAACTATGTTACACCTCTATGAAAGAGTGAGTGATAAGGTGAAAAAAAATGAAGGGATTTATCGACTTGTTAATGCTGAACACACATTCTCTTTGCTGACATTTATCTGAATTGATGATAGAAACAGGGATGTAGAATCCTCACCATACTTTGCTGTCTAATAAATTGATTTGCAAAACTCATTAATCATCTTTAGTGTAAATCGGTCTTATGGAAAGGACTTGAATCAGCAAAATATTTTTTTTTTCTTGGAACTGGTATCTAATTTTATGTGAGAATTTAAAATATTTTTCCTGAAAACTTTTTTTTCGCTAACTTAAATCTTATTAATTGATGAAAATCGGTTTGTTTATTTCGTTTTTATGTTATTCAAGAAAATTATTGTTCTTAACTATATATATAATCCCTAGTAAATTTACGGTGCATTTTGAAACATGTACGCATTCATAAATAATAGTTAAAGATAAAAATATAAGATAAGAAATGATATCCGTATAAATTTATATAAATTGAGAAGCAAAAGCAATTACTCATCGTTAGTGTAAGTCATTGTTATAGAAAGTACTTGAATGAGCAATTTTGGATATCATTTCTGGCTATTTATTTGTATAAGAGCTATCAATAATTTTAATTACATTTTAATGAGAACAGACAGACATTAATGCTGAAAACAATTGAAACTATGTTATATTTTACATGACTGAATGATGCAGTAAAACAAGGAATTAATAAATTTTAATTGTTTTTTTTTAAAGTTCAATTTTGAATGCTAAAATTAAATAAAACTAGAGCTGAAAAGAGTACTTTATATTATGCAATATCTTTATGTCTGGATAAAGATATCAAATCTCGGAATTTGATGTCTTCTAATTTTTATACTGTAACTAGCAGCCATTTAATTTAGTTATTTACGATTAAGGTAATGGTTAAGTGACTACTAATACATCTAATTATACAGCAAATAATTTTTTTTTGTTTGAGAGCTGTCCTCTTTTAATTGCATTTAAATGACGAAAAACAGACATTAACGCTTCAATAAGTTAAAACTATGTTACACCTCTATGAAAGAGTGAGTGATAAGGTGAAAAAAAATGAAGGGATTTATCGACTTGTTAATGCTGAACACACATTCTCTTTGCTGACATTTATCTGAATTGATGATAGAAACAGGGATGTAGAATCCTCACCATACTTTGCTGTCTAATAAATTGATTTGCAAATCTCATTAATCATCTTTAGTGTAAATCGCTCTTATGGATAGGACTTGAATCAGCAAAAGAAATTTTTTCTAGGAACTAGTATCTAATTTTATTTTAGAATTTAAAATATTTTTCCTGAAAACATTTTTTTTGCTAACTTAAATCTTATTAATTAATGAAAATTGGTTTGTTTATTTCTTTTTTATGTTATTCAATCAAATGGTTGTTCTTAACTATATATATTATTCCTAGTAAATTTACGGTGCATTTTGAAACATGTACGAATTTATAAATAATAGTTAAAGATAAAAATATAAGATAAGAAATGATATCCGTATAAATTTATATAAATTGAGAAGCAAAACCCATTACACATCGTTAGTGTAAGTCATTGTTCTAGAAGGACTTGAATGAGCAATTTTGGATATTATTTTTGGCAATTCTGAAGACAGTTGAAACTAACATTTTACATGATTGAATGATGAAGTAAAACAAGGAATTAATAAATTTTAATTGTTAAAATAATTTAAAATAAAGTTCAATTTTGAATGCTAAAATTAAATAAAACTAGAACTGAAAAGAGTACTTTATGCTATATATTTAAATCTGGATAAAGATACAAATGTCGGAATTTCTTCTAATTTTTATTCTACAACTAGCAGCCATTTAATTTAGTTATTTTTGATTAAGGTAATGGTTAGGTGACTACTAATACAGCAGACTACATTTGTTTTGTTGAAGAGATGTCCTCTTTTAATAGCATTTAAATGACGAAAAACAGACATTAATGCTTCATTAAGTTAAAACTATGTTACACCTCTATGAAAGAGTGAGTGATAAGGTGAAAAAATGAAGGGATTTATCGACTTGTTAATGCTGAACACACATTCTCTTTGCTGACGTTTATCTGAATTGATGAGAGAAACAGGGATGTAGAATCCTCACCATACTTTGCCGTCTAATAAATTGATTTGCAAAACTCATTAATCATATTTAGTGTAAATCGCTCTTATGGAAAGGACTTGAATCAGCAAAAGAATTTTTTTCTTGTTACTAGTATCTAATTTTATGTGAGAATTTAAAATATTTTTCCTAAACATTTTTCTTTCTGTACTTAAATCTTATTAATTAATGAAACATGGTTATTTAATTAGTTTTTATAGTAATCAAGCAAATGATTGATTTTAACTATATATAAATTCCTAGTAAATTGACGGTGCATTTTGAAACATGTACACATTCATAAAGATTAATTTATATTTTTACAAAGATAAAAATATAATATAAGAAAATATTTTCATATAAATTTATATGAATTTTGAAGCAAAACCAATTACTTATCTTTAGTGTAAGTCGCTCTTATGAAAAGGAATTGAATCAGTAAAAGCAATTTTCTTCGAACTAGTGTCTAACGTTGTGTGAGAGTTTAAAATATTTTTCATTGAATTTTATTTCGCTGCTTAAATTTTATTAATATAAATTAGTTTCTTGGTTACATTTTTTAGTCTAATCAAGAAAGTGGTGTATCCCTTATTCTTAAATATACATATTCTTAGCAGATTTACGTCGCATTCGAAAACATGCACGTATTCATAATTATTAGTTTATATTTTTACAAAGGTAAGAACATGATGTAAAAGTAAATCCACTGAAATTTATTTCAATTTGAAAGCAAAGAAAATAAAAATACTCTTTTATTGTCAGAAGCATACAAAATTCAATACAGTAGACGATCGGTTAAAGAAAATAATACTTGTTCGCTTCTTGATAATGCTCATTAACCGAATTGTAGATTAACCGATCATCGATTAACTTAAGATTTTTAGGGGAGATTCATTAATTCGTTCTGTTGACCGCAAAAAATATTTTTTTTATCGTAATTTATATGCAATAGTAATAAAATACACATGTACAGTTTTGTATTTTATATGAGTTATTTTTTTTTCATTTGTGCAATTTACGATTATAAAATTTGTCAAATTTTGATTGTTTTACTCTCTTCCTCAGGGTCTTTAGGAAATAATTAACAGCAATTGACGGTGTAAATATCTCCAAACCTAGTGACTTTAACTTAGTTTTTCTCCTATACTAAGTCCTTTGTTCTGAGATCGTTTCACTTTTCAAAGGATCTTTAATAACCGATATCTGCATTGGTCCTCATTTATCCAGCACGTATTACTGAACTTTAATTCTACATTTCCCAATTCACCCAGCGATGTTTAGGTCCATCTATTGACCTCTTGGAGAACTAATGAAAGTGTGAATATCTAACCAACATTTATTGACAGGTAGCTAAGGACTGTTTATATCTCTCCGAACTTCCTTTTACACTTTTGATTCGCGACAGTTTTGTGTGTACCATGAAGTATTACTACTCACATCTTTTCACGATTTATTGTTATTATAACAAAAAGATCTAATCCGAGGTTCCGGGTTGCACAACATACTATCCAGTGTTCCATTTTTTTTTAATTTGAAAACTCTAATAGATATTTTGCACTTTTTGCAATATTTTTTTAGATTGCCACTAAAAACTTCAAAAACTATTTTTATATGAGAAATATCAATATATTCAAATAAAGCTTTAAAATTTATTAAAAGCAATATTTTCGTATTAAGCTCATGCCGGCGGTTAACAGCCAAAGAAATTTTCTAAGATTTCGCTACTTACATCAGCTTTTCTGATTATGATTATTTCACTGTTTAAGGACGTAGTATAAGGACATATCTCTTAAATTTGTGTTTTATTTATGCTATTACTTTTTATCTAGTAATGAAGTGTTAATTTTGTTATGGAATATTAGGAAGAAAGAATATCTGAACTATTTATATTGTTTTAAGTTCAAACGGATTAATCTTACGCAATCCAGCTGGACGTGATAGGTTTTTAGAAAAATCGTACTTGAAAATTATTTTAAAAACCCTAAAAGATTAGTAAATTGAGATACAGTTTTCAAACAAATTGCATTTGGAAGTACATTTTACCCTTATTTGAAAGTATAAAATGTTTATATGTTAACAAATTTCCAATAAAAGCAAAATCGTTTGCCCAAATCGTTGCCACCGTCGACGTCGTCAGAGTTAATTACGGACATGTTTTTGTTTAATAATATAGTTACTTTTAGAACTCGTGTATTAAATGATTAAGGAATTATTGCTCACATTCCCAATGCATGTGTGTTGTGTGCCCGCAATGTTGTATGTAATAATCCCAATGGTATATGTGCTGTGCTATAACAACCAAAATAACTCAGTAAAATTCCATATATTTGCTTTATTTTAAATCTAAATAACTGAACAAGACTGAAAAAAATGAAAAATTCTCCGAAAGAAGTAGAATGAAAAGTAGATGCTATGAAGGAACTGAAGAGTTAAGATTTCTTGATTTTCTTCTGCTATCAGATCATTTTTATGTTCCATTATAAATTATCCAATATTACCATCATACATCTCCAATTTCAGATCTCTATTAGCTCTCACAATTTCATTTATAATTTCAGAGACATTGTCCGTGTCTAATACAGTCTAAAAATAGAGAAATGTTTATCAATATAAGAAAATATATTATAATCCCGAACGAATATATACAATAATCTCTTCCGAGTTACCCATGAAAGCGTTCTTTATAATTTTTATAGATAGCGTTCTATCAAAAAAATTAATTTTTGATATATAAAGAATCATTTGTAAAACAACGTTTCTTTAGTTGCCACTGATTTTCGGAAACTTTTCCGAGTAGTTTTTATAGTATATTAATAAGTTTTCTCAACCTGGAACATAAATTTTTGCGCAAGCTATTAATGCTCGTTTAAACATTTTCAGCTACGTAATTGCATTTATACGTGCAAGAGGAACAAATTAATATTATTTTTTAAATTTTAATGTTAAAGCTTTCAATTTGTCTTGTTGGTCTATAAAACGTGTTTTTTGATCGCGAAAATGTTTATTTGAGAGTTTCTAGCATACGAAAAACCAGTACTTCTGCATTATCACGTCGACCACTTTTGATAAAAAAAAAATATATATCGCTAAACTAGTCGCCAAGCTATAACGTGACTAATTGTACTTAACTCTGTATCGCAGCATTTTTTCAATGCTTTTTCTCTTTTAATATCATGACTTCACCGTTTAAAGAAGTAATTGTTATTTCAATTAACAAAAGAACTAAAAATCAGCGAAATATCATTAAAAATAGATATACACATCAATTTAAAAATCAGTTGCTGACGTAATAACACGTGTAACGAATTTGACGTCAAGTGAATGTGACGCCACGTTCATGTATTTTTGTCGTTAAATCCTATAGTTTGGCGATCTTTCTTTTTATGGAAATTGGTCGACGGGATAATGGAGAAATACCAAAAAACCTACATTCCGGGTTGAGAAAACTGATTAATACGTTATAAAAACTACTCGGAAACGTTACAGAAAATTGTTGTAAGCAAAAGAAACTTTGTTATTATAAATTATTTTTTAAATCTTTAAAATACATTGGATTAACTCGGAAGGGGTTATAATGTATTTTCGTACGTGGTTGTATTATGTTTTCCTAGTATAGGAGATATCTGTCTTATTTTACAGTGCAGACACATCATCAGATTTCCCTATTTCCGGTTCAGACGCACTGAGCTTATGTCAAATACCTGGTGTCTGAGGATAGCTAGTTCTGTGAGAAGCTAGTTCTGTATAGAGATAGCTAGTTATGTGTTGAAACAAGTATTTGTCATCCTAACACAAAAATCTTTCGAGAATGTGCTTGTTGTCTAATTTGTTTGCAATACAAACTATTCATTAACAGATCACCCACAGAGTATACCCAAGGAAATAATGAATTCACTCACGGTTCAGATATTTAGTGAATAAGACAAATATGAGTACGCGTAATTATATGGAAAAACTAAACTGTAATATGAATTTGTTTTTTCTAATGTATTGTTCAGAGTTGAAATTCTATTGAATTTTGTGTTAAGGATACTTTGAAAAATTACGGAAGTACTTGAAAAAGAGTATTCGATTCTGGAAGAGTAATTTTATAGCACTGCATATGTTTATTAATTTTCGTATTCTTTAAAATATAAAATATACTTCAAAAATGTTCTTTCCAATATGAAAAAAGAGATTAAACGGAAGAAAATTTGTGAGCTAGGCCGAAAAAAACATTCTGCAGATGTTAAAAACTGTTTTTAACAATCTTATACAGTATTTTATGTTAAAAATCTAAATTTACTAAACAAAATCTGAAAAAAAGAGGTTTTCTTGTTGTTGGCTCAGGCGCTAGTTTGTTTTTCGTAAAATAAACAGTATACACAGTACTTTTTTTAAATGTTTGCATACACACACACACATTCACGTTTTTTATGAATCTGAATGGATATTTTTATTGTTTGTGTTACATTTTGTATCGTGAAATAAAAAAAATATGTATTTCATTTAGAATTTCAAAAGTGTATAAATGTTTTTATAATGTTACTCTTTATGTATAAAACATGAAAAATCCATTTTCTTACAGAACCGATGTAAAATAAAGCAATCAACAAAAATCTGATTTTTTAAAAATTTCACAGTGAATTTAACACATTTTTGGACGTTTAGATTGTTAAAACTGACCTGAATTTGACAACATTTAAAGTTACTTGTTTTGAATTTGAATAATACAGCTGTGAGAGACACCTTTTTACAAGCGGCGAATATGAATAACGCAGCTGCAACAGACATTGTCCTGAAAAGAAAACTTTTTTAGCTAACAAAAATGTTTTTAAATATTAGAACGTATTTCTAAAAAAAAGTGATAAGTATGAAGAGGAAAAATAAAATTTTATTACTTCTTATGGTTTTATACATTTTTTTATATTTACAGTTTCGTCGGTATTTGCAATAAACACGTCATATTCTACCTGTTTTAATTGAATTAAATAAACATAATACAGAAAACAATGCGATTTAATCAACTAAACATCAGTTTCTTGTAGGAATAAATGATTTAAAAATGGAATAATTAGTGCTCAATAATGCTTATTTTAAGAAAACACGTGGAGAAGAAGAAAGACTTTACTTTAGAAGTTTCGAACATGTTTCTAGGGAACATACATTCGTATGTGACAATTCTGTTCGAAACATGCACGATTTTATCTGCGACATTTGTGCTTGTAGAGCATGAGTAAACGTAGTGAGTTTAGAGTTCAGAAGTTCATGTAAGACAGAATTTATCAACTTATCGTTAATTTATAATGTTTTTTATTACAAAAAAAAAAAAAAAAAAAAAGAAAGAAAATTAGGGGGGGCGGAAAGGTAATACGTTATGCTGTTAATTTCTATTAAAAAAATATCTGTTGTTTAACCGACATCAATAAAAAGAGGAGGTTTTCAATTTGACCCGTATGCATGTATTTTTTGGCCTGTTCACACGCATAACTTTCGTAATAGTGCACAGATTTTGATATATATATATATATGTACATTTTGCTGTTGGAAAATGTAAGGCTTACTCTAACACGAGGTAGGATGAAATATATTTTTTTGGGGGTTAATTAAATTAAATTTTTAAATTTTAATTGGGAAACTTAGAAAATTTCAAAGCAAAAAAATTTTTTTAATGAATGGGTTATTTGGATGGGAAATATTTTTTCGAAGTGTGGTTTGTGAATAGAAATAGTAATTGGTAATAGTAATTAAAAATACACAATATTAATTAAGAGCTATGTTAATGAAGAAACTTAAGAATTTTCGCAAGATTTTTTTACTCAACTAGAATATGCAGTTTGAATATTAGAATGGTAGAAGTGAACGAAAACACCTTTCCTTACACATACCTTACATTTTCAAACAGAAAATGTAACGCACCCCGATGGTTCCATTTGAATTTCATCAAAATCTGATGATTAGAACATATTTGTTTTTACAAAAACTTCAAACTTCAAAGATTTAACTCAAAGGGAAATTGACATAACTTCCGGGAAAATGCACCAATTTTATGTATCTGTTACAGTCAATATGATTAATCCGGTCGTTATTAATTATAACCAGTTATTATTAATAACGACCGAGGTTATTATAAATAATAACCAGCCATTATGTCCGATCATTATTAATAATAACCGGTTATTATTAATAATGACCGGATTAATCATATTGACCGTAACATATCTATTACTTGTTGGATTTTCCATACATTATTACTTGAGAATTTTTGCAACAATATGTAAGGGTAATGAATTAGAAACGAAGTCAGTTTTGCTTTAAAAAAACAAAATTCGTGTGTTACATATACATCATTATTACAGGCTTAGTACATAAAATGTAAGTAATTTTAATATGTTACACCATATGAAATTGAGTAAATTTGTAACAGTTTGAAATTATAGAAATTTTTCATTTTACGCTAAGGAAGGATCTTTCAATTTTTAACTATAGGTACCTGTTGAATTTTGGAACACCAATCTGACGTTAAAAATGAAAAAAATAATTTTTTTTTCAGTTAGTATTGTAGCAAATTTAAGATATAAACAATACAATTTTAAGTGGTAAAACTAATTTCTTATAAATAAGATAACTTCATTGTTTTCGACAGAAAATGTTAAGTAGAATCGTTATTTATTTTCTACATTGTCTGAATGGATGTCGAAATCAAGTACCCCAATTTTTCGTCAATTAATTCCCCTCACACACGCAAAAAGAAAAAAAAATAAACATGAAAACTGCATTTTATATTAATAAATGCATTCGTATTCCTTTACAAAAGACATGGGGAAATAATCGTTAGCTTAAAAAGAATAAAAAACTTCCATGGGAGGTAAAATTTTCTTCATCCTCTTTAATTTATTCAGTTGTTGAAAATATTTACGTAAAATTGAGTGTCTTTCTTTCAGTTAAAAAAAAATTAAATTGATAAATTTAGCTTTTTACTTTATTTAAACAATTTGCGTCAGCAAAATCCTAAATGACAAATTTTTACTTCCGACAATAAGTTAGTTTTAAAAAAATTTCGAAACGGTTTAATATTTACATCCTATTACATTTTAACATGGCCTAATTCAGTTTTAGTAAAATAAATGAGTTTAGTATAATATATGTATATATATATTTATTTCGGTATTATAGAATACTTTTTAAAGGAAACAAATTATTTTTTTTTTTTTTTTTTTGTAATGCAGCTCGTCGTTTTTTTTCAGGCTTTTGAAAGTTTATTCGACGTATTTCAATTTTTTACTGAAAGAAGAAACACGTAATTTTTTTAGAAAAATAATAAGGAAAAAGATGATAAAGAATACATGTAAATATAATTTTTTTCATCGCTATACAGAATAAAAATTACACTTTTTAGTTCTGTAAATAGTTTTTATAGGAATGCAAAAACTAACTCTTTAAATATTTTACTTATTATTCATTTAAGTTATACAATGACATATTTTTCTATACATCTTACAAGAGTATATGCAAATAATTATCTAAGCAAGAAAGGAAAATCATCCGTTAAGCATAGATTATGAAACACTTTTCAACATGTCCATGATAATTTGACAAAGCATCGACGTTTAATAAATTTTAAAAGATACCTAAGTAGACATTTTAGAAAATAAATATCACATTTAAAGATGTGATTTCAGCAATTATCGTCCCTATCCGGAAAGGTTCTACAAATCTTTTTGATAGCCCTGTATATGATCTATAGATTTGTATGTATTCTACATAGTATGCTAAAACTAATTTTAATAAGAAAATACATAACACAAATAAAAATACACCATCATGAAATTCTACCGATAGACGGTAGGGTGTAAACGATTTTAATCAGATGATTTAAGTCAGTTTTTAAATTATGATTTAAATCAATTGATTTTTTTAAATCATAATTTCTCTAAATGTTTAAAATGCCACAAAAATAATAAAATCTAAAATGAACATAATTTGGAAAGCTTCTATGGATATTTTACCTTATGAATGAACAAACATAACTTTGAATAATTGTTTCTAAGCTTAATTCCTTAGGCTTGTAAAAAATTAAGTACAATAAGTTTGTAAAAAGCAAGTTTTAAGCATTTTATTTAAAAAGGATTTTTAAATCTAATATAATTTTCAATATCATAATTACGTTTAAATAATCAAATTATTCCTTATTTTACATAAAATAAGTATATCATGTATAATAAATTTCTACTAGTAAAAGAATAAATAACCAGTACCTTTTTTTTGCAATAATAAATTTATAGAAAATTAGAGCTAAAGAAGAATGAAAGAATGACATCTGCTCAACGGTCATTATAAAACAGTGTATAAGACTGTTCGCGAGCAAATCCAGATCGTGTTAATTACGCAGTTGGTCAGTATTGTATCATCCCTTACCGTGCGTATTTGTTTTGTAAAGTGTTGATGAATTTATCTAAAAAATGGAGATCGAAAATTTATTCAAATGAAGTTTCTATGACATAAATTATTGACCGGTGCTTTAATGAATTTCGTGCATTCTAGAGATTGTTGTATAGCAAGTTTTGTGTGTCCAGTGACGTTTTTTTTTTTGTTTCAGCTAATGTGTACGAATCGCTGATACATAAGTTCTTACCACTACTTGAATGAACTTCGTGCATTCTAGAGATTGCTGCAGAGCAAAGTTTCGTGTGCCCGTTTTTTTTTTTTTTTTTTTTTTTTTTTTTTTTTTGTTTATGTGCGCAAAGCCCACATACATAAGTTATTGACCGCTGCTTGAAGACATTAATAAATTAATGTCCTTATTCATGGTTTACTTTTATTTATGTATTACCCTATAATACATTGCTTTATAAACATGTATAACTTAACTTCGGGCTTTAACCGAATAGGATTGGTTAGACCCAGTTTTAGCTGTA
Source organism: Maratus michaelseni (assembly GCA_963931845.1). Lineage (NCBI taxonomy): Eukaryota > Metazoa > Arthropoda > Arachnida > Araneae > Salticidae > Maratus > Maratus michaelseni. The sequence continues at coordinate 329,847,461 of OZ007590.1, forward strand.
TAAAGGTGGAAGCGTTGGAAACTTTTGGGACTTTAGCCGCAAAGCCTTGGTAATCCCCACTTTAACCGGTTAAACCTAGGCTTACCTTCATTCTTTCTTTAGTCGTAACATATATACCAAATAAAGAAATTAGTTAGGCATTTAAAAGGGTGCTATCTTTTTTTTTTACTTTTGTAATTTAAAATGCTGAATGCTAGCAATCCCCACTGAGTAGTAAAACAATGCTGCTATTTAATATTTAGAATTTCAGATACAACTGGCTATTCATATATTTACTCATTATTTGTATGTGTGCATGAATGAGTAACTCATTTTCATAATTTTTTCATCATGCACATACATGTGTGTGAGTTTAGATTTAGGCGATTAATAGTACAAGTGCAAAACAAGTTGCAAATAATAATTGTTTGTTTTGTTATTTGTGCTACTAACTAATGAAAATTACTTATTTGCAGTTATTAACTTTGTAATTACTTACTGTTCTCTCTAAGCCATTTTTTAAAGGGCAGAGCACCGTACTTTTTATTAAATTGGCAAAATGCATTCTGCTTTTTTTTTTTAAATAGTGAAATCCATCTTTAGTTGTACCCAGAGATTTCTTGTAAAAAACTGCTCCATACCACACTATTTTTAAATCCGTGAACCCAAAACCTTACAAAAATATTGGATTTTATTTACAATACACAGAAAGTTATTAAATCATGTTGTAATTCAATTATAATTTTCAATTTGTAATTCTTAAGAACCATTAAAATGAATGTCACATTATTTATCATACTAAAACATTATATACTTTTTTTCCTTATATTGTTACTAAACACATTACTAATATATTTTCTCATGAAATAATGTCTTTTTCTACTGAACTAGTGCTCTTTTTGGGAACTGGCACCATGCCCCTTTTTGTTTGTAGACTGGATACTAAATTATTACCTATCATTTTAGTAATTAATGCATAAAAATGTATTTTATTTTCCTAATAAGACAGTTAATTATTTAATAATTATTAATTTTAAGCAGTGTTAAGAATTTAATATTGAAGCAGTTATTAATAATTTTAATAAATATAAATATCAATATAGTTTTCCATAACTATTACAAAGTATTAATGTACATAACATTATTGTATGCTACTAATGAAATTATTAATGTGCAGTTTTATAATTTCTGTAATTAAAAACTAATAATTATAGTTTTATTAATTAAAGAATTAAAATATAGGTAAATTTACTAATAAGAGACTTAATTGTTTTGAAAAGCTGAAATTCTTGGTAGCTATTCTGTATTTTAATGCAGGGGAAAAATCATAAAAATCCGATTTAAATTTTAAAAAAATCCGATTTTTTTTTAATTAAGATTTTTTTACACCTTAATAGACGGAAACGTACCTGAATTCTTTTGTACAGCCCTGTATATTACCTACAGATTTTTATACAAGCCACATATTAAGCTAAAATTTAATTCTGGCAAAAACACGCCAAACACTACTGAAATTACTATTTATAACCGGACATGTATCTAGTTCTTTGTATATCCCTGTATAGTATTTTATTTATATTCAACAAACATCTTAGTATTAATATAAATGAACTTGGAAATGCATAGCTCATTTTACAAACACCTTTAAGCACTTCACGCTCATGCTCAGTAATACTTACGAATATTTTTGTGTAGTCCTGTATATGATCTATAGGATATATACATACCACGTAATATGCAAAATTTTATTTAAACTTAAAAACGCATATCATAACTAAAAACGCACTTCCAGCATTTATTCTTAATAGACAAAATGTTTCGGATACAGTACCGTATCTGAAATCTTTTGTGAGTCCTTGTAAATGAACAATAAATGTTATGTATATCATATGCTACAGCAAACATCTTGCAGAAAACATCTGTAATGTATTTCAATTTTATCATGTTTGAAATTCTGCAGTATAATTTAAAATAATTTGCTAACAGTTTTTCCCCGTATACTATTTATTATATAACCTATTTCTTTTGTGCGACCCTGTAACGGAATGATAATTGTTTTGCACTCTGTATTTTAAGGAAAGCACATTTTAATACAGCTCAGAAATTCATATCAATTTCATTATGTTTGCAGAATTGTAACATTATTAAAAGATACCGCAAAAGATTTTTCCCCTATAACGGAATTCTTTTAAGGGTAAATAAACTTTACGTGCTACACATAACATTTTCTAAAGTAACCTTCTTATGGTGCACCCCGATAATGCATATAAATTTGGTTAGGTTTCAAATTGTGTAACACCACTAAAACACACAGGTAATGATTTTTCCCCATAGACCGTAATGCAACGGAATAATTTTGAGTGCCCCTGTAAATGAACTATGAATTTTACACACTTCATTTTCAATACCGAAAATGCCATAGCGAACCTAAATAACATATATAAATTACATGGGAATCCGTGTTTATTTATGCGAGTTAGAGCTCGGACAGACGGACAGAAAAACCGAATGCATAAACACTTTTCATGTATGTTGGAAAGAATTAAGAAGAGATAAATTATATATGGACAGGAATCTATACATTTAAAACGCTAAGCGTTTTCTTTCGACAGTCCGTGAGAACAAACTACTGCATCAAATTACACCATTCTTTTTTTAAATGAAAGATATTTGGACACAGATTCGTTATCGTACTATCGTTTGTTCAAAAGTTTTATTAATTAGCCGTAATTTTAAATTAAATTTTTACTTCTGCGTATGTCGTCATAAAGTCGGCAATCGGATAACGTCCACTATTGTGATGCGCTGCACTTATTTGCAAGTTAAATTTCGGTGAAAATATTTATCCGCGTGTTTTATAAGCGAATAATAATTCATATTTATTGTGACGTCACGGGAATATTGTCCATTGGGTTTATTTTATTATTATGCATTATAACTTTGTTGATGCCATTTTTTCATTACAATTAAATACAAAATATATTTTTATTTGTATACATGATGTTTAATCATAAAAGTAACGTATATAAAGTACGTGTGAAAAGTTTGAGCCGGTGGAAATGACGTTATGCTTAGCTTGAAAAGCAATTTAACATGGATAAAACTAAAGAGAAAAATTTATATGATCGGACAGCATGACGTAATTTTAACTGATTTTTCCATTCTTAGTTATAAAGATTAGAATTGGAGCGTTTATTGATTGTTTCATCTTGATTGCATGTTACCAATAACTTTTTTTTAATTATATGTTAGAAGATTTCATTTTTTAATAAAAAAATTGACAAAACGAAAGGATTTCAGGAAAATTAAAATTATTAAAAATAGTGTTGTAGATGTGTACTTTATTAACTGCTAGCTGACCCCCCGACGTTGCCCGGGACCGTGATAATAAAGTTAAACAAACCAAAAGTTTGTATGATTTTATATCTTTAACTCGATAAGGATGCATAATTTTCCAATTTAAAAAAATCCAAGATTTTTAATAATTTTATACAGCTTCTAATAGCACCATTCCAAATTTTTATTTACTTGTTTTGAATCTTTCTGTATTCAAGAGATAACAGACATCTTGTCTGCTATGCTTGCTCGTAGGAAAAAAAAAAGAAACAAGTTAAAAAAAAATTTCTGCAGTCAAATTAATGCGAAATAATAAATATCTTCGGTTATAAGAATCGGATAATCTTAATTTTTACAAACTTGTAATGTGGAAACAGAGAGGATTCGAAAGGTGTTAATTTTAAAATCGTAGCTTAATTAGAATTGTTAATTTGAGTCACCTAAAAAATCTCTTAGTACCTCTTTCTTTGCACCTGTGAGGGCTCAAATTTTTATCTAAAAACGTGTTGATGATTGCAAGATTAAATTGCTCGAAAAATTAAACATTTCTAATTAATATTTCTGAAAGTTGTGAATGGAATTTTTTGAATTTGCGATTATTTGTTTATATAGATCTGCAAATTTTCGTGTCGAAAGACCTAATAGTTTCTGTTATTTCGACATGTGTCGAAAAGGCGCAGTTAAAAGTCATTGTGGTAATCCAACTTTTTCCAGTAAACCTAAACTATTTCTTCCCTCTCACAACACACACCTCATTGTGCGGTTTCACATTTCTTTTGCACCATTTTCAGAAAATATGGCAATTTAGAAGCGATGGTTAATGAGACACTAATTAATATCTTGAGTAATTATTAAAATATCAAAATTCTGAGACTCAGGTGCACATGGTCAGACCTTGGACTATCCACACCTAAATTTTTAGACTTCTAGGTGGGCTAGATTTTGCTAGCCATCGCAGACAGACAGACAAACAAACAAACACACACACACACACAGAGCGAAACTTTCTTTTATTAATATAGATGTTCATTTATTTACTGAATATGATATAGACGTAGGAATATACTATTTGTATGATACTTCATAGGCCCATGAAATTTTTCTTTCTTGACGTGGAGAGTATGGCGGTAATGTCAAACTGATTTCCATTACACAGTTGTTTACGGATTGTTTGTTTGGAGTTTGCATCCGAAATAGTACTACTGTATCTCACTGGGGGAAAAAACTTTTAAAATAAAATATTTGAAAGACTGTTTCATACGTTCCTTAAAAAAAGCTTATTTTACTGATATTGTTATAGTATTTTTTTTTCGTCAAGTTTTGACGGGTTCTATCTAGTTCTTCTTATTTTAGTAATCTTTCCGTGAAAGCTGATTTTGAATTCTTTGTATGAGATAAATAAATCAGGTGACTCAAAATTCTACAGTAAAACTACGTGTTTAAAGTTAGTAAAATATTAAACTCTCCAATGTTTATAATTGTAAGAATGATCTCAAAAGTCAAATCTGTTCCAATACATAAATATTTAATATACATTTTCTTGTTACTGTATTACGTAAAATTCTATTAATTACAAGGATAAACTAAGTACATCATTCAAATATTACAAACAAAATCAGATTGCCGCTATATTCGTTAATAGGTTTTAGTAAATGCTTTTAAAAATCATTGTAAGAGATCTTAAATTGCTTTAGTGATGGCATTTTAAGTGTTAACTGAAAACTACATGGAGTAAAATTCGTCTACGCGTAAAAGAAATCTATAGAAATCGATTTTTGTTGTAATAAAGAGTTACAATTCATATTTTCATTGAATATTAATTTTACAATTCATATCTTAAAGATAATAAAAATTATAAAACAGCATTATAATCTAATATTTAAATTTGAGATACAGAGTGTTCGTAACTTCTTTTTACAAAATAGGAGATATGACTTTATTTTATTGATAATTAATTCATGGAGATTTTTACGTTATTCATACAAATTTATAGGTGACACAATTCCCATATAAAAATTAAAAATTATAAAAATTACGTATAAATTATAAAAATTATAAAACTGCATTGTAATTAAAAAATTAAATTTGAGATACCAATTTTTCGTAACTTTTTTTTACAACATAGGAAAGTGGAATTTACTTTATTTATAATTAATGGTTAATTAAAATGGTTAAAATGGTTAATTATAAATAATTAAAATGGTTAATTAAATTTTTATCCTATTTTATTCATAAATTTTTTAGTTAATATGATTCTCTTTTAAATGGTGCGTTTTGCATTCCTGTGCAACAATTTTGTGATCATATAATATCCAGTGTTCTTTTCTTTTCTATAATGTACACATCAAAAAACGAAAAGGCTCAATTTAAAAATCAGGCTCGCAAATCAGCCATTCATTCAAAAATACAGAGGGCTTCACTCCTAGCCATACCTGGATTTTATTTGACAATTTTGATAGTAATTAATATATTTTCAACAGAATATTTTACGTAAATCTTACTGACATCACGAGAAATGCTGGAAATGGTTCCCATTCGCGCAGATGCGACACTGACATAGCCGTTCCATAATTCAGAATGTAGCTGATTGTACTCTGGCTGAATTACAGAGCATTTCCAGCACTCCCTGTGATAGCACCACATTTCACTCGAAATAGAGTTAGTATAATGAAAAAATCGCTAACATATTTTTATTATTGTTAAAGTTATAAACAAAAATCAGAGTTCGGCTTGGAGCGAGATACCCTATATTTTTGACACTATAAATGGTTTGAGACCTTGGTTTCCTATACAAATATTATTTGTCTATACAAGCACTTTTCTGATTTTGTAAAGGCAGCTGAAGCACATCCTATATTTAATGCGAAAATAATATAAAAATATCAGCAGTAAAAAAATAATAACGGTAAATGAGAATGAAAATATTGAATTTTATTTGACATTGGATAGCTCGAAATTTTATATCTAATATATAATCCGTAAATTTCTTTCCCGATGACTTGAAATTTGTATTGTTAAGCAAAGATTTACCAAAAAATTTAAATGCGACAAATTTTGTTGTTTATTTTGAAAAATTTAGTTATATTCTCTATTTTGATGTGAAGATAGCCTGTTAATCTTATTTTATTCATAAAAATTTAAAGATGACACGGTTCCAAGTCGAATACAGTCATAATTTGTTGATACTGACATTTTTTGTTACGCCAAAGCTATAGGTATTTCGAAACAAATATTTAAAACAAAATTGCTTCATATTGCTTTATACTTTGTGACATATATTTTTGTATTAATTTAAAAATTACTGACAGACTGCTGCATTAATCATTTCAGTGTAGATATAAAAAAATACAGTTTGTATAATGCTGACTTTAAACAGGTAGTGAAGCAGTCTTGAAAACGATTCAGAAACAAAATTAAAATCGTTTCAGCTGACATGATATAAAATTCTCTTATCATTTTCTGTCAAAATTTTCTTATCATTTTCTTAATAATTTGAGTTATTATAATTACTTTTTGCTTCTAACGAAAAATAGAAAGTGTTTAAAAATATAGAAACTAAACTTTCTTAAACAATTCCACTGGAGTTTTGTGGTTATATGCAGTGGAGATCCGCCAGTGTTTCGACAAATTATTTTTATAAACTTACAGGAAGAAAATAAACAAATTTTTAAATAAAAAAAAGTCACAACTTTCTTAATCACCTATTTATCCGCGCTACCTACGATAAACTTTCTTTATAATACTGTGAGAATATGATATTTTATATGACAATTTCTACAAGCTTTTATATTACCTCAATCTATTACGCTTTTCTCTGCCTCTTCTGAACTAATATAAATTAAGCCAAATGATTAAGAAAACATCATAAGCTTAAAATGTGAATAACTGTTTCAAGTAGCGTTTACCATTTATCTTAAGAGTTTTAGTCTATAGAAGTAATCAACTTTCGCGGCTTAAAATTTAAGTATTTTTCTGTAATTTAACATTAGTTACGGAAGAACCTGTAGATGTATTTGTTTGAGTTAATACAGACTCGGGAAATATATTTTAAATAAATTTTAAACAAACATATGAAGAACGGATCTAATTAAAAGGGAAAATTGGAAAATTTGATGTATCGTGTATGTCTTGTAGAACAAAATTTTTTAGATGACACTTATTAAATGCTAGTCTCCATCCATAGTTTAATTTAAATTGTACATGATTAAATTAATGTTCCTTTTTTATATACTCTTGTCATAATTATTAAATTTTAAAATTAAATTAAAATTATAAATGCATTTAAAAAAACATGAAAAATGCATCTAAGTAAAATTTAAAATTGGAACATTTGATGTATCATGTATGTATTGTAGAACATACATGATGGATATTAGTTTATATCATTTGGGGAAATTATACTCAATCTTTTTGGGACTGTGGCGCCCTTTTATTTAGTAAACCTACTTAAGCCTGAAAAATAAATCTTGTAAAAAGTAGAAAGTTCTATGAAATGTTCATGTTCTTACTGGATCGTGAAATTAAACCAATAATAAGTTCAAATACACGACATATCCAACAAATGAAATCTACTCTTCGGAGCCTATGTGCGTCGCATAAAATTCAGTAAATAGAAAATATTTACTGACGATATTATTATATTCTAACAACTAAAAACTAAACACTAACCAATGATCACAGCTAATAATTCAATATTTAAAGGCGTGGTGGATAAGGCCCATTAGCTAAGTGTTAAAAATGGGTCTAAGAGGAAGGTTTCTGAATGTGAGATGACACGTTGTAGAGCAGACTTGCCATATTCATCCTGTTTGATTCTTTAAATTATAATATACTAAAATAAAATTACAACATTTTGAATAAACATTTATCGTTTATCAAAAAGAATCTATTATCATATTACCTACTTTTATAAAATATTATTTAATAGTATCTATATTGTGTTGGAAAATTGCATATTGTAATTCACAGGTATTCCCATCTTCGTACTCATATTGATGCTATTAAAGTTTACTAGTAGTGTCATGAAAAGATTATTAGATGCATTATGAATTAGTTTACTTGTTTGTAAAATGTCTTATTACTATATTTATACTTTTCTTATGAATTAAAATTTTTTAGAACTTTACTTATCGGCACTTTGACGTGACGCATAGTCTTGTTTTAAGTAAATGGTTCGGGAGCTTTCAGGGGTGCAAAGATGTCTCTCCATCTATATTTTTTCTAATGTTAAGAAATATTATGATACCTATTTTGAATTGTAAAAACTTCGTACTAATTTTAATATAATCTCTTACAGGGTCAGTACGGATCAGGGAGTTTTCCAGGAGAGTTACCAGTATTTATTTTTTAAAAGAAATTTAGGTTAAACTCGCCAAACTACGGCTTCTTTTAAGGATTGATATTCTGTAAGAAAATACTGGTACTGAAGAATTTCCTGGTCGCAAAATTCCAGGAGACGTACGAACTCTGCTCTTATGTAATATTCAGTATCTGTAACCTTAAATATGTATTTTCATTAAAAATTTCCCCTCGTGAAAAAAAAGTTTCTATGCTTTACGGCTGATTCTCCACGAGTGGGTTATTTCATTTCACTTCATTTCAGTATTGGGATTATTAATTGATTTTTTTTTTTGTTTACAGAAGAATTAAATATTTTATTGTATATCAGTTTATGTATCTAAAAAACAAATTTTCACTCTCTCCATATATATGTGTGTGTGTGTGTGTAATTTTATTATATATATTTAATTTTTTGCTCAGTTTGCAGGTCCGCATAAAATGAATTGGAGTTCCGCGGACTGTGTAGTACCACTGATTTATTGGGTGAGTAACAGAACACTGGTGAATAGTTAAAATAAAACCACTAAACCTAAAATTTATCTAAACCGATCGTCGCGCATTTTTATTTTGTTAAATATGTAAAACAAAAATGTAAAACAGTTAAAATATTTAAAGTGTTTTTTTATTTGGCTGGAACCGTAATTTATTTTAAACAGACATAACGATTTAGACAAATATCAATTTCGAATTAATCGGTTTTGGTATTGAATCTAAAAGATAATGTGTTCATTAATCAATATTTTTTTCTCAATGTCAGCCTTTGTTTTACACAAACTTGTATTTTGTCTTTTAAAACGAAAAGTTTTCTTGTATTTAAAAAACAGTATTTTCCAGCAAATAAAACGAAGCATAAATTTCTGTTTAAAATTTTTAAGTTTTGTGACTACTTCCACATGTCTGTGAGTAAGTTTAGATTAGTCAGAACCATGCAAAAAAATAATAATGTATATGTGTAGGTGTAGGAAAGAGACAATTATAGAGAGTTTAAAAGATAGCAATATTTTAATCTGTGTTTGTAGGTTGTATTTTCTGGCAGGTTGTATCAAGAGTTACTTTATTTAGTATAGTCGCTAATCTACAAATGAAATGAAAGAAGTATGAAGTTTCAATTATGCTGATTGTCATATTTTAATCTGTGTTTGTAGGTTGTATTTTCTAACAGGTTGTATCAAATGTGACTTTATTTAGTATAGTCGTGAATCTACAAATGAAATGAAAGAAGTATGAAGTTTCAATTGAAGCAATTTAATTTGAAAAACATTTTGTCTAAAGAATTGAAAAACTGTCCTGAATAAGGGCCTATTATACATCATAGAAGATGGTTTCAGAATGAGGAAATAGAAACCTTTCCTTTTCATAGTCGTACAGTCATTACAAGTATTAAATATATTTGTATCTAAATAGTTTTCGTTTTTTTTTTTTTTGACTTTTGTAAGACGATCCCTTAATTTTGATGGCTTTTATTTAGGATTCCTGAATCGTCTTGTACTCCTAAATATATAGAAATGCAATTATTATTAATTCGCCATGTTACTTTCTTTAGTGCAGGCACGAATCTAAAAATGAAATGTAGGAAGTATGAAGCTTCAATTTAAATAATAAATAACTGGAATTAACGTGATGGCTAGAAGATCGATTAACGGCTTGTGATACATCAGACAAAATGGTATGAGAATGGAGGAAGAGTGAAGACATTTATTCTTTATTCTCGTATCGGCATTACTGATATTAACCACATTAGTAGTAATTTGTTTTAATATTTTTATTATTTTCATGATTTTAAGATCCTTTTTTATATGTGTTATAAAAGACGAACCTCTAGTTCTGATGGGGTTAAATGTCTTATGTGACGTATGATACCGTAATTACAATTTTTTTTTATAAATATACCATGCAAATAGTATAAAAAAATGATTAATCAAAAATACTTTTCAATGCAAGTAAAACTTAAACAATAAAACAAACATATAAGGATATCTTTAAAAAAACGTAAAAACATCACCAGTCTTTTTTTTTAAATATGTTTCTGAAAATGAAAAAAAAAATTGTGCTATTTGTGGAAAAATCTAACGGTAACTCAAAATGCTTTATTATTGAAATTCGCGTTATTGTTTCTCAAATCACGTACTTCTTAAGTTAAACAATTTAAGTTTGTGCTCTTCGCCTCTTGCATCAATCATTCAGAAAACCTCAAGACTCTGGCATTATTGAAATTAATTTCTGAAAAAAAAAAACATGCGCATCTTTTTAATTTAATGTAAAATCCAATTAAGCCTCTTTACCGAAAGATATGTATTTTTTCAAGTTACTCTTTATTTTTCAGAGATAAATTAAATTTTTTAAACGAAAGCGATTGCTTTCTTACCTGATGTTGTATTTCTATATACACTGGCAGAGATAAATTTAATTGAACATAAATGCATGCACGGTAAAAAGGGAAATTACTTTCTAATTCTTAATAAAAAAGCGTTACTGTTTTTCTTAAAAGTTTCTGTGTATAGCAAAAATAAACTCACAGAGTTTAAATTAATTTTCTTTTCGTTTAACTTACATTAATTAATGAGGTATCAGTAAATGAATTTGCTCAGATTGTGCAGTCTTATAAAATATGCTTTAGAGGAATTTAAAACCGAACAAAGAATATCACAAATGTATATATAAAATTGAGAAATTTGATTTACCACGTACACTCTTAAAAAAAACCGCCAAAAATTACAAAAACATTTGCTGTAAATTTATGCACCCAAATTGCTAGCATATTTTACTGTAAATTGACAGCAAATTAGGTCTTAAATAATAGTCTGTTTGGAATTTTACAGCAAAATGTGCTTCAAACATGCTAATTTTACTGCAAATATGACTATAATCATACTAATTATTACGGCAAAAAATACTGGCAATTTTGGTGCATAAATTTACAGCAAATTATGCTGAAATTTTTGCCGTTTTTTCTGACAGTGTATGACTGATAGACTAAAGAGTTACAGATGACATTTATTAATTGTTAATATTCAACCTATATTGTTTATTTTAAATTAAACAGTTTTGACTAAGTTATTATATTTTAAAATTTAATTAAGATAATTGTTTTTTTTTTTTTTGCTTTACTTAAGTAAATTTCTTTATCTCTGACAATAATACTCAGCCTTCCACGGACTATGGTATTTTTCGATCTATACAACACTTCGAAGCCTGTGTAATACATAAAAAGATGACTGTTCATTGAAGACTTCGGTTTTTCTTTTTCATGATAATGTCAGATTAAACCATTGGATTGATTCTATTTTCAATAAAAGATGGAATCTATAGAAATAAATGCCTGAATTTAAAATAACAGAGTAACCACTTTCTTCGTATATTAATAAGGAAGAGTTTCTTTTTTTCTACAATTATTATAAAATTACTCAGTAAAGAAAGTCAAATGCACAATAGTAGTTTTGCTTTACTGTAGTCACATTATTCGAGGTAAAAACCTTATTTTAAAAAGTTAGCAGTATATTCTACATGAGTAAGGCAAAGCCTTTTATGATTTCAAAGATGCTAAGATAAAAATATGTTCATTGGCAGAACATATACATTGGTTTGCTAATTTCAAGAAAGGAAGTGTTAATCGGGAAATAATTATGCGCAAGGGTTTATCCTTCCGTTTTTGTAGTGTTTGAAATCCTTCCGTTTTTGTTGATATTAGTAGTTCCAATATAAGTGTTGTTTGTCATAACCTCAAACGTGCATTAACAGTATATCAGCTTAAATCTACGTGTGCTTTGCTTAAAATCTACGTGTTGTCAACATTATTTTAATTTTGAGCATAAGAGATATTCAAAGATGCAATGCTTATTTAAAGCATAAGATATGATCAAAGTTGCAATGCATCTAGCAACTCACGTTCATGGACAATATACGAAGGAATGCCATTATACTCAAAGCATTTGACATTGCGCAATTTTATACACTTTCTTTAAAATATTTCCATCTTACATCTCATGTGCAAAAAATGCCAGTTTTAAAGGAAAGAAAAATACGATTCGACTTAGCTATTTGGAATTTATCAACTTACATCAGCATAAATGTATAGAAAATTTCAAGTAAATCTGTATTTACTGGAAAATTGTAATATTTCTACTAAGTTAAATTAAAATACTGTACTAAGTCACCTTTGTAAAATAATCTTTTTCAAATTATTTTGCTAAAAGCTAAACAAATTACGTTTCAATTAGCTGCTGAAAAATATTTTTTCTAAAGATAAATAAAATAACATATACTAATAGAAAGAAAGAAACACAGAAGGAGAAAAAAAATCGGAAATTCGGAATTTTAGTGACGGAAAACATTTAAAATTCAGAAAGTTTGAAGAATCCTAATGCGGTAAGTTTTAGTCGTAAAAGAATGGGACCTTTTTAATGTTTTTATTAGATACAGGACAAAATTTTCTAAATATGCGAAATAAGAAAAGGCGAAAATATAAAAATTAAATTTTGTATGTTAACACTATACAGTACCGTTCGTTGTAAAACAAATATTGTATTTAAAATTTTATCCTTAATTAGTTATATTTTTTGTAGTTTTAATTATGCTCCTATCATCAGAAGTTTAAGAGAAAATCTGCATAACTTCTGTATTGTATTACGTGGTATATGTATAATATATGTGAGGTAAGCGTGTATGCAGTGTGTCTCAAAAAGATTGAGATGTGCTTACATTAAAGATTCGTAGGCAATGTAAATTTCAAAAGTGTTCAAAATAAGGTAGGAATTCAGCTTTTCTTCATTTTTTTCAGATTTTTTTAAAGTAATATTATGTTACAATGCATGTGCAATTAAAAATAAAGATTTATTTCATTATTGTGGAAAAAAAATAAGATAAAAAAGAAATTATTTTCTGTTTATAAAAGTTTACCTTTTTTTTCTCAAATATTTCTTAAAATTCTCTCTAATGACCCTCCAAGGATCGTATGCACCTCAACTAAATTAAGTATAATGTATATTTGGGCAAGGTCAAAGGCACACGATGCAAGTAGATCTTATTACGTATCATTTGACACTCCCTCTATCCCCCTAGTTATATAAATTGTGGCCGCGCTTCGAAAATGCTCATTTTTACTTTTTGGTTTTCGAGAAAGAGGAAAAAACATTACAAATGGTCACTGTCTTGGGTGCTCTAAAGCTATTTCTCTTTAATTTCTTATTTTTTGTTTCAATGAAACAGCAATAAGGTGGCTTTTACTTAGCTGATTTAACTTTCTTGCTACACATAGTAACGAGATTAAAAAGACTAAGGATTCGTATCGTAAAATGTTAAACAAAATTGAAGAATCTTTTTTGGTAATAACATTTAATAGTAAATTTTCCAGAATTTTAGAGAATAAAATCCCTCAGAAAGAAACACCTAATAGTAGACATTAGAAAGAAACCATTAACAGTAGTTACTAAATCCACTATTAGTTATCGTGTATTTTTTAAATTGCAGAATAATCTAATTAATTTTCTTTTTCGTTTATACATATGTATTATAACCACAGGCATTGTATTGCCTTCAATAACCAGAAATTTTTAATGACCTTTTAAAATACATAACTGGCAGTATATACATTTAACGTTTTCGACACATCTGGATAAAATATAAAAAACTGAAATAAGAGCTAAAATCTGTACCGATTTCAGAAAAAACAAAACCCAGATATAATCATTTTGAATTTTTTTTGTGTGTCACTTGAATACTATGTCAACTCTAGACGTACATTATTTTATTTATTTCAAGCATTTTACAGAAGTCCATGTTAGAATGCGTGTGCTATTAAAAGATACGATATATATAATTGTTGCTGAAAATAAATAGGATAAAAAGAAAATTATTTCTGTTCATGAAAGCTGTATCTTTTTTTCTAAAAGATTTCTTAAAAATTCTCTCTAATGACCCTCAGAGGATTGGACGGAGTCATTAAATTGAGTATAATGTGGGTCTGATCAAGGTTAAAGGCACATGATACAATTAGATCTTGTTACGTATCATTTGCCACTCCTTCTAGCCCTCTAGTTGTAAAAATTGTGGGCGCCGCTTGGAAACTGCGCTTTTTTTCTTTTGGGAGAAAGAGGAAAAAGCTATTACAAATGGTCACTGTCTTGGGTGCTCTAAAGTTATCTCTCCTTAATTTTTTATTGTTTTTTTTCGGTGAATCAGCAATAAAATTATTGTTACGTGGCTGACTTAATTTTCTTGACACTCATAGTAACGAGATTAAAAAGGACTGAGAAATCGGTTCGCAAAATAAAGAATCCTTTTTGGTAGTAATCTTAAATGGTAAAATTTCCTGAATTTTAGAGAATAAAGTCTTTTTATAAAACATTAGAAAAAAAACTAGCAATTGCAGTTATTATATGAGTGTGAGTCTATGTATTGTAAAATTTTGTTTAAATACTTTGGACGATTTAAATATATCCTTATCACTGATAAGAAACTAATGGCAAAAATTGTTTAGTAGTTTGTGTATTTAGCAGGTATGTTCCAATTTTTGTATATTAAACTACATGTTGAGACGTTTAAAGAATAAGTTTTAGGATTTAATAACATTTATTTAAACACATTTTTATTTAAACACAAACAGCTTTTACAACAAAACAAATTAAATTTTTTTAGGTTTATTATAATTTAACAAGTAATATACGCCAAACTCACCTCGAAAACAATACGAATGAATATTTTTTTAAATTTTAATCTTATAAACGCGATTGTTTTTGACGTACAAAATTTTCCAGTTATTAGGTACAATATTACACCCATTTTTCATCATTGAGGTCAGTGCTGATATTAATCATTCATTATTTTATTTTAATCTTCGTCAAAACACAATAACTTTAATCTAGGATTTAATCAAAACACAGTTATAATGCAGATTTAAGAGTTATATAGACGGTGAATGTACCTTAGAAACTCTCAAACATTTGCTTAATTTTTATGCATATTAAGGAATTTTTACCATTTTTAAAATTTTTTAAATTACTCATATCCTACACTTTAAAGATTTACAATAGCGCATAACTCTTTTTAAATTGGATTTAATTTTTTCCCAAGTGCTGAAATAGTTACCTGTGCCTAGATGAAATATAGACTGCGCAGTAATGTTACAATACACAATTCTAACTGGATTCAAAATCAAATGGGACATGCAAACAATGATCATTGTAAATTGTAACTAATTTGCATCCCATTACAAATTCATAATTTTTTGTTTTATAAATATAATGAATTAATATGATAAAAAACCCCACTTCATGTAAAAAAAAGAGCAGTTCCTATAGTCACGAAATTTGTAATATAACCTTTGGAAATTAAATCCAACAGTAGTGATGTCCAACAGCGAAATGTTTCCTTACAACGTTTTAAGACATAAATGAATTTGTAGAAAACATTTTAGACATAAGATTAATTTATGTCTCGAGTACCTAAGTGTCCGATGAGGACGATTTTAATCTTTACGTATATATTCGGAAGTTTTACTTAATTTACTTCTTCGTATTACAACGCCTCCAATAGCCTGATATTTGCTATGGTTATAAATGTAAAGGCAATGGTATTTTCCCAAATACAAATATTTATTGCGGGCAAATTTGCGGTTTTCGATCATATCAGTCATCAACTATTTTAATTATTTTAACTGCTACGACCCGTTCATGCGCATATTTCAACATGCTGCATAATATATATATATATATATATATGTGTGTGTGTGTATTGACTATATTACAGAAATTCGAATGATAATACAATTTTTTTTAATTACTGTAAAATTAAAAATGTATTACAAAAACAGTTGACAAATATTTTGTATAAATACCTTTTTTTGTAAAATTTATTGAGGATTAAATAAATAACGATGTTTAAATTTTATTCTCCTGTTTTGTTGCTAAATATATATATATAATGAGAGATTTTTGACAAGGAAAGCACATCTGTTTTCACTGGATCACGATACAAAACATTAACTTCCTCCTAAAAACATCTGCTGAATATTTTCGAACTGAATAGGAGTTTAAAGTACAAATAAAACGAAAAACTTGAAATATTTTCTTTAGAACTCATGAAGTTACAATTTTGTTTATAAGAAAAGAATAAATATAAAGGTATTTTTGTATATAAATCTTTGAGCTACTTTTTTAAGCTTTTTATAAGAAACAATATCTAATTTTTATTTCTGATGAAGAAAGAAGAGCTTTCAGAATTGTTAATAAATTTGTAGAGAAACCTTGAAATATATACATTGGAATATGAGTTAGGCACTAAGTTATTCGAAATTTAATAATTATTATTATTGTAGGCAGAGTTTTAAATGTAATATATATGTTCCGAAAACACGCGAATTACGAAGCTTGAAGAGAATTCGCCGATTTCAAGCAAAGTCCAGAAAAAGCTAATGCAATAACAGCACCAAATGTCAAAGAAAATGACGAGCTAATGAATTGTTAGGTGGATTGAGTTGCTCTTTGTACCTGTGAGTGCAATGTGTGCGAAGGAAGGTTGGAAGGTATCTGCATATTCGAGATAGTTCAGATGCAGGTACTGATGGATTTGCATGTTCCATTCATGCACCATAGTTCCGCTTGGCGTGTCCACTCTGTGGCACCACTCATTCAAAAGCTGGTGGAATAAAAATGTTTTTGGTTCGTTTCACCGATTGTACCTTGCAGGGTATTTGCGGAGTTGTCGGCTTCAGAACTTGACGACAATTCGCTCTTTTACTTAGCATATGTTTCAGCCTTTGTAGTTCACCGTTAAGTACAACTATTATTATGAAAATGGTGCGAACTTGTAGGATTGTTTCTGTTCTTCGCAAATATGTGCTTATTTTGCGTGTAGATTTTTTACAGAACAGAACAAATTTAGGTTTCTTAGACTTGACGCATTTTTGGCGCATTTCCTTCTGTCTACCGTAACTCAGAAACGATTAGAGATAGGACAAGATTTATGTGATGTTTTATACGATCCACATGGGTCTTATATCATCCCTTTTGTCTGGAAGATTACGTGAAATTCATCCTGTATACACATTCATATATATATATATATATATATATATATATATATATGAAAGGATAAAAATAAAAGCATTTTAAAAATATAAAACGAAAATTAAAGTTTAAAATTTAAAACTTAAAATTCTCAGCTTATTTTTTAAACTTTTAAATGTAATGCTTAAAGCGAATTTGCCCCTAATAATCTTCTTTTCCAGCATAACATTTATCACTTTCATCTTTCAAAATTGAACCATCTTTAAGATAAAAAATGCTGAGCTTTACGCGATTCTCATTTCGTGTGTTTAGTGATACGCAAGGGTTTCGAGCAGTTCTGGTGTCGTCATAACCCCAAATAATAATCAAGATCTAATTGAACAATAAATGAAATTACCGCCCCTGTGTGACACCTTCGTCCCCTGCTGTGAAATATTACAAACACCAATTTATAAGCGTGAACTCGCGTGAAAATAATGAGATTTAGCAGATTTGAGAACCCTGCTAAACCTAAGACCACTTAATTCTCTAAAATTAACGTAAAAGGCTTGCGGAGCCTCTGATCGAACCCAGGACTACAATTGTACGATGGAGTAAAGCTAATAAAAGAGTTCGATACAAAAGCGACGTCCCGGGTCCAAGTTATTTGTTTTAGTCTCCCCGTATTTCATTATTTGTAGTATATTCTCATTCATATTCAAATGTATGCTTTTTTTCATCAAAAACAATATTATGGGCTCTCATTTAAAAGATAGTGTTAACCTGAACGCGGCTCTCAAAATTTAAAACTCAACACTACACCAACCCATAGCCGAAACAATTTGAGTCAACTCGACCCACAATGAAAACAGTTAGCGCTAATCCGATACGGCCCAAAAAATTAGGTTACATGACCTTATGCAGAACTCTAGTGTAAACAAAGCAAAGTATAGATGACTTAGTAAAATAATATATATAGTAGCTAGTTTATTTTTGTTGATTGAAAACCGTTCGAAGATGGATCGTATAGGTTAGATGATTAGAGAAAATAATTGATTGTTCAAATAGTGGGATAAATCCTATCATAAAACACAACGAAAAATGTTAAATATTTAAATAATATCATCGTATAGCTCAAACTATAAATAATCTTCAGTAGTCCCCTATTTTTAAATGGAAGGACGAAAATCTCCCTTGTCCTATTTTCGTTAGATAAATATTAGGTTATTGCACATGAAATGTTGGATTTCATGATGAAGTAATCTTTATATCTATAACATCACCGCCATATGGAGCAAGTGGTGTTGGTCGTAAAGATTAAATATCTTTGTATGCGAGCAAAGAATCATTAGAGGGCTAGCTGGTACTGTTACCGTATAGACACAACATGGGCGTAAGCCACAGGGATACTTTTCCTTTATAAGTTCAGATTGAACCACCGCACAGGAATGCTCCGTCTTTGAACGCATTAAGTAATGATCCGTTGCCGCCGCAACAAAAATCAATAGAGGAGATTTTAAAAGAACACACCGTACATCGATGATTCCAACGATTCTATTTGGATATATGAATAAGGAAAATAAAACTCATGGAGATGCAGCACCAGTTATGAAACACAATGAACTGCGAACACCAGTTGAGTCAGATCCTCGTTAATCTGTAAAGGACATGACACAGCAACTAGCGATATATTATTCGCCAGTTTACAGAACTTTGTAAAGTCAAAAAGTTGAATAAGTGGGTTCCACATGACCTCACTGAACAAAATCTAAAGAGTCGACTGGATGCTTGCACTTCTCTGTTGTCCCGCAAAAGGAATACTCCTTTTTGAAAACATTAAATAGTGACATGTGATGAAAATTAAATTTTTACGATAATGGTTGCCGATCCCCGCAATTGCTTAGATGCCGATGAGGCCCCAAAACACATACCGAAACCGACCCTTCATCCGAATAAGATAATGGTGCAAGTTTGATAGTGTATCTAAACTTCTATTTAGAAAAGTGATGAAATTATTAATGCAGATAAATACTAGTTTTGAATTCTGATTTGGAAACAAAAATAAAGTTTTACTGCTAGATGACGACGCGAGACCACGCGTTTCCAGAACAACCATTCAAAAAGTACACAGCTTACTTTATGAGACACTTCTTCCCCCCATACTCTCCAGAGGCCTCACCAACCGACTATCCTTTTTTTCAGCATTCGTAATTTTTTTTTCAGAGGAATGAATTTCACCAATGAAATAGTCGCCAAAAAAGTCTGAGGAATTTCTTTGGCCTAGAATTGCGGACATCTAAGTAACTGGCAAAAATGCTCTGATATCTCAATGAAAAGATGTACAGCATTTAAAGAGGCTTATTTTTATTAGTAAAAGTTAACTGTCATAAATTTAGTTATTTAAAATATACCTACTAAATTCAATACTTCATCTGCAATAACCTAATAGAAGCTATGATCGTAAGCATTGTATTATTTGCAATAATTGGGATAATTTTACAAAAATTGTAAGTTACATCATTTTTAGAAAATATATTTTCAAATGTCAATTTTTCGTTCAAAAGTTTTTTTCAGAATTTGTAAAACTCTTGAGAAAAATAAAAAGAGTTGATAATTTTGAGTTGTTTTGTGCGTCACTTGATTTTTCTGTCAAATACAGCCGTGAATCTTTTTTTAAATTTCAGACATTTTTTAAAGCAATATTATGTTATAGTGCGTGTGCAATTAAAAATAAAAATTTGTGTTTTATTGCGTAAAAAATATAACATAAAAGAAAATTATTTACTGTTCATGAAAATGCATCTTTTTTTATCAAATATTTCTTAAAATTCTCTCTAATGGCCCTTCGAGGATTGTACGGACCTCATTAAATTTAGTATAATGTGAATCTGAACAAGGTCAAAGGCACACGATACAATTAGATCGTGTTACGTATCATTTGCCAATCCCCTCTAGTCCTCTAACTTGTATAAATTGTGGCAATAATGCGGTTGTTACTTGACTGTTTTAAATTTCTTTGAACACATAGTAACGAGATTAAAAAGGGCTAAAATATCGTATCGAAAAAAAAAGAATATTTTTTTAATAATCACCTTTAATGGTAAAATTTTAAAAATTTTAGAGAATAAAATCCATTAGACAGAAACCAGTAATAGTAGACGTTAGAACGAAACAAGTAACAGTAGTTATTATATAGATGTACTGTTCGTTATACTGTTCGTTATCTTCATTTTTTTAAAATATCTAGATTTCATTTTTTACGTTGATAAATATGAAGTATGATTACAGGCTTTGTAGTGCTTGCAAAAACCAGATTTTTTTAAAACAAAATTTTAAAAATATAACTGGCAGTACATAAATTTAATTCCAACGTATCGTCATATCCGGGTAAAATATAAAAGGTTTAAATAACGATTGAAAGTCTGTGACGACTTCAGAGAAAAACGCAGATATAATCATTTTGAAGTTTTTTGTGTGTCACTTGATTTTTCTGTCAAATGTATATCATTTTATTTATTTCAAGCATTTTCTAGAAATAATATCATGTTACAATGCATGTACAGTTAAAAGAAAAGATTTATTTAATTGTTGCAGAAAATAAATTGAATACAAATAAAATTATTTACTTTTCATGAAAGCGTAGCTTTTTATCTCAAAGATTTCTTAAAAATTCTCTCTAATGACCCTTTTGAGGATTGTACGAGGTCATTAAATTGAGTATAATGTGGGTATGAGCAAGGTCAAAGACACATGATACAATTAGGTCTTGTTACGTATCATTTGCCACTCCCTCTAGCCCTCTTTTTACTGAAAATTGTGGGCGCTGCTTGGAAACTGCGCTTTTTTTCTTTTGGCAGAAAGAGGAAAAAGACATTACAAATGGTCACTGTCTTGGGTGCTCTAAAGTTATTTTTCCTTAATTGTTTATTGGTTTTTTTTTGTTTTTTTTTTGTTTTTTTTTTGTTTTGGTGAATCAGCAATAAAGTTTTTGTTACGTGGCTGATTTAACTTCCTTGATAATCATAGTAACGAGGTTAAAAAGAACTGAGTTAAAAAGGCGGAGAAATCGTATCTTAAAATAAACAATCCTTTTTGGTAATAACCTTTAATAGTAACATTTTCAGAATTTTAGAGAATACAGGCTTTATATAATATGTCAAAAACAAACAAGTAATCGCAGTTATTATATACAGGTGTAAGGCTATATATTTTAAAATTATATTTATATACTTTGGACGCTTTCAATATGTTCTAATATGAATGAATGAAGTTATCTCTTGTAGCTCGTAAATATTGTTTAATAGTTCGGGTATTTGACAGACATGTCCCTATTTTATTATTTCACAACATATTGAAAAGTTTAAGGATTCATTTTTCAATTCTTAATAACATTTCAATTGATTTAAGCAAAAACAGGTTGAACCATAAATCTAATTTAAATGCTTGTGGTTACTTAAAAAATAATCTACGTAAAATTAGTTAGAAAAGGACACGAACGAATATTTTATGTAATGTTTTATCTTAAAAATGCGATTGTTATTTATCTAAAAATTTGAAATTATTACGTGTATAATTACATAAATATTTCCTCAATAAGGCCAATTTTAATTTTGTTCAATTTATGATTAATCATAATCAATACAAATTATTTTTACGTGCAATTTAATTTAACTGCAAATATAAGGCAGACTTAAGAGTTCCACAGACGTTGAATCTACATTAGAAACTCTGAAACATTTGCTTAACTTTTTATGCATACTAAGAAATTGTCAACACTCTTAGAAAACTTCAAATCACCCATATTATACAATTTAATGTTTTACAATAGCGCATAGTTTTGCTTAACAGTGATTTATATTTTCCACATGCGCCTTAAAGATTTCACTGTTCATAGATATTTCATAGACGAAATATATAATGTGCAGTAACATCATCCGATCGGACATGCAAACAATGATCATTGTACATTGTAACGAATTTGCATCCAATTCCAAATTCATAAATTATTGTTCATAAATATTACAAATATAATTCAATAATATAATAAAAATATACTTGAAAAAACAAATCAGCTGCCTAGTGGAGAAATTTGGAATATAAACTTTGGAAAGAAAATCCAATAGTAGTGATGTCCTACAGCGAAATGCTTTACTACAATGCTGAAAGACATGAAATAACTTCCAGAAAACATTTTGTTCTGATTGAGGTAAAATAATTTGTGTGTGGTGTACCTAAAGTGACCGATGCAATGCGATAAAAATCTTCACATTTTTATTCGAAAGACTTTCTGAATTTAGGTCGTCGTATTACAAAGTCTCCAAATAGCATGATATGCTGATAAATGTAAATAAAATAATAGTTTTACAAATACCATTGTTTATTGCGTGTAATAGTGAGGTTTTCGAACATTAACTTTTAACTACTAAGAACCATTCTTTTTTATATTTAACGTACTACATACTGTATGTTTGAACTATATTAGATAAACTCGAATGATAATATACAAATATTTTTTGTTTTTGTTTTTAAATTAAAACAAAATTTAATATACGTTACAAACACTAGGGACAAATATTTTGTATAAATGTCTTTTATTCTAAAATTAATTGTAAATTTAATAAATAACGAAGTTTAAATTTTATTCTCCTGTTTCGTTGCTATAGAAAATATATAATGAGAGATTTTTGACAAGGAAACCACATCTGTTTTCACTGGATCATGATACAAAACATTAACTTCCACCTAAAAACATCTGCTGAATATTTTCAAAGTGAATAAGGGTTTAAAGTACAAATAAAACGAAAAACTTGAAATATTTTCTTTTGAACTGATGAAGTTACAATTTTCTTTTATAAGAAAATAATAAAGATAAAGATATTTTTGTATATAAAGCTTTGTGATATTTTTAAAGATTTTTATAAGAAACAAGATCGAATTTTTTTTCTGATGGAGAAAGAGGAGCTTTCAGAATTGTTAATACGTTTGTAGAGAAATGTTGAAGTATATATATTGGAATCTGAGTTCTTAGAAAATTGATGATTATTATTTTTAAGGTAGATTTTTAAATGTAATATATATGTTCGCAAAACACCAAAATTGCGAAATAATAGAAAGCAAGTAGCAGTGAGAGCAGCGTGAAAAGAACTGACCGAACTGCAGCAAAGTCCAAAAAATTATAATGCAATAACAGAATCAAACGTAACCGAAGTTGGCGGGATAATGAGCTGTTAGGTGGATTGAGTCACTCTATGTACCTGTGTGTGACATGTGCGAAAAGGAAGGTTGGAAGTTATTTGCATATTCGGGAAAATTCAGATGCAGATACTCCTGGATTTGTATAAGTTCCATTTATTTAACGTAGTTCCGTTCGGCGTACTTACTCTTTGGCACAACACATTCGAAAGCTGGTAGATTAAACAAATTTTTGCCTCATTTCACCGGTTGTAGCTAGAAGCGTATTTGCAGAATTGATGGTTTCAGAATTTGACGACAATTCGCTTTTTTACTTCGCGAATGTGTTTCAGCGCTTGTAATTCACCGTTAAATCCAGATATTCTTATGAAAATGATGTCAACTTATAGATTTGTTTCTGTTTTTGGCAAATATTTACTTATTTGTCATGTAGGTTTTACAGAAACATTACAAATTTGTTTTTTTTCAGACTTTACGCATTTTGGGCGCATTTCATTCTATCTATTGTAACTCCGAAGCGATTAGAGATAGGGTAAGGTTTGTATGGTGATATAACATCTCATGTGGATAATCCACATGGGATGTTATATCACCACCTTTTGTCTGGCAGATTATGTGAAATTAATCCTGTATACTTATTCATATATATATATATATGAAAGGATAAAAATAAAACCATTTTTTTATTTAAAATTTAGATTTAAGTATAAAATCTAAAATTAAAATTTCCCAGCTAATTTTTATAACTTTTAAATCGAATGTTTAAAGCTAATTTGCCTCTGATAGCTTTGTTTTCCTGCCTAGCATTCATCAATTTCATCTTTCGAACTTGAACCATCATTAAGACAAGAAGTGCTGGGCCTTACGTGATTCTCTTGTTATTAGTCCAAGTCTCGAGTACGCATGATGTCGTCATAAGACCCCAGACATCAATCAACAGCTAATTTTCCAATTAAGTTAAATTACCGTCCCTATTTGACACGTTCGTCCCCCGCGGGAAAATATTAGAAACACAAATTTATAAGCGTCATCTCGCGCGAAAATTATGAGATTTAGCAGATTTGAAAGGCTTGCTAAACCTAAAATCATGTAGGTATCTAAAATTAACGTAAATGACTCGCGGGGCCTCTGAACGAATCTAGGATTACGATTGTAGGATGGAACGGCTAATAAAAGAGTTCAATTTAAAAGCGAGGTCCCGAGTTCAGGGTGTTTATCTCAAAGTCTCCCCGTATTTCATTACAAGTACATACTCATTCACTTTCAAATGTATGATTTTTTCCTCAAAAACAATATTTTGTACTCTCATTTAAAAGGTTGTGTTAACCTGAACGTAACTCTCAAGATTAAAAACTCAACACGAAACGGACCCATAGCCGAAACAAATTTAGTCAAGTCGGCCCACAATGAAAACAATTAGCGCTAATTCGATACGCTCCAATAAATTAGGTTACCCCATCCTATGCGGAACTCTTGTGTAAACAAAGCAATGTATGTATGAGTTGATGTAGGAAAATGATATATATATAGCAGCTAGTTTAAGTTTGTTGATTTGTAACCGGGCGAAGATGGATCGTATAGGTTAGATCATTAAAGAGAAATTGATTGTTCAAATTTTGGTATAAATCTTATCATAAAATAAAACAAAAATTGTTAATCATTTACATAATATCGTCGTATAGCTCAAGTTATAAATAACCTTCAGTAGTCCTCTATTTTTTAATTAGACAGACGAAAATCTGCTTTTTCTTATTTTTCTTAGATAAATATTAGGTTTTTTCACATGAAATGTTGTATTTCATGATGAAGTAATCGTCATATATATAAAATCCCCGCCAGATGGCGCAAATGATGTTGGTAGTAAAGTTTAAATATTCTTGCATGAGAGAGAGGAATCATTAGAATGCTGGCTGGTGCTGTTAACGTATAGACACAACATGGATGTAAGCCACATAGGGATACTTTTCCTTTATGAGTTCAAATTGAACCACTACGCAAGAAAGCTCCGTTTTTGAAAACATTAAGTATTGAATTGTCGCCGCAGCAAGAAAAATCATCAAAGCATTTTGAGATGAGATTGTAAAAGAACAAACCGTACAGCGATGGTTCCAAAAATTCTATTTGGAGGTATGAATCAAAAAATGAAAGATATGGACACGCAGCACCAGTTATCAAACACAATGAACTGCGAACACCATTTGACTAAGACCCTTGTTAATTTATAAGATCGATGAAAGAGCAAGTATCCATATGTTATTAGCAAGTTTTCAGAACTTGGTAAAGTCAAAATAAAGCTCAATAAGGCGGTTTCTCATGAACTCACTGAAAAAAATCGAAAAAGTCGACTTGAATCTTTCACGTCTTTGCTTTCCCGGAACAGGAATACTTCTCTTTTGTACACATTAAGTATTGACATGTGATGAAAATTAGATCTTTTACGATAATCGTTGCCGATCTCAGCAATGGCTATATGCCGATGAGGTTCCGAAACACATGCCGAAACTAATCTTTCATACAAATAAGATAAGGGTGACTTTTTGTTGGTGTATCCATACTTCCATTTAGAAATGTGGTGAAATTATTAATGCAGAGAAATACGTATTATGCTTTTTTTGAATTTATAATAGAAATAAAGTGTTACTGCTTGATGACAACGCGAGATCACGCGTTTACAGAAGAACTCTAAAAAAATAACGCAGCTTACATTATGAGAAACTTCATCCCCCATACTCTCCAAAGCCTTCACCATCCGACTATCCCTTTTTTCAGCATTTGGAATTTTTTTGACATGAAGTAGTTCATCAATGGAATATTCGTCAGAAAAGCCTTTGAGGAATTTTTTGTCCAGAATTTCGGACTTCCATGGAAGAAACTGGAAGAAATGCTCTGATACCTCGATGGCAGAGATGTATAGCATCTAAACAGGTCAATTTTAATTTGTAAAAGTTAATTGTCATAGATTTAGTTATTTAAAATATATTTACTAAATCAAATATTTCATCTGCAGTAATCTAATAGAAGCTATGATGATAGACATTGTATTATTTGCAATAATTAGAATGATTTTACGAAAATCGAAAATAACATAATTTTTAGTATATATTTTTTTAAATGTCAGATTTTCGTTCAAGAGTTTTATTTTCAGAGTTTCTAAAATTTTCAGACAAAAACAAAGTTAATAATTTTGAAATATTTTTTGTATCACTTGATTTTTCTGTCAAATACAGCCTTATATAATTTTTTTTTTTAATTTTCGACATTTTTAAAGGAAATATAGTGTTACAATGCGTGCGCAATTAAAAATAAAATATTAATTTTTTAATGCGTAAAAAAATAAGATAAAAAGGAAATTATTGCCTGTCCATGAAAGCTGTATCTTTTTTTCTCAGATATTTTTAAAAGTTCACTCTAATGGCCCTCCCAGGATTGTACGGACCTCATTAAATTTAGTATAATGTGAGTCTGAACAAGGTCAAAGGCACACGGTACAATTAGATCTTGTTACGTGTCATTTGCCACTCCCTCTAGCCCTCTAAGTTGTATAAATTATGGAAGCCGCTTTGAAACTGCGCTTTTTTATTTTTTTTATTTTTGAAGAAAGGGGGAAAAAGGCATTACAAATAGTCACTGTCTTGGGTACTGTAAAGATATTTCAGTTTAATTTCTTATGGAATTTTTTTTTTCAGTAAAATAGCAATAAAGTGGTTTTTACTAGCCTGATTTAACTTTCTTTACACACATAGTAAAGAGATTAAAAATGACTTATCGTAAAAAAAGAAATAAATAAAAAGAAAGAATATTTTTTGGTAATAACTTTATAGTAAAATTCCCAGAAAGTGTGATTACCAAGTGAAATTTTAGGGAATAAAATTCGTTAGAAAGTAACAAGTAATAGTAGACATTAGAAAGAAACAAGTAACAGTAGTTATTATATAGCTGTACTATTCGTTATTTTCTATTTTTTTTTAATTGAGGGACGAGATGGATTTTAATTTAAAAATTAAAATTTTAATTTCCAAAATAAATTTTAAAATAAAACATAACTGGCAGTATATACATCTCAATCAATTCAAAATTTCCTTCATATCTGGGTAAACTATAAAAAGCTTAAATAACAATTGAGTGTGTGTGATGAATTAAAAAAAACAAAAAACATGTTCTAATCATTTTGAAGTTTTCTTGATTTTTCAGTCTACTGTAGAGATATATCATTTTATTTATTTCAATCATTTTCTAGAAGTAATATCATGTTACCATGCATGTACAATTAAAAGAAAAGATATTTTTAATACTTGCTGAAAATAAATAAGTTAAAAAGAAAATTATTTCCTGTTCATGAAAGCTGTTTCATTTTTTCTCAAAGATTTCTTAAAAATTTTCTCTGATGAA
This sequence comes from Maratus michaelseni, assembly GCA_963931845.1. Classification (NCBI taxonomy): domain Eukaryota; kingdom Metazoa; phylum Arthropoda; class Arachnida; order Araneae; family Salticidae; genus Maratus; species Maratus michaelseni. The sequence continues at coordinate 329,875,678 of OZ007590.1, forward strand.
CCTCCGAGGATTGGACAGAGTCATTAAATTGAGTATAATGTGGGCTTGAGCAAGGTCAAACACACATGATACAATTAGATCTTGTTACGTATCATTTGCCACTCCCTCAACCCCCCTAGTTCTAAACGTTTTGGGCACCGCTTGGAAACTGCGTTTTTTTTTTCTTTTGGGAGAAAGAGGATAAAAACATTGCAAATGGTCACTGTCTTTGGTGCTCTAAAGTTATTTCTCCTTAATTTTTTATTCTTTTTTTTTTTCGATGAAGCAGCAATGACGTCGTTGTTACTTTGCTGATTTAACTTTCTGGAGAATCATGATAGCGAGATTAAATACGACTAAGTTAAAGAACTGCGTTGAAAACGCGGAGAAATCGTATCTTAAAATAAATAAATGTTTTTGGTAATAACCTTTAATGGTAACATTTTCAGAATTTTAGAGAATAAAGACTTTTTATAAACGTTAGAAACAAACAAATAATCGCAGTGATATGGGTGTAAGGCTATATATATTTTTAAATTACGCATAAATACTTTGGACGCTTCGAATATATTCTAGTATGAATGATTTTATATCTTGTATCACAGCTCATAAATATTGTTTAATAGTTTGGATATTTGACAGATATGTCCCTATTTTATTATTACACAACATACTGAGCTGTTTAAGGAATTATTTTTCAAGATTTAATATCATTTTAATTTATTTAAGCAAAAACAGGTTGGACCATAAATCTAATTTAAATGCTTGCGGTTTGTATTTAAAAAATAATCTATGTAAAAATATTTAGAAAAGAATACGAAAGAATATTTTATTTAATTTTTCATTTTAATATTAAATAAGCAAATGTTATTGAGCTAAAAATTTACAATTATTATGTGTTGTATGTGTATTGTCACATACATTTTTAATCAATGGCGGCAGTGTTAAAATCGATCAATTATGATTAATCATTATTAATACACAATAACTTAAATGACAATTTAATTTAAATACAAATATAAGGCCGATTTAAGAGTTGCACAGACGTTGAATCTATCTTAGAAACTCTCAAACTTTTTGCTTAACTTTTTATGCATGCTAAGAAATTTTCAACATCCATAGAAAACTTCAAATTACTCATATTATACAGTTTAATGTTTTATATTAGCTATGCGCTAATTTGGACTTGATTAACTTGGATTTGTTTACTTCCATGTGCCTCATAGAATTCACTGTTCACAGATATTTCATAGATAAAATATATACTGTGCAAGAACTGCAATACACCTTTCCTTTTCGTTTACGGGAGTCAACATTCAATCAACATCGCATCGGACCTGCAAACAATGATCATTGTAAATTATAACGAATATGCATTCTATTCAAATTCAGAAATTATTGTTCATAAATACTATAAATATAATTAAATAATATAATTTAAAAAATATTTGATTTAAAAAATATCAGTGCTCCTAGTGGCGAAATTTTAGATATAATCTTTGGAACTAAAATCCAATATTAGCGATGTCCTACAGCGAAATGTTTTACTACAACGCTGAAAGACATGATACAGTGTTGGACATAATTATAAGACATCTACCTAATTTGACATACAGTGAAAGAAAAGACTCAGAGCTTAAAAATGTTTTATCAAATACGACAAAAACATAAATTTATTCTGTTATCACACGTAATTGTTTTACAGAAATGATATTTTTATAGAGTTTAATAAAAAAAATTAATAATAACATGGACAAAATTATAAGACACCCTATCATTTTAATTAAAACACGTGCTTTTTTTCGAATTATGCAAATTTTCTGCACGCTGTTATGACTTCAGCAGTTAACTAAAGCAGACGATAACCGACTTCACGCATTTACAAACATGCCACAAGGTACAGAATGCCCCAGCACATTTTATAGCATTCTTTAGGTCTTCGACACATGTAAACTGCCTCCCATTTCGGTAAACCTCACGAGCTAAGATCCCCCGCAAGTTTTCGATGGGATTTAATCTGGGGAGCGAGAATTCCCCGGAAGAACATTGATACTTTGCTCTGAAAGCCACTTTTTTGTTACGTGTGATGAACGAATCGCGCGTTATCGTGCTGAAAAATGTAGTTTTCGCCACAAAGAAGTTCACCTTGTATGTCTAGTTGATATTTAAGAAGCTTCTTATACTTTTCGGAATTCATTCTTGAATGCGCAAAAACGATATCGGTTTTTCCTTGAGCCGAAAAAACAGCCCAAACCATTACTGAGCCTCCACCCATTTGACGGCTCATTTGTACATCAGGAGACTTCCGTAAATCATGCCAATAATAGTGAAACCCATCAGGACCATCCAGGTTAAACTTTATTTTTTTATCAGAAAATAACACAGAGTACCATTTGGAGGTCCAAGCCATAGTTTGTTTAGCGAAGTTTAAACGGTCCATTTTGGGCCGCCTCAGAAGGGGTGGTTTTTTCTTCATTTTTTTAATTTCACATAAGAAGCATTATGCAACACCCTGTAAATGGTTCTCCTTGAACAATTCAATTTCAAAGCATTTTTAATGACTGTAGTGGTCATCTTATTCTGTGTAGCGAGCGAAAGCACATGGCGGCTGTCTCCCGAGGACAAGCAAGGTGTACGTCCAGATATTTTTAATCACCGATCCACTACTTCCTCTTTTCAAAACATTTGAAATTGCCCATCTAGAGCGTTTAATAACTTTTGAAATGTTATTAACTGAAGCACCAGTTCTATTTAATCTCCAAATTTCGCGAATTTAACTTTCTTTTAATTCTGTATCTCGTGGCATGTTTGTAAATGCGTGAAGTCGGTTATCGTCTGCTTTAGTTAACTGCTGACGTCATAACTGCGTGCAAAAAATTTGCATATTTCGAAAAAAAAGCAGGTGTTTTAATTAAAATGTCTGGGTGTCTTATAATTTTGTCTATGGTATTTTTAATTTTTTTTTTTTTATAAAACTCTATAAAAATATCATTTCTGTAAAACAATTACGTGTGATAACAGAATAAATTTATGTTTTTGTCGTATTTGATAAAGCATTTTTAAGCTCTGAATCTTTTCTTTCACTGTATGTCAAATTAGGTAGGTGTCTTATAATTATGTCCACCACTGTAAAACATTTTGTTCTTACAGAGATAAATTTGTGTCTCGTGTACCTGCAGCGTTCGATGCAATACGATAAAAATCTCCACATCCTTATTCCGAATTTTTTCTGAATTTAGGTCTTTGTATTATAAAGCCTCAAATAGAGTGATATGAAAATAAATGTAAATGAAATAATAGTTTTACAAATACTAATGTTTATTGCGTGTAATAGTGAGGTTTTCGAACATATTCGAACATTAACTTTTAACTACACCGAACCATTCTTTTTTATATTTAAAGTGCTACATACTATATGTTTGGACTATATTAGATAAACTCAAATGAAGATATACAATTTTTTTTTTTAAATTAAAACAAAAATTTATATACGTTACAAACACTGGGGACAAATATTTTGTATAAAAGTCTTTTTTTCTAAAATTAATTGTAAATTTAATAAATATCGAAGTTTAAATTTTATTCTCCTGTTTCGTTGCTAAAGCAAAATATATAATGAGGGATTTTTGACAAGGAAACCACATCTGTTTTCACTGGATCATGATACAAAACATTAACTTCCACCTAAAAACATCTGCTGAATATTTTCAAAGTGAACAGGGGTTTAAAGTACAAATAAAACGAAAAACTTGAAATATTTTCTTTTGAACTCATGAAGTTACAATTTTTTTTATAAGAAAAGAATAAAGATAAAGGTATTTTATATATAAATCTTTTTGTGATACTTTTTTAAGCTTTTTATAAGAAACAAGATCTAATTTTTGTTCTGACAGAGAAAGAAAAGCTTTTAGAATTGTTAATAAGTTTGTAGAAAAACGTTGAAGTATATATATCGGAATTTAAGATAGGAACTAAGTTCTTAGAAGTTTAATGCATATTAAGTGAATGCAGATTTTTAAGTGTTATACATATATATAATATTATTTAATGTTTAAAAATGGAATACATGAATCTGTACGCTAGATTGCATGTAACATATTTCATTTTTATTTATAAGTGCGTTAAACATGTTTCATTAAATATAAAAAGGCTTTAATCCAATTTAAGTATCGATACAAAATAATTAGATATATGAATTAAAAATCCTATTAAAACTGAAAAAATAGCAGTATTTGCTCGAAGATTAAAATCAATTATTCGTATTTTTCAGATATGTGATAAATAGAACTATAAACAATGACAAAAATGGAAATGACGATTTCTCACATTTCTTTTTGTTAACAAAGAACACAAAAGATCATTTGCACATTAATAAATGTAAGAATGTTAATACAATAAGTGACAAAAAATATTATATACTAAGTTCCATATTTAGCAGACAGTTATCTATGACTATCGGATTCTTTCCTTTCATAGACATGTAAAGCTAAGCTATTACATTAACCCTTTTTATCCTGACGGTACTTATAAGTACCACTTTAACCCCTTCGCGACGAGCGTCTTTTACAGAATTTTTAATCTGTTACCACCAGTTTTTCAAATGAGAAATTTTCACCTAATTGAATCACAAAAATGCTATGATTAGATAAGGAAAACTTTACAAAAAAAAAAAATAACTGGTCGGAACAATCGAGGATTCTGAGCATCTAAAAAGTAGCTGGAATAAGTGAAATATGGAGCAATCAATTCTATTTTTATATGATAGCAAAATTAACAATATTTGTCTTCCATTTTCAGGTGTACTTTCGTACATTTGTATTTATTTTTTCTTTATCTACAATGCTCTAAAATTTTTGTTAATTACTGAATTACTTAAATTTGTTAATTGCTGAATATATCGCTCTCTTTTCTGCCGTTCTGCTAATTTCTGTTAAAATAAACCTAACACAGATTTTAATCATTACATCGTACTTCTTTATCACTTAATTGTATCTAATAACTATGAACTTGTATTATTTATGCATATACAGTAAAATCTCCATAATGGATATCTCTTTTTAGCGAACAACTGTGCAACGCTTATATATTTGTATGGTTTTATTTCTAAACAGCTGACTACTCTATATAGCTGATAAATTCCACGCTCCCAAGGTGTCCCTTATTTAGAGATTCTTGTGGAATATAAGTATGTGCATATGTAATGTTCAACATACATGCTAGTTTGCTGAACTCTACTCTACGGTGTTCAAAAACGTACTTTAAATTAATTTTACGCCTATTTCTAATTTACAAATCATAATTTATATGTTTCTTGTCTTTTTTTTCCACAACATTTGACCAAATTTTCTCTAATTTAAATGTGTCTTTTTAAGAAGCTTTTAAATTAAACAAAGATAAATTAACATCTCATATATAGAATCTCACCATATTCACAAATAAGCTAGGCAATTACGAAATTAAATTCTGTTTGTGTTTTAGAAAACCACTTTGGTACACTTGTAATATAGTTCCGTGAATTATCACAAGTTATGTAAACTAGTCGTTGGGGGACACACCGTTACTTACCCATCATGGATATGCATAATATAAAATATGAAAATAAAACATGTGTAAATTATTTATAAAATGCATTGCAATTCAAATAAAATCGTGGCGTGATGACGTCATAAACTTTAAATGCTCTATAACTCCAAAATTGATAATCATATTAACTAACCATTTATTGCGTCGGATTAAGCGTCTCATTTCCAATTAATATAATCTTTGAATTGAAATTTGAATGAAATACAGGGTCATTAAAAATCGAAGAGTGTGGAAAATATAATTACAAATATCTCGGCAACTAATTATCCTATTGACTTCATTCTTTAGGCAAAATTTATATTTTTTTATTGTCTTTTATATTCACTCCTTAAAATAAACAATTTCGAAAAATTTTATATACCTTTTATCAAAACGAATATTTCGAGAGTCCGAAAAAAGTAATTCTTGATAATCGAGGTTGCGGGAATTCAATGAGCTTCTTTCCATTATTAAGTACTAATTACATACCAAATAACAAGTCTCTATCTCAATTTATTCGGGAGATGGAGCGTTTACAGACACACACACAGACGGACGGCATTTTTTTTTATATATATTTTTCGGAATCACCAGTGTCTGAAACGTGTAAATCCGTCAATTTTTTTTTTCTATTTTCAAAACGATTACAAGATTTACCCTATACTACATATGATGGGTAAGTAAAATGTTGGAAGATCACTATCCCATGAAAGGCAAGACATTGTAAGGGAAGACATTCATTCTATGCCAAATCCAGTGTGAATAAGTGAAATTATTTTTGCTAACATATAGTTTGAAAAACAAATTGCCTAACTATCACTTCTTACGTTCGATGATTGTCCATCGAAAGTAAGGTGCAAATTATTACTCAAATATTACGGAAGAGTAGTTGACTAAAATTTATGAATGATTGCTTGCAATGATAACCCAGCTTTGAATACGTTGAAATTTATTCTAATTTATAGGACTATGTGCATCGATTTAACGCTTTTTAACCATTTCCAACAAAGTTGAAAAGTGTTTATGAATTCAGTTTGTCTGTCTGACCGTGCTCTAACTCTCGTAAATTTACTCAGATAGGCATGTAATTTTTATATGTTGTTGAGGTTTAGTATATAGAATGTTCGTTATTAAAACCAACTGTGTAGTATGTATATTTGTTTACAGGGTCAGATAAAACAGTTCCATTACATTATGGTTTATGGTGAAAAAACATTTATGGTGAATTTCATTGTTGTTACGACATTTGAACCTTAATACGATTGATATGGATAACTGAGGTCGATTACAACATGCTTTCTCAGGAGTATAGAATAAATGAAAATTGTAATTCGTTTACAGGGATGATCGACGGAATTCCATTACGTTAAGATCTGTGGGGGGAAATTGGTTGCGGTGCATTTTAATGATGTCATGATACATCAAACATGAAATTAAAAAAGAGGACTCAGATTCACTCAAATAATATATTTTCAATATAAATTATGAACTGCATACATGGTTCATTTACAGAAACGTACAAAAGAATTTGATTGCAGGATTGACAATGATTGATAACTGCTGAAAGTGCGTTTTCCGCTGTTGTGTGCATTTTTAAGCTTATCTATTTTTTAGTGTATTACGTGGTGTGTATAAATTCCATGTATAAAATACTCAACTGCATGACAGAATTGGTACACATTATCACATACGGACATTAATTGCGGAAAAGGGAATTTTTTACCGCGTTATGTGTTTTTAAACGGCTTATTTTGAAATCTCATTTCAGTGTATGAAAAAAATGAAATTCCTTAGTAATATTCTGTTATTGTTGGAAAGGTTTTCATGATCTATGCCTGATGCATGTTTGTTTACTAGTATTAATTATTTCTTCTTTTTATTATGTGTTAAGGGAAGACAAATGAAAAACCCTTCATTTTGCAAAAAATGTCACTTTTCAAATTTTTATGCTTAAAATAGATTTGGACATCCATAGTATATTCCGTCGAAGTTTTGTATAGATCCGATGATTAAACGTATGCAAAAAAAGCTTTTTTACAGCACCCAATTACTTTTAAATGATTAAAATTTACAATCTTTAAATTAATTTTTCTCAGTTTTTTAATATATCAAATTATAATGTAGAATAAAAAATATTTTTCCGATTGATTCGATATTTTTATTGGTCAATCGTTGTTATATTATAACGTATCAAAAATGTTTTGTAACGTACTCAAATGAAAAAAAAGGGTAAATGGTAACTAGTTAACATAACATTTGTGCATTCATGGATTAGATTGATTAGCAGACATTACAAATGGCTTCACGTCTTAGTAAAATAGTAAATTCTTATATGCGAAGTATAATTGTATTTGAATAAAATGTATTACTGGCTATGGTCAGATGATCACGATTGGTCCGTTACAGTCATTCAAAATTGTTAAAAAGCTATAGAAGAAGGTAATGAGATTAAATTAAAAGAAAAACGCACTGCTCGAAAATATACAAATATGTGAATTCATTTTGATATATATCAATTATTACTAAAATTGCAGACAATTTTGTGTAGGGCAAGTTGTTTTGATTTTTGCCCGGAATGTTGAATTTGAAAATTATAACGTTGGTAATTAAGAATTGTTTTTCAAACGGATGTCCATTTATTTGAAATTAAATGTTCTTAATGCACTTGAGTAATATGAAAGGTATTGGGATAAAATTGGTTAGCATGCGACATTTTAACCATTGGTTACAATGGATCTATGAATAAAGAGGAGGACACATATAGTGCAGTGTCTGCCAGTTGCCAGGATGTAGTCACAAGTTGGCGTTTATCGTTTGTTTACATCGGATCAACAGTCTGATTACCGTCGAGGAAAACATCCATTAGCAAAATATTAGAAATAGAAATTTTTGCCTTATTTCAACACATTAATCATGCAAAATTCGTTTTTACTGGAGGATTTTTGCCCCGACGGTATTGTAAGATCTTTCATCCACATCGACAGGAGGATTATTTATGACATCACAATATGGCGGAATTGCAGGGTCTCACTACCGCAGTTTAATTATAAGAGAAATTTTTCACGAATAAAACGTTTAAATAAGAAAACAATTTTATTCAAATTTACTGGGGGAAATTTGCCCCGGAAATAATCACCCTGCAAAATCGGCTACTGTTAAAACTTCACCATTTTCAGGATGTGTCAAATCCTCTTTATTCATAGTTTCATACTGGTTACATGTGAGATTTTAAAACTGCGTAAAATTTGTTAAGAATTGGTTAGATGGAAATCAAATCCAGACTGATTTAAGTGAAATATAAACAATTTATAAAAATAAATTTAAAATCAAAGATTGATTTTTTTTTCGGGGGGGGGGGATTTCTGTTTAATAAATTTACTTTTTCTTTGATTTTCAAATCCACTATCTCCTTAAAGGCATACTAACTAGATGCTGTTATGGTTGAAAATTAGAAGAAGAAATGAAGAAATTGCAAAGAAGCTCAAGAGGGTGGGAGGGGGTGCCCTATCTTAAATTGGACCAAATTCCCTTCGGAGAAGTTGAAGGTGAATCACAAGCAGCGAACCGCTAGATGGCGCTCTCAATAAAAACACAAAACGCTGGATTTTCGCACACATTGTTGTTTCTATCGTGGATTGGAAAAATTATGGCTGGTTTTACTAATCAGGAAAAGGCGGACATGCATTTCATGCATGGTGATGTTTGGATGCTATGGAGTGCCGAATCACCCTGTCTAATAGACAAGTTCATAATTTTAGATTCCCTAAAAGAAACAGATTCTTTATACAAGCAATAGATTATTGAATTCCCTAACTGCGATAAATTTTATAAAAAGCTTTCGTAAAATTGTAAATAGGCCATTCTGAGAAATACTTTTTTATTTATTTAAACATATATGGATTGTATTACTTGTTTATGAACTTAAATGCTCTGTTTCGAGGTTTATGTATTGCGTAACTATATAACTTAGCTATTTTTGTAAATGTCTGAGTCTGATTTTTTTTTAAACGCAAGTTTGAAAATTCGAAAATTGGAAGTATTTTACGTCACCTGTGAACTCAAATACAAGGTTGTTTATGAAGTTGTTTTACACTTTTTAGAAATGCACGTTCGAAATTCAGTTTCTTTGCTGCTGTTTTGTTAGAATCCTTTCAAAAAATACGCATTTTTCAATTGTTTATGTATTGTTTCTACACGTCTACGTGTGTTACCATATGGACAAATGCAGGAGGACCTCGCACGCATTAATTTACCATTCTATTCAGCCTCCAGTAAATAATAATGTATAGCTCGCCGAGATACATAACCCTTATATTCAATCATTAACACAGTTTGAATATGGTAAGCATGTTTTTTATATAACATAGAGTTTTCCAAAACAGAAATGATTAATTGTGAGATCTCGGTTGAGTACATGAATTGAAGAATCTGGATGAATCTGGGTGAATTCGAGATGTGAGGATGAATTAGAGATACGCGTAACCAATTCTTATTCTCTTTTCGCAATATCAGAAGTCAGCGTAAACGGTTTTTATCTTTAACACGAATAGTTTGCTTGAATTTGTTTACGAAGTTTATAATAGTTATTCAAGTAGAGGTTGATTTTGTAAATTAGTTATTATATTAGTTTTATGAGTTATATAATTTTGTATTTTTTTGTACTTGTTGCACTTTTTCATATATTGATACATGCATATGTGTACAAAGATTAGATATTATGTCCGTCTTCTATTAAAAGTATTGTATTAGATCACCTGCAAAAATGTTGGATTTAAAAATGCATAGAAAATTAATAAACATTCTGTGATTTGTTTAGAAAGCTTAGAATATTTTGATTGTAATTGCCAAAGTCTCAAAAGAAAAGACACTTTTTAAAAATAGGTGAAATTATAAGACCTTTTTTTTTAGTTGGTTTATCCTTATTTGCTGTACTTCTGTATTCATCAATCAATTTATCTAACACTATCAGTTATATATCCATATAATGTTCTACTCATTAACTTAATCACTAACGAGACTAAACTACTTCGGTATCGTTCTTTAAATTTTTCTTTGGAAAGTGCTAAAAGCAGCAGGTGCTTTGTGTATCACTTTAATGAGTCTCGTAGGTAATTTGAACTCGTTAAGCTTAAGTATTATTAGAGATATCTAGCTGCCAATAGTTTCTACAACAATTAGCTTTCATACGGATCATTAACTCTGATGTGTAAATGCACCTTGAGTAAATATAGAGGAATGAGCTTTTGTATCTTGGACAATATTTAAAGAAAAAGTACTTCTTAATACTAGATTTTTTATGTCCATTTAGGAAATTTATTTTTTCACTCCATTTATAAGCATATTTCCGGATTAACCTTTTTTTACTATTCCTTTTGCATCAAGAGGCCATAAATATTAGCTAAATTCTAGGAAACTAGTTTTTAGTGCCTATTACGTCAAACGCAAAATTCACTTTGAAACAGAATGTGCTTTAAATAATTTAAATAAACTATTGGTAAATTAATTATGTCTTCATGTTATTTTTAATTATTTGTTATGCTTTATTAATCTAATAAATTACATTATATTTTGTGCTCTCTTGAGACATATTTACCTAAAACTTTTCAGAAAGAATTTGCAGCAGTATTTTTTTTTATGGAATGGAAAAGTATTAAAGGAAATTTTCTAATTAAAGTGTAAAACATTTGATGCGATGTTAGAATTAAACAAGTCACTAGTAAAACGGAGTGCTGCAAAACTCTAATCTATAGACAGTATTAAATAGCTGTTGAAAATGTCTGTTTTATATTCAATAATTTACACCTATTTGATCGATGTTTTTAAATAAATAAAATAATTCTGGAATTTATTAAATAATAAAATGGAATATGGTTTTGTTTAATTATTTATTTTAACTTACTTCTATAGGAACTACGACTTTAAATTTGAAATGTATAACCACGTTGTGTGAGAAATAAATAATTTAAAAGATTAACCCATATTATTAGGAATATAAAAATAAATAAATAATACTGATGAAGGTGTTGGCGTTTATTTTTGGCAATATAGAGCTTTTCAAACAGAAAAAATGAGGAACAGGAAGCTCTCGAATGAGTTGCTAAACATGCATGAATGTGGATGAACTGTTGATGTGTGGATGAATTGGAGATACGAGTAATCACTTCATGTTCCCTTTTCATAATATGAGAAGTCTGCGTAAACGATTTCCACCTTTAATGCTACTAGTTCGCTTGAATTTGCCTACAAAGTTTTTAATAGCTACTCTAATAAGGGTTGATTTTGTGAATTAGTGGGTAAATACTTGTTGCATCTTTTCATAACGTGATACACATACATGAGTACAAACAATAGTTATTCTGTCTTCAATTGAAAGCATTCAATTAGATCACCTGCAAAAAAAAAAAAGCACATTTCTAGAAAATGTAGAGAAAATTAATAAGCATTCTTTATTTTGCTTAGAAAGATTAGAATACATTAATTGTAATTGCCAAAGTCCGTAAAAAAAAGACATAATTTATTAACTTTTTTAAGTTAGTTAAAATTTTAAGAACTTTTTTGTTTGGTTGGCTTATCCTTACTTCTGTATGCATCAATCACTTTATCTAAAACTATCAGTTATATATCCGTATAATGTTCTACTCATTTACTTAATCACTAACGAGAATAAACATCATCTGTATCGTACTTTAAATTTTTCTTTGGAGGATGCTAAAAGCGACAGATGCTTTGTGTCTCACTTTAATGAGTCTCGTAGGTAATTTGAACTCGTTAAACGTAAGTATTATTAGAGATATCCAGCTGCCAATAGCTTCTACAACAATTAGCTTTCATACAGATCATTAACTCTGATGTGTAAATGCACCTTGAGTAAATATAGAGGAATGAGCTTGTATCTTGGATAATATTTAAAGAAAAAAGTGTTTCTTAATTCTTGATTTTTTACGTTCATTTAGGAAATTAATTTTTTTCCGACCATTTAGACAAATATTTCCAGATTAACCTTTCACTACTCTTTATTCTGCATTAAGAGGCCTTTAATGTTAGCTAAATTATAGAAAAGTAGTTTTTATTGTGTATGACGTCAAACGCAAAATCCACTTTGAAACAGAATGTGCTTTAAATTAGTTATTTTAACTCTAGCTTTATGTTTTTTAAACATTTTTTATACTTTATTAAGTTTACCTAATTATATATATATATATATATATATATTGTGTGCACTCCTGAGATATATTTACATGAAACTTTTCCCTTAAGAAGTTACAGCAGTATTTTTTTATGAAATGGAAAAATATTTTAAGAAATTTGATGTACATTTGATGTAATGTTAGAATTAAACAATTCAACATACAAAACTCTAACCTATATGGTAGTTTTAAATAGCTCTTAACAATGTCACTTTTATATTTAATAGTTTACAATTCTTAATGAATAGAGGAAAGTATATTCAACTAGGTAAATTATATCCAATGGTTAGAGTATCATAGTTGAGACTTTTTTCGCTCTGTTGGAAAAAATCTCAACTATGATACTCCAACCATTGGATATAATTTACCTAGTTAATTTTACTTTCCTCTATTCATTATGACCTAATTACACGGTATACATGAGTTTCCGTGGAATTTCAAGATTCATCATGTAAATGCTATAGTTATAGCTCGGATGAATGAAATTAGCGCTGCACTTCGCAGCCTTGTCCAACAAATAAGAGTGAAATATGCCAGTCCAGGATATCGTCGGGATAGCTCAGTAGGGAGAGCGTTGGTACGGCAAACCAAAGTACCCAGGTGCGAGTCCTGGTCCCGGCATATTTTCGCTCTGTTGGAAAAAATCTCAACTATGATACAGTTTACAGTTATTTGATTGATTCTTTTCAATAAATAAAAGCATTCTAGAATTTATTAAATTAAAAAAAATGGAATATGCTTTTGTTTAAATATTTATTTTTACTCACTCTTATAGTGACTGCAACTTGAAATTTGAAGAAATGTATAGCTGCGTTCTGTGAAAATTAAACAATTCAAAAGATTAACTCCTATTATAACGCGATTAAAAATTAATAAATGATGATGATGTTATATTTTTATTAATTTATGCATTATAAAAATTAATGTCTCAAGCATTATAAAAATTAATATCTGTCAAGTCTTATCTTTTTATTCTTTAGGATCTTTTTTGTCTGGCATAAAGTAATTAATAACATAGTGTGTATATACTACATTTATTTAACGTCAGTAAAAAAAAAAAAAAAAAAAAAAAAAAACTTGCGCCAAAAAATATTAATTTTCTTGTAAACAACTTAATAAATTTCTTAAGGTTTATCAAAATTTTCCAAATTAGTATATAAATATGTTTGAAACTTTTAAAAACTACGTTTATGGTACAATTAAATCGCGATATTTCATGCAGCTTTTGTCAGACAAAAAGAAAATTTCTGTTTGATCTATGACGTGAAATCTAAAAAAAGCAATGTTCGGTTAGTACATTATTATTAGGAAAACAAAGCAAAATTTATTTAATAAAAAACATATAAGTATAGAAAATATTTTATATTATCATGAAAGCAAACAGATTAGATTTTTTACTTACGATATATAAAGCAAATACTCTACTTAATTAACTTGTTTCTTATTTCTTTGATATCGGAAGTTTCGTGTTCCATGAACCAATATTTGATTAATTCTGTTGTTTTTCTTCCCCCCGTCTTTCTCATTAATGAAACCATGTAACATAGGACATATAATACATGACTGAATATTTCGGTGCAACTTTTTCAAGAAGATGTTTTGTTTAAAAAAGGAAAATCAATATAACGGCTATCTAAACGCAGCGAAATATTGCATACAGGTTTTATGAGATCTTAAACCTGTTACAGTGTTCTTCATTCAAATTCAGATAAGCAAATGAAATGCGCGAAAAACAACAAAATACTCCCTAAAATATGAACAAAAAGGAAAAAAAAGTATACTTTTTAATATAACACTCTTGTTAAGGAGAATAGACAACGGCATTTGAGACATAAAATATTGTGGGTTGAATTCGGGCACAATGCTGAGTATTATTTTTTTATGTATTAAACAAATGTAATTGAATTTCACGTAAACGAAATACTTATTTTTAGCTTTGCTTAATGGAATTTTTAATTTCTGTAACATTTTTTTTAAATACCTTTAGTTACCGTGCAGATTTTAGGAGATCTTAAACCTGTTACAGTGTTCTTCATTCAAAGTCAGATAAGCAAATGAAATGCGCGAAAAACAACAAAATACTCCCTAAAAGATGAACAAAAAAGGGGAAAAAGTTTACTTTTTAATATAACACTCTTGTTAAGGATAATAGACAACGGTATTTGAGACATAAAATATTATGTGTTGAATTCAGGCAGAATGCTGAGTATCATTTTTTAAGTATTAAAACAAATGTAATTGAATTTCACGTAAACGAAATACTTATTTTTAGCTTTGCTCAATGGAATTTTTAATTTCTGTAACATTTTTTAAATATCTTTAGTTACCGTGCAAATTTTGAAAGTGAAGATTATTTGAGAAGTTGTTGGTTATACAAATCGGTTCGGAATAACGGGTTATCAATAAGAACCTTAAAGCCTTAAAGGAGACAAGTGGTTCCTATTGACGTACTCATGTAGGCGAAGCAAACATTTTCATATAATAGAAATTCTGAATTAAATTGATAATGACATCACCAAGAGAAAAGCATATTTGGCAGAAAAATACTCGATAAAAAAATATGATGGAACTATTTCTTTGCTTAAAAAATCAGTGAGTTCCATTCACTCATTTTATATGAGTCATGAAAACATAAAATTTGAATACGAGTATTATTCTTCAATTTACAGATTACTATAACCGAATCCCTGCTGAATTTTAGAGAATAGTGGGACTAGTTTGTTCGCTGCAAAATAAACGAAAAATATGTAAACATAGAATTAAACTGCAATACCGTATCTCGGGTATAATGCACATTTTTCTTTTTTCTTTTTTTTTTCAGGACTAATAAAGGCTACAATCATTCCCCTTAAATCAGTCTTTCAATTGAGACGTTGAGAACCAAAGTGGATCAACCTCTCCAGCTGTAATTTCGAGAAAAATGCTTTTCAGAATTTTGTACAAATTTTACTCAAACTCTTTTACGCCTATTTTGAAAGTGGCCAGAGGATACCAAGTTTTTTCAGCAAGCATATGGTGATTAAGTTGGCACTGCCAGAGTGGAGCAAGCCACTTTATGCACTTTTTCACTGAATTTGATATCCAAGTTACGTTAGATCATCTATTAAATTGGCTCTCTCACTTGAATAGTTTCGGAACTAATAAAATTCATTATACAGCCAATAGATGACATGATATATAATGCTTTGACACTTCAAACGCATTTTTCACCAAAATGTTGGACAGTCTACTCTGGTTCTCAAAGCCACAATTTTAAAATGCCGAAATACAACCCAGCTATATGTCGTTGTCGTTGTTTTACGAATTATTACAGGACATAAACCTCTTATAGGAAGATAATGAAATAGTAAAATTTAAACTGTATAAATATATAATATTTAAATATTGAATGCAAATTTATGTTTTTGTAATTTTTTTAAATTCAGTTTTATACTTAACATTTTTCTTTATAGAATGACAGGTTTCGTCATGTAAATATTACTCCAGTAGAAATAGAATTTTACCTTGCAAAAGGTTGGGTAATTTTGAGTTTTGGATATGTTGTATAGGTTAACCGTCTAATTCAAATACCAAGTTTTCAACCTTCTAGCCCTTGTGCGTTTTTCACCTATCCAAACAATCAACGTGAACTTTTTTCGTTTATTTAAGTTACTCAGTTCCGGTGTATTTTACAGAAAAAATAACTTCCATTTTTGTAGAGGATAAAATTCCCAACAACATGCACTGTTTGTGTTTGTAAATTGTCCAAACAGGAAGTGAGATACAGAGTCATGAAAATCGAGTAAAATTTACAAAAAGTGCAAAAATCCACAAATGACGTTAGTTTTTGCTTAATAACCCATTTTTGTGCGTTTTAGAGACAAAGGTGTCATAATAAAGTTTGTTGAGCATTCAAAAGTCTAAGTGTCATTCATTAAGTCATTGATTATCTGTAACATACTCTGAAAATCAGAGGAACATGATGACTTATGGAGAATTGTAAACCACGCACGCGTTTGCCGTGCGTGGCGAACCATGTCCCTGGAAAGGGGGATCCTGGCAGTTGAGGGAAACAAACACACTGCTTTGACCTCTGCTTCAGGTAGACGGGAGGTGCATATTGGTCTCGTATGCATCAATCGGCTGGTCAGCTGACTTGTATGTCACTGGCTAGGGATCAAGTGAGCAGGAACATGCGTTAAGGGTGGAAACTGAAATAGGTGTGTCATGTGAGCGTATGGGCCCCGGTTAGCACTGGTGCATGAATGTGCATCCCCTTGTTGGGCTCGGTAGTGGGTGGTGCGGCCGGGGTCTGAATTAGTTTCTCTCTTTAATATGGATGGAAAAACTTGTACTCCTTCTACTTCTCTCCCATGTGGAGAGCAACAAACTGAACAGATGACTTCATTAACTCGCTTTTTTTAATTATTCATCGTACTGACAGTCTGTCTGATAGTTCTTTTAAGAGAACTTCACCATTTCTTATCGGGAAAACATTTCAATCTCTTTTCGGAGACGGTTATTCACTTAAAAAGCTACAGTCTGGGGATTTACTTGTTGAGGTCTCTACAGACAAACACTCAAGATTTCTCTCAAATTGCAAAGAAATAGGCAATTTTTCTGTTTCTGTTCAGGCCCATCAAACTTTAAACACAAGTCGTGGTGTAATATCAGAGCCAGATCTTTTACTCTCTACAAAAGACGAACTCCTACAAAATTTAAAAGAAGAAAATGTCATAGATGCACGCCGTATTACTATTCGTCGGAATGGGCAAGTGCTTCCCACAAAACACATCATTCTGACTTTCAATAGCCCTACTTTGCCAAAAAGAATCAAAGCTGCCTACCTGAGCTGTCCTGTCCGACTTTATATACCTAACCCACTCCGTTGTTTTAAATGCCAGCGCTATGGTTATACTACAACTACCTGTCATGGCTCTGTTACCTGCGCATGCTGTGCAGAAGTCGGCCACGATGGTAAATCATGCGAAAAGCCTGAACGTTGTACAAACTGTAAAGGTGACCATACAGCATACTCCCGCTCTTGCCCAAACTGGACTAGTGAAAAAGAAATTCTTGCAGTCAAAATCTATCAAAAACTTTCTTATCCTGAAGCTCGTAAACTCGTTGAATCCAGAACTCCATCTGTAGGAGTTTCTTATTCCAGTTTACTTAAGCAACAAACAAAATCTTTAAGGTACATAAGCACCCAAACTGAATTCTCTTTACCACCAAATGATCCTTCTATGATACTAACCAGCACTAAAAAGAAGAAAACCCGTGATGTGTGCTGTCCGACTTTTAAAAAAGCCATACCTGATCTAGAACGTTGGGCACCATCATCAGAACCTTTGAAAATAGAATACCTTAATAATCGTCAATTTAAACAGTCAACCGAACATGAGTCAGTAAAAACTTCCGTTTCATCTGCAAACAAAATAGAAAAACCTGTTTCCCTTACTCAAAAAGCAAACCAAAAATCATGTGCACAGAAAGAGAGAAAGAGAGCCTCAACCCAGTGGAAAACTGTGAAGGGAAGAAACAAGAAAGCCTGTCTTGGTGCATCGCTCCTTTATAAAAAAGATTCAAAACAGTCGCTGCACTATGCAGAGGAAGTTATGGATTCAGAATCTTACAGTTCTGACACAAATGAGGATGATAATACTGTTTTTGAGGTATTTGAGCCTACGTGATTTTAAATATATTTTTGCTCGAAAATTTGAATATTTTACCAAATATTAGTTTAGACATTGTTTATATTTTAACTGTGAAAACTTCTGTTTATTTTCTTTTAGACATTGTATTAGATTTTCATTGAATGATTTTAATTATACATTTATCACCATATCATTCTTTTCATTTAAAATGTTACTTTCATTCATCTTGTTTCTATGACAAAGTTTAAATCATTTTTATATTTCAACTTGACGTTCTTATTTTAATCTTTTTTTTTTCGCAGCATGTCCCTAAAGGGACTTTGTGCCATAAAACCCCAATCAACCAACCAACCAACCAGAAAACCATGATTTTCGCAGAAAAAAGGAAAAGACCATCTGGCACATTACTCATTTAAAAAACGATCTTTTATTTTTGATATTGCGAAATCGATGTAATTAAATAATTAGAGCATCTTCAAAAAAATGAATCAACCGTTACACTTTATATTTGTTTTCTTTTTCCGTTGCTTGGCCCTGGTAGTGATTCCATCGTGCCAAGTTCTTCATATACCGTCGCTATCCTTGGTTCGATTGATTCTAGATCGTCCACGAGGTCCATTGTAATATCAGGAACGTTGCCACATAGTTGTTTGTGGCACTGCACATATAGAATTGAGCCCTTCAAGTCTGCCTTCCTACAACTGCACTTTGTACTAAACTTCGTAACATTTTTGCACTGGCAATATATGAAATTGAGTAGAGCTTGGAAGACTGGTTCACTCATCATGGTGACTAGGGTGATCCCTTGTCCATCTCACTTCCAGCCCTATTCGAGAGGGTCTTTCTTATTTCCCAACCATGTCTGAACTTATAGGTATATCCTGAATAGCATCGCATGTACTAGGTATTCTCTCCAAATTTAATTTCATGTTGGTTACTGGTCAAGCGAAGCTGACCATTTGACTCCATATCCATTTGGCTGGGTCCATTTTCGCTGGGAACACATTCATTTTGGTTTTGATTAGCTTCATACATGGGAAGAACTACAGCTTCAGCATCATCAAGAAATTTGTGCCTTTCTACATTTATTTCTTTAAGGATTTCAGATTTTTGGTTCAGAGATAGGTTCTGAATAATTCTACAATATTTCATTTTCCATGACGTAAGAGCGCATAGGTGCTGTCTCATCCACTTACACCATGAAGGAAAAATATTTTGTGTAATTTCCTCCAACTTGAATCACTTGTTGGAGTTGCAAACATCAGGCACTTTCCCTCTACCGGTCTTTCGAAAGAAAACACTTTCTGGAGCTAGTGAAGCCACAAGAACAAAATGGTCAATGTCTTCACCATTGACAATACATCGTAATCAGAAGACAAGGATATAGCTGTGCTCACTATTAGCATATCTGCATTTTCAGTGGCCTGCTTTGTGAGTATTTGTTCTATTTCAACATCATTTCGACGCATAGATATGAAACGTGCTTTGTTTTATTTCAGTCCCCAATAATTTCTCTTATGGTATCTGTGAAAACATGGTCTCATTGAACTGAACCCCAGCAGAAGTATGAATATTCATTGAATACTTTTCAAGCTATGAGCTATTTCTGCACTTTTTTATAATATTTGGTTGCGTTCAGGTAGCCATCAAAGAAGACACCTGCATTTCCACTTTGATAATGCTGTACGTATCTTTCATGTTATCCGAAAATGGTAGAAAATCGGGAAATCGTTTTTGGCGACCCCAATGAGCAATGTGAAAAAGATATTTTCGATCAACTACCTTTTTTTCGTTCTCAATATTGTGTCACTTAGTAGAGGGGTAAAAGCCGAGTAAAACATCAACTTGGTGCCTTTGTGCATGCCTTTCTCTATAGAAAATGGCAAATGGAAAGAATCAATTCATACTAGACGTATTCTTTCAGTTCTTCATCTGAATGCTTGGCAATGCACATTCTGTGAAAAAGTTCAATGGCTACTTTCGCTTGTTTCATCTTTGTATTGTTTGTTATTGTCACAAGAGAAGCCACTGCATCCTTTCATTTGAAATGTACGTTTTCAAAATTCTGATGAAATATGTTTGAAATCCCTTTACTACCAACTTCCTGCGAAAAATGGCAATTCACTTTTCTATCTCCCATCACTTCACTGCTGATAGACAATTCCTCGTTAATTTATCGAAATGGGTGATGGCTGGCAAACAATTTTATCAACTTGTCCACATCAGCAGCATCCCTACTTATTCTTGAAGCCTAATGTCATGTCAATGTTCTGATGTTGTTGACGCACGCAGTGCCACAGACACTCTCAATTTCGTCACACACTATTTGTAAATATATCATTCCCAATATCCATTTGATGACGATGCTGTCGGTGATGACTCTCGCCTTCTCGTCAATCCTCCTGAGATCTTTACTGTTTATCCTATGATCATATTGTATTTATTAAATGATTTGTAAACAATTTTGTTGCCCTTAAGTACTTTCGGCTAGAACTTTTCTATTTTGCGTCAGACACCCTATCTCATATTACTTCCGATTTCACAATGATTTTACTATGTTTGAACAATTAGTTTGGATTTTCGGTTTCTCAAAATTTTGCTCTTGTTCTGTGCCTGATCAAACAGTTTTGAAGCCGAAGATGTCCTTTTCACAACAAAATGAGTAAATATCCTTTTTCATAGAATCAGACTTGACTCTGGGAATGCACCTTGCTTTATCTGATTTTTGTTACATATTTGTCATGATCTACTGATATTAATGCTTAAAATTAATTCTATTTGCCCTTCTACTGGCAGGCGACCATTAACTTTTGTTAACTACATGAGCTTTAAAATGTGTATGTACTTGTTTATAAAATTCGATGTTTAATTGAGTTAATAGAAACTAATTGATAAGAAAGTGCCCCCTAAACACACCTCTCTTCCCTTGTTTAACATATAGGTCCCAGCTGATATCACCACCATGTGTAGTAGTAATTTCACAACTTAATCCTTTACTGGATACAAGGTGACCCCCGTTCTTTAGTTTACTATTTATCTTTTTGGTGTAATAATCCCCCCTCTCTCAATTTTGGTAGCTTGCAGGTTTCCGCTCTTTTTATTCTTTTATTAACTATTATTTTTAAATACGCTGAAACCGAGTTACTCAAGAAAATACGAAAAAAGTACCGAAAGATGTTTTTTTTTTCGATATGGTGTAAAACTCACAAGGGCGAAAGGGTAGAAAACTTTGTTCTTTCATTAGAGGATAAACCTTATACAACGTATCCAAAAAACAGAATTACTCGACATTTTACAAGGCAAAACCTATTTTTGGCACATATGTACTGGACTATAATTCTCAATCTTTAAATTTTAAAAAATTCCTTGGTCGGAAGAATTACATCAAAGTTGAAAAGTTAAAAATATGTCTATTATAATAGGTTTGATATTGTGCGAGATTTTGTGTGGCATTTAGAAATGTTTTAAATTATATTATATTATATTTATAAATATTAAGAAAATATTGATTAATCTTAAAATTATTGAACCTAAGAATCATTTTTAACTTTCTAAAAGAAGACATATTATAATTTTTTTTATTAAAATTCTTTACGACTCATCAGTATAAATATGATAACGAATGAAATAACTACAACATTTTAAATATATTTTTCTTGTAACTGTATGTGTATATTTAGAAACGAAAGGATATAGGCTAACCAATTACTTTAAAAACTATCCCTTATACTGACAAAAAATTTTAAAAAAAGTGACAAGTAACGTGATTATTAAAATAAAACTTGTTATGAAAAAATATGAGATTCACATAAAAAAGCGTTCAGCTAAAGTGATAAAAAATTTAATTAACTATTATTGAAAAGTTTAATAAATTTTTATCAATTTAATATGAACCCTATTTAGATTTTTAATTAAGTAAATTTTACACATAATTTTGTTTTATATTAAACTTTAGGTAATGCACTAATTTAGTCTGAAATGAATAATAAACAACGACAAACATTTTTCTATTTAAGTTTAATCTTTTAATAATAATGATTATAACAATAATAACTATGATAATAATAATATATTATTAATTTAAACTTTTGTTAAATAAGAAAAAAGAGAGAAAGAAAGAGAAATATAATTTAGATTTTGATTATCAAATTTCAATCGTCGCCCACGCAGCTTAGAGTTCATCTGTGAACATCTTCCTCTACTACATAAATGTAGCATTTTTGGAACACATGCGTTATAACAAAGCTAGATTTCAGTCTGTACAGTTATAAAAATGCAGTTGGAAGCAAACAAATAATTATACATATTTATATCTATATGTTGTTTTATTGAACTAACACCAGCCATACACAACCTCAAATTTCATATTCAGTTAGACCTTGACATCAGTACTCGCTGATTACGTTTTGGTGCAGCTCTCCCAACAGGTAGCGCTACTATACCACTTTTTTCATGATTTTGATGATATATATATCTCAAGAACGAATGCACGGAATTTCATCAAACTTCAGATTCTGTTAGACCTTAACATAAATAGATGATGCTTATGTTTTAGTGTAAATATCCTAACAGGTAGCTCTGCTAGATATGCTACCTTTTTCATTATTATCATGATAACTATATCTCAAGAACTAATGCACGGATTTTCATCAAACTTCAGATTCAGTTAGATGTTGACATAAGTTGTTGCTGATTTGGTTTTGATCTAAGTCTCCCAACAGGTGGCGCTGCTATGCTGCATTTTTCAAGATTTACACGATTTTAGCAATAGTCATATCTCAAGAACTAATGCACGGAATTTAATAAAATTTTAGATTTGGTTAGACATTGATATAAATTGGTGCTGATATTCATTTTTAGTGTATGCGAAACCTGTGTGAGATAGAAGAATGTTTTGGGATTGGCACATCCGACTAGTTTATTATGTTTTTTTTATACCCTCTCATAATAGTGAGGTTGCATTATCTTACACGATTTTAATGTTTCAATGTTTTTTTTTAGTTATGAGACAAAGTCCCCCCCCCCCCAGACAAGGTGACTTTGTTCCACTTAAAAAATAATAATTTAAAAGCCATTGTTTAAAAATACTGAAGGTGATTTTTAAAATTTAGAGTTGATAACTCGAAACTACAAAAAATAATCAGAAATTGATTAAATGAAAATTGCAACAATTTTTGAATTTTTAAATACAACTTGAGGCCAAAACTGAGACAAAGTCACCCCGGTTGGCGGTACAACGAATAATACTTTTAGGACATGGCAATGTAAAAGTATGGGGAATTCATCCTAAATTGTATTACTACGTATCGATATGTTAAATGAATTTTCTTACAAATTTACTTTTATGTTAAGTATAGAGTATAGTCGAGTATATATACTTGAGAGTATAGTCGAGGCATAAAGAGTACCTAGGATCGTGCTAAATAATTAATTATTATTGTATATAATTTATAATATAATTTTAAGTGTATACTAAGATTGTTTTTTTTTTTAATTACAATTCGTGAGCGAGAGCGTTAAAGATCTTTGCGTCGCAGGTTTAAATTGGCGGAACGAGACAAAGTATTATACCACTTCAAGGCACACATTCTCTAAAATATATATATTTCTTAATCATTGTGCAGTCACTTTATATAGGGCCAAGTATTTCTGAAATATTCTTATATAAATGCGAATAAACATAAATACATTCGAAAATTCATTTTCATTGCTTATTTATAAATTTTTGAAAATCCATTTTGAAATCTAGGTTATTTCTTGACGTGATAATTCGTAAAGTTTTATTACAATGCAACGGCTGAAAATTAATAAAATATATCTTTCCCATATATATCATGTATTGAATAAATAATAGAAACTCAATAAAACTATGCGTCTATGACTAACTATTTCAATATTTACTTTCAGACAGCTATCTTTCAATTAAAAAGTTTCACATTCTCAACTCTTTCACTAATGCGCTTTCTGTTTGTATAAGAAGGCTGACATGCGCTGAAGTCTTTTTCAGAGTATGCATTATACAGAACTACATGGAGAGGCATGCTATCAAACAAAAATTTCTCGCAGAAATATATTGTTATAAATACATTTAAATGGAAAAGTATAAGAACAATCTACTTGACAGTTAAAATAATATTTCATGTTACATTAATATAACCTGAACGAAACACTTTTTGAAATTTTACAAAGGAAGAAATTATACACGTTGTTAAAATGCACTTTATTTAAAGAGGAAAATATATAGTAGTCTAATCGAAATTGATATAAACTTTATTTTGCATATTTCAAGTTTCATGCAATTTAACGGTAAGGAAGTCACTGGAAAATATAAGATACAAAATTTGTAATTTAAATAAATCTAGAGGCAATATTACGTATATAATATATTAAATAAAATAGATAATGCATAATGAAAACAACGTGTTTTCTTTTAGCAAAAACAAACTTTGAATTTACGGAAATTTTGCATATGTTAAATTAACTAAATAGACTAAAAAACAATTATCCGATTGTAAAATTTAATTGTTTAAAAATGACTGATGAGCAAATTTTCACTGAAGGTGAACATCGTTGAACAAATGCAATGTATTTATTCATATTAGTTGAAAATTTTATAAGAAGATGGCGTTGTAATACATGCTTTTAATGATAACAAGGCTGTCGTTACTATCATATTTAAACATTTCCTATTGGTCCATTATGAGCTCCAATCACATATCAGCTAAATGATATCTATATTAAATTTACAGCCACTTTTTATAATTTGGGATGTAAATGGTCACATCCGTGTAAATTTTTCAAATAATTTAGACTTTTTGTTTACAGCAATCCTCTCGTAAAAATGTGATTGGTACTAATCGATTAATAATAACGACTACTAAGTAATGCTATACTTAAATTTTGCTTAGGGGTTCTCTGCATATAGAAATTGTACTAGGCTTTAAAATGTTTAGTACTAATCTAATTTTGATATCATATTTGAATTCTTTGGAAATTTTGGCCATAGGATACCAAACGGGAAGTCATTCCGTCAAATAGTTTAAGAAATATGTAGGATTGAAGTTTGGAACTCCTAATGTTGAATTCATTTAAATCCTTACAAAACATATTTCAGTGCGGGTATTCTTTTAATCATAACTCAAACACTACTAAGTTGAATGAGTTCTAATTTTGTATTAGCATATTTAAAGCTTCTTGAAAATGATTTTAGTTAAAAAATTGCATAGGTTGCAGTTCAAATTTTTTTTCGAAAATCAATTTCGAAAGTATATATATACATTTTTAATCAATTTTTTTTTTTTTTTTGGGGGGGGGGGGGGATGTAAGCTATACTTTTTTTTAACAGAAAACAGAAATAACTTTTAACAGTAGTGAGCCACTTTATACAACTGAAGAATTCTCGAGATTTTTTTTTCTTAAGGATTATTAAAATATGATATTACTAACAGTTAGCTGCTAAAGCTTCAATGTGTGCTTAATTTTAATCTCAGAAGGATTTAGACTTTTATACACAGGACAACTTAGATGCATCCGTTCTCATATCAGTGTAAACGGTGGTGTTTGGTCAGTTCTGAAATCAAACCCACTGCCTTGGAAGTAAGTGTCTGCTGCTGTAAAAATTGGGCCACAACTGTCCTGTCATAGATTTAAGTCGGTTACTGGAACTTTCTTAATGCAACTGTTTCATACACCATGTAGAATTTTTTCTCATCTAGAATACGTTTTGTTTAACTGTTTTATGGTTAATATTGCAGCAGCTACATAAAATAATTTTAAGTTCACTATTGTTCACTAAAACTGTTTTTTATATCACATAGCTCCAATTGTTTAAAATTTTCTTAATACAAATTCTAAATTTATTCTACGAAACTTCTAAAAGTATCCTCTGTATTATTTATAATTTCGTGTAAAATCTTGCATTCTAGATTGCCTTGAAAATCTAAAGCTACACGAGCTCTTTTCGTATATCGCGCAGCTGTTAACTTAATATGCAATATAAACATGCATTATATAACTTAATATATATTAATATGATTGGTTAATTTTTTAATACTATTTCAAATTATGAATAGTTTTAAAGTTATGTTTTTAAGAGAGAATTTTTTTTTATTTTATATGTTTGTAAAATAAAATTTTCACAATAATTTTAGTTAGAAAAAGGCATATTTAAAGGGAGTTTAATTCAATGCTTCTTGTATCAATCTTGTTCAAATCACAATGTACAGACATATGCTACTAGAAAAAAAAACTTTTTTTGATAGCTACATAATTCTTTCAAATTTAAATGTAAGCTTGCAGTTACTCACGCTTACAAAAATCTTTCTTTTATTTTAATAATTTCTTAAGCAATCAGTAACTCAAGGAAATGAATAGCTTTTGATGAATAATTGAATAATTTCGAAATAAAAAAAGCCTTTATAGTTCCCATAAACGGTAGAAAAAAATAATGTTTCTACAAATTATGGCACTAAAGGAACCATTTTTTAAGAAAGTATCCGTTGATCACAGAAAAAATACTAAAGAATGTAGGATGTTCCTCTTCTTATATTATAAACTAAAATTGTGTGAAAATACAGGCTCCTTTGAATTGACGTAAATGTTTCTGCTCTATCAAAAAAAAAAAAAAAAAAAAAAAAAAAAAAAAAAAAAATCTGCACATATTATAGTGTAAATTTTAGACACTTGTACCATATTATCAAATGAAAAAAGCAGCATATATGTTGCCGATTTAGCAAATAATTATTACTTGCGTAGGACTAATAATTTTTTACGACTTATAGAGACCCCATAATATTTCTCCTGTTTCCACCAATCAAAGGTGTAAAAAGATAAGAAACGCAGAACTAAATCAGGCTTTTTTTGCTGAGTAGCCTATCATTGGTATGAAAATGAAAATAATAACCCTCTTTTCAATTTAAGACGAAATTAAACTTATCTATGACATTCAGACGGAGCTTAAGTTCGAAAATCGATACGCTTTCAAAAATATTTAGAACTGAATGTTATTATTTACTACTATTTGTTTTATATCACGTATGATAATTGATAACAATGAAGTTTACATTAAACAACACATTTGCAAAACTCATTGCTAATTATTTAGATTATAATTGATGTTCAAACAAAAAACTGCGATTTTTCTTTCATAGATTCAATAAATATAATCTGCGTGTCTGCTCAGATTTTTATATCAGATTTTTTAAATTTTAACGATTGCTCATTGTAATTTTTCTGCTTTCACTATTACAAACCAACGTGAAATAATGAAAAATAGAATAACATACCCTTACAAACAAATAAAATTGCTATTTAATTTATTATCACGCTTGATAATTGGCAACAACCAAGTATTGACAAAACAACACATTTTCGAGATTAACTGTTAATTAAATATATTATAATTGGCGTTCCAAAAAAAAGTTACTTTTTATTCATGTATTATATAATTACAGAAAACGGCATGTGTATTCAGATTTTGCCATCTTAAATGTTATTAAATCATCATAATAATTTACCTATTTTCACCAATCTTTGACATAAAAGGATGAGAAACTCTGCACTAAGTCAGAAGTCATGCTGAGTATATAACACTGGTATCAAAATGAAAATTAAAACCATTTCTTCAGTTTGTGATCAAATTAAACTTAATTATGATATTAAATGGCGTCTTAAGTTTAAAAATTGATTAAAAAATTAAAAAATATATATTTACTACTTAATAAATATTTCATATTAGTCACAAACCAACGTTAAATAAAGCGATAATAGCATACTCTTAAAAGTAAATAAAATTACAATTTTCTTTGTTATCACGCATGATAATTAGTAATATCCATATATATATATATATATATATATATATCTAAAAAATTTCGAGATTAGCTGTTAATTAATTATATTATAATTAATGTTAAAATTCTTCTTAGATTTAATAAAAATAACCTGTTTATGTAACTGGCTTAAAGTAAAAAATCGATACATACTTTAAAATATATACTTTTACAGCTGAATAAATATTTTCTATTTGTCACAAACCAACCTGAAATAATAAAAGAGAAAATATTATACTTTTGAAGATATATATATATATATATATATATATCACGCATGATAATTGGTAATAATCAAGTATATGTTAAACAACACATTTTCGAGTTCACTGCTAATTAATTCGGTTATAGTTGATGTCTAAAAAAAACTGCGATTTTTACGCCATAGATTCAATAAATATAACCTGCATGTCTGTTCAGATTTTGAAATAATGGTAGAGAGTCGTCATAATATTTTTTTTGCTGTCAACCAACCTCGACATAAAAAGATCTATAGAAGAGCTGCACTAAGTCAGAACTCCTGCTGAGTAGACATCGATGGTGTCAAAATGAAAGTAAAAACCATTTGTTCAATTTGTGTTCAAATTAAACTTCAGTTAAAAAATCTATACATATATTTTTAAATATATATATTTACTTCTTAATAAATATTTTCTACTATTCACAAACCAACGGGAAATAATGAAAGAGAGAATAACATACTCTTAAAGAACATAAAATTACTACTTATTTTATTATCACGCATAATAATCGGTTACAACAAAGTATAGAACAAACAACACATTTTCGAGTTTAAATGTTAATGATTTTACATTATAATTGATGCGCAAATAAAAAATTTCGAATATCAATAAATATAACCTGCATGTCTGTTCAATATTTTTGCATCATAAATGTTAGCCATTCTTCATTATAATTTTGAAGCTTTCGCCAATCGTACACATAAAAATATGAGTATAATGCTGCACTACGTCAGAAATCCTGCAGGGTAGATATCACTGGTATCAAATAATGAAAATAAAAATAATTTGTTGAGTTCATCATCAAATTAAACTTAATAATGACATTCAAATTAGGCTTAAGTTCAAAAATCGATACATTAGAAAAAAATACATTTACTACTTAATAAATATTGTCTATTAATCACAAACCAACGTGAAATAAAGAGAGAATAGCATACTCTTACAAGCAAATAAAATTACTATTTGCCTTATATCATGCATAATAATTGGTAATAACCCAGTATACATAAAACAACACATTTTCGAGATTAACTGCTAATTAGTTCGATTGTTCAATGCTGATGAGTATTTCTGAGTGTCGAATAAATTAGATAATTCACTTGTATGGGATATACCAGAATTTAATTATAATGAAAGCAGAATGATTCAAGATAGAACTAATATTATTAATGCAAATTACTACCCCCTTTTTATTGTGATTATGGATATTGCAATTTTGAGATTATGTATTAATATTTAGAAAAATAAATGCAATTTTGCGTCGCGCTGCGATTTTTTGAGATTCCTAAAAGGAATTAGGTTTCCAACTTTTAGCCGAATATAGTAAATTTTGTCCGTCTCGATTTTTAAAGCGATTTTTTGCATTTTTTCGCATTCTGTGGTGATTTTTAGGCACGAAAAAATTACTATTACAATATTTTAGTCCACTATAGTAAATTTTGTTCTCTGTAATTTTTAAATTTTTAGCATTTTTTGTGTGATTTTTAGCGGTTTTTTTTTTTTCAGTTTCGAGGTGATTTTGCCATTAGAAAAAATAATCCAATATTGTTACTCAACTATATTGAACACAATATTGTAAATTTTGTCCTCTTTTCATGAAAGTTTATTCGGAATTCTCACAGCGATTTTTGAATTTTTCTCATATTCTTCTATGCGAGTTTTATAGTTTTTTCGTGTTTCGCGGTGATTTTTGCACTTTTGTAAAATATATTATTTTTAATCTTTTAGCCCAATATAATAAATATTGTCCTCTGTGACCTTTGAAATAGATTTTCGCGCTTTTTTCGCGAACATTTTTTCTTGATTAGGTGCGATTTTTTCAGATTATAAAAAATAATCTGGGTTCAATCTTCTATGTTAATATAGTAAATTTTGTTCTCTTTTCAATAAAGTTTATTCGGAATTCATACAGCGATTTTTAAACTTTACGCGATTTTTTACTGCGATTTTTAGAGTTTTTTTTTCTTTTTTTGTGTTATTTTTTTTACGGTCTCGGGCAATACCGGGCGGATCAGGTAGTAATAAATAAAGCCATATCATCCTTTTTATTTATTTTATATCTGTAAAATCATAATATATGTTAAAATGTAAATTCATTATATTTTTACTCTACTTTAGATGTATATCCCAATCCTCCCACGCTTGAGAGAGGAGTAGGACGAAAATATCACAATATTTTATTTCTCTGGAAATTAAAATTTTCAAATATTTTATCTTCTCTTATAATTTTTTAGTTTCAGATAACACTAGCCATTATTATAGCAGAATTGAATCCAAAACCGATTATTGTACATTGATTAATAATTGTTTTTATGAAAATCGTCTCATTACTACGTCCTCTACTTAATATAATAAATATATTATTGTACATTATCACAAATATCTTTTCATTCAATGACATTAGAGTCTATCATTTTCTCAGCGCCCGATACACCCTGCCCTATTAAGCTTTTTATACTCTTTAAACTGGTGGTACCCCTTCAGGGCAGGCAGAAGTAAAGAAAAAAAACTATAGTTGGCCAGCTTAAAAAACAAATACGACTGTAAAACGTAAAGTATAATATTATCCGGGAGCATATTGAATTGCAATTAAACATAATATGTCGAAATCTCTGTTTTGATCCGTAATGTATTATTTTTAAATACCAGATTTGATATATTCCAAGCTCGTTGCGGCAAATTCTTTAGAGGATATTTTTGTCATTTAACATGGTTTTACGTAATACTAACTAAATTTGTATTGCTAGGTTTGTGGATTAATATATTCGGCGTTTAAGACTGATTTATAACATTATTTCGTTTAAAACTCATCCTTTTTGTTTAAAAAATCTAAATAAATTTTTTGGAACAGAATAGAATACAAACCTCTGAATCCATTTTTTCTTTTTACTTTATCATATAGTAGTATCATATAGTAGTACATCGTAGTATCAAGAACAGTCTTCTATCTTTAATAGAAATACTTTCAATGAGATACAGAAAGTAAGCTTGTGTTTTGGTACATATGTCATATATCGAAGAAAACAAACTATTCAAACGCAATTTTATTTGGCGCAAAGCTGGAATTTTATGCCCCAATCATTCCATTAAAAGGAAAAAGGCTTAACTCAAATATTTTCTTCTACCCCTAAAGGTAGTACTTTTCAACAGTTCAAAATCATGAAAATAATGTTGCTGTTTATACTCATATTGCACACTTCTTAATAAGCGTATCATGGTAATATTTTTAACATTGGTAGCAAATTTCATAAAGATCATTTTGGCATAAATCAAAATTTAGTTTATAAAAAATACTTTTTAGACAGTTATTTAAATGATAGATTGAATTTTCCTTGAAAAAATAATACTAATGCTCACTTAGGTACACTTTTCTAGAAAGTCATACATTTACATACCTTGAAATGTTTCAAAAGCATCCAAAACACAAGTGAATAATTAATAACATAGTGAATAATTAATTTTTTTCTTTTTTTTAACGGCATATTATTAAAATTTATGTAAAATGCAATTTTTAAATAATAAGTATGTATGTAATAAGATGTAGGTAAGTATATAAGGTAGATGTAAGTATGTAAATGTATTTATATAAACATAATCAATTTGAAAATTAGGTATGTCAGTATAGTGTCAATCTACTACATATGGAGTATTTAGCATGAAAGTAATTTGAAAAATAAAGTTATTATTATAATATTTTAAACATCGGTAGCAAATTTCATGAAGATCAGTTTGGCATAAATCAAATTTTATTTTATAAAAAATACTTTTTAGACAGTTATTTAAATGATAGATTGCCTTTTCCTTGAAAAAATACTGCTAATGCTTACTTAGGTACACTTTTCAAGAAAATCATAGATTTACATACCTTGAAATGTTTCAAAAGCATCCAAAACACAAGTGCATAACATAGTGAATAATTCATTTATTTTTTTAACGGCATATTATTAAAATTTATGTGAAATACAATTTTTAAATAATTAGTAAGTATGTAATAAGATGTAGGTAAGTATATAAGGTAGATGTAAGTATGTAAATGTGTTTATATAAACAATCAATTTGAAAATTATAGGTACGTCAGTATAGTGTATATATACTACATATGGAGTATTTAGCATGAAAGTAATTTGAAAAATAAAGTTATTATTATAATATTTTTAACATCGGTAGAAAATTTCATAAAGACCATTTTGGTATAAATCAAAATTTATTTTATAAAAAATACTTTTTAAACGGATTTTATTTAAATGATAGGCTGCTTTTTCCTTGAAAAAATAATACTAATGCTTACTCAGGTACACTTTTCAAGAAAATCAGATATTTACATACCTTGGAATGTTTCAAAAACATCCAAAACACAAGTGCATGACATAGTGAATAATTAATTTTTTTTTTCAATGGTATTTTTTTAATTTTATGTAAAATGCAATTTTTACATAATTAGTATGTATGTAACAAGATGTAGGTAAGTATATAAGGTAGATGTAAGTATGTAAATGTGTGTATGTAAATGTGCGTATATAAACATAATCAATTTGAAAAATAGGTACGTCAGTATAGTGTCAATCTACTACATATGGAGTATTTAGCATGAAAGTAATTTGAAATATGAAGTGTATTCCTTAATTTTAACCTCCGTGGCATACATTTTTTTTATGTTTTGTTTTAAACTTTAATACTTATATTCCAACCCTATTATTCAGGTAAAAAAGTATTTATCCCTTTCAGTTCTTTCAACTTTTGAAGTTTTTTTTTTTTTCAAGAGATATGAATAGCTCAGCATACAAATGCATTATTTAAGTAAAAGCTTCAGACATCATCTTTAATCATAAACTTGGTAATAAAGCTTTAAACTACTTATTCATTTCAACTGAAAATTTTAACAAGCTTTCACTCGTTTCAATCTAGATGTTAAAAGTACCTGCACAATAACTACGCCTACTTGAAATGTGTTCTTTGCTTACTTCACAGATAATCAGCGGGGACGACGTGAATTGACCAAACGCATCAGCTTGAAATTCGATGCCGTTTTGATATGAAGTGGACGTGCTTTGCACGACCTGCTTGATACGAAGTCCATTGTTTTCCCGAAGACGTACTTGAATATTGCTGGACAGCGAAATTTACTTGAAATTTGCAAGAAACGCAAATTCGAATGTCCGGTATAGATATCTTTTAATCTTGCTTATTTAGTCATTTCAGAGTTCCGCGAAATTTTACATATTTAATTGCTTATCTCGTTGAAGGAAGAAAAATCCATTTTGACTTCTCGGAAAAGGAATAGCACTCATCTTTTAAAATATTTTCGTGTTATGCTCATTTAGATAATGATTAATGGAAAACAATTGTTTATTAAACAGTATTGTTTATTAAACAGTATTGTTTATTAAACAGTGGCAAAAGATAAAGCCGTCATAAAAGATTGATGTACTTTTGCGAAATTTCGTTCATTTAATATCTAAAAATGTTTTATAGGATTCTAAAGTTTGGTTATTAAATTTCTTATGACAATTTTTATGAAGAAAAAATAAATTTTTGGATTGGTAGTCTAAATTAGTATATAGTAACTCAATAAATATTTTTTTAATGGAATTTACTTTTACGTTACAAATAATGAAGGAAAAATCTTCATCCAGTTTTTAAAACAGAATTCACACCAGTATTAATATATGAAAATCTTTAAAAAAAATCTGCCTAAAATGTAGCCCATATTGTCTAATTGTTCCATTATTTAAAAGCCATTTTTTGTGAGATACACAAGATTATTTAAGAGCCAAATCTAGTGATAAGAAGAAATTACTCAATGGTATACAGAATTTATTTCTTCCGAAATAAAAAATATATTTTAATATGACGAAATTTTGTGAAAAAAATATTAAACACTACCTGAGATATGCTACTACTACTTGAGTGCATTTAAAAAGAGTAATTTTGTGGTTATCTTTTCTGCTATGATTTGGACTATATGAAAACAAAACAAAACAAAATAAAACAGAAGATAAAAATGTGCATTCGTGTCAAGTATAAAATTATTTCTGTACTTGGAAGAAAAACCTTTTTGAGTATCAAGTTTATTTAACATTTTGCATAGTTATATTGTACATAAATAATTTCACGAAACATTATAAAATACAACAGTGATCATAAGTTTTGAAACATACTTTATTTTCTTGAAATAAAACAAAATAGTTTCCAAAGGGTGTCTATTTCATATAAATGTTTGTTCTTAGTGTTCATAGAAAAAATATACCGTTCAAAGGTCCTACACAAATTTATTTTTTAAAAATTCAGTTAAATTACAGTGTTAAGCAAAAATGGGTAATAAATAGGGTGAAACCCCCAGTAACTGACATTTTAAGGATGCTTTCTTGTTCAAAGCACTATTACAAAAATTTTAATCTCTTTTATATTTATCTTTTTTTTAGAAGATAGTAGAAATATATTAAAAAATTATTATTGGCAAAATTTTGAAAAATTATACATTTTATTAATAAAAATTAATTATATTTATAAATATGGTCAAAAACTCCAGTAACTGACACCATCCCTATTTTGGAACACCAATAACTGACACACAGTGAACCAGTGCCTGACACTTTATTTTAAAAGATTAAAATGCTTTAAAAAAAACTTTATTATCTTACTTATAATAAAATCCGAAGGCAAGAAAGTGTCTGTAACGGCTCCGAGCTCGACCACTCTGATCTGCGAATCGACCATAGTTAAACGCCATGTTAGGCTTAATGAAAAAGCTATGCTACATCCGATTCTGCTGTTAAAATATTTGTAAAAGCATATTAGAGCTCTTAAATACTTTAATTTTGTTTAAAACCTTCAAAAACTATTTCATATAAAACACGTTTATCAACATTTCTGTATACATTTTTTTCTGTAAGCATTTTTCTTTTCAGAAATAGCGGTGAATTCTTTCGTACGGAGGATTTAAGTGATCAATCCAGTACATTGGCGCCATCTACTGGCGTATTTAGAAATTGCTTCCATCTTAAATACAGTACAGGACATATTATGCGAAATCCTCTGTACCAAAGGCTTTCCGAGTTTTGGAATTTTCCGGATTTTGGGTCCTCCCGAAGTTCACGATTCTTTGACAAAATTTATGTTTTTTTTTCGCGATTCTTTGACAAAATTTGCATTTTTTTCTGCTATTCTTTGACAAAATTTGCGTTTTTCTTCTACGATCCTTTGACGAAATATCATTTTTTCGTGGTCCTTTGAAGAAATTTGCGTTTTCTTTTTGCAATCCTTTGAAGAAATTTGCATTTTTCTGCGATTCTTTGGGGAAATTTGCGTTTTTAGCTATTCTTTGACGAAATTTACCTTTTATTTACGATCCTTTGACAAAATTCGAGTTTTTTTCTGAGATTCTTTGATGAAATTAGCGGGTTTTTTTTTCGCGATCCTTTGACGGAATTCGCATTTTTTCTGTGATCTTTTGACAAAATTTGTGTTTTTTTTCTTCGATCCTTTGACGAAATTCCACTTTTTCGTCATCCCTTAACGAAATTAGAAATTTTTTTGCAGTGCTTTGAAAAAATTGGCGTTTTTTTTCGCGATCCTTTGGAGAAATTCATGTTTTTCCGCGATTATTTGACGAAATTCGCGTTTTTTTTTCCTTCCCGCCTTTAAACAAATTTGTATCTTTTTGTGATCCCTTGAAGAAATTTTACATTTTGTCGGAGTTCTTGGAAGAAATTCGCGTTTTCTTCGCAAGCCTTTGTCGGAAATCGCGTATTTTCTGGGATTTGTTAAGAAAATTAACGTTTTTTCGCAATTCTGCGACGAAATTTGCGTTTTTTTCAATCCTTTGACAAAATTCAAGTTGTTTTCACAATCCATTGAAAAAGCTGTCTACTTTTTATTCGAACGATAGACATAATTGTTTTTTTCGGCGACGATCATTCAAAATTCGAGTTTTTGTTATGTTCGAATCATTGGACTGAAAACAAAAATTTTTGAAACCGAATGCCTTAAACTTTTAGGAAAATTCGGAACAGAATCACCCTTTGTTTCAAACGAATCGTAATATAAATTAATTTTAAACTAAAATTTAAGAGATAAATGATTTGTTTCTAATTTCGGGAAGAATGGGTATGAAAAAGAAACGCAGATCAACAATCTGTCATTTTTGACGGGGTTATATACTAGTTTATTATAAAAACAAAATACATTAATATTTATTATAAAAGGTGGGATTTAGTAAGCTGTACTGTATTATTAGTAATGCAGAGTATATAGTAAGAGTATATAGGAGTAATATTTAGTGCTGCATTATTAGAAATGCAGATATCCAATAACTGACATTTATGAACCAGTAACTGACATCTGGTGTCAGACACCGGTAAAACAACTTAAATTTCAATGGTGTTTTCTATAAGATAAATTTAATTTATTATTATGCCTTTTTAAATGGTTCAAACAATAGATTTCAACTTTCTTTAATATGACCAATAACTAACACATCTGTCAGAGACTGGTGAAATGAAATTCTAGGAACCAATAACTAGCACCCCCTATTAAGCTAAATCAAATAACTATATCATGGCCCTAATATATCACATCCATCTTTAAACCAATTTCTACAAGTATAACTTTAAGAAATAAGTTTAGCGGTTGCATTACAAATAGATTAGAAAAACACTTCCTTAATTTTAGAAATAAAATGGTTGATTCAAAATGGCACTTTTTGTATTCTCAAAAGTTTCTTCCTCATTGAATATGTTCTTGGCCCTCTAGTGGTGAATAAATTGATTCCAAAATAAAATTAAGTGTCTCATTTAGCACTAGCTGACCTTACTTTGCAGAATTTTACAAAAAAATTCTTATTTGAGTTAGATAACTGGGGATTTCATCCTACCTTTAAGATTGTTTGAATTAAAAGTATAGTGTCAGTTCACTGAAAGCAAAATTCTTATAAAACAAGCTACTACGGCATTATCTAAATATATATTTTATATATAATATTTATTTTATCTTACAACATATTAATTTAAAACAGCGCAGCTTTGAATTACGCAAAATGAAATACACAATGGAAGTGATAATCAACATTGTATGTTTAAGGAAAATTTTATCTGTTTAAAAATAGATTTTGTAAGCCTTATTATTCGAAAAGCTATTGTTACAACAGACTTTAACTGACATAATTTCAAGAATTATCATAATGAGAAAAACATTTTACTTTATAAAAACACAACGAAATACTCTTTAAAAGATGTTTGATATACAGGGTGTTCCATCATTGCAAAGCATTAACCCTTTTTTGAGCATATAGAAAGAGACGCAAATACCTGTAAGATCGTAATTTCTAGAAAAATACAAGAAGAAAAATATGGTGATAAATCCAGTGAATGAAAACTAATATTAATTGAAAATATGAAAATAACAGTTTCTCAGTTATTTTATGTTACACATAAAATACAGAAAGATTTTGAACATTTATTCACTGAAACATACCATATGTAAGATACGTTATACCTCTATTTGTATTATTTTCGTTTTTCTAGAACACGATGATACTCTGTATATAGCTACGTATTCCTAGAACTTATAATAAGATAACTATGAGTAGTATAAAGAATCTACATTGTAAAACAGAAACATGTCCGGAAGTAACGCTGCTGGCGTAATATCGACGTTAGCAACGATCTAAGCAATTTATTTCCCTTTGTACTTACCCATCATACGTAGTGTAGGGTAAGTCTTGTAATCGTTTTGAAAATCGAAAAAAAATAATTTTTGACGGATTTACACGTTTTAGACACTAGAGATTCCGAAAAACATATTTGTAGAAAAAAAAATTGCCGTCCGTCTGTCTGTCTGTGTGTCTGCAAACGCTCTATCTCCCGAACAAATTGAGATAAAGACTTGAAATTTGGTGTGTACTTAGTATGTAATAATGGGAAGAAGCTTATTGAATTTCAGTAACCTCGATTATCCGGAACTATTTTTTTTCGGACTCTCGAAATATTCGTTCTGATAAAAGGTATATAAAATTTTTCGAAATTGTTTATTTTAAGGAAAGAATATAAAATACAATAAAAAAACATAAATTTTGCATTTAGAATGAAGTCGATTGGATAATTAGTAGCCGAGATATTTGTAATCCAATTTCCACACTCTTCGATTTTTCCTTACCCTGTATTTCACTCAAATTTCAATTCAAAGATATATTTTAATTGGAAATGAGACGTTTAATCCGACGCAGTAAACTGTTAATTAATATGATTATTAATTTTGGAGTAATAGAGCATTTAATGTTGCAATTTGTTTAAACACCGTATCTCAATTTTTTTAACTTTTAATAATTTTCGTGCATATTTTTTAAAAATATCTATGCAGCTCGATTTTGGAAAATTAACCTGTTTGCACTTAAAACAATATAAAAAGTTCAACATTTGTTTCTGGCTAATATTCCATCGCGGAATTATCACGTTTATCAATAAATAAATACAGAAATAAAATGATATAAATGTAGTATAAATTTAACAGATATATAATGGAACTAAGTGCTTAAACACTGATTTAATCAGAATAATAAAGACTGCTGCAAGGAGGGAACTCTTTGGTGATTTCTTCGGATACAAAACTCTAGCGAGCTGCTAATAAGAAAGAATTGCTTTTAATAAATGTCAAAACTTTATTTGAATGAATAATTGATATTTTTTATATAAAAATGCTTCTTTGCGCTGTTAGTGGGCAATCTAAAAAATGTAAAAAACAATGTAAAAGCGTAAAAAATCTATTGCAGTTTTTGAAATAAAAACTAAAACGAAAAATCATGCGCCAAGTATAGATTATGTAATACTTTCCAACACTTCGAAAATATTTTTACAGATCTTACTACATCGAAAGCTAAACTTTAGTTCAGTTAGGAAAAGCGTAGCACAGTTTAAAATTTCCTTTATGGAATTTCTGTCAACAAACGGAAATGTACTCGAGGACTTTTGTACTGTCCTGTATATGATCTATAGAATTTATACACACCAATTAATAGACCAAAAAAAAGTTACATTTAAAAATGCTTTCAGCAATTGAAAACTCACTTCCATCAATTATTGTTAATATACAGTAACGAATTCTTTTGTGTGTCTCTCTAAATGAATGATGAATGCTATACACATAATATTCTACAGTACGCATCTTGTAATGCACTTTAGTGATATACTATATCAATTTCAATATATTTGAAATAGTGAGACATTACTCAAATGCTCCCCAAACGATTTTTCTCCATAGACTGTAATGTAGCGGGATTCTTTTGAGTGTCCCTGTAAAGGAACGACAAGTGCTATATACACCATATTCAATAGTAAAAAACCTCTTGCAGTGCACTACCTCAGTGATTTATATCAATTTCAATATGTTTGAAATTGTTTAACAGATTAAAAAAAACGCAAATGATTTTTTTCCATAGACTGTAATGTAATGGCATTCTTTTGAGTGCCTCTTGAAAAGAAACTATAAGTGCTACACACTTTATTTTCAACATGTCATAATAAACCTCAATAACATATATCAATTGCATGACAATTCGAATATACTTACGCGAGTTAGAGCACTGTCAGACAGACAGACAGACAGACAAACCGAGATAGACAAAAAAAATTACATAATATAGAAATAATCTTCAATTGTTTAACTTTAATAATAAAAAATTGCATTACTTTTAATTTCCCTAAATCCGCCTGCCTAAATTCCCTAAATCCGTCTGCAATAATCCTAAATCCGCCTGCCTAAATTTCCTAAATCCACCTGCAATTCCCTAAATAACCTGCAAATATTTAGCTTTAATAATAATAAAAAAATTACATTACTTTTAATTTCCCTAAGTCTAATAAACATTACACATTTAAAGTTATGTCAATGCTTTTAAAATATGTATGCGTTTTAACACATATATTTTGCAAGGTTGTAAAACTTAAAATTGAAAATCATTAAAAAGTAAACATTCCTTGAAATAAAATTGTAAAGGTTTAACTGTACATTATTGAAATTAATGACTTTAATCTTAAAAGTATGAACAATATTAAGACCAATTGAAAGACAGATAACTTTTACACTGTGTTCATAAAAGACATTGAATAATATAATAAATGCTAATAAATATTACTAATATTTTAACTCGAAACTTTCGAGATAGTTTGCTAGCACGTAATGAATATTCATTGCCTGATTAATGGTAAAGTTTATATCTAAATCAAAATAGCATTCAAATTAACTAATTCGGTGGAATTCATTTGCCATATTACATATCCCACCGGGTAAGATATAAGTACGACTGTTAAAATAATTTTATTAATTCTAAAGGCGCATATAAAGCGAATTGAATTGCATTCAGCACAATTTAAAATGGAATTGGCATTCATTCAGCTATCCTAGTCATTATGTAAAGAGCACTTACAGAATAACACCTAGCACTCGAATTGCGTTCATTGCCTTGTAGACAATCAGTTGGGAGAACATCAAATGGCTAACTGCATCTGCTTCAAATTCATTTGAATATCAATATAAAGGGTAAGTGTGTTTCAAAGTCCAGTATATTCGATGTGTGATTTATTATTCAACTGGTGAAAGAAGTAATTCGAGAAACGTTAAAAGAGATTTCGTTTGAATTCAAAGCTGAACAATCTGGATTAGTTATTATTTTTTTTTTTTTACTGGTTGAGTTGTGTTAAATTCGGTTCAGTTAATTTAATTTAATTTAATTTTTAATTATCAGGGACTGAAAAAGGGTAAAAAAAATGCATCATGTATATTTATCATAATGAACAGTGAAACTTTTGTTTGTTTGAAGAAATTTAAAAAGGAAATATTTGGTGAAAATGTGGTTTAAATTTACCTTTTTAACGCTTTCCAACATAGTTGAAATGTGTTTATGAATTCGGTTTGTCTTTCTGTCTGTCTTTCAGTTCTCTAACTCGCGTACATATATCCGGGTAGTCATTCAATTCATATATGTTATTGAAGTATGTTTCCGTCTATTGGTAAAAACTGCTGAAGATAAATTTCAAACTGTGTTATGTTTTTTATTACTAAGCTAAATTGTAACATACTATAGAGTATATACAAATATATAAATTATATACAGGAGTACTTTTCCGGTTGTGGACGGTAATTGCTGAAATCTGGTTTTCAAATGTGTTTTGTGTTTTTCTGAAATGTTTACTTAGCTACCTTATTTACCTTATTAAACAGCGATGGTTTGTTAAAGTATTCTGTTAGTGTTGGAAAGTGTTTGATAATCTATGCTTGGTGCATGATTTTTCTTTCTTGTTTATGTATTGTAACTCATGTTCAGTTTTCATGTTTCTCAAAAATATATTCTTCTATTTAGAGAATTAGACGTCAAAAATACCCTTTCGCAAATTCTGGCAAAACTATTATTACAATCTTTGGATAAGACAACAATAGTTTTTGAAAGTAGATCTTGGAAACTCATTCATTTAATTAAATCGTTGTATAAAGAATTAATAGAATGAACTATACAAACGTGCACGAAGAGATACTTAAAAAATTTTCTACTTACGATTCAGGTGAAATGGTACAGGTTATATGAAAAAAAAAAAAAAACTCGTAAATAAAATGCACGGACACTTTGATTCCAGACTGGTGGCAATTTTTAATGGAGCATTTCCAGATTAACTAATAACCCATTTCTTGCCTGTTCCATTTGTCTTTTTTGAAAAGTA
Organism: Maratus michaelseni; assembly: GCA_963931845.1. NCBI lineage: Eukaryota > Metazoa > Arthropoda > Arachnida > Araneae > Salticidae > Maratus > Maratus michaelseni. The sequence continues at coordinate 329,917,820 of OZ007590.1, forward strand.
ATGTTGTAGATTTTAATAAAATTTATGCATGAAAATTTGAAGAATAACATGAAAAATAAGTTTTGTATTCAATTTTTAAATTTTTTCATTTAAAAGTGGAAAATATAAATTGTACCAAAACATTTATACAAATACTTTTATATTAAAAAAAAAAAAAAAGAAAATAAAAGAACATAAAACTTTTCTATATGAGTATTTTTTTGTAATTCTTCTGGTTATTACTTTATTTTAGAATTTTATACAATTTTTGTTACTATAGATGGAATGAGGCTTGTAATTTTATTCGCTGTGCAACATGCCATAAGAAGAAACTTTTGTATATGAAATTACTGAGAGAAATCTAAAAGAAACTCTGTTTAGCACATTTAAAAAAATATTTTAAAAATCTAGCTTTTACTGACCTTACAAAATTTATAAATATCCAAATATATATAGTGGAGAAAATAGGTTAGTAGTAAATTTCTTATGGCTATGGTGTAGACTCAAGTATACACAAGTTATATACATGCATACCCCAGTATATACATGACGGTGAGATAGTGATAATAGGACGGGAGAACCTACAAGTAGAAACTTCTGTGTAGTATATTATTCATAGATAAATCCAAAAATAGTCCATCTGTTCTTTATAAGATACTAGAATGAATTATAAAGTGCATTAATTTATTCAATTTAATGCCAAATGTGAAAACCTCTTCTAGAAATTTTCTGAAAATAAAATTGCAGATTATATAACACTTATTTCTTATTGAGGGGAGTTGACAAAAAACAAGAAAACTCGATAAAAAAATATAATAAGTATGAAGGTGAAGACATATTGGGGTGTACTCAAATCCAAACTGCTTATTTTCTCACTCATTTTTAAATTCATTTTTGCTCTAAAATGCATCCAATTGAAAGGTTCTCTTATTCAGAAACTGTATAATGTCAGCATAGGTTGATTTTTTGATAAAGGTAGAATATATTCCCCAAAATGCTGTCAAAATGAACATTTTGAACCGAATTTCCCAAAGCGATACCGCGGGAAACAAATAAACAAACAAAAAATAAATAAATAAAAAAAGATCGTACTGTGAAAATAATTGTTTGTAAATCAATTTCTAATTAATTGAACGAAAAATACAGACACAGGTCGCTTATAAATCTCTTCAAAAATCACGCCGCCAAGTTTCATGTTTTTACTTTTAAAAATAAGTATAAAAATGTGTCAGAAAATTTTGCGTTGTTGAGTGTGGAAAAATATTTTTTTGAATACCGAAGTTTTTGAAGTTAAAAATTTGTTTGGGTCAAATTCATTACTGTTTAATAAAATAAAAAGTGTTGAAGTGACCACTGTTGTCACTGCCAACCACTTTTTAATTAGCCGCACGCATGTGTGTATTATAGGTTGCACTGGATTGATTATCATTATTTTCGCTCAGAGAATTTCACCTTATCTAATTGATTTTCATCCTTATTGATTCACCTAATTGATTTCACCTTATTCGATTGATTTTCAGCGATTAAATAAAGCGAAAATTACAATTAGACAAAGTATTGCAAAAATATGAAAATAAATGTGCAAAGTGTTCGCTGCGAAGGGATTAAAGTTTTTTAAAGACTTCTGCCGAGTGAATAAGTGTTCACGTTTAAAAAAAATAAGAATCAGATGTTTCGGGGGGTAGGGGGAGCATCATGCTTTTAGATACGCTTAGATGAGATGTGATCAAAATAAGGTTGGGAACCATTGCTATAGACTGGACTCTACAACTATTTAACTTGAGTATGATTTTTTGGATATGACAAGTGCCAAGTGGAATTGTAATTAGAAAAATAACCAATGTTAGTGATTTTATTATAAAATTCATTGCCTATGGCAATTGAACCTAAAAGATAATTTTTCCTTATATAATTGTTCTTATCAAGGAATGCCATACATCAGTTCACCGCATTAATAATTTGACATTTAGTATTTTTAGACGTACATTACTAAAAAAAAAAAAAAAGACCAACCACTATTAACTCTGTCACATATCACTGTATAAAAATGTGACTGGTACCAATTTATTAAAAATAACGTATAACGTCTAGTAATATATGCTATACTTAATTTTTACTTAGGGGGTCATCAATACTAACATCTAATTTTTATATTAAATTTTGATTCTTCGGTAGATTTAATTTTCGGATGCCAAATGGAAGTACTTTGGTCAAGTAGTTTAGGATTTATGCAGGTTTAAAGCTTGAAACTCTAATGTAAATTTATGTTTTAATCGTTACAAAAAATATTGCAATGCGAGTGGTTTATGAAACATAACTCAAAACCTGCTGGGCGAAATAAGCTGCAGTTTTGGATTCTCATATTCGAAGCTTCTAAAACAATAATTCCTGTTAAAAAATTTATAGATTGCAATTCATATTTATTTCAAAAATTAATTTCAAAAAGTGTATATATTTTCAAAAATTAGGTTTTCGAGAAAAATATGAACTGTAACCGATATATGTATTCTTTAACAGAAATCAATTTCTAGCCCTTTTTAAACATAGAAATCCAACATTACTTCTCGTTTCGCCAATCACTTTTGGAGTTATGCTTCTGAAACCACCTGTATAGCAATCTGTCTTACACAGAGTTGGGCAGTATTGAAAATACATGTATTTAAAAAACATTTCCAAAATACATTTGTATTTTGTATGTAAAACTGATATAACTAAAGTATTTTGGTAATTTATTTTGAAATGGTTTTACCAAGTATTTTGTAGTTTCAAAATACTCAAAATACATGTCTCTATCTTTCAAACTGTTGTGTTTCAATCGCAAATTAAAATTTCACAACAGGAAAATATACATGCCTGTCTGTTTTATCTAGTCTTTAAATTCGTTTCTGGAAGTTATACATATTTTTTCAAGTCTGGTACGATAAGGATTTTAATGAATAGGGTGTTTATCTTCTGCAGAAACATGTTTGCTGAATTGTTATTAAAAATGTTTCTATAATTCTTAACATTGCTATCGCAATTATAAAGTGTTTAACCTTTATCTGTATGCTTAAAAAATGAAGCTGAATTACATCCGTGAAAATTCCGTACACATTTTTAAATTTTATTTTTAAGTATTTTTTTGTTTGCTAGTATATAAAATGTGTTCTTCCATAAATAGATATATATTTTTTAGCAGTTTTGCTTATTTATTTTGGAAATTTATATTTTTAAAAAGCTTAATCAGTTTTATAAAAGAACTTCGCATTTTAGTTATCAGTATCAAATCAAAATAAAATTTGCGAAGTGCAACGTAATTTATAACAATTAAAATAATAATAATAATAATAATAACAATAATGTATTTTGTATTTGAATTTTTTTTTTAATTTGAAAAGTATTTTGTATTTCGTATTTTAAGTTCGAAAACCAAAGTATTTTGTATTTTCTATCGAAAATGGTTTATCGATGTATTTTGCCCAACTCTTGCACTTGCAACGATTGAATATGAATTTAACATTAGGAGTTCCAAATTTTAAATCTGTATAATTTTCCGTTTAGTATTCGAATGTAAAATTTACAGAAAGATTCAAACATTATGCTAAAATTAGGTATTGAAAATTTCCAAGGTACTGTATAGATTTTACATGTAGACGAATACTTAAGCAAAATTTAAGTATAGCATTAATTAGCTGACGTTATTATTAATAAATTAGATCCAGTTACATTTTATACGATAATTTGCGAGAGAATTAGTTGTTGGTGATCCATTTTATTTTACTGGAGTGCACTTTGTTTAAAAATTTATATTTTTGAAATAAAACTTCTCTTCGTTCTAATTTCAAAAATTTTGCTTTTCCAATTTCTTAAAGCTTAAAAAAAATATGGAATACCTGTTTTGGTGGTAAAAATGTATCCGAATATTTTGCGCCTTTCAAATTTTTTCTAGTTTTTTTCCATTTTTCTGCCTTTTGAAAAGTGTCTACTGCTTAAATACATTAATAATTTTACAAAATAAAATGTTTTATCTTAATTAATATAACTTACTGTAATGTACTTTCCAATCACGTTAGGAACATATTATAAAGAGCAAAGCAGCATGAAAACATTCTTCATTAAAAATTTAATGGCACTGTTACGCACTTCGTTAAAAACATTCTAAACAATATTACTAAAATTTTGTTTAATACACAATATTTAAAAAAAATAATTGCATGAAATGTTATAAGTATTTTTAATATCTTTAAAAAACTGTATTGTTGAAAGATTTATAAAAAATCAACAAAACATACCTATCTATCCTATTAAAATCCGTGCGTGTACCTATCTATGTAACCTTAAAAACTCAGAAACCACAGGACCCAGGTCTACTAAATTTGGCACAAGGGTTGCTGGCAGAGGGCTCATGAACGATTGGGGCAAAAAATTCGAAAATTTAAAAAAAAATCGAAAAAGAAAATTCTTTTATTTTATGTTTTTGACGAATTTTTGCCTTTTTTATGTTCAACCCGTAATCTGACCTCTAATTTTTTACTGCAATGTCAGATATACATATTACATACGCCATGCTGCAATACGAAGAAGCTGTAGCGGGTATTACGATAATTATTTTATCTCGCACGCAAATAATTAGAGATTATTTAATTGCGTTTAATTATTACATTTTTAAAAAAATAAAGAAAAACATTTTATCACAAACATCAACATAACTTTTTATTAACACTTTCCAACCTAGTTGAAAAGTGTTTATGACTTCGGTTTGTCTGGCCGTCTGGCCGTCTGGCCGTCTGGCCGTCTGCCGTCTGGCCGTCTGGCCGTCTGCCGTCTGCCGTCTGCCGTCTGTCCGTGCTCTAACTCCCGTAAATATGCTCGGATTGCCCTGCAAATTTTATATGTTATAATCGTTATCTATAGCATGTTCCCTATTTCAACGGAAGTGTGTAGCACTTATAGTTTTTTTACAGGGACACTCAAAAGAATTCCGTTACATTGCGGTCTATGGGGAAAAATCATTTGCGGTTTATTTAAATAATGTTTCAATACTTTAAACGCATTGAAATTTATATATATCACTAAGGTGCATTAGAAGAAGCTTAATATGGAATAGGGTGTGCATAGCACTTATACTTACTTTACAGGGACAGTCAAAAGAATTCCGTTACATTACGTCTATGGAGAAAAATCGTCTGCGGTTTATTTAAATAATGTTTCACTATTTTAAACGCATTGAAATTTATATAAGGTTCATTACAAGAGACTTACTACAGAATATTCTGTGTATAGCAGTTATCGTTCATTTACAGGGACACACAAAAGAATTCTCTACTGTATGTTAACAATAATTCCTGGAAGTGCGTTTTAAGTTACTGAATGCGATTTTAATTTTAAATCGCTTTTTGTATATTACGTGGTGTGTATAAATTCTGTAGATCCTATACAGGGAAGTACAAAAGTTCGGGAACACATTTCCGTATTATTTAACTCCAGACGGAGAATTTTAAACTGTGCTACGTGTTTCCTAACTGAACTAAAATTTAGCATCCTATGTAGTATATATACAAATCTATAGATCCTATACAGGGCTGAATAAAGTATTCGGATTACTTAGATGTTATCTTTTAGCTTATAAAAGAGTATGATTCGTAAAATTATTTTGGAAGCGTTGGAAAGTGTTACATAATCTATGCTTGACGCATGATTTTTCGTTCTTGTTCTATTTATTCCTTTATTCCAAAGATATCGTTTTATCGTCTGCTGCCATAGCAACATGATAAATTAAATTTCATTAACAAAAATGTACATTAGTAGAAAAATATTTTTCTACATATTACATAGATACATTTGCTTGTACTGATTTTTAGCACTTTCCAACCTAGTTGAAAAGTGTTTATGACTTCGGTTTGTCTGGCCGTCTGGCCGTCTGGACGTCTTTCCGTCTGTCCGTGCTCTAACTCCCGTAAATATGCTCGGATTGCTCTGCAATTTTTATATGTTGTTGTCGTTATCTATAGCATGTTCCCTATTTCAATGGAAGTGTGTAGCACTTATAGTTTTCTTACAGGGACACTCAAAAGAATTCCGTTACATTGCCGTCTATGGGGAAAAATCATTTGCGTTTTATTTAAATAATGTTTCACTATTTTAAACGCATTGAAATTTATATATATCACTAAGGTGCATGAGAAGAATCTTAATATGGAATAGGGTGTGCATAGCACTTATAGTTACTTTACAGGGACAGTCAAAAGAATTCCGTTACATTACGTCTATGGAGAAAAATCGTTTATGGTTTATTTAAATAATGTTTCACTATTTTAAACGCATTGAAATTTATATATATCACTAAGGTGCATTCATTACAAGAGGCTTACAACAGAATAGTGTGTGTATAGTAGTCATCGTTCATTTACAGGGACGCACAAAAGAATTCTCTACTGTCTGTTAACAATAATTCCTGGAAGTGCGTTTTAAGTTACTGAACGCGATTTTAATTGTAACTCGCTTTTTGTCTATTACGTGGTGTGTATAAATTCTGTAGATCCTATACAGGGAAGCACAAAAGTTCGCGGACACATTTCCGTTTATTGACAGAAACTCCAGACGGAGAATTTTAAACTGTGTTACGCGTTTCCTACCTGAACTAAAATGTAGCATCCTATGTAGTATGTATACAAATCTATAGATCCTATACAGGGTTGAATAAAAGTATTCGGATATTTTTCCGAATATTGTATATGTTGGAAATTCCTGAAATTATGTTTTTAAATAGGTTATGCGTTTTCCAAATTGTTTACTTAGATGTTATCTTTTAGCTTATTAAACGGTATGATTTGTTAAATTATTTTGGAAGCGTTGGAAAGTGTTACATAATCTATGCTTGACGCATGATTTTTCGTTCTTGTTATTTTTAACTTAGAATTTTATTTTTAGAATTATATTCATGAATTCCCGTGCATAGAACGGGTTAAACAGCTAGTAATTAAATAAGATTCAATTTAAAGGATTTTTTTTTCTAAACAAACTGTGACTATAACTGTCATTAAAGTAAATAATAGAGCAGCGAAATATCCTATTGCTGTATGATTTAATTAACGGCATGATATATATATATATATATATATATATTTATTATTATTATTACTTTAAGTAATTATTATTATAAGCAAGTATTATAATTTAATAAATTAAAAAAATATAGCTTTCAGTGACTTTTTACTTGCCAAATTATTAATTAATGAAAATTTCATCTTTCAAAACATTTTTTCTGACTTTTTAAAAATTTGTTAAAAGATTGGTGTTATTATTAAATACATTTTAGAAAGATTTAGCTATAGTAGTAATAAACTAAATTTATATTTATAGGTTTGTTGTGTAGATTATCTACAATTTATCTAAACGTTACTTTAAAGCATTGTTTTTAGTTTCTAACAATTTCCAATATAGTTGAAAAATATTTATGCATTTAATTTGTCTGGCCGTCTGTCTGTCTGTCCATCTGTCCTTGATCTGACTTGCGTAGATGTACTCGGATTGCCATGTAATTGATATACGTTATTGAAGTTTACCGTGTCATATTCGGTATTGAAAATGAAGTGTGTAGCATTTATAGTTGTTTCACAGGGGCACTCAAAAGAATTGCGCGATATTATGGTCTGTGGGAGAAAATTTGTTTACGGTGTATTTTATTCATGTTACTTTATTAGAAACAGAATGAAATTGATGTGAATTTCTGACATACTTTCTAAAACATACTTTCTGTAGAATACGGAATGCGAAGCATTTATAATTCATTTACAGGGCTACACAAAAGAATTCGGTTGCATAATGGATTTCAACGTATTTTAATCATGTTACACTATTTCAAATATACTGAAATTGATATACACTGAGGTTTACTACAAGAAACTTGGAAAAGAATGAGATGTGCATAGCATTTATCCTTCATTTACAGGGGCACACAGTATTTCGGATGTAGTACTGTATCCGAAATACTGTTTATTAGAAATAATTGCTGGAAATACGTTTTCAGTTGTGGTATTGCGTTTTTAAGTTTAACTAAACTTTTGCATAGTGCTTAGTAAATGCTGATCATATACAGGTCTACAGAAAAGAATTCGTAAGCATTACTAACTATGCACTTAATTTAGCGTGAATTGCTTAAAGGTGGTTTTTAATTGAGTTATGCATTTTCAAGCTGATTTATATTTAGAATATTAAGAGATGTTTGTAGAATATAAACAGAATCGTATGCAGAGCCACTCAAAGAACTGGATACATGGCTGCCTATCGATGATAATTTCTGGATTTCCGTAGTTTTAAACATGTGTTTGCCAGAATTAAATTGTAACTTAATGTGTGGCGTGTATAAAAATGTGTAGGTAATATGCAGTAGTTTATCTGTAGTATTTTTACATCTAGTGTTAGAAACTGCTGAAGGAGAATTATTAACTGCGTTATTCGTTTTCTTACTGAACTAAATTTTAGCATACTATTTAGAATATATGTACATCTATATATCATATTAGACATGCACGTTGCACAAAATAATGGAGTAATTTTCCAGCTATGTAACATTAATTGCTGAAACAGGGTTTTAAAATACATTATGCCTTTTGTAGAATGTTTACTTAGGTATCTTATTTACCTTATTAAACAACGAAGTATTCTGGAAATGTTGGACACTGTTTCATAATCTATGATTGCTGCATGATTTTTCTTTCTTGTTTTTTATAGAATTGGATAATGTTACAATACAATGACCTTATATATAAATATAGAAAAATTTCTGAAAATTAATTTTGTTGATAGACGTCCCAGATATTGTGAAAATCAGAGTAGATTTTTAAACCTACATCAGATAGAAAGAAAACGAAAAAGTCTTGAAAAAGAAAATATTGAATTGTGTAAAAGACATTATATGAAGTTAGAAGATAAAAGAAGCATTAAAAGACATTTTAATGATCGTCGTAGAAATCTATACTTCTGGTATAATAATAATCGTAGGACACATGAACAGTCATTAGGCCATATTAATAGATTTCATAATGGGAGATATGAAGCTGGATTTGACAAAAGAGGTGATAAATTTGGAAGTAGAGCGAAACGCAGTAATAGTTTTCCCACTTTTATTGTGGATGAGCATAAAGAAGGTAGACGTGCGGATAATTATTTTTTTAGAGGGAATAGAAATTATTTAGACATGTGAAGAACATGATGGACCATGTCAAACATCTACATCAACCGAAGTAAATGAAACCAAGGCCAATGAATTAAGTATGGAATGTTATGTGGTGTATTATTATGTATATATGTGTATCATTATGTTTTATATATTTAACTATATGAACAAAATTTGAACAGCTATCCTGTTGGGTCACCGGACTGTCAGGACGACCGAATGTGGGATTAAAAAAATAAATAATACCCATCTACGCATCAATATCCACAATAATAAAAACTCGAGGATTTAATTAATAGCCACGTGATAGCGCAAGATTTTATGAGGCTCGTGAAAAGGTGAAGTTACAAACGGAAAATGAGAGAATGATTGTTCCATAGTTTTGTATCCAAGTATGAAGATTGATAATCTGATATTTATAAAATAAAGGATTTAAAATATAATTCTAGGTGATTTCCTGTTTATGTGTTCAAAGATATTATAAAATTGAGTAATCTCATCTTATTTGTTTGTTTAGTTGAGTAAGTAATAAAAAAAAAATTTAAGTTAAATTGGAGAGCTATAGTCATAAGTCAACTAAATACTTAAGTGACTGTAAGATTATAAAATAAAATCCTACACACACACATATATATATATATATGTGTGTGTGTGTGTGTGTGTGTGTGTGTATATATTCCTTCTGAATCAGGCATAGGAATATTGTCCATACTTGTACTAATTGTACCATGAAACCAAGCAGGATTACTTAAATAAAGTTTATCACCCCCAAAGAGTTTTTAAAAAACAGTCTTTCAAATTATCAGTGTCCCAGGGTTTATCCTTAATAGCAGATTATTCTAAATATTGACGCAACACTGCTGGAAAGTGGTACACGAAAGAGATAGATTTCTTAGATCCAAGCATAATCTTTCTATGGTGTCGGTCCTCCTCATTTCTTTCCGTTGACACCTTCTCTTTGTAAATTCCATCTAGATCCCAAGTTAAGTAAAATGGAACATAACCATGTACATTTGCACTAGGTACAGAAACCCTTTTTTCAATACCATAATTATTAACAAATGCATGAAAAAAAATATTTAACGTAATTAATTTTACACCATCTATAATTGTTAAATAATTTGTAGCTTCAGAATTTTTTAAATGATGCAATTTACATCCATCGCGAAAAAACTTTGCAGAGCCAGTACCGCCAATATCTTTACTAGAATCTTTATAATAAACTAAATTATAATGTTGCACATCATTAAAGGATATTATTTCTTAGATTTCTTTGGCGGTACGAAATCATCCTCGGAATCCTCGGCTTGAATATTCCCCTTCTCCGCCTCCGTAAGTACAGTAGATGGGCCTGCGACATCCTGAGGCGCTGGAATCTGTGATACACAGTTACCGTTTTTAAGAATCGAAAGATACTGGCTGTTTGGCTTGCAAGACTCACACTTTATAACGTCCAGTGTTTTGGACTATGACATAAGGTAAAGCTAGGAGAGTCTGAGCACAATTTAAAAGAATAACAATAAAAAATCTAAATATTAATTTTTTGCTAAACGATTCATGAATAACTTTTACTTCATTTGTTTTTTATGCATTCCTATTGCTATTTTGTTCTTATTTTGAAAATTAATAGAACAGTTGTAATAAAACCAAGAAAGTTATTTTGCGCAATCTGTCCTTACAGGGTTGGTGTGATTGCGCACATGGGTAGGAGAGATTGTTACATAACTACAATTAAATTGTTAACAATAATAATTACACTTAAATGACATTGTTGTAAGGTTTTTGTGAACAAATATTATTGTATTAGGAGTGAATATTTCAACCTAATGATTAAATAATCAGAAAAATGAAATACTTTTAAAAACGATTAAAACATTTTAAAGGAAATAAAATTAAAGAAAAAAGCAAGTCAGAAAAAGCAAGTCCAGATAAGATTACAACATAATATTAATTTATTTGATAACACGTTTAACTTAAAATTAGTCCATTTTCATTTTTCCTTTTTTATGCAAATTTACCAATAAGCTGTGTAATCTCTCCTAGCATGAAAACTAATAGGAACAATGCGCCAACTATCCTAAGTAGCAGATGCGCAAACTCTCCAATTTCGGTAGGAGAGATTGCGCGGCCTTTTATTTAAACACGGCCGCTACTAAAACGAACCGTTGATGTTCACATTGATAGTCTAGATTAGTAGCTTATGAGAAATCGCTTAAGTTTAAAATATTTTGTACTACTGATATTGTATAGAAATTCTGATGAATAGCTATGAAAATTCAAGCACTTACTTTTGGAAAACAAAACAAAATAGCAATGCTTTATCTTAGACGCTCAAAACAATCAACGTGCACTTTCAAGTAGACACTCCACTACTGCTGCTGTACAGCTACCTGGAGTCGCTGCTGGCTTACTCTACTCCTTCCCCCCCCCAACCTGTATGTGCGCAATCTCTCAGACTGCGTCATCTCTCCTGGCTTTACCTTATATATCTTATCAAATCTACGATTTATCGCAGCATAAATTTGACCTGCCCAAATCTGTTCAATCTTGAAATTAGAAGTTATAATAATTTGTAATGGTCTTATTTGCATAGATGGCCCTTTAATTTCAGCTAAAAAAGGATAGCGATCAGCCCAAATTTTAAGAAAATATCCTAACCAATTAGCATGAAATGGCTCTACATCACTCAGTAACACATATTTTTCATTATTATAGCCATCTCACTATTTACTTAATGACTTTACATACAAACTATCACCAAAATATGAATACATTGCAAAATCCTTACCTGATCTAGGTGGTCCAAAAAGCCATAATCCACAAGTTTCACTTAAACACTTAATATCAAATTTAAACAAACTTTTGAAAGTCTGCTTATAACGGAGATACAGGCCTGGGTACGCATCTTTAATGACATTCAATCTATCCCCTTCTGCGAGCGCAATAGCGTGATTATACGAACTAACACCTGAAGTAGATAACGGGCATACACCAAATTCCTTGTAATCACCATCTTTCTTTCAGTAATAAACATTTTCTTTAATAGTACCACGTACCCGTTCAAAATGCGCGCCTGGTACCGTTTTCTGTATGCCGGATATATATATATATATATATTGTCAAGTTTAATTGATTTAAATTAGGGAAAGGGCCCTTAAGAGCTATAGCAAAATACTGTAATATATTATGTTTGTTAGAAGTACTGCAACAAACAGGAAATATAAGTGATTATTGTTGGAAAATATTTTCATCTAAAAAGTTGTCATTGAATGTTTACAGTTATTTTAATTAAATAAAAAAGAAGTAAATAAATATTATTTTCCAAAATCTAAATTATGAGCATTTTCTGTTACATATTTATAAAATTAGCTTATTCGTTTAAAACATATTACATTTAAAAAACATATATTTTGAGATGTTATATTATTTATTTGAATATCTTAATTTGAAAGTTTGCGGATAGTTTTCAGATACATAATTCACTGTCTAACTATTAGTTTTATATCAAATTCAGAGCAACATTGAAACTAACTAATTCAGTGGAATTAATTTGCTATACTACATATCCCATCGGGTAAAATATAAGTATGACTGTTAAAATAATTTTATTAATTCTAAAAGCTCATATAAAGCGGAATTGAATTCATTCAGCACAATTTAAAATGGAATTGGCATTCATTCAGCTATCCTAGTCATTATATAAAGAGCACTTACAGAATAACACCTAGCACTCGAATTGCGTTCGTTGCCTTGTAGACAATCAGTTGGGAGAACATCAAATGGCTAACTGCATCTGCTTCACATTCATTTGAATTTCAATATATAGGATAAGTGCATTACAAAGGCCAGGATACTCGATTTAAGAATCATTGTTCACCAGTAAAAGAAGGATTTAAAGATACGTTAAAAGATATATATTTCACGAAACTTCTAAGAAATGCAAAGTTGGATTATCTGAAATAGTTAATCCTTTAATCTTGCTGCTACTGTTCAACTTAATTTAGTTAAATTTATTTTATTTTCAATAGCCTGTATGGGAACTGATTCCAGATAACTTAAAAGGTTATATTCTCTCTGCCATAATGTATGAATCTTTAAAATTTACTTTACTTCACCCTAGTTAAGTACATTTTTAGTTTGTTTGAAAATTATTCCACATTACCCCATAAATGGCGTTTTCTTTTTAAATATTCATAACTTTTGAAATTACAACAAATAAATGTTTGTTTATATACAGGGTATACTAGTACACATTTCAAACGGGGTTGGTTAACATTTTAAAAACCCATTAAATAAAATAACAGATCGTCATTTCAGAGTGCTTATTACACCATAAGACATGTTAAAATGTCATTTTTTCGTGGCAAAAGAAAAAATTACTTCAGATTTTATTTAAACTTTTTTTCTCTTCATAAATTCCAATCATTTACCAAATCTTATGTACATTCCGATACGAATCGTTCAATTTTTACTATTTTTTGTATACTTTGACACTTCGCACACTTTGAAAAATTCAACTTTTTGAAAAGTCTTGTGGTGTAATTAATGGCACTCTAATACGGCAATTGGTTAAATTTGCAGAAATTTTTTAACTTATTTATGGGTTCCCTTTGAACTATTTCATGCACAAAAGATCTGACACTGTGACAAGTCTTATGGTGAAAATTGCACTCCAATGCGACGATTTGATAACTTTTATGTGAATTTTAAAATGTGAAATCGCGTTATGGGGCATTCTGTATTTTAATAAACATGCAACAGGTGTATATTCATGAAAAAAAGCATTGTTTAGTTCTGTTAACTGAAAGAGGGAATATTATATAGTCAATAAAATATAGTCAAACCTCGCTATAATGAACCCCGGGATATAGTGAACACTCGGATGTAGTGAACTTTTTTAGTGGTCCCGTTCGAACTCCCATTTCACTAATGTTATTTTATACGCGTATAGTGGACAGCTGATAATTTGGTAGTTCGTTTATTGTGGACTCAAATTTTATTTCCCCATATATTTTTTTCAATTCTCCAACTTTAAACTTGTACTAGTTGTGACTGTAAATGATGGCATTCCTTTACATTGTGTCAAATTTCACTCTTTCACGCTCATCGCCTTAAACTAGGGCGAACAAGTTGTTAAACAGCACATACCTCTTTTTCCCCTCCTCCCCGTTGCAGGAAAAAAACCTCTCTTATTCGCACCCCCCCTCTAATTCCAAGAAAAAGCGCCTGGTGTTTACTTGCTAACAAAGTCCCCCGCCCATCGGTATAATCGGAACAGTCCAACAATGTCTCTCTTCATTATTCTTATGATTGATATGTGATAAGAATACTTTTTTCAAGAGCAGCTAAACATTTCGTGAAAATGCCGAATTATGTAAAAAGGAAAGCATTTTCGATTAAGGATAAGATTAAAATCATTAAACGTATTGAAGATGTAACCAATCAATTGGCACTATGTAAGGAATTTTCTTTGTTAAAATCTACAGTTTCAAACTTTTGGAAAAATCCCAGTGCGACTCTTGCTGCGCACGAAAAAAATTTGGAATTTTCGATGAAACTAGGTCGGGCTGAAAGGGAAAACGTGGAAGAAGCTCTGTTAAGATGCCAACTGCTAACTGCTCTGTTAAGATGTATAAGATGCCAACGTGGAGAACGAAGACTACGAAGAAAACATACCAATAGTTCTGTGGCTTTAAAAGCATAGTGTGAACATTTTTCCAAGGGACGTTACTGAGCACTTCGAATCTTGCGATGATGAAGTGTACACTTCTGGTACCCCTATAAATGATGGATGACACTGTATCTGAAGTTAAACAAAAGAACGATGTTGAAGAAGACTTAGAAGCCGATGTTGAAGAAGAACTTGAAATTTCGACATCTCGGAAGCAAAATCGGCAGCGAATATCCTGAACATTTTTTTTCTACAGAAAATGTGGACCAGAAAATATTGGATTTTTTACTAATTGTTGATAAGAAAATTGATGAACTCTACTTAAAATCGAATTGTATTCAATCAAAAATCACTAATTTCTTCCATAAAATGTAAAAATAAAATAAAGTTTTAGTAAGTAACTATTTTTCTTTTTAATATTTGATTTGTTATCTATTTAATAAGCTAGTAATTTGTAAGCAAATTATGTATTATTGCAATCACTATGTTTAACAATGCTATATCATAGGCTAAAAAATATTTTTTTCAAAGAATTTGGAACTAGTGAAACATCGGTTAAAGTGGACATATTGCTGGGTCCACAGACGGTTCACTATAGCTTGGTTCGACTGTATAATAAAAAGATGATGATGAAAATGCATTATTTTGTCAAGTTTTAACTTATTTTATGCGAGTTTTATCTTTTAATGTAGATTGTTGTAAAAAATGACGCAGTTTGATTTAATTCAATAAAAATATTTAAAAGCTTGTTAAAAATCAACTTAAATTTGGAAGTTTAAAAAAAAACTCTTTAATAAATTACAAACAAACGAACATGTAAATATTAAGGCTTTGTGCACTCGGATTACATTGCAAATAACTTTGTCTTCTACAAGTTTCCCTATTAATATACTTAAAAAAAATATTTATTATTTTAGCCCGTCAAAACTTTGCAAAATTATATCATGTTAATTGCATTTGTATTCATTTTCGTGTACAATTTCATTTATTACTTACCCATCATACGTAGTATAGGATAAGTCTTGTAATCGTTTTGAAAATCGAAAAAAAAATTGGACGGATTTACATGTTTCAGACACCGAAGATTCCGAAAACCATATTAAAAAATATATATATATATTTGCCGTCCGTCTGTCTGTGTGTCTGTGTGTGTGTCTGTAAACGCTCTATCTCCCGAACATATTGAGATAGATACTTGAAATTTGGTATCTGCTTAGTATGTAATAATGGGAAGAAGCATATTGAATTTCAGAAACCTCGATTATCCGGAACTGTTTTCTTTCGGACTCTCGAAATATTTGTTCTGAAAAAAGGTATATAAAAATTTTCGAAATTGTTTATTTTAAGGAGTGAATATAAAAGACAATAAAAAAACATAAATTGTGCATAAAGAATGAAGTCGATCGGATAGTTAGTTGCCGAGATATTTGTAATCATATTTTTCACATTCTTCGATTTTTCATGACCCTGTATTTCATTCAAATTTCAATTCAAAGATATATTTTAACTAGAAATTAGACGCTTAATCCGATGCAATAAACCGATAGTTAATGTGATAATCAATTTCGGAGTTATAACGATGTTTCTGTTACGCAATTCAGTGATAGAGCATTCAAAGTTTGAGACGTCCTCAATCCACGATTTTATTCGAATTGCAATGCATTTTATAAGTAGTTACTCATGTTTTATTTCATATTTTATATTATGCATATCCATGATGAGTAAATATTACGGTGGCCCCCAACGACTAGTTTTATGCATGTGCCCGTTTGTGTGTAAAATATATATACAGTTTTTGTTTAAAGAAATCGAACGCAGGATTTACGAATGACAGGAAATTGTAAAAAGGATGTATCAGAAAGCAATATAATTTTGCGACATCCCTTGGGTTCTTCTCATGAAATTGAAATCGAAAAACTAAATACAGCTGATATTATAATAGTGTAGTTTTACGTTCATATTAAAAACATGATTTTGAAGTACAAAATAAGATATAAACAGAAATATCACTTATTTATTTGTAGTTTATGAAATCAGGTAACTCGGAGTAAAAACAAAATCATCAAATTTTTTGTTATTATGTCATATTAAAATTCAGTTAATTTGCAATATCTAAAAAAAAAAAAAAAAAAAAAAAAGGATTTAATATTTATTTTTAACACTAAACGGTCAATTTTAGGGACGAAGATGTCTTTAGCTGTTTAATTTTAGGATTCATTCTGCATTTTAAAGTGTATTTTTTAACAATATTTTTTCCAGATTACAAATATAATATTAAAAAAACTGGAAGTTAGGTAAGGAAAATCACAGCGAAGTGAATTTTGCAAAAACAATGCTTGGTCGCATAAGAGACTGGTAAATGGTAGTTAAAACAAAAGTTATGGCAAAAATAACTCTAGCTTTCGTCATGTTAAACATAAGGAAGGTTCATCTTTATCTCAAGTTTTTATTATTCGTCATTTTATGCAAAACGGTTATCTTGCAGCATGTGTTTAAGGTTTCACGAAAATGGTTAGTCAGATTTCCGAAAAAAAAAAAAAAAAAGGGGCTCCTATAGATTAAATTTATTTGACTAAAATTTTGGATCATTCATTTAATATTTGTTAAAATATGCTTGCATATTTTTAATTTTAATTTTTTCCAAATATTCTATTTTTATGAAATATTTACACTTTATTATAAAAAAAATAAATACTTTTGTTTAGATGATAGGTTATTATATTCAAACATTGTTTGTGTATATATTAAAAGAACTAGGAAGCTTCGCCCGCTACGCAGATCAGTTTCTTCAAACGTATCTTGAATCAAACGAAATATATCGCTGCATTTGATCTTGTATTTTATTGCAATGCGGACATTTTCGAGAAATATCCTTCCGCATTGCTGAAATCGATACAAATGTCTTTGCGCTATTATATTTTCTAATTTGTCAAACGAAATGTGGACTGATAAGGACTTTATTTATTCATTTACAGCAGGATTTGGTACAGAACGGTAGAACGATATGCCACATAATAAAACCTTCCCTGAAAAATGGACAATGCAATTCTTATCAAAATCCGTAGAACTTTTTTAAAAGGCTAGTGTTTTATAATCGAATCCACCTGATTATAGAAATTTCCTCCGTAATTCTAGAGCTAAGCAACGTACAACGATATGGTATAACTAAAACCCTCCCTGAAAAATAGTCTATCTAACTGTGCAGTGGAACGAAAATATCAAATTCGTCAAACTATCGTAAATAATAAAGGTAAATAATAATAAATGGTAAATAATAATATGGTAAATGATAATTTGTACCATATTCAAGCCCTTTTACAAAGACCCCATCAAAACCCATTTAATGGAATCTTTGTAAAAGGGCTAAGCTTACATAAACGGATTCATCTGACACATAATTCTGTAACTAAACAACGTAGAAAAATTTTATGTACCAAAACCTTCCCTGAAAAATTACCCAACAGTTCAATTCTAATCAAAATCCATTCCGCAGCATTAAAACGACTATTTTTCATAATCGATTTATCCTATTATAGAAATTTTACCCATAATTCTAATTTTGTGACATCATATTATAACAATGAATAGAAGTCCCTCGTGTTTTATCGACAGTTTGAATTTATTTCGTTATTTGGCAGGTTACTTAATATCCGATTTTTAAGATTTTTTTTTTAAAGTTTGTTTTTCTTTTTACAGTTAGAATTACAGCCGTTCCTATAACAACGCATGTATTTCTGGAAATTATCATTTGTAATGTTAGAATTTTGACGGTTTGGCGCCAAATTAGTAAAATATGCAATATCTCACGAACTATGGGACTTAGAAGAATGCATTTGATTTGGGCTGTGCGTTGATGATCTCCCCAGTCAGATTCCTTTTATATATATAGATTGACTAACACGACTGCATTATGTGAGTATTATTCTGCACGTTGAGTATCAAATAGCATCTTCTTATGGCATACATTTTATCAAAATTAAATACATTTAATTTCTCAAAAGGGAAGCTTCACAGCAGCTAGGTTGCAAAAAATATTCATTTAAAGTTCTTTATAAGTGGAATAAATAACTTATAAATAACAAGTTTAATTTTGGTAAGTATTTAAGGCTGTTCCCATTTCCAAACTGGCTACTTTCCGACAAGTTTCTGTATTAATTTTTGTTTGCAAAACTCGTTGATGCTCTTATTCAGAAACTTTATCACCAAAGAGTGTTTTAGTTTTTGGTGAAGGCAGATGATCTTTCAGATATTGCAGTAAAAGTTCGTGTTTTGAACCAAATTTCTGGATGCGACAGCCCAGGAAAAGAAAAAAAAACTGATGACCATGAGACAACAATAGCTTATAACTCAATATCCTCTTTTCAAATCCTGGAAAAAACTGACATCATGAGACACAAATCGCTTTTAACCTAAGCCGTAATTCACTAATTGAAAAATGAAAAAAAAAAGTTCGACCACAAATCACTCCGATATATGCAAGTGTATTGCTTGTACGTTGAGTAATAATACGTTGTAAAAATGAGAAATGATGTAAAATATGTTAGAAAGTTTATCGCGATTAAGCAGAGAAAACATTTCTTCATTTTGAGACCAGTCTTAAGAAATCTTTTAATCTAAAATATGCATAAACGTTATGTTTGAGGCTTTTACAAAATACTATATAAAACAAAAAATAATGAAATACAAAACTTATTGTTCAATTATATCGGAAAATTAGTCCTTTCTCTTTAGCGTTGAATGAAACTTTTTAAAACTAAACTAAATATACGAATTGAAAACTATTTTTTAGAACACAAACCTAAATAATTGAGTCTTACGCTTTTTTCGACGCGTAAGCTGAAAAAGAAGTCAGTTTTCCTCCATCACGCATCGCATTTGTGTTATGCATCCTTGAGGAATTGGTGGAGCAGTATAATTTATGCTAAGTGATCAAGTTTATTGCACATGAAATTATACAAAATTAAATTAACTAAATTTGTGTAGCTGTAAAAAATATAGGACAGTTACTAAATTAACAGAATTTAACGCGGATTACCAAACACAACCAACCCCACTAATGGCTTTAGCTGCATTGGAAGAATACTTGATTTCTAACAGATTATGCGGGGATGACTCCTTGGTTAAAGAGCAGTACATTGGTTCGGGGTGGATGACTCATTATTTATTGTTCCCGTGTTGATGATTCTTTGTTGTTTAGGAGATCATTTCAATTATGTGTCAAAGATGACATTAGTCTTATAAGTTATATGTATAGAAAATGTGGCTTGATAGAACATTTTTTATTACAGCTTCTGTTTCAGCATTAAAAATATTTTACGAAACACTCATTGACTTATATGTTCCAAAAATCGTGTAGACTTATTTTATTTATATCGTACTAATAAATACTAAATTGATAAATAATTGTATTTGTACTTTATTTCAGCATGTAGAATTTAAAACTATAACAAAAGTACGTTGTTTCTGTTAAACATTTAAAAATTAGCTGATTTCCTTTTTTTTTGCATCAATTAGAATCAAAATTACACCAGCCATCGTTCGGATTTTTTATTTATTTTTATTTTATTTTATTTTATTTTATTTGCTTACTGTAAGTTATATATTTTTTCTCATTTAATTTTATATATTTACTTTTTTCTGCCACGGATAGGAATTTCTAATATCTTCATAATTCTATAGAAAAAATAAGAGCTTCATAAGAACCGTAAATTGTTTTCGTAATAGTTAAAACATTTTTAATATTTTACTGCTTATTTTTATCTTCTAAATTAACTCGTTACGTTGCTTCAACTTTAACAGTGAATATAACTTTAATTTACAAAAGGCAAAGTAATATTTCAAGACTATGTTACCATAAATAATATATGGATTAATTTAAAATTCCAAAAAATAAATATTTTGTACCTGAACGGACGAGTGAATGTGACACTTGTTGCAAAAAACAATTATAAGAGAATTTAAATCAAATCTAATCCTGTGTATAACTTAGAAAGAAAATATAGTAAGGTAAAATCCATTTTTTCCCGCCTTATTGCATTCGATAGCTGAAAGGTCAAGAGTTTTGATTTCTCTCGGGAAATTGTTTGTGCTGTTCCACAGAACAATCACGTGTGTGATCGAGAAATATTTGAAAAAAAAAAAAAAAGCAATTATCTTGGGATGCATTACTTTCCTTTGTTCTAGATTCGTAGAAAATGCTGTTTCTAGGAATTAGTTTTCTATGAGAACAAATAATTTTTCGTAAAAGCATAAGAAAACAAAGCTAAATATAAAAAAAAATCGTAAAATCATACTCGTTTTCCTATCAATTCAAGATAAAACATAAGAGCCCATTCCATGTAAAATCAGAAGATTTTACAAAAAAGTCGTTTCTCACCATTTTGGTTTTTGATGAAATTAAGTAAATGATATGTACCAATCTTGTGAACACGTAAACTGTTCCTTGTATTTAATTACAAAATTTTGTACATTAGTTTGGAGGCGACCGTCGCTATTACTCGTCGGTCCCCTTCAAGACAAGAATGTTGGGAAGGACACCCCGATCATAGAAAATCCCATCTGAAAAATTTTAAGGCAATTTTCGTTTTTTAAAAAACATTGACCAGCATGTTCCGAAGGGTCGGACCATTGCAAACATCGAATGACCGAGGCAGCTTCGAGAAAATACATTACTGCTCATAGCTAAATAATTGCCCTTTGTTTACACACAGCTGGACAAGCAAATATATATATATATATATAATTTGATTAAGAAATCTGTGTGATATTTCTATTATTTAGCAGAATAGTGAGGATAAAGTTCATTCGGAGGTTTATTCAATGAACTTTTATTCGTATAGAATAATTTAGATTTATGCTAAGCCTGAAATGGTGATTTAAAAACTCGAATTTTGAAACTTTAATGGCATTTTTTTTTCTTTTGCCATTTCAAACGTTTAAAAATCCCTCCAAGTAATTCAATTGACTTTTATCTTTAGAAATAACAAGACACTGCAATTTATGAACGGAAGTTGGAGTTTTAAAAATCCCCCTTTAGGCTTAGCATAAGTATAATATAAGATATACAAAAACAAGTGAATTATTTAACCTCTCCGTTTAACTTCTATAAAAATTCTACATCTTTTCTAAAATTAAATTAATAAATGGCGCTTTTTGCCTGTCCATGGCGAAAATAAAAGTCTATATGACAAGATCAAACTTTTTAAAAAATTATATAAAAGATAGTTTCTGAGTTCACACGATTGGTAGATATCACCTATTAATTTTCATAAAAATCTAAACGTTGTGCGCAGTCTATCTGATCATTTTGTATCGAATGACCGTAAGCTACAAGGTACGTGTATTGTACTGTTAAAATAAACTTTAACCATTTTTTAAATAAATCCAGTTAGTACATACAATAAATCTGACAAAATCGTGAGTTAATTTTAAAAATATATTTTTTTCGGTTAATTTTAAAATTAAGTTTAGAAGATTTTAAGGATTTTAAAATAAATCCAGTTTCATACAATTATTAGAAATATATATTTAAAACGGTGTAACAAAATTATGTTTTTCTTATTTCTTCATTTGCAATACAAGCCAAAAAACCTTTATGAAATCAAAATATACTGTCTATATATTTTTTTATTGACATTGTAACTATTACTTATGTTTGTTGAAAATGCACTGCTCGCAAAAATTATAGTTCAATCCGACTAAGGAAGATGTTTTAATTTAAAGGTATATTTAGTAAATTTTCGTTGAATCTACATTTGTTCTTAAATATAAACTAATCCGTGAACAGCCAATTAAAAGTTTGACTAAAATGCGTTTGTTATTGAATTTTTCATACTTTTCTTGACAAAAAGATTTTTTTTTTATATTTAAAATTTCAAAAAAATGCTATTACATGTTACTAAAATTATTATGTTTTTATATGTTAGGTAAAGTATTATGTTATTAAAGTTATTACGTTAAGTTACGTTATAAAAATCAGTCCATGAGTAAGAATTAACAACGTCGACAGCACTCTCATAGTAGACTCACATGGACACTTAGGATAACAGTTATCCAGCACACGATGTTCTGGCAATTCTCACACCATTGAATTAATAGAAAACTGGTGACGACCCAAGCAAGTTTTTATATGGCCGAAACCAGATTCCGGTCCTTTTTCGAGTTTCGGTAGAAAACGAAAACGAAACTCCAATTCTTATTTAATTATTCACAAATACACATACCTATCTACAGAGACACATTTATTTATGCAGATGCGTGAATGTGCATGTGTTTGTTTTTTATAAATTATTATTTATTCATTACTTTTTAAGGCTTTTAAAGCCGAAATTCTGAGCCACATATTCATTTTTGACTTTATAGTTTCTCCTATTGTAAAACTTGCACAAGGAGTTTCAAAATGCTTAATATTTAGCTTTTAATTTGATCGAAAAGAAATATATAAAATAAGGGGCTTTTAGAATTTTCTACCGTATTTACTTGTGTATATTGCACACTTTTTTCAATATTTCTTCGGTTTTAAAAGTACAGGGCGCGAAAAATATGTAGTTTTTTATAGTATTAATTTTTCTTGAAGGACAATTTAGAATAAAACTGTAATGACGTTCTACATGACGAATATAGCATTTTAATAAATAAAATATTAAGATTAAACAAAATGTATAACATTTTCAAAAGTCTGTATATAATTTCTGAACTGGGACAATTATAATCCCTTTTTTAGTTTCTTTAGTTTCTACGATAAATATATGGAAAAGAAAATCTTTTTAGACTTAAAACCATGCAAATATATTATCATCTACTATGAAAAAGGGTTTTCCAGATTTCCAGCCACAAATTTCATTGTTGATTATTTTTCTTTGTGGATATTACAGTTTATGCTAATATAAAATGTTTCATTCAGTCCGAATTCCCTTGCGTCGGCCTTTTTAGTGTTTTATTCAGCAAAACACTCTTCAATGAATAAGAAATTTTCAGTGTAAACAAATAACACTTACATATTAGAGTATTGATGATATATTGCTTTATGAGTATATAATACTATATCACACCGTTGTGCTACAACTGAAGGGAAGATATTGTGTATGTGTAATAAATAAATAAATAAACAAATGTTTAATTCTCAATAGTCAAAGTAAATATTAAAAAAAAAAACTATTCGGATGCATGTGATTTTATTATCTCAAATTATCACATAAACTTGATGCTAAAAATACGCGAATCTGATTTTTCTTCAAATTATTTTTTCAAAAATACGGGTGCATAAAAATACGCGGAAGCGAAACTTATATATTCATTCATAGAAAGGGAAAAAAAAAAACTAGGTACTTTGACTTTTTAATTATTATTACTTCATCAAAAAATGTATGTATGTATTTTTGCATTTTCATACTATATATAAATCTTGAGAATATTTAACTTGTCATTGATGTTTTTATTTATTTTAATGCAGTGAGTGGCTCAATTATACTATATTGAAGGGTGTATTTCAAACAAGGCCAGTGCATATGTGAGAGCAGCGCATAGAGCAGAGACTCGTGTAGCTTCATTTTGTAAACATACCTATAAATATAAAAATTATATAAAAGATAGATATGAAGACGGTATTTTTAGCCTAAAACTATGCATAATATTTTTTTTAGTAATAGTGTTGTAATAGTATCTTTAAACCAATAACATTTATTTATTTAATTTGTTTTAATTATTTATATTTAAACAGCCTATACTAAATTAAATTATGTACTTTACCCTGACGAAACTTAGTTGTTTTATTCAAACACAAATAGCAGTATAATAAATTATAAATCGGTGATTCATAAGTGTTTAATTATAAACAGTGCTCAAATAAATTACTAAATAGTGAAAAGAGCTTCATTTTAGCGAAAATTTGATTACAAATATGTATAACCTAATCACATTACAGCACATTTTATGGAGTTTTGAAAACATTCATTGAAATCTCTTTTCCTCAGAAAGAAATGCAAATATTAAAGGGTTATAAATAAAAGAGAGAATAATAATTTTTTGCTGATTGTTAGGCTTTCAGCTCCAGTGCAACTTTAACTTTCATCAGTAGAATTTAGTCATTTATTTTATTGTTGTTATTTACAAATAATAAGTAGTTATTGTTATTACTAATAGTTTTAGTGTCATGAATACTGTTCAAATAATGAGACAATGATACAACGAATGAAAGACACTCGAAGGCACTATGGTCTGTGTATATGGGTTCTTCTACACTCAGGTTCAAAATTAAGAGAATTTTCCGATTTTGTCGATTATCTCCAAAAGTACTGGACAGATTTTCATAAAATTAGTTATGTACATAGGTTCCTGTAATGAAAAAAAAACTATTTTACAGTTATAATACACACGCATGATCGTGCGTGAGACTCATCAGCGTCAGAAGGTATAAAACACAGCTTACAATATTCAACAAAAAAATGGGATAAGACGGGGTATGGTCTCCTCTTACAGTTACACAAATCTCACAATGTGAATTCACACTGGAAATCAGGCAGTTTATGAGTCCCTGTGGCAGTCGGTTCGATTCCTCAGGCAATGCTGTTTACTGGCCCTGTGTGGTTCTGAGAAGTGAAAAGCGAGTTGTAATTTCCCTGCCCATAGCATCCCAGATATGCTTCACAGTGTTTAGGTCTGGAGATCTGGCTGGTCAATCCGTCCGGCGAATATCCTCACTTTTCAGAAACTAGTCGACCTGATGATCTCTATGTGAGTGCGCGTTGTCGTCTATTAAAATGAAATCAGGGCCAGATGCACCCTTGAAAAGGCGAACATAGTGCTCCAAGATCTCATCCCTATACCTCATACCATTCATAGATGCCTAACCTTCACCTGCCAAACATGTGGAGGGATCTGCACCCATTCAGTATGATGCCTGTCTAGACCATCAAACTTCCGCTGCCATAATGGTATTTTTTTAGGTCGTTGGAGAGCAGGTAGCGGATCCCTGGTTCTCTCTCGATGAAAGTACGTCGAGAATCGTTGTTTAGGCTGAACTCAGACTCATAAGTGAATAGAACGGTCACCATTGATTCCTGATTCGAGGTCAATGATTTCTGCACCATTCTAAACGGGTTGTCCTGTGTTCAGAAGTGAGCGGGACGCAAACAGCCGGTTTTCTTGCAAACAGTTCTCTTTCATGTAGCTTTCTGGAAATAGTAAACCTTGAAACTCGGCTTTCTGTGGCCGCATAAAGGTCACTAGAGAGCTGAACTGTTACGCCTTGCTGTAATGGGCAAATAGTGATCTTCAATGGCCATCGCGGCTCTTGGACGACCTTGCTTAGAGTTTATTTCTATGTATCTTGTATCCTTAAACTGATTCCATAAGTTGGACGTGACGCTGGACGTTACATCGAAGTCTCTAAAAATCTTCACTTGAGACTGCCCTGCTTCCAGTCTCCCCAAAATTCGCCACCTCATTGCATCAAAAACATCAAAACAAAAGTTGGTGGTTACTGATTTCTACTGTCAGATTTTAAATTTCACCAAATTCTGAAAAAAAAAAACCAAGCGGGAAAAATTCTACCTTACGGCAGAATATAGATTGGCCACCCACGGCTTTTATCGTTGAGATTTTTTCTGCAAGTCTGTGTGGTTACTCGTGGTGTAACTCGTCAAAAAAGTGTTTGTTAGCATAAGCCAGCTTCTCCACTTTAGAATTTAGTTAGCGCTCTAAGATTTTTTGTGAGACTGGCGGAATATATTAGGCACGAACACACCAAGTTTTAAAAAGATTCGGTGACTAGAAGTATTTTTAATAAATATAATAGTAAAAAGATGTGGCTTCAATGGGCTGAGACGTGGCGAGGTAGTTGTTGTTTACAAATGTGCTGGCTTAATGACACCCTTTAAACTATTTTTAATGGTTCAAGGCATTTTAGCACTTAATAGATAATCTAAAAAAGGTAATGAAAAGTTCTATGATAGCAGCTTTTATGATGGATACAGCTAAGAGGAGTTGTTTAACAAATGATGAGTTAGCATTAATTGACGGGATCTTGGGGAGCGGTGGGGGGAAGGCAGGAGGAGCTATACAAAACACAAGTGCTCTACGAGACCTTTAAAATGAATCCTCACTTGCAATTGAGAGATGGGACTTTAAAAGGGATCCCCATTTTCGCCCCTCTGACGGGCCCCCTCGAGAGATACGTGAAAACTGAAGGCGCGAAAAGAAGGGGGGATACCTTTAGGTGGTTTACAGCTAATTTTGGTAAAATTTTGAAGCTGCCCGGTCCATAGGCACAGAGAAAAATGAGAAAAACTAAAATAAATATGAGAAATTGAAAAAAATAAATAAGAAAAGTGCTCCTGACAGGAGACGGGAGAGAAGGAGGGGGAGAGTAGAACCAGACAAAAGTGCTTGATGAGATCAAACTTTTGATATGTTACATGACGGGGTTTGAGCACCTTGAATGTCTCCACCGTGGGGGGTAACTCCGGTCCTATGGGAGATAGGGCCTCGGGACCCTCTTAGAAATGTCGGACTCGACGATTTTAACTTCGTTGGATCCTTTAGAAGAGGCCTATGCCCTCTGTGGGGCTTAAAGGGGCTGAGAAAGATGGGAAAAACTAAAATTTAAAAAGAGTTGAAACAGAGAAATATGCTTCTTAAGGGAGGGGACGAGTGAGAGGCGGAGAGTAGGACCAGACCATAGTGCTTGACGAGATCTATCAATTATTGATATGTTACATGATGGGGTTTACATGAGGGAGGAGCACCAAAAAGGTCTTACTGAACCTTTCCCCCCCGGAACTTACAAGAACTTACCCCCCAGGGGTAACTTCATTCCTATTGGAGATAGGGCCACGGATCCCCCTTAGAGATGTTCGCCACGACGGGTTTAACTTTGTTGGATCCTTTATATCATTGTTTAAATGGGGTCTGCGCCCGCTGTAGGGAAATTAGGTACTGAGAAAAGAAATGCAAGCGGAAGTATCGGCATAATACAGAGAGACAAATTGATGTTTAATATCGTCAGTAACAACCATTTGTATAGCTATGTATAAAGGGTGCCCTCCTTTATATATGGAGTGGCTGTGACTTTTCATAAACATGAATGTTACTGTAGACTGAAATAATTAGCCCTGTGTGTGGCTAAAAACTAAATAAAAATTACCGTACTTTCGTGTTATAGCGGCTCCCACAATTATGATTATGCCAAGAATGCAGTTATGTTTCGCCAAGATCATCGCAAAGCTTATATAGGCATCCTATATATGCATATATATAGTCCAAACACTCCTATATGTGCCATATACGTCATTATGCACACATTATTTATGTCTTATATGTCGTATATACATCATATACAGTCATATATATACATCATATATGCATCATATATGACTATAATTTGGCCACATACGTACAGAAATGTTATATATATATATATATCATATATTATTATAATGTCATACATGCTTTATAATTTGGCGATAAATCTTGGTCGCTTGGCAGTTCATCCTTGGAAGCCGCTATATCACGAAAGTACCAAATTTACAATATATTAACGAAAACCGAAACAAAAACATTTCATGCTTGGTGGCTGCTATAACACGAAAGTACCAAATTTCTTCTTTATTTTTCATATCTGATAATTTGCATATATCCTTTTTTGTAATTTTAAAATTTTTGTAACAATTTTATGTATTTCTAGTGCCTATTCATAGAAAAATTCTTCTAAAGTTACAGAATTTCGTTAAAAACAGTAAAAATAGTAAAATGCGGACATCATTTGGTCCATTCTCGACCAAAAGCAACAACAGTTATCATTATCTTTTTACGCGTGAAGGTTTCGTTATGGTACTTCATTGTAAAGTTTGGTAATTTTTGAAATTCATTTTGAAAAATGGCATAATCATTCGATTGGAAATTCAGATCAAGAAAAATACAATTTTTTTCCTTTCTAACGCAGTTTCTCTAACAATTTTGTGACAAATACTTTTTGAGCTATTAATTTTTTCAGTAACTTCAAATGTTTCATTTTCCGAGATTAGCCTGTGGCAACGATGGATTGCTGTGACTTTTCATAAACATGAAAAATGATAGAGATTGAAAGAATAAGCCACCCTGTGGGCGGCTAAAAAAAAAAAAAAAAAAAAAAAAACCAAGATATTCGGCGAGGTGTACCAGCAAACGAAACACGGAAACTGCCACGCGCACTTATAAAGCCTGTTCCTCTACCTGATCCACACATACACTTATGTAATCTAACGTATTTAACACTAAAGATTTGTATCTTTGTTTAAAAGCATTAGTTTTACCTTTCGTTCAGTACTTTTCACGAAATTCGCCAAAATATGCAAATTATCTTAATTTTGAACATGAGTGTATAATCAAGCACTTATGAGATCCGACTAAAGTTTCGGTATGCACAGAATGTTCGGCTGCTTTTTACTTGTTTTTTCCTCTGCCTATATAACCCCGGGTTACGGTATAGCTTCATTTAAAATAAGATACAGAGATATTATATAGAAGTTATTTTTGATAGTTTACTTTCGACTGTTGGCAAAACCGCAACAGTGTCTTAACATTTTCTGATTTTATAAACTGTACGTTTGAATTACTATGGCATTAAAAATAGTTTAGAGACAAATAGCTAAAATCGTATACAACGTTTACAGCTAACATTGTATTAAAAAAAGAACTTCCGCAATGCCATTATGCTGCTCACAATGAAACTTGATGTTTATTTAACGCAATTTTCTGTAACTAAGTTTTCATATTATAGTATTCATATTTTAATGAAGATGCTGTGGATTAGAATCGATAAAAGATTTCAAGTAAAACACTCCTCAATAAACGCAATAATTGAATATGCCGCTACGTTTTAATTTATTTAATGGATATTTTAATGGCCATAAGTACTTTCATAAATTTTAAAGATAACTAATTTAAAACCCATAGTGGTTAATAATGCATCATAAGAAAAGAAAATCTAAAATAACCAAACTTAAAAGATTTATTTGTTCACTATATTTTCAGCAGCGGAGAGGAATGCCTTTCCAGATGATTATTTTGGCTATTAGTATTAAAGAATGCATTTAAGAATAAATCCAAAAGGAAAATGATAAATTAGGTAATCAGTCTGTAAGTGCTAGAAAATAATTTTAAGCTATTTTCTTACCGTAAATGTATATTTACTAACATATTTTTCGGAACATACGGTTCCAGATTTATGAATAAAATATTGATTTGTACGAAGATGATAATAGACATTTTTAGGCTGTGTATTTAAATTATTATAAAACTACAACGAATTTATTTCGAAATTACTTAAAGAAAAGTATCATCTCTTTCAATATTATTAAGTGTTTAGTTTCAGAAAAGGTTTTTATTTATATTTTTTAACTATTTGATGTACTATCGTGTACGGTAATGGCGCCCGGTGCATGGAAAATCCGTCGTGGGTGTAAAGTTCTCCAAGTTCCCTGTGAATTACACCTCTGGAGGGTGCCTAGTCAGGTGAAGGTCTCGTCACGAGATCAAGGTTCTAAATTACGTAGTGGCATGACGTATGAGTGAGCGATGCAGCGTGGAATTATCAAATATCCCAGCATCTCACATTCATCCGGCATGACTTCGCTAAACTGTGCAGTGCTGAACCATCTCATCCAAAATCAATTTGCAACCGGCCAACTAAGAAAAAGCAATTAAGGCAACAAGACGCACTGAAACCACGTCGGCCAATAGTTTTATCAAACACATCTTCGCCATGCGGAGAGCAGGTGAATTCCTTGCCCCGCTGCCAGGCATCAACCAGTTAAGCTAGGCAAGCAGGTTAGGGCCTGGTCAGCGGTTAAAAAAAAACTATTTGAGATTACTATTTTACAAAGTCAAAAATAAATTATACTCAAAAAATCAGATTTTTTATGACTTTACTTTTAAATTTTTCGAACAGTTCTCTGATATTTATCTTTTTAAACCTCACCTTTTATCTAGTATTTAACAAGTCTGTATTATTATATCATACAAAATTAGTTTAAAACACATACCTTTTACTGCTAAATTTGTATTGAACAGTTTAGTAAACTAACTAGCTTTAACAATACTTAACAAACTATTCAGTTTACCTTCATTACCAAACGTTGTTTGCAATGAATCTTAGTGTTTATTTAACGGTAAATTTAGTTCAATTTCCATACAGAATTCAAATCTATATTAAAAATCTGAATATTGAAATCGGTGCTAGTTTCAAAATCAATTACTTATCCATAAACGCCTTAATTGAATACGTCACTATATATTAGTTTCTTTAATGGGTATTTTAATGGCTTTAACTTACTTTCTCAAATTTTTAAGCGAAATTGTTAATCCCATAATGGTTAATATTTCATCATAAAAATAGAAAATCTAAAATGATCAAACTTAAAACATTTATTTTCTGGGCAACTTAGAAGTAAGTATTTTCAGACTATTATTTCGGCCATTATGAAAGAATATGCTTTTAAGACTAATCCAAAACGAAAGTGATAAATTAAGTAAGTAGCCTTTAAGTGCTAAAAATAATTTTAAGATATTATCTTACTGTAAATTTATGAAATTATTGACATATTTTTTGGATCATATATCTCATTTCAACTGAATAAAATATAGAAAGATTTGTACAAAGATGATACTAGAATTTTTAGGTTATGTATTAAACATACGTAAACGCTAAAGGTAATTGTTTTGTAAATAACTATGAGAAAAGTATCATTTCTCTCAACGCTGCTAGGTACTTTCTTTCAAGATATCCTTTAAAAAATATTCAAGATTAATATTTTACAGAATGAAACAAGTTTCATCCTTATAAAATCCAATTTTTTGTAATGTTATGTAATTTTAATTTTTCAAACATTTATTTTTAAAAATACAACATACTCTGTGAAGTTTAATCTTTGTACAAGTTCTTTGTTTTAGAATAGAAATATTCACCGTTTTTCATTCCAATAAAATTCAATTATGGCATGTGGTATTATTTTACGATCCGAATATATTGTTTTTGAACAGTTTTGATACTCTGTTAATTATCTACTTTTGTATTAAGATTTTTTTGTTGTTGTTGTTTTTTTTTTTTTTTTTTTTTTTTTTTTTTAGATGTCTCGCGTTCTACCATATTTCTATCTCTTTGACATTACTAGATATGTTGAGTATTCTTTTAGCAACGTTTTTTTGTAATATTGCAGTTAGTAATTAATAAATTTATTGTACGGAACTCATTGTACGCGACTGTAACTCGCATTTGGCCGAATATATAAGTTCACTGGACAACAATGATTCTGATCTAGAACTGCAATTAGTTGATCCAAGATCAGTTTCTTGTGCTGATTCCAAATATACTTTCCGTTTTTGAGAAATTTGCATATTTAAGTTTATGCAAATTTAAACTTTTTTGTGCCATTTTATGGAAATGTTAAGTACAGTCAATGTCAGATTGAAGTGCCATTTTTAGATTATGATTACTGGATCATGGATTATTTGCTTCAGATAGATGTCGCAGTTTGCATATTCTTAACATTTACCTGTTACTAAGCTTAATTTGGGTATTTTTCAATAGTGTAATGTTTACATTACTTTCAACTTTAACTTTGGTAGTTACCGCAGAATTCATGTAATGTTTTTCTAGACTAGATTTTTATGCTGATTTCGAATCTGCAATCCGTTCCCTTATATCACGTCATATATTTTGAGTAAAATGAATTTCTACTTTTGTATTGTATGGGCACACGTTTGATATAAAATGCTTTTTAGGGATGTGTACCTCATTGTCAAAAAAGAGTGAACAGTGTCAGATTCCTATCAGGGACTTAATCACCAATAGCTATAATCGAAAGATAATTGAAAAAGGTACTTGAATCTGTCCAAATTAGCTGAAGTACATCACAAAGTTCCATGAAAAGCATTTTCTGGCTTTTTAGATCAAAAAAATAAAATTTCATTTTTTTTTTCAACAACTGGATATTATAGAATATAACGGACACCAGATTTCAATTCAGCGTATAAAAACTGGTTTAGTAGAAACATATTAACGTACTCATGCGGCAGAAATATTTAGACGTCAAGAAATGTTATTAGAAAAAATTGAAAAATATGTAAATTGGGCACACAATATTTCACTGTCACATGTCAGTATAATATCGGACATAACATTTTTATAAAGTAAACTGGCCAGTAATCATAACATAAAACAAAAAATCCAGTGTAATAATGCTTTATACCTTAAATTTGCATATAATTGCACAAAAATTCCAAAAATCAAAATATGCAAATTTTCTCAAAAACTGGACATGCTGGAGAAAATCTAAAACTAGATTCGGAATCAGCGCAAAAAAAACTAAATAAGAAATAACTAATTTTGGTTTTGGGACTGATCAAAAGTTCAAATTTAGTGTCCAGTGTTTTCAATCAATTCTATGATATGTAATTTTTAAAACACCACAAACTTATATTAAAATTAGAAACAGTTCTGCTTTAAATAATATAATGTTACTTAATTTATTTAATATCCTTAACTACTTTAGCTATTTTTAATCGAACTCATTTAGATTCTATAGTGATTGATAAAGCATCATGTGAAGAGATAATCTAAAAGAACCAAACTTAAAAGATTTATTTTTCCATTATTTTCTCGACAGCCTAGAAGTAAGTCGTTTTAGATTAATATTTCGGCTATTATTAAGAAACTTTTAAGAATAATAGGAATTGAAAGTGATAACTTAAGTAAAAAGTCTCTAATAGGCCCGGCCTATCTGTAAGGGAAGGAAAATAAAATTTAAATATTATCTTATCATAAATATATAAAATTGCAAAGGTATTTTTCAGGTCACGAGGATTACTTTTTATGAATGAAATATTAATTTGTACGAAGATCACTATAATTTTTAGACTGTAGATAATACTTAAGATAATAGTTTTGTAAGTAAGGTAAATGCACCAGTGGTGGTCACTGTATCAATAGTGAACACTTTAAATTTTGAACTCAAATGAAAGGCTTTGAAACTTGCACAGAGGTTCGAGCAGCACGCGGTGTTGCTTGTAGAGCTCTCTAGTGTTAAGTTCTCGCACTACAGACATTTCAAGCTATTATTTCTGGATGGAGATTGGTTTAACTCAAACATTGCGACCGGGTGGTTATCTTATCGTGATTTCTTGTAATTTTAAATAAGAAAAGGCAGTTTTTGTTTTTATTTTGTTCATATCTAGATTTAAGAAATTTTCTTGGACCTCTTGCTTTCATTTGACTAAAATTAGTATGCACAATTCATTTATTATATTTATTTTTTAAATTTTGCATCAACCAGATGCATTTCTTACAGTTATCTACTACTGATACATCAATATATTACCATAAGTAGTGAACAATCCCATCCAATACTCGTTTTAATGGGTTTTTTTAAACATTTGGCCCTTAAAAAAAAATCCACTATAATGAAAAAGTGTTTATGACTTCAATTCATCTGTCTGTATGGGCGTCTGTCGGCTCTAATTTTTAAAAATACACTTGGATTTTTTCTTTTCATTTTTTTGTCAGACCGCTAACTAGGCCCCTACCTGCCGGGCTTTTGCCCAGCTTAACGGGTTGATGCCTGGAAACGGGACGATGATTCGCCTGATCTCTGCATGGCGATATTATCCCGGTTTTTTATAAGACGTTCGAAGTTCCTTAACAAGGACATATAAAATAATTCTGTTACATTATGGTCTATAGGAAAACAAATTGCAGTGTATTTTAATGATTTTAATCAATTTCAAATATAAGAAAATCGATATGCATCACTGAGGCTCACTATGACATGCTTGCTGTCGAATATGGAGTGTGTGAGATTGTTGAGGGTTCCCCACTCTCTTGAAAAGTGTAAACAAATGATGAGCCCGTATTTGCTCTCATAAGTCATTAATATACCGATTAGTATAACGGAAGTCCCTGAAGAGGCCCCATAATATTGGAGGCTTCACTGACTAATCTGTAAAACGAAAATCAATTTTAATAAAACCATAAAGTAAGCCATTTAAACTTGTATTTGACTTTTTCTGCAGAATTCCAACGTGTCCATTACTGAATCAGATAGGTGCCCACTACTGGGGCAGATAGATGTCCACTACTCGAGTAGATAGGTGTCTACTACTGGAGCAGATAGGTGTTCGCTACTGAATCAGACAGATGCCCAGTGCAGGGGCACATTTTAAACCCTCCAAAAAAATATTGTGCTGATTTTTTTTTAAGTAACAACTTTTGCAGCAGAGATGCATGCAAATAGAATTAATTGAGATAAGGAATATCCACTGCTGTCTCAGTCCCTAAAACTAAAATACACTATAGTGCACTAAAAATAAGCGGAATATGTTCTTAAAAAGCTCATTACAGTCACATTAACTATAAGAAAAGTAGAATATTTTACAACATGGCTAAGCGCTTCGTTACAGAAAAGGATTTAAAAAATATTTGACATCAATATTTTACAGAGTGAAACGAGTTTTACAAAATCCGATTTTTCATAATTTTATATATTTTTAAACATTGGAATAATTCTAAAATATATATCTTTTAAACACCCCACATTTTCACTACAATTTACCAAGTCTATATAAGTATAGCATCAAAAAATGTTTATAACAAACACGTTTTACTTCTAAATTTGTTTAAAAACAGAACAACATTAAATTCAGCAAACTAATTAACTTTAACAATATTTATAAACTACACGGTGTACTTGCCATATATTGTTCATAATGGTTTAATGTTTATCTAACCGAAAATTTAGATACATTTTCATTCAGAATTCTAATTACATGAAAATTCCATAGGATAAAATAGACAGAAGATTCAAAATAATATACTCTTCAAGGAACATATTAATTGAATACACTGCTTCGTTTTAATTCATTTAATGGATATTTTAATGTTCGTAGCTACTTTCTCAAATTTTTAAGCGAAACCAATTAAGTCCCATAGTAGTTAATAATGTATCATAAGGAGAGAAAATCTAGAAGAACCAAATTTAAAAGATTTATGTGACCATTATTTTCTCAGCAGCATAGAAGTATGTCTTTTCAGACTGTTATTTTGGCTAGTATTAAAGAATGCTTTTAAGAATAATCCAAAATATAAGGGATAAATTAAATAATCAGTCTCTAAATACTAGAAAATAATTTTAAGGTAATATTTTATTGTAAATGTATGAAATTCCTAAAATATTTTTCGGATCATATTGGTTAGATTTTATGAATGAAATATAGATTTTTATGAGCACGATAATAGAATTTTTTGACTGGGTGGTAAAGTTATGTAAACACTAAAGGGAATTGTTTTGTAAATAACTATGAGAAAAGTATCATTTCTTTCAACGCTGGCTATGTACTTTGTTTCGTAAAATGCTTTCAAAAAAATATTCGAGGTTAATATTTTACAGAGGGAAACAAGTTTTAACCTTATAAAGTCTATTGTTGCAATTTTATATTTCTAAAAAATTTCCCAACAATTGCATGATATTTTGTTTCAAGAACACCACATGAGTATATTAAAATTAGAGCCATATCTGAATTAAATAATATATATATATATAGTTATGAATTAATTTAACGGCCTTAACTTCTTTGTTATTTTTAATAAATCTATTTAAATCTCATTGTGGTTAATAATACATCATAAAGAGGGGAAATCTATAAGAACCAAACTTAAAAGATTTATTTGGCCATTTTTTTTTCTCAACAACGGAGAAGTATATTTTTTCACATTGTTATTTGGACTATTATTAAAGAATTCTTTTAAGAATATTGAAAATTGAAAGCGATAAATTAGAAAATCAGTCTCTAAGTTCTGTAAAATAAAATAAGATATTATATCTTACGGTAAATATATAAAAATTCTAAAAAAAAGTTTTGAATCGTAAGATTTACATTTTTATTAATAAATTATCGATTTGTATGAAGATAATACCAGAGCCATCAGACTGGAGGTTAAATTTTTAATAAAACTAGAGAGAATTGTTTTGTAAATAACTATAAGACCATTATCACAACTTTCAATGATACCAAATGCTTTGTTTCAGAGTCTTCTTTTAAAAACTATCCGATAATAACATTTTAAAGAATGAAACAATTTTATTCTTATTCAAAGAATTTTTTTAATAATTTTATTTTTTTGTAATTTTAGAATAATTGTCAGACATAATTTTTTTCAAGCACCTCACCTTTTCTTTTCAAAAATATAGTCTCTATTAGTACAGCATGGGTACAGCATTAGTACAGCATCTCTATTAGTCTCTATTAGTACAGCATAAAAAATTTTTTATAACAAACACTTCTTACTGCTAAATTCGTACTGAAAAAAAGATCGACATCAAATTCAGTAAACTAATGAACTTTAATAATACTTATAAACAATCCCATGTATCAGCAGTGTCAGATATTATTCATAATGGAACTTAGCATTTATGTAACGGAATATTTAGCTACGTTTTCATACATGATTCTAATCCATATAAAAATTCTATAGATTAAAATCCATATAGAATAAAAATGAAATACCCGCCTATACATGCATTATTTAAATTACAGTACTACGCTTTTATTTATTCAATACATAACGTGTGCGCCATAGGTCCTTTAAAACTTTAAAAATGCATTAAAAAGAAATAGATCATGTTAAAATATTGCGGTTTGCAGGAATGGGATTAGAGGGAGGTCGGATTTTATTTTAACCAAAAACAATTGTTAAAAAAATACCGATAGATGGCGTTGCATACATAGTATGAAGCAGATTTATGCAAATCAGGCTGTCTATAAAACCCCCCATTGCACACAGATTCTTCATTCGATGCCAGCAGTATGGTATCGTTACCAGCACTGTTTGTTAAACTATTTTACAAGAACGGGGAATTGGCAACTGCGCATTGCGAAAATTGTGCACGGCAATATGACTGAAAACAAACAAGAAAAGGGACTGTTTCATGTGCTACAATACTGAAGCTTGTCAGACGCTTCACTGAAATGTGTTTTTTACTATAAGCCTAATTTAAATTCATCTGCGTCATATTACGCCGCTTCATGCCAGCGCCATCTATAGGTATTTTTTTAACTACAACCTTTTTTTGTTATTAAACAAATCCGATCTCTCTCTAATCCCATTCCTACAAGCCGAAATTTTTTAGCATCATTCGTTTCTTTTTATTAAATTTTTAAACTTTTAACGGACTTTTGGATAATTTAGTCACTTTAATTACTTTCGCAAATTTTTAATCGAAATCGTTTAAATCCCATACTGGTTAATAATGCATAGTAATGAGATAATTTTTTTTTAAAGAACCCAATTTAAATGATTTATTTCACCATTATTTTTCCCGCAGCGTATGTCTTTTTAGACAACTATTTCGGCTGTTATTAAAGAATGCTTTTAAGAATAATACAAAACGAAAGTGATATATTAGGTAATCAGTCTCTAAGTATTAGAAAATAATTTTAAAACATTATATTACAGTAAATATATAAAATCACTAATGTGTTATCTGGGAAACATGGTTATTTTTTTGTGAATAAAATATTGATGTGTACGTAGATAATAATAGAGTTTTTAAGCTGAATATAAAATGTATTGTAAAACTAGAAGGAATTGTTTTTGCAAATAATTTCGAGAAAAGTATCAATTATTTCAACGTTACTAAGTATTTTACTTCAGATGATGATCTTTAAGAAAACCATTCGAAGTTGTAAATATTTTTTATGCTAATAAATTAGCTTATAATATATTTGTATTTTCAAAATTTTCAAGAAATTCTAAAATGTTTGAGCCGTTGATTTTGAAAATGGATTAAATCCATTTTGTGGAAAAAAATATTTAAAGCTAAATCTTATAACAAATTAACATATAATTTATGTTTTTAATCAATTTAAAATAAACATATTTTAATATCATTATAAATTTGTTTGTAGTAATTTATTGGGTGGGCGATATTTCAAAAGCGTTGATTTTGAAAGTGAGAAGAGTCCACTTTGAATAACTATTTTTTTTTATATTGCATAATATTAAAAAGCACAATTAGAATTTCATGGTGAATACTTTAAAAATCTTCACTATCTAAGTTAAGAAATATAATTATATGTAAACAATGTATTTCTGAATATTTTTCTTATTTTTTAAAAACTTTTTCCTACAAAATTAAATTAGTTTATCTATATATTTAAAGCTAAAAGAACAGTTTTCAGATTTCACATGAAATTGACCTCAATGCGCATGCTCTAACTTTTTTTCAAAGCAGGAATAAAAAGGGAAATACCAGGGGATTCTCCCCTTCTATAGTTTGAGACTGGGCTAGGAGAACAAAAGGGAACAGGGAGCGGTTCCAACCCACATCATGAGAAATCCATTTATGATTCTCCCCCACTTCCAATAGGATGAAAAACTTTCTCTTTCTTTGAAATGGCAGCTTTTCTTTCAGATGAAATTTACAAGCAGCCATTTTGTTGCCTGGAATCTGGATCAATTTTCGTTGAAGAGAAACGCTTCGGACAAAAAATAAATCAACAATCACATTTTTTAAAAATACGTTGATGCAGTTTCTGCAGGATTCTAAATGATTTTTTTTAAATTTAAATCCGTGTTGACCGGATCCAAAGACAGTGGGGCGACCAATCGAAAGCTTGTTTAATTATAGGACTGTTTGGAATAAACTCACCAGCTAGCGGGCGAATACCCGCTTATTTTTTTGTTATTATAACTTTTGCGAAGAAGAATGAAATATTGAAATAAAATAAATAGGTAAATAAGTAAATAAAATAAAATATTCAAATTTTTGTTATTGTAATTATATTCCATTCAAAGAAAATCGACGTTTTCAACAAATCAATGCATTCGAAAGTGAAGCTCATTAGCGAATTCTAAAACCATGTATTTATTATTATTATTATTATTATTATTATTTTATCTAACACGGATATAATCATTATTTCATATTAAATTTACATAAAATAAGACTGCAAAAGAAAATATAAAATTGGTTTATTACTGCTTACAAATACTTATAAAACTATTCAAATGCAAACCATTAAATATCTAGCGATAACATAAATTGGATTCGCCCCACTTTCAAATCAGCAGCTCATTTATTTTTAAAAATACTAGATAATGAAATTTAAATTATAACCACCAAGTTCCTACATAAGTAATATATAGATATTAAAATAATGCATTATTTATTTATATTAGAAAAAATAATGATCCCTTTCGCAGTTTTCCTAATATATAAGATACTTCTTATGACATTTCTTATCATAAATTTATGATTACATTTTTCCAAATCAAATTTTCATCATATTCTAAAGCATAAGATAAAAATAAAATTCGTTTTCTTAAAAAATGCTAAAAAGTTTTTAGTTGTGTATTTTTGTTACGCGTCAAGCTGTTTGTAAATTTTAAAACAATAAAATATTTTTATATGAATTATTTTTTAACATATCGGAGAAACTCGAGATCCTAAATTGCACATTTGAGACACATATATATATTTGAAAAGCGGAACGGAATTTTAAATTGGCTTATTAAAATGATATATATATATATATATATATATATATATATATATATATATATATATATATATATATATATATTGCTACTAAACACTGTGGAATATTTAGATTCAAGAATTAGCACAGTTGAGATTTTATAAGTCAATAAATAAATAAAAGAATATCTACGTACCTTGAGATTTGCGTCATGCCCAGATTCCATTCCTGAATTTCGATTTTCCCCAAGTGCATCGAATATAATTGTAACGGATTATGACTGATGAATTATCATCGAATTTCTGATGAATCAATTCTATAATTCTCATATTTTACTAATCAAACTTCAATTCTTGTTTCGAAGCTCGATTTGAAGACCAGAAGATTTTTCTTTAAAAGGTCCAGTAGAATTTTCTTTATGAATAATGGTGTGAATTAAATCGGAAGTATTGAGGCATAATTTCAAAATGAGTAAAACTTGAGAAGTTGATCTTTTTTCACATTTTAATAACAGAATACGACTTTGAATTGAATTAAAATTACTACACACTTTGAATTAAGAATCTAAAACAGAATATGACCTTTTACGTTCAGAATAACACAACCGAATCAAATAGAATGTTTACACGACTGTCCCGCAGAAAAGAAACAGGCTCGCATACTTTCACAAAAAATCTAAATAAAATAAATGAAAGATAATTAATACAAATATAACAGAAAATTATGATAGAATTTTTAAAGCACAATAATAATAAAGTTTTAGAAATTTGATAAAGTTTTTGAGAATGTTTTTTATAGTCAATTTATGATGTAACAATATCAGTTTGTAAAGTCCTTTTAAATAGCTTTTATTTCATAGTGCTGCCATCTAGCGTTAAGAATTATTACTTAAAAATCATACATTCTCCGCCCCCGGCAGGAGAGGGGACACCTTTGATATAGGACGCTTGATGTCACCGTCAACTGTCTTAATCAGGACAACCCGCACAAGATTATCTGTTCCAGGATAAGTCTTTAGAATCCGACCCAATTTCCATTTCATGGGCAGTAATCTTTCGTGAACTATCACCAAATCGTCTTCTCGAAGATTTGCACGTGGAGTAGTCCATTTTGAACGTTGTTGAAGATGTTGCAAATATTCGCTGGACCACCTGTCCCAAAATTGATTTTTTGCCTTTTCTATTAAACGCCAGCGAGCATTTAAAGATGTTTTAGGATGATTTGAGGATTCTGGAATATCAAGAAGAGGTGCTCCTATTAAAAAATGACCCGGCGTTAAAGCACGAGGATCAGAAGGATCTGAAGACATCGGGCGTTAACGGTCTGGAATTTACGCAGCTTTCTATCTGGCAAAGGTACGCTTGATTTACAAGCTTTCACAAGATGAGTTTTAGTAAGTTTCACAGCTGCTTCCCATAGACCACCAAAGTGTGGTGCATATGGAGGTATGAAATTCCAATTAATTTTTTGGGTGGAGAGAAATTCTTGAAAGTCTCTTTCCCTCAAGTATTTAAAAAGCTGTTTTAATTGATTGGACAGATCAATGAAATTTTTGGCATTATCAGAGAAAACATCAGAGGGCAAACCTCAG
The DNA here is from genome assembly GCA_963931845.1 of Maratus michaelseni. Classification (NCBI taxonomy): domain Eukaryota; kingdom Metazoa; phylum Arthropoda; class Arachnida; order Araneae; family Salticidae; genus Maratus; species Maratus michaelseni. The sequence continues at coordinate 329,959,724 of OZ007590.1, forward strand.
CGTGCGATAAAGCGTTTGAATGCTGCTAGCAAGGCTTGTACAGATAAGTCAGATACCAGTTCAAGATGAACCGCTTTCGTGCACATGCAAACGAAAACTGCGATATAAGATTTTAGCTTGATTTTGGTTCTTGGCATATTTGGCTTTGTCAAAAAAGGTCCAGCAAAGTCTAAGCCCACCTTGAGAAATGAACGAATTGGAAGTATTCTTTCAACGGGAAGGTTTCCCATCATTTGTTGGCAGGCTTGTGCCTTAAGACGTTTACAAAGTACACACTTATGGAGCTCTTGTCGGACTGTTGAACGACCATCTACAAACCAGTAGTTCTGGCGAATTGTAGAAAGCACTAACTGTGTACCTGCATGTAAATTTCTTTCGTGTATATCATTTATTAACAATTTTGTAAAAAGACTGTTTTTAGGAAGAAGAATAGGATACTTTCTGTCAAAACTGAATGATTCATGTTGCGATAAACGACCGCCCACTCTTAATTGGTCAGCTGAATCTAAGAAGACATTCAACGATAGCAATTTGCTATTGCTTGGCAAGGATTTATTTACTTTTAAAAATTTTATTTCTGCATGAAATTCATAATTTTGAATGAATCTCGCTATAGAAATGATAGAACTAGATATTTCTTGTGCACTTAGATTTCCGATCTTTCTTTTAGAATTCTGTCTAGAATTATGAATAAATCGCAAATACCATCCTATTACGCGTACTAACTTATTAAAGCTTGAGAATTTTAGAATAAAGTCTGGTGAGATATTTATTTTTGTTATGTTACTGACAGAGTTAACTTCTTGATCTAGTTCAGTGATAGGACTGTATAAGGGGATTGGAATTGGCTCTTTTGACGACAGCCATGGAGGCCCATGCCACCCACATCTTATTGTTGAGGAGTTTTCGCGGTGGAATACCCCTGGAGGCTACCTCTGCAGGATTTAGCGTTCCAGGAACATGGTTCCATTCGGCTGAAGGCAATAATGTTTGTACTTGACGTACTCTATTTAATACAAATTGATTTCCTTTTAAAGGGGGCGATTTTAGCCAGCAGAGCACTATCTGGGAATCAGACCATAAAAATACACTATTTATGCTCGTGGATAAAGTATCGACGATAGTTGAGCAAAGTTTTGCTAATAATAGAGCGGCGCAAAGTTCAATGCGTGGTAAAGTTTGTGGCTTTATGGGATTTACCTTTGTTTTTGCAGCAAATAAATTGACGAATATTTCGTTAGGAGTGATAACTCATAAGTAAGCGACAGCAGCGTAAGCTTTTCCGGAACCGTCACAAAAACCATGTAGCTGCATTTCGCAATCCTTTTTATGGCATGAATTGGTATACCGGGGAATTTCAATAGTTTCTAATAAATTAATTTCTGCCAAAAATTGATTCCAAGTAATTAAAATTGAATTTGGAATTTCCTCATCCCATGAGATTTTTTCCTTCCAGAGGTTTTGTAGAATTATTTTTAAACTTATCGTTATGGGGGAGAGAAAACCTAGAGGATCGAATATCGTGGATATCACGGAGAGAAGATCTCTTTTATTTTTGACATCTTTGAACTCATTAAATTTTATTTTGAGCATATCATTGGATGAATCCCAGAATAAACCCAGAATTTTAACAGCTTCATATTCTTTGATTACAGTCTGTGAAGAAGCTTTAAGTTCATCTGGTAAATGAGAGAGTACTTCAGGATCATTTGAGGATCATTTGAGGACCATTTTCGTAAATTAAAACCTCCGCCTTTCATCACCTTAATGAGTTCTGTGATTAGAAACTTAGCATTTTCTTTGAAATCTGAACCTGACAACAAATCATCGACGTAGATATTGTCGCGAATAATTTTAGAAGCCCTTTCAAAAGTTTGTTCGTTATCTATTGCTAACTGATTTAAAGTTCTAATTGCCAAAAATGGCGCACAAGCAGTGCCATAGGTTACTGTTAACAACCGATAGGTTTGAATGTTTTCTTTAGGATCGAACCGCCATAAAATACGTTGATAATCTACATATTTTGGATTGATAAGAATTTGCCTGAACATTTTTTCGATGTCCGCACTAAAGCCTATTGGATGCATTCTGAATTTTAATAATAACTCAAAAATATCCGGTTGTAATTTCGGCCCTATCTCCAAATAATCATTTAACGAGCGACCTTCTGAACCAATTGCGGATGCATCGAATACTACCCCCGAAGTCGAGTTGTACAACTATCCTCTCTTATTACCCCGTGGTGGGGGAGATAAAAATGATCTGGATTTGAAATTTCTGCGGCGGGAACGAGTTCCATGTGTCCCAAATCAATATACTCTTTCATGAATGACGAATATTGTTCCTTAAGTACGGAATTTCCTTGAAGTTTATTTTCTAAGGAATTGAAACGCTTTAAAGCTTGAGATTTAGAATTTCCGAGAACAGGTTTAGATTTAAATGGAAGATCCACGATATATCTTCCTGATTCCGTGCGTGATACTGTTTTTACATAATTATCTTCTACTAGTGAAACTGGATCATAACTAGGAATTGATTCGAGTTCCCAAAATTTTTGCAATTGAGAATTTATTTGTGTCGTAACATGACAACTAACAGAAGAATTATGATTAGAATGATTCGAATAAATTACTCCAGATAATATCCAACCCAGTTTCGTATTAACAGCACTCGGTGTTCCCTTAGGACCCAGAATGGACTCTCCGATTATTATGTTAGCAAACAAATCTGCACCTATGAGTACATCAATGGAATAGGACACATGGAAATTGGGATTCGCCAGATTTATTCCTTCAATATGAGGCCAATACTTATTAGTAATCAGAAAGTTCGGTAAATTTGTTGTAATCTGATTAACAACTAAAGCATCTAACTGAAAAGATTCGTTATTAAAATGCGGAGAAAATGTTAAAGAAACTTCCTGAAGAGCTGTCTCTGCGACTAAATTGTTTATTCCTGATATTTTATGAATTGTAGATCTCAAGGGAAGGCCTAGCTTTCTACAACACGATTTTAAAATCAAACTCTTTTGAGAAGCGCTGTCAATCATAGCCCTACAAGGAATAAATTTTCTGTTTTGGATTTCACATGTATAATGGCAGTAGCCAGTAATGTTTGGGAATTTTCAGTCAAATTTTGACTGCTTAAACAATTAGATTCATCCACTTGTGCATTTGAATTACTTCCGCTATTTTGATTTGTAACCCGCTCTTGCGGTCTAAAAGAATTATGTGATGCAGAATTAGACTGTTCGTGATGCAGAATTGAATGATGTTTAGCCTTACAATATTTACAGGTAGTGCTAATCAGACAATTAGCAACAAAATGATTAGCTCTTAAACAGTTCGTACATAGTTTTTTTGCTTTTACTAACTGCCATCGTTGATCAACCGTTAAATTTTGAATTTCTGGGCATTTGTAACTGTTAGCGTTATTTTCTCGGTAGTCATTAATTTTGCGCTTTCTAAAGCAATATAAATTATAAATTCAATTTTCGGAACAAAATATAGGTAAGATATTTGCTTACCTCTATTTTCCAGCAATCGTTCTCACTATACCGCTAGGCCATGATCACCAGAATTTGTATTAATCCTTTATGGTTAGCATACACTCACTACATAATCCTTGGTATTCCATGAGACTGATTAAGTAATGTTAAAAATATTATTAATTAATAAAACATATTCATAATGCTGTTAAATTATTTAATTTACATAGCTTACATTTAATAGTTACATAAAATTTAGTTTTAAACATTATTTCAATTTAAGTTTAAGGGAAAACGACATAATGTCCGTTTCCATCGCGAATTAAAAAGAATCTCTTCAAGTTCTATAAAACTGAGATGCAACAGTCTTAGTCCTTATATAGTGACATCATTTTTAAGTTTTTTCATTGGATGGTAATGACGTAAAGTCAATTTACGTCACTAATACGTATTTTAGTCTTTCACTTCCTTGTTCAGAGCACGTGCTGTAAAAACCTCTTCATCTTGCATTAGGCACTTTCATTTCCTGTTTGAAATTCTAGATAATTACTTTTTATCGGGATGAGTTTTTAAATGATGTAAATAAACTGTCATAGAAATTAATTCCGGATATTAATCTTTTGATATATTACCAACAATCTCCTCCTTAATCTCTGGAATTTGATTTCTTAAGTTTAAGTTATTTCTGTGAATTTCAAAGATAGGTTTGGGAGTGGGCTTGGTTAGGATGTCCGCTATCATGTTCTTTGATTCACAGTAATTTAGATTAATTGTGCCATTGTCCTTTAGGTGTTTAATGGAATGATACCTTATATCAATGTGTTTCGTGCGACGGGTGTATTTTTCTGATTCGATCATTTTTATGCAGGACTGGTTGTCCTCATGCATAGTTATGGGTAATGTCTGTTCTAAGTTAAATTCTTCTAAGAGTCTAATTAACCATAAAATTTCTTGTGATGCATTTGCTGCTGAAATATACTCGGCTTCAGCACTTGACATGGCTATGCATGATTGCTTTTTGCTGATCCATAAAATTGGGTTTTTCCCTAATAAAAATAGGTTTCCGCTGGTGGACTTTCTAGTTTGTACGTCTCCAGCCCAGTCTGAGTCACAGTATACTTCAAGAGTTGGTTGCTTTGTTGTATTTATTTCTAATTTAAAGTTTTTAGTGTGATTTAAATAGGAAATCACTCTTGTAGTTGCTTTCCAATCCTTCTGTGAAGGGTTTTCGTTTTTTCTACTTAGGATGTTAATCGCAGCTGAAATATCTGGTCTTGTGACAGTTGAGATGTATAAAAGTGCGCCAATTGCCTTTCTATAATCGATGTTGTTTGGCAATGGTATTTCTTCGTTATCAAAATTTAAATAGCCTGTTTCCATGGGCGTTTTGTATGGTTTCGCATCTTCTAATTTAAATTTTCTAACTAATTCTTCAATTTTACCTTTTTGATTCAGTTTATATCCTTCGTTTGTTTTTTCAATTTTAATCCCTAGGTAGTAGTTTAATTGACCTAAATCCTTTAGTTCATATTCAATCTTAAGTTTTTGTATAATTTCTTTAATTTCATTTTCTTTTGCTGATATTAATAAATCGTCTACATAGACGATAATATATGCTTTACAGTTTTTAGTATTATGTATGAATAAACACGTGTCTGATGTTGATGGTTTGAAATTTAACTTTTCTAATGATTCTGAAATTTTTATGTGCCAGGCTCTAGCTGCCTGTTTTAAGCCGTATATAGCCTTATTTAATTTGCATACTTTGTTTTCATGATTAGGTTTGACATAGCCTTCCGGCTGAGTGATGTATATATCCTCATCTAAATTTCCATACAAAAATGCTGTTTTTACATCGACATGATTTACGTCTAGTTTATGATAGGCGGCGGCTGCTAAAAAAGTTCTAATTGTAGTATGTGAAACCACTGGAGCAAAAGTTTCATAGTAATCAATACCAAAATTTTGCGAATAGCCTTTCGCCACTAAACGCGCTTTATATTTTTGTATTTTTCCTTTATCGTCTAATTTTGTTTTGAAGAGCCATTTCGAACCTATTATTTTTGTATTTGGCGGGGGGTCAACTAATGTCCAAGTTTTATTTTTGTTGTGAGATTCTATCTCCTCCTGTGTCGCTTTGATCCAGTTTTCTTTTTCTACTGGGTTTTCCATGTTTATTATTTCCTGCCAATTTTTCGGTTCATTAATATTTTCATCTTTAACCATATAAATTAGTCTATCTGGGGGAACCCCTTTATTTACTCTATCTGATCTTCTTGGTTCGGTTTGGTTTAGTTCAGATTCATTCTGATTATCATTTTCATTTGAAATTTCGATTTTTATCAGATTTGGGTTTTCCGATTTTTCGTTTTCGGCATTAGTGTTTTCATCTAAATTTAGTTCTAGCCGTTTTTCTTTATTTGAATTTATCGGATAGTTTTCTAAGAACTTCACCGTTCTGGCTATAGTGATATCTTTGCCGCTCGTATAGATACGATATCCTTTGGAATAATTATCGTATCCCACGAAGATCCCTTCTACTGCTTTATTATCTAATTTCTGTCTTTTTTGCTTGTTAATATATGCATAAGCTTTGCAGCCAAAGACTCTTAAATATTTTAGATTTGGTCTTCTGTTTGTCCATAATTCATATGGAGTTTTTTCGTTGGCTTTAGTCGGCAGTCGATTTTGTAGGTGATTTGCGGTGCATATCGCCTCTCCCCAGAAATGTAATGGTAAATTAGAGTCACTTAACAATGTTCTTGTCATTTCAATTAATGATCTATTCTTTCGTTCAGCAATACCATTCTGGCTGGGAGAATATGGTACTGTTAGCTGTCGCTTAATTCCATTTTCTTTTAGAAAATTATCAATATTAGAATTTTTAAATTCTTTGCCATTATCAGTTCTGAGTTCTGTAGGCTTTTTGCCAAACTTATTGTTGACCAGTGCAACATATTCCTTTAATTTTTCAAATATACTTCCTTCTTTGAAGGTTGCCATTTTTCTAATTTAGAATATATCTAAAATTAATTAATTTCTTTTAAGTATTCGAGGATTCTAGGACACTATTTTTATTTTTATTTTTTTATATACTTTAGAATTTTTCAGTCTCATAATCTTTGTTAGCGTTATTTTCTCGGTAGTCATTAATTTTGCGCTTTCTAAAGCAATATAAATTATAAATTCAATTTTCGGAACAAAATATAGGTAAGATATTTGCTTACCTCTATTTTCCAGCAATCGTCCTCACTATACCGCTAGGCCATGATCACCAGAATTTGTATTAATCCTTTATGGTTAGCATACACTCACTACATAATCCTTGGTATTCCATGAGACTGATTAAGTAATGTTAAAAATATTATTAATTAATAAAACATATTCATAATGCTGTTAAATTATTTAATTTACATAGCTTACATTTAATAGTTACATAAAATTTAGTTTTAAACATTATTTCAATTTAAGTTTAAGGGAAAACGACATAATGTCCGTTTCCATCGCGAATTAAAAAGAATCTCTTCAAGTTCTATAAAACTGAGATGCAACAGTCTTAGTCCTTATATAGTGACATCATTTTTAAGTTTTTTCATTGGATGGTAATGACGTAAAGTCAATTTACGTCACTAATACGTATTTTAGTCTTTCACTTCCTTGTTCAGAGCACGTGCTGTAAAAACCTCTTCATCTTGCATTAGGCACTTTCATTTCCTGTTTGAAATTCTAGATAATTACTTTTTATCGGGATGAGTTTTTAAATGATGTAAATAAACTGTCATAGAAATTAATTCCGGATATTAATCTTTTGATATATTACCAACAGTAACGTGCATGACCTTCATTGCATTTTGGACATAAGGGCTTTAAAGATTTGTTCACATTGTCCATAACAACTGCATTTGAAAGAGATTTCTTTGGGCCTTGTTGAGATTTAAAATCAAATTTATAATTAGGTTTAGTTTCATACGTAATAAATTCAGCATTACAACCTTGCAAACTGCGTGCATGTCTTTCCAAAAACGTCACTAACATATCATACGTGGAAAAAATATCCTTATTTAATGATAACTCCCATTGTTTCCTTAATGAGTCATCGAATTTAGTTTGAACAATATAAACCAAAATCAAATCAACAAATTCGTTAAATTCAAATTTTAGAGATTTCAAATTTCTAATCACTTCATTGCAACTATCCAATAACTCTAGAATTGTTTTCTGCGTGGGCGATTTTAATGGTTTAGCATTAATAAATTTTGACAATAGCGAATATGCTAAATTTCTACGGTTATCATATCTGTTAACTAGTTTCCCATGCTTGTTTATAATTCTCCCCTGAAATAGAAAATCCTGAAATTAATTTAGCAGGATAATTTTTGACACTCGCAATTAAATACGAAAATTTTAATTGATCGGAAAGCGCTTCATTTTTATGAATAGAAGTCAAAAATGTATCTTTAAATGTAATCCAATGACTCATATCACCATAAAATATGGGCAACTGGAATTTAGGTAATTTTATTGAATTTTCCCTAATAGAACTATTCTCATCTGCATCACATCGGGTTTTTTTACTTTCGTTCTTAGTTGCAATAAACTGATCAATTTTCACTATATCTTCTACAACTAAGTCTTTAGCAGAAGTAAATGAATCGTAAAGAGTTTCAGTTGTTTCTTCAGCTATACCAAAATATGATTTTTTCAAATCACTTTCTAAAATATTAAGTTCCGATTTTAATTTCTCCAATAACTGCAAATTATCTTTTTCAATCGCATCGGATACCTGATCCCTATATCTTTTTATTTCTTTTACTGTAAAATTAAATTTGGTTTCCGAAGCAATTTCCGCTTTCGTTTTCGTCATTATTATAATTTTGAATAAGATGTAATTGATTAATCACCAGCCGAACTGCGGCTTACGACGGACCAACAATTATGTAGAATATTTAGATTCAAGAATTAGCACAGTTGAGATTTTATAAGTCAATAAATAAATAAAAGAATATCTACGTACCTTGAGATTTGCGTCATGCCCAGATTCCATTCCTGAATTTCGATTTTCCCCAAGTACATCGAATATAATTGTAACGGATTATGACTGATGAATTATCATCGAATTTCTGATGAATCAATTCTATAATTCTCATATTTCACTAATCAAACTTCAATTCTTGTTTCGAAGCTCGATTTGAAGACCAGAAGATTTTTCTTTAAAAGGTCCAGTAGAATTTTCTTTATGAATAATGGTGTGAATTAAATCGGAAGTATTGAGGCATAATTTCAAAATGAGTAAAACTTGAGAAGTTGATTTTTTTTACACATTTTAATATCAGAATACGACTTTGAATTGAATTAAAATTACTACACACTTTGAATTAAGAATCTAAAACAGAATATGACCTTTTACGTTCAGAATAACACAACCGAATCAAATAGAATGTTTACACGACTGTCTCGCAGAAAAGAAACAGGCTCGCATACTTTCACAAAAAATCTAAATAAAATAAATGAAAGATAATTACACAAATATAACAGAAAATTATGATAGAATTTTTAAAGCACAATAATAATAAAGTTTTAGAAATTTGATAAAGTTTTTGAGAATGTTTTTTATAGTCAATTTATGATGTAACAATATCAGTTTGTAAAGTCCTTTTAAATAGCTTTTATTTCATAGTTAAATAGCTTTTATTTCATAGTTCTTATCTAGCGTTAAGAATTATTACTTAAAAATCATACAAACACGATTAATTAAAAATTTTAGTACACTCAAAATTATAAAAATTGTTGTCAGTTTATGTAATTTTCAACATAAATTACAAATATGTCAATTATCTGTGCTATTAATTTAGTAATTAAATGTAATAAATAATAATAATTTATTAAATTAGTAATTGAGATTATTATTATGGAACTCGTGTATGTAGAGATATATTTTAATATACACTCATGCACCCATAGATGTATATGTCCGGAAGTGCATACACGCATACGTGTGCCAACTTTGGCGCTAAAAATAAGTCGGCAAATAGAATTTGAATTTTTTGTTAACAAGGCAGTGAAATTCAAGGACCAGGGAAGACCAAGGAACATTTCTGGGATTTATAGCCAAACCTGACGAAGGCGCCTTTTTCTAATCCTTCTATATATAAAAAAAATGTAATGGTTTAAAAACATACCATTGAAAATCTTCGTAGATATTCCGGGTTATTCTCATCGCTTTTTTACTAGGGACTTTTTTGAGGAGCGATTACTTTTTTTCTAGCCATCCTACGGATTCGAAAATCATACCACCAAACGTGAAATATAACAAGCTTTCAGAAATTCAAAAAATTATCACGGTCGGACAATAAAAACTCAAAAAATCCTTAAAAATCGAGTAAAAAATCTTTTATTGAAAAATACATTTTTTTTTATATTCTTGCCAATTTCTAAATTAGCGCAAATGATTATATTTTACATCAACTAAAAAATGTATTTGCGCGAGACTATTAAAAACAATAATGAAAGTTTAAAATAATAATTAAATGATCACGTGTTGAAAGCTGGAAATAAAGAAAATTACGTCATAAAAATCGTGTTTACACATGAATATTAAAAATAAAAAAGATGAATTAAATGAAAAAGCATTATAACCAGTTAAATGAAAAAGCATTATAACCTGATTACACAAGATAGTCGCTGTTCGTGATATCATCATCATCATCTTTTTAAAACAGAATACATTGCATTTACCAGGTTTTAAGAGGTTGTGAAATCAGAACGGGGGTTGGTGAGCGTAGCGAGCAGGGGGCAGAGCCCCCTAGTAATTATAAACGAAAACATTAACACTCTGATTTTGTAACTTATACTTAGTGGCATAAGTTGACTGTATTGACTTAAGATAAATTACTTACGTATAATAAAGAAAAAAATATGCGAAACATATTTTACTCCCAATTTGCATGCAGCGTATTTTTTTAAATACTGCAAAGAAAATTTCTAGTGCATAAAAATATATCACAATTCTATCATTTCCCTGAGTTTTTCCATAGTATGACTTCATTAGAGATAAAGTCCAATAAAAAGAAAAAAAAATTTTTTTGATCATTGTAATGTTTTTTTATTTTATTTTTTTTTTGTTTACAGCATATTGCAGTTGTATGCTTATACATTTACTGTTTTCCTAATAATTTTCTAATTAGATTTAATAATGTTAACTGATTATTTCACTTTTTACCGAGAAAATTATTCATCATTCCCAACTTAGATGCATCATGTCCTTCATTTTAAATACGTAAATTAGTCCATTGAATATTCATACGAAGATTTTCAAAAATTCATATTAAAATTCTCAAACTTTCTCGTTTGCAAATCACTATCAATACGCTGTGACTATGAGTCATATTCGTAATCTAAGATGATCCAGAATCTTTAAATCATCTTAAGTAGTATTATACCGTTTCGCTGGCCGACTCTGTAACTTTGACAACACTCTAATTATTCTCACGCAGCCAATACGTGTTGAATTTAAATGCAAATGACAGGGAGGAAGGACTAGAACAGCTAGTCATTTGCTGTTCACTTATTTGATTATGTTCGGCTAAATTTCGTGAAGGATATGATTTGGTATCATGATAGCATACGATTTCATAAACATATTTAATGAAGTTTCAGTGATTTTTATTCAGATTTTAATCTTAAAAAAGAAAATTTAAATTGCGATATTGCTTGAAATTTTATTAATGGACGTCAAAGAAATCAGGATATACAATTCGTTGGTGTGTTTTTTTTCACAGTATAAATTTCATCAGGATCGAAAAATGTTATAATTATCTGACTGCTTATTTTCTTGTCTTTTTTTCTTTTTACTTTGTAGGATAGTGCTTTTGAAATAAAGAAAAACATTCACTGTTACATTTCAATTAGTTTTTAAAGTTCACAGTATACTATTTTATGTTTTTAAAATACATCATACCGTATACAGTTTCTTTACATGGACATGCCAAAAATTTTAATATAAGTATCGTTGCGCATCAAGATTTGTCGATATTCTAAACAAGCAGCTATAAAGTGAATGGGAATAAATAAAGATTTTCTACAAGAACAAAGAACACTCCGTTCTTCAAAGCCACTCTATGGAGGAAATATTGTGTAATTGTAGAAAGCACTTTTTTAAATTAAGATCGGTGTTACATATTCGAACAAGATCTATGTTCTATTGTTAAAATAAATTATTTGATAATTTTCATTCAAGTCTAGGGGAAATAAACAAAATGTAGAAAGTTCATATTGAATTAATTTTATTTTTAAAGATCGACATCATGATGTTACATAATAAGAATGCAGTGCCAGGGAGGGACCCAAACGATATTAGATGTTAGAGATCCGCTTATCAGAGAGCATAGAAAGCAATGAAATTTGAATAACACAGAACCATTTTCCGCATAAATCTTATTAATCATTTTAGAGGGGTCACCGAAATGGGTGCAGATGTATTAACCACAAATATTGGGGCTTATGAAACTTTCGCATTTTTGAACCAGCGATTTTATGAATTTCAGATGAATGTAGATTATTTTTAGAACAGAAATAGCATAGCTACATATTGGAAATCTTTTGTGAAAGGTTGCATCTGACCAAATAAGGCCATGCTAAACATATTCAATTGTGGTTTCTTTTCTTTTGCAAAATACAATGGAAAGATTTTAATGTAGATTATTATAGAAAAGGTTAACTGAATAACTGTAATGTAATCCGTTATAACTAAAATTTAACAAAGGGGGAGGAAGATAAGGAATAATGGATTAAAAGGGGTTGGTTTTTAAGAATAAACATATTAAAACGGGGAGGGGTTAAGGTGCCTGACTACGTACGGAGCAATTTTTTCCAAAAAAGCTATTTAATTATTTTATGAACATATTTTTATTAAGATTATGGCTAGAAACTGTAAAAAAAAAATCAAAAAATATTTCATTAATTCATAAAATTTTGATAAATGAGGGATTTTGTGGTAAAATTTAGTGAAATTGGGCCCGATACGCAAAACGCTCTAGAGAAAATTCTATTGTATGTATCTTAATTTTCTCTTTACACGTCGTACTTATGACATTGATGAAGGCAATGAACTAAAATATAATAGACATTTTAAATATATCAAAATTTATAGTGTATCGCACCTCTTTACATGCTGATTTGCATAAAATTCATCGATGTCATTCTACGAAAACATCCATAAAACAAAAAATATTTATTCTAAAATTAAATCTTTAGTTCATCCTTCACAATAGTGTAAATAACATGCACTTTAAATTTCATAGTGATATTCTTATAACTTTTCAGAAATCGTGTTTTGCGTATAGAATTTTCACCAAAAATTACATATTCCAAAAGATGCATTTAAAGTTTAGATTTATGTTTTACTACAAGAATGTTCGCAGTAATATGAATCTAAAAATCAATGTTTTTATGAGCCATACTCTTTTTTTTCAAGTACTGAGCATTTGTTTATTTCTAGAAGGCCATACTTTTGCTTCCTCCCTGCCAGTTAGTACCTTTAAATAGTACTTCCGGTCCTTTAAACAGTACTTCCGGTTTGAGTGACAGCTGTTGAATAGTTTAAAAACTGCTACAACTCCAGTTCTATTTATCGTACAATAAAAATTAATACAGTTTTGGAAATGTAAAAAGTTGGGTTTTAATAAAATGTAATAAAATCGTTTTGACAATTTTGGTCGAAAACTACTTTTTAAACGTAATCCGATACCTTAATGAACAAAATTATGTTTTTTTGAAGAAATTTTAGCCTTATAATAACGGAAATAAAGAAATTTTGGAAAACGGAATTAAATAAGAGGATCATAACTGCTAAAATAATTCATGTGTAATATCTACATTATATGCTGCCGATAAATTCGCCAACTGGCCAAATAACGGCATGAGAAATATATTCAGTTGTGGTTTCTTGTCTTTTGTAAAATACAATGGAAATATTTTAATGTAGATGATTGTAGAAAAAGTTAACAGATTAGATATATATTCTTTATAATTGAAATTTAACAAAGAGGGAGGGGGGTTAATGAATAATGCATTAAAAGAGGGTCGAGTTTTAAGAATAAGCATATAAAAATGGGAGGGGATAATGAACAAAAATATGTTTTCTTGAAGAAATTTGAGCCATAAAATAACGGAAATGAGGACATTTTCGGAAACAGGATTAAATAAGAGGGGAATAATTACTAAAATAATTAATACATAATATCTACATTATGCATCCCCAATAGATTCACCAACTGTCTTCCAATAAGTACACAAGAGGGCAATATATAAACATCAGAGCAATAAGGCAAGAAGCAATCCTCTGAATTCGTTTTACTCTCCTTAAAAATTACTTGACTTTATCGTTGTTCTATGTCATTATTTTGCATTTAAAAGGACGATCTTTAAATTAATTTTTATTGAATAAATTTAAAATACCGTAGGTTTAGTAGGTACCATTGTGTAGAGAACCATGTTTTCTAATATCTAACAAACGATTGCTGATGTTATTTATTCGAAATAGCGTTTGTAACTAAGATGCTAATATGGATGAAAATTAGAAGAAGAAATAAAGAAATTGCGAAGTAAGTAGCTCATGGGAGTGAGGGGTGAGGTTCTGTATCGTTACGTGGACCAAGTTTCTTTCAAAGAAATTGAAGGTTGATGATATCATGGGCATTATGATAGATTTCTGCTAAATAAGCTATTTTCGCCATACAATGCATGGGCTTATCTCAGGTGGCGAATCTCTAGATGCCGCTGTCATTGAACACACAAAGCACCAGTTTTTCACACACTTCGTCATTTCTACAGTGCATTGCAAATAGGATGGATGATTTTACAAAATAAGAAAAAGCGGACATGCATTTCATGCATGCACTGTAAAAAAATTTCGGAACGTTTCAGGAAATTATCCTGAAACATTTTGCATATTTTATCGGAATTTCGAACTTATTTATATCCACGTCAATTACGGCAATAATTCGTGTAATATATTTGAGAGGTTTCAACTTTTCCGTAAACTACATTCTGCGCATGCGTGCTTCATGTTTTATGTTCCATTAGCCATTTTGATAAGTAAAGAAGAATAAAAAACAGCTGCCTAGGTACTTAGGGACAGTTTCAATCTGAACAAATGCATTCTTTGTTTGGATATCAACTGATAATTTAAGTAGCTAATTTAAATCTTTTTATGCTTCATTATTTCAATTTTCCTTTTATCTGTAATACGAAACTTTAAAATTTAATTGCTTAAATAAGACACTGAATAAAAAACGTATATTGATTATCAAAAATTGGAATGCTTCACTACATTGTTGTAAAACGTAACAGCGAAAAGCCATCTTAATGCCACCACTTTTTTTCGAAACCTTCCGGAAAATTTTTTACAGTGCGGTGCTGTGGTTGTGACTGTTCTGGAAGTCCTAATTGCGTAGTAAGCAGGATTATCACCACAATCAGAAAACGCCCTGTGGAGTTTCACTGCTTGAATTATGGCCATGCATTGTATGGTGTTTTCGTTTGTCTTGGCGTGTTCTCTCAGCCTTTAAAGTTTTGCCCAGGAGTTCCCAGTCATCATACATATATATGTATATATATGTATATATATATATGTATATATGACTTTTGTCCTGTGTAATTCTCGTATTTATAGACCGATTTGGATGTGACACAGAGCAAGTACATCTATCAAGACATATCAAGGTCTCGATCACGTTCGTTGGCCAGCTTCTTCCGCCATCTTGTTTCTAAATGGCGCCCTCTTAAAATTTCAAATTTAAAAATATGTACACAAAATTTAAAATTAAAAAATACTTGATACAAGCTTTGATAAAGCCTTGATAGAGACTTGAGACAAAGATTCCGAAGCATATTTTCTTTTGCCCCTATCCTAAAAAATAACTGAAATATGGATGTTTGAAATTCAAAATTAAATCGTCATAAATGAACCCAAATTGGCTATAGCTAACTAATTTGTCAGAATTCTTATTCAAATTTAGCATTGACGAAAACGGGGGGGGGGGGGGGTTGAATCTTTAGAAGCTACTCTTTCCTCATGGTAGAGGCCGGACGGTCTTTTACTGTTTAACTTGTTAGGGCACAGAGAAAGTTTTTCTAAATATGATTTATAATTTATATATAGGATCCAAAAACCGTATAAAAACATTAATTTCGTTACTTAAAATGTAAATATTTTGACGTAACTCAATTATAATATGATGAAGAACAACACTTGAAACATTTCTGCAATTTGGACGATACAGCTAAATCTAGCGGTTTAGGAATTAGCTATCGGACAGCGATAAGAAGGGACACCATGTAGGCAACCTAAAAAATCGCATTCCAGATTGTAGGACATTATGCTATTGCGTAAATAAGATCAAATTTAAAAAAATGCGCAACTAAAGTTGAGACAGCAGATCTGCAGATTTAACAGTGAAATTATGTAATGTAACATCTAAATTTATAAATAAGTTTTCATTATTGCGAGAAATTTAGCTCTTGCGCTCTAAAACAAATAATATGTTCTGTTTGGTACACACTAAACTCAAGACTTGCGTGGCTCGCTTTTGGGAGCCCAATACTGCAGGATCAGATATTTACTAGGCTCACTACTGGAGTACAGACGAAGTTCACTTTTTTCATTTTTTTTCCAATGAAAATATTTTAAAACTATGAACGCTTATGGATAAAGGTTATGGCTAGCTTGAAAGAATATATTAAAATAAATGATTAACGCAAAAATAGCACAAATAAAATACATATAAAGTTGAAACGTTTTTTTCGGAGCCTCTAAACCTCCATCATCAGTGCCAAAAATAAAAAGATTAAAAACAGATTTAAAAGTTTAAGCCTTGTAAGTATGCTTGCGTCTCCGCACGCGGCCAAGATGGAATGGCGATGAGCGCTTAAAAACACCAGCGGAATTAGGAGGCCCATGTTACGGAGGAGACCAATCAGAAGCGCTGCGTCTGTTGGGACGAGTTTAAGTACGGAGAAGAAAAAAGGGGGGAGGAGTAAGTGAAGAGAATAAATTAAAGCAAAAGCAGCCAGACCTTTGCCACATTTTTAAACTATGGCACTGATGATGGGGCTTTAGAGGCTCCGAAACAGCTTTTTTCTACGTTATATGTATTTTATTTGTGATATTTTTACATTGGTCATTTATTTTCATATAACGGCACAAAGTTCAATTCTCCCATTTTAAATAAAAGAATACATGTATTTCGGAGTTTACTAATATTTTAACAACAATTAGATAAATGTCCTTAAATGGGGCACGATTGGTACGTTTACTTTGTTTGTCTGAGTCAGTTACATTTAGTACAATTATTAAACTAATTGAGCATTTTTATTTTTGGCATATTACAAAACAGGGTCAAAATAAAAATGTAAGTTGCAAATATTACATTATAGCACCATAAGCTTCACTTATACTCTGCGGATTATATCTCCATAGGATTCTGCTCCATTTTTTCGAGATTTAAAGAATTTTATTGTATAGAAAAAATCTAAATAAGATTTTAAATGAAATTTTATAGAACTGTTTCGCTGTGTTGGCCCTTTAATCATTTAAGATACTTTAAAGTAACTATAAGTAAGATGCATTACTGAGTAAAGGTTATACTTATTTCCTGTCTAGACATGGGATTAAGATTTTCTATCGATATATAAATAGTAGAATGCCCCTTATCGGAAATTTTAAAGGAATTCTTGCGGAAATATTTGAAATAATGGCAATAAAATATGAACCTTTAAAAATGTGATTCTTCGTATATAAAAATTTTCTGGGTCTGATGAGTTTTATAACGAGCATATTAGTGCTTTAAATATAAAAATGCGTTCTTTCATTTTAAGTAAAACTGTTTTATATAAATTAAGTATATTTTAATCTCTCAACGAGTAGCTTGTATGTTTGCTATTAAATAAAAATTGGTGATATTTTAAAGCATTAGTGGTGTAATGTTTAAATAAAATGAATGCTAACGATACTGATATGTTTATTAAATACGAGGGAAAGTCATTAAGTAAGCCACAAAAGATAATTAAATTATAACTTACAATAATATTCACTTCAAAACTATTTTTATTTCTCAGCATATTCTCCACCATTATTGATGCACTTATATCACCGTTTTATCAGTTCCCCAACACCAGCTGCATAAGATTCTTTGTGTTGCTGTCTCAGCCACATTAGGACTTCAAGTTGAACACAGGAGACAATTCAAAAGTTTGGTTGGCAACTTCTTCAACATCCACCATACAGCTTCTACTTAGCCGCAAGCGATTTTCATCTGTTTAATCCACTAAAATAACATCTTGGAAACAAGATGATGTTCACAGATGAGGAAAAGGTTCAATTTGAAATGCTAATGTGACTGAGACAGAAACCCAAAGAATCTTATGCAGCTGGTCTTTCTGTAACTGATAAAACGGTGATATAAGTGCGTAAATATTGGTGGAGAATATGTTGAGAAATAAAAATTTTTGAAGTGAATATCATTGTAAGTTAATATTTGATTATCTTTTGTGACTTACTTAATGACTGTCCCTCGTAAAATAAAGCTGAATAGTGATATTAAAGAAGAAATTGGAAACCTGCCTTTATAATAATAGTTTTCATCACAATAAAATTACCAGAACATTTTTCTATCTATTGATATTTATAAAATGCTTTATAACAATTAGTAGAATTTTAAGACATTAAAGGATATTAAAACGGTATTGGATATAGAACGTCGAAAACTATTAAAAGAACCTAGTTGCTTCAGTAGCTAGGTCGTTTCACTCGTTTTTGAATTTTAAATTTTCAAGTAATTAATGAACACGCTGTGCGTGCACATAATTTTTTTTTTCTGAAATGTTAAATACAAATTAAATCATGGGATTTTTGACATTTTAAGCTTGTGATTCTTGAGAGGAAATACTATTTAATCTGACGCACAGCAATATAAAACAATTTTGCTAATTAAGTTTTAAAACTGTAGTTTAAATTATATGACAAAACATTATCGATCATTCAGTTAAATATGCAACAAAATATATAACGAAGTTTGTATACGCAAAGTAACTGTGACAAATTTTGCATATATATTAGCCCGGCATTGTTCGCAATAAATAATCGGAATGTATCTCCTGCGTGATTTATCATCTATTTACCTCATTAAGACAGTCAAATTTATTAGCGAAAGTAATGTACTCTGCGGTATTTATTCTTTAAAATAGCCCAGAAAATGTATTTCTCAATCATAATTTGTACATAAGGGATATTAATGCATTTTTAATTATCTTTGAGATAAATCTCAATAAGGAAGACTTTTCCAACTTCCTCTGAGTTTTCCCATTAGTGATCAGTAATAATTTTCAACTTAAGAAGCTTACTCTATCAATTACGTCTTTTTCATTATTGCATAAAATCTGTATACATAGAAGCTTAAACGAAAATTGCACTTTCATCTGGGATCGAAAAATGAAAAGCTGCTTTAGGCAAAATAAAATTTATATGTAAATGATTTATGTAATTATATAAACATAAATCTTACAGTGAATTAGGAAAGAAAAATGATGACATAGATTAATATCAAATTGATAATTAGAAAACCTGATTTATTTAGTTCAAAAAATTTTTAACTTTACAAACTTATTCTATCAATTATGTATTTTTTTGTAGTTATATAACATCTGTAGAAGATATTTTATCCTTTGATTGCTTTAGCTGTGCTTTGACTTGCTTTGATTGTGCTTTAGACTAGAATTTAAAAAAAATGAAAACTGCCTAAAGCGGAATAAAATTATCTGTAATTCATTTACGTAGTTATTTAAGAACAACACTTACCATCACTTTCGGAAGAAAAATAGTGAAATAGGTTAATACCAAATAAGTGATTAGAGAAACCGATTCATTTAGCTATCCCATTAGTACTCAGCAATAATTTTCAATTTCAAAAGATTACCGTATCAATTATGTCTTTTTTCATAGTTATATAAAATTTGTACAAAGATAAACAAAGATTTTACTTTCAACTAAGATAAAAAAAATCGGCAGCACAAAGTCATATGTAAATGATTTATGCAATTATATAAGAATAATCGTCTATAAATGATGAAAAATTATAAAATAAAGTAATATAAAATGAACGATTAAAAAGTCCGATTTGGTTAAATACTTTTAACGTTTATTTTCGTACTGCATCATTGGAAAATAGTCTTTTTAACAGTGTGTTAAAAATCTGCAGCAAAATGCCCAGTCATTCAACCGTTTTTATAGAAAACTGTTACATAATCGTAATTTATCTCTAATCTCACCAACGAGAACGCTTCATACAATTTTCAAGTAACTGTTATCCAAAAAAGCGGTTGAATAAATGGACAGTTTGCTGTAGATTTTCAACAGTGTGAAGATTATTCTAAATTTTAATTATTCTAATATTAACGCTAATCACCTAGCACACACTCTCGTTCCATTTATTTTCATATCATTCACATAGATTTTCATTTTTAACCGCTCTATAATATTGACTCAATCTTTCGTATGGAGATTTGTACAAAGTATGTTTAATATATGTATACGTATTTGTAAAATTGAGGTAAATTTAGCTTTTATGTATGTTGCTTACATCGTAAAAGTAATATTTGTAACAAAATTGGCACATTTGTCTTCATATATCTCACAAATTCAAATATTATTTATATTATACTTAATAATAACAGGGAACAAGGTGACATTTTCAAAATAACATTTGTTTTGATATTGGACTGCTACATCCCATCAACTTAAAAGCCTTCCCCTAATTTGCCTCTCCTGTTGTATGCATAATGTAAACAGATCCCTTTGGGAAGAGGCCAACCGTTGACCGTTCAGAAATTCGATATCTGGATACACTCTTTTGGAGAAAGTAATTCGTATCACAAAAATATTTCTCAGATATTCCTCCAACTACAAATTCTCTGGGACATATTAAAATTTCCGTGGCGAAATAACCCTGCATTGTTTTTTTGGGGGGAAATACATACTTTCACCATTAGCAAAAATGTTCATCAAATGCTCAAAATTATTTTAAAAGAAACCTAAGATAAACAGTAAATTTTGCTATTTTACAAGAAATTAGATTGTGCATATATGTTAAATTGATATTTAAATGGTCATACAAAGAAGTTAAAAACATAAAAGGAAAATAGCACTGCATATGTTTGTTTTAATATTATACTATAAAAGATTAAAAGGAAGAAATATTCATTTCTGGGATATGAACGAAAATATGAAAAATAATTTAAATCTCGAAACTTAAAATTGAAATACTTTTTCTCAGACCATCTAGCTTAAACAATGTTAACTTTTGTAAGTGTATTTCATCATAAACCTTTTGTCATAAAATATTTTTTATTACATTCTTTTTTTCTACTTAATTTATTTTTTCATCAGACAACTATTTTTTTTGGATTCCAGAATTTATATATTAATTTTCGCCATATTTTTACAGAATCGGAAAAAATACAGAGAATTAATATAAATACAATACTAACAATTAAAAATTAAATAAATCTTAACGTGAAATAAAGAAGGTAGCAATTGTTCTTTTTATAGTGCATTGCATAGCACAAGTATCAGCACAATTTACACGGCCTCGTAAGGAACGCGAGAAGGCGTTGCACATATATAAGCAACATGTTCTGTGAAAACAAACATAGGCTGTTTAAAGGTTAGTTGAGCAGTATTAAATTTTAATAAATATTTTTACTGTAAATTGTTTCTAAGACTTTATAATATTTTGAGTTTATTCAAGCAGTTTCAGTTTATTGTCACAAGTTACATCCATCATTACATTCAAAAGAAAACAAGAAATCCATATTTTTTAAATTTAAATTATTCGCATGCTCAAGTCTTGTGAAAAACATTGTTTTAGGAATAAAAATTTTGTCAATCAAAATATTTATGAGTAAAAACGATTTTTAGACACGAGATTTAAAAAAAATTGTCAACATTTTCCGATTACCACCTACCATATTTCATTCATTTTATAATCTGTTTAAGTCAACTTTATATAAACCACATATTTGAATTGTTGGAAATCGCTTAATTAATATAAATTCGTTTCATATTATATTTAATTGAAGTTGAACATTTTACGATACAGTTAAAATTTATATTTTTAGATCAGGGTTGAAATGATCTTTAATATAACATTTGTCCGTATTTTCCAGTTATTTGTACACTGAAAAAAACACAGAAGGAAAATTCTTACAGAAAAAAAAGAAAAGAATTATCCAATTTTTGATATTTCATACAATTTTATGTTTATCTACTAGCAGACATAATGGAATGCAGACACAGAAAACTCATTATCTGAACGTAACGGTTCAGTAAACTACGATAGAACATCTCCCAACAGAGACTTAATAACAGCGTTTCCCATTTCAGTTTTCATCTTGCAAAATTAGTTTTCTCAATAACACTTCAAAAGGTAGCCATGCTCATCAAGAAGCGAAACTGTCTTGAAAATTTCACCCCTTTTGTGGTCTTTTCTCATAATTTTCTTCCATCAAATTTCTTTTTGCGTCGTCACAAAGTGGCTTCCATTACTTGCACGTGTTACAAACAATTTTGAGGATGATGAGAATTACGGCAAAGTAAACGGACTGTTGTTATTTTTTTTCTTTTGTGAAATGAAAAGATATTTTATTGTTGGATAGGAAGATGTTTCGTTCTATTTCTGTTTTTTTCCCTCTAAATAAGGCAGTATTTTATTGATCTAAGATTTGTGATGAATTATTTTTAACGCTTTTTTTTTTTCCTTCACAATGTATTTATCGAATTGAAAAAATATATATATAGTTTTATTTATAAGAAATAACAAGCCGTACAAATATCAAAAGTCTGGAGAACAGAGTAATATTACCAGTTCCAGTGTCACAAAAAGCGAGGCAATGAGACAATAAATGCGATGCAACGATTTCTAAATCGGGAAATAAAAATACATTAAAACTTATTAAAACGGAATCAGCCTATAAAGGAATCTTGTTTTAAACATAAAATTTCCATTGTCCCTACGGTAAGAACATCATAAAATTATATTTTATAAGACGGAAACCTGTTTAAACAAAAATTTTCGCCGGTCCCTTGCGATTTTGCTTACAAGATTTTTCTATCCTAAATAAACATAAGAATTTTATACAGTAAAAACCTGTAAAAGCGGAAACGCTGCACTGCAAAAAAAATTGTTGATTTTACTGTATAATACTGTAAAATCAACATTTTTTTTTTTGCAGTGTGGGACAATGAGTTTTAAAACAGAACTCCGTTATAAACAGTTAATATGCAGAATTTACCGAAAAAAGTACAGTAAAACCTATGAAAATAGAATCGCTATAAAGTACAAAAAATCTGTTTTAGACAGGTTTCCGTGTAGTCTGATAAATCTGTAAGGCATTCCTTTCGAAGGGACTATAAACATTTTTCATTATAGACAGATTCGGTCTTTACAGGTTCTACTCGATGCAGACTAACGAATAGATTAATGAATAATCATTGTAGGGGAAAGTCGGGTAGCCGCGGACATTTCAATCTCTAAGAAATTCAAAGTGTTGAGTAAATAAAGAGTTATTGTAAATGAACGCCCTCTAGAGTCGAAACAAATACAGTTTAATGACAACGTGGGCGCCGAGTAAGTTAGACGTGAGTGAGTGGGTTTTTTTCGTCAATAAATTTTCGGCAAAACGAGACAGAATGCACCATATGCGGAGAAACATTTTAAGAAGACTGGATTCAGTGCCAGGAATGCAAAGACTGGGCCCATGAAAATTATGTTTAGATAGTTGCATCCGATTTTTATTATAATTGTGATGTTTGTAAGGCCAAAAAACGGTTGCGACACCATTGATTAATGTGTCCGGGGTTACCCGCCGTTTCTTGTGACGACAAAAATAAGGCCAAACTATTTTCAGTATATTTTGTTAAATAATTCGATATTATTAGCAATGTTTAATTAAAATCATTAAAGAAGTTCGTAATTTTATCTTAAGTATAAAATAAAGACAGAAATTTCATACATTTGTTTTTTATTTGCAATTTATCCAAGTGTCCGGGGCTACCCGATCTTCTCCTACTAAAATAAATTTTAAAAAATTGTGTATTATGAAAAATCGGAACTTTTGGCGTCCCGCGCAGTGGATAGGCGGGAAGGGTGTTGGAACCTCTGAAAATCATGATGCCCTGCATAAATCGGGACAACTGGCAACAGTTGAACAGAGTCAAATCCAATAGTGAATTTGCATTCGAAAAGTTAGTAACAAAATGATATATATAAATGTGTCTGTGCGTGTGCGCGCGCGCACACTTGTGTGTAAATGTAGAAAGAGAGATGTACTTAAAATCTACAGTTTAATTTATTTTAGCATTTCTTAATGCGATATTTTTAATTTTCCATTTCATAAAAAGAACGTTTCGTATTGATAAAATATTTGCGGCTGTTCGTGTTTGCGCAGTGTTGTGAATAATTTTAGGAAAAATGACTAGCTTAAACATAATAAACATATATTGAAAGCCGATATACAAATAGATTTAAATTCATTTAGGAGTAGAATTGCTGTAAAAGAACACAATATTATGTTGTACGTTGTATTGTATGGGTAGAATTGAAAAATAGTAAGCAGGTGTAAAAATGCGATGTTTAAGAAATGCCGGACAAACCTGTCGGTTCTAAAGTTAAAGTTGTAGTGCCTTTTTAATTGTAGCAGTTGTAGTTTTTTTTTCTTTTTTTCTTTCGATGCAGAAACATTTCTAAGGTTGAAGTAGTACGAGTTCTTTTGTTGGAACATTACAGTTGAAGTTTTAGTATTTGGTAGAACAGTGATGAATTATAACTACTATATTTTTTCTATTTTTAGTACGTTTTATAGAATTGAAAATTTTTGCTTCTTTGATAAATAGCAATAAGCTTTAAAAATTGTTAAAATTGTAGGAAATAAAGCCGTATTTAATAGTAAATGTTCTTCAAATATGTCTTAAAATTAACAAAATTCGTACTTTATATTAAGTATAGGTATTTATCATAAGTATAGTCCATTTTAATTTATTTTATCATTGCTTAAAGAGAGTTTTTTAAAGTTTGATTTTCGTATTTCGTTTTAAATCGTCACAAAGTGGCTTCCATTACTTCCATGTGTTACAAAATGATGAGAATTATGACAAAGTAAACGTACTGTTGTTATTTTTTCTCTGTGAAATGAAAAGATAGTTTATTGTTAGGATAGGAAGAGTTTCCCCCTTTTTTCAGTTAAACCGTTTTCTATTGATCTAAAATTTGTGATGAATTATATTTAATGTTTGTTGTCTACTTTTAGAATGCTGTTATTAAACTGTAAAAAAAAAAGGTATAGATTCTTTTTTTTTTTAAATTAACAACAATTTTTAACTTAGAAAAAAGTGAGGAAAATATATGCGTTTTAGCAGTGACATTTTAAGCAAAATTAAATCAAGAACAAATAAAAATAATTGTTGAATAGAAAGATGACATTTTATATTTTACTTAACAAGACTAACTAACTTTATCGATCGTAAATTAGTCACGAATTAGCAAAGTTAAACAAACAAACAAGGGTTTAAATTTGTTATGTAGAAATCTGACTAAGCCAGGAGCAAGCGCCAATCCAAAATTTTCTTTGGAGTTGGGGTGAGGGGAAGGGAGGGAGGGATGAGAACAACACATTTTTTATCTTGTTGTGTACATCTGAGAAAGAATTGATACAGTTTATTTCCACACTAGCTGATCCGTCCGGATAAGCTAATCAAATCTAATCAAAAAATCCAAATCGTGATAATTAATAACCAGCCTTTCCCTTTTAAAATCAGGATTTTTTATAGAACCTTGATCCATCGTTCCCGCATCTTTCGTTATCCCATATGTATCGTCTAGTTTTAAAGGTCCCGTCACGAACACTATTTAAATACTGTTCATTTTACCCGCTTAGGTCGTTTTTGAAACATGCAGATTCCCGCATCTATTGTTCAAAAATTTTATCGATCTTCGAAAAAAATGGAGAATTTATCCCATTATATTCACGTTTAAGAAAAAAAAGTTTTTCTAATTGTCACCTTGGATGCACGTGCGTATTGATAAACCGAGAGAGATTCCATGAGAGCATAGTGATCTTTAAATGCAATCCCCAAACGGGCGATAAACGTGTCATTCTGTAAGTGGTAATCCTCCAGTGTACAGGTGGAATGAAAAAAAGTTTGCAATAGAAAAAAAATTAAATGATGAGCAGTGAATTCTCTTTATAAAAAGTAGAATAAGAACTTAGTTTTAATTAACGACGTTCCGTCGGATATCTTTATTTATTAAAGTAGTCACCTTAAGAGTGAGAGAGGAAGGGAGGGGGGATGAAGGCAACCAATGAAATTAAGGAGGGCAGTAGATCCTTCGTGTATTTTTTTTAAATGTTGAAAGAGTGAATGATTGACAGAGAGGGCGGGGATTAGCTGCAAATGTCATAGCTTCTAGAAGTTAAGACATTGTTACTTTACGTTAGGCTCTCATGTCAGTTTTGGCTGTGATAGGCTATTGTTGTGTGTCTATTGTTTTCATTATTTTTCACTTGTTTGTGACTAACATGGCTAAACAAATTCGTACTTTAGAGGAAAGAATTCGTATCATTGAAGAAGTAGAAAAACATCCGTTTGAAAAAACAGTTCAATTTGCTAAACATTTAAAATTACCACTTTCAACATTGAATTCTATAATTAAAAAAAAAAAAAAAACGAAATTAGAAAGCAGTTTGATAAGTACGGTATTTC
Source organism: Maratus michaelseni (assembly GCA_963931845.1). Classification (NCBI taxonomy): domain Eukaryota; kingdom Metazoa; phylum Arthropoda; class Arachnida; order Araneae; family Salticidae; genus Maratus; species Maratus michaelseni. The sequence continues at coordinate 329,986,021 of OZ007590.1, forward strand.
GGCGAAAACCCGAAAAACGATTTAGAAACTGTTTTGTACGACTGGTATCGTCAAGTTCGAGGATCACAAATTCCAATAGATGAAACAATTCTGCGGGAAAAAGCCCTAGAAATCGCTGCTTTAAAAGGTATTGCAAATTTCACAGCCTCAAATGGACGGATTTCACGCTTTAAAGAGCGACATGGATTAAAATTTTAAAAAATGTGTGGTCACAGCGCAGCTGTTCATGACAGAGTGGTTCAAGATTGGTTTTCCAAATTACCGGCATTAATTGAAGAATATGACTCCAGTGACATTAATAATGCGGATGAAACGGGGCTTTTTTATAGATGTTTGCCGGACCGTACTCTGGCACTAAAAGAAGAGGCTTGTCATGGAGGCAAAAGTTCTAAAGAAAAACTGACTGTTTTATTCTGCACAAATAGCGATGGGAGCAATAAAAGAATTCCGATTGTAATCGGAAAGTAAGAAAAGCCAAGGTGTTTCAAAAACATAAAATAATTACCTGTGTCGTACCGTTCTAATTCAAGAGCATGGATGACAAATGAAATTTTCTCTGAATTTCTGAATGATTTTGACAAGTCAGTTGGACAATAAAAAATAAAAGTAGTTTTATTCATTGACAACTGTTCAGCGCACCCTCCGGATATACCTTCATTAAAAAATGTGACAGCTCATTTTTATTCCCTTAATTGGACTAGTAGGGTTCAACCCCTGGATTTGGGTATTATGCACAGTTTCAAGCGCCATTACAGAAATAATTTAGTTAGAAAAGTTCTGGCTATGATGGATGAAGGAAAATGCAATAGCATCAAAATTGATGTTTTACAAGCCATTTATTTCATTGTCTCTGTCTGGGAGAGAGTAACACAAGAAACTATAATTAACTCTTTTAATAAAGCTAAGTTGGATGTCTCAGAACTCGAAAATGTAACTGCTGATGCTAACGATGAAGAGGAAAATGATTTATCACAGTTTGGGGCAAATGTCTCGAACATCACCTTTGACGATTATGCATCAATTGATAAAGAGGTTGCGACATGTGGCTTGATATCTCTTCAAGAAATGATCGCAGAGAATGAAGAAATGGATGATGATACCGATGAAGACGAAAATGTCAATATAGAACCAGTTCCAACTTTTGTTGAAGAACATAAATGATTTGAAACAATGAGAAATTTTCTTTATTCACATGCATTAAGCGAAAGAGAGCAAAAAGATGTCACTAATGTCGAAAATTTGTTTTTGGGTTAAGAAGAAAACAGTGTGTATAAGCTAAAATTTCCTAATATTTCCAGTAAATAAATAGATGTATTCCTCTTTATTCTGCTTCGTAAATTTTTTGTAGTATGTAAGAATTTTTCTCCTTCAGATTTTCTAGATTTCAATGTAATAAATTTATTTATGCCATATACTTTTTCACACGAAAATATTTTATGTTGACCCGCATTAATCGTTTTCCCGTAACTATCGTTTAAAACGAATGGTCCCTTGAGAAACGATCGATCGATGATCTACTATATTTAAAGAATTATCAACCCTCTACAAGCTAAAAAGTGGAAAAAAAACTGACGATTTTGGACATAACTGAGGCCGAAATGGAGGCAAACAACGAACCAATCAAGCAATCTGGGGAAAATATTTTAGTGATGATGGAAAAAAATCTCCAAAAATTCAAACATCGCTGTAGGAATTCCGAATAAACTTTATGGAAAATAGGAGAAAATTTTACTACATTGGGCTAAAAGATTGGAACCGGATTACTGTAACAAATGTGGACAAATCGCTGAAAAACGTGAAATCCGCATAAAAAATTAAATTAAAAAATCCCATCAAAATTTCCAAAATCGGGCTTCGAGGAGCAAAACTAAATACATAGAAGTAACTTCCCAACAAAATTTGTATTTCTGTGTGTAGTGGTCTCTTCGAAACACAGTCCACACCCACAGACACACAAACTTCCTTCTTTATTATCATTGGAGATCTGTTTTTTAAAATCAGCCAAAATACTAATTAACAATAAATGTCCTTGAGAATTTTGCAATAGAAAGGATTTAGAAAATGTTATTCATAATTAATTCCTGTACTTAAAGTGTTTATTTAATGCTAATGTTTCTATTTTTATAAGACTTGATAAGTTATTTTAGCTTTTGTGCAATTTTCGATTTTTTTTTTCTAAATCTGACCTGTGATGACTAATACACTCTGAAAAATGAAATTTCTTGAGGAGGCAATTGCATCCCCTGGCCTTTCCGAAATGACGCACCCGGGCAAAGCATTTATTTTGACAAAATATACTATTATTAGTATTATTTTCTGTTTCAAAACTTTCTGTACACTTCCTGCATGTGGTGTTGGATTTCATTGGGGTTATATATTTTTACACCCAGTCTTGAGTCCAAATTGAACTCAACCTCGAATTGACCTTCCGCAATCAAACAACCGCATCTTTTGTGGCATGAAATAATTAACAGCTGCAATCACGTGCAATAGTCTACTACGCAGAAAGGGGAAATTTTATCAATGATGCCTCCAAGTACCATTCAAATGTTTGTTACAATGAGAATTTTTCCGATAGTTTCAGCTAACGTTTTAACTCATCCACATAATTTTTTTAACTAGCTAACCTAATTCTACCTCTTATCTATTATACACACATTAAGGGTGTTTGGTCAGTCAGCCCCTCGCTGCTTTTAAACCTATGGGCGTGTAATGCTTTCTTATTTTTAAAAGAAAATTTATATTTTTTAATTATTTTTATTACGTACTCTTCTTCAGATGGTTCTTTCTTGTTTAGTTGTCAAAATATTTCTATAATATATGCTTAATTTAATATTTTATGTATTAAAATCTTAGCGAAGCTGACGAGCTGGGAGTCAGACTTTAACACTTCAAATGAAATTAAATATACAGTTTAGAAATATTTTGTAAACTAAAAGAGAAATATACCTCCTTTATGAAGAGTACACAAAAAAGTAATTTAGGCATTATTAATTTCATTGTGAGATAGTATTTTAATAAGAATGTTTTCTACGTCCATAGGTTTAACATTAGGGAGGAGAAACTGAGTTCTCACTGACCAACACACTTCATACACGTTTAAAAAAAATTCTAAATGAATTTGGATAACATATTATTGATATAAATAGTTCATATGTATTTTTAAATTGCTTATAATCTCATATTTTTGTTTAAAAAATAGATTAAACATATTTATGATAAACTAATAAGACTCTATAACAGATTTTAGATTAATAATTCCCATATTTAAAATACTTGAATTGCTCAATCTTGATACAGTTAAAAAACATTTTTTTAAGATATTAAATTTACTAAAATTATTCTGTTCTCAATTAAAATTTTAAACAATCTCGTAAATACATGGATGGTAGGATTTGTTCTCAAAGTTTTTTTTAATAAACTTGTTATTATTAAAATAAAATATTATTATATTTTAAACAAGTTATTTAAAAGTCCTATCATTAAGAAACGTCTTAATCATGTTTGATTTTCCTTATAATTTCAAATAATCTAATTATCTGTAACATATTTAATTATATAACTGTTTAAATATATTGTCCATTAAAATGTTTTAATAGTTAAAGATTAAGTACGTTACAATAGTTATACGTTGCATACATTAATTGTTTATTCCGTTACATATTAGATTAAGTAAAACATCATTTATTTAATATTTTCTTCTTTGCAACTTTATAGTTTTTTACATCATATTAGTATAAAGCTCATAATAGAAAATGTGTAAAAACTTAGCGCTCTAAGGTTTAATAAACCAAGTTTAAAACAATTTAGAGAAAACAATAAAAAATATTCCATCTTATCATTGCAGTTTCAACATAAAGTAATTTGTTTTCGCACAAACACTGTGAAAAAAACATTCACGCTTATAAAGCAGTGAGAACGTTCCAAAAATCTCATTCTTTTGTGTGTTTCATAATTTTCTCCCACAATTTAACTTCCTCAGCATAAAGAAAAAGTGGCTATCATTATTTTCATATATTTTGAAGCTTTTTTTTCTTACTGTTGTGCTATTATGGAAGAGAAAACATTTGTTATGCGTATTGTTGTAACCAGAGTTGAAGTTGCCGTTTTTTTTCTTTTTTTAACATCCATTTTTTAGCCTTTTGCTCAAAAAGTTCCTTACATTTTTATATTGATGCAAATACGTTCGTTAATTTAAGGATTTTAAAACCAGTAAAATTATTGGAATTTCGAAAGTAAGTAAAATAATAAATTAACCATTTATTTCCAAAATAATATTACCTGAAGGTAAACTATATCATTTTGAAACAATAAAGCGAAACCGTTAGGTATTGTTGTTAATTTAAAGATTTTAAATCCAGTAAAATCATTGGAATTTCGGAAGTAAGTAAAAGAATAAATTAGACTATTCATTTCCGAAATAATATTATCTGAAGGTAAACTATATCATTTTAAAACAATAAAGCGAAACCTTTTGGTATTGTTGTTAATTTAAGGATTTTAAAACCAGTAAAATTATTGTAATTTCAAAAATAAGTAAAATAATAAATTAACCATTCATTTCCAAAAAATATTACCTGAAGGTAAACTATATCATTTTGAAACAATAAAGCGAAACCTTTTGGTATTGTTGTTAATTTAAGGATTTTAAAACCAGTAAAATTATTGTAATTTCGAAAATAAGTAAAATAATAAATTAGACCATTCATTTCCAAAATAATATTATCTGAAGGTAAACTATATCATTTTGAAACAATAAAGCGAAATCTTTTGGTATCGTTGTTTATAGATTGTAATGAAAAATCCTTAGCATTTATTTTTCTAGCTATCGGGAATATTAAAGTCAATCTTACGGAAAAGGTACTTTTAGGCAGCTTTCATTACAAAAAGCTACCTATTGCAGCCATTCGGAGGAAAGCAATTCCAAAACTTTTTGGTATATTTTCACCGATCATGACCCCCAGACCCCAAAGCCACCCTCCGTTCAAATGTTGTATATATATATATATATATATATATATATATATATATATGGATGTACGGATGTTAACGGAACATATATATATATATATATGACATATGTCATGCTGTAACTCTCTTATTTATGAACCAATTCGGATGTGAATGAGTATGTGTATAGGACATACCAAGGTCTCGACCGAATTCGTTGGCCAGCTTCATCCGCTGTCTTGTTTCAAAATGACAGCCAGTTAAAAAGAAATATTTTTTTAAAAATTCAAAAATATGTACAAAAAAAAATACAAATTGGAAAAATTGTTTCTGTTAAGTGTTAGAACATGATACAAGGAGTCTGGAAATTTTTTTGTTTTGGTTATATCTTAAAAAAATGGCTGAAATATGGCAGTTCGAAATTCTAGAGTGGCTGAGATTTTGAAAAAAATCTGATATTTGTTATGCTGTAACTCTCGTATTTATGAACCACCGATATGAATATAACTGATCATATGTACAGAACATACCAAGGTCTCGACCAAGTTTGTTGGCCAGCTTAATGCGCCATCTTGTTTCAAAATGGCGGCCAGCTACATTTTTTATTTTTTTTTAAAAAAATAAAAAATATGTATAAAAAATTATAAATGGAAAACGTTGTTTCCGTTAAGTGTTAGATCGTGATACAAGGATTCCGGAACATTTTTTGTCTTCGTTTTATCTTAAAAAATGGCTGAGATATGACAGTTTGAAATTCTAGGGTGTCTGACATTTTGAAAAAAATCTTATTTTTGTTATATGGTAACTTTCCTGCTGAAATTCGAATTCAAATTCAGTATCAACGAAACCCGGGACTGAATCTTCTATAATTGGGTTCCAAGCATTTTAGCTTCGGGTGTTTGAGTAAAATGAATTGAATTGTTAAAAACATGGACTATGAAAGCTGTCTTTTCCTCCCGGTACAGGCCGGAAGGACTCTTTTTTACTGTCCCAATGGGATAAATATTAGGAAATGTAGGTAGCAAATTTCCTAATATTTTCATTCGTATGTATGTTTAAGTTATTAAATACATTTCTGACAAAATAATTTTAATGCGAGTATTTAACTTTAATCTTTTGATTATTATAAGTCGAAAGACATCTAAAACATAATGTTTATTTCACTGACGTTTAAAACAATATAATTTTAAATCGTTTGAAAACAATTAAATTTTTTTCCCAATAATAACTAGTTAAAAATCTGTAGTTAAGATCTATCTTAATATTTAAAAAAATGATTTTATTTTTACTAGGGAATTGACGTATTAAATTTGTTCCTAGTTAAAATAGTCTCCCTCCGTGGACACTGGAAATAAATTTAAAAAAGTGTTGTAGATGTCAGTACATGGTAAATCATCATTAGGTATTAGTTCGTTCACAACTTTCTTGAAAGAGGCATTACATTTGGTTGAAAACCCTGTATGCTATAAATAGAAAAACTGTGGAAATTTCTTGATTTTTTAAAAGAAATATTTATATCTGAGTGAATGCACGTTATATTTTTACACAAGTGAACATCGATGTTGCACAATATCCATACGGATATGTGGTACAGCTACAGATTATTTTAAGCATTTTATATTACATGGAGATTGCAGATATTATTTATTCTGATATTCCAGAAGAATTTGTCAAGTATTTCTCTAGATATTCGATATAACTTCTAAAATAGAAAGTGTCCGGTGACTTTTGGCCGTATAATGTCTGTCTTACAATGCGAAAAAATTACTCACCTCATTTAAATGTATTTTAATGGAACAGCATTTTTTTGTTTGTTTCTGTAATTACTTTTTTAATAAAAGTAGTTTAATATTTAAGAACATGTTGCTAAAACAAAGCAGAATATAATATTTTTACCGTAGATCGTCATTGTGTCCGTAGTTCATTGGCGAGCCTATATTCCAAAATATTCGAATATATCATGAATGATGGGCCATAACATGATGTAGATAATCATTTTATATATATTTTTTAAATACATATTTAAGATATTGCTATGTACCTTAGAAAGCTATTTGAAATGCGATTTCTAATATAACTTGGGAACTAAACTGGGAAAAAAAAACTTTTCTTCACTTAAAATATAAATGTAAAATGCCTTTTAAAAATAAAAATATATCTAAGGACAGGTAACATGATTAATATGATATTAAATCTTTTAATATATTGCGCAATTTATATTTTTTAAATTTCAGATTTCAATGGCTATAAAAAGAAATGTAAAATGATCTTTTTTTTTTACAAAATGTTATTTAAATTCATTCTTTAATCTCAATAAATTTTACTATTTATTTATTTTTAAAATTTTACTTCTATATCACTGAAATTGGTGATTGTAAACAAAGATGTACGTTTATACAGCATTTCATTGATCAAAACATAAAATATTTTAATAGACTGTTTCATTTCTACTAAATGATATCATTTATCTTCCTCGTGCAATGATACCTGTGCAATGAATGATAGATTCTCCTCATTAGTAGATCGCAGGTAAGTGGGGTAAAACATCAATATGAAATGGCATATTACTTAATTGCTACCTTGTGAAAGGATCATTAGAGCTAAGGCTAAACTTGAATGTAAACAAGCTGATGCGTAAATAAATGAAATATATCACATTAGAATTTGATGTCATGGCAATAGACAACAAAAAGAAATATATATATATTGTTAAAATTTATTGGCAAATTTCTAAAAACTATCTGTGATATGTAACTTGTGGTGTGATATAATAATAAGAAAAAAGAAAACTGCCCAGTTAAACTGAGGGCATTGAGCTCACAGGCTATTCACGCTAATTTTATATTATACTCTTATTTCAAAGAATTTGAAATAAGCCCATCGAAAAATATAGGAATCGACAATATATTAAAGGGGATCATCCTGTTCTCCCCACCTCTTATAGTTAACCAATGAACCCCCAAAACAAATCAGAGAAGCCTCTAATTACAATGAACATATATACAAAATTTGAAACAAATTGGGTAATTCTGCCTGACAAACCCATTTATCTAAGTTAAGGGGGGATTAGCCCCCCTGTATCCCCACTTTATACTTCGCCAATGAACCCCCAAAACTAATCAGGGAAGCGCCTTACCACAATGAGCCTATATACAAGATTTGAAGAAAATCGGATAATTCTACATGAAAAACCATTTATCTAAATTAAGGGGTGTTAGTCCCCCCCCCTTAACCAATGAACCCCACAACTAATTAACAAAGCGCCTTATCACAATGAACCTATAAACAAAATTTGAAGCAAAGCGGTCATTTCTATCAAGAGTTATCGCGTTACGTACATACAGAACCGGCAGGCACATTAGCTCTCAAGGCTTTGATAGCTTGTGAGCTAAAAAAAGGGAACAAGCAATTATATAGTGAATGCAGAAGTTGTACAGAATTGCATTCTTAAATTTAAAAAAAAGGAAATTGGAGAAGGCAGAAAAGCAATTGCAATGTTGAATTCTGTTCTGAGGACTAGTAATAGTCCCCCCTCTCCCCCCCCCCAAAAAAAAAAACTAAACGATTAATTTATAGTATCATCGTGCGAAGCATTTTACTATATGGTTCGGAGACATGGACTTTAAATATCTCCCAAAGAAAAAAACCCTGCTCTCTACCGATATGTACTTCTAGCAAAAATCAGTAACAACATCAAGGATGAAAAAAGTTAAAAATTCCAGAAGATGTGAAGTATGGAAGTCAAACATTATATTCTGCACACGATCGAACATAATAAGGTTAGATAGTATGGACATGTTCATAGAATGAAAGAAGAGTGCCTACCAACAATCCTTATAGACTCCAGTCTATAAGGACTTTTGGTAGCCACTCTGTGATACTCTGCATATCAAAAATAATGTTACCCGGAGGGAAATATTAAGGAGGGGCAGACCATGGATAACTTGGAAAAATAAAATTGAAGTCATTGAAGGCTTCAATTTAAGTTCTGTTATGGCCCTGTGCAGAAAGAAATGGAAAAGAACCATCACAATTTTTATTTGACTGCCGGAACCCACTACTTAGGGGAAATTCCTAAGGATGCTGATGATGATAATGAAAAAAAAAAGAGTATAAACTCAAAAAGGCATAGATTCCAACTTTAACGCTTTTTTGTTACCACTAAAATTTAATAGAAACATTTACATTACTTATTCACACATTTCAGGGATTAAATAATGCAAAATTTACTATTAAATTTTAATGCTAAAATAAAGTGCAAAAAATGGCAGCTACACAATAAGGTAGTTGTCTTATTGTTGGGTTTTATTTACGCAACAGATTGGTTTAAAAATATTTGAATTTTTAAATTGCCTTCTTGCTGAATATAGCGCTCATTATCTCCAAACGTACTACGTTACTGTACACATTGCATATTAATATCTATATTACACGATTAGATACAACTTATATACTTTATATGCATCGTATAACATACTTACATACAATAACATTCAAGACATGCAATAATTACAACAAGCATTTTTAAACAAATGAAAATAAAAGGATTTAATGAAGAATCCTCCATAAGCCTAAGTGACAATATAAGAATCGCCGTAACAACTGTTTTATTCCTGGGTTCTTTTATCCTAAAGGAACAGACGCGTTTTCGATGACTGAAAACCACAAGCAGCTCTATCGATTAAAAAAATGTGCTATCTTTAATTTATTTTCAAACTAATTATATCAGCATTTTATCATATTTTTACACATATAAAACAATCTATTAGTTTCAAATCAAATTTCAGAAACCCATTTATTTTATTGGTGCAGTTATCTAACAATGGAACAAATCCTGATTCCCAAGAGATACTGCTGATGTGTTTGTATTTGAATCCAAATTTTCATATATGTCCTCATTATTTACGCATGATAGTTTCAGAAATTATAACTGTGTGCTTAATTCAAGAGTAATTTGGAATGTCAATTCAATGAAAGATAAAATGCTTGTTATTCTAAAAATTATTAGACCTACACGTACAAAACCCCAAAGAAAAAAAATTAAATAATCTCTCCATTGATATATTCATAAAAAACTAGAGGTACAATGCTAACCAACTAAAGAGTATAGTTATAGAGAGTATACGATATAGTTACGAAGGATATACTGAGTTTCTTAAAATAATCTAGAAGGTACACGGCGTTTATCACCATATACTCTCCACTACATCCCTTTGTATCTTGTCAGTATTTCAGGAAATTAAATTCTTAGTAAATTATTTTTATCAATTTTTAGTCATAAATCGATGCATACTTTTTGCATTTGTGAAATGTAACATTCACATATCTCAGTATATGACAATGCAATACATTATTCTTTAGTAGGGGAGATAGGGGATGAATAGGACAAGGGATGCATGGGACGTTCTCAATATTTCAGGCAATAAAGTTTTTTTTCAGTTGCTTCCTATCCTCATAGATTTCACTACCATAGTGTGCTTTAGTACCAAAAGCAAGTGCACATGGCTGCTTTCAGTTTTCTTCAAATTTGCATTTCCTGAAAACTGTGTTCAAAAGTATTTTTTTTTTACTTTTGAAGTTACTTAAATATCTTATGCAATATAAACAATTAAGATATGTTGTAGTTTTTTATTTCAAGGATTGATATTAGTAATTAAAATGAATGAATATTAACCATTGTGACAAAATATTTTTTGAGACAAAATGGTTGACAATTGAATATATGCATCATGGGGATGATTGGGACATTTCAAATGGGGATGAATGGGACTATCTCATTCATCCCTAGAGGATGCTGAAAAACATATTTATTAATTAAATAATATTGTACAGGTTGATAAATTAATATTTTATGGTAATTATTTTTTTAACATTTCATCCTCATTGTAGTCATCGTCTTCAGCCATTGAATGCTTCCGTTTATGGGCCTTTTAAGACAAAGCTGAGATGAGTCCAAGATGATTGACTGACAAATAATACGGAGATCATATTAAAATTTATAATCTCTCAGCTTTTGAGAAGGAGGCATTTTTGTCAGCTTTTAGTCCTCAACATTGAATACGGGAGGAAAATGTTTGGGTCCCATTCATCCCTGCTGTGGGGGTGACTGGGACATAGAAGAACTTTTTTTTTAATTTCATTTATATTTCTGTATAATAATAATCTTGAACAAATATTGTGCATAAGATGTAGTCAAACACGTAAAGTATGATATGTGATATATAATATTGATAATAAATAAAATATTTAAAATAAATATTTTTGTGAAAATGTCCCATTCATCCCCCCTCTCCCCTATCTATACATACTAATTAAAAAAACTTTATAAACAATATTATTAATGAATCAAAATTATTATTTTGATAATGATAGTTCATTTTTCATGTTTCTATAGGTTATTATAAAATTTAGTACTAAAATATTAATTAAAACATTACGTAATAAAAGAAATCATACAAGATAAAATGACTAAATGCTACATTATTCAAACATAAACAAGCGTTAGGCTAAACTATTATTGTGCTTTCCTCTAACAAAAACCCATTTATTGAAATTTTCTCTATATACGTCTAATAAAGAATGCAAATGCAAATGCAAATAATAATAATAATAATAATAATAATAAACATGGAATTTTTACAGATTGTTCTGACTAAGATTTGAATGTTGAGTATTTTTCATTTTATCACTTTAGTTCAAAGTGGCAGCCAATTAAGTGAGAATTTGAAAAAAACTCACTTTTCCAAAAAAATAAAAAAAAATAACCCATGCTGCCTGGAAAAAAAACACTTGACATAAGCATCTCAAAATGAAGCATTTTATTACATATTAATGGTTTAACATAAAAACAATTAAAAATTTATTTAGATCATTCTAAAATTTTATTATAACAAGAAAATCTGTAAAATTGAAGCTCATGTTTTGCCAGAATTCTGCAACTGTTAGTTTAAATTATTTTAAAGCTACATAAGCACTTTTTAGGTATTTTTTTAATAATTTTATTATTCTAAATGGCGCATAAAACAGGACGAAATAAGAAAATTGACTTCCGTGAAGTATTTGATGAAGTATTAGGGTTATTATTATTATTTTTTTTGTTTTAGGAAACATTTCGCTTTGGGTTTTTTATACAATATATAATGTCTATATCAAAGTACCTATTTTAGAAAGATCTTAATCATAAAAATATTTATTAGATTTTGTTTTATTTAAATTATATAAGATTATACGATAAAAACAAAACATAAACGACTAGTTTTATTAGCACATACTAATAACAAATGGAACAAAGATATTTGCTAAGGTTTATGACTCACTGTGCAATTATCTTTCTAACCTGAAGGAGAATATTGTACACACACAACAGAAACGTGATTTCATTACAGAAGGAAAGTTATCGAGAATATAATAATACTTATAAGAAAAATGAAATGCAAATTTTACTGTTTATAAGGATGTAATAAGCATCGTTGACTTGTATAAGAATGAGTATATTAAATAAAATAACAATTACATGAAATGAAACATACACACAAATATGTGCAATTTAATGTGATTTAATGCAATTTAATGCGAGCGCGCATCTGTGTTAATTGACAGTTGAAAATCAAATTGCTTGTGAAATTTGATATGATGGATCGTATCTGATATATTATTTTTCTGCATGCACTGCAAAAAAAGTGTTGATTTTACAGTATAATACTGACATCCCAGCTGCCATAACATATGATGAACCATGAAATTAACAGTAATAAACACTAAAATAAGCGGTAATACACTGCCGCGCATTATTATACTGTAAAATCAACATTTTTTTCTTCCAGTGTGGTTGTGACACAATTTAAAAACTAATTTATTTTTCCTTTTTTTAATTATTCAAAAGCTAGTTCAAGGTGTCTACCTAGAACTAGTATATGAATTCTTATGTACTAGTATGTACTAGTTATATACTTGTATATGAATACTTACAAATTATCATGTAAATATTGTAAACATTTTATCATTTATTTTCTTGAAAACATTAATTATTTTTATTAGCACTTTCCAACATAGTTGAAAAGTGTTTATAACTTCGGTTTGGCAGTCTGTCTATCTGTCTGTCGCTGCTCTAAATCACTTCAATATGATCGGATTTCCATATAAATTTTATATGTTATTGTGGGTTCCTATAGTATGTTTGGTACTGAAAATAAAGTGCGTATCGTATATAGCTGATTTAGAGGGATATACAAAGTAATTCTATTATAATATGGTCAGAGGGGGGAAAGTCAGTTTTTGTGCGTTTTAATGATTTTACAATACTTCAAACATAATAAAATTGTTTTTCCGTTTTGAAGTAGATTACAACATACTTTCTATAGAGTATACGGTATGTATCATTTATATTGCGTTTACAGGGAGGCATAAAAGAATTCGTTTACTGGTTTGACTAAAAGCTTTAATTGCTGGAAGACCGCTTTAAACAGTGGCATGACTGTCAAATGACACTAAAATAAAGAGACAATACTGGATAATAAAAAGAAGACAAGAATATTCAAATTCTCTGGTAGGAATCTATATTTCTAGTATAGATGGTTTGGAATAGACTGTTTGATATAATAATTGCTTTAATATTTTTTTTACGTATATGTAGAATTTTTTTTTATATAAACACACATATTAAGGAAAAGCATGAAATATTTTGTCTTTATCTAAAAAACTCCAAATCTCGAGGAATGAACTTAGGAAAATAAAAAGAAATTAAGTAAGTTAACTTCTAAATAGTACTTACTTAAATATGTTATCCCAACTATATTGAAAATATGTTGAAAATATATTGAAATAATAGCTAAAAATTATATAGAGTGGCCCGCTGTTGATCAGCATACTCAATATTTATTGAAGGATTTTCAATAATCAAGCAATCAGAACCAAAAAATGTTTTTTGAGTGAACAACGCAAAAGCAGTGAATGAATAAAATATAGTTACAAACAAAAAAGCACTAACAAAAGAGACTGCTTTGACGGGCTGAACTTTAAAAATGCTAATGCAATTTTAAAGTTAAGAAATATTTTAAAAACACAAATACTTTTATTTTTGGCAGCCTTAAAAATGAACGCTTTACAATGTTAAGATAACGAAGATAAAGAGTTAAGAGGTTTCTGAAGCATAATCTCTTGTGTACCTTGATAAAGTTGTTTATTACAAGTTGTTAACTAAAATGTTATTATGTAATGTCTACGTTGAAGTACATGTTCTAGATATATTAGAAACATATTAGTCATGAAAATATTTATTCAATTTTGTTTTATTTAAAGGATATAAGATTATATGATAAAAACTAAACATAAACGGCAAGTATTATTAGCACATACTAATAACAAATGGAACTAAGATATTTGCTAAGGTTTATGATTCACTGTGCAATTACTGAAGAATAATATTGTACACATACATAGAAACGTGATTTCATTGTAAAAGGAAAGTTATCGAGAAAATAATACTTATACGAAAAATGATATACGAATTCTAATATTTGTAAGTATATAATAAGCATCGTTGACTTGTACAAGAATAAGTACATTAAATGAAATAAAAATTACACACTAATACAAATCAAACTTCCCGACATTATTATTTAGTGAGAAAAATTGTTTACAGAGTATTTTAATGATCTTGAACTATTTCAAGCATAATGGAACTTATATGTATTATTGACGTGAATTACAACATGCTTTCTATAGTGTACAGGGTATGTAGCATTTATAGCTCGTTTATAGAAAGGTACAAAGGAATTCAGCTACTGATTTGACAATAAACTTTCAGTTGTGGTATGCATTTTTAAACTTAATACATTTTTATTGCATTAAGGTGTGCGTATAAATTCTATAGATCATATAAAAGGCATCGTGAAAGAATTGAGTACACAATACAGACTATAGACAACAATTGCCGAAAATGAATTTGAGCTGTGTTATGTGTTTTGTCTATTTAAATATCTCATTTAATTGTATGAGATATTTAAAATTTCTTAACAATATTCCAAAATCGTTGGAATTTTTTTTCATAATCTGTCTGATGCATGAAATTTTGTTCTTGTTTCTGCTTTGCTTGCTCTCTACTCAGTTTATAGCTCTAAATATACATACTCTGGCCTCTATGCATCTTCATCTTAGTCATTTATATATCATTATACGGATATATCACTCCCTCAAATGACTGTAAAATAATGAGACATTACTGAATCCTAAAGAGAAGAAAATAATGTCCAGATTTTTCGGTACCTATATTTGGAACACAGATAGTGTGTTATAGAATATTTGATATAATAATTACTTTATTATTTTTTTCTGCATATTTATAAATTTTCCATCAGCATATATTGGAAGAAAAGCATGACATATTTCATTTTTATCTGATATAACAGCCTAATCTAGAGGAATTAACTTAGGAAAATTAAGTAAGTTAACTTCTAAAGAGTACCTGGTTGAATATTTTATGGGTACCTGACCAAAGATTAATATATAGAAATAATAACCTAAAATTATATAGAGTGACCCGCTGTCAATCACTTACAGATCTGTCAATATTTATTGACAATCAATGAGCAGGCAAAGAGAAGTAAAATATGTTTGGTAAGTGATGAACTCAAAAGCAGTAAAAGAATAAAAACACTAAACAAACAAAAAAGCGTTAGTAAAAGGGACTGCTTTGATGTGCGGAACATTAAACATGTTAATGCAATTTTAAAGTTAAGAAATATTTTTAAAACCTTAAATCATAATATTTTTGAATGCGTTAAAAATGAAACAGCGTAAAAAATGAATGTTTTAAAATGTTAAGATAAATAAGATAAAGACTTAAGAGGCTTCCGAAGCATCAGCTCTTGTATACATTGATGATGTCGTTTATTGCAAGTTGTTTGCTTCGTGAAGTAAATAACCAAATGAATTCAGAAATATTATTTTGAGAGTTGAGACGTCGAGTCGATAATATGCTGTATCTTTACATAGCAGAAGTTAAGTTGCATGGTATGGTGTCTTTAAACTACTAAATTTCGAATAAAAATAAAATTATCAACTTTTGCAATAAAGAACAGAAATTTCTTATGGCGTTTAAAGTGTTCAAAAGAGATTTTAGATACCATATACAACGGATGTTTTAGTTAAATGGTCAGAAAAGAAAACAGAAACTATTTAAAAAAAGTACGAAAATTAATCAGAAAACTGGAGGTAAATTTAGCAATGGTAGTTTTACAGCCGTAAAGCGATCATTGAAAGCTAGTGTCTTCATAAATAAGAGAGTGACGCATATATACAGATCACAAGCTCAGATAGGTAGTTTTTGTTTAGACTATGACAACGCATATTACAGAATTTGGTAATACTCGCTTCGACAGTTACGCTTACGTGCAATTTTACATTAGCTTCACGATAGTGAGAAGTCCGTCAAAAAACTTTTTGTTTAAAATCCTCTCGACCAATCCAGTTTTATTGTCTGTATGTCGCCACGTATTGAAGGCTCTGTACTGGGAGCTACTAATAAAATCTGTGCATATTTATACATCTTAAACTTTTAGTTATAAGAATTTTTTCGGAAGACTAAAAAGAAATTGAAAGAAAAGTGAAACTATATCAAAAGCTTGAGGTAAAATGAGCAGTTTAAAAAAAAACTGCAAAAGTAATTTTTCATATTTTCATCTATAACAACTTAACTGCTTTGCACGAACGCCGCTCGAGAAAAAAAGTTTACTTACTTTGTTACTAAAAGCTTTTGAAACACATTAATTTTTAACTGTAAATCATTACTTTATTAATTGGTAAGCATTTTTCGTTTGTAAAAGGCAAATATTTTAGTATGGAAAAAGTGATGTTACAACCCTATTTTTAGTTCAGTGTGACAGAATGAAAACGAAACTGTTAAGGGATTAAGTTAAATTGAGGTATTAATACAAGAAGGCGATAAACTAAAGTTACTTTAAAATCAAAGAGCATGGATAAACTTTATATTCTTCCCCAGAAGTTCTCAAATTACAATAATTTTGACCTGGATAAATTTCTGTAAGTTATTATATTTACTTATAGTTATGTTGCCAATTTTTCCTTTAAATGGGTCAGGGCAGCACTTTTTCGGTATGATAAAGAAGACAGTAAAATTGGCTAATTGAAAATTATCCTAATTAGAGATCATGTAAAATTATCGATTCTTATACAGCGTCTAATATAATTTTGGACTGATACACTATCGCATTTACTATTTACATACTATTTGGACTATCGCAGCCTAATTCCCCTCTTTCTGCGGTATATATATTTTTTTATTTTACTTTAATTGTAAAGTGAATCACAAAATTTTAATTTATTTTGGTCCATTCATGTGATATACCCTGTCTGTGTTTATATATACAAGTGGAAATTAAACCTAGAGTTCATTATTGTAAATAAATTTAAGATTAACTGCAAGTTTAATTAATATAATAATATGCTGTACAAATGTCATATAGATTTCATCAAACATTTGAGGATATATAATTGTATCAACAATGATTATTCAAAATTTATCCATCATAGTCCTGTTAAACAGATTTTACAATGATTAATAATTAATGAGAATTCGCGATTGATATGTTATAACTTTGCTTATTCGTATCTCATATTTTACCTAAATTACCTGCTACATATTATGAACTGTGACGGCAGGTATATACTGCGATAGACTGTATAGAAATTAATATCGCATTTAGTATGCTGTACGTTGTGTAATATATTATGATATGTTACATTCGATAAATTCTAGTGTCCAATTAGTTTGATAAATAAGACATTAAATTTAAACATTTTGTGTATAGTTTTCATTGAGCGGACTTTCTTAAAATGTTTTAAATGTCTTTAAAATAAGTATACAGAGTTTATTTATTAAAATTAACTAAAAATGCATACAATAAAAGTGTTTTATATTTATTTGAATACAGTGCGTCCCAAAAGTTTATAGACAACCGAGTTTTCTTATTTTACGATCTAAAAAGAGGAGTAATAATTTCAAAATAATTTATAATTATAAATAATATCAAGACAATAATAATACTATGCAAAAATAATATTACATAATCTCAGACTTTGTGAGAAAAAAATTTACTTAAATTTTACTATCCCAAAAGTGTATAGACAACTAATTATTTTTCCTTTAACGTAAAAATGTTTAAGCCGTTTTTCCTAATAACTTCAAAAACTGGATCAGGCATACTCAAAAGAAGAGTTTGAAGAAATTCTGACTTTAAAGAAAACCAGCTTCGTTCAACTTGGAGCTTTAGATCTTGAACCGTTGCAAATTGACGGACATTAGCGTATACGTCTCTAGCTAATATTCCCCAGAAGAATATTTTCTTTATTGGGTTCAGGTCAGGACCTGCGGCAGGCCAGTCCATAACAGTTACTTGGTTTTGACTGAACCACTACAATCTAGAGTTGAAGATGTGAATGGAGCAATTGTCTTGCTGGTATATCCATGTGTCTCCATCTAGCAACTTTCCATATGGAAGTAACTGTACTTCAAGCGTTTTTTGGTAATCTTCGGAATATTGACAAACTTTCAAAAAAGCAATATCTGTTGTTTCATTATAAGAAAATGCTCCTTACACAATGCGTGAACTCCCTCCTTGCTGTCTGGAGAAAAAAGTTCGTGGTTCCTTGCGAATATCGTGCCAGTAATATGCCTAATCATCGGTCATAAATTAAATTTCTTTTCATCACTGAAAAGAAGACTCAACCATTCATACGTCCAATTCATGTGATTTCGGGCCCACCGAACACGAGCGTCTTTAGGCCGTTGTGTAAACTTTGGAGAATGACGTATTTTGCGGTAATCAAGTAATGTTATTTCCTGAAGCCTTCGATGGACCGTGGTTTATTCGAAGGGAAGCTTACTTCTTTAGAAAATGACCGTACAGACAGGTTCTGGGTTGAAACTAATCTCAAAATCTTTATGTCTTGCCGTTTAGTTGTTTCCTTTGGTCGTCCAGAAAGGGATTTTGTTTCAAATTTGTCACCTTTTGACTGGATTCGGTAAATACCAATCCTGCTGCGTCCCATTTTTCTTGCAATGTCCACAACTTTCCATCTACGAGCCTTTAAGCGGACCGTGGAGTATTTTATCAAAAATCGACGCAAAATTCGAAATTTATTTTTATGTGTATTATTATTCTTCAGATTGTACGGAATTATTTGAGAAAAAAATCATGCATCTACGATGATTTTAAGCAAAGCTACAAGCGTTTGAATTATATACATGATTTTTTCGGTGCTTTAATAAACTTTATACATGTTTTTATCAATACATATTTTACACTTTTTTAGATTTTTGAAATGCTCCATGCGTCTTAATTTTGGTTCAAAATTCATGAAATTGATAACGAAGAATACTGATACTGTTTACAAAGAAACTGTGTATGCATTTTATAATTAGACTTCGTTAAGATAATTAAATTTCATTTATTAACTTTTTAAAATGCTAAAATTTTATGAAAATCGGAATGGAATTCAGAAAAAAATCTCTGAAAAATTAACTATTCAATGGATTAAATAACTGATTCACAGATTTGTTTGTAATATAGTTTTAAGTGATCCAAAAACCAAATCGGTGAAATATCTTAAAAATTAAGACGTAAGGAACTTTTTAAAATTTGGTTTATAATTTTTAAATTTTTTAAAAAATCTTAAAATTATATTAAGAATAGAAAATTTCTTTAAGGTATTCTATACACTTTTGGTGAAATGTATATATGCTCAAAATTGCATATATCTATGATGAAAATTAAAAAAGTCCCCTTAAACGATAGATATGAAAATTTACCCTTTTGGAAAACTGCACATTGCAAGGCATCTTTGCAATCAGTAGGAAACGGAAAGACAGATTCGCTTTTATCTCCAGAAACTATTGCGTCTCAAGTACATGACCTTGGAATTTGCAAATTTTGGATATCAGTACAAATATCAGCTTTTAACTCCGGTTGCCTATATATTTAATTTGGGATAATTGCCTATGCTATTTAATTTGGGACATCATTTTTTTGTTTTTATTTTTTATATTAAATCTATGACTGTTAAAACTTGTTTGAGTATTTTATTATTTGTATTTTATCATTATATAATTACATAATTTATTTCGTCTTTCTTACTCGTTTAGTTAGCTCTTAAATAAAAAAAAAAATGGTTGTCTATAAACTTTTGGGACGCACTTTAGTATAAGACCAACTTAAATTACTTCGAATTTTGAATATTTCAAATATTAAATGCATGGCATGTTTAAAGCAGAGAATAAAATTATTTCAGTTTGACTCTACTTCTTGATATTTAAGGGAAAAAAAGCGAAATGGTATAATAGTTTAAATTTAAAAATCAATGCTATTTAATGTTTTTGATTGTTATTCATTTTATTAGCAATAGAATGGTCGCTGTTTCTTTCAGGCAACGTCAGGGATTGGCAAGGTCAGTTTTTGGCTACCACTATTTCCAAACAAAAATGTTCGTGGTATGTTTCTACAACAGTTGCAAGAAAAATCTATCTAGAAGTAGGTTTCTAAAACATTTGGAAGAGAAATCTAACACAAGGATTATTGTTTGGGCATAGTGGTGCCGGAAAACTGGTCAACGAACAATTGGCAACGATCAAAACATTTTTATAGAAAATATAGACCATTAATTTATTCGTCATTATGTTAATTTAGGATTGCTTATACAGAGTATTTCTGAATTAATTGTCAGAAATATAACGAGTGCTAATACACATGAAGATAAACAATTTTTTTTTAAATTAAGCTTGCAAACCTTTACTCAGTCAAACATAAAGGTCTTTCACTCTAATCAAAACTTGTAAATTCATTCATAATTTTAACAATAAGGAATATATTTTAACAATATTCTCAACAGGCTTACTTTGATTTCTGTGAAATAGGTTGAAGTTGTGGGAAAGTTCAACATTTGCGTCCAATCAACTCTAAGCTAGATACTCTCTTATTCGCAGTGTAGCTGACAATGCATAAAAACAATATATTACCCATGATGTCGTCACATTTCAAATAAAGTAAACTGAATGTGACAAAATTATGCTGAAATACCTTCCTTATTTGTAAAGTAGTGAACGAAAATTTGGATACAGCTTTAATGAAACATCTCCCTGTATTTTTGAATGAATATGTAAATTGTGATCCTGATTTTCTATAGAAAAATTGTTAATATTAACACGTATTATCACCGCTGAAAGTTCTTTTCAATATTTCATAAACAACCTGTAACGATTTAAATTCGGGATTTTTTTTTTTTTTTTTCAATTGGAAAAGCATAACATATAATCCTCACACAGTTTTTTTTTTTTGTTTGCAAGTCAGAAAAGTAAAACATAGTTTTAAAATAAAATACAAATTAATAATAATCTTAGCCATTCGGAAGCATAAATTATTTATGCGTCCGAGTAGGGAAAAGGGGGCATATGAGAGCAACGGGGCACATGTGAACATCTAATTAACATCAGATAAAAATCTTTTGAAAATTGTCAACAATTTTTTTTTTTATCTGATGTTGATTAGATGAAATGGGCATTATTCACATGTGCTTACATTTCCCATACCTGTTAAAAGGATGTTTTTGTCTTTTGTTTGAATCAATTTGTCCATAGTACATTTATATTAAAAGTATTTCAAATATTGTTTATTTCAGATGTAATGGAGAAATATTTTTAACTGCATGTAAATTTTTATTTTTCAAAATAACCATATATTTTTTCTTGTTTTACTTTGACATCACTATTATACCCTATAGATACGTAGCGTCAAGTGGTGTAAATGTTAATTTATATTACCTAGCTAAGCTGATGATCACAGAGACTTCTGGAAACAGAAGCCCTTAAAGATAATAAATCATAAGTTACGGGAAAGGTGCACCTAACATCTTATTAAGCTCATGTGTGGTGAGTCATTAGTTAAGGACATATTGTACCCGCCTAGGGGTGCAAAAATCTAGGCGCCAATGGGCCGATTCCCACCACTAATTTTTTAGTATTCTTCGCCTAATAAGAATACTGATAAAATTTAGGGGAAGTATATTAATAGAATTTGACGAAGAATACTAATAAAATTTAGTGGTGGGAATCAGCCCATTGGCGCCTAGATTTTTGCACCCCTGTACCCGCCTTTTTTAAGTTTATGTCTAGATCGTGCCAGCACAAACGAATCTAATGTTGAGGGCCCTACTGCCTTATATTTTTAAAGGAAATTCTATACATAAGAATTAAGGGGTCCATTATAATTATTGCCGATTAGGCCATTATAAATACTGCCGATTTTATTTCTACCAGTTAGATTAAACTTTCAATAGTGAACAAAAGTTCCTGTGAAAACCTGAAGTTTCAAGTGTATAATCAGTTATGACGTCATATGAGGCTTTATCGGCTATTATGGGTCAAAACACTTAAAAAAAAACTGTTCACAACTACCCCATATCACAAAAAGTGTGGGGTAATTATGAACAGGGTTCTGTAGGTCCTTCAAAAGGATTTGGAGCAAAAACTTAATGATATTCTGCTTGAATAATTATAACTTAACAATTATTGATTAAGAACAAGGACTTATCTTGATTTTATATGGTATTGAACGAAGGATAGGCATTACAAAACTGTTTGTCATTGCGAACTATTAAAAATTTTGATAAGCGTGAGCAAGGGTGCCACCCGTGAAGCAAATATCCCACTTGAATGCTCTCATCCTGTCAACAGGACTGTGAATCTTTGATTTCTACTTCACTAAAGTATCAGATACTTTCACGCGAGTGTTAGTAGCGCTTGTTCTGAATTACCTCATATTCATAATTAACACAACTGACCTTAGGTATTTCAACGATGAACTCAAAAGTGAAAACAATTCTACAGTATAGCATTTTGAAAAAAACTATTATGACAGGTGATTTAATAAACTATGATTGCCGTATGGGCACAATAAGAAAAAATTAAATTCATTTATAATTTTTTTGAGAGAGAAATTAAATTCTGATTGTCAGAGCATTTATAAATATAATTAATTTTGTTAAAATTGAAATTTTGTTTTTATTATATAGAATATATTTTTTATTATATATTATAAAAAAATCGTTTTTGATTATTTGTTTTATTTTAGCTCTATACCCTCGCCCCCCCTTTCAGGAAAAAATATTTCTGAATAAAATAAACTGAAAAAGCATCTTAGTATTAGAGATCGAACGCACTGAAAGACACTTTATTACGTCGCGTTGCAACAAATAATTTTGTTGCGATGATAATAATTTTCTAACAATTCAGTTCACTACGCTTCAGTGCAAGTGTCGATTACAACACTTTAATTTCATATTGTTGGAAGAGATGCAGAGTTCACAATCTACGTATTTTCTGGAATGTTCATTCGTATTTCAATGCAGTCTAGATTCCAATTTTCATCTCACAATTGCCATGGTAATGTGCTCTCAAGGTATGGGACTGACCGAAATAGTTTGCAAAGCAATAAAGCTTTCGGTTTAGAATAGGACAAGTTGCAGTTTGAAGCGCAAGATTTTTCTAATGTATTTTTATACAAAGCTTCCTATTATCAATTTAGCCGAGGGTCATAGACGAAATTGAATCCCGAGCAATCACTTGATACAAAATATGTAATATTCTGTATAAAATGCGATCTAGATCAAATATAAGATGAGTACAAGGAATTAGTATTTGATTCGCGTATAATAAAGTTAGTATAATGTACAAAATATTGATTTTCTCAAGATGCATAAAACATTCAATTGACATTTAGTTTGGCATAATAATTGGAATATATTTCAGGCAAATTTTGTTCAATAAATTTTAAGAAGAATTACTAATATATTCTTGAAAACTTTTAAAATGTAGTTTTTAACACGATCAGTTCGCTACAGCACATATGTTTCGAAAAATTAATTAAGTTAATTTTGGAATTCTTTGCAAAGCTCTTATATTGTCTTGAAAAAGAAATGTTTAATACTTCGAAACACAGTCCTGGTGAATATTTAAGACCTAATTTGTAAAATGTATTTGATTTAGTGAAATATGTGCTACAGATAAAAAGTCTTTAAAAGTATAAATAATAGATTTTTCGTTATTCTTTTATGATATTCTAAGTATTATTTATTTGTTGATATAAAATGAAATTTAAATTGCAGAAGACCTGTAAAAACGAAATCACAAGGAACCAGAAAAAGATTCCGTTTTACAAAGGTTTCCGTCTTAACAGGTTTAAGTTATGGCATTCTTTCAGCCGGTTCAGCGTCAATTCGTCGCGCACAGTTCATCGCGGAACAATTCATAGTACAAAATTCATCGCAGCGTCAATTTGTTGATACGTCAATTCGTTGTGGCGTCAATTCATCACAGCGTCAAGTCGTGGTGGCGTCATTTCAATGCAGCGAAAATGTTTTTGGAGACGATGATGATAAAAGCAAAGTTAATTTATTAAAATGATCTAATTATATTTTTTTTTTCAGAAATAGAGAATTTGAACTAACATTTTAAAGGCTGATTTTACATGCAGATTAAAATATTTTTATAGATATATTTCTCCTTTTACTTATTTACACCAAAAACATCAATTATTAAAGTACAGGATTTTTTTTTATTATTTGTGGTTTTGGGGAAGTTCCCAATAAAGAACCACATGTTTAATACATAGTCAGCAAGTGAAACAGGTCTCAACAAGTGATTTCTTATCATCATCGTCTTCAAAAACATTTTTGCTGCGATGAATTGACGCCACGACGAATTGACGCCACGATGAACTGTCGCCGCAACGAATTGAAGCTGCGATGAATTGTGCACTATGAATTGTTCCACGATGAATTGTTCGCGACGTATTGACGCTACACCCCTTCAGCCGTGTCCATAAATATTTTCCGTTAAAGACAAGTTCCAATTTCACAGATTTTACTGTAATTATTTTTAAATTTCCGATGCAACTGTTCCGTTAATTAGTAAGTTTGAATAATTTTAGGGAAAATGTCCCAAAATGACATACTTATGTAAGATGACATACCTTAAGTTTCTTAATATTCTTGCTAGAGGCCAGCAGTTAACGATACGCAATTACTATGTTGTGAAATCGATTGGCAACGACAAGCATTTAATGACGAAGATTTCACGTTTGTATTTTTCATTGTTTAAAAAGAAACTCTTAACAACTTCTTCAGAAATTTCATCCAGAAAAAGAAATTGATTAAAACTACAAAACATGTTTTGTTGAGTACATTTTGGTTGTTTTAGCAAAATTCAAGTAAAATTGAACCATTTTACCTGAATGAACAAAACATTTTTTGCTGACGATGCAATTTTTTTGGGGGGAATTACAAAAAAAAAAAAAAAAAAAAAAAAAAAATTGTTGATTCAAACAAATTTTTTTTTGGAATTGCAAAAAAAAAAAAAAAAAAAAAAAAAAAAAAAAAAAAAAAAAAATTGTTGATTCAAACAAAATTTCCATTGACCTATATTTAAACAAAAAGTTTTGTTAGGTCAACCAAATTTTTGTTGATTCAACAAAACTTTTTTCTGGGTGTTCTTGGGACTATTTTTTGGTGATAATTCACGTCTATTTCATTTCAGTGATTACATATCTGAAGCATAAGTTGAGTACTTCCTTATTTTTAGATCATTTTCTGTATATGTGAAAATTTATAAGTGCATGTGTTCTCGATTACTGCCTCTGTATATACAATATGGCGATTGTAAGTAAAATAACATGTCGCCTATTGGAATAAAATGATACAGTATGTCATTTCCGAGTATATTTATGAGATTTAAAGTATGGATAGACGGACAGAAGGCCAGGCAAACCGAATTAATAAACACTTTTCAACTATGTTAGAGTGTTAAAACTAAGAAACTAAATTTTCAAAAATACAAGGTGTTTAAAAAAATGCATAAACAATTCCAGTCCGGATCATCTTCTTTGAGAGTTTGGACTACTATTGGAATGTAACTTTTCCAATGTAGACATTCGAGAATTCGGTGAACGTTTGATTTTTAAAATTCTTCATCACATGCCGCTTGCGGAACATATTAATGATTTCTGTCTTCTCGAACGTTGCTTTTGAAATTTTGAACAATTTCATCTCTCTAAAACTTATTTCTAATTCTAACAATTATAAATCGCATACGGTGATCTGTTTAAAATCCCTTTCTGCACTATAAAAAAATGTTGTTTAAGAAACGAAAATATAATATAACAAAGTAAGAAAATATACAATAATCACTTCCGAGTTAACGACAATTACGAAAAGCGTTCTTTTCCTTTAAAACCTTATGAAACCAATATATTTTCTACATTTAAAGATGCATGTATAAAACAAAGTTTATTTTGCTGCCACTGATTTTTGGAAATGTTTCCGGGTAGATTTTAAAGTATATATTAATCAAACCGGAATATCGTTTTTAAGGTGGCTATACATTCTAAATTAAACATATTCAGAATTTATACATGAAAGAGTAACAAAATAATATTAATCTTATTGCTAATGCTGTTAATCTATCATCTTTGTCTATAAAAAGCGTGTGTAACGTGAAAATGTTTTCTTGAAAATTGATAGCATGCAAAAAATGTACATCGATGATTCAGAAAACTGATTAATACACTGTAAAAACTCATCGCAAACGTTTCTAAAATTAAGTGACAGCAAAAGAAACTTTGCGACTTTAAATCTCGAAAATATATTGGCTTTTAAGGTTTCTAAAGATAAAGGACGCTTTTCGGAATCGTGGGTAACTTGTAAGTATATATATATATATATATATATATAACCATTAATAAAACATTACCGTAACACCAACATAAACTATGAAATTAAGAATTAGTATGTAATAATTAATTGACAACGATAATGTTCCCCAACACTCTGAATATAGATACCATATACTTATTTAAAAAAAGAAGAAATTAAATTAAAAATTGAATAAATGAAATTGAATGAATGAAATTTGTGGAATTTAGACAGAATTATCAAGTCTCAAATGCCTAAATACCACAAATAAAATGTGTGGTTTCATCATCATATTAGCCATAACATTGCTAAAGAATATGATTTTGGGACTACCACATCATAAACAAAGAATAAAACCTGTGAAATAATCTTAAAGTTCAAAAAATAAAAACAATATTAAAAAGGAAAGAAACCTTACCCATAATAAAGATATAAAATCAGTGAAATATAAACATATAGTACGAAGTACAATTGGATTAAAAGGGATATTGGTGCACATCAGTAACCATATGTAGGAGCATCTCTAAACAGAGGCAATGAATTGCAAAAAATCTTTACATGTTGCCAAAATAAGTTTTAAAGATGATTTACCATGGAATATTATTGTAAAGCAACACATACCATGGTGCTGCCATCTATGAGAGAAATAGTGACTATGCGATGAATCAATAAAAACAGTGGAAGATTATTAATATTTAAAAATTAAACCAAATACTATCTAAAGAATGATAACAATTAGTTAAATAATAAATATATAAAATAAAATAATAAATAAAATATCCAATTACATTAAAGTAAAAATGGATGTATTAATGAAAAATTCTATGTTAAAAAATAAGATGTAAAATGGTAAAATTAATAATTAATGATCATTAATTCTACAGAAAAATATATGTACCAAGAAATGACATAGCCACTATTAAATAGCTTTGCCAAAAATGCAACATCACATAAATTAATTAAATTAAAATTAAAATAATAAATTATTTGAATTAAGTTGCTAAGGATTTAAAATTAATATTAATTAAATATTGAAATTAATTAGTTACATATAATGTTTCTGCATACAATGTTAAAAATTAAATTATATTAGCATTTAAGAAAGTATACATTATATTAGCAGTTAATATGATATTGTCCACCGTTGGCATTAATGTAAATACAATTAATCAAAAACATTAATAGTAATGAATATAAATTCATTTAAATTAATTAATGAATATGTATATATAACTACATTAATATGCATATGAAAGTATCAAATCATAGTCCATTATAAAATGTATATTAGCAAACGTATGTGTAAATCAAAATGCCCCCCCCCCTTTTTTTTAAATATAAATTAACCATGCGCTTTTTCCATACAACTCCGCCACACACCTCCTCAATCCATCCGTCCTATTATAATATTTTTTATAACTATTTTCTAATTCATATATATATATATATATATATATATATATTATTAAATACCACGATGGAATATTCCAACAGTGTCAGGAAATTTAAAATATTCGTAAAATTGGTAAATGTAAAATAAATTTTCCAATTGTTATATGTACATAAAACGAAATAATTTTTTTTTTCAGATAATACTTTCAGGAGATATCGTCGTAGCAACACACTGAATACATGAAAAAGCAAAATAGATCAGGCATTTGAACATTATACAAAAAATCACATTGCATTCATTAATATATATATATATATATATATATATATATGTATGTATTAATGAATGCAATGTGATTTTTTGTATAATGTTCAAATGCCAGATCTATTTTGCTTTTTTATGTATTCAGTGTGTTGCTACGACGATATCTCCTGAAAGTATTATCTGAAAACATTTTTTTATTTCGTTTTATGTACATATAACAATTGAAAAATTTATTTTACATTTACCAATTTTACGAATATTTTAAATTTCCTGACACTGTTGGAATATTTCATCGTGGTATTTAATAAATTGAAGCGCAGTTTGATTAATGTACGTCAACATATTTGATCCCTGTAAACATATATTCTAAATTTCAAAACATTTGGCCATAAAATATATGGATATGTATATTTTACATTTTCCGACGCTATTGGAATAATACATTCAAGTACAGTTTTATGAATATACATCAGCATGTTTGATCCCTGCGCCCATATATATTTTTTTGTTCAATGTTATATGTATATATATATATTATTTATCTATATTTTAAAATTAAGTATGAAAAATTGTTCAGAGATGTATGTACTCTCTTCTTGAGCTAAATGCCTTTATCCCTTATACAGATGCTGCTTTATCCATTTATAGGGCAAACTCCATCGATCAATCGAACTGAAATTTTCTGATGCAAGCCGTGTGGCGCTTATGAATAATGCAGATTGCATAGGAAAGAGAACAGAATTCTACTCTTTCAAACATGATATTTTAGCAGACCAAAACAATGAAAAATGTTGTATCCAGAAAACACATACTTTTTACTCTTTTGAATATTTAAAAATATTCATGATCTATATAGGTTACCAATCATAAATAGAAATAAAATGGAACTACACATTAACAAAAGAGAAGGTGATATAATCTACAGAGTTTTTGGTTTTTGGAAATTTTGGATTAAAGTTTTAAAAAGTAGTTACTTAGTAGATGATACTACTTAGTAGATGATAAATTTTGAAAATGTTTTCATCTAAATACATTTGTTCTTTACGTAAAGAAAAGTAAAAATAAATATAAGGACAATAGAACTACATATTAACACATGTAATGAATTATGCATAATTAAAAATATTTTTGATCTATAAAGGTTACCAATCATAAATAGAAATAAAATTAAACTACACATTAACAAAAGAAAAGGTGATATAATCTACAGAGTTTTGGATTTTTGGAAATTGCAAATACAAATAAAAAAAATGTAGTTTTTAAACCATTGATGATAAATTTTGAAAATGTTTTCATCTAAATCCCATTGTTCTTTACGTAAAGAAAAGTCAAAATAAATTAAAGTCAAATAAAACTACATATTAACAAATGTAATGAATTATACAGAATTTAGATTTTACAAAAAAAGGTAATAATTATTTTTAAAGTAGTTTTTTAACCATTAATTTATAAATTTCGAAAATGTTTTTAGACAAAACTGAATGTTTCCAAATTAAAGAAATGACGAATAAAAAATTGCCGATTAAAAACCAAATAAAAAAAAATAGAATGACAATAGAATTTAATAAACCAAAACACTATGTAGGTTTCCAATTAAACGTTTCCGCGATCAATCCTGAATTCAAAGATCCTGAATTCAAAGTGGTAGTGCGTTTTCTTTGCATCTGAAGAAGAAAGACAAAGTTCTTTCGAAAGGCCTTGCGTGCTTCTTAATTTTATGGCGTTATTAAGAAATTTTTCGGCTTTATAGTATCATACCAATTTGTTAAATATTTTAATTTTTATGCTGCTGTTTAAAAAAGTATTTTATACTTTCACACTCTAAAAACGACATTTTGAAAACTGAGCAAAAAATACTCAAATTTGAGTATGTCGCAAAGTCAAAATGGCTCCGAATCAAAATTACTCACGTTTGAAACATGTATATACTCATTTCTGAAAACATGCACACACTCAAGAATTAAACATCATGTGCTCATGTTTGAGTATGTCCATGTTTCAAAAATGAGTATGAACTGACTTCTGTGTGCTCATTTTTGAGTATGTCCATGTTTAAAAAATGAGTACGAACTGACCTCTATGTGCTCAGTTCTGAGTATATCTATGTTTCAATATACTGAGTATTTCTGGTATTTCAGAATTGAAGGCATTGGGTCGTCATATTTGAAACAAAAAGTTTCGTAACAAGATGAAAAATCGATTTACTCAGATTTGAAAGTGTCATTTTTCTCAGTGCATCTGATAATAGTGTCATGTTAAAGCTAAAGAAATCAAGGTATAATGCAGCATTCTATTGAACTATTTTGTGACTGTTGCACGGAAAAATAAATTCGTATTATATGGCTTTAACTCAAATTTCAATGCACAATGTCGGCCACTTTTCACTTAAAAATATTAATTAATATGTATAATTATTTAAATATATGGTCACTGTTATAAATTTGAAATATTGCAATTTCTTTTTTAAACAACTCATAATTGAGATATCAATCAAAGTCATCCAAAAAAAAAAGTTTTCTTTCTTTTCTTTCTTTCTTTCTTTTTCTTTTTCTTTTTTTATTTACTCTGTATACTATTTTTGATTGATCCCCAAAATAAGAGTATTTCAATAAAATATATTTTTTTCAGTATTATTAATAAAAAAATTGAAATTGTTTGGGTATTCGTTTTTCCAGACTGTGTCTAAAATTAATACATCGTACATTAAAAATGGTATCTGTATTTTTTATTTAAATCGTTCCAAAATTGTCCCATTTAAGAACTTTTTTAAGAGTTATAATTTTAATCTTCTTTTGCTTTCTTATTGTTACATTGAAGATAAAAATGCAATTCTGAAAATAGTCTGTAATTTATAAACAATAAAAAACAAATCACACTTAAAAATCAATCCACCCTTTGAAGAATCGTCTTACTGGAAGTATCATAATTTAAAAAATAAATAATAAAGTATAAAAGTGAATAACATGGCAATAAATTTTCTTGTGTGTGAAATAGCAATACCTAACATTTTATTTTAACGCAAAAACTTTTTCAGTGGGGATATATTAAAGACCGTGTGTACTATATTTATGTGGCTGATATCAACAATTTGAAGACGTGGCTCGTAGATAAAATTGAAAATGTTCACGTAGCTATTCTGAAGCGTGATCGGAATGAACTGGACCATCTCTTGCACGTGACTAATGGGTATCATGTTGATTTCTTTTTCTTTTAAATAGAGATTTATTGAAAAAAAAGAAGAAGTAATGATGAGGCCCTTTTCAGCCCAGTAAAATCACTGCTTTAGTTGCTAGTGCTGTCGATTTTTAAAAAATATAATCTATATTGCATAATATTTATTTCTGCATACTAAACAATTGTTTTAAACCTTAAGAATCCAATGCCCTATTATACACGTAACTTTTATTTTATTAGGTTCAATACCTCGTGTATTCCGGTAAAAATTATTTCATTATTTTTATCATTGAGAATGTATTTTATTACTTCTATATTGTTGTCATTTTAGGAGAGAAAAACAAAAACAAATTCATATCATACATTTATAAAAGTATTTGTTGATCATTTATTAAATACTTTCAAACCGTGGAGAAACCTAAAGGACGAGTTGATGCTGAACAAGAATTGCAACAACTACATGGAAAATTGCATATCATTCGCAGTGAGAATAGAAAAGACTAGTATACTCAATGGTACCTCAATATACAATTCGTCAAAAAGCGTAAAAAGTAAAAACAGCAAGTTACCAGAGCACCTTTTTAAATGGAAGAGATTTTTTTTTGTTATTTGATGAAATTTCCATCGTTTGACTGAAGAATTTCCGGAAATTTTGAGCTTCATTTCGCGAATTATTCGTGTTTTCAGGGAAATTTTTACATGCTTAAAAAACTCGTAACTAATACGAAAAAGAAACAGAATACAGTTGCTGGAACAGCCCCATAATTTGACAAAAATGCAGCATTAGGTTGGAGGATTTCAGATAATTTTTACCTTAGATTTGTGACCTTTCTTTATTTTAGGGCGAAATGGGTAAATCAAAGAGGAAAATTTCGTCTTTTAACGAAAAAAACCTTCAAATCACAGGTTTTTTTGTAAGTATATGCTCGGATAAACAAATTCCAAGAGAAAAGCGTGAAGGTAAATTTTATTGTGGTACTTTCATCCGCAAGACATCTATACATATTAGTAAGTGCTTCGCAAACCCACACACCCACACAAAAAATACACATTTTAAAATAATATAAAACTTAAGTCATCTGAGTATCTTATTACTTTAAAAATATGTACATAGCTGCAGCCTTCTGGAGTATTAAAATCAGATTTATAGATCTTGAACCAAAAATATATTTTTTAATGAGATGTTACCTTCCTTCTATGCAGTAGCTCATTAAATACTTTTTCTCTGGTTGAAATATGTTTATTTGTCTTTAAAAATAAAAATAGAAGGTCGGCAGCTAAGTATATGAATACATTTTCGATAAAAATTAATTATTTTTTGTTTTATAATTTATATAAAAATCTTTATTATGAAATCTTTAAGTAATTTTTCCTCGTGTGAAACACAACGGTAAGTAAACTTGAGATACTTTTGAACCACGAAAGCATTACTTCAGGATTTAAAGAAAACCCAGCGCATGTGAGATTTTTTTAGTTTTATTTGAAAAACTTCCCGGGTTGTTTTAAAACACTATGGTTTTTTAAAAAAACAATACCGAATGGATTTTTGAGTGTTTTATTTAAAATAATAATATCACGGGTTTTTGTTAAACCCTGGTTTATTTCAACACAAAAAACGAACAAAAAATATAATCAACACTATAAAAAAGTACTCACAGCGAATCGAGAGAATATTGCAAGTCTTGAAATTATACTCGAGTTTTAAATAACTGTTTCATTACGCTTCCGATTTATATTCGGTTTTTTACTAGGTGGGATACTGTAAGTTTTGCCGAACTTGATAAAAGAAAGCATAAGAACACTTGTTTCGAAGCGAATCGTTTAGTTAAAAACTTAATTTCCCCCCCTTGTTCATCCTTCAGATGGCATGAAACACACAAATCTAAAAAGTAAAATTACATTTTTCCTTCTTTAAACGCTTCCCTTACGAATTTTTTTGAAAAAAATTGCAAAAAATCATCACATTTTTTTTATTTTATTATTAAGTACAAGGAAACGATACAAAACAAAATATGTAGGTTTTAAGTTGACTAGGGCTGGATTATTTATCAATATATCGGTCAAATATTGATATTTTTTAAATATCGCAATAACAATATTTAAACTCTTACTCAGCCGATATATCCCAATAACAATAATATTCATGTTTTGTTTTACGATCACCGCGAAATCGAGCCCCGAAAAACAGCGACAAATATCCCGTACCAATATGTCCTTCAATCCTTTTTTCAGTTGATCCATCTATTTATTCACTATCCTGCTTCTTATAAAACGGAAAATTACCTCCGCTGATTATCTATCTATCATATATCAAAGTAAGGAATATTCCAATATATCCCAATACGTTCAGTCTTTAAAAACCACAAATTCTACTGTTCGTTACAGATAAATACTGAATAACACCTTCACTACTGAATAACAATAATCGCTCGGTCCTTGTTTGGCTGCTGTGATTGGTCCAGACTTATTCCGATAACTCTGAGCTTTTGATATGTCATGACGAAAAAGATGAGCGTTCATTATTGCGTAGAATTGATAATGCTTTATTTATAGAGTGCGGTTTCTTGGATTCGGCAGTAATTTATATCTGAGCTTAAAATGAGTGAATCGAATTGGATAGATTCGGTCTTTTTTGGTTGTCCCGTTCATAAAAAAGGTACTTTAAATACATTGAAAATTTTTACATTGAATTTCACTAGATTATCGAAATTTAACTTATTGCTTATTCTAGTGGATTTTATTAGTAAATTAAATTTCTGAACGGATGTCTATCAGTTATTCAGCAAATAATACTTTTTTTTTCAATGAGAGATACATTAAATAATTTAAACAATGTTAGATAATAATTAACGCAAAAAAAAAAAAAAAAAAAAAAAAGAAAAGAAACAAAAATTACATGGTTGCCATGATTAAATTTTGCAGTAAATCGTAAGTTTCTCAAAATATGCGATATTTTTTTTATTTCTTAAATTCATATTTTTAGTCATCCAAGGTAATCCTTTGCTAAATTAAAAATAAGAAACGATAATGATAATTGATAAAATGAAGTTTTTCAGGATGGACTGATTTCTTTATGCCAAGATTAAACGAAGGATATATGACGAAAGGATCATGATGTATGGGTGGTTTGGCCCGGACCCATTTCGTGTACAGAAAAAACGAAATCAGACTCCCCACCCCCAAGTAAAATAAAGTTTGGTATTATTAAAACAAATAATTAAAGTCTATGAAGCGAAAATTCTATACATTTTTATGTGGACAACTTTGAATTTCATTTTATTAATTGTGTTTTTTAATCATATATTAATCATATCATAGTGGTGAAAATGAAACTTAAAAAAATATATAAATATATTAATAGAATACTATGAGAAGAATATGAGATATACTATCTTTAAAGAAAAGTTTTATGAAAGTAATGGTAATGCAAATAGTTATTAAACAATTAGTTTATTTCATTTTAAATATTTTAGTTTAAAAAACGTAAAAAATAAAAATTATGTTCTATGAGCAAATATATATAAAATTTTTAATTCGTTGCATTCAACTAGGTTTTGTGTTTAAATTGTTGATACCATATCATTTATCTTAAAATAGCAAATGCATTTGCTCTCCCCCCCCCATCCCCTTTAAAATTAGTATCGCGATATATCAGCAATATCAATATTAACTTATTGATATATTGCGATATTAAATTTCTAATATCGTCCAGCCCTAAAGTTGACTTTTTAATTTTTTACAGGTGTAAAAGCATTTAGTTTTAATATTAGTTTACTATCCCTAGTTATCTCAGGCAAATGGAAAAAAAGTTAAATATTAGTCTTTGTATGGTAGTTTTTGGAACAAGGGACAACACAAAGTCATACCTGACATTCTGTACACTGGTATCTGGTCTCTTTTCTTACTGGCTCGCCTCTAGAATTTCTTTTATGGGAGTTTTTATCTCCTTTCTCTCGTCTTCAATACGGCTACATACAGAAGAATCACTTCCACTATTTTCAAAGTCTACCTCTTCATAATCACTATCTGAAAAACCATCGCTTTCGCTACCTTGCATCATCGCCATTATTATTTTCTTTTCAACGCAACTATCTTTCTTTATACATTACTAATCCACAAACCGGCGCGTATACTATACAATCAGGGTGGCTAGTGGTCAGGGTAAAATACAGTCAAAAAAGTGATAAACACCAGTATATTCTTATAGAAAAATTCCTGTTGATTATTCGATCAAATAATCAACATGATTTTTTCTATAAGAATATACTAGTGTTTATCACTTTTAGGTAGATTTCGTAAGAAATACTACCTATTACATTCTCACCTAAGTTGGAAATTTTGAAAAATTTGTGCAGATCTACGCCGATCATGACTCCCAGAACCCAAAAACACCCCCAGTTCAAAACTTTATCTATCTATCTATCTATCTACCTATCTATCTATGTTACTTTTTTCTGACCACGATAACTGGAAAAATTCTGCATAAATCTCTTCCAAACTGATACATAAAATCAAGGGGCATAAAATCTCGGTCAAGTTCGTTAATGGGCAAAATCGAACCAAGGGGGGGGGGAAATGGGTGGCATTTTTGTGAAAACAGAAAAAACACCATAATTTCTTAATTATGATATGTATCGAATCCGTTTAAAGTTATTATTACTTCTAGGAAAAGGGCCGAAAACTTATGTATGACAGATTTTTGATATAAATAAAAATGGCCCCAAGGGGGGGAAAAAGGGGGGGTTTTAGAAGAAAAAAAATCATAGCTTCGTTAATTCACAAGATATCAAATCCGCGTAAATTTATCATTAATCCTCTTAATATTATCTAAAACTTTTATATTGACAAGTTTTTTATAGAACCAACCGTTACAGCAAAAACAAAATTAAAAAAAAAAAAAATCCCTGCCGGCTCCGCCTGCAAACAATTTATTTTTCGAAGTAGGCGGCTCAAAGTCCCGCATCTTTTCGAAACTGATACTTAAAATCAAGGGCATAAAATCTCGGTCAAGTTCGTTAATGGGCAAAATCGAACCAGGGGGGGGGGAATGGGGGGGGGGCTTTTTGTGAAAACAGAAAAAAACCCATAATTTCTTAATTATGATACGCATCGAATCCGTTTGAAGTTATTATTACTTCTAGGAGAAGGGCCAAAAATTTATGTATGACAGATTTTTGATATAATTAAAAATTGCCTTAGGGGGGGAAGGGGGGTTTTAGAAGAAAAAAATTCATAACTTCGTCAATTCCAAAGATTTCAAATCCGCTTAAATTTATTATAAATTCTCTTAATATTATCTAAAACTTTTATATTGACAAATTTTTTATAAAAAGAACTCTTGTAAAAAAAAAAAAAAAAAAAAAAAAAAAAAAAAAAAAAAAAAAAAAAAAAAAAATCCCTGCTGGCTCCGCTTGCAAACAAGTTACGTTTCGAAGTAGGCGGTTCCAACTGCCGCATCATCACAAAAAGGTCATTTCTTCCGCAATTCCCGACAAACAGGCGCCCCACGGTCTGCATCTTCGAAATCTACCTGTGCCTGTAGGCCGAGCCGTCAGGGATTTTTTTTTACTGTATTTTTCCCTGACCACTAGCCACCCTGAATAAGGAAAACACGTGACCAGTCCCACCAAAAAAACCGCAAAACCAACAAAACTTGGCAAACTGCCAATCAAAGCTGAATATTTCATTCAATTTCTCCCGGCCGAGTAAAACCGTGATAAAACAAATCGTACGGACAAATTCTGCTTCGCCCGAGTTTTCTCGGGATAATAATTAACCGCAATATATATGAACCCGAGATAACTCGGGATAATCAGGAAAGCGGTTAAAACTGCTTTTAAGCTTTTAGAATTAAATGTCGCAAACTTAGATGAACAGATATAACCATTTTAAGGTAGTTTTCAAAAAATTATTTGCGCCCGCTCAATAACCCAAACATTCTGACAGATTTTTTTACCCAAATTTTAACTTAAAAGTACGAAAATTACAGGCATGATTATTGAAGCAATCAAATATTTTTTTTCATTTTCGATAAATGAATTATAGCTTGAGTTATATGCAAACGTCTCATAATTGTCAGCTTTTTTTTTTTTTTTCCGCGCTATTTTGTTTGAAAATTCGATTTCCAGCACCATTTTTGACAACATTTTCTCAAAGATCTTTAGGGAAAAACAGATTCATTTCATAGCTTCTGCATAGGAGCACTTGTGATTGCCATGCGAACAAAAATGAATTAAGATACGTAGCACTCTTTAGATTTGAGAACAGCCTTAATTGTGGAATGTCCGTGACTGCCTTGAGTTCTTTCAGGAGTTAAAAGCATTTACCCTAGAATATATCTTTTCAATGTTTGTTATGTTTAATTTTATATATTTAAATTTCCGTGAAAGATAAAGTTGCGGCACTTTGTGCAATGAATTTGAGTGATAATCATTCAACATGTCTTTTAAAATTGTAATTTAAAATTGCAACAGAAATATTTTAAAATAAGATTCTGACCAGTGGTAAAAATAATTGTTGCTAACTTTTTCACATTTTTCTTACTATTATGTAGGAAAACAAAATTTTGGTTTATTTCGTTGTAGATTTTTTCGAATAAATAAAAAACATTTTTATATTAAAATATACTGGTAACTAAAAAGTGTAAACATTGGCACACTATAATAAAAGACAAATGTTTCTTAATCTATGAAAACATAATATAACCACGAATAAACACATACAATAACCTCTTCAGAGCCACCCACGAATTTGAAAAGCGTTCTTTTATCTTTAAATACCTCGGAAAGGAATAGATTTTCGAGATTTAAAGAACATTTATTAAAACAAAGTTTCTTTTGCTGCCCGTAAATTTCGGAAGCGTTTCCGAGTAGCTTTTACAACGCAGTACACTGCAAAAAAAAATATTGATTTTACAGTATAATACTGGCACCCCAGATGCCGTATTATACCGTAAAATTAACAGTAATAAACAGTCAAATAAGCAGTAATACACTTCCGCGCATGCGCGGCAGTGTATTACTGTTTTATATAAACACTGCTACTGTTATATATAATTTTAATTAATAAGTAAATTACTGTTATATATAACAGTGTCTACTGTTACATACTGTTACACAGTGTATTACTGTATAATACTGGCAGCTGGAGTTCTAGTATTATACTGTAAAATAATAAAAAAAAATTGCAGTGTAGTCAGTTTCCTCAAACCGGAATATTGGTTTTTCATATGCTATCAATTCTCAAGTAAACAATTTCATCTGCGTAACTTAATTTATACATGCAAAAGTAACAAAATAATATTATTTTTAATGTTAATGTTAATCTTTTTAATTTTGTTAAACTTTGTTGCTTGTTGAACATGAAAATATTTAATTTAAGAATTGATGGCATCCGAAAAACCAATATTCGGTTTGAGAAAACTAAATATCTGTTACCTGAATACCGCACTGTAAAAGATACACTGTATCTCAAAATTATGGACAGGAAAAGAAACTTCTTTTATAAATGCATATAAATCATGAAAATCTATTTGTTTCAAAAGTTTATTAAAGATTAAAAAAGAAAAAAAATGCTTTTAGGAATAGTGGGTGACTTGGAAGAGGTTATATAATATTTTCCTTCGTGGTTACATTATATTTTTGTAAATTATGAAACATTTGCTTCTTTTCAAATTGCAAGTACTAAATTAAACTAGTCGTTGGGGGCCACCGTAATACTAACCCATCATGGATATGCGTAATATAAAATATGAAAATAAAACATGTGTAAACTATTTATAAAATGCATTGCAATTCGAATAAAACCGTGGCTTGATGACGATACAAAAATGATAAATCTATTAACTAACAGTTTACTGCGTCGGATTAAGCGTCTCATTTCCAATTAAAATATATCTTTGAATTGAAATTTGAATGAAATACAGGGTTATGAAAAATCGAAGATTGTGAAAATAGGATTACAAATATCTCGGCAACTAATTATCCCATCGACTTCATGCTTTATGCAAAATTTATGTTTTTTTATTGTATTTTATATTTACTCCTTAAAATAAACAATTTCGAAATTTTTTATATACCTTTTATCAGAACGAATATTTCGAGAGGCCAAAAAAAAAAAAATCCGGATAATCGTGATTACTGAAATTCAATAAGCTTTTTCTCATTATTACATACTAAGTACATACCAAATTTAAAGTCTCTATCTCGATTTGTTCGGGAGATGGAGCTTTTACAGACACACACATAGACACACATAGACAGCGGACGGCAAATTTTATTTTCTAAAATTATGTTTTTCGGAATCTCCAGTATCTGAAACGTGTAAATCCGTCAAAAAATTTGTTTTTCGATTTTCAAAACGATTACAAGACATACCCTATACTACGTATGATGGATAAGTAAAAGTACTAATAGAAAGTTCTTTCTTTTTAAAAAAGTATTATTAACTTTTTAAAAATGTACATTTTGGCAAATTACTGCAAAGAAAAAAATTGTATTTTTTTTATAGAAAAATGTTTACAATAAGAGACATATCAAATTTTAAATATGGCTAAAATTTGATTTTCTTTTTAATTTTTAAATTAAAAAAAATAACTTTTTAGAAATATTTGTATTTTGGAAAAAATGTATATATAATAAAAAAATTGAATTTTTAAAAAGAGATAAATTTTTTTTTATAAATCAGAAAAGTAAAATTTTCTGTCTCGGACAACATTTCTGTTTTTTTTTCTTTTTTTTTTTTAAAGACTTTATTTCAAGAAACAAATGCGTCAGATTTTACACTAAAAATGTCGTTATGCTATTACAGAAAACATTAAAAAAATTCTCACTATTAAAAAGTAATTTAAAGGCTGGTTATCCATACATATGAAATAGTTGTTAATTAAATATTCTCACAAGCTCAGTACTTTTTTTTTTTTTTTTTTTTTTTTTTTTAGTTAAGCATTTAATTTGTATTGATGTAAGCATTTTTGTATCTTTTATATAAA
The DNA here is from genome assembly GCA_963931845.1 of Maratus michaelseni. NCBI lineage: Eukaryota > Metazoa > Arthropoda > Arachnida > Araneae > Salticidae > Maratus > Maratus michaelseni. The sequence continues at coordinate 330,026,547 of OZ007590.1, forward strand.
AAGTTCTTAATAAAGTGCTATTATTTTGCATTACGCTTTCAACGATGTTTTTGTGTCGTAAACAAAATAATAGTGTTAGTATAATAGAAATAAAGCTTAAATTAACCAAAAAAAAATCGTTGCGTAAAAGAAAGAAAAATGATCCCCCATAAATAAAATTTATTAATGCAATCATCTGTGAACCATTTTCTAAAAAAATGCTATTTCATTACGCAACATTTACAAACATTTTAGGCGGAAAAATTCTCAAAAGAAATAATTTTGTCCGTCGTTGAATGCACTATACGATGTAATTTTTTATATGTTTTATAGTTATTTTGTGTTTTTTTTTTTTTTTATAAAGAAGCATTATATTTCATTTGTGGTAATTAAGCTTATTTCCTAGTGTGGTCATAAGAAATTCATTGACAATTCATTAACCATAATTTCATTGGAGCTACTCCAGAAAAAGAATCTAAAAAAACTTTTTCATGGAGCAATTTAATCAAGCGTAATAACTTCGTTTCTTTTACAAATGATGCATTCTTTCTACTTACAAAAACCACGGTATTAGAAGGGTTTTTTCCTTCAAAAATTCTTGTTTAATATTATCTACGATAGTTTGTGAAAATTACTAAAAGGCTGTATATATTAGTAGGTTATTGGTATTTACTTAGATCTTAATAATATTAGGTTTAATCAACATAAAATCAATACGTTGTTATATAAATGGTAATATCCTTTTAAAACCTCTACTTTACAACAAAGCTGAATAAATTAGGTCATGATTAGTATTTAGTCGGATCTTAGTAATATTAGATTTAATGTGTAAACAAAAAATACGGTAAGAAGTTAATTTTTAAGTCAGATATTTATGTAAGAATTCATATAAAAAATATCTACTCATAAGAAGAAACTGTAAAAAAGTAGTTTATGTTACTCGTGTACTAAGTTATTCAATAAAAAAGAAAAGTGCCCAGTTAAACTGATGGCATTGAGATCGCAGGCTATTCACACTAATTGTCTATTATACTCTTATTTCAAAGGATAATACCTTTCGAAAAATAAAGAAATCGACAATAAACCTGTATACAAAGTTTGAAGCAAATCGGATAATTCTGCATGAAATACCCATTTAGCTAAATAAAGGGGGGATTAGCCCCGTTTCCCCCCTTTATACTTAAACAATGAATCTCCAAATCTAATCAGTGAAACAAAGTATCAGAATATACCTGTATACCAAATTCGGATAACTCTGCATGAAAAACCCATTTATATAAATCAAGGGGGATTAACTCCCATTTCCCCCCTTTTATACTTAACTAAGGAACGTCCAAATCTAATTAGGGAAGCGCCTTATCAGAATGAACCTATATACAAAATCTGAAGCAAATCGGATAATTCTCTCAAAAGTTTTCGCGTTACGTACGTACATAGAGAACCTGCGGGCACATTAGCTCTTAGGCTTTAATAGTCTGTGAGCTAAAAAGTGTGAAAATTTCATATTAAAAGATAACACAAGAAATAATTTCAAGTAAGATTTCATTTAGTAATATACATAACAAATCCATTTCACAAATCAAGATTTTGGAAATTTTTTCTTCAAAATTCTCTTTTTATATTATCTAAAGTAGGTTATGAAATTTACTGCAAGTCTGTATATATTAGGATATTATTAGTATTTACTCAGACCTTAACTCTAATACGTTTAATCATAATATGCTATCTATCTATAGTATTCTTTTAAAACATTTACTTTACCAGGGTGCTTACCAGAATTTTTCGCCTTATTTTATAACAGAACAATATTCCAAATTCTGCTATCAGACGAACCGATTACGATTTTTGCTACTTGAATTTCAAATAGAAATTTTCTAATCTTAAATATTGGTGCCAGATTCCTTGGAAATTCCGATACGTAGACACCCCTTGCTTTCCCGATCTTAAAAATATTAGGTTTTACCTATAAACAAAAAATACGCTATCAAATTAAAATTGATTTTAAGTCCTTTTTTCAGAAAATTATGTTAGAATTCCTATGAAGATATCCAGCATTTGAAAAGAAACTTTAAATAAAAAGTATTTTATGGGATTGGTGTAATGTGTTAGTGAAAAGAGTGAAACATTCACATAGAAATGTTACACAAGAAATATTTTAAAATAAAATTTATTTTTAATTTTACACATAATAAGTTAGATTATGTTAAAAATGGAAAGGTCTTCCTACTTACTAAAACTAAGATGATGGGATTTTTTTTATAACAATATGTTACAATACGTTATGAAATTTATTGAAAATTGTGTATGCAGATTATGAAAATTTACTCAGACCTTTACAATATTAGGTTTGATTAACATAAAAGTATTATGCTATAAAACGATTGTCTGTGTTTAAATCCTTTTCTTAATGAAAATGACTAAAAATCTGTATTTATTTGCAAGTGGTTAGATACGAATAATATTAGATTAATTATTAGATTATCATTACCTTCATGCAAAAAATAGGATATCGAGCTAAAATTTCGCTTTTACGTCCTTTTTTGGTAACTGTGTTAAAATGTATATTCTGATTTTAAAAAACTAAAAATTTTCAAACAAAAAATGCATTACTGAGGTAAGGAATTTAATGTAAAAGTGGAAAAACATATAAAGAATATAAAAGAATAAATATGCTAAAGTTTCATATATACATATAGTAATATGCGTAAAAATTTTGTTCTTTATACAACTGAAACTTTCTTTCTACTAAATAAATCTATGACGTTGGAATTTTCTACAAAAAATACCTATTTAATACTATCAACCATACTGCAATTCTGCATATAATGGTAGACTTAGTATTTAGTTAGATCTTCACATTATTAGGTTTAATCAACATAAAAGCAATATGTTATCAGAACGATAGTCTGCGTTTAAATCCTTTACTTAACGAAATTTACTACCAAGCTGTATATATTAGCACATGATTAGCATTTCCCCAAATATTTAATACTATTAATGCATAAACTAGAAATACGCTATCATAATGAAAGATCCTGTTCAGTGTTTTATTTAATTATGTTAGAATTTATATAAGAATGTTGCGCGTTAAAAAAAGTAGCTGCATTTTAAAGAAAACTTTAAAAAAAGAAAGTATTTCATGTAACTGGGACGATATGTTATTGAAAATGTGAGAAAACTTAATATAGATTGAAGTAACATGAGAAAAATGTTAAAGTAAAATACGTATAATAATTTTGATTTTGTTACAACAGATTACAAAAATCATGCTGAAATAAATTCGGGGTCCCTTTACTAAGTCTTATTAATATTTTTACGATCATTTATGAAATGTACTGAATTCCATATATATATTAGTAGATGGCCAGTATTTACTCAGAGTTTAATAATATTAGGTTTAATAAACTTCAAAGCAACATGATATCAAAACTATAGTCCGTGTTTAAATCCTTTATTTTGCAAAATTTACTATCAAGTGTATATATTAGCACATGTAGCTGCATAGAGATATACAGGGTAAATCAAAATGATTGCCCTGATTGCAAATGACAATAATTTAATTGTAAAAAAGGATTGGATGAAACGTCTTAAGTGTATTACAGAAAAAGGACAAAATTTTATTTGCGTGCTTCATGGCTGTGGCGTTCTTTAGTCACACAAAAAATATCAAAGTGACAGTCGATTTTTCACAAGACGTTGTGAATGTATACTGTTAAAAATAAATTCGTTAATTCACGGTAAAACTACTGGCAGCAAAGTTGCCGGACTTTTTCCGTTCCGTTAGTACATTTTCCGTTTTGAAAGATAAAGGAAGGGAAAACTCTGTTTGAAGAATCGGTAAGTTTCCGTTATAAATAAACTCGGTTTTAAAAAATGTCATCTCTATTTGTGCTGCCATCTGTTGTTTATTACGGGAGTATTTAATATTTGATATAAAGCAAGAAAATTTTCTCTTCGACCTGAGGATCGAACTGGGGACGTTAGTGGCTTGATCCGAGTGCTTTACCGTAAGACCAGCTGGTCCTTGCTACAGTAAGAGTAAGAAACGGTGATATGGGATTTCTTCAAATCGCAGCTTGGGACTTAAGCAATTTGGGGTTTAGAAAACTGGTAATTTTGAAGTTAATTGCGGGGATATTTCGTAATAAGATGATGGTTGAAAACTATAGTATTAATAGAGGATAAAAACATGAATTATATATATTCTTAATTTGATTGTTCGATTAAAATATAAATATTATATTTTGAATTAAATTCGATAAATTTTTTTGCTTTTTTGCGAAAATCGATTTTTAATCAACGTATTTCAATCAATGTATTTTTTAAATTTGTTCGTTTAGAATATATTTTCAGTGTGAGTGTTTTTTTTTTTTTTACTTTAAAAAATAAATTGCAAATAATTTTAAAGGAATGCGTTTAATTCGAAAGCATTATTTTTGTTTGTTGCTTTTTTAAATAAAATCGATTTTTTTTGCACTTAATTTAGTTATTATATATATATATATATATATATTAATCTGTTTGTTTAGAATATATTTTAAGTGCGAATACTTTTTTATAACTTTAAAAAATAAATTGCAAATAATATTAAAAGAATGGAAAAAATTAATTTTTGCTTTTTTAAATTCGAAAGCACTATTTTCTTGTTGTTGTTTTAAATAAACTCGAAATTTTAATTTATTAAATTTTTAGTTTTTCTGTGCAGCAACATGTCAGTTTTGAAAACATTGAAAATAAACATGCAGCAGATAACGGAATATATCCGTTGGCTGCTTTCTTCTCCGTCCATTCCGTTGTTTTCAGGAAATATGAGGAAATTTTCTGCTTTTAACTGAAACTGCCCTTGATAGATTTTTACATTAATAATTACGTATTTGAAACTCTGTAATCTTAAAAGTCTAAAAAGTGTACAATTTAGGTATACAGTTTATGCACTTTTTGTGCACAATTCAGTTTGCAGTTTTTATGCATAAGTAGAGGTGCCAAATACGCTCGGATTTTGTTCACTTTTTTGCAACGGAAACTTTCTGATCAAAATTCACGGAAGACAACCTGTCAATAAACGAAAATTTTTAACAGTGCGTGCATAACTCCTGTTTATGGAGATTTTTCCTCTTCTCTTATAAATGTGTTCCAACTGAAAGTGCACTTAGAAAATGCATTGACATGAGTGTCTATACAAACATTATTCACAATATCTGGCGCAAAATGGACTGATTGAGTGGTCAATTCCATGGATGTTTTGTGTATGACTTAAAGGAACCACACGGAATAGTTATGAAGTATGCAAACAAAACTTTGAGCTTCTTTCTATGACGTGCTTAGGGCGTTTCTACTGATCGTTGTTTACAACAAAGTTATTGTCATTTGTACTCAGGACAATCATTTTAACTTACCCTATATATATTAATCCACACCTTAATAATGTGTAAACGACAAATGTACCTTCAAAATGAAGTTCATATTCAATCTTTTTAGGTAAGATGTCAGAATGCAAATGAAGATATTCTGTATTTAATATGCAATAACTTTTAAAAAAAGGTGGGGGGGAAGAGAAAAATTTGCGTAACTGGAGTAATTAAAAAATTAAAAAATATAACTAATATGTAGAAAGTATCACAAAAAATACATTAAATCTATAATCTCATATAAACTTGTTTATATACATAATGACCTTTCATTATCAATGAAGCATTCTTTCTACTATATAAAGGCACGATGTTGAGATTTAAAAAAATCTTGCTTATAATTATTTACGTTACTTTATGAATTAAATATTTGTAGATAATTAGTGTTTTCTTAAATATGCTATGCAAATAAAAATTTGGTATATTAGAATCTTAGCCAACTAATCACCTTGGAAATCATAAGTGTAAATTTTATTTAAAGTATCAGTCGGTTTTAAAATGGGATAATAAAATACTATAAAAGAGTGCATTGGAAGTAACACAAAATATACTAAGGAATGTAGCTTCACATAAATTTATTTAGATGCACGATATATACACAGTATATATTTTACATATGAAGCTTTAATTGTGCTTATAAAATGCTTACAATGCCGTAATTATAACACTTTTATACTTGGTGTTATGGGTTCTACTTTTAGAAATATAATGCAATAATTTAGAAAAAACAAACGCCTAAAAAAACATGCTTTATGCAACATTTTAATGTTATTCGAATATTATAATAATATAATATTCCGCAGTGATACAGGGTGTCCCAAAAGTCTTTGACACCTTTTAAAATGCTACAAAAGGTAAAACAATTGGGGTATGAGAGTGCGCTTGAACGAAAAGGCTTCTTATGATCTGAAATTTTCCTTTAAGCAAAAAAAAAAAAAAAAAATGTTCCAAAAATTTCTCATAGATTCCGCTGCTTCTGGAAAGTTATCGAATAGGTAGAGTGCCTCTATACATTACAATGGTCAAAGACGTATAATGTGTATGCACAGTTTGTGTCCAAACTATGGCAACCCACATCCCAGAAGTTAACAATACTCGTATATCTATCCTCACTCGTTTAATCGAACTCAGGAGAGCGAGTATTGTTAAGTTTTGGAATGTGCGTTGCCATAGTTTGGACAATAACTGTGCACACGCATTGTGTGTCTTTCGACATTGTTATGTATAAAGGCAGTCTACGCACATATTCGATAACTTTCCAAAAGCAACGTCATCTATGAGAATTTTTTGGAACTAATATGTTTATCTGTTTAAACAAAATTTCAGATTATAAGAAGCATTTTCGTCCTAACCGTACTCTCGTACGTTAATTGCTTGATCTTTTATTGATTTCTACAATGTGTTAAGGACTTTTGGGACACCCTGTATAAGTCAATTTAAAATAATACGTCACTAGTAGAGAAATATGGAATAACATGCACGTTATACAAGTATTATAAAGCAAAGCAATACAAAAAAATACACTATACAAATTCCTAATAAAACATTTAATCTTCAAATACAAAATATCACTAATAAATTGAAGTCTCATACATCAGTATAATGTTATTCGACTACTTAAAACAATATAACGTTATGTAGCATTACAAAAGTCTCTTTTAAATAATCCATCATTATTGGAGAAATATTGAATAATATTGATTCGCCATTATTCCAGGCTTATAAGTAGTTTTGTTTCAGAATCTTACCACTGGATTTTCTTCTTTAGCAAATCCACTGCTTCACACAGCCGCATCTTCTCGGATAATCACAAAACTTTCTTTCAAGTACCCACTTATATTCCCCAACTTCCCTAGGGATGTTGGTCACCACACCCTTCCTGATAAGTATCCCGCATCATTCTGGCATTCTTTGTTGTGATGCAATCTTCCCTTTCTTAAGATTCTTGAATCTGGGCTTCTGAAGAGGCTACATATGCAGTGTTCAAAATAAATTCCTATGGAATATTTTCGAATAAATTAAAACAATGAAATTTTGCATTAGTTTGCCAAACGATATTTTTTTACGCGTTTGGTACTGCATATAATAAATGTGATATATCGTTGAATGTAGATTATAGAAACTTAACAAAAGTATAAAAGAATACGAAAACGATATATTATTTTCAGTAATAAATGATAGCGTTAAAAAGAATAAATTTAGAATATTTCTTTCATTAAGTGTAAAAGACAATGAAAATATGTCTTAGATTTTATTCTTAATTCAATAAGAAGTTTTTATAACATAGTAATTGACCCACCCGGCGTAGTCCGGGACCGTGATAATAAATTAAAACAAAATTTAAGTTTGTATTTTTTATATATTTAACCCGATTTTGTATGACAATAATTTTGTTACAGTGCTGCGCACGCACCGAAAAATCTTTTATTTCGACCTTCCGCTGATAGGGAGCTCATTCTGAACTAAAGAAACCTCCGACACGTGTCCCCGCTCCAGCGGCACCGTATAGCAGGCGTGCTGCTCACGCGCTGCAGAATCTTTTAGCTCCACACTCCGCCACCAGGGGGGCACACTCTGTAACACCTAAAAAAACCACCTTCCGAACACGAAACTGCGACACATGTCCCTCTTTCACCGGGACCGTATAGCAGGCGTCCTGCGCCCACTCTATGGAATCCTTTAATTCCACTTTCTACCACCAGGGGGCACTTTATGTTCTAAACAAACTATTTCACAAATGACTAATTATGGCTCTAGAGTACTTGGTCTAAAATTTGGACTGGTAGCTGAACCAGGAACTTAATTTAAGAATTTTCTGAAATTACTAATCGGAAATAATGGTAACTACTACTCTTAAATTACCTTTATCAATATGGGAGGTGATAATTAAGATATTTATGTAATTTGGAACCCGTTTTGATCATATCGGAGTATTAGAAGTGCTGTTTTTAAGATAGGGCTCAGTTCAGAAAAAACGATGAAGGGAGACGCAAGTGCTTTTTGACAAATGACTAATTAAGAATACTGGAGTCCTTGGTAAAAACATTGGACTGGTAGCTGTGCCTGGAACTTAACATTGCTGAAATTTCTATTAGGAAATACTGATAACTGCTACTCATAAATTAACTTTAAGATTGTGAGAGGTTATAATTAACATATTGAAGTAATTTTGAAACAGTTTCCAATAAATATGACGAATAGAAGCCGAGTTATTAAGATGGGGCTCAGTTAAGCAAAAAACGATGAAGGGGGAGAAGGGGGGACACGCAAGTTCTTTTTCACAAATAACTGATTAAGACTACTGGAGTCCTTTGTAAAAAATATGGACTCGTAGCTGAGCCCGGAACTTAATTTAATAATTTGCTGAAATTTCTATTCGAAAATACTGGTAAGCCCTACTCATAAACCAAATTTCAGAGTGTGTGAAGTGGTAATTAAGATATTAAAGTAATTTGGAATCATTTTCGAAGAGATATGACTGTTAAAAGCCGAGGATTAAATGCCCAATAATTTTAATTTTCATAAAAAAATTAGTATTTTGATAAAATAAAAAGTTACTGGTTGATGTTTTCAATTTTTCGAATTTCTTAAATAGAAGACGATTTTGCGAATATCTACTAATTTTCAAATCCCTATCTTATATAGTTTTTAAATTTTCAATATACCTTAAAATTTGTGAGTATGATTTTTTATTATCCAAGGCATTGTTGATTTTCTTTTTTTTTTAATCTTTCCTGTTCTAAAAAGTTAGTCTTTCCTATTCTAATTTCCTACGGCAAAAAGTTACCGGTCGATGTTTTCGATTTTTCGAATTTCTTAAATAGAAGACGATTTTGCGTATATCTACCAATTTTCAAATCCCTACCTTATTATAGTTTTAAAATTTTCTATATAACTAAAAATTTGTGAGTAGGGTTTGTATCCAAGGCATTGTTGATTCTTTTTTTTTTAATCTTTCCTATTCGAAAACAAACGAACAAAATATTTTTTTATTTAAAAAAAAAAAAAAATCCTGTCCAAATTTTAGATTTTAAGAATTTTTTATTCAGCATATAATTTTGCGTAGATATACCAATTTTCAAAACCTTATCTTATATAGTTTTAAAAATTTGTGTATGCATTAAAATAGCTGAGTACATTTTAAATCTGGAAGCTCTTCTATTTATGGCAACCTTCCCTTTCATTGTCTGGAATTATCAAAACGTATGCAACTCCCGTGCAGGTGTCCTGATGAAATTTAAAAAAATAAAAATCATTTTCCATTTCCATTAATGAGTTTTTAATTAATATCTTAGCGAATTACGAACCAATTTTTACAAGAATTCGAAATTCGGAATAAGGATTTCTTTTATGTCTATACGTCTAATATCAAATCGATAAACGTAATATGTTTATTTATTTGAATATTTCCTCAAAACTGTGAGTTGACTTTTAATCTGGCAGCCCCCATTTACAGTAACCTTCTTTTCTGTCGGAGTCCAATACTTAAGTCTGGTCAGTTTTTGTCCGAAATAAAGAAAAGTTACTGTCCGAGTTTTACAAAATTTGTAATTTTGGAATCAGAAAAATAAACTATTTATATACTGTGAGTTTCGAATGGATACCTCCAATTAGTTTTCTTAATATTCGAGGGTAAGTGAAAATGAGAATATTTCGTTGTCTGAAATTATCAAAACGGTAATTTCTTTTGCGGTTACGATAAAAATAGCCATTTTCGAAGCGCATTTTAATGAGTTTTTTGATGCGATGTTTAATGATTATTAACTCATATCTTGGCTAATTATCAAAATATTAAAATTCTGAGTCTCAGGAGCATCAGGGCACTATCCTCACCACCTCACCTATGTTCAGACTTCTAGGTGCCCTAGATTTTCCTAACAATCGCACACACACACAGCTAAACTTTCTTTTATTAGATTATATGAAATATTTTCGAATAAAATAAAACAACGAAATTATGTCACAGAGTACATTAAGCAAACATTAAGCAAACATTAAGCATATATATATATATATATATATATATATATATATATTAATAAAATGTTAATAGTTTCCATAATAAATGATAGATTTAAAAAAAAATAAATTTTGAAGGTTTCCTTCATTAAGTGTAAAAGAGAGTTAAATTATATCTTAGACTTTATTCATAGTTCAAAAAGAAGTTTTTATAATCTATTACATGAAATATTTTCGAATAAATTAAAACAATGAAGTTTTGTCACCATCGTTTACCAAACGATATTTTTCTTTACATGTTTGGGACTGCATATAATAAATGTGATTTATTGTTGAATGTAGATTGTAGAAGAGAAGCTTTACAAAAGTATAAAAAATAAGAAAACTATAAATATTTTTTAACAAAACGTTAATTGTTTCTATAATAAGTTATAGCTTTAAAAAGAATAAATTTGGAAGATTTGGAGAATGCAAATAACAAGTAGATTATATTCATAATTCAATATATATATATATATATATATATATATATATAATCTTTTAACTGAATAAAATACAATAAAAATATTGTATTTCTATAATTAGGATAAACTTTGAGAATAATATGCAACTTTTTTTTTTTTTATGTACTCGCTGCAATACTATGAAAAATAAATTAGTTTTATAATGACAAGAAATTTAAAATTTAAGTCTAAATTCGGAAAAAATTTCACCTACAAAAATACAAGACAAATTAGAGATGGCGCTGTGTTATATTTAAAATAAACGATGTGATACCTGTGTTTAAAATTTAAATAAAACAGCGATTTTCCACAATTATGTTTTATTTTTTCCGATACATTAAAAAATAAATTTACCTATTAAAATAAAAGCAAGTTATTCCAAAAAAATGAAATAGAAATAAAGAAGTGAGTTACTTTAAATAATTTTTGGTGGTTCCCCCCCCCCTTTTTTTTTATGAAAGAAGAAATTAACTTCTTTTTTTTTTTTTACATAACATTTACAAACGGTTCTGAGATTCCAAACCTATTTCCAGTCAATGGTATCAATACTATTATACTCATATATTTCACGATACTTTCTGCCATTCTGAAACTTATATTCTTACTTGTTCCTCTAATATATATTATACAGTCGAACCTCCATTTAACGAAGTCGCTAAATCCCGAAAAAAAGTTCGTTATATGAAAAATTCGTTAAATAGAGATTCACTTTTAAAAATATTTTAAACAACATAAAACATATTTTAAATTCATAAACACTAAATATTATTAAAAAAGAGTATTTATTATTATTATTATTATTATTATTATTTTGTGTAGATAACATCGATTTGCTTTATTTATTTTACCCACCAAAAATAAATCTGCAAGGAAAACAAGAATAAAACAAAACATTCTTCGGGAATACACTCTATTTTCAGTTCTAAGAAAATAGTTTTAAATTAAAATTAATGAATCATTGTCGTATTTATTATAACAAAGAATTTTAAGCATACATTACCGATTACCACATGCGTCCTTAAATTTAATTACTGAAAAAGTCTGTTAATTTTGTCTGAGTTTTTCGTTTGAAAAAGTGTTTTCTCTCATAATACGTCTCGCATCTCTGAAATGCACCAAAAACACCTTCAGGCGTATTATCTTCAAACTGCAATCCAAGTCGTATTGTTTCAAATGATTTTATCATTTCATCATACGAAGGTTTGTTGATTTCTGCATCATGATCATTTCCATCTTCATCATCTTCATTTTCTTCGCAATTCATTGCTGGATTGTTCTTATTTTTTACACTGTCCAAAATATCTAATTCAGTTAGCGTTTCTGAGGTCTCAACTTCGGAATCAAGTGAAAGAAAATCCTCAATCAGCACATCATCGTTAATTTCTTCTTTTCCTCTCAGCTGCATCCACATTTTTTTAAGTTCTTCTAAGGGAATATTATCTTTGTCTTCCGTACTTGCCGAAGTTTCATTGCTGACAAAGAATTCAGCTTTGGCAAAACTGTTGCGTATTGTACGATCTGTGACATCATAGTTCCATGCTTTGGAAATTTCTGATATACTTTCCCGTAAATTGATCTTTGGCATAGATTGATTGTTCTCAAGTGCAGTGATAACTTTTCGCGTTATTCTCTTGCGATACAGTATTTTGAAGCTTTTGATCACTCCTTGATCTGCAGTTTTGATGTAGTGTTAGGTGGTAAGTAAAAAACTGTAACATTTTTCAGTTTTGGTTGATTTCCTTCAGATCGACGGGACAATTGTCAAAAACGAGAGCAATTTGGCGACACTCTGCAATCATACGTTTGTCCAACTTTTTAATCCATTTTTCACAAATTTCTGACGTCATCCAAAATCCAAGACTTTTTGTTAAAGTCATAATCAACCTCCAAAGATTTTACGCCTTTTAAACATCTTGGGTTCTTGCTTCTTCCGATAACTAATTCTTTCAGTTTCTGATCTCCAGTCATATTCGCACCTAACATGACAGTTATTCTTGCTTTACTTTTTTTCCACCAAAGCATTTTTTCTTTTGAAATGTTAATGTCTTTTGAGGCAAACATTGAAAAAATAAAGCAATCTCATCCGCATTAAAGATGTTTTCTGGCTTATAGTCTTTTAAAATTTTACTCAGTGTCCCCGTTATCCAGTTTTAACTATCATTATCATCAACGTCTTTATTTTCACCAGATATTACTTTTGCCGCAATTCCGTGTCTTCTCTTAAATTTTTCAAGCCTCCCACTGCTTCCTCTAAATTCGTCGTATCCCAATGCTTTCGCAAATTTAAGTGCTTTCTCAATTATGAAAGGTCCAGAGATCGGAACATTTTTATCTTGCATTGTGTGTATCCCCTTCAAAACGGCCTCATCCACATCTTCATAGACACATGTTTTAAAACTTTTGAGCAAGAATTCCATGAATCATAATTTTGCAACTTATCACGATTTTTTATTATGGTTGATAAGCTATTTGGAGGAATACCAAATTTGAAAGCAATATCCTTTTTCTTCACTCCTTCATCTACCTGATCAAGAATTAAATTTTTTTCTTTGATACTCAAACACTTTCGCTTTGACATTTTCGAGCTATAAGAACCGAAAAAACTAGCACGACTAATCAAAAATCTAGAATACAGGAGACTCTAATTCAAGAACACGGGGCAGATCCATTGAAGGTGAAGGGGGGGGGGGGTATTGAAAGTCTGCACTTCCGGGATGATGAAATGCAAAGCAGACAGTGATTTTACTGCACTCAGTGAATTAGGCGCCTGGTAAAACCAATTCAAGGTCACTGATCATCATAAAATGAGCTTAAAGGAAGAATAAGTTGGAAATGTTCGGAAATATTTTGAGAAATAAGGAGAAAAAAAAATTAGGTCACAAGAAAAAGTTCGTTAAATAGAGAATGCACTTCGCTATTTGGAGGTTATTTTACAAAGAAATTCGCAAAATATACTTGGTTCCAAGAAAAATTCCGCAAAATAGAGAAATTCGCAAAATAGAGGTTCGTTAAATAGAGGTTCGACTGTATATACAGTGGTGGCCAAAAGTGTGGACATTTTTTGAAAGTTTCATGTTTTTGAACTTTGTGTGCTTGTAGAATATATTAATTTTCACTTAAATACAAACGTTTATAAATCAAATTTTGAAGGTAATTTAATGTAGAATTTAATAATAAAAACAGCATTACAATATCTGTATTACAAAAAAAGTTATGCAACTAATAGTAAGATCTATCTTAGATTTTCATTTTTTTAAAGTGATACTTACACAATCTTTACTTAGTAGGATTAACCCTTATTTTTTAAGACAGCTTCACAGCGTCTTTTCATCTAGTGAATGAGTGTTTGGAGTTCATCTTTCGTAATCACATGGTGCCAAGAATCAATTATAGCTTCAATAAGTTGTCTTTTATTGGATGGACGTTTTTTTCGCACAAGAATTTTCAAACGTCGCCTCAAATTTTCAATTGGATTGAGATCAGGGCTGTTTCCTGGCCATGGTAATATATCTATTCCTTTATTTTGAAACCATGCTTTGCATACTTTTGCTGTGTGGCATGGAGCTGAATCCTGCTGAAAAATAAATGGTGCATTGTTGGGGAAGAGATCCCTGATGGAAGGTATCAATTTTTGTTCCAGGACAGTTTTGATGTATTTTTTGGCATTCGGGATGCCATCAATCACTAGAATTCGGCCCACACCATCTGCAGGCATACATGCCCAAATCATGACATTTGTTGGGTTTTTTGTAGTTGCTTCAATGCAATCAGGATGAAGTGCTTCTCCTACTCTACGTCTCGCGTATTTTCTACCATCACTACCAAAGAGCGATATTTTACTCTCATCGCTTCAGATTACTTGCTTCCATTGATTTTCTGACCATTTAATGTGTTATTTTGTCCACTTAACTCATTTTTGCGTTGCTTTTGATTTAAATATGGTTTTTTCCTTGGAATTCTAGCTTGTAGTCCAAATCCTGATAACATTCTTCTTATTATTCTTGAACTTACTGCAATACCCGCTGCATTCATTTCACATCTAATATGGCGTCTGATGAAATTTTTCTATCTTGAAGGCATAGCCGTTTAATTTTTCTATCGGCAGTAGCACTTGTGCATTTTTTTCGGCATGATTTGGCCTTATTTTCCACTGATTTCGTTCTTTCATAACGTAAACAGAACTTTCGTACACCAGAACAAGTCACTGAACCACCAACTTGGATTGCAATTTCAGCATAAGAGAGGCCATTTTCTCTCAATATGACAATTCGGCTTCTTTTTGTAGATGTCCAATGAGTTCTTCTTGTTGATGACATTGTTTAAAATCAGTTTAATTTAAAAAAAAAGCACTTTAAATATTCAAAAACAGCAATACTCTATTTAATTGTACTAGTATGCATCATTACGCAAAATATTCCACAACAATAACTCTTTTACCATCCAAATAACCTAAACTATAGTTACAGACATTTGATTGGTCCTCAGAACAGTGTTTGTGATTGGCTAGTACGCTTTTATTACAAAAAACGTCCTTATTCAAAACGATTTGTGTTTGTTTGTTCTACAAAAATGAGCATAACTTTTTTTTGTAATACAGATATTGTAATACTGTTTTTATTATTAAATTCTACATTAAATTACCTTCAATATGATGCATAAATGTTTGTATTTAAGCGAAAATTAATATATTCTACAAGCACACAAAGTTGAAAAACATGAAACTTTCAAAAAATGTTCAAACTTTTGGCCACCACTGTATATATAAGCAGTTTCATTTTTGAAATCATACTACCTAAACTAGAAGTAATTGAAGTAATACTGGCACATGAATTTTAAAGTCTAATTGGCTCATTTCACTGGAGATTAGTAAAAACAATTGAAAATAAATGTATTGATTGAATTTTAGAGAATGTTTTATGTTTTCTAATTGTTTGTGTTCAGAAACCTTCGTCTGATTTATATATAAAAAATCTATTTGTTATTTAATACGTGTTCACCTGTCTTCTTCATTTTCTCTGACGTATAGCATATACATACAAATATTTATTTTACATAGTAATACATACATATATTACGATGCTGTATTTACTATATTTGCTATATTATCCAAATATAATTACAAATATTTCGGCAACTAATTATCCGATCGACTTCATTTTTTATGGTAAATTTATGTTTTTTTTTTGTTGTTGTCTTTTATATTCACTCCTTAAAATAAACAATTTCGAAAATTTTTATATACCTTTTATCAGGACGATTATTTCGAGAGTCCGAAAAAAATAGTTCCGGATAATCGAGGTTACTGAAATTCAATAAGCTTCTTCCCATTATTACATACTAAGTACATACTAAATTCAAGTCTCTATCTCAATTTCTTCGGAAGATAGAGCGTTTACAGACACACACACACAGACAGACGGACGGCAATATATATTTTTTTTTTCTAAAAAGGTTTTTCGGAATCTCCAGTGTCTGAAACGTGTAAATCCGCCATTTTTTTTTTTCGATTTTCAAAACGATTACAAGATTTACCCTATACTACGTATGATGGGTAAGTAATAAAACAATAATATAAAATAATTTTCCCGTTTATAGTTGATATTTTAAAGCACCTGCTTTCATTATACATGTAATCTCGTGGTTCTGTTTATCAAATTCATTTTAAAAAATTGTTGCCAAAATAATTTATTTATCATTATTGATCTTGAAAAGGTCGACTATTGAACGTACGAAACTTGTTAATCTATTTATCAAAAAGGTATTTGTAAGTCTTTATATGTACTTTTATCATTTTAAGCAAATATATTTTTACTTTAAACTCCACTTATTTTTATTTTACACATGCCTGCATTTTGATTGTCGTAAAAAAAGAATGGTGATTAAAATATTAATAGGCGCAAACAGCTATTGTTCCATTCTGGTATTTTATACAATTGGCAGTAATTCGTTATTTCAGTTTTAATTTCTAAGTTTTAGGTTTCTATATTATGGCAAATTGTTAGGCTTCATTATATCTATTTGTGTTATGGTAACTATTTATGTATATATGGCGTAATTCAAAATCATATGTATAGTAATAATCTACTAAATTTTTAAACAACTTACAAACAGGTCAGAAAATATAACTTCTACCAAAGAAAGAAATGCAAAATTCTCAGATGCAAAAATATTTTCTTCTTTTCTTAACGACTTAAGGAAAAAAAAATGTTTAATTTTTAATTTATTACATAAATGATTAATCTCTGCCAAAATGTATCAGATTAAATTAGTTATTTCTTAGTATTAATTAACACAATTTATTTTGACAGAAATTCATGTAATTAGAATTCTTAGATGTAGATTTTACTAATTACTATTAATGATCTGAACCGCCGGAGAGGAAAAAAAACATCAAACACACTTAAAACAAATAACGTTAATTAGTTTAATGCGAGTACTTATTTACGAAAAACATAAATCAATTTTTTAGGCTTCATATTTTTTAGAAGGGAATGGTTTTCTTAAGACAATATAAAAGTAATTAGTTTCAACTAATTTTTTCCAATATCAGACGAGAAAAGTCGAATATTTCATTAGATGATATTTGTGTAAAATATTAAATTCGAGTTCATTTTTAGCATTAATAAGTCAAAACGCGAAAAAAAAGTAATATGATAAATCAAACTCATAAATCTAAAAAAAAGTTTCATAGTTTGATTGTCTTAATGTTAATTAACATTCATTATGTTTTGTTTATTATTTTTTTTAAACTAAAGTTTTGAGTATTGAAAAAAAACTAAAAAAATATTGTCTGTTTACTGAAGGTTAGTTTTATTTTTATTATGTTTTCATAGGTAATATCATATAAAAGGTAAATAATTATTGGTTAATTGAAAAAAAAATGCAAATATTTTTTGTTTATGCTTTATTTTTTATTTTATTTTCAGTATCACTTCATTTATTGTATCAGAACTTGGAAAGGGATTTAAAAATATTGTAAATATTGAAATTAAGTTTCACGGTAGCTAAACATTGTCATTTCTTTTACAAAAACATACGAGATTAGGAGTTTCTCTTGGAAGAGTTTTTTAAAATCAAAATCTGGAATGATAATACTTGTTTGTAGTGCAAGAATATATAACTTTATTATTTTTATGTAATTAAATGAGTTAAGGATAAATTGCAAAAAAAGTATAATGGAATTATTTTTCAAATTAAGATGCTCATATCTGTGATGCACTGTATATGATTTTTAAATGTTACAGTTCAACCTGATTTTTTTTTCTTTTATACAAATTGCAAATCAGTATTACAACGTTAAAAAACTTGCTAATTTTTTTGCTAAGCATTTTATCTTTTTGAATGTATACAAAGGAATATAGCGTGAAAGGATAACTACTGCTGTAGAGTTGTTGTATAATGATTAAAATAATAATTTGTGAATTAGAAAGAAAAGTATTTTCTTTTAGATTATAGATGTAGTTTTTTATAATTAGAACATCAGTTTTCGTTCTGAGATTTTTACTTATATTTTTGAACGTTTGTCTTTAGTAAGCAAAATTTCTCAACTATGTCTGTGTAGAAAAAAAAAGTATTACACCTTAAATAATTCATGCAAGTTTAGAAAAGTATACCTGCCAGAAAAGAAAATTCGCTGCTCTGAATGTTGGACAATGCAATGTGCATTTCAAATAGAATTTATTAAATTACTACCTGACCTTACCTGCGGTACCCGAGCCCGTGATAAGAACCTTAAATAAACCTCAAATTTCTATGACTTTATATCTTTAACTTATTTTGTAAAAATTTATACTCTTAAATACTAATCTTTCCAAACGAACCTCGTATCAGTGGCCAAGCAATAATGATATTTTTTATAACTGCGTCGTTTTAAAGTAAAATATACGCTCTTTAAATGGGTGTTATACATTTTTCCGTATTTCGAGAAAACAATAGTGGATTCAGAATTTTTACCATTGGGAAAATGGTTGTTGCTTTCAATCGAGACTGGACCAAATGACGTTCGTATTTTACTATTTTAA
Organism: Maratus michaelseni; assembly: GCA_963931845.1. NCBI lineage: Eukaryota > Metazoa > Arthropoda > Arachnida > Araneae > Salticidae > Maratus > Maratus michaelseni. The sequence continues at coordinate 330,045,417 of OZ007590.1, forward strand.
CCGTTTTCAACGAAATTCTGTAACTTTAGAAGAATTTTTTAAGCGTTTTTAACGAAATTTTGTAATTTTAGAAGAATTTCTCATTGAATAGGCAATAGAAATGCATAAAATCGTTACAAAAATGTTAAAGTTACAAAAAGAATAGATGCAAATTATCAGATATGAAAAATAAAGTAGAAATTTGGTACTTTCGTGTTATAGTGGCCTCCAAGGATGAAATATTTTTGTTTCGTAAATTTGGTACTTTCGTGTTATAGCGGCCCCGAAGGATGAATCGCCAAGCAACGAAGATTTATCGCCAAATTATAAAGCATGTATGACATTATAATAACATATGATATATATATATATATATATATATATATATATATATAACATTTCTTGCCGTATGCGGCCAAGTTATAATCATATATGATGCATATACATGACATGTGTATATGATGTGTATACGACATATAAGACGTAAATGATATGTGTATAATGACTTATGGCACATATAGGAGTGTTTGTAATATATATATACATATACATATATATATATGCGTATATAGGATGCATATATAAGCTTTACGATGATCTTGGCGAAATCATAACTGCAATATTGACCTAATCATAATTGTGGGGGCCGCTATAGCACGAAATTAGGTTTTTTTTTTTTTTTAAAGATTTTGGAACATTTCTCCAATGGTTATTGTAATTTGTTAAATTATATATATATATATATATATATATTACATTGGGTTTTTTATTATTAAAAATGATTAATTTTTATTATCCAAAGTCTTTAACATTTTTATGTCATAAATATAATGGTTTCGGTGGCTTTATAAAAAAAATAGTTCCCGTCTTGAATTATTTTGAAAAGTTAAAATTGATATTTTGGAATACGAATTGCACCATCGCGTCGTAGAGAAGACAGTATCCAAATTAAGTGGGTATTTTTATTTTTTCCTTATCTCTAAAATTAAGTCCGATGAGAACTTCGAAGGAAAAAAAGGGGGAAGAGACTGCAAAATCGAACTTTTTTCAAAATTTTTTTGAAAGGGTTAAATTTTATGTGCCTTGTGGTGTTCGAAAGTAAGTAGTACGAAATTTAAGAATATGGTTTTAGGTTAGGTTAGGTTATGGTTTCTCAGTATTTTGAACGGTTTGGCCGATGCGCGTTTAGAAAGACGGGGAGAATAAAAAGGCCACTCGACCTTTCCTTTCTTCTCTTCTGGGAGATTTGTGGAAGCCTCTTAACTTCTCAGGCGCGTGTGCGCTCTAAAAGTAATGCTTTTTTGATGAAATTTCCTTTTGGTTTTTAATTAAAATCGCGGCTAATTATCAAAAAATAAAAAAAAACATTGCCATTAGATACATTTGGACCTGCCTCATTTAAATTTTCAGACATCTACGTGCAGTAGATTTTCTTATAATCGCCGCAGACACACACACACACACACACACAAATATTTATTTTATTAGTATAGATTATAGAGCTTTAAATAATATTCTACATGTGTGATACTTGTATAATTTCGTTTTTTCTAAATAGTTAAAAAATGTCTTTACCTATTCTTCTCTTTTCTTTATATTAACATCAATTAATGTTTCAAAAGCTCAAGAATGCTGAATTCCAAATTAAAATTAAACCATCATGTAATATAATTGTTCAAAATTTTGATGTGTTTTGGAAAACATCCAATAATGCACATACATCAAGTTGCCAAGCTGTTACTCATATTCAGACGTCTTGATTAAAATGTAAATCTAATGTAGTTAGCTAAATATAAACAATAAGTTCATTTAATTAAATTTTGATTAGGAAAAGGCACATATTCAATAAATGTTATTGATGATAATTTATGTCTTACTAATATCCTAGATAATAGTTAATGATTCAGTAGAAAATTTCATTAGCATATTTGTGAATATCGGTAATAAGATATTGTCAAGTACGTATTAAATTTAGTGGTTTCAAATTTAATTTCATGGTGAAATACTGCCCGAAAAAAGTTACAATTACAGGAAAAACAAATTCTACCTGTAGAATTATTACTAAAAATGCAAATAATGTTAAAAAAGAGAAGTAAAAAAGAATCTATATTATAAAGCAAAAGCATGTCCCTGGGTAACACTGGCGTTTTATCAGCAGTGGCATAGAACTCACTTTGTTTATTGGAAATTATTTAACTTCAAAACATCGCACAAACTGAATTTTTACACCGTGGAAAAGGGAAAAACATATTTCTTCAACTGTAATTTGTTTGAAAGCTGTATCTCAATTTATTGATTTTTTATGGTTTTTAAAATAATTTACAAGCATGAATATTTTAAAAATCCATCTCTATCGCGAGCAGATGAATTACGGAAGATTAATCCGTTTGCACTTGAAAACAATATAAATAATTTTGTCTTCATTTCCGGCTAATATTCCCTAACAAAATTAGTACTTCATCATTGCCATAAATAAATAAATATTTAAAATGTTATAAATAAAACAAAAAATTACTACATATGAATTTGAACTATGCGCTTAAACATTGAAATAATCAGAATCAGAAAGGTGCTCTAAGTATCAAAATCTTTTTCGATTTTTTTCGGCTACTAGCCTCTGGCATGCGGCTATACGAAAGTATCGCTTTTCATACATTTCCAAAAATTATTTTGACACATAACTAGTATTTTTCATGCAAATATGCTTTTTGGTGCTGTTAGTGAACAATCTAACAAAATATATACTAGGGTCATAGAACTTTTAAACCTTCCAAACATTCAATCTTTGAAATATATTATAAATGTATTAAATAATAATAATTTCTGAACACTTTAAAGCAAAATTAATCGCACTCTTAATAGAAAATTTAATCATTTTTCTCAAAAAGTTATTTTGGGCCATTGTGCGCAAGGTAGTTAAAAAACTTTTCGATATTTTTTCATGAACTTTTCAGGATATATAGCGTATGGTAGGCTCTATAAAGTGAACCTAAATTATCTTTTTTATTCCTGAAAACATAATTTTGTCTTGGTGTTATATTGTAGAATACTTGAAAATTTTATATAAGAAAGATACAGATTTGCTTTTAAAACATAAAAATGCTATAAACTACACTTTTTTAAGGTAATTAACACTTTTATATGTTCAGTGTATGCACAATACTCTTAAGTATAATTATATACCAAAAATTTTGTTTTGCATGCAGAAATTCTTTTGTAATCATGCGCGCAACCTGTGTTTCAATTCGACAAGTTAAAAAACTTCTATAACAACTAATTCCCTCCCATTATGATCTAAAAAAAATATGACAGGAAATGAAACATGTACGACCTTTAAAAATTGTGTTTTTGTAATGCATACTTTAAAAATATAAAATAACAAAAGTGGTCATTTTTTTCACTTTTCGAAATTGTAAAAGTTCGATGACCCCTTAAATGTAATAAATTTTGTACAGTTTTCAATAATTAAAAAATAATTTTCACCTATTCTCTGTACACCAGCCAGTATGCTCTATATCCAGGGGAGCCTTGGTTGGATCCTATGGTGAAAGAACCCAGAGTTTAATTTGTTTGGAAGCCAAGGACCAGCACATTTTCGGGTCCCCCTCAAATCAAGTAGCAAGAATTTTTGGGAGGAAGTATTAGGAGGTTATCATTAGTTATTACGATAGTGTTGCCAAGTTAACCAAAAACTTTTTTTTTTCTTTTTTTTTTTTGTGACTATCATTCAGAAAACTGCATTTTTATTAACTTATTTCTGAAACATGTTCTAAATCATTTTGGACCCCCATCATCAGTGGGCTCACGGTACGATCTAGTCGGCCTGTGGGGTAATCCGGCACTGTCTGGTGATATTAAATACAGAACATATATGTATTGGGTTGTCCGAAAAGTTCGTGCCAGTTGGGAAAATCAATTCGTACCGGAAAATTCTACTCGTTACTTATTAGACATTAGATATCGGAATCAATGTCTACTAATTAAATGATAGAATTTTTCGGTACAAATTGATTTTCCCAACCGGCACGAACTTTCCAGACAACCCAATAAAATGAAACGAAAGATGTAAAAAATATCAATATCTGGGTACAAATATCAGTTTGTGTTATATTGCAATATTTTAATTACTTTGGTACTGTACTTAAAAATATAAGCATATTGCTGACGATATAACGTAAATTTTTGTATACTATAAAGTTTAAATTAAACTCAAACACTTGTAAAATAGTATAGTTCCGAATGCGATTGTTTTTTATTTAATAATTTACGGTTTTTGATTTTACCTTTAAGATAATTTTCATTTATTCAAAAATCCTTTGCACGATAAAAAAAATACATGAATATCTGACACTGGACTTTAACATGCGTTTAAAAAATATTAGAACGTCGTTCTCGCATCCATCCTAAATTTTTTGATGAATTTCGAATGAAACTCAAATGTCTTCATTTTGTTAAAATATTGGTTTAAGCTTTTCTTATTTAAAAATTTTAACGAAAATTATTTTACAAATACAGTTTTATAAAATATTGAAATAATATTTTTCAAACTTTCAATCTTTATCTTCTTAATTAACACCATACCAATATTCACTTTAAATCTTCATATACATTATTTGCAAATTTGAAGGTATAACAACATGTCAGTTTGTGATTTAAATCTCTTTTGTTAACTCGCATATATTTTTTTAATATTCAATTTTTATTATTATTGCTTATTACACAATTTTTTCTCACATCCCCAATATTGTATATTACATAAACTATCTGGTATGTGAAAAAAAGACGTTATTAGATTATTAGTAAAACATTAAATATAACAAGACTGACTGTTTAGAATGGTTGAAAATAGAGAGAAAGAAGCGAAAGTGAGATAATTTCTGGTTCGTACAGCATTTGTGCCCGTATTAATACGGTCTAAATTCATTACTCACATTCATACGTCTATTAAACAACAAACTTATTGGATTCTACATCAGTGATCATTAGGTTGTTCTTTATTTTTCAACCTCGATATTTTTGAGACGACACTTCGTAACTTTTTTTTAACTGACCTAAACTAACGTCAGAAAAATCAAACTGGTGCCGTAGAGGCTGCGAATGTTTGATTTATATCAAAAACTACAATGTTTTAGACAAGCATAAAAAAAATATATAAATATCACTTTTTGCAATATCACTTTTTTAATTATTTGAGCCATAAAATTAAAAGGTGTTTTACGCTCTAAGCGTTTTGTCCGTATTATTCCGTTTCCCAGAAACAAATCAGCTGTAGACAAAATTATTTTTAACATAATTGTATTGTAAGATATGTGTAAAATAAAGTTATATGAAGTGTATTTTAGAAACAAAGAAGGAAAGAAAATTGACATTAATATTAATTTTATGAACATTTTTATGAAAATGTGGGAAATGAGAGGAATTCAATAATGTTTTAACACCATATGAAGATCAAATACGATTTGCAATTTGTGAAAGACTATAGAAGTCATTTTCCATCTTTCGCAAACAGTTTGTTATCAAAATCTTATTAAATCTTTTATTATTATAATTTAATGTAATAAAAACGTAATTTAAGTGTTAAGCAGTTTTACATCCTATTTTAATTGCTCTAACTCATAGATATTTGTTTTGAATTTAAAGCAAAAATTAAAAAAGTGTGTTACTTTGAAAATTTAGGATTTAGCAAATTTATTGAACATTTAAATCTCCTTACGACATGTGTTAAATTTAAGTAATTTAAAATATATCTTCACCAGTTACACATTAACCCCCCAAAAAAGAGAAATCTTGGGTGTCACTTTTAAAAATATAAAATTATTTATTTAGGTATTTGCTATAAGGACTATCCTAGTGATCATGCAATGCCACTTTGCATAAATAAAATTATGAAATAAAATGAATTTAAGCCAGAACAGTATGGTTGATTGAAGTTAAATAAAGAAATTATCGACTACAAACAATTTTTTTTCTTTCTTTTTTTTTGCTCCTTGAAAGATTGCTAATAATTAAGTTGTGTTTCATAATCACAGAATAAGATAACTAATTATAATTAAAATATAAATCAAATGCTTAAGTGAAACAAATAGAAACAAAAAAAAGGCTTATAAAAACCTTTTAATGATCGACATATCTACACTAGAAAGTTTAAAACAAGATTAAAAGAGCATATGGCCGATATCAAATATGACAGAAATACTACAGCACTGGCAAGACTACGTAGAACCGAGACATTAAAAATTGATTTTAGAAATAGTAAAATAATTTATCCATCAAGACTCTATTTCCCGTCTATTATCCGTGAATCAATAGAAATCTACATGCGTAACGTAAACATTTGCAATCAATCCGCCTCATTTAAATTACCTAAAATTTGGCACGAGGTACTTTTCAGTCTTAAAAAAACAATAACGAAATATTAATTTCCACGTTTACAGTTGGCGAATTCAAGAACCTGCTTTTTTTACATAAATGATCTCGTGATTCATGTTTTCAAGTTTATTTTCCAGAATTTGCGAGAATACTTTTGTTTATCATTATTTATATTGAAAATGGCGCCGTGTGAGCGTTGAAACGTATGTCGATCATTAAAAGGTTTTTATAAGCCTTTTGTTGTTTCTATTTGTATCACTTAAGAATTTTATCTTTATTTTAAGTTGTGTTTATTGAGAAGATGAGTTGAGTGAACATCAGAAGTTTAAAACTGTGTATTAGAAAGCTTAGAATATTACCACATAAATGGGAACGTATAATTTCTGTTTCAAAAGCTTCCTAAAAAGCTATTTACTTCTTTAAAGTCTTTGAAGATCCATTAGTATAAATGACTGATTATAATCATATTACTTAACAATTCGCAGAAACGCAACAGAATTGTGACATTATATATCATTTATAATTTACAGCAACGTCATAAATCAAAATGCGCCGTTTTGAAAAAAACATGTAGTTGGAGAATTTAAATTAATTTTATTTGAGGAGAAAACATTTAGAACAACATTGTTGGCAAATATTGTTATTGCAAAATATAATAATAATGAACGATAAGCGATTATATATTAAAGAGATATGTAAAATATATTATAATAGACCCGCTTCTTTATTTAAATAATAATTAAACTACAGTTTTGACAGCAATTAATTATTAGCTTTCAACATCAGGTGATTAGCAGCAGCGAGTACTCACCTCGTCGAAAAAATATATATATATATTCTGCAAAGTGGTATTTTATTCTTTGATGTAGTAAATATGGAAACGAAAATGAGATTCGGTTGAACCTCTCGAGCATTAAAACTGTCAATATGACCGTATTTCTGTAATTAATTCTTTCTTAATTAAACTTAACAAAAAATAAATGTGAAGTCTGCTACTTTTATATTATTATTAGACATTAGACATTATGTTTTTTTAGCATCAAAAGTTTATACGTATTTAGGCTTTAAAATGCATTGAAGTCTGGAATACGTTGTCCATGTCTTTATGTTACAACAAACAGTCCGTGCTCCATTAATTCTAATTAAATTAGTTTTTAAAAGATTTCCACGTTTATTACTGTTATACTACTACTATACATTACATTAAACAAGGATATCATTAAAAGTTGTTATTTAGGATTTAAAAGCCGATGCCGCGTAGAGTGAGCCACCCGTGTCTTTATGTTACTACAGACCATCCATGTCTTTTAAGGTCCAAAACGCGTAAACTAAAAAATACATACAACGACGATACAACTATATACAGTAAGTAATAATATGTAAAGCTCTTAAAGTGTTTATCTTAAAGTATTCTGCCTAGGTATGATTACAAAACTGATTCGTCAGAGGCTGGCGCAGCTTGTATAATGCCTTCTATGTTGACTTTAACTTACAGATACGTAGTTGATACGTAGTTAATACACAGTTTAACCCCCTGACCGCCGAGAAAAAGGACAAAATTGTAATGCTGTTTTGTCTGTAATATTAAAAGAAAAAAAAAGATTTTTTAACATGGTGTAAAAAAATAATTAAGTATATGAATATAATCTTTTAGAGTATTGATTATTACTCAATGTTTTATAACTGCATTATATTTATAGAAATACATAAATTTAAATAAGGATTATATTGCAGTGAAACCTACAGATTAATGAACGGATATGTCAGTTCGCGGCACTGAAAAGGCTAAAGATCTTAAAAAGCACCATTCAGTTACGTAAATATATCAAAATTGATAATTTTTGAGCTACGACGCTGTTTTGTTTGATCAGCTATATTGAGGCAGCATGAAAGGTGACAAATATACAATAAATATTCAAACAAGTGAGGAAAACATAGTTCTAATTCAAAGTTACTAATTGAAGAATCGGAGTGGGGACAACAATATTCTACTTTTGATGAAATTTATGATGGCAGTGCTATCTGTTAGCCTGAGAGACGTAATATAGTTTGGCAATCTGGGATCGATGCAAAAAATGAAGGTAATTTGTTTAAAATACAGATGGAGATACCGGGTGTCCTAGAACGGACTGACTGATTTTTAAATTCAATAATTTGCAAACGGTGACAGATATTGAAACAATTCTTGCAGGAAAATAATGTATGATATCAGGTATTTTTTTTTTTTTAAATTGTGATTTACGATTTTAGTTCGAATTAGCAACAATAGATGGCGTTCTGATCAATAGACGTCCAATCGAAGCAGAAGCAGAAATCACCCAGCATAGATGAGGAAGGAAGGAGATTAAATACATGGAGTGGGTCTCAATCACCAATACAATGATGTTCCAATGTTTCCATTTAACACTAGAACGAGGGGAAATTTTATACAAGTTTCATAAAAATGTTTCACACCAGAATTTTTATTTAGGACTTTTAACATATTTATTAAACTTATTTTTGTGCGGTGTACATTTAACTTATTGTATGAAGAAATATCCGGTTCGAATCGACATTTTTTCTTTTGGTAGGTCCAAAATGGCCCCTCGCCGTCGTTCTAGTGTTAAACAAGATTGTATTGCGAATGAGACCCACTCAGTATATTTAACCTCCTTCTTTTTCATCAAAACTGGGTGATTTCTGCTTCTGCTTCGATTGAGAACCTATTGCTTTCAGTGCCATCTATCGCTGCTATTTAAAACTAAAGCTGGAAATCAGAGTAAAAAACTCCTGACATCATACATTACTCTCCTGCAAGAATTTTTTCAATTTTTTTCAAAATTTAAATTTTAAAATCAGTCAATCCAATTTAGGACACCTGATAGGTATAAAGAGGAATTGCAAAGGAAGTCGGCGCTCATAAAAGAAAGAACGATGAACTATCTGTGACGATCTAATTACAATGATTAGCACTAAAATTCCCCGTGTGAAAATAATACTTAATTCTTATATATTTCCCGCTGATAAATTAAAATACTAAGAACTAAAATAACTTCTTAAAACACCATCAAAACGTTAAAATGCGCTAGGCCAATCGAAAGATCTGAGTCAGTCTTCGTCAGGCGCAAAAAGACGTGCGTCTACTATGAAAGCAGCAGCAAGACTGAAATGAGAGTTAAGGGAGAGGAAACAGAAATAATAGGTCCAAAATGGCCCCTCACCGTCGTTCTAGTGTTAAACAAGATTGTATTGCGAATGAGACCCACTCAGTATATTTAACCTCCTTCTTTTTCATCAAAACTGGGATCTTGAAAATACATTAGTGGTTACATTATGTTTCCTCTCCCTTACCTCTCATTTCAGTCTTGCTGCTGCTTTCATAGTAGACGCACGTCTTTTTGCGCCTGACGAAGAAAGACTCAGATCTTTCGAAAGGCCTAGCGCATTTTAACGTTTTGATGGTGTTTTAAGAAGTTATTTTAGTTCTTAGTGTTTCACACCAGTTTCAACTTATTTTATTTTTATTTTTTTTAAATTAAAATACGGCAATGAAATTGCTGTATCAAGTACCATTTCTTAGGTACAAGGGCTTGCTTTTAAAATTAAGATATTTATTATCCTGCTGAAACACAAATAGAAATTGCGTAAATAATAAAATGTATATAATGATATGTATATTAGCTATAAATAAATGTATAAAAAACATTACCCGAGTTACAACGGCATACGGAATGAAAATACATTAGTGGATGCAAATAGTAAATTCAGACACAGAAGTGGGGAGGAGACCAAAAGAAAAATGCACGATACAAGTGTCAACAAACTAGATTTTCATGCTGCAGTTTATCTATTTGTTTTTCAAGATAGTGAAAATACTTTTTCATGATTTCCATTTTATCTAGCATCAATAGGATAATCATTCACTATTTGTTATTAATATAAAACTGTTTCTCGGAAACAGTGGTACGTGCTTGGAGTAATTTGTATGTAATATTTAGATTTAGGTACAATTTACATATTTGTTTTGCAGGCAGGATATTTTTTTTATTTTTTGTCGACCAGTGTTATTGATGATATTCACGAATGTGTGACTATCATCGTATTCCCTCCTCATCTTAATGTTATTTTCGTATTTTATGCCAAAAAGTAGATTTTTTTTTCAATGCTATCATAATAAAATTATTACGATTAATTGAGAATTATCTAAACATGTAAATATAGACTCAGTTAAAACACAATTGAAACAAACTAGGTAAGAATAATTTTTAAATAACAAGAATGATCTCCATCAGCATGAAAATGTTGCATATTAGTTTATATTATGCAACATTTCACATCAAAGAGATATCATCATAGAAATAGTTACAACTCAGAAGTATAATTATCACTTTAATAAACGTAAATATTTCCCGTCGTTAGTTAAGAAAAAGATGTATTCGTCTAGAAAATATTCTTGTCAAAGGCTCTATGCCATCATTAAAATCTTGGCAAAGTATAGTTAGTATATTAACCTGTTTACTTAGATTAGAGGCGACATTTTCTCTAGTGAACGTTAATTCCTCATAAGAAATAACGTAGCATGAATTTGGAGTAATGAAACATAATTTTAGTTAAGTCCATAATTGTAGTACTTTAATATGTTTAGACGCCTGAAAATTTTGTAAAGTATGTTAGAAGTGTAGATTTTAAATTTGTTGACCTGTATAATGAAAATGAGAGCTGTATTGAGGGAAAATAGATAAATTTCTAAAACTAATCTAAAGGAATTTCATATAATGAAATGGTCGGAAAGTCAAAGTAGTATTTTTTCAGAAACATAAAAACCATACTAAGTCAAGGATAAGAACAAATTTTATTTAGTCTATTTTTTCATATTGTTGTAGTAAAAATTTTCATTTTGTAAAAACAATTAATAAATTCATTTATATCAAATCGGAACGAATTCGTTATTAGAAAATTGTCTTTCGGCTTCTTTTTTACTTTCTTCTATCTATGATAGAACTAGTAATTTTTCAGGAATATAAAAACCATATTCAGTGAGAGATAAGAACAGATTTTATATAGTTTATTTATTTCATTTTCATTTTGTAAAAATAGCGTTTTATAACGTTTTTACAATTAACAAATTCATTAATATCAAATCGGAACGAATTCGTTATTAGAAAATTGTCTTTCGACTTCTTTTTTATTTTCTTCTATCTATGATAGAGGAAAGTATTGAAAGCGAAACTTTTTCGACTTCCTGTTTTCGACGGATTTACACGTTTTAGGGGCCAGAGATCCCGACAAAATATATTTTTACAAAATGTCTTTCTATCCGTGTGTGTGTCTATATGCCATCTTTGTATCAACGAAAAGTGGATGAAGTTACGCATATAATTGAACCAAATTTTATATATATGTTTTTAACTATGGCCAGCAGGTCGGAGTTGAATTTCGGGATATTCCGCCGGAAAGAGGAACTGTGATAGCAATTTTTGTGCCATTTTCATTATTGTATCATCGAATAGTGTATTAAGTTATGCATAGAATTGAACCATATTTCATATATATGTTTTTGGTTATGGCCAGCAGATCCCATTTGAATTTGGCGATATTCCACCGGAAGGGTCCGCTGTGATAACAATTTTGGTGCCATTTTTCTTATTGTATCATCGAAAAGGGTATGAAGTTATGCATAGAAATGAACCAAATGTCACATATATGCGTTCGGCAACGGCCAACAGGTCCCAATTGAAAACAGGGATATTCTCCTGGAAAGGGGTACTGTGATACCGATTTTTGTTCGATTTTCTCGATTTTTTGCAGCATACGTGAAGTATTAATGAATATAATTTTCGACGAAATTTTATATTTAGATGTAAGTTTGTCGAGGTTTTTATAAAATTTTGGAGGAAGTCGGTCTGAAGGTGAGATAGCGATTTTTGTGCGATTTTGTCCAGATTAGGCAGTTTAAGTGAAGAATTCGTGAATATTTTTCGACGGAATTTTATATTTAGATGTAATGTAACAGGTCGAGGAAAGGATAAAATTTTGTAAAAATTTGACCCGAAGGTAGAACTGTGATAGCGAATTTTGAAGCCATGTTGGGTACTCTAACTGGGTTCGATCAAGAAGAGTTTGCTTGTTTCGTTACTAAAAGTTTTTGGACACCAATAATTTTTAATTACAATCTTCGCTTTATTAATTGGCAGACGTTTTTTGATTATGTAAAACAAATATTTTAGTACGGAAAAAGTGGTGTATCGTTCCTATTATTACTTTATGGCGTCGAAAAAGCCCAACAGTTAAGGGGTTAAAGACGATAACATTATAATCCAAATTATATGCGGCTGAGTCAGAAATCACTGGAATAGTGTAGTGTATGGCTTGTATGGCACTACGAATGTTGCAGATTTGTCATGTATACTGTGTCAAAGAATAATGTATATGGCTTTGAAACAAAAAAAATGCGTGTTTCAGTAAAATTAATAAAGATTTTTAAGTTACCCTGTATATTGGAAAACAATGTATTAATAAAAAAGAAATGATAATTTTGAGTATTTTATCAGTGTTTGATTTAGGATTCGTTTTCACTTTTCTTATTAGGATGCCCAATGAACCAAAAGGATCTCGAAAAATAAATCCATCGATAATATATCAATGCGAGCATTTTGATCGTTATCCATACGAAGTAATTATTCCATGCACTATTATACACTTAAACTTTTAAATTTCACCCAAACAACTTTGCTTTTTGATCGATAAACCCAATGTCGGTCCATCGAATATTTAAAGAAAATAGATTAATGAAATGAAATGATTATAAAAAATATTGAAGTCAGGGTTCGTACGCCTTTACTACAATTTTTTAATAGATTTTTTTGCCTTATTTAATTGCAAGAAAGTATTACAAATCCTGCAATTAAATGAGATGTCAACAATTTCTATTATTTAAGTATTAATTAGAAAACATCTGTTAAAAAATTGTGGTAAAAGCGTACGAACCCTGGAAGTACAGAGAAAGTAAATCCAGAACAGCGCAGAGGTTAATTTATAGCAGTTTTTTTATACTTGAAAATTACTCATGGTGGTGGTCAATGAAACGAATAATACAATTAAAGGTAATCTTTAATTTTTATATCGTCTTTGTATTTTGAATTAATAAAATGAATCTTAAATGCAAAATTCTTTGTAAATTGTGCTTACTTTTTAAATGTATTTTGTCAAGTTACGTTAGAGATAAAGCAAAAGAAAGAAGTTTTTAAATGATCTGCTTTAGTAGTAGATAATTTGTTAAGACTCAAATACCAGCTATCATTCTCAAGAGTATTTTATTTGACAAAGTTTCTTTTTTAAGTATTAAATTTTGATGATTATAAACTTTTACTCATTGCCAATAATGCATAGTCTAATGTTTTTCTGAGTAAGAGATAACTTACTTTTCAATGTCAGCAAGATAATACGAATAAAATTATATTTGTACCATATAAGATGATATTCATACTAAATTAAATTAAAATATATTCGTATAAAAATAAGTACAAAATAAAATGATAAATAAAATGACATTTGTTCAAAGATAACGATTATAAAGATTAAAGATTCATATAAACATAAAGATCATACAGATATAATCACAGCTAATGATATTTGTATTATGTATTCCCGAATAAAAAGATTTTCGTATCTGATGCATCAAAGCAGCTTTAAAATTCAAATAAATGTCTTCCCCCCTGTTGCTTAATCGCTGAAATGAGAAAATATCAAAAGTAAGATTTAAACTTTCCATTTTTGCAAAAGACATCAAAATCACCGTTGTTTATATTGTCGTCGTCCTCGCAGGGCTGCCACTGGCGACTATTTTTTAACTCTATTTTTAAAAACAAAAAATCAGTAAAATTTTCTGACAACTTTTGCTAGAGAAATATGCTATATATATTTTTTTTAATAGTGGTGCGAACAGAATATAAAAATAGTCGCCAGTGGCAGCCGAGCCTATATTATTTGACCAACAGAGAGGCCAGACTAAATCCTGAAGGTACTGGGGAATGAAGCTTCCTGTTGGCAAACTGACTCGTTGTTTACGCAAGGATAACTAAAACTAATTTTTATTTTTTTATATCTTAATAAATATCTTATTAAAAGAAAGGATTTTACATCAGAACAATGTATCAAAATAACATAAAAAACGTGAGCTTAAAAATTTACTACGTATAAAAATTCCACGTTTTGAATGTCTGCTTTTTTAGTACTTTTGATTTTGGGTCTTCTTGTAAAACGACATAGTTATATATATAAAACTGAAGAAAATATAAAATAAAATAATTATTGGAATAAAAATCATATACTCAGAGGTGCCAACCTCTCATTAATATTCCGTAATATGCGGGTTAATTTGACCCAGTTTAACAACGCTTCAAACCAGAAAAATTATTGGCTGGATCTTTATTTATTCAATTTCTGGTTTCTACGTGGAATTTATTTAATTTCCTTTATTAAAAAAATTTCTGGTGCGAAACGTGTTAAACCTGGGTCAAATTAACCCGCATATTACGGAATATTAATGAGAGGTTGGCACCTATGTATACTTATACTTAAATTGTGCACGAGCGGCGACTTTACTATAGTTTTTCTTTCCATAAAAAATAGTAAAAAAAAAAAAAAAAACTCGAATTGTCTGTGTCGTTTAGTATGAAATCTAACATGCATTACTCTTGATGTAAAATATTTTTCATAATGAGTAAAACATTATAAATATAGGCTAATAAATATATAATAAACATATTTTCTTGGGTAGTTATATTCCAAACGACGATTTATTAAATATCGTAAACCCTTTTCTTAAATATTTCCCTTGATAAATCTATTTCTAATAAAACAGTCTTATAAGAATATTAAAAGGATTCATAAAGCTATGTCATTACTCCTTTACGTCCTTCCTTTGTTGGATTATGTGTCTAGTCAGCAGTCTTCAGGCTATTCAATATATTTATATCAATAGAATATTTACGTGCTCCTGTTATCATGTCTATATCAACTTTAACATTCTCGAAGATTAGTAGTTTCCTATTCCCCAGAGTCCAAATTTTCTCATATCCTTCGTGGAACAATGAATTAAACATCGCTCACGCTGCATAATACACAAATGCGAACATTTTACCCTCGGCACAATCATTTCTAATCAACACAAAATCAAATATTGACGCCTTTTCGAGTGACGCCTGTAAACTCGCTGAAAGATTTCTGGGACTAAATGAATAAATTATACTCCAAAACCATTGCCGAGGAAAGCTGCTTTATTAGTGAAATTCGATGACACCCTAATGAATCCGCTTCCATGATAGGGTGTAATTAACAACGTTGTATCTTCATTCAATCTTTTGATAAATCATTTCCAGTCTGGAAGTAGAAAGAGAATGTCTTGTTTAAAAGTTCATCAACTAATAATGTTTCGTAGTAGATTCGAATGATGTTAAGAAAAGGTGTTTAATTTTTGCATCGTTAAAAATATAATAATAAATAAAATGTATAAAATTATTAAAACAGGTATTCATTTATTAATGTCTGTATATTTAATAATTATTCTCCATATTACCAATTTTACACTCTGACATTATCTAAAAAACATGGTGAAAAGTTCCATTAAAACAGTCCTTCATTATTAAAAATGTTGAAAGGTTTCATATAAAACTGTCACCATTACACAAAAGCGCTTTTACTCTGGATAGAACATCGCTTTTATGTAATGGTGACGGTTTTATGTGACACTTTTAACATTTTTATTAATGAAGGACTGTTTTAATGGAACTTTTAACCATTTTTTTTAGATAGTCTGAGTGTAAAATTGGTAATATGGAGAATAAATATTGTATAAAAATAAACTGAGAAAAAACATTGCATATTGTTCAACGTATAAACTCGCTGAAAGGTTTTTAAGACTAAATGAATTTATTTTAAAATGTACTGACAGATTTCTCATAGAAAATGAATTTGTTTAAAATAAAATATGTTTAATGTTTTAATATCTTAAAAAATATCAAATGTACATATGAAAGTAATTTCAAAGTATTTTTTGTATGTTTTCAGCATATAAACTAGTTGAAAGATTCCTAGGAATAATGAATAAATTATACTCCAAAAACATTGCCGGGGAAAGCTGCATTATTAGAGAAATTTGATGACACCCTGATGAATCCGCTTCCATGATAGGATGTAATTAACAGCGTTGTATCTTCATTCAATCTTTTGATAAATCATTTCCAGCCTGGAAGCACTAGAAAGAGAATGGCTTGTTTAAAAATTTATCAACTAATAATTTTTCGTCGTAGATTAATATTACGTTAAAAAATGTGTTTAATTTTTTCATACATTAGAAAAATATATAAAATGTAAAAAAATAAATTGAAAAAGAAATATTGTATTTTTTTCAGCATATAAGCTCGCTGAAATATTTTAAAGTCTAAATGAATTTATTTAAAAATATACTGACAGATTTCTTACAGAAAATGAATTTGTTTAAAAGAAAGTGTGTTTAATTTTTAAAAACATGAAAAAATATCAAATGTATTAGAGCAAATAAAGAGTATTTTTTTAAAAATTTATTCAGCATGTAAACTCCCTGAAAGATTTCTGCAACTGAAAAATTCGATGGCATTCTAATGAATCCGCTTCCATGATAGGGTGTAATTAACAACGTTGTATCTTCATTCAATCTTTTGATAAATCATTTCCAGTCTGGAAATACAAAGATAATGGCTTGTTTAAAAGTTTATCAACTAATAATGTTTCGTCGTAGATTTGAATTACGTTAAGAAAATGTGTTTAATTTTTTGCGGGCATTGAAAAATCATAAGATGTGTACAAATAAATTGAGGAAGCGTATAAACTCGCTGATTGATTTTTTAAACTAAATTAATTTATTTTACAATGTACTGACAGATTTCTGATAGAAAATTAATTTGTTTAAAAGAAAATGTGCTTAATTTTTGTATACATTAAAATTAATCTACTTAATTCAATATGTTAAAGCTGTAACATATATAGTTTAACATATGTATATGTTAGAACTGTAATGATCTCGAAGTCGCTGGAGTCGTCCAATGTATTAAACGCCCCGGACCACCCAATCTCGCTGGTTGATGTCTTAAACTTTTTGAATTTAGCTTTTTAATTTTTCCAATGGCTTCTTCCGTGATCGGGCCTATTACCAATCCGGTCGTCAGTTGAAGTAAAGGAGCCTCCTACACCGCTCATGCGCCACCTGTTCCGTGAGGTAGAGGCAGTATGTCCCACTTGCCCACCCTTGACCGCCGTTTTATAGTATCTATACATCACAAGAGCTATAATTATCTGGAAGCCACTGGAGTTGTCCGATGTATTAAACGCCCCAATCCAGACAATCCCGCTGGTCTGCCTTATACTTGTTGAATTTAGCTTTCAATTTTTTTCGGTGGCCTCTTCCTTGATCGGGGCTACTACCAACTCGGTCGGTAACTGAAGTAAAGGGACCGCCTGTACTGCCTGCTTCCGCGAAGTAACAGCGGTATGGAAGTACATTAAGAATATTTTTTGCATGTTTTCTGCATGTAAACTCACTGTACGATATCTCATTCTAAATGAATAAATTATACCTTGAAACTATTGCCGAGGAAAGAAGTTTTATCAGTGAAATTCAATGATGCTCTAATGAATCCGCTGCGATTATGGAGTGTAATTAACAACATTGTATCTTCATTCAATCTTTTGATAAATCATTCCCAGTCTGGAAGTAGAAAGAGAATCCCTTGTTTAAAAGTTTATCAACTAATAATGTTTCGTCGTAGATTTGAATTACGTTTTAATTTTTTTACAGGCGTTAAAAAAACATGAAATGTATATAAATAAATTGAAAAACAAAAATGTATCTTTTTGAGTATATAAAATCGCTGAAAGATTTTTAAAACTAAATGAATTTATCTAAAAATGTACCGACAGACTTCTGATAGGAAATGAATTTGCTTAAAAGAAAATGTGTTTAGTTTTGGCATACATTAAAAAATATCAAGTGTATGATAATGAAAGTAAATTAAGATAACTTTTTGTATGTTTTTCAGCATGTAAACTAAATAAATAAATTATACTCCAAAACAATTGGCAAGAAGAGCTGCTTTATTAGTGAAATTCGATGAGACCCTAATGAATTTGATTCCATGATAAGGTGTAATTAACAACGGTTATCTTCATTCAATCTTTTGATAAATCATTTCTAGTCTGTTAGTAGAAAGTTAATGTATTTTTTAAGTTTATCAACTTATAATGTTTCATCGTAAATTCGAATCACGTTAAGGAAATGTGTTTAATTTTTGCATACACAAAAACAAAAAACACACACACAAAGTGTATAAAAATAAATTTAGATTTAAAACTAAGGCTTTTTAAGTATATGAACTCGCGGAAAGATTTTTAAGTATAAATAAATTTCTTTAAAAATGTACTAATAGATTTCTGATAGAAAATTAATTTGTTTAAAAGAAAATGTGGTTAAACTTTGCATACATTAAAAAATGTCAAAGGTATAAATGTAAATTTAGGTTATTTTTTGTATGTTTTCAGCATGTGAACTCACTGACACATTTCTGGGACTAAATGAATAAATTACACTATACGAAAACCATTGCCGAGGAAATCTGCTTTATTAGTGAAATTCGATGATACCCTAATGAATCCGCTTCGATTATAGAGTGTATTTAACAGCATCGTATCTACATTCAATCTTTTGATAAATCATTTCTACTAGATTATTTTTAACACAATTATTTCAAATTGGTAAAACAATCATACAAATTGTAAATTTCCAACTGGACGAAAAATGTCCGGGCCAGGATTTGAACCTGGGATTGCTTGGCTGATGCCGCCATGCTCTACCACTGAGCTATCCCGATCGAATCTGGAGGGCATAATTCATCCAGTTAACCTTATTGATCAAAGCATCTGGTCTGATATTTTAATCAGCACAACAGAAAAGATCGCAGATAATGGAACTCCAGTAAACGCTGGATACGTGAATACACTAGATTATTTTTTAACACAATTATTTCAAATTGGTAAAGCAATCATACAAATTGTAAATTTCCAACTGGACGAAAAATGTCCGGGCCAGGATTCGAACCTGGGATCGCTTGGCTGAAGCCGCCACGCTCTACCACTGAGCTATCCCGGTCGAATCTGGAGGGCATAATTCATTCAGTTAACCTTATTGATCAAAGCATCTGGTCTGATATTTTAATTCGTCCAGTTGGAAATTTACAATTTGTAATCATTTCTAGTCTGGAAGTAGAAAACTGCCCCACCAGTGGCTGAGAGGTTGTTCTCTCGAAGCTGGTAGACGGGAGGTGCTGGGTTCGATCCCAATCGCGCCCGTCGTCCTAACCGTTCGGAGTTTTCGTGGTTTTCTTCGAGCCGTGGATTTATCCATGCGTAAATACGGGTTAGGTTCCCTTAGAAAGACCCCCACGAAAGGCACTCCCCCCGGGCCTATATCCCATGTGTAGATAATTGGCCGTCAATAATCAACCCAACCCTGGAAGTAGAAAGATAATGTATTTTTAAGGTTTATCAACTAATAATGTTTCGTCTTAGATTTAAATTAGATTAAGAAAATGTTTTTAATTTTCGTATACATTAAAAAATAGTAAATGCATAAAAATAAATTGAGAAATTTTTCAAATGGTTTTTTGCATGTAAGCTTCATGAAATTTTTCTGAGACTAATTGAGTTTATTTTAAAATAACCTCTTACCCTTTTTAGTATAAAAGCCAAGCAACTTTAAGATCTCTTAAAAAATATTTATAATTATGATACGATATGTCATTACATTTAATTATTACAATTACGGAATACTGTTAATATGTTCTAATTTCTGTTTTGTTAAAAAAATATTACGAAGAAAATTATTTTGCATTATTAAAACATTCGTCGCTTAATTTATGTTTGTGGATATTGAATTTGATGAATTCTAAATACAAATATATTAAGAAAAAAATGCTTACAAAGACTTACTTACTTTACTTACTAAGGTGTTTTCTTAATTTAAAAAAATAGATTTTTCCCTTGGAATCAAAATTAATGCCTGTGCTTAAATAACCTTTAAATAAGTTCCGTAAGTGTAACATACAGTTTTAAAATACGTATCGTAATTGAATATTAAATCAGAACTCTAAAGAAAACAAAACTTACTAAAGACAAAGATTTTTAAAAATTATGTTTCATTTAAAAATTAATTTTCCCATCAACAATAGCACTGATAATTAATTCTTCAGATTCAGTAATGTTAATTTCTGGCATCATAACCAAATGGGGAATATGTGGAAGTAAGATAAAAAATTTGAAACCTCCCACATTCAAAATTATCAGTTAAATGCTGTTTTTGCTTAATAAGATGCAAATATATAAAGAAAAATTGTGTAACAATATCTTTCCTCCTAAATTATTCCCTGTCTCTCTGTCAGAATCATATCCCGTGTCATCATTTTATTTCAATGTTTTCCGATGGCCAAACTGTAAGAAGTTAAATTAATTAAAATCTTATTTAAATACTTTGTTTTTCTAAACAAATAAGTCTTCTTTCCATGATTTCAAAACTTATGAGCTATTCAAATATATCAAAACAATACATGTAAATTTCATAAAATACATTAAGTTTTTATAGTCTAGCGATAAAATTTAATTAGCTTCCGTTAAATTTAATTACATAAAAATTTACTAAAATATTTCAAAGATTAATTTAATTATTTCCAAACTACATTTTTTTTTTCGATGAATGCTTCTCCGGTTTTAGTTAAATTAAAATATGTTATTTAACAATGTTTAACTTAATTTTTTTTAGTATTTTAAATCTAGTATAAAGAATTCACATTTGTTTGCAATGTAATAAAAGTGAAATTAATTTTACTATATTCAATTAAATCAAAATTAAATTATGAGGCATAAATAAAGTTTGATTAAATTACGTTTGGGAGAAATATTGCCTGAGTTAATTTTACTTCTTTTGACTTTGGAAAATGTAATTAAAAATTTTCATACATATGCAAAAGTCATACAAATGATAATGCTGAAAGAACATTCTTGCAGTCAGGGGTCATCATATAATTGCATCACAAATTTCCTGTTTTTTTACCAGCCTCGTCACGAAGTCACACATACACCCTTTCCATGCTGGGAAATCGTTCTTTTTTTTTCTTTTTTTTTGCATCTGATAAATTATAGTTAATTTGGATTAAAAAGCTTTTAATTTATTTTAATTTATTTATTTTGTAAAACATTTTGGAAGGTATAATGAATTAAAATGGACCTTTAAACATATTCTTATATTTTCATTACCTTTACTACATTAATCGTATTGAGTAAGAACTTCATAGTAGTCCTTGATATTATTTACCACTGGAAAGTGACTCATTCCATACGCCAAGTACACTTCGTGATTTCACCACACATTATTATTTTTTTGGTTAAACAATAAACGCATTTTGATTCAAGTTGAAACTGAATGCTATTTCATAATTTTAACGTTAATAATGTTTTAAACACATTTTTACATAGACATACATGTCTTTATTAGAATTATGTTGTACAGTAAATATTTGAAATGTTCATCATCCGCGTCCAACCAACACTTAGCTAGATGCTCCATATTTCTGAATCTATTTGATAATACGTATAGTGTTGGTGATTTAATCACCGCAAGCACTTCTTTTGGTGTCAACACAATTTCAAATACAGAAAAAATTGTCACAAATTCTGAACGAAAATTTGGCTTCCGTTTTGAATTAGGCAGACTGTATCCTTGACTAGTAAATTAACTTTGACTCTACGTTCTTATAGGAATTTCGTTTGTCTCTGCCTCTTTATTACGCTTTATTTGTTCTTTCAATTTTTAATAGATATTTTAGAATTACTTTTTATAAAATCGATTCAAATGATATATTGTAGACGGTAACACTGGCCATAATAGGGAAACACCTTCAACAGCCTGGATAGTAACACTGACGTGTAGAGGATAAATTAATGGGACACTTTTTGATGAGAAGTACGTTCAAAACATAAAAATATAATGTTTAGGAATTCTCCAATCAAAGTCTTGATTTAGGATTAATAGAGAAAAATTGAGTGCTTTTACTTTTAGGATTTTTGCGAACAGAAAAACGTTTTCCTATGCCAATGGATAGGATTGGTTGCCGTTAGCGAAGGGATTAATTTTTCAGATAAAGAGCTTGAAAATTTAGTCTGCCTTGAATGACAAAACAGGTTGTCCGAGATTATTAAAAAATGGAGGGCTGATTTCATATTAATTTTCATTAAATCCTTATAAAAGACAAGTGGTCTTATAATATGTGAAAAGTATTTATTTAAATAAATTTGTAATTATCTTAGTTTTCATCTTTAATTGCATTATTTAAGTATAACTTAACATGTTTATTAATTTCATGTTGTATAATATATTGTACGATACTTTAAATTAAACTAGATTATTCTGTTTCGAATGAAATTTGCAAAATTCAACCGGTCTTATATTTTCTTAACAAGCAGTGACTCTTCACAGCAACGTTAACTTTAAAATGCGAATCCTAATTGAACACCATAATCTTCATATGGTGACAATTTCCGTACAAATAGAACCCATTTAAGTTATACACTGACCAAAAATTATCACTGTAACCACTGTGCAAAAGATAAATTGGTTACCCATTTTTTGAGGTGGAGTAAAGAGTAGGATTGTCTTAAGCAAATATTTGACATCAGAAACAATTCACAATCTTTAATTCAGATTTTACATTGCACTGGATACTATTTTTTTTAAAACTTAATCATTAAAATTCCACTTAATCAATGTACTGTAACAAAATCCAATTACTCATAAAAACATGTATTTTTTTTTTTTTTTTAGATTTATATATTATACGATATTTTAAGTAAAACAAACATTTTTGGAATCTATATATCACTAAAAATTCCTATTATTAATGATTATTTATATTATATTTATAAATTTTAAGACTGATACGTGAAATTTGCCCAATATATATTCATAAAGAAACATAAATGTTTAACAACTTTTGATAAAAACCCACATTTCAAGAGAACATTATTTTGAAAAAATATGCACTGAAAAGTAGAAAAAATCGACATTATTTTGATAAAAATTTCTCTAATTTTCATAAAACGTTTTTGCAAATTCAAATCAACGGGATAAGAGGATACAAGTGGAGATTTAGAATTCAAACATGAATAGGTAAAAAAGTTTCCTAATCTATTCTTGTCATCACTACACTGGAACACGTTCTTACAAGTGAAAAATAATTTTCGTTTAGCATCTGAAAAATAATTTCCTTTACCAATAAAAAATAATTTATTCCATCCTCAGAAGTCACAAGTTATGGGTATCTGAATTCACGGAAGCTAATTTCACAATTTAGGATACGAAATGATAAGAATCACATGTTATTGATTTGAGATCACGTGCTTTATACTCATTTGCAAAAATTTTCAATGAAAGAAAATTCAAAAAACACGTTTATTGATTCTTTTCGCGCGATCCATAAATGTTTCTAAATCCAGTGATTTGTGATGCACGTACAGTGTTGGTCACAGAATTACTATACACTTTCAGGAAGATTTTTGGTAATTTCCAACAAATAAAAACTAGTCGTTGGGGGCCACCGTAATACTTACCCATCATGGATATGCATAATATAAAATATGAAAATAAAACATGTGTTAGCTATTTATAAAATGCATTGCAATTCGAATAAAATCGTGGCTTGATAGCGTCATAAACTTTAAATGCTCTATAACTCCAAAATTTATAATCATATTAACTAACGGTTTACTGCGTCGGATTAAGTGTCTCATTTCCAATTAAAATATATCTTTGAATTATAATTTGAATGAAATACAGGGTCATGAAAAATTGATGAGTGAGGAAAATATGATTACAAATATCTCGGCAACTAATTATCTGATCGACTTCATTTTTTATGCAAAATTTACGTTTTGTATTGTATTTTATATCCATTCCTTATAAAAAACAATTTCGAAAATTTTTATGTACCTTTTATCAGATCGAATATTTCGAGAGTCCGAAAAAAATAGTTCCGGATAAATGAGGTTACTGAAATTCAATAAGCTTCTTCCCATTATTACATACTAAGTTCATACCAAATTTCAAGTCACTATCTCAATTTGTTCGGGAGATAGAGCGTTTACACACACACACACACACAGATACACACACACAGACAGACAGACGGACGGCAATTTTTTTTCTAACAATATGTTTTTTGGAATCTCCAATGTCTGAAACGTGTAAATCCGTCAAAAAAAATTTCTCGATTTTCAAAACTATTACAAGATTTACCCTATACTGCGTATGATGGGTAAGTAATACCTGTTGAAAATGTGTTAGCAGAGGACTTAGGAGTGCAAAGGATAAATTGATGGCTTTCTTCTTGTGTGCAGTAGATAGTACTGTATCTAGGGTAGCCATGTTCAACCTGTGGGGCCACATGTAGCCCGCCAAATTTACAGCTTCCGCCTAAGACACTCAATATTTAATACGTACTTATAAATTTTGAAATAGGCATAAAAGGTATTTAAGACCTTCTATATTGTTTTATTAACCATTGGGAAAATGGTTGTCGGTTTCGGTCGAGAATGGACCTCTTGATGCTCGCAATTTATTATTTTAAATATTTTTAATGAAATTCTGTAACTTTAGAAGAATTTTTTAAGCGTTTTTCACGAAATTTTGTAACTTTAGAAGAATTTTTCTTTAAATAGGCAATAGAAATGCATAAAATCGTTACAAAACTATTAAAGTTCCAAAGAGGATATGATGCAAACTATCATATATGAAAAAAAGCCGAATTCAAAAATTGACATCGGATGAGAAATAGTCTTATAAAGCAAAAAACGTGGTCTTCAACTTTAATTTCCTCAAAATACCTTTAGCTCAGACATCAATCTAAACAAGAGTTAAAATTATTGTAGGAAGGACCCGATAAAATATTTTTGCTTCTGTTTTCATTAATATATTATAAATTTGGCACTTTCCTGTTTTAGCGGCCCCCAAGGATGAATCGCCAAGCGACCAATATTTATCGCCAAATTATAAAGCATGTTTGACATTTAAAGATATACAATTATTATACAGACATACATACATTAAATACAATAATCCAGCATGGAGTGAAAAATTAGCCAGAGCCAGGAATCGAACCTGAGCCCACAGCGTTCCGGTCTGTTGCTCTAAATTTTAACACAGGTTCTATTCCTGGCTCTGGCTAATTTTTCACTCCATGCTGGATTATTGTATTTAATGTATGTATGTCTGTATAATAATCGTATATCTTTAAATTCTGAATGCAGACGTTATCTATGTGTGTTTCAATATGCATGGCATTATAATATTTTGTAAGCTTTCGGAACATTTTCCAAATGATTGTTGTAATTTGTTAAATTTCATTTTTTTTGCTATATATATTTTATGGGAAGACAAAATATGCCTGGCTATTTAGGATTAATTTAAAATTATGTTGAAATATTCTAAATATCATTTATTTTCAAGGCAAATCACTTTTGGTGAAGCTCGCATCTAGCATTGAGGCTTGGTGTATTTACATATAGCCCTGTAGGTCAAAGTTAGAGAACCGATAAAATTTGTCTGCGAAAATCGTATTGTATATATTTTTGTATAATGTAAGTGCCCTTGTTATGACCATGTTCCTGATATTGACATTGCCCTATTATATGTTAGCTAACCAAAAAATTCGCTAAATGGCATGAATATACCGTGAAGAAGTCTCTATAAGGTAATCATGTGACCACTTCCCATTCAGCTAGGTTGTGGAATCTGATGACAATTTCCTAGTTAACTTTTAATTCAATTTCAGCAGTAAATTACGCCTGTAATCCTTGAATAATATTCCCTGTCACTCTGTTGGTTTACGCTTAGAAAAAGCAGGATAAAAATTCACTGGTTATTATTCAAGGATTGCAGGCGTAATTTACTGCTGAAATTGAATTAAAAGTTGACTATGTTTTGTCGTATGCTGGATTTTGTCGTCTCCTCTTTGCCGCAGAAATTTGCGTGCTCATGATGACATTTCCATCTAGTGCTGCTGTTGCAGCCTGTCCGACATATATAAGAGTGACAGACGCCGATGTTGGGATATCGTTACTTGTAGCTCCGTGGTAGAGCCACCGAGCGGTATTCTGAGGACCCGGGTTTGATTCCCTGCTTGGGACATTTTTCACTCTGTCGGTTTACGCTTAGAAAAAGCAGGATAAAAATTCACTGGTTATCATTCGAAAAATTCCTATTTGATGATTTTGGTCTGATATATTTTTGTTTTTATCGTGTAAGCCTCATTTTTATGCACTTAAAAAAATTATAAATATCATCATACTGTGTTCAGTTTTTAATGCTGTATCAATTGGTGCTGTCGTTGATGGTGTATATTTTACAAGTTGTTCAAAATCAAACGATTTTCGTGAAAGCCTAGGATAAATACGTTTTTATGAGTTCCAAATGCGATAGGTAATTTGTTTTAACAGAATTGCTAATCCCGAAAAATATTTCAATTTTTTTTTCTAAATAAAAACTTAAATTCTAATGCCAGTTTTGTTAACAACTTCATTTTTGATGAAAAATGCTGTTTCAAATCCACTTTTGAGTAACAAAAAATAGTTATTGAGTATCATGCATATTTATTTTACACCAAAATTATTTAATTCAACAAAACAGCATTTTTAAATTGAAGAAAATCACGATTTCTGAAGCATGGAACAATGGTGGCCATATCATGTGCACATGTTCCTGATATGGTCACTTGGTAGACTTTTGGAATTCCGTTTTTCTTTTTTTTTTGGACTAGTAAAAATATTTTGATGGGGAATGCAATATTTTTTATGAAAGTCTATTAACCTCAGAACTTTAACAAAAATAAAACGATTTTCAAAATGAGGAAAAATTCTTAAACTTTAGCATAGCCATTACAGGGGCACCCACCTTACATTAAATTTAAAAAAAGTAATGAATTTTTAACTGTTCATTTTGCGCCAAAAGTGAGTTAAATAGCCAAATATGGTGCTACAAATCCAAACCTGTACCCACACACTACAGACGACTATGACATTCGGTCAAGGTTGCCGGGGAAAATTCTACGGCAACGAATAAATCAAATTTCGTGCCGCCAGAATTGCAATTATAATGTTGTATTTTTCAGAATAACATTCGTAAGTTCTTGAAGGAATTTTCAAACTTTTTACAATATTTTATTTTTTTTAGAAAGAAACGTCTGTGTTAATAGTCTGATAATTGGTCCCAAAACTTGTATTTTCAGAAAGTTATGTTTCTGTACAATCAATAAATAAATTTTTGCTGATAAATGTTATCTGTTTTCTAACTTTGGCCTACAGGGCTATATAGGCCACTAGGTCTCAATGCTAGGTGCGAGTTTTACCAAAAGTAATTTCCTTGTTAGTTAAAAGTTCTTTTTATACGTAGTCCTATTTGCGTTACAATTGTGTATGTATTTTTTAACATTCAACACTAATCAAACATTAAGTAAAATTAATTAAATATGCACACTATATATATTTACATATTAAAGAAGTTCAGCCCAACTAGAAGGGTATTAGCCATTTTCTGAGATAAAAATTGTTGCAGACGATAATATTTTTCTCACATGAGCGCAATAACATTATATTTAAGTGAAAATTATGCATTTACTATACAATTGTCATATAATTTTGCAATTCCAATGCATTGCTCCTAAGAATACATCTTCCCAGATTTATATTACGTTGAGTAAAAAGTTTTCCGCCAAATGGATATACCTTCGCGCAAACAGCTGTCATTCCTGCAGTTGTTAACTTTTTAGTCAACCAATTTTTGCATTCGAAAGCAGAGCACAGGGACTGTGTAATTTCTTTGTTAAAAATTTATATTCTTGTACTTCAAAAAAGTGTTTAAAATGGAGCTGACAAGTCAGCAGATCAGAACGATTATTTACTATGAGTTCCGTAAAAAATTCAGTACCACTGAATGCCACAGAAAGTTGTGTGAAAGTTTGAGAATCAATACTGTTGCTTATGATAAAGCCAAAGTTTGATTTCGGAAGTTTAAAGCTGGAAATTTTGCAGTGAAGAGGAACCACGTTTCGGCCGCCCTATTGAAGTTGATTGTGAGCAGTTAAAGCAAATCATTGATCAAGACAGAAATGTTTCAACACAAACTATTGCGTTAGAGCTTAACGTTTGCCAAAAAACAATAGTTCACGCTCTAAAAGGCATAAAACTAACGTTTAAGTTCAACCGCCGGGTGCCTCACGAATTGACTGCTCAAGACCAAGCGCAGGAGAAAAAACTGTTGTTTGGCTCTGCTCAGAGATCAAAGTAAAGAGAACGTTCTGGACAGAATTGTGACCTGTGATGAAAAATGGGTGTACTACAACAATACAAGCCATAAAGGAAGGTGGTCAGAACCTGAGGAATCAGCTGGCTCGGTTGCAAGACGTGCCTTAACTAACAAGAAGGTGCTCCCCTGCATCTAGTGGGATTGTCGTGGAATCCTGTACAAAGAGTACCTGAAATGCGGACAAACTATCAACAGTGCAATATACCGGAACATGCTAATCAAAGTTTGCGATACCATTCGCGAAAAACGAAGAAACGAGTTCAGAGAGAAAGTGGTTCTCTTTCATCAAGATAACGACCAGCCACACGTTAGTACGATAACCGGCTGGACGCTCAACAAGCTGGAGTGGGATTTGATGCAACATCCACCATACAGCCCCAACCTGGCCCCTTCAGAGTTCTATCTCTTTTCACATCTGCAGCTGAATCTTGATGGCACAATCTTCCATTCAAATGAGAAGGTCATAAATGAGGTCGATCACTTTCTGGACACGTGCACGCCACAATTTTTCGCAGAAGGGATTGAAATGTTGCCAAAACGTCGGTAAACGATTGTAGATTTAAACGGAGATTACTATCCTCATTAGCTTTGATGATTTCGTATGTATTTATCATTTTACAATAAAACATTTTATGGCAGAAATATTTTTACTCAACCTGATATATCAAGGAACATTTTATGCAAAATGGTATATTTCATAAGAAAATGTTTTGTCTATACTAATATTATAAAAGAGTAAAGATTGTTTGTTTGTTTGTTTGTTTGTTTGTAGGGGGTATTCTCTGGAACTACCGAACCGATTTCAAAGTGATGGTGGCAAATTGATGGTGACAACCTATGCTCCAACATAGGCTATATTTTATGTCGGTGACACTAACTCCAGGGGGATTCAGGAGCGAAAAACGTTCTAAAATTGCGATTTTTTGTATGGCGAAGGAGCTAGAAATTTGAAATTTGGCATTGTAGCTATTTATAAGATGTAAATGCTCTCTAAGAACAAAAAAAATAATGAAATTTAAAAGGGTAAAATGAGCGAAAAGCGTTCTAAAAACATTCTAATTTACAATTTCTGTGGAATCTCTGGAACTCTAGAACGGATTTCAAAAGTGATGGTGGCAAATTGATGGTGATAACCCCTGCTTCAACATAGGCTATATTTTATGTCGGTGCCACTAACCCCAGGTGGGTGCTAGAGCGAAAAATTTCAAAAATTGCAATTTTTTTATACTGAAAGAGCTAGAAATTTGAAATTTGGCATTGTAGATACTTATAAGATGTAAATGCTCTCTAAGAATAATAATAAAAAAAAAATCTGAATTTAAAAGGGTGAAATAAGCGAAAAGCGTTCTAAAAACATTCTAAATTACAATTTCTGTGAAATCTCTGGAACTCTAGAACGGATTTCAAAAGTGATTGTGGCAAATTGATGGTGATAACCCCTGCTCCAACATAGGCTATATTTTATGTTGGTACCACTAACCCCAGGTGGGTGCTGGAGCGAAAAATGTTCGAAAATTGCAATTTTTTTTATACTAAAAGAGCTAGAAATTTGAAATTTGGCATTGTAGTTACTTATAAGATATAAATGCTCTCTAAGAATAATAATAAAAAAATCGGATTTTAAAAGGGTGAAATAAGCGAAAAGCGTTCTAAAATCATTCTAAATTACAATTTCTATGGATTCTCTGGAACTACAGAACCGATTTCAAAATTGATGGTACAAATTGATGCTGACAACCCCTGCTCCAACATGGGCTATATTTTATGCCGGTGCCACTAACCACAGGGGGGGGGAGGGTGCAGAAGCGAAAAATGTTCTAAAATTGCGATTTTTTTTATACTGAAGGAGCTAGAAATTTAAAATTTGGCATTGTAGTTACTTATAAGATGTAAATGCTCTCTAAGAACAAAATAAAAAAATCGAAATTTAAAAGAGTGAAATGAGCGAAAAGCGTTCTAAAATCATTCTAAATTACAATTTCTATGGAATCTCTGGAACTACAGAACCGATTTCAAAAGTGATGGTGGCAAATTGATGCTGACAATCCCTGCTGCAACAGTCTCTTTATTAAAAAGCTATGCGTTGCTGATGACTGGGTTTTTCGCATTGTTGCCACAGATTAATCTCGGAAAATGAAACTTTTGAAGTTACTGAAAAAAATAATAGCTTGAAAAGTATTTGTCAGAGAATTGTTAGACAAACTGCGTTTGAAAGGTAAAAAATTGTATTTTTCTTGATATAAATTTCAAATCCTACAGTGGAGTACCATAGTGAAACCTTCATGCGTAAAAAGATAATGATAAGGGTGACATGCCCTGACGTGTATATTGGCACGAGTCACAAATTATAGTAGTCTTATTATTCTGTTAAAATATATGAGTGAATTATGAAGTGTCAATATTTTGTTTGATTAAAAGTTCGTTAAGAGAAATTGACCCGTGTAGCGGGCGTAGCTTCCTAGTTCAATTATACATCGTTAAATTAACAAATAGTCCATATTAATTAAATTAAAATTGTAGGTTTTATCAGAGTATTCGTACTTTTACCCATTATATTAATAAATAAATACAAATAATGAACACCTTTTGGTAAAAACTCACTTCCACAAGAATATTATTTTATAAAATATATGCAATGGGAAGTACGAATAATCGACATTATTTGATAAAAAATTTCTCTCTGTTTCTTCATAAGTGTTTACTAAGTCATACCAAAAGGTTTAAAAAAAATAAGATGAGATACATGAAAAATTCCAATATGAATAGGTAGTGTAATGTCTTAATCTATTATTATCATCATCACTACATCATTAGAACAGATTCTTAAATTTATTCTGAAAAAAAAGTTTTTTCCGATTAAAAGAAAAATTTAGTCCTAAGTTCAGTTTTGATTCCCTGATTCAAGTAAATTCATGAAAGCTAATTTCAGAATTCAGGATACGGAAAGAAAATAATGCTAATAGGGACATCCTATGGGTTTGAGAACGCGCGTGCTCTATATTTATTTGCAACAATTTCAGATAAAAAAATCTAGAAATAATTTTGAAGTCTATTGCTTCTCATCATGCAATCCTTAAAGGTATTTTAAAATCATCTGCTTTTATGTTCTTCAAAACAAAATATTGTATTCATAGAAACCTAAATTTAAGGAAAAAAGAATTTTTTTCTCTTTTTAAAGATTTTCTAATAATTTTATAGAAAATATGATTTTATAGAAATTTTATAGACTTTATGCAGTAATATGTTGACGATTTTTATTTAAAAATTTTAATAAAATATAATTAACCCTCTCATATTGAAAAATAAACAAATAAAAATTATGGGTATTTTATTTTTACTCCTTTATCACACATAAATATAATATGAAGTTCAATTATGCTTGTGGGATTCAAAAATAAATGTCAAAATTATTTGCACTAAAATTGACACATTACATTTTGAAAATTATTAGTCTGTTAATAAAATTCCATTTATTAACAGACGGATCAAAGACTTATTATATTGTTAATACTAGCAGGAAATTTAGTTGCAGGAAATGGAGCTCATAATTTATATAAAGCACAGTAGAAAAACTACAGCACTTGCAAGATTTTATCAAGAAAACGTCATCCAAATAAACTTCAAAGAAGGCAAAATATTTTTTTCCCTCCAATTCATTATTGGAGAAACCATTGCGGGTTTAACACGTAAAAATTCAATATGTAATGATAAAGCATCATTTAACGTGCCAAAATTATGGGTTGAGTTACTCCATGATTACTTGTATAGAAATAAATACTAAAGTAAAAATAAAAATGAAATAAAGTGAGTAACCCAGGAGAGAACGTGATAAACGTGAATGATGACACTTCAAATCATTGCATTTTAGACTGAGAAATGTAGAGTAGTCTCATTTGTCTTGGAAAAGGTTTCGATGAATCCGAAACTTCTTAATTTTTTTCGTATAGATGCTTTTTTTATTGTTTATATTTAACACCTTTTAGAAATTAATGAAACATAAAATAATTTTCTTTTTAAATACTTATTGGCAAATCTAGTTGGCCAAATTGGTTAATCTAGATACATTAGCTTTGCCCTTGGAAATCACAAAATACCCAGTCAGGGGTTTAATAAGATAAGGAAAAAATAAATTGAATTTTTGTGACAATTATAAAACATTAAAATTATTTAGATATATAAAATTCTCGACATTTCAAAAGAACATTTTAATCAATTCCATGAAAAGGGATCAGGAAAATACAATTTAGAGATTTAGCATTCATATAAGAAAAGGGAGAAAAAAGTTCTCACTCAACTATTATCACTAAAAAAGGGGAAAAAACGTACACATATTTTCATCTGAAAAATAATTTTCCTTTTTAAATAAAAATAATTTATTCAGTCATCAGAAAAATCACAAATTACGGATAGCTGAATTCATGACAGCGAATTTTAGAATTCAGCGTATGAAAGGGATATAATGATGATAGGGCAGTGTTTTTACTAGAGAATTTTTTTTTCTCTATCGCTATTTACAAGCAACAACAACAAAAAAATTCTAAAAGGTGGATTAAAACTTTGTGCCGTTATATTAAAAATAAATGTGCAACGTTAAATTAGCACAAATTGAAATCATTTATACTGGCAAACAGCTTTATCAAAGACCTTAAGCTCCATCTTCAGTGCAAATTCAAAAGGTAAAACGAATTAAAAACTCCTAAGCCATGTCAGCTTGCCTGCCATCTCTCGCCCGCGCCCAGATGAAATGGCGCGGAACTTTTCAAAACAACAGCGAAGACGAGGAAACACATATGACAGAGATGTAGATGAACATATACAGTTTACACTGAATTTGAAAATAACAACCAACTACCTTTCCTTGATGTCATGGTTTACCGCGAAAATGACTCATTTCAAACTACAGTTTATCGTAAACCATTCATTTCATTACCGCCACACCATCTTTCATCTCACCCCCCCGAATCAAAAATTGGCTGATTTTAATACATATGTTTATCGCGCCCTAAAAATTTGTTCATCTGAGATCTTACTCAAAGCGGAGTTAGACTACAACAAATCAATAGCCATTGACCGGGATTTTCCTCTTGAAATAGTTGATTCAATTCATAATAAACAAATTAAACGTACGCATTCCAATGTTAACAATGTTCGCAATAAAAATTTAATTATACTTCCATATTTTCCGAGAATAAGCCATCAAATATCTAGAATTTTGAAAAGTTTCGACTTTAAAATAGTTTATGCACCGTTTAACAAAATCAAATTTACAGACCTCAAACATCCAATAGACAGATTTTCACATTGGGGAATTTATAAAATATCTTGCGAATGTGATAAAATGTATATAGGTCAAACCAAGAGACCGCTTAGAGTCCGCTTGGGGGAACATAAAAACTATGTTAAAAATTTTGATATTAAACGTTCTGCAATAGCTAACCATTGTTGGTCTGAAAATCACAGTTTTAATTTTTCGGAAGGTACAATAATTCAGAAATGCTCATCAATTTACGACCTGAATTTCTGGGAAGCTTATCACATATGGAAAAATTCGAGCAGCTTGGTTAATGATTTGTCCAGTACACCAAATTTTTCAAATGTGTGGCTACCTTTCATTTAATTCATCCGCATTGCCCCCCCCCCCTTTCTGGTTTTTTCTCCACCGTACAAAGCTTTTCAAACGTCTGGCTGCGTTTCACTTAATTCATTCTCTTCGTTCCCCCTCCTTTATTCGCCTTCACACTTAAACATTCCCGGTCGGGCGGAGTGTTCCTATTGGTCCCTCTGTCACATGTGTTTCTTCGTCTCCGCTGTTGTTTTAAAAAGTTCCGCGTCATTTCATCTGGGCACGGCCGAGAGATGGCAAACAAGCTGACATGGCTTAGGAGTTTTTAATTCGTTTTATCTTTTGAATTGGCACTGAAGATGGAGCTTAAGGGCTTTGAAACAGCTGTTTGCCAGTATAAATGATTTTAATTTGTGCTAATTTAACGTTGTACATTTATTTTTAACAAAAAAAAAATTGCCTTATAGATTAGCGTAAATCTGCCATAATCATTATTGTTTTAAAATAGTGGTGGATAAAATAATTAAAACAAAACAGTTGTCTTCGGCAATGAGTGGAGAATATTTTTTTTTATTGTTCCTCTACTGCTATTTCCAAACAGGAACAATAACAAAATTGGCTTGTAGATTAGCATAAATCTACCATAATGATTATTGTTTGAAAATAGTGGTGGACAAAATAATTTAAAAAAGGAAATAGGATTGCCTGTGGCAATCCTATGAAGAGGTATTTTTATTGCTTTGAAACGTGATCTAGCCTCATTTGCAACAGTTTCCACTACAGCCTTCTACGAATAACTTTAGATTCTATTGCTTCTTTTCACGCAATCCAATACGTTTCATTTTCTGTGCTTTATGCAATATACGATGTTGCTGACCAAATTACTATATACTTTCAGCACTTATTCTGATATCATCGTACTACGTAAAAATAAAAGTAATGAAAACATCTTAATAGTACTTTACGAGTGTAAAGATTAAATAGTTGATTCTCTTCTTGGAGGGAGTAGAGTGTATCCAGATTGACTTAAGAGGCTGCTTCACTAAAACTCCCTCATCGGGAAATCTCATGTTAACCTATGGGAAAAATTAGATTACTCATTTCCTAATATAGTGAATAAAATACGGTTTTCACCATCAGAAAACGGACATCAGATGCCGATGGTAAGTGTTTTTAAATATTTTCTCATTAATTTTTAATTATTTTTAAAAACCCTATAAACTTTGAAATTTCCACTTGATAAAATTTTATCAACTTCTCAGAAAGTTTTGAAATTTAAGAAGACAATTTCTTAAAAACGAGCAACTTTACTGTTTGATAGTGAAAAACCGTATTTTAATAATTATATTAGGTAATGGGTAATCACATTTCTGAGTTTTCACATAGGATAACATGCGAGTTTCTCGATCGGGGAGTTTCAGTGAAGCGGCCCCTTAAGGCTGCTCGTCAGTAAACTTCCCGATTCCCCTCGCTAATGTTAATCCAATGGTCGTAGGATGCATTCGTATTTTTAAAATATCTCCTCGGGAAATTAATATTTTTAACTTCTCATTCCTGTGTACTGTTCTTAAAGTATGTCTCTTTTTTCCTTAGTTATCAAAATATTTCTAATCTATGTGCTTAATTTATATTTTTATGCGTTAAAATCATAGCGAAACTGAATACGATTTTAACATTTCATATAAAACCAAGTATATATTTTAGAAAAAAATTGACAACTAAGAAAAAAAGAGACATTCTTTAAGAACAGTACACAGGAAACAGAAGTTAAAAATATTAATTTTCCGAGGAGATATTTTAAAAATACGAATGCATCCTACGCCCATAGGAATAACATTAGCGAGGGGAACCGGGAAGTTTACTGACCAGCAGCCTTAAGTTAACTTACAAGATTAGAAATAATTAAAAATCTTTAATTAAGAACCAGCTTTACTTAGGATAACCTTTTTCCAGTATAAGCATTTAAATTCCACTTAATCAAATTCTATAAATAAAGTCCAATTATTTATATGAGTATTTTTTGCCAGATTTGTTTAATAAAAGATGTTTCACGTAAAAAACAAATATATGTGCATAAGAACACTTTTTGACCGAGTGTAGTATTAAAAATTACAAATATACAATGATATTTAGATTAAATTTATAACTTTTAACAGAACGTTTCTTATGTTTTATTCAACATATTCATAAATAAATACAAATAATGAGCATATTTCGATAAAAACACACAGTTCTTCAGAACGTTATCTTACGAAATATCTGCACTGAAAAGTATGAATTATCGACATTATATTGATAATAAAAAAAGAAACCAATTCACACCAAAAACATCAGAAAAATACAAGTGGAGATTTAGAATTCCAATACGAATAGGTAACAAACTTTCCCAATCTTTTATTATCGTCACTACACTAGGACACATTCTTTCTTACACATATTTGCATCTGAAAAATAATTTTCTTTTTCCGATAAAAAAAATAATTTATTTAGCCCTCAGAAGTCACACGTTAGGCGCAGCTGAATTCATGAAAGCGAATTTCAGAATTCAGAATTATGGAAGGAAGAGGATGATAATAAGGACATCTTATTGCTTTGAGATCGCGTGCTCTGGACTCATTTGCAATAGTTTCCACTAAAAATTTCTAGAAATAACTTTAAGAGTCTACTTTTTCTCTTCACGCAATCGATAAAGCTGCTTTAGAATCTTTTGCTTTTATGCTCTTTAAAAACAAGATATTTTTGTTTATAACATTCGAAGTTTTGGCGAGAAAAGGAAAGTGTGAGTTATTCTCCATAATTTCTTTTTACACATTTTCATTGAAATTTATGACGTTGGCGATATTTCTTTTAAAAAAATAATTTAAAAAAAAGTTAATGTAACTCTAGGAAATGTTTTGAAACATACAATATTCTTGATGGTTCTTTTAACCATCCTTGAAAATTAACTTTTGCCTATCTTATCTATTAGACTGTGAAAGAAATGGATGAGCTTTCTTGAAAGCAAAAAAAGTAAAGAAATCGTACGATTGACAAATCTGGATATTTAATTTTCTTTTCAAAGACCCAAGAAAAGAGGTAAGAAATTTAAGAAAATAATGTAAAAAAAAATAATAATAATAAAATAAAAATAATAATTAATTAATTAATTAATTTTCTTTTCAAAGACCCAAGAAAAGAGGTAAGAAATTTAAGAAAATAATGTAAAAAAAAATGACGAAGAAAAAGAAGAAAAAAACTAGGCCTAGGCGCATTTAACACGTGTCCCGTCGGCCAAGGGTGGCCTGAAGCAGCGGCTCATCCAGGGGTGGTGGAGGAGTGTGTCCGTGTGGCAGATGTCCCGAACGCTGCACAATGAGGACGCAAGAATGAGAATTTAAATAAACACTAAAAGCCAATTAAATTTGAAATCATGCATTTGAAAATGTTTGATTTTACTGGGATAATTCACTGTCGTAAGGTTAGAATCAGAGATAAAAGAAGGAAATTTGCTTAACAAGCAACAAATCAGCTGTTTTCTCCCCACAACTGAGATCGCTCGCAACGCACTCCATACACCAAATTTGCCATATTAGATCTTCATTACATATTTCGGTTACTTAAATTTTAAGTTTGAGCGTTAATCTTTCTATTGCGATCCCAGTTAATTTGGACTATTATGTATCGCAGGTTGCGCTTTTTCGCTGTTTTTTTACCACTCAAGCTGTTACTTTTTTTGCAGCGTCCTGAACGAACGTTGAGCGTTCTACGATTAAAGCACAGCTCTTTTTTTTTTTGTACAAGCAAGTGTGTAAAATAACACGTCACCAATATTGAAAGATTGTAACATCACCATTTTCAAAAAAAAAAAAAAAAACCTGTCACTTATTTCTGGACAATCTATCGAGGAGAAATAGTTTCATTTCAAAAACATGAAGTTTTTACCGGCCACTTAGCTATAGACAGGACCAAACTGAAAATTATAAAAGTTTGTGCAACAGGTGATTTTCTTGTGAATGCGATTTATGCTGGTGCAGTAAATGCTTCTTGTTGCTGCTTTATTTAAATTTGTCTGCAAATAAACTCTAACATGACGCTTTAAAAAATCTTAACAAAGCCTATCCACATATGGCTCCACCGTCAATAAAGTGGACTGTAAATGGACATGAAGAAAGTAAAAAATGAATTGTTGTTTTGATATGTTTTGAACTATTTTAACTCCAAAAAGTGAGATTTCTTTTTTTACTTTCATGAAATGTTTCTTTTGTATCTCTAATGTGTATGTTTAAAAATTAAATATTATATAATATCAATGAGAATCAATGTATCAAATCAAAAACAAAAAAAAAATCTTTAGGATATTTCAGAAAATTAACAAAATTCTAAGACTGTTTAATGAATCAATTAAACAAAAATATGTTGGGTTATTATGGATACAGATTTATTTTAAATTTAGTAAATATTTTAACTAATAAATTGATAAACATTATTTTAGTGATGTAATAATTGCACAACATTTTGTTTTATCAGTGTAAAAATAACAAAATAAATTTTGTTCAAATATTAATATTAACATTTACATAGATACTACCAGTAAGAGAACGAGAAATAGCGCAACCCTAGTCCAATGTAGTGAATTCCTGTTACATTCCAAAAAATAGTTAGTTTTGGGTAATGTTATTTCTTAAAGATGTGTTCAAGCTCTTATTTATTTATTTTTTTTTTCGCAACCCAATCCCAAAGATTTGAAATAGAAGCCCGAAAATATTTGTGTCATCAGAGCCTAACACCGATACTGTAAGTGCGCTTTCTAAAATTGTTAATGACGCTTTGCAATAGTTTCAAGATTAATTTTCTTACTTAAAAATCTCTACTAACATAAAAATAAGTATTAAACTTAAATACTCCCTCATGGCAATATTTCGTGATTTACATCTCCCCGAAAATCTTTTTAAAAATAGCATATTTATTATTTATATCCAACCACTGGCAAAAAGCTACAAATGTCACAATTCTCATTCTTTTAAAATAGCATTGTTCAACTATGGGAGCTAGACATGAGTGCTGTTTTACACTAATTATAAAAAGAACTGCAAACGGAAAGGATCGATAGACAAGGAATATCCCACGGCTGCTTTATGTTACTAACACTGACCGTGCTAAGCAGAATCAGATAGCATATTGCTCTTTCCATCATTAACTATTTAATTCTTTTTTAAACTGATTTTTAGAGGATTGTCTACATTTACTTAAACTACATTCTTTTTTCTCAAATAGCGCTTGTCATTTTTCTTTTTTCAATTTGCGAATAAATAAAATTTTCTGTTTGAAACCGCTTTGGACATGGGTCGAGTTCAAATTGAGCCCGAAACATTTCAAGGTAATTAAATAATTTCATATTATGCAAATGTATACATCAGTCAGCTGAAGTTTAACTTTCATCATATTATACTAAATATCGCATTGCTAGTATTTCGAAAGAATTATACAGGGTGATTCACCACCAGTGCGACAAACTTTCAGAGGAGATAAAGAACACGGCAACAAACAATTTTTACATAGAAAATCTGGGTCGCAATCCACTTATTCAGTCTCTCTTCAAATGGAACTCAGATTTTCGTTCATAACTTTAACAGTAATGAAGATAATTTATCTATATTTTTAAAAAACTTGCTTAACTTTGTGTGAAATGAGATGATATCACGTGCGTGCACTCTAAATAGTTCATTGAGACTTCAATAGACTTATTTGTGCTGTGAGCTACATCCCGAATTACGTATCGTCTATACCAGTGCTGTTTGGATGCAAATCCAGGGCCGGCCCAACGGTATTTTGGCGCCCGTGCGAATATCCGTCGCCCCCCCCCCCCACAAGCCCGAAAAAAGGAAATACTCTTGGATTATTCTTAACTTTTTATATATTCGTTACTTTTAAACATACTATTACTAATTACTTATGATATTATTTAAAGAATACATAAAGTCATTAAAATTCAATCCCTTTTTGTATATAATAATCTGGGGACGCGAACAAAAACGAGGCAAAGAGACTGATCACTGATCCCCAACAGACAACCAATTGCCTTCCCCTCCCCCTCCTCTGAGGGGCAAGGGCAGAAAATTTAAAAAAAAATCATCCGATCTGATGTTTATATTCTTAGAAAGCATATTACCAAAATTTTATCTTCAAAAGCCATCATAGATTCTGGATAACTTAAAAACAAGAAAATTTGCGACACAATTTTTTTATTTCAATTTTCTCGCAATATCATTTTTGTTACATAACATCTTACTCAAAGCTGTTCCATTTATACAGAATTTCAAAGATCTGATAAGGAGAAATTTACTCACAAAAAATACATTCTAGAACTTGAAGCATAGGCCTATGTGGCAGAACCACAAAAAAAAGTTTCCCGTATTTTAAACAAACTACAGAATTTATTTGTGCACTGATAATCATGCATGGAAACTGAAATCACCCCACATGCTTAAAGCCACGGGGAAGTTGCAAAAAATTCGTCCTTTCTCAAAGGATGCCCTTGCCAAGATGTTCTTATTACCTACTGCTGGACAATTAATAGACCAACAACTGACAACTATATCCTGGTTTGCCCGAGAGAGATTAATTATCACTTCTTAGAAATACTTATATTGGTCATTTCCCTACCCAAAGTGTCCCCTCTCTCACCAGCCCTGACAACAGCACATAATATTTTACAGCTTTGTTGAAAGACTACTAAACTGGAATTCTTAGAACTGCTTTTTTACCATCACCCTCGTGACAAAAAAGATAACTCTCGCTCAGATTCGGAGCCTTCAGAAATTATTTAACTTTATTTCTTCTGGCTCCCTATTGCTCCAAGGCACATACTAGTAACTGTTTTTCCTTTGACTCCCCCCCTCCTCCTTCACACACACATTCACTTATGTGTGTGTACTCGTTTTGATTAAATTTAGTTCTCAAATCTGAAATAATTGTATTTCTTTGTGTAATCTTTCAAATATTTGTAAATTAAAATGTAGAGCAATCAGTGTCATAACATTTTCATTTCAGTTTGAAATTCTGGGGTGGGCCGTGCCCCCCCCCTCCCCGTCTAGTTACGTATATGCTTTTATCCCATTCTTCTTTTAAACTTTGACAAAATTCTTTAACTATATTTAAAAAAAAAGTGTGATGGCCGGGAAACAAGATATTTATAAATATGATTTTACTTTATATTCATAATAATATTTTTCTAATTTTATTTTCTTGAAATACAAATTTATACATCTATTCCCTTTTAAATGTAAATTCTTTAAAGAGAATTATCTTTTTAAAACTTTTCTAAAATATTCTATCTTCTAATTTTCTTTTCTTTTCTTTTCTTTTCTTTTCTTTTTTTTTTTTTCATACATTTTCACATTTGATATGGAATATTAATTTGACTAAGGGATTTACAGAAATATTTATTTTTAAAAAATTACAAATTAAAAAAAAACACACTTAAAAAAAAAAAATATGAGTATTTTTTACTACGAGGAACAAATTTTAAAAATTTTCACTTTAAATAAAAAATTCCGAAACCAATTTAAAGATTACATAGCTGAAAAACTTTGTACAAAGTTTCATGGTTTTATCTTTCATATAAAATTAAATATGAAAAGTCTTGATAAAAAAAATATTTCCCCGCTCAACAACACAAAACTATAGCTGAAAAACAATTTA
Organism: Maratus michaelseni; assembly: GCA_963931845.1. Taxonomy (NCBI): domain Eukaryota; kingdom Metazoa; phylum Arthropoda; class Arachnida; order Araneae; family Salticidae; genus Maratus; species Maratus michaelseni. The sequence continues at coordinate 330,087,422 of OZ007590.1, forward strand.
CAAAGTTTCATGGTTTTATCTTTCATATAAATTTAAATATATCAATATAAATATAAAAATATTTAAAATATATTTCCCCCTTCAACAACACAAAACTATCTGACACATTTTCTGACTCGTTTTTAAGCATAAAAGCACGAGACTTGCAGGTATGTTTTTTGATGTGATATGAAATCAAAAAGTTTTTTTTTTTTCATTTTCTGTTAAAAGAATTGCATCTTGAGTTATAAGTGATTTTTGTCTCAGGACAGCAGTTTTTTTCCTTTCCTGCGCTGTCGTGTCCGGAAATTCGGCTCAAAACGCCAACTTTGACGGCATTTTTTGAAAATTCTTCTGCTTTTACCGAAAAACTGAAAAACGGTTCGATTACATTAGTTTTTTAAGAAGAGCATCTGCCAATTTGACACATTTGGGATAAAAAATGTGCTAAAAAGCAGCCAGTTTGGATTTTGGCCTTACACAACGAGTTTTAAAATAAACCTTCTCTCTCTCATCGGAAAAAGCTGTTCAGAATAGATTGAAAAAAAAAAAACAATTTTAAATCATTGATATGTTTCTTAAAAAATATATAAATATTAAAATTAATAAGATGAACTGACTTCACAAAAATTTTACAATGCATTATTTTCTTCAATGTTAATAACATCACTCTTTAAGAATAAGTTTCCATCGACGTTGTCTGATTTTTTTCTGAAATTTGAACTAGAAAAACGTTTTTTTCTAAAATGAACTAAATTTATCTCATTTATTTCCTGAGAAAAAAAGAAAGAAAGAAAGAAAGAAAGAAAGTACGGACCAGGAAAAAATAGTTACATAGTCCTAATTTCATATCAATAAATGTTTTGACTTTAAACTTATTTGTGGTGCATTTCACATTGTCTTGTTGAAGCAAGGCCGAGGGGGGGGGAGGGGGATGTCCTGGGCACAAGAGTAGAAGGGGGCGCCAAAAGAAGACTTGGTTCGTCCTTCGGTACAAAAAACAAATAATGAAATTTAGGAAAAAATGTCATGGAATTGGACGACCCAAAATAAAGATATATTCGTTAATTTTATACTCTTTGTTTTGAACAGGGCGTGATTTTTCTATTAAGGGACTGCTTAGGGGCGCCAGAGAATAATATTTGATTAACGAATTCATCTAAGATACCTGTAAGATTTATACACTGTCCCAATTATATTTGAATTGGTTCAATATTTCGGACATCGTGATGACAAAATTTGCTTTTGTGTGTCTCTGTAAACAAACTATACGATTTACATACTTGATTAATGAACACACCCAGATCCAAGGTACTTGTAAGATCAATACACTGTTCCAATTAGGTTCGAAATGATTCAATTTTCGAACATTATCTTGTTAACAAGATCTGGATTATATATAGATAGATAAAAAAGAAGCGATTACAGCAGGTCCATTTCTAAAGAAAGCAATATAAAAATATCAAGATAAACATGCTTCCTAACAATTATTTCATATTTAAAATAAAAATTAGGGGAATGGATTGAAAACTTCTCTGTATACATTTATTTTGGAAAAGGATTGGAGAGGGCGCCAAAATGCTTGCGACTGAAAAATTCCTATTTTCGGCCATGTATTGAAATACTATTACACTATTATTGATTTAATACAGATTAAATTAAGAATAACTAAATAAAACGATGTGCTGAAGTTAATTTTTTAATAAGATTAATTACATATATAATTTTTAGTTAAAGAAATTTACCTCTATTAACCTTTCATTTGCGTCTTCGACATAAGATTTGGCGCTCCGATTATATCACTTTTTTCATCATGGTTTTTACTTTTTCTTTCTTTTTTTTTTCGGCGCCCTCTTGATCCTTTAATAATTTCCCGATTTTTTCATCCACGGCATTTTGAGTATAATCTTTAAATTAATATTGTTTAATACAAATGAACGAGAATAAGTAATTTGTACGATTCGCTGCAACTACAAGATGTTACCTGCCAAAGGACACTTGCCACTATCAGCTGCATGAAGGGACAGTCGAGAGTCGATCAAACAGCGGGAGAAGAAAGAGTTCAGAATCGTAAAAATGTCAGTAGTTATTAATTAACCTGGTGTTGAATACAGGTTTGGCTATGTCTTTCCTGGATGTAATTTGAGTGTTAATAGCCTCGTTTCCTCAGATAAAGGAACCAGGCATATGGTCTATATGGGAAGATTTCAGTTTCCTTGAACTGTTATTTAAACCCAAGGAAGAGCCACTCCCACAGACCGCAGCCTGGAAAAAATGAAAAAGAAAAGGAAAAAAAACGCGGAATCTAAAATTTTTTTTCGTCGGTGATCTTTTGACTTTTGAGCGCCCCTTAAGCCGTTTCGCGACTTGGCGCCCCATGCTGTCGCACACTTCGCCCGCCCCTTGCGCCGGCCCTGTGCAGATCGTGGCCATTTTCAGCAATTCTCGTGAAGTTATCACATTTCATAGAAAGAAAACTAATTATATTGAAAATATTGGTAAAATATTTTCACTATTGTTAAAGTGGTGAACAAATAGCCATTTCGGTTTGGAGTATCACCCTGTATTTATGACTGAATAAGTGGACCCAGATTCCTTACACACAAAATGTTTGTTTGAGTGATATCTACCACCTCTTAAAGCTTGTCGCACTAGTAGTGGAATAACCTGTATTAGCTTCGCCTCTTCTCAAATATACTGTTTCAGGAAGTTTTAAACTTCAAATACATTGCAAAGGATTTAGATCCAAAAACGAAATCAAGCTCGGTAGTTGATCTATTAAGATTAAGATGATGTACATAGATGTGAAGCTGTTTCACCGGTGTCTGCCGGTCTGGTTCCTGCCGGATCCAACGGAAGAAGTTTTAGCAAGTTAAAATTACTTTAAAAAATATTGGACGAATTTAACAAAGTAGCAACTATTACAAATTATTTAATTTATAATGTTTGAGTAATTGTAGCTCACAGACTCTCTTCCAATGATATATTAAACAAGAACGAAAAATCATGCGTCAAGCATAGATTATGTAACACTTTCCAACGCTTCCAAAATAATTTTACAAATCATTACCGTTTAATAAGCTGAAAGATAACATCTAAGTAAACAATTTGGAAAACGTATAACATATTTAAAACCGTAATTTCAGGAATTTCCAACATATATTTCGAACATATACAATATTCGGAAAAATATCCGAATACTTTTATTCAGCCCTGTATATGATCTATAGATTTGTATATATACTAGATAGGATGCTAAATTTTAGTTTAGCTAGGAAACGCGTAGCACAGTTTAAAATTCTCCTTCTGAAGTTTCTGTCAATAAACGGAAATGTGTTCGCGAACATTTGTGCTGGCCTGTATATGATCTACAGAATTTATACATACCAAGTAAAAGACAAAGAGTGGGTTAAATTTAAAATCGTGTTCAGCAACTTAAAACGCACTTCCAGGATTTATTGTTAACAGACAGTAGAGAATTCTTTTGTGTGTCCCTGTAAATGAACGATGACTGCTATACACACACTATTCTTTAGTAAGCCTCTTGTAATGCACCTTAGTGATGTATATAAATTTCAATGCGTTTAAAATAGTGAAACATTATTTAATTAAACCGCAAACGATTTTTCTCCATAGACGTAATGTAATGGAATTATTTTGACTGTCCCTGTAAAGTAACTATAAGTGCTATGCACAGCATATTCCATATTAAGCTTCTTGTAATGCACCTTAGTGATATATATCAATTACAATGTGTTTGAAATTGTGTAACATCATTAAAATAAACCGCAAATGATTTTCCCCATAGACCGTAATGTAACGGAATTCTTTTGAGTGTCCCTGTAAAAAAACTATAAGTGCTACACACTTCAGTTGAAATAGGGAACATGCTATAGATAACGACAATAACATATAAAAATTGCAGGGCAATCTGAGCATATTTACGGGAGTTAGAGCACGGACAGACGGCAGACGGCCAGACAAACCGAAGTCATAAACACTTTTCAACTAGGTTGGAAAGTGTTAAAAATTGGCAGCAAAAAAGTTTGTAAATTTTTACTTAGTAGATAAATAAGATGTAGTTTCTGTCATTTTTTTATTATTTACTTGTTTAAGTTACATTTTCGAAAAAAAAATTAAATTATGCACATACAATATGCTATTATACAGAACAAAGCTGCTGGCCTATTTCCCAATATAGTCATAAAGAAATTCAAATAATCAACGATTTTCGGTAAAAATCTACAGTTCACGAAAACGTTATGTTACGAAATATCTGCACTGAAAAGCATAAATTATTGTGATTATTTTGATAAAAAAGAAAACAATTCACACACAAAAGGGTGAGAAAATGTGAAGATGTAGGATTGAAGTATGAATAAGTAACAAAATTTCCCAATCTATTATTATCATCAAAGCACTAGGACACATTCTTACGCGCATTTTCTTCTGAAAAATAATTTTCAGTTTCCAATAAAAAATATATATATATATTCACTCCTCAGAAGTCACAAGTTATATGCAGCTGAATTCACGAAAGCTAATTTAAAAATTCAGGATACGAAAGGAAAAGTATGATAATAAGGACATCTTATTGCTTTGAGATCGCGTGCTCTAGACGTATTTGCAACAGTTTCACACTAGAAAATTCTACAAATAATTTTGGAGTATATTGCTTCTCTTCACGCAATCCAAGGTGTTTTAAATCCATGTGCTTTATGTTCTTTAAAGCAAGATATTAGCATTCCATGGTTCAGTACATAAGAAGAAGACGAAGGAATGTGCTAATTTTTTTCTTTGTAGAAAGTGCTTTAACCTTCCTACCCTGCTGAAATTTTACTGAACCTTGATTAAAAACCTATCACACCAGAATTTTTTTTTTTTAACTACTCAACGTATTTATTTAACTTAGTTATTGGAGTTTTACCAATTTTTCTACTTACTTATTTTCGTGACAGTCTGTCAGCGAAGCCCCGTCTCTTATATTGCAAGTTAAATTTAATTGGTCTATCTCTCTCCTGATTGGCTGATGAAGTTTTCAGTGAAATCCCTTATTTTTATTTCATTTTGTAGTGAAATTGTGCTACATTTATGCTTTTGTTTTCATGGCTATCTAAGATATGATATAAAACTACTCATATACAGGGAGTGGAGTTGTTTTAAAACGGGAAATCCCATTGAAACAATCAACTGTGTCTGTTTCTGTTTCTGTTTTCTATGTTTTTTTTACTTAACTTACTTTATGAAATATTTCTGGTTTGAATTATAGAAAAGGGACGATTAGACCCATTCCAGGGTAAGAAGGTTAATCGGTTCTTGGTAGAAGATTCTGTTATATAAATTTGGAAGACTTCATGAAGTAATTATTAGGCGTTTACAATATTCCTTTTAATTGTAAAAAAAAAATGTAAATTTAACTTTCACCATGTATAGAAACCTCATATGTATTGAAAACAACTTCCAGCGAAGTGTGCTTATGTTATTTTTATTCCGGATATCACATATAAACTTCATATGAAGCTCAATAAATGTTTTTGATATACAAAGGTATACAGCAGAGACATTTTCTTTTCGAATATTTAATTTGAAAATCCGCCTTTTATGTTTTACCTATTCTGTACGAGAGGAGATTTTCTCAAAGAATTTCTGCTCTCGGATGAAAAACAAAGAATGACCAATTTTGTTTTATGTTTTACTTTGTGGTAAGATGTCAGTTGTTTAAATTACATAAACAAACATATTTATTAACTTTTAAAAATGATTTTAAGTGCTTGTAAACATTTTATCAGGAATGTTTTGAATGAATAAATGTTCATTTAGTTATATATTTCAAATATATTTTAAACTCAAAATGTATTTTCCATCTACATAAAAATAATTCCTGCACAAGAAAGTTCACAATAAAAAACGATTTTATTTATTTATATATTTATTTATTTATTTATTTTATATAAAAAATTTTTGGTGATTATTTCAACGATGTTTGAAAATTTACATCGATCTACCTATTAAACAGTTAAAACAGCGGTACTAGTTAAAACAGCGAATTACTTTGCTTGAAAATGAATAAATAAGCGTGTGAACATCTAGGTACATTTTTTTTTTTTTTTTTTTTGTCTACGAAAATGATGGTATAAGTCAGACATGTAAAAAAAATTAACAACAAGGGCTAAATAACGCATTGAATACAAAGCCGTCGGTCATATTACAAAAAAGAAAAAAAAGAAAATTTATTTTATTATCATCGCATAGAACGAAATTTGTACATACAAAATACAACTTAAAAAAGTTTCAAAACTACCCACCGAAAAATAAAAATATGTACCGTAAATTTTTAAAAGAAATCTATTACCTAAAATACGCCAGTTTTGATCTTTTCGAACTTTCGTTATTCTCTAAAATTGAGAATGGAAAATATGTCGTACTATAGTGCAACGCCGAACATAGGTAAAATTAGTTTAGTTAAAAGTAAAAAGATGTTTAAACACAGACTTGGTCACATACCTATGCATCGTTTAAAAACTTTAAATCGCAAAATGATACAGAAATGTATTATTACGAAGAGATTTCACTCGATTTGTGTGGTTAATTAATTAATCCCGCGATATTACTATATATCAAATCGAAATATGCATTGAATGGGAAAAACTGCAGTAGATCTACAGCCAACGATCTTAAAAACACAATATGCATATATAGGCAATGTAATAATGTTCTACGATATTTTTTTTGGTGTATTATAGTTAGAAAATACATATTACAGATTAATTTTTAATTAAAAAAAGTGTATATAATTTTCATGAATTTCCATTCACAGAATATATATATTACAGCTTGATTTTTAGTTAAATAAAGTTAATATAATTTTCCTGATCAACTTTCCGGTGTTTATGAAATCCCATTCTCCAAGGCAGATGGAACAATACAATACTATATAGGAATGACAAACAGAAAATTTAAAACAAGAATAAAAGAACATATGGCAGATATCAAATATGATAGAAGAACTACTGCTTTAGCCAGACAATATGGAAAGGAGCAGTTGCAGATTGATTTCAAGAATAGTAAAATAATTTTTCAATCGAGAGCTTATTTCTCATCCATTATCCGTGAATCTATAGAAATATATTTGCGAAAAGATAACACTTGCAACGAAGCCGCTTCTTTTTAATTAGCTAAAATTGGGCACGCGATGATCGATTGATTGAAAAAGCAATAAAAATAAAAACAAATAATAATTTTCACGTTTCCCAGTTGGACCATAAAAATACTAACAAAATATGGATTCATTTAAATTACTTTGCTCAAACCATTTTTGAACTATAATTACGATTAAGTTAAATATACTTTACTAACGCTGATATATTCACAATACTAAAGTTTTTGCAATGTAAAAATTGTGGAAACATTTTTTTTAAATAGAGAATATTTAAAATACGCATGAAATAGTATAATCGAAAAATATTTTACACAATTACTAGCATATAGTGAAATTCACTAGTTTTTTCTCATTTAAAATAAAAATTCCCTCGCTTTATTAAACCACTTCCTCTTAGAAACAACTTCTATATAAAAAAAATCATTTATAATCTTCCAATCATATATTAAATATAGATTAATCAATAAATGAAACTTAAAGAGACTGAAAGATTAAAATCAATTCCATACTTTAAAATATAATTTTGTAATTTGAAATATTACATTTATAAATGAGATTTAAGAAATAAATATTTCTTGTATCTTTCAGGTTTTGATTGAAGAAATGATGTGAAAAAGCATGACTCAAGCACTTTCCAAAGTGTAAAAGGATTATCGCTACATTTTTTAAAATCTTTAAATTCTCCATCGGCACACAGATAAGCAATAGTTAGTTGCACATTTTGAAATATCATAAAATATTGTTCTCAATAAAAAAAAAAAAAAAAAAAAAAAAAAAAAAAAAAAAAAAAAAAAATTCGTCAATGGATAAAAATAACTGCTAAAGATGTTGAATATGAAACAGAAAAGAAAAAAAAATAGAATCGAAATATAAGAATCGTATTTCCTCCCATGAAGTATATCCTATTTAAATAACAAAATAATTGAAAATAAAATTGAGTCGGAAAAAAGATTTTGTTTTGATTGAAGAGTTGATGGGGAAAAGCATGACTCATAAAATTATCAGCAGTTTCCAAGGTGTAAAATGGTTATCGCTACATTTTTTTAAACCTTTAAATTCTCCATCGTCTCACAGATAAGCAGTAGTTAGCTACACGTTTTGAATTATCATAAAATATTGTTCTCAATTTAAAAAAATGACGTCAATGGATAAAAATAAGTGCTAAAGATGTTGATGTTGATTATGAAACGGAAAAGAAAAAGAATTAGAATCGAAATATAATAAACGTATTTTCTCCCATGCAGTTTATCCTATTTAAATAACAGAATAATTGAAAATAAAATTTAGTCGGAAAAAGATTTTGTTTTGATTGAAGAATTGATGCGGTAAAGCATGACACATAAAATTATCAGCAGTTTCCAAGGTGTAAAATGGTTATCGCTACATTTTTTTAAACCTTTAAATTCTCCATCGTCACACAGACAAGCAGTAGTTAGTTACACGTTTTGAATTGTCATAAAATATTGTTCTCAATTTTAAAAATATGACGTCAATGGATAAAAATAACTGCTAAAGATGTTGAATATGAAACAGAAAAGAAAAAGACATAGAATCGAAATATAAGAAACGTATTTTCTCCCATGCAATTTATCCTACTTAAAAACAAAATAACTGAAAATAAAATTTAGTCGGAAGAAGATTTCAAAAAGCTGTGTTTATGATTCTATTATGATCCTCATATAGATGTGTTGTGGAATTTATACTAATTGGGCTAGAAAATACCATTATGGATTTCACAAGTTTTCAATATTTTCATATTAATGGTAAATTAAATTCTCATTTATTTTTGTTATTTTTTTTGCATTTTATTTCCCATGTTTTTAGCTGTTGTTCATGTTCATACATTTGCTTGTATTGTAGCATAGCTGTATGATATTCATCCTTCCTTTATTTTCCATTTTAGTATGATGAATTATAATTGTCGTCTATATAATAGTAAATATATAATGGTTATATAAATATAAACTTCTTCACTCACTTTTCCTCATTCTAGTGTTTCTGTAGTGAGTAAATTGTTTCTACTAAGATCCACTCTTGAATTATACTCTGACACTCACGTAATCACTTGATACGGTAAAAATGAAAAAAAAAATCTAGATTTATGAAAGGAAAGAAATATTCGAAATGGAATGATTTTAATATGGGAAAGCTAAGATACTAGGTAAAGAATAATTAAATTTTGAGATGCGAATAGAAAATGTATGTAAAGGTACAAATATGTAAGTTAAATGGGCGCAAAATCTAGAAATTAATATATATGTGTGTGTGTGTGTGTGTGTGTGTGTGTGTGTGTGTGTGTATGTATGTATAGTGCGTCTCAAAATTATATGGACAGGCGATTTTTTGAAATAACAGTTAAAAAAATAAAGCAATAATCACGAAAAAAAAATAATATGCATATAGTATCATAAAATAAGTTTATTACAGCAAAAAAATAAAATATAAGTTTGACAGATTTTTTGTAAAAAAATAAAAATAGAAATAGGCTGTCCCAAAAATATATGGACTTTTCGAATATTTTGCATTTAAATTCAAATTTTGTATCCATTCCTTTTAATTACCTTGAAAACCCTATCAGGCATTCTTCCAACTAGTGTTTAGAGTATGTGCGGCTGTAAAGAGAACCAACTCTGCTCTACTTGTTGCTGTAATTCCTGAATAGTAGAAAACTGCCGACCATGGGCTTACACATCTCGTGCAAGTACTCCCCAAAGGTTTTCAATTGGATTCAAGTCTGGGCTGATGGCTGGCCAGTCTATAACAGTTACTTGATTCTGTTTAAATCAAACTGCTGTTAAGTAGGACGTGTGAATCGACGCATTGTCCTGTTGGAATTTCCAGTTCCCCCCCCCCCCCCCCTAAGATGTTTCCGATTGGAAGTAGATTGCTTTTAAGGACATTTTAATGCTCCTCAGAGACCTGTCGACTATTAAGAAAAGCAATATCCGTTGTTCCGTTGAAACAAAATGCGCCCCACACCATTTGTGAACCCCCTAATTTTCGTCGACTAAAAAACTCGCGAGGTTCTTTTCGTAAGTCATGCCAATAGTATGCCCAGCCATCAGGGCCATCCAAATGGAATTTTTTTTCGTCACTGAAGAAAACACTTAACCATTCATCCGTCCAATGCATGTGTTTTTTAGCCCAAAGAACTCGAGCCTTTCTATGGTGCAATTTCAGCATAGGTGCCCAACACATTCTGCGATATTTATGATTTTCGCTTTCCTGTATGCGACGGTGAACAGTAGATCTGGAAATAGGAAACGCCAAAGTCCTCGCAATTTCACGAACAGACTTCTTTTGGGTTGAAACTGCTCGCGAAAAATTCTCTATCTTGTCTTAGAGATGTTTTTGTTGGTCGACCTGAACGCTTTTTTGCAATCGTGTTGTCACTTTTTGATAAAATTGTATAAATTCCAGATCTGCTACGCTTAATTTGTTTTTCAATATCAGAAATTTTAACATTTTGAGCCTTTAAATGCCAAATTTTAGCAATATCAGCAGCAGAGAATTCAACGTTGCTAGGCATTTTCCAACTATTCGACAGTTGACAAAAGAGCAGTGATTTTATATTTCGAAGTGGTTACGTCACAAGTACAGAACGCGGAAAATGCAAATTTTTCTGATACGGTTGTAATAAAAGCAATTCGTTTTATTGTCCATATATTTTTGAGACAGCGATTTTTTAATTTTATTTTTTTTACAAACAATCTGTGATATAAACATAACATTTCTGTATCGTAATAAACTTATGTTATGATTCCATATGCTAGTTATTTTTTTCGTGATTATTGCTTTATTTTCTTAGCTGTTATTTCGAAAAATCGCCTGTCCATATAATTTTGAGACGCACCTTATGTATGTAATTATATATAACCATAATAAAGACTACAAATAATTCACCATACACAAATGCAGGAAAATAAAATTCATAACAATGAAAGTTAAGATTCAAACCTGCCATGAAAAGTATACATAAAATATCCAAAATAGAAAAAAATAAAAATATTGAAATAGATGAAATAATTTGAAATAATTGTGGAATTAAGTCAGAATTCTCAAACCCAAATTACTATAGATTCCATAAAACATATAACATTTCATCATGTAACGAGCATGATACTAGCATATAACGAGCATCATAAGCTAAATAGGTATGAGATTTGGGCTATATAGCACATGTAGATACCAGAAATTATGTATTAAAATTAGGAACAAATATAGAGAGCAATTGAAGTAAATTTATGAATACAAGTCAGAACCACATGCATAACAGAAGGCATGCAAGCATGATTTTCAATACTCCACTATGTTATATAATAACAGAAAAATAAGAATATATTACAAAATAAATAAAATTACATTTGGAATAATTTCTAAAATCTCATAGTTTATTGTATTCTTTATACTATGTAGAATAATTGGCTGAGAGAAAAATTATAAAAGGCAAAATAAACTTTTATATGAGGCATTCAGAATTGAAGTGGATCTAGTCCATAAAACATTATCTAAATATATTTAGATATAAAATTAATGGACAATCGTACTTTTCATAGAGAATCACAGGATACAAGCGACATTTTCAATTTAGGACTTGAAATGTTGCAGTATCGAATAAATTATTGTCTATAGATCAAGAATTCATCTGAAACTTTGCTGAACGAAAAAAAGTGGACTTGATCCATTTTGATTCTTAGAGCCCCGTGTTAAAAAGAAATTATTTGTACTGCTTATTATAATTAAAAACAAATTAAAAGAAATGGTTTGAGCTGAAAGATAAAAAAGGTTTTATTTTTATTTTCAAAAGAATAAATTTAATATAATACTTTCATCTAAAGTGCGATGTTCTATTATTTTATAATAGCCTTATTTAATCAATAAACATTTATCTGAAAATTACTTTCCTTTTTTAAAGGAATACAGTAGATAATTTTTCTTTAATTAGCTCTTTTAATAAACGGGTATTCTTCATGAAGTATTTGAAACAATAGTTTAATCAATATTAAATAATAGCTTCAAGTAAACTTCAGGAAACAATGTTCTTTTTCTGAATTGAAATATCTTTATAATATTTATCTCTTGAAACAATAATTAATTATATTTATCGTAAGTTTCGTACGTTTGAGACATCCCTAAAATCTTCACAATCATTGATTTTATTGATAAAGTCCGGAGGATAAAACGACATTTGAAATATTGCCCTGTTCCTACAGCAGTTAAGAATTATACAATTAACGGCGAGTTTTATTTCCACCATTCAATGCTAAAATTCGAAAAGCTTGATAAATTCAGCCCCTTGTTCATTCTTAGCCTCTGGCTCTTAGGAGGTAAATTCTTGGTATAGATTTTGTTAGATAATAAGCAGAGTATTTTAGAACGAATAGATCATTAACATTCAGAAAGTTCATACAACGGCACATTTAGATGCAGCACACTTGTTAAAGTAATTGGACTGCAGATGATACATGTGATTCAATTAATAATTTCTTGCTGTCTAAAGCATTGCACAATGTCCTATTGAATTGTTAGAAATCGATTAATAATTTTTGCACACTCCAAAAATCCAAAAATCTCTGATTACATATTGAGGTAGCTTATTTTCACAGGATATTGTATATTTTCTGTTAATACACGCAAATAACCAAATTCAGAGATATTGAATTGATTATGAATTCGGATTATTCTAGTATTTAGGAACACTCGCTGAGAAGGCAGACATTCATGTGAAATTGACATAGACGTTTAATAAATCTATTGCTTCTAGCTTCAGTTGAATAGATAATATTTCATTTCAATAAATATTAATATTTTAATCATATCTGTCATTGAGGTTTTGCAGGGTAAATTCCTGGTGCAGATTTTGTTGGAAAGTGATCAGCGTATTTTATAACGGATAAATGATTAAAAGCCAACAAATTCAAGAAACGGCACATTTTGATGCAGCATACTCCTTAAAGAAATGTGACTATCGAAAATACAACGTGATTCAATTAATATTTTCTTAATTTCTAAAGAATCGCAGAACGTCATATTGCATTGCGAGAAATCGATTACTCTTTTCCTAATACTTCTAGAAACCGGAAATCTCTGATTACATATTTCTGTAATTTATTTTCACACCATATTTACATTCAGGCAAATAACCAAATTATAAGACATTCAATTGATTATAAATTCTGATTGCTTTAGTATTGAAGATACTCGCTAAGAAAATGGAGATTGATATGATATTACCACAGACGTTTAAGAAATCTATGACTTTTAGCTTCAGTTGGATATATGATATTTTATATCAAAAAGCGAGAATTTTTAGATCTTGTCTCTTAGGGGAAAATCTAACTCTTTTCTGGGTATAAAAATTAATAGATAATAAATAAGCAGCATAATTTAGAACGGATAAATCATTAACAGTCAGAAAATTCATACAACCGCACAATTAGGTGCAGCAGACATGTTAAAGGAATTAATCTGCAGATGATACATGTTATTCAATTTAATATGTTTTTATTTTTAAAGAGTTGCATAGCGAGAAATCGATGGATCTTTTCCTCGCACTCCTAGAATCCGAATATATCTGCTTAAAAATTTCTGTACTGTATATTTACTTGATATTGACATTTTCTGCTAATACATGTAACTAACGAAAGTCAGAAATGTTAAACTGATTATAAATTCCGTACCTTCTAGAATTTAAGATTTTCGCTGAGAAAACAGATATTGATATGAAATTGATAGAGACGTTTAAGAAATATATAGATTTTATCTTCAATTAAATAGATAATATTTCATTTCAATAACTATTCATATATAAATCATGCCTCTTAGGGAACGTTTAAGGTGTGAATTCCTGGTACAGATTTTGTTAGAATATAAGCAGTGTATTTTAATACAGATAAATCATTAACAGTCAAAAAATTCATACAACGGCACATTTTAAAGCAGCATACTTTTTAAAGCAATTTGTCTACAGATGATATATGTGATCCAATTAATATTTTCTTGATTTTTAAAGTATCGCACAACGTCACATTGCATAGCGAGATATCCATTACTCTTATCTTAGCACTGCTATAAACCGTAAATCTCTGATTACATGTTTCTGTAATTTCTTTTAACACGATATTTACATTCATGCAGATAACCAAATTCAAAGACATGAACTTGATTATGAATTTTGATTACTCTGCTATTTAGGATACTCGCTGAGAAAATGGACATTAATATGATATTACCATAGACATTTAAGAAATCTATTACTCTTAGATTCAGCGTGATATGTGCTTTTTAATTCAATAAGTGAAAATGTTTAGTCGCTATTCTTAGGGCTCTCTTAGGGGATAATATAACATTTAAGAGGTTTTTTATTCTATTATAAGCACTTTAATTTAGAACGGCTAAACCATTAACAGTCAGATAATTCATACAACGGCACATTTAGGTGCAGCAGACATGTTAAAGATATTGAACTGCAAATGATTCATGTTATTCAATTAATATGTTTTTATTTTTAAAAGTACTGCATAGCGAGAAATCGATGGATCTTTTCCTTGCACTCCTAGAATCTGAATATGTCTGATTACAAATTTCTGTACTGTATGTTTACTTGATATTGACACTTTCTGTTAATACATGGAAATAACGAAAGTCAGAAATGTTAAATTGATTACAAATTTCGCACCTTCCAGAAGTTAAGATACTGACTGAGAAAACGGATATTGATATGAAATTGACATAGACGTTTAAGAAATCTATAGATTTTATATTCAGTTGAATAGATAATATATTTCTTTTCAATAATTATTCATGTTTAAAACAATTCTCTTAGGGAATGTTTAAAGTGTAAATTCCTGATACAGAGTTAGAATATAAGCAGTGTTTTTTAGAACAGATAAATCATTAACAGTCAGAAAATTCATACAACGGCACATTTTAAAGCAGCATACTTTTTAAAGCAATTTGACTACAGATGATATACGTAATCGAATTAATATTTCTTGATTTCTAAAGTATCGCACAATGTCATATTGGATAGCGAAATATCCATTACACTTTTCTTAACACTGCTAGAAACCGGAAATCTCTGATTACATATTTCTGTAATTTATTTTAACACAATATTTACATTCATGCAAATAACCAAATTCGAAAACATTAGCTTGATTATGAATTCTAATTTCTCTACTATTTAAGATACTCGCTGAGAAAATGGACATTAATATGATATTACCATAGACCTTTAAGAAATCTGTAACTTTTAGCTTCAGTGTGATACGTGATTTTTATTTCATTAAGGGAAATGTTTTATTCTTTTTTCTTAGGGTTCTCTTAGGGGGTAATATAACACCTAAGAGGTTTTTAATAAGGTTCGATAACAAGGACGACCTAAGAGGTTTGATAATAAGCAGCACAATTTAGAATGGATAAACCATTAACAGGCAGATAATTCATACAAAGGCACATTTAGATGCAGCACACTTGTTAAAGGAATTGAACTGCGGATGAAAGAAGTTATTCTATTAATATGTTTTTATTTTTAAAGTATTGCATAGCAAGAAATCAATGAATCTTTTCCTCTCACTCCTAGAATCCTAATACCTCTGGTTTAAAATTTCTGTAAATTATTTTCACTTGTTATGGGCATTTTCTGCTAATGCATGGAAATAACGAAATTGAGAAATGTTAAATTGATTATAATTTCGAATCTTCTAGCATATAAGTTACTCTCTGAACAAACCGATATTGATATGAAATTTACATAGACGTTTCAGAAATCTTATAACGTTTAGTTTCAATTGAATATGTAGTATTTTATTTCATTAAATGAGCATGTTTAAAGTATAATGTTTAAATCATGTCTTTTAGGGAGGTAAATTATTTGTATAGATTTTGATTGATAATAAACAGCGTATTTTATAACGGATAAATGATTCGTAGTCAGTAAATTCATTCGACGGCACATTTAGATGCAATGCACTTGTTAAAATAATTGGACTGTAGATGATACATGTGATTCAATTAATAGTTTTTTGATTTCTAAAGCATTGCAATTTATATGGAAATTTAAATTATTTTTAGACACTCCAAACACTCAGAAATCTCAGATTACATATTTCTGTAGTTTTTTTTTCACAAGATTTTGATATTTTCTCTTAATACATGCAAATAACCAAATTGAGATACATTGAATTGATTATGAATTCGGATTTTTCTGGTATTTAGGAGCTTAGACGTTTAAGAAATCTATAAATTTTAGATTCAGTTCAATATTTCATTTCAATAAATATTAATTTATAAATCATGTCTATTAAGGAGCTTTTGAGACATGAATTTCTGGTACAGATTTTGTTAGAAAAGAAACAGCATATTTTAGAACAGGTAAAACAGTCAGAAAATTCATACATCGGCACATTTTAAAGCAGCGTACGTTTTAAAGAAATTACACTACAGATGATATACGTGATCCAATTAATATTTTCTTGATTTCTAATGTATTGCACAAAGTTATAATGCATAGCGAGATATCCATTACTCTTTTCCTAACACTGCTAGAAACCGGAAATCACTGATTACATATTTCTATCATTTATTTTCACATAATATTGACATTTATGCAAATAACCAAATTAGGATACATTAAATTGATTATAATTTAGATTGCTCTACTATTTAAGCTAATCGCTGAGGAAATGGGCATTGATATGATATTAACATAGACGTTTATGAAATCTATAAATTTTACCTTCAGTTTGGATATATGATATTTTATTTCAATAAGTGAGATTGTGTAGATCTTTTCTCTTAAGGGATAATCTAATTCTTAAGAGGTTTTCTGTGGGTATAAATTTTATTAGATAATAAGCAGCATTAACAGTGAAATCATTAACGTCAGAAAATTCATACAACGGCATATTTAGGAGAAGCCCGCTTTTTAAAAGAATTTAACTGCAGATGATGCATGTTATTCAATTAATATGCTTTTATTTTTAAACTATTGTATAGCAAGAAATCGATGATTCTTTTCCTGTCACTCCTAGAATCCAAATAGCTCTGATTTCAAATTTCTGTAAATTATATTCACTTGTTATTGGCACTTTCTACTAATACAGGGAAAGAAGGAAATTCAGAAACGTTAAATTGATTATAAATTTCGAATCTTCTGGCATTTAAGTAACTCGCTGAACAAACGGATATTGATATGAAATTGACATAGCTCTTTTAGAAATCTATAACGTTTAGATTCAATTGAATAGGTAATATTTTATAAAGGAGAAAGTTTAAAGGGAATGTTTAAATAGTGTCTCAATGAATAAATTCTTTGTATTGATATTGATGGATAATAAGCAGCGTAATTTCAAACGGATAAATAATTAACAGTGTGAAATTCATATAACGGCACATTTTGGTGCAGCACGCTTGTTAAAGGAATTGAACTGCAGATGAAGCATGTTGTACTATTAATATGTGTTTTAATTTTAAAGTATTGCATAGCAAGAAATCAATTAATCTTTTCCCCTAATTCTTAAAATAAAAATATTTCCGATTGCAAATTTCTGTAACTTATTTTAATTTGATAGACATTTTCTGCTAATACATGGAAATAACGAAATCCAAAAAAATTAAATTCATTATAAATTTTGAATATTCTAGCATTTAAGACACTCACAGAACAGTCGGACACTGATATAAAATTGACACAGACGTTTCAGAGAAATCCGTAACTTTTAGTTTCAGTTCCATAGATAATATTTCATTTCAATAGTTATTAATGTTTAAATCCTGTCTCTTAGGTGTAAATTCCGGGTACAGATCTTGTTAGAAAATAAGTAGCGTATTTTAGAACGGGTTAATCATTAACAGCCAGAAAATTCGTGGAATGGCACTTTTATGTGCTTGTTAAAGAAATTAAACTGCGGATTAAAGAAGTTATTCTATTAATATGTTTTTATTTTTAAATTATTGCATAACAAGAAATCAATGAATCTTTCCCCCTCATTCTTAGAATCCGAATATCTCTGATTGCAGATTTCTGTACTTCATTTTCATTTGATATTGACATTTTCTGCTAATACATGGAAATAACGAAATTCAGAAATATTAAATTGATTATAAATTTCGAATATTCTAGCATTTAAAACACTCGCCGAACAAACGGACATTGATATGAAACTGACATAGACGTTTAATAAATCTATATCTTTTAGCTTCTATTGAATATGTAATATTTTATTTCAATAAATGTGAATGTTTAAATAAGAATGTTCAATTTTTGTCTCTTAGAGGGTAAATTATTTGCCTAGGTATTGATAGATAATAAGCAATGTATTTTAGAACGGATAAATGATTAACAGTCAGATAATTCATTGAACGGCACATTTAGATACAATAAACTTGTTAAAGTAATTGGACTGCACATGATACATGTGAATCAATTAATAATTTCTTGATATCTAAAGCATTTCTAAATGTCATATTGAATAGCCAGCAATCGATGAATCTTTTGTTCTTACTCCTAGAATCTATAAATGTATATTAACATATCTCTATAGTTTTTAATAACTCAATAACTTTCAGCTTTTGATTAATAGATAATATTTTATTTCGCTAACTGAGAATGTTTAAAGCATGTCTATAATGAGAAAGCATGATGCAGCTGAAAGTATACAGAAAAATGTGTTCCAATAACAATTTAATTTTTAGATGGTGTCTGTTTTAGATTCAAATATTTACCCATTTGAAAACACTGCTTATACATTTTAGAAATCAAGTTTTTATATTCTTGTGTCTGCATTTATTAAAACTACAAAATGAGAAAGACAGAATTTCGGAAACTTTTTGTTAAATATCAAAACTGTACAATGTGATTCAATCAGTTAGGTGAAATATAAAATATTCTAGTTAGAAACGTTTTATGCGATGTTCATAAAAACGTCAAATTAATTACAGATTAATAAAATATCAACATACAGTCATTTATGTAATAGACGATAAATATTTACGAGAAAAATAATTTTAGAAACATGACACACATAACTTTTATTTCTAAGTAGACTATGTTTTAATAAAAGTCGCTTATTTTAACGATTGGGTAAATATTAAATAATTTTTGAACACTAAATAGCTACAGTTTTTTAACATTATTTATCAGTTCGTCAATAATAATTATAACAATAATATTTGATATCCAAAGGTGTCAAATATAAAGCAATTTTTGCCAGGTGCTAAAATTTATTTGTTTGTTTTTTATATACGTAAATAGAAAATATATTACAAAATATGTTAAGAAACGAAACATGGTATAATATTAAAGTTATAAAAATTTAAAACACCTGATATATAATTTAAAAAAATTATTCAATATATCTAAAACTACAGACTATTGTAAGTTTACGTTTATTCATATGAAAACGTTAAATGAATCTTTTCAGCAAATATTTTTTAAGTAATATTAATTTTTATATTTAAATGTAAAAATTACTTATTTATTTGAATAATTCATTATTTTTATTTAAAAATATTTTAGATTAAAAATTTGTATTAATTCCTTCTAGAGTTATATATAGTAAGTGGCTTTTTATGAAGTTTTTTCATCTTTCGCATTTCCTTAACATGTTTAATGAAGCTGAAGTTATATTTAGATTCTTTTTAAAAAACGCTTTTATAAACCTTCTATTTAATTAGTTAAAAACATATAATCTAATAACTCTACAGTTATGGGAAATAACCCTAAATGAAAGACTGCTAATACGAAGTACCATACTCTTTTTAAAATTTTTATTTACTCATTTTTAAATTTTGCTTCTTGAATAAATTTACCCATCATCATCCAGGCATCTTATCTGAAATGGACTGCATAAGCTTTTTAAAATTAAGTTCAGTCAATAAGTCTCATATCCAGTGATAAATGTAAAGAATTAATAAATGATAAAATGTCTGTTAAATAAATTTTTACTCAGAGTTAAAAATCAAAGTTGTTTCATTAAATATTATGATAGATTCATTTCAACTTTTATTTACCGAGTGATACAAATAACAGAAAAAAATTTAATAGAAATGAAATAATTAGAAAAATATAGATAGTAGCAGTACGTGGATTATACAGAAATGTACAGAATATCATGCGAGTTTTTTTATAATAGCAAGCTTTAGTGCCATAATATTTACATTTGCCACCAATAACAATAATTAACCCATTTTCGGCCAAAGGTGCGTAAACGCACCATTTCAATAAATATTTTTTTATTAACACTGTGACGTATATTTTTCGCTAATTTTATTTTTCTGTTATTTTTAAGGGTTCTGGAGACATCTATAAAATATTAGTATTTCAATTGAAGCAATCACTTTCTGTTGAGAAATTTTCAAAATACGCTGTTTTTTTATTGAAACGGTTATTAACAAATTCGACTTTTTGAAAATGTATTATTATTCCACTTGAGATTAATCATATGTTTTTATAATGGAGTAAATTTGCAAGTTCTGTAAAGGAAATAAAAATAAAACAAATGCCATAATAAAACGTAAAATTTTTTATTTAAATTTAATAGTAAATTATTAATAATAAATTAATAATGGTAACGTCAAATTAAATAAAATATTATTTTTCATGAACGAAACTTTTTTGATGTCTTAATGAATGTAATTTAAGCAAATTTCAATGCAAATAATACCACATTTTATAAAATTTCTATGCTTGGCCTAAAATGGGTTAAGGTTATGGCTGTAGTTTATATATTGGCGCGGCACAGTTTACAACGCAAAGTTGGGGGTTCGCTGTTAAGTAAAGTGATAATTCCCATCCTTTGTATTTCAGTAACTCACAGCGTAATTTCAGCTCTTCTGAAAAATTAATTAGTATATAAAACGCAACTATAATTTAAATTTTTGAATTTGACAGACGACATTAGTGAGAACATGTGTCACATTTAGCTAGATAATCTACAGAGCAACGAAAATGAATTTTTGCTTAATTTCTATCACGTAATTGCTTAAGGTGCCGCTTTATTGCAATTCCCTAATCACAAAATCCAATGATAACCTATGGGAAAACATAGATATGTTATTTCTCATTATCTTATATAGTTCTAGAAATGCAGTTTTCATCAGCAAAAAAGTAGACGTCAGATGCCGACGAGGTGAGTTTTAAGTATTTTTAAAAAGATGACAAAATTTCTTTAAGTGGAAACTTTAATGTTTATAGCTATCTTTTAAATACTTGAAATTTAAGGGGGCATTTTTTAAAAACGCACCTCGTTGGCATTTAACGACTACTTTCTAATGGCGAAAACTACATTTTGATTTTAGATTAATTTTGACACAATTATTCAAATTGGTAAAGAAATCATATAAGTTGCAATTTTTCCAAATGGGCGATAAATTAGGGGCAGGATTCAAACCAGGGATCTCTTGGCTAAAGCTGCCAATGCTCTACCAACTGAGCAATCCCGGACAAATCTGGCGGATCTATAATTCCCCCAGTTAACCTTGTTGATCATAGCATCTGGTCTGATATCTGACTCAGATCAATATAATAAATTGCAGGTAATTTGGACTCCAGTAAACGCTGGATACGTGATTATACTAGATTAATGATGTTGCTACTTTAATTAATTGTGTCAAAATTAATCTAGTGTAATCACGTATCCAGCGTTTACTGGAATTCCCATTATTTGATACTTATTCTGTTGAGTTGATTAAGATATCAGATCAGATGCTATGGTCAGTAAGGTTAACTGGGTGAATTAGATCCGCCAGATTTGTCCAGGATTGCTCAGTTGGTAGAGCCTTGCAGCTTCAGCCAAGAGATCCCAGGTTCAAATCCAGCTCCGGACGTTTTCGCGCAATTCGGAAAATTACAACTTACAGATTTTTATAATCACATTAGGTAATTAGTAATGACATGTTTCAGTTTTCCCATAAGATAACGTGGGATTTTGCGATTGTAGAATTTAGTGAAGCGGGCAACCTCTTAAATAGTGTCAGGCAGCAGCTTTTCGATTACTAAAGTACAAACCATCAGTGCAAATTCAGCTTTTCTGGCGGGGATTTTTTTCTTTGCTATCAAAAACATCCACGCATTTCTGTGAAAACCGCATCGCGCTAGTTTTCTATGCATTTAGAGTTATGGATTTTTTATTTATTTTGTGTCTTTTGGATCACTCGATAAATGAGACAAAAATTATGAAATTACGATTATTATAAATTCTAAATTGCAATGGAAATGAAAAATAATAATAAATAAATCTTTTTCGTCCCAGAAGGATTTTCATAAATAAACTTTTATTAACGATTTTCTAAAAATTTTGACATGCGAACACGTTCTAGGATTGATTACTAAACTGTATCTTTTGAAATTAAAATATTTATCTAAATATTGGAGGAGTATTAACAAACCAAATAGTCCGTTGCTCATATTTTGATGGAATTTTCGATAGTTAGGACATGAATATCGATTTTAAATTCCATTTTTAAGCTCAATCGATAAACAGATTTATAAGATAAGTTCGATTAATCATTACAAATATATGAACGTTAACTTACTTCACTCATTAATCAAATAGTTTATTTTAAAATTAAAACGAAATAAAATGTTGTTCTTATTTGTACATACACATGCATCCATCCATACAAATAGCCATACATAGTAGTATACGTACAAACAGTAGATGGATATACACAAGAATGCACGCATGTATTACACATTTTACAAACATATATATTTACCCAACAGTAATTCTAGAATAGAAAAAGACATTTATCATGTATTTAAAGACAAACGTGGCCACTTTCAGAATAAGCTCCATAGTCGAGTCCATAGTTAAAACAAGTAAACATTTCCAAAATGGGGACTTTTATTCTTTTAACTTTACTGTGATTTAGTTTTTAATTTGAAAAGAAAAATCTAACCAATTAGAAACGACTAATATATTTCAAAATATACATTTTTTCATAATACATTTTCAAAACATTATAAATTGTGACCTATAATTTGTTTAACTGATATCGATTTCTAGAAGCTTCAAACATGCGAATCAAAAATTACAGTTCATTCCGCCAAGAAATTCGCGAGTTATGATTAAAAAACTACCCACATTGCGATCTATTTTGCAATGATTACAAATTAATTTAACATTAGAAGTTCCAAACTTTAAACATTCATATTTGCTAAACTGTAAAACCAAATGACTTCTCGTTTCGTAATATAAAATACAAATTACTAAAAGCTAAATAGGATGTCAGAATTAGGTGTTGATATTGAAAATTTCAGAGTTTGGTAGAATTTTAGTATGTTTTCTTAAGCATATATTTTGTTTTACATCTGTACTAATAAAATAAAATGTCACTCTGTGTGTGTGTGTGTGTGTGTGCCTGTTGGTGATAGCTAGCAAAATCTAGCCCACCTAGAAGTCTGAAAATTTAGGTGTGGATAGTCCAAGGTCTGGCCATGTGCACCTGAGTCTCAGAATTTTAATATTTTGATAATTACCCAATATATTAATTATAATCAAATTAAACATCGAATCGAAAATGCCATCTTTTAAATCAAAATGGCTAAAGAAAAGAACTGCTGTTCTGAATTTGCAAGCGGAAATGAACGAATGCGAAATTATTTTACTAATTAGCGAATTTTAAGAAAACTAATTAAGATATCTATTTGAAAATTTCTGAGCAAATGTAAAAGAAAAATTCTGCATCCGACTATGCGATTTTTGAAAAATTCGGCCGGTAATTTTTCTTACTTTATGCAACAAAGTGCCAAAAATCTGCCTGCGCAAGTGAAAAAATTCCGAGAAAGTTTCAGACAGGGATCTGCTTTCATTAAAAACTGAACTACAAAGAGATCTGTTTCTGCGGCCGAACCCTCCATTTAGTTTGCGAAAATGAAAGGCAATAATTGCCACTTCTTATTAATTATTAAAAATTTAGATAACTAATTAAGATATAGATTTGAAATTGAGGATGGGAAGGCGTGTCATCCCAGCTAAAAATTAACTGCAGTTTTTCTACAAAAGTGAAGTGTTTTTGAAGTTTTTCTACAGTCAACTGTAGATTTTCTGTAATGCAATCTCGACTGTAAAAATACTTTTTGTAGCTAATGTGAAGTAATTTTGCAGTAATTTATTTCAAAAATACTCTGAGCTATTATCTGCAAGAATACTGTAGTTTATTAAAAATCATTTTACAACCATCAATTAAAAAAATAATGAGACTTTACATTTGTAGTAAAACTGCAGTAAATTTGAAGTATTTGTGCGCGGGACGCTTACTAAACGGTGCCGGAGGCAGTGGGGACACGATTTGGAGTTTCGTTCGGAAGGTGGTTTCTTTGTAACAGGGTTCGTCCCCTTGCGGCGGAAGGTGGAACTAAGAGAGTTTGAATGCGCGTGCGCTGCGTGCCTACTATACGGTGCTGCAGGCAGCGGAAACACGTGTCGGAGGTGCGTTTTTATCAGAATGCGCCCGTATCGGCGGAAAGTGAAAATACAGGATTTTCAGTCGCCGTGCAAAGCACTTTTAAATAAATATTTTTTTACAAAATCGACTAAAGATATAAAATTATACAAACATTAGGTTTGTTTAATTTTATTATCTTTGACCCGAGCCACGTCGGGCGGGTCAGCTAGTAAATGATAAAAATATACACAATTTCCAGTCGAATAGATATTTCCGTGATTTGGGGGCTATTTAGAGATTAAAATTTATCTCTCTCTCACTCTCTCTCTCGCCTTATTTTTATTTTTTGGCCTACTATACATTTCTAAATATGCCTCAAAATTCGAAACAGCATCGGCTTAGTATAAAGATCTTACGCACAGATATTTCACACTTCAAATGATGTAAATGCGGCAGTATGCGCTAGAACAGCTAGAACAGTTTTTGCAGTTTGCTAATAATGTTTACAAAAAGAAAAGAACAAACATACAGCTAAAGATTAGAAGTTAAGCTTTTGTGATAATTTTTCTATTTATCTATGTAAATACTCATCTGAAAAAAGGGGAATTTTTTCAAGCAACACATTGTACTAAATGGTATTTGGAAAATACTACTGCATTTCATTCGTACTATTGACTTTGGAACTTTTCAATTATGATATTATGATAAGAAGTAGTTCGTTTGGTCTCCTGAATGTGTATGTTTTATAAACTAGATGTTTTCCTGATGTGCCACGCAATTTTGAAATACTTGAGGAATAAAATCATCAAGTTCACGAATTTATGACAGTTTGAGGTATACGACCCGAAGTTAAGCAGGCAAGGTACTAGAAAAATATTTTAGCTGAAATTAATAACTCTTTCATTACAATTTCCAAAGATCAGGCCCTCTTTTGGAAAATTTATGTTATTATTTAGATCCTGTACATCATAGTCCTTTATTTACTGGAATTTTGTAGATAATTGATTAGTAATAAATTTGGTCGTCTAATTCTCAATATTGCCAAGTTCATCGCCAAGACGGACGTGTTTATACCACAGTTTGTATGTCTCTTTGTTCACTCCAGATCTGCCTCTTTACGCATACTTTCACATAGAGATGAGGAATTTTTAGAACAATATGTTTCTGTGCCACTGTTATTTTTTCCAACTGGTAACATATTTAGATACCAGTAATTACAAATTTAGGATGTATCAAAAAACCTTGACACATTAAAAAAAAAAGAAAAAAAATATGCAAGACGGAAACTAGAAATTCATGTATGTGTTACTTTAGATATTGGAGCTTTTTTCTGAGTCAAAAAAATCAACATATGACGGTAGTTATTCCGTGATAGCAACATTTACAGAATTTGCCAAGCTTTTTCTTGTAGTGCGCAGAAATCGGTACGCACTGCCGCGAGGCAATTATCAATTTCATTTCCAACAGTGCATCGCGTGCTTCATAAGAAACGTCTTCTACATACGTATAAAGTGCAAGTAATGCAAAATTTACAAAGGAATGACAAACCTTGCCGTTTTGACTTCGCTGTTCAAATGCTCCATTATCTGGAAGAAGATGTTGATTTTTTTAAAACATCATTTTCACAGATGAAGCAAAAGGGAACTGTGTTGAAGAACTGAAAACACGCATAATTGCTGCAATTTCATGTGTCTCGCAATTGATGTTGGAACGCACATGGGCCGAGATAGATTATCGATTAAATGTTTTCCGTGACACGAAAGGTGCACATATTGAAATTGATTCACTGTAGTAAAAAAAAAAAACTCTAATCTCTCAGGTAACACATCCCTGAATTTCTAGTTTCTATCTTGTATATATTTTGTTTTATGAATTTTTAAAATGTGTCAATGTTTTTTTATACACCCTGTATAATTCTTATTATTAATTAATCGTAGATTAACTGTGATTAAATACAGCAAAAACAACTATTCGTAATTACTGGTGGCCAAAAAACGCAGTAGTTGGAAGCTATGTACTAAACACGCAGAAACCAGATATGTTACGTCATTATATTTCAATAGACATTTTTGAAATACAATATTCCATATTTATATTAAGAAAGTTTAATTAAATAAAAGAATCAAACAATGTCTGTATACTGTGCTAACTACTAACATTTACTAATATCGTATAATGAGGTTAATGCAATATTATAAGAGAAAATAGACAGATACGTTTATTAACTTTCAATAATATCATCATTATTTGACTTCGTTGAATGACTGAAAGATAAAATAATTACTTGATCGTTAAAGATAAAATAGTGATTTAATTACTTTAACCATACAGATAACTCCCTCTGTCTCCATCAACTTCCATCAATTAAAAAAATCACTTAATTATTTTTCAATTAAAATGTTTCATGATTATTTATATAGATAATTATTTATAAAAATTAATGCATTGATCCATATTAAACTAAAACTATTTATTTTATTTTCTATAACGAATTTTTCTTAAGACTGATAAAGATAACTTTGTTTTTGAAATTTGGTGCAAGACATTTCTTTAAGCTTCATTACTTAAAGCATACCATGGGAGTACTGTTTTTCCCCATACACAAAACAAAAGGAAATATGCTAATTAAATTTCGAAACATAACTCGGAAAAGAAACGCTGTGCTAAAAATATAACAAATACTTCAGGGAAAACTGAAATTATACATTCCCTACAGGCAGGGAGAATATCAGAAGCAAAATTATTTTACCAAAATCTGCTAAGTAGGTAAAAATGACCGTATAATTAAAATTTAAATTCCTTTAAAATGTTGATTTTCTCCCTATAATACATTTTTTTCGTTAATACCTTATTTTACGCTTTGCTTCTTTATACATGTGCCTAATTACCTTAATTTTAAGTATGTACTTAAACAATTACACAGTTTAAACTTTTAACTTAATCATAAAATAAATTACGCGTGAACAAAAAAATTCCTGAAATCTAATGAATTTTTTTGTTTTAAGCGTAAATTTAAATAATAAACCAATTTTTTCCCCTTAGATTAAACAAATTAATTATAACTTTTTTCAGTCTTTTCCACTGGGTGGAATTTCGGACATTTTTAAATTATGAAATATTATATTCGTTTAATGAAACTGATTTTTCTAGAGTTATAGTAGTGTAGTATAAAAGTATTTCCTTCGAATAAAAGAGGAAATGACTTTTATTTTTAACAAAAAAATATACTTTCTAAGGTCCACGATGTCTATCTGTATACAATTTATCTTTTCTTTCTTTTTTGAATTATTTTTTCTTTACTATATTAATTTATTACGTATATTTTATTACTTTTGTCTTTTTTTTTAAACGCTTTCCAATATAGTTGAAAAGTGTTTCTGAATTCTGTATTTCTGTCTTCCCTCTGTCTGTTATATGTCTACCGTTTGTCGCCTGTCCATACTCTAACTCCCGTAAGTATACTCGGATTGAATGCAATTGATATATGCTATTGATATTTACTAAAACTTGTTCGGTATTTCAAATAAACTGTATAGTAGTTCATTTACATGGACACTCAAAAGAATTCCGTTACATTACAGTCTATGGGGGAAAATCGTTTGCGTGTATTTTAATGATGCTAGTCTATCTCAAACATACTGAAAGTGAAATACATTGCAGAGGTGCACTACAAGATGCTTACTATAGAAAATAGTGTATATAGCATTAATCTTTCCTTTACAGGTACACACTATATAATTCAATTACAGGATTGTCTATCAATAATAATTGCTGGAAGTGCGTTTTCAGTTGTGGTACGGGTTTTTGAATTTAATTAATGTTTTCCACATCAATGGGGGTATATAAATTCTAAAGATCCTATACAAGGCTGCACAAAAGTTCTCGAGTACATTTTCGTTTATTCGTGCAGTTTTTTGCAGGGGAATTTTTAAGAGATCTATGCGTTTCCTAACTAAGTAAATTGTAAAATGCTATATAGTATATATACAAATCTATAGGTTCTATGAAGAACTGCATAAAAGAATTCGGATGCTTTTTCGACTATTGACGGTAATTCCTGTCACTGGGTTTTCAAATGTATCATGCGTTTTCCAAATTCTTTACTCATCTTTCACCTTATTAAACGGGAAGATTTTTTTCTTGACGCATGATTTTTCGTTCTTCTTTTCTTTTTCTGTAGAGTTATTTTCCCAAGTAGCACCGATACTCGTATGACACCAAACTGTGAAAATACCGTCACAGCTTTTAACGTCCACATTGCTGTCACATAATGCGGAAAAACGAGTCATATCTACATCACTGTTACGCAGATATATCCCATTTTGTGACGAATTGTAAATGTCACTGTTTTGTAATCACTGTAAAAACGAGTGACTAAATAATTAGTCACGGTAGATTCACAATAGAGTCACAAAGTGTCGATCACTGGTGAGTTATGTGACGAACTAAAAAAGTCACCTTTAGGTCACGGTTGCGACTGTTACCATTTGTTACGATTGTGATGTCGCAGTGACGTCTCATCGACAGATTATGCAATTAGGATGCCTCATTATAATACACTATTACTTAAATATTTTTTAATAATTAACAGTATTATATGGGATAAATACAGCAAATCCTGATTGTTTCGGCATATAGCTGAAACGCGGATGTATTACACAAATTGCTGAATTACTAAAAGGTTTTTGAAAGCAGGTATTTAAAAGCTTAACAATATAGTTGCTAAATGTTTGTATTAAACTTAACCTATATTCAAAAATAATAAATTAAAACAGACAATACTTTTAATATTTTTTTAACACTAGAATTCTTTTTAAATCTAAAATCCTGAACTATAATATGTAACGGTTTTTCAAACTTTTCAGTTAAACTACACTGTTAAAAATTTGCAGCAAACTGTCCAGTTATTCGACCGTTTTTACAGAAAACGGTTACATAATTGTCATTTAACTGCAGCCAGACCATAATATGGGCATTAAAATTGTCAGAACAAAGTTTATGTAACCGTTTTCTGTAAAAACATTCAAATGACTGGACAGTTTTCTGCAAATTTTTAACAGTGTGGAATCTGAGTTTTTCAACACGGACGGCAGAAAAATTTAAATACTTTGTTATGGTTTGTTGTGCCATTCATCTACAGCATTTGCAAAACCATTTTATTTCCTTTTTACAAATTTACAAATCCTCGAGACAACATTTATTTAAGGTTACGTGCTACATAATTTATTCTTATGAATTCATGTTTAAGTACAAACATGTTTTTCATCATTTGAAAATAATTCAGGCATGAAATGGTTAAGCAGAATTTTTACCATTCATAATGAAACAACCAAGCAAACAACTGTCAATAGCATCTCCTCTTAACTCCGTGTCTTGTTATTGCTCGTTCAATAGTGGCTAATGTAAATGGAGAACGCGGTCTACCTTATCTGTGGAAATAAATCAACCGTAGAAGATTGTTTTTAGAAAGATTTATTTGAATTAGATGCCTGTACGTGTCGGGTCGTACCCGACCCGAACCCAAAAATTCTTCTCAACCCGAACCAGACACACTGCAATTTGAAGCTGATCTCAAACCGAAACATTCAAACTCGAACTCGAAGTAAAAGAACATTGATCCATATTTTAATATAATTATGGTAAAGTATTGTACAATTATATCTCTAATATCAATTGTATATTTTTGTATAAAAATTAACTTAGAAACACTCATTAATATTCAAATAATACGTAGTTTTTTCAATTAAAAATATTCAGGATTTTATCTTGAAAATGTAGGTCAACCCAACCCTGACCCAAAAGATTCAAAACTCAACTAGAAACGGACCCGACCCGCAATAATAATAAAAAAAAAAAGGCCAACACGATTCAATCCATACCGTGGCTCCAGTCAAGTTCGAGTAAAATTGGGTTACCAGACCCGATGCAGGATTCTAATTTGAATTATTCATTGCAATCTTTGCGACTGAGTTTGTGACGTTTTAAACATCAGCAATCTGATTTTTGCTCGTTAATAATTTAGCATGGATTTAGAAAATAATTTTTATTTCAATTATATAGATAGGTTTATTAAAAGCCAAGAATGTCTTAATTCTAAATTTACACGAAAAAGAAAAAGTAACTAAGTTATTAAATATTAAGAATCGCGTAAACTTTTTGCACTCTTTGTCTTTTTAATTTTTGTCAAAATATGTAATTAAATGTAAATTTGTAATGAATGTCTTGATAAATGTCATCCATATAAACGAGTTATTTTTTTTTATTGAACGGATAAAATAACGACTTAAATATGGATATCTCATTGTGATTATTATCGTTTTCAAACTAAGGAACTTGCATAACATCCCATCATGTTATACTCGCGTGATAAGAAGACATTCACCTTGAGAGTATCCTTTTGATGTCTTTTTAACACTTTTCTAACAGAGTTGAAAAGCATTTATGCAGTGTTGTATCGATTCCCAGAGGATATATCTATTCCCAGAGGATATATCTATAATCAGAAGGTATAAATAATAGGCAGAATACACGTTAAAGAACATACACTATAGATTTAATAGAGAAAAAGAGTGTATGCAGATTTTCTTAACCAAATACAGAGACTATACGGCGTATACCACCATATACCCTTCACTACAGCCCTTCGTTTATGACTTCAATTTTCCTGGCCGTCTGTTTGGTAATCTCTGGGATATTTGGTATCTCGTCTGGACATTCCTCTAACTATCATAAATATACTGGGATTGCCATGTAATTTACAGCATGTTCGCTATTAAAAGATAAGTACGTTTATAGTTTGTTTACAGAAACACTGAAAAGAATTCCGTCACATTATGACCTATCGGGAAATCGCTTGAAGCGTGTTTTAATGGTGTTATGCAATTTCAAACATATTGAAATTTACATACATTACTGAGGTGTACTACAGGATGCTTACTGCTGAATATGGTGTGCATAGCATTTATCGTATCTTTACAGGGACACACACAAAATAATTCTGTTACAGTATTATGTCTATGAGCAATAATTTCTTGAATACATTGACGACTATGGATGCTAATTGCTGAAAGTACTTTTTTAGTTGTGTTATGCGCTTTTACCTAAATTAAATTTTAGTTTAATATGTGTTTATAAAAATTCGTAGATAATATACAGGTATGTACGAATGAATTGTACCACATTTCCATTTACTGGCGTAATTTGCAAAAGGTGAAATTTCAACTGTTTTGTGCGTTTTACCATTTAACTAAATTTTAACATATTATGTAGTATATACACAAATCTATATTTCATATACAGAGCTACAGACAAAATTAAATTACCTTTACGACTATGGACGGTAATTTTTGAAATTGGCTTAAAAAAGATGTATTACGCGTTTTTAAAATTGTTTACTTTGATATCTTTTTTTACCTTATTACACAATCAAATTTCGTTACAACATTCTGGAAGTGTTAGAAAGTATTTCATAATCTATGCTTGATGCATTATTTTTATTTCTTGACAATTAAGATTATACTTAGCGCAGTACAATATAGATAGATAAAACAACGCTTTAAACACAATAACGTTTTAACTAATTGCAGGCTAGTCTCGGTAGCATTCAGCGTACGGCCATCAGTGCAAAAAATGATAGAAATTTGCCCATATATATGGAGAAGTGGGTTCAAGGAACAGGTTTATTGACCAATAGAATTACGAGAAAAATACAACAGGAATTATAAACAACAGGAATATAATAAGAGGAACTACTAATGTAGAAAAATGTTAGTAGAAATTAATAAAAGTTGTTTTGAAACAGTATTTCCGACAATTTCACAATGGAGGAATATCGAAGTCACAATTAAGAATATTTTAAAAATATGGAATGCTTCAAGAAAGTTAACTTCAAGTATAGAAAAGTATTTAGAGATAATTTTAGATGTTTCAAAGTCAAAGGTTTGGTGTGGATATGTGGAAAGAATTTGTTGCAATTTTTTCGCAAGATGCAGTTTCTTTGAAAGCATTTTAGAATTTTGCAATTTCTGAAAAAAACCTTCTTTCTTTCAGTTAAACATTTCTAAAACTGAACTATAATTTTGCAATTTCTAAAATAAAACTTCTTTCCTTCGGTTAATTGCCCCAAGTGTCTGCGTCAGCTAATTTCTGCTGATTTTCATTTCAATTTTAAATATACTGAACATAACCTCATTGATGTTTAAAAAGCTGCCTTGAGTGGTTTGAGTGGTCAAATTATCGTTACGAAAGCATACAAGGGTGTCCAGATGGTCACCCTGGAGAAAAGTATTATACTGACGGCGTGAACTTAATGACTGCCCACACAGATCAAATCTCGTTACCTGTCTTCACAAAAAATTATCACGAATCAAATCTGTTATAAAGTCTTGTCCTCTACTTTCGAAGTCTACCAAATTTTATCTTTATCTTTCAGTTGCTAACTGTGCAAGATATTTTGTCTTTCCAAAAGTACATATATTTAATACAGCTTTTCATTCATAGTTTCCAATATTGGCATTTCCTATTCTGGTGGACCCTTCGGGCCTGTTATCTTAGAAAGTTGTCATAACTCAATATAAACACTAAAAACAGTTTATTAAAAATAATAATACATGCGAAGGGCAATGAAGTTGACAAAAAATAATTAAAGATGATCAAATTATAAGCTCAAGCACTAAAAGAATGAGACGGGGAACGCCAATCTTCAGAAATTTCCTAAATAGCTGTAGCATAAGACAAACGGACTCGTTGATTGCATACTAGAACCTTAGAAAGATTCACCTCAGCTTGCTACGAAAATGTCCCTAAAAACTCTGAAATAGTCTCAAACACAAAATCAATATAAAATACAAGAATGTCACTAATTGAAGAGAACCCCGTGGATTCAAATATGCTTTTATTTGAAGTGTTAATCTCAACTTATTTGCACGTAGGCAGACTCTAGATGGAGAATATTATTGAAAACACAGTCAAAATGGAATGTCACTGATGACGGTACGTGGTTCTTGATGAAGCACAATACTAGGCTTTATTTTCCACAAAGGACGAGATCCGACAAACTCCATTGATACTCACTTCTAACGATGTATTTATACCAGATATGTAACAACAGAGAACTAATTACTATGTAATTGCTCAAAATAACCGCGAAAATAAGATTCCCGGTGATTCAAACACACTTTGCGAAAGTAAAAGAAATGACAGAACAGGGAGCTCATCCACGCACAAATGTTAAAGATAAAGATCGCACGCAAACCCAAAATCCCTGTGATTACAGACTATCAGTATAATAGAGTAGGTAGGCACTAATGCTTCACTCTTATCGCTTAGCTAAATATCTGACCATAATATATTTGCCACTCTACTTTCCAGTAATATACATACTATAGAGAATTCCATCAACTTTTCCAAAGTAATACAGAATTAACCCTCTACTAATCTTACTATGATCTCATTTGATGTAAAATCGTAAAATCACTATTCACGAATGTTTCTACACGTGATGTCCTCTTTTGTCTAGAAAAGAGACTTCGCGAATTCTGTTATACACTCTTTGAAATTCAAGAGTTATTATCTCAAACTCTATGTCGATGACACATTTACCTTAATTGTCACATCTCTTCAAAATATTGATATCATGCTTAACATTACGAACTCGATCGACAGAAATATTCAATTCACTTATGATGCAAAAAATAATGGTTTACTCCCTTTTCTGGATATCCTTGTCACTCGTACAGAAAAAGGCACTCCCAGAAAAGTACATCCGTCTACCGCAGAAGTTTCGCTGTTTCCCTACCAACCCATGGCCGCTCATGTCATCTTTCTAGCCAAACAATGACTGCTTTTTATACCTTTATAATTCGCACCATACAACTGAGCTCCAAATATAACAGGAAATCTGTCTTCCTATTGCAAAACAAGATTTCCAGCGCTCAGCGCGGAAGGATACAGTGACGATCATTTTAGCTCGCATACATGGCAAAACATGCTGTCTATCGCATTTCCTTACATGATTAGTGAATTATTTATGAATTAGATAAGCATAGCTTAATTATAAGAGCAAAAATTAGGATAATAGTAAATGAGAATACTAATATCTGACATTGACAACACGGACTATTTTTTACTTTTGCCTTGCAAGCTTCATTTGCCTTTTATGCTTCTGACCGCTGATTCTAAACTCCCGATATATATAGAGTTCAATGCACCATACATGTTTGTTCCTTTCCCCACTCACTTAATTCTGAAATTGAATATCTTAAATCCATTGCAATTGATAGGGGTTACAACCTTTCCATCATTGATACTGCTTTGTTTAAAACATTGTACGTCGCTCCTCATGGTCACATCAATCTTCTTCTCTTTCCAACATGAGCATCGTTTTACCTTACTTTTACATTGTTAAATTTATTAAACAATATGATTTCAAAATAATTTTCATCCCTGCAAATAAACTTGCTCTTTCCAAACTGAAAGACCCTATGAGATATCTAATTCCTGGGATATATGTATAGCATTAATTGTCAATGTGGTCTTTA
Source organism: Maratus michaelseni (assembly GCA_963931845.1). Classification (NCBI taxonomy): domain Eukaryota; kingdom Metazoa; phylum Arthropoda; class Arachnida; order Araneae; family Salticidae; genus Maratus; species Maratus michaelseni. The sequence continues at coordinate 330,122,489 of OZ007590.1, forward strand.
TTGAACAAACCAAACGTGGTTTGAAATGCCGAATTAAATAACACAAGCAATATATTCGCAAACAAGAAATCAACAAATCGGACACAGCAAAACATTTCTTGGCGATGAACAGCAACTTCGACTTTAGCTCAGCAGAAATTATCTCTAAGTTTTCTCTTATACTTGAACTTAACTTTCTTGAAGCATTCCATATCTATAAAAAAACATAATAATATTATTAGTTGTGACTTCGCGGTTCTCCCATTGTCAGATTATTGAAAATATTATATAAAACCTACTTTTCTCAATGCCTACTAACGTTCTCTCACAGAACTAGTTCATTTCCCTATACAATTTCCTATTAGCAGTTCCTTGTAATTCTATTGGTCAATAAACCTATCCCTTGAATCCGCTTCTCCTCCATATTACTATATATAGACAAAATTCCATCATTGTTTTACACTGATGACCGTACGTTGAATGCTACCAAAGCTATCTACAATTAGTTAAAAAGTTATGGTGATTATAACGTTGTTTTATCTTCCTATATCTGTCTTTGTTATATTTTTATTCACTTAAAACTATGCAGAAGCTCTAAACATAAAACTTTTTCCCGTTAACCTTTTAACACGCGTACTATAAATTCGCATGATGTTTCATCTTGCGTATCCAGAGATACTGGATAGAAAACTAAAGTAAATTGTAAAATATGTTTTTAAAAGCTAGTTAATGAGAATTCATAATTTCTTTTGAAAACAACTTCAATTTCATAAATGCAAATTTTATGACTTCTGTACTCGTATAGTAAAGTTTACGTCATATCTTAAGTATAAAGTACGATTGTATATGGATGATTAAATACTGTTTCTACCTTTAATGTAAAAGTGGAGAAATCATGTACAAGTGCTAATTTACGAGGTTTATTCGGAAAGTAAGTTTCATAACTTTAAAATTCGCACATTCGAAATATGACGTTACTCTACCCAAACGGCACTGACTTTTCATTGATCATTCATTTGAGTTTTCATTGATAGTAAGAGTGCTTCATAACAGTTTCTTAACATTCGTATTAGTTCATAAAATCCAAAATATGATAGGTGTAATTGTGGGTAATAATGTTTACGATTATAGAAGTTGCCCCGAATTGTAAAATTCTTTCAGTAATTTGCTGTGTTCTATAATTCGTTCGTAACCAATTTGAAAGGAAACGAAAAAATAAATACGTGAAAGGTTATTTAATTTTAGAAACCCGGTAGTAATTTTTGAACCACTCTCTTAAATCTAAATTTTGGAGAAAATTTCAAAAGAATTAAACAAAATTATATTAGTGATATCTACCAATGTAATGTATACAAGCAAATTATTTTTTATTGAACGGATCAAATAACAACTTAAATATAGATATCTCATTATGATTATTATTATTTTGAAACTAAGTAAGCTACATAACATCCCATCATGTTGCAGTCGCGTGAGAAGCAGACATTCACTTTGACAATTTCCTTTGATGTCTTTTTTATTTACTTAAAACTATGCAGAAGCTCCAAACATAAAACTTTTTCTTCTAACATTTTAACATGGGCACTATAAATTCGCAAAAATGTTAAATATTGCGTGCCTAGAGATATTAGATCAAAAACTAAAGTAAAATGTAAAATATTTCTTTAAAATCTAGTTAATGAGGATGCAAGATTTATTTGGAAAAATCTTACATTTTATAAATACCAGTTTTATGACAGCTTCTGCATAGTGGATTCCATGCCATATCTTAAGTTGAAAGTGCAATTGCATGAATGTGCAAATAATGTCTCTACTTATCATGAAGGGAAGAGTGGGGCATCTTGGGACGCCTTATGTTAGTGAAGATAAGCAGTAATACTCACAGGTAGTGATAGATGGCAGACCAATCTATTCCGGAATGTAATACGAAGTGATATAAATTCCGGAGTAGAATTTATATAACTTTATTTGTTTTCAAAACGTTGCGTTACATTTTTTAGTTGATTTACACGTATTCTTACCGTAAAAATAGAAATGTTTAAAAAATAAATCTCAAACTTTTAAAATACAAACTCATTTATTAGACTATTAAGCATTAAAATAACAGTGTAGTTCCACGTTTAGAAAGCAGAATTTGTAAAACAAGAAGATAAGAAGATAACACATTTGGAAATGACCACTATCCACATCCAAATACCACGGAATTAGATGCTCCAAAATTTTTAATGTAAGTGACATTACAAGTGTCCTCGCGGGCCAAAGTATTGTATACTTCTAACACTTTTCCTGCAGTCATTAAATTTTCAATGCAAGGAAAATCCTTAAACAACTTTAATGGGGCAAGATATATGCAGTATAAGGTGCTCAAGAAATTTTTTTATTTTCAGTAGGTAAAAATCTATTAATATGCAGTTTTGAAGTAATAATATTAAAATAAGTAACAATTTTATTAGTAAAAAAGGTCAGTTGCAATATTTACTAATTACTTCGTATATATTTTAAATAAATAATTTATTTTTTAATGGATCAGCTTTATTATTTAATTTATTATATTATCATTGGTGAGTTTTATTATTATATATAGCTTGGCGAAATACTTCCTTACTAAATAATGTATCTCAAATAACACGTGAAATGGTGTGTCGCAACCTACGCCAACTTGAGGAGTAAATTGAAACAGTTGAGGAGCATTTTGTTTCAATTAAAATTATTCTAAGGCTTCAATTATTCTTGAATCACTTATATATTATTATTTTTTAATTCAATGAATCAAGCAATTCATAGTGTAAAATTTGAGCATAAAAAATTTACAAAAAAAAAAAAAAAAGAAAGAAAGAAAGAAAAAAAAAACACATACAAAAATGTCCCACGGTACCCCAGCCTTAAAACTTAAACAATTACTGATTTATGTAACATGTTACATAAATTATTATTCTTATGCACACATCTTGCGCTAAATGCGAATTTAAAAGCCTTGGTGTAACTAGATATAAAACCATGCCCAATTGAAATAACAGACATTATTCCAATCATTATGTCGTAGCATAGGAATGTTTAGATCAAATCCCTTCCACGATATCAAATCAACAATCATCTGATGATAACTGAATTTCCATTGCGTCTGTGTAAGAAAATTACTTGTGACTGGATAGCCATTTTCAAAGAACAAAAAAAAAAAAAAAAAAAAAAAATTAAGAAGAAAAGAAAAGAAGAAAATTTCTGTCTCAACAACGTATTTAAATTTTGTTGACTTGGTTATGAAGACCTTAGGGGAAATTTTATTAAAATTTGACGTATCGCAGTAAAAATATTATATATGTAAGATATGATGTTCGTTTTCAAATAGAAAAACATTGTTGCATACCTCTACAATATACTTAATGGAAAATTAATTACTTTGGAAAAATTGACAAGTAAACAGACAAAGAAAATTAACTTGGAAGTGTGTTTAGAGTTAGAATGTTCCATATCACTTGGTGAAATACTTCCTTACTAAATAATGTATCTCAAATAACACGTGAAACGTTGTGTCGCAAACTACGCCAACTATAGGAGCAGGTTGAAACAGTTGACGGGTTAGAGATTGTTGTTTGATTAGATTGATTAGATTTGTTAGATTATTGTTAGAGTGTCCTATGTTAGAAATTTTAGAAAGTTGGGGTTTTTTGTTGAAAAAGGGTCTATGTGGAATAGTTGAAGTGTGTTGAAAATTACAATTTAATAATAAACAAGTTTGTTTACATTAAATAAAAAATTAAAACAATGAACTAAAAATAATATAATTACTTTATTTAACCACCTAACTATTTTTGCATTACTCGTCAATGCTCAGCATGAAGATAAAAATGGAGGCTAATTAAGATCGGAAGAAAGGTCTTTGTTTTACTAGGTTCTCAGGACATCGCTAATCAATGACAGTAATAGATTTTTCCCCATTTCTAGAAATTTTAAATTTGTAACATAAACCTTCCTTCCAGAGACCCATTCAACTACCATATTAAATTTTAATAAAAATTTGTATGGAATGACTGAGAAACCCAGTTCTATATTAAAAATAAACATACATACAGGATGATTCCAACGCACTTAAACAAACTTTAAAAAGTGGTAGGGCACACTAAAAGTAAACTTTTGTTTTGAAACCCAGAGTCGCAACCTATTTATTTAGTCAAATATAGATGTCTCACTCCAATCGAAATTTATATTACTTCATAACTTTAACAATACTGAAGATATTTCAACGAAATGTGCAACAAATTTATTTATCTGTGAGTAAGATTAGAACGCATAGAATTTGATAACACATTTCAATGTCTATATGAATCTGTGCGTAGTTTTAAACTTGAAACTTTTAGCGACCGCATTTTAGTACTGTAAGGGTTTCATGATGATTATAAATTACAGTGTGTATTCAAAAGGAAAAATATTTACAAAAGTTTTCTACAAAACAAGAAACCAATTTTATTGGTATTTTTTTTTTTGCAATATTTCGCAACATGCTGTATTGAGAACACTTTTTTCCTTATTACCATGATTTTACAACATAATTCTTGACGTGTTCCTATATTCTTAACTGAAACATTTTACAAAGTATTCGTTTTTTTGGTTCTACAATCAGTATATGAATTTACATTTCTTTGAATTAACGAAACATTTATTTAAAACGAAAGTTCAGGAAGCCAAAAGAATTTTATTTTAAATTATGTAATGTTAAACGTAATAAATATCGTTTTTCAAAAGTTATAACTTCAATAGAAATTTAATGAATCGTATAATACAGAACATTCGTTAATAACATCTTCGCATTACCGAATAATAAGATTTCAATCAATTATTTTCTTTCAAAACCTCCTTATTGGTAAATAAAAAAACAAAATTTTGGTAGGATACTTTTTTTTCGAAAATGTCTTTATAATCAATCTTTTATTAAAGTTATTCATTCAGAAATGAAGTTCTGTCTATATAGAAAAGATCATTAGAGGAAAAGTTCTTTAATGAAAGTTTCACTGTAGTCTAGCATAAAATAATACACAGATTAAAGAATATACTACCAGCTCGAATCCCGTATTTAATTGCGAAAACGGCCGCTTAGTAGAATGAAACTTATGGCTCTAATTAAAATTCGCAGAACAAAATTACTGTGGTAGGCAGAAAGGACAGTTTCTGAGCTATGCGTCGAATCGCAGCCACGATTTTTAATGAACAATGGGTGAAATTAATGCGAAGAACCTAACTTTTGCATCGGCAGTCCATTTTGACATTAGAAATTATCAGGATATTGCTCGCCGAGCAATAAATGAGAAATTTTTAAATGAATAAAATGTGCAGGGTCAACAAAAATTCCTGTTCATATTAAGTTTGGATGAATTGTTTTTATTATTATTATTTCAGTTTTCCGTCTAACAAAACACTTTTATACGAATTGTGGAGAAGATGTATCTGTATCACGTTTATTAAAAATTAAATTTTATTGACACAATATTTATAAGGATAACTGATAGTGACCTATTTATCACTCAACTATAAGTTGTTCATTTGAAAAATATGGGAATTTACCCTCTGAGCGGCTGAGAGCTTTCCTGCCTTTTCATAAAAATATTTGTAAAACTTAAATTAAATTAAATTTTCTTTCCGTGTTTGTTTCAAAAATACACTTCATATCTCTTTATGTTACATATATCTTAAAACACAATTTTGTTAAAAATATTTTTGTCTAGAGCCGATTTAAGTTGTTTTTGGAAAACGGAAAAATACGGGCAAAATGCTTAGAAGGTTATGGAAGCTGTTGTTTTACATTTTTGAAATTTTGCATTTTAAATGGAAACAATAAAATAACCAATTTTGCTTTTCAACCTATTAAAACACAAATACATTGAAATATACGGTAAAAAGCATTTAATATATATATATATATATATATATATATATATATATATATATATATATATATATATATATATATATTTACATTTTTTTACAATGACTAGCATGTAAGTTGTACAAATGCACACGGTACACGTACGTCAACGCAAAAAATCAATAAAAAATTAATATATTAAAACACAGTTAAAAATATGAAGGAAAAATGCTAAAAGTGTAACATACTGATTCTACATTGCTTAATCTTTAGCGTTCAATAATTTTAAGAAATATTAAAAATAAAGAATAATTAAAGAATAATTTTAAATAAAAATACACTTTTTACGCTGATAAAAAATATGCAAATCGTTTTGTAAATTACTAAAGGAGCATGATAGGAAAACACTACGAGTGTTCGGTAAAATATAATGTACATATTCGCTATTTTTTTTTACTAATCATAAGACAGTAATTATAAAATAAAATTTTTAAGCATTAACTGAAGTTTAACGGATAGAAACGCAGGGTCATGAAATATTATATGGGAAATATAAACGCAAAAAAATTATAATTTCTGTTTTGAAGTAGCAGTCAATTAAGTCAATAATAGCAATTATTAAGTGAATTCATTACATGTTACTCAGTAATCTTAGCCATATTAATTATAGGTCCGCCTCTTAAACGCTGAACGGTAGGACCCGATGCCTTGAATAACTTTCTGCCAAAATAAATTCCACTAATTGTGATATAAATTATTCTAAATGATACTGTAATATTTTTTATCAATAAATACAAATTACTGAAGCATAAAAACTCCAAATAATTGAATCCATGTATTATTGTTATACAGCGTGCACATAAATTATTGTCGCGATTTCCTTACCTCATAACATTCGATTTCAGAACATGGCGAAAAGTAGTATTACATAAGAATATAATAAATTATAACACCTTGTAATAATATATTTATTTTAAATGCTAAAAGATGTAAACTAACAATATAATAAATACACAGTAAAATAACTTTTATTAGGTTGTTTGACATGTTTCGGCTCACTCCGAGCCATTTTCAAAAACAAATGAGAATATTCAAAATTTCGCACGGTCTTTTAAGTTATTATTTAAAATGCTACCATTTAATTTTCATGTACATATAAGTAAGTAATTTTTTAAAAAGTACACGAAAATTAAATGATATAGCACTTTAAATAATAAATTCAAAGACCGTGCAATTATGGAATATTGTCATTTGGTTTTGAAACTGGCTCGGAGTGAGCAGCCGAAACATGTCAAAACACCTAATAATATTTATTTTACTGTGTATTTATTATGTTGTTAATTTACACCTGTTAGCATTTAAAAGAAATATATGTAGTGTTACATATTCATAAAATACAACTAAAAAAGTCATTTAGTAACACAAACAAAGTTAAGTATTATTTTCCGGCAATTTACGTTGCAACCCTAGTGGTGGCATCGCATTGTGGAAGGCTCAGACGTGAGAATTCAAAATGGCGAGTGCCCAAAAGAGGGCAATGTACGTATTGTGTTCTACGAAACAAAATCCGTTATCACTACATATTTCATTAACAACTTTTTTTATAAATTTGATACAATTTTATTATTTTTTATTATTTGATTATAATAGTTATTTGATTAATCACGTCGTGGGTAGAAATTTTACGCATATGTAACTTTGTTTGTGTCATTAAAAATAAATTTTTGACTTGTACTTTCCGAATATGTAATAATATATTTCGTCATGTTCTTAAATCAAAAGTTAATAAGGCAAGGAAACCCCAACAATAATTTATGGGCACCCTGTATAATAAATTACTACGTAAATAATTTTTTGATTTAGCTCGTTACATTACAAAACATTTATATTCAAATTATAGTTTGAGATTTTGGAGTGTATTCAGAAAAGTAATTCGTGTCAGTTTTGGAGTTCTTTGTCCGATGTTCATTACACTGTGACTCATGCAGCAGATTGAAATTGGTCAGTGAAATATGAATGCTCATTACATACAACAATGAAACTATCGTTACGTGTTTTATGCATATGTTCCGGTATAATTTTTTAATTACAAACTAGCTGATCCACCCGGCGTTGTCCGGCCCGTGATAATAAATAAAAAAAATCCAGTTTTTATTATTTTATATCTTTAACCCGATTTTCTATGAAATTATATTTTTAAATAAAAAATTCGAGAAAAAATATTGATGTTTAGTGATAAAAGTGCTCATTTTCTTGTTCGTTTTATCAGAACTCTTTGAAATCTTTATTGGTTATAAATAAAACGGTTTTACAGCCCGTGTAAAAATTTCGAGAAAAAATATTGTTATCTAGTTGTAAAATAAATATTTTCTTCTCGATTTTTTGTTTGTTTGTTTGTTTTCGCGTCGGGTCCTTTAACATAGCAATAAAAAAAATAGCTCTCATCTTACGAACTCTTTGAAATTTCAATCGGTTATAAATACTGTATCCAAGCTCTCTTTAAAAATTTACGAAAAATATGCATATTTAGTCGTAAAAACATGCGTTCTTAAAAAAAAAAGCTTTCAACGCAATGGCCATATTACGCCATCCGTTTTCAATCATCCTTTTCAATCCACCTAGGCTAAATAGCTCTAGGCAAAACAGGTGAGGGCTAAACACGTTTCCCGTTTGTGAGGGTAGACGCCTTCAAAAAAAGTTGAAGCATGCGCAAAGAGATGATTTTCGTGTGGAAAAGAGAATTGGAATTTGACAGAATGCACTTTTCGCTTTAAATACACTGGCCTCCAAAAGTTAAGGTAAACAGGTTTTTCGAAGCTCACCAGACAAAAAATGGCAGTCAGATTAAACTTCATAGTTTATATAAATGATAATAATAAGCTTTAAAAAAACTTACACAAAAATTACAGCTACCACTTTTATTTTATAGAAAATAATAGGTATTTCTGAATGGGAGAAAAATATGCAATTACGAAGCTTTGTGTAATTTCGCGTGTAAGTTTTGTTGTATTCGAACTATTGTTGTCAGTTTTGTTCACAACAGCCAGTATAGTCTAGAAATGTCTAGAAGAAGTCGTTTGCCCCATTCATTAAGGTGGCGGGCGGTAGGATGGATGGAAATGGGGTTGTCACAGGCCGATACTACTAGACGGCTCAATGTGTCTCGCAGTTTAGTCCAACGACTCTGGGATCAGTATGAATCCGAAGATTCTGTGTCCAGAAGACATGTTCCAGGCCGCCCACGTGTTACAACACCTGCAGAAGACCAGTTTTTCGCTCTTTCGGCCGAAGGAGAAGACTCACTACTGTGCCGCAATTCATTGCAGACCACTTTGCAGCATCAGGGAGAAGAATCTCCGCTACTACGGTGCGAAGACGGCTTCACAATGCAGGTCTCTATGCAAGGTAACCAGTTGTGTGTGTCCCCCTCAACAGACGACAGAGAAGGACCCGATTATGTTGGGCAAGAGAACATGTTTCCTGGACCAGACAACAGTGGGCTTCTGTACTCTTCACAGACGAGTCCAGATTCACACTGGAGAGCGATTCAGAACGTCTTCTGATCTGGAGAGAACAATGCACTCGATACCATCAATCAAACACTGTCGAAACACACAGGTACAGAAACGGTGGAATCATGATTTGGGCAAGGATCTCACTCGGGGGCCACACTGACCTGCATGTGTTCCATGGAGGAACTGTGACTGGTGCGAGATATCGGTATGAGATCCTTGATTCATATGTGCGCCCATATGCCGGTGCTATTGGCAATGGTTTTATTATAATGGATGATAATGCGAGACCACACCGAGCTGTGGTTGTTGAGGATAATCTTGATGATCACGGTTTGGGGAGAATGGAATGGCCAGCTCACTCTCCAGACTTGAATCCGATAGAACATCTTTGGGACTATCTTGGAAGACAGGTTGCGGCTTTAAGTCCTCCTCCAAGGTCATTAAATGAGCTGTAACAAGGCTTACTACAAGTCTGGTCAGCGTTACCTATTTCGGTGTCCGACAATTTAATTGAGAGCATGGAAAGTCGATGCCGCCAATGCATTCAAATCGGGGGTGAACATATTCCGTATTAGAACCAGTTTTTTAATGTTTCTGTCGCATTTTACTGCATAATACTGCGATGTACTGTTTTCTCCAAGAATGGAATTTTCCACCATGAGTACGTTTTTCTTGTAATTTCATTTATACGTTTAACTTAAGTAAATTTCTATGTCGCATTCTATAAATAACAGTTTAGCGCACATTTCCTCCAAATTTGTTGTTTCTATATTCATTCATTTGCAAATTAGACGCAAAAAAACGGTTGTACCTTAACTTTTGGAGGCCAGTGTATATAGATTGGGTGGGTACACTGCAACATCGACGTAAAACCCAATGGATTAATAAATATAAAGAAAATACAGGGTGTTTCAAAAAACCTATACGCAAATTAAAATATTATAACTTTACAGATTACAACGGTTCGGACCATCTTCGTTGAGGACTTGGACTAATCTTGGAATGTAAGTTTTCTAATGTAGTGCTTTGCGATGGATTTTGTATGTACTGCACTACAAAAGAAAGAAAAAAAAGACAAAAGTTTTCTAATTTTCGAAAATACAATATAATGACGAATGAAAATATACAATAACCACTATGGAGTTACCCATAATTCCGAAAAGCGTTCTTTATCTTTAAAAAACTCAGAAATTAATATAGTTTGATAAATAGAAAAATATTCTAAAATTGGAACAAAATTCACCTTTGTGTAAAATTTAAAATATATATTCTCTCATTTTTTATATTTTCTCATTTCCACCCTCTGATGATGGCCAGGTTTTCTGGTTGAAAGCGCTCGGGACTCCGATGGATGGTTTTAACATCTTGAAATGGTTTTAATGTTTTAAAATCTTTTATTTTTTACACCTATTTTAGCAATTACACAAACTGTGATCCATTTTAATGGTTTCATATTTTAACATAGTTTGATATTTAAAGAAACATTTTTAAAAGAAAGTTTGCTGCCACTGATTTTTGGAAAACAATTCCGAGTAGTGAATTAATATAAGGTTTTCATAACCCAGAAGAATGTGTAGCTGCGTAATTGAATTTATATACGCAAGAATAACAAAATAATATTAATTTTAATATTATGCTAATGTTTTTACTTTTTCATGTTTGTCTGTAAAACATGTTTATTGAACGTGAAAACTGTTAATCTGAGAATGAATAGCATCATAGTGTGAAATAAACGATTGTACATTGTAAAAAGTTGGAAATTGTACGTTAAACATGACAAATGAGGTGCGTTCGTATCGTGCTATAACTAGTTTTACAATGTAAAAAAATCATCGTTATTACTTCAGTGAAATAAATTATATCGTCTGCTGTGAGCGAAATGAGGATGCCTTTTTTTTCTATTATTACGTATGTCATGTTTACAGATGCGAAAGTTTTTTTTTTTTTTGACACCAGACAGCGCTGTAAAATTCACCATGGAGATCTTGCTTTGCGAATGATTACCTCCATGGTTTAATATTTCTATCAATGGATCTTTTGTTTATTTACTTTAATGGATTGAGATATTCGGCTGCTAACCTAATTTTCACTGAAGTTACCTCAGAATCTATACATTTTTTAATGTAACTCATCCCTCAAGCAAAGAATTTTTTTGAACGATCTTTCTAAAAATGTAACTTTTATGCAATTTTATTCGAAAAAATAGATTTGAATAAAAATGGGCGCTTGGCATATGGAAAAAGATGTGGTTAGCCCGTATTTGTTTTCCTCAGTCGCAAAAAAACGCAAAAATGACGTCGACTTGCGCTTTTACTATATAGATTACGTACGATAGGATTTAATAGAATAAAGAAAACTTTTACTAATATCTTTTTATGTTTTGATTCGATTTTCATAAAATTTTAAATGACTCCTCAAAATTCTGCAACGATAATATATATTAAATTTCAAACCATTCGGTTGGGTAGTTTAAGCGATGCTATATATGAACGGACGGACGGATCAGACGACAACTATAGGTGCTACGTATTTATATAATTACGAACGCACCTAAAAACAACTAAATGTCATTTGTTAACGAATAAATTGTGTGTACAATTGTTTGGAAAAATCTGTACAAATAACAGCGTAATAACAAATAAAAGTCACTTATTACCAACTAATCCTATTGTATTAATTATTTGTATCTTTTACTTTTCAATGGAATTAGTTGTTTTATTGAATAACATGTCTAGTGTGGTACATGAGTGATTGATATAAAGGATGGATGCTGTATTCCATTGGGAAGAAAAAAAAACCGATCATCAAAAAAAGTTTTTCCATATAAAATATATAATTAAGCAACGCATCTTAACTACCATTTCTTTATTTTCCGTTTTTAATGCCAGGTATAAGTATCCATATCATTTTGATGAAATGGATGTAACAGCGAATAGCCAAAAAAAGTATATTTGGATGCAATATAAATAAAACTAAGAGACATATAGCTAAAAGTAGTGATGTTCTGCTTAAGTAATTCTATGTTGTGTCGATAAAATACTTACACGAACATGTCATCCTCATATTCCTTGGGGGGTGAAGCAAATTGATCATAAGATTAATGGCACGTAGAAAGTAATAGCATAAACATACATTTCTTTCTTTGTTCCTAAATGTTTTTAGCATACAATGGATCTTTATATGGTTGAGAATATGGAGAGATGATTTTACTCCAAATTCTGCTTCTGCCAAAGAATATTGAAAATTGTATTGGGATTTCTTTAACATTTGAATGAGACAGCTGCATTATATATTATATATACTTTGAGTAAGAATTTAATAACCCACAATTTTGAAAAATTAATATACATAGTGTCCCATCTTTTCGTTATCCAAAATTTAATTCACAAACAAATAGTTTTAGAAGTAGGATTCCAAAGAAAATTTCGTGGTGTCGAGACTATTTCAGATGTCGTGCTTCATCAAATCAAAATCAACTTCATTGCTTTTATAAGTAATATTTAGAAAGCCTTTGATTATGCTCTAACAATTAAAAAAATATAATCGACGAAATTTACCCAGTTGTGATATTTTCAGCATTTTCTGGCAATGCAAATGAATAAACTAGTTTTAGAGCCAGAAAATAAATTTAAATATATAATATTAATCAAAACCATATTGAATACTATTTAGAAGAGTTAATATTAACAGAGTTAACTTAATAAAAAGGCAAAAAACCAGCGTTAAAAATGCTCAAATAATACACAAAAACGCAGCAAACAGCTGTTACGAATCCACAAGCAAGATTCTTCTTCAGTGCGATAAAGAGCAAAGGTTAAAGTGGTAGGAAAAGCAAGGGTGGGCATAACAATAGAGAGGCGGTAGATTATATACCCGATGCGGGTAGAGAACGCACCAATGCAACTAATGAGAAGAAAGCAGCATGAAACATCTGAATGGACAAGTAGAGACATCTACCGGAGAACGAAAGAAACAAAAGAAATCAAAATAGAGAAATTAAATTAATATTTTCCAAATACTTGGAAAATCAGGTATACTAGATAAGTTATTGACTAAGGAGTGAAAATTTTTAATTATGTGGTAAGCTTCCCAAAAATAAGATCAAGGTTAGAAGAACATTTTTGTATAATAGTGGTTGAGGAAAAGTAGAAACTATGTTGAAAAAACCAATAATGTTGATCAATAGAAGAACGTTTAAACTCCTGATTTTTAACATACAGTCCCTGGCCAAATTATTAGACGCTGTTGTTTTTATTACAATTTATTAAATATCTGGAAATATACATGAGGAATTATCTTGAAACTTTAGGAGTGTAAACAACATGATAAACGCCATATATTTCCGACAAGATTTTTTCTTGAAACCCCATAAGGGGCCGTCAACAAATTGAAGAAAAACGAATATTTTTTGGATAACTCTGTAAAAACTAATATCACAAAAGCGTTGAAACGGTATCACACGCTTAGGAGGCTTATTGTAACAATTTGGGTTCATTTTTATGAAGATAGCATGTATACTCGAAGAGAAATTCAGGTTTTAATAAAAACGGTCACAAAATTTTACGAAGTTTTTTCCTTATAATTTGCAGAGTTTTTAATATAAAAACACGTTATTTTCAGAAATATGACAAACAAAATTAAACACAACACCCTGTAAACAGAATTAAAAAATAATAATAATTGCATGAAAAATGAGCAGGTGTACTAAATATTTTTTCACTGCGCATGCGCGAATTCAATCAAAATATACTGTGCTATAATATATTAGCTAAATATATAGACCAACTTTTATGAAAGTCTCAAAACCATAGCTTGAAAATTCTGATAGTGATCGTCGATAGAATAAGCTCGAAATTCGCTGTTTCCAAAAGGAAGCAAAAAGATGAGGGGTTGTATCAAATATAGAATGAGAGACGCTTCATTCTTATTATGTCAACTTTCAAAAGCTAGTATATTTGGATACAACCCCTCATCTTTTTGCTTCCTTTTGGAAACAGTGAATTTCGACTTATTCTATCGACGGTCACTATCAAAATTTTCAAGCTATGTTTTTGAGACTTTCATAAAAGTTGATCTATATATTTAGCTAATATATTATGCACAGTATATTTTGATTGAATTCGCGCATGCGGAGTGAAAAAATATTTAGTAAACCTGCTCATTTTTCATGCAATTTTTATTATTTTTTAATTCTGATTGCAGGGTATTGTGTATAATTTTGTTTGCCATATTTTCTGAAAATAACTTGTTTTTATATTAAAAACTCTGCAAATTATAAGCAAAAAACGTCGTAAAATTTGGGACTGTTTTTATAAAAACCTGAATTTCTCTTCGAGTATACATGCTATCTTCATAAAAATGAACCCAAATTACTACAATAAGCCTCCTAAGCGTGTGATACCGTTTCAACGCTTTTGTGATATTGGTTTTTACAGGGTTATCAAAAACGTATTCGTTTTTCTTCAATTTGTTGACGGCCCCTTATGGGGTTTCAAGAAAAAATCTTCTCGGAAATATATGACGTTGATCATGTTGTTTACACTCCTAAAGTTTCAAGATAATTCCTCATGTATCTTTCCAGATATTTAACAAGTTATAATAAAAACAACAGCGTCTAATAATTTGGCCAGGGACTGTAACTTTCATGCTCTTTCAAACGAAATCTAAAAGATCACTTTCAGTCTGACCAATATAAGAGAGACCACACTGGCAAGAGATTTGGTAAATATCGCAGTTATCTATACGATCACGGGTGTGTCTGAGATTTGAAAAAGATATTTTATTAACAGGGGAAAAATTTACATTGAATTCAAACTTTCTTAAAATTTTAGCACTTTGCTGACTGATTTTAGGAATAAATGGCAAAACAACTGAAGTATTAGAGTTGGAATTAAAATTCTTTTCAGAATGGACGGTTTTCGTCAATTTCTTATAAATAGAATCTATGATATTAGACGAATAACCACGATCAACAGCAATAGCATTGAGATAATTAAGTTAAGCACTAAGTACCTGAGGAGTGTAACAAATATTGGGTGTTCCATTTTCTTGTTGATGTTAGTTTTTTTTTTTAAACTCTAAGTTATAAAAACCACTATGTCGTGTAAAGACATTATTATGTAAGGGAGCGAGAGGTAATATCGCTAAACTTAAAGTGTAACATCGTGAGAGGTACAACCTCTTAACTGCAAATCTTTGCCCAGAATGATATTTTTAATACAGATTTTTAGTTCGAAGTAAAATTGTTAAAATGTCCTGCATTTTCCCCTATTGTCACGATTCACCAATCTTGTTCCTGATGTTGGGACTCCACGCCCCGCCTACTTCAGGAATGGTTAATCTTTTATCAGATTTGCATAAAGTTTATGAATCTCCTTTGGTTGGTTGGAGCTAACTTCTTATTCCGTAGGGCCTAAAACAAAAAATTGACATCACTGAGTTGGTGGTCTGGCCTAAATTTTATGGGTCTGTGTAATTATACGTCATAAATCGCCTTTTGTGTGTGACACTAACCAGCTGTCATATTCGGTGACAGGAAGATTTTATGACATTTTTTTGTCTGAAGAACTACTGGACAATTGGCATTGATGTTTACTTGTGGGAAATGTCTTTAATAAATTTCAGGATTTGCATTACATTGCAAAATGTGGAATATGACTACGTCATTCTATCCAGCAGTTACCATTGTAACTTTTCATTGTTAGGGTTTTCCTCTATTACCAGTATTCTTTTCAGGTATACCACCGGTGGTTATACTACGTAACCCTAGGGTTACGTGCACATCAGATTGAGAATCACTGATTTATGTTAAAACAAAATACATGCGCAAAAATAATATTCCTATTAAAATTGAATACAAAATATATATTCTTCTTGTGAATATTTACTTATTAATTAGTTTGTAAAGTAGAAAATTTATTTATACGTGTTTGCCCGTAACTATCCTTAATTTTAAACAATATAAGACTCATTAAATTAGCATGCACATAATATTAAACTCTTTATATAAAGAGGCAAAAAGTGAATTAAACTGTATTAAATTCTCAGAAAATGGCATGGAGCAGATGCAATAAGTTGTGATTAAATTATAATTATCCTCTCCATAAAGAAATTAACTCAATTTAAATAGTTGGCGAAACATTGATTGTAGCCATCCATCATTTTGAAGCATTCAAGATCATTTTTCATAAATGAATCACATTTGTGCAACAAATAACAACCGTTGAGAAGACAATTCCAAAAGTGTGTGATAAACTGTTGATGTTAGAGAAAGGAAATCAGTATATTTCGGATGGTGAATTAATAGAATAAAAATCTGGTGAACCTGGTCTACACAACCTATATGGATTCAATAATTTAATACTAACAGATTATTTATAAGTTATGACAGAATTATTTATTTACAAATTATGAAAAATTTAATAATTAAATTTTTCAGTTTGTTTCATGTAATTGTACAGTTGACTCCCGATTATCCGACAGTAATTGGATTATGTGCATGTCGGAAAATCAAAATCCTCTGATAATTGGAAAGAAATTATCACATGCACACTTAAGTGTACAGTCGACAAAAAAAAAAGACACCCCCACATATTTTAATCTCTAAATGTGCTACAGAAAAAAAAAAAGGAAATAGCCATTCGAGTGGAAATTACGTTCTTTTTTTAATTTATGACTTTAAAAAAAATTAGTGGGACGTATTCATATTAAAATTTTACCAAACTCTGAAATTTTCAATGCGAACACCTAATTTTTCATCATATTTCACTTTTCGGTAATTTATATTACGATACAAAACGGGAAATCATTCGATTAAGTTGTTTAGAGATTGTAAATGTTTAAAATTTGGCCCTCCTAATGTTAAATACATTTGTATTCCTTGCAATGCAGATAGAGTTTTAATCATAACTCAAAAGCTACTTGGCGGATTCAGCTGTAATAACAGATTCGCATATTTTGAACTTCGAAAAGTCATTTTTTGTGTCAAAATTGTATAGGTATTAATTCATAATTTTATATATATTTTTAATTAATTAACTATTTTTTCGAAGACAATTTTCTTAAAAATTATGAATTGTAACCTGTGAATTTTTTAACAGAAATCTATTAACAGAAGCTTCAAATATGCGAATCTAAAAAAACAGCTCATTTAGGAAATGATGGGTATAACGATTATTTTGATTATTCGAACGAATCATTCGGGCACGCGCTGAAGCATATCTCTCAAACTTCAAAATTTTATATATTTACTTACTACCAGAAATTACAAAAAAAAAGTTTCTGATTTTAATTAGATTATATGCCAGATAAAAATGAAAAATGTGTTTCGTAAACGACGTTCCCATTTTGAAAACCATAGATGAAGACAAATCTGAATGTATCTAAGATTCGTGTAAGATTCCTTTTTTGATAATTAGCAGAGATGTTAATTAAACACTCAAACGAACGAGCTATAATTTTCGGCGGTTAAGATGGCTTTTTCGCATGTCCAGAGAATCCCTTGAATTATGAAGCTCAAGCGTAATAAATGTTATGGTTTTTCTGCATTTTGAAATCGCAATCCCCGTGTTCTTTATGGAGTTAGCAAGAAAAAGCCCTTATTCAGAGTGCCTTCTCGTTTGTAGCGGTATCAATTATTAATATATATTATTATATGTATATTATTAATATTTTCTATTTCAAAAAAGAAAACTAATTCTGGAAGTCATCTAGAATTTTAATTTTTAATTTTGTTTTTCAGTGCCTTCGAAGATAGCAATTTGCAAATTAAGAGAATTGCATCATGGTTTCCTCTACTCTCACATGGGGAGGGTTGATAATTTTTTTTATGCGTAAAAAGAGAAACAGAGGATTGAGTGGGGAATTTTTTGCAGTTTTAAAAATGTCATAATTTAATAACTCAACAGCTAATTCACAGCAATTCACAGCTAAATTCACATAAAATTCACAAATTTCGATGATTTTTTTTTATTTTTACAAATTTTCTTTATTTACAGAAAAGAAAAGAATAAGATAGGTTACATTGTATTTTTATTATTTAGATTTCCTTCAGGAACTTTTGGTCAAAACTGAAAATGTAACACATCTAAATGTCAGAAATTAAATCGGCAACCACTATAACGGGGGTCCATAGATCATTTGGAAAGATTATTGTTTAAAAATATAAAATAATACAATTTCAAGGTTCGTTTACAAAAACAGATGGGAGAGTGCTCAGTATGCCCGGGTGAAAGCTATTGAATGCAGGGTCACCCAATCTATGTTTGTTTGAAAAGATTTTCGTTTAAAATATAAAATCATACAAAATTGAGGATGCACGGTGTCGAAGGCACTGTGGCCCTGAACATTAGGGTGGTTTGGAAAGATTTCCGTTTAAAAATTCAATATCAATCAATTTTGGGGTTTGTTTGCAAAAACAGATTGGAGCGTGCACAGTACGCTCGGGTATACGCGGCTGAAGGCATTCTTTTACTCAATACTAGGTTCGTTTGGATAGATTTTCGTTTAAAATATAAAATCATACTTATTCGAAGGTGTACGCTGTCAAAGGCAGTGGAGTCCGCAATAGTAGGTTCGTTTTAAAAGATATTTGTTTAAAATACATTAAAAAAAATAAAATCAATCATACAAATTCGGGGTTCATTTACGATAACAGGGCGGAGCAGTATAATCAGCGTAGCACTCCCGTCTATTCGCTGATGCATGCAATGTACCCTCGATTCAATGTTCGTTTGGTAATATTTTTGTTTAAATATATAAAATCATACAAATTCGAGGGTGTAGCCTGTCGAAAGCAGTGGGACCCCAACTCTGAATACCTTCATGAGAAAAATGCCTGCATTCAACACTGATTTTAGGTATATTTAAGGTTATTAACCCGGATCCCGAGCAACGCTGTGCAGGTCAGCTAGTGATATTAATAACAGTATTATGTTTGTATGTATGTCTATGTGTTTATTGGGGATGGCTAGAAAAAAACTATCGTAAGTAGAGATATGCAAATTTGGATACGGATAAACGAAGAGGGGTGCAAATGCAACTGATACTCAGATTTAATTAAACTTTACATAGAAAACTATTATTATAATAGTTTTTAGTAATTTTAAAACATCGCATCTATGATTAAACATGAAATCGACTTACATTTAGTTTTAAATGGTCATTAATCGTACTTTAAAATCGATTGTTGAAAGATTCTAAAAAAATTATCGGATATAGTAAAAGTTTATTAGCGGGGAAATGCAGCTATTGAAGAAAAATAAATTTTCATAAATCAATCAATGAACGTCTTCAATATGCTTTACATGTTAAATTTAAAAATAACTTGAAACTCTGCTAATTGCCTCGTAAAGATTAAATTAGGATTACAAAAAATATATAACTTTTTTTTAAAATTTTATTCATACCTTATTTATTTAGATATTACCGAAGGGTGTTACTTAATCTACTTATAACAGTTTCCGCCTATTTTCGTGCAAATCGATAATTATAGTTTTATAAAAAAGAAAAAAGAAGTTGACAAAGTTATTTTTTTATAAATATTGTTTAATTGCAAATTCTTTTATGCTTAATTTTCATTTACAATAAAAACATTTAGAAATGAAAACATTATGTTATACTTTATCCTTATTAAAAGCCTCCCTGAGGCGTAATTTTGATTGCTCCTTCTGTTAATTTGAAAACAGCTCTTTTATAGGGAAAAAATGCCAGAATAAGAAGAAGGATATAGTATAATTACCTATTTTTGTAAACGGCCTTATTAATAAATAGATTTATTAATTATGTGGTTTTAGTGCCGCTGTCCTTTTCTCAGAATGAAAAGAGAATGAAAGCTTTGAGTTGAGATTTTGATATTTTCATTCCAATACATTTATTTTCTTATTACGAAATATTTGCTTTTGACTTTTTAATGAGGTCGTTTATGAAATCTTTGATGAAACGCACATGTTCAATGAATATTAGGTATCTAATTTTCTTTATAAAAAATGTAATTTATTTTTTATATTTTGTACATAAAAGAAATCCTGACGTAGCAACTCAGCCAGGATCATCCCCGGAGAGGAGTTTTGAATCATTACTATTTCTTCTCACTCTTTTACTTGTTCATAAAACGGTTTTTAATTGATACGTAATGTGTAAAACAGGACAACCAACGACAAAGAAACCAAAATAAAAATAGCAATCGCTATTTTAAGGCATTACAAACTTTAAACTGTCTTCAATCTTCACAGTACAGTAAAATAGGCTAAAACGTAACAATAACACACGTGTTTCGCTACTATTTTCTTATTTTACCACTTTTATCCATTTTGCATAGAAGGGCGTCTATTATCCAATATTAACCTTCAAGCTAGCATTTTTTGTAGCTGTTATACTTTTTTAAGTTTGTTTTTTTACATCATGCTGTACGTGCTTTTGGTATGCATTTTATTTTTAAATGCTCTTTTGGAGCTTTATTGCCCAAATCCACATAATGATTTCACAAACAATAGAGAAAACATTCAGATATCAATGAAATTAAGTAGGATTTAAATTCGTTCACAACGCCCTTTGAAGGTTCTCTTGTTGTATCTTCAGAAGAGCGATTGCAAACCTTTTTTATCTCAAAGACAACTAAATTCATCATCTTAACTTCCGCGGATCCCTAATATGTATTTTTTAGAACATAAATACGTGCATGCAATAATGATCAGAGAGCTTCCATTTTATTAATATGAGATGCACCTATTTCAAATAACAAAATCATAAAAGTTATTTAAGTATAAAGTAATCGTAAATGGTAATACTAACAAGCATTTTTAAAGGTTGTTTAATGTTTAATTGTAACAAAATTAGTAAAGCCAGTTTCGTTATTAATAATAATTGAATCTTATTTAACTATCACACATATTTTGTGTAATATTTATTCTTTCTTCTTTGAAATAAGATATTTAGTTTCAATAACGTTCCGAAAGAGGGAGAATCGTTTTTATTTTAAGCTGAAACAAGTTTTAGTTGCTATGACAAATGAAAATATGTTTTCGCCCAAATAAAAGCTGTTTGTTAAAAGAAAAGTTAAAATGTTTTATAAAGTTAAAAGCTGAAATAATAATTTCATTGCCTTTTCACTTAGCAATGGTTATCCACTGTTTATGAAGAGACAAAAAGTACCTGTTTTGCAAATAAAAAACGCATCCACCGGAATTAGGCGATATGTCGGAAAATTCGAGAGAGACAGAGCCTGATTACCACAGAGGTCACCAATTCACCCATTATTTCAGAATAGTAATTTTCGTCTTATTTATGACAAAAATTCTGTGTCTAAGTAAATTACAATATTATAATTGAGAAATGCAGGAAGAAGTATGCCGCGGCGGCATTCTTCCATGAATTTGCCGGCAGTATGGCTAATGAGAGGTAAACAGATGAGGGGTAACAAATGACATCGATTAACATTATTATCAATGCCTGCTATAATTTAAATTTTCAAATCTAAAAATCCAAAATTTCATAAATATATGGGAATTGCAAGAAATATTATTTTTGTTTTATTGTTTATAAAACAACAACAAATCTAAGCAAATAATATCTAGATTTTTCTGCTAAACACCAAAATTTTCTGGCAGACCACAGATAGTTAACGGTCCACGGGATGGTGACCGTTGTCTCAGATTTTTTTAATACAAAAAATCGGGAAACTGAAAAAGGTACAATAAATCAACTTCAATATAAATATTTCTTGCTTTTCTTCTTTATTATCTACATATATTTGTAATTATTCTTTAAATAGTCACGATTATTTCTTTTATTATTATTCAGAGAGTTTTTAACCCTCTGAGCGGTTTGAAAAAGGGTAAAATTGTAATGTTGTTTTCTCTGCATTTTGTTTTAAATGCTAAACAAATATGATTCTTTCAACATTATAAATGAAACTTAATTACAAATATAACCCTTGAGAGTATTAATCATTCTTCAATGTTTTGAAAATTCATTAAATCTATAGAATTATATTATCTTAAACATTGCATATATTGCAGTGAAACCTGGAGCTTAGTTAACGGAATATTACGTTCCACACGCTTAGAGGGTTAAAGGTGATTTTCTTTTATAGAAAAAAAGAAAATATTTTGTTGCTTTTTTCTCTCTTAGGCTGTATATTACTTTAAGTAAAAAAAAAAAAAAAAAAAAAAAATAGTTTTGTCAGTATTGGCCAAATGCTGCAAAATAATGTTTAAAAACATTTTCTCAAAGAAATTTTTTAGTATTAAAACATTAAAACATTTTCTTAAGGAAAAGTTTTATTTTTATTTATTTTTTATTAATGTTGAATTATTTTTAAATGTTTAATCTAAAATTTCATAGTTTTCAGTTTCTAAAAAAGTTTTAGTGCATATTTGGTATACATGGGGCTCGTTTAAATTAGGATTCAAATTACTCCCAATTCATTTCAATAGAAAAAAAAAACTTACATTAAATCCCTATAAAACTTTCTTTTCACAAAATAAATTAAAGTTATCTAATTGCATCACAATGATGTAATCTTTATTAATTTATAGAATAGTTTGCAGTTAAATGATAATTATATATTTAAATTTTATTTTTACCAATAAATCTTGTAATTGCTATGGTGGCAAATTAAACTTTAATTTAAACTTCTTTTCAAATTTAAACAAATGTTTATGCAAATTATGTAAATGGTGAAATAAACTCAATGATATTTTTCGTTATTATTATAACAATTAGCTTCAAGAACATTTTATATTTTAAAATGCTTCACGTTTTGATATTTTTTTTTATATAATGCTTACAGTCTAGCTAATAGTTAATTTAATTGAATTTTGAAAATTAAAATAAAAAAAAATACAAGATGATGCGCTATGAAATCCGCTAATATGGAAAAGTGAGAAAATAACTAATGCTATACCTTTTGGACAAATAAAACAAAGTCATCGAATACTGTACAATGTGTCGGTGTATGTATGAATAAATAATATTTAACAAAATATGTTTTTTTTTGTTATTTCAGAAGATTTATAAAAACATATATTTTTAGTTCTATCAGAAAAATTCTAAAACTTAAAAAAAAAATTAGAAACAGTTTAAAAATTACTTCTAAGATTATTCGACAAGAATAATTTACTTTCCATTGGTTAAATTATGCATGCACTTTCACTACTTATTTTAATTAAGAGTATGTATTTCTTGAGAAATTTACTAGAGTAATTTACATAGTGATATTAATATCAGAATAATTAACTATTATTATTATCCTAGCTTACTTGTCTCAAAACTCTAGCCGTTCATTAACGTGCCTGTTAAGTTTTGATATCATGCAGTGAGGGTTTTGTCTTAGAACATGGATACTGTCATACATTCACATATATTTAACAAGCTGCTTATGTTTTGAAATTTTTTTAATGAGATCGATCGGACTTTCATATGAACAGACTGAGAATTTTAGGATAATACATTTCATTATGGAAACTGTTGACAGAAAATTTTAAAAAGATGATTTAATTTTGCAGTTTTCGATTTATTGGCGACTAATATTTTTTGTTAGTATAGACATAAAGCATTTTGTTAACAGAGTTGTCATCAGAAGAATTTTCGATATACAATCCCCTAACAGCCACACGAAAGCGAAATATCGGAATGAAATTAAACACGTACGTATTTCAAGTCTATGGAAACTGTGGTGCAGAGCATCAAATCAGCTTTCACAGTCAATCACAGTTAAATCAGACCATGGACAATCAGAAATTAAACACGTAGGTATTTCAAGTCTATGGAGACTGTGGTGCTGAACAACAAATCAGCGTTCACAATCAATCACAGTTAAATCAGAACATGGACAATCAGAAATTAAACACGTAGGTATTTCAAGTCTATGGAGACTGTGGTGCTGAACAACAAATCAGCGTTCACAATCAATTACAGTTAAATCAGAACATGGACAATCAGAAATTAAATAGGCAAATGACTTGAAAGCTATTATCGAGATAAACACGTGGCTTAAAAACTAAATTCGTATCTTACAAATATATAATAGAAATTATATGATGTTATTAAAGCAAAGATATAAGAACACATAAAGGTAAAACTTACTTTTATTCTTTACAATATTTTTTAAATAATCCAAGGAACTGTTGTAATTATTATACTATATTTGTGAATGCATACACCGTCATGTAATGGCGGCCATTGCCATATCTCATACCATCACTACTGCACTTGCCTGCCGTCTCCCTCCCTTCTCATTTGAGATGTAGTCAACAATGCCAACAGATGTCGCTTTCGACCTTTTACAATTACTGCTGTTATTGCTGTAAATTACCGCCAGAGCAGTTTTTGAATACTAAATGAAATATTTACAGTAGTTTTGGCAGTTTTTTCTCCCTTTTTTTACACTGTAGCGAAAGCAGGTGGTTGTCTATGGGACGGATGAGCTAGCGGAGAACAGGCGATATCAGGTCTGGCTGGACCACTTTTTTGCTTTAATTTCTACTACGCCTCATGCCCATTCCCCGTGGGATGCTCTGGCTCCAGGTGATTAATTTCCCCTTTTCTATATCTATCATTCTTATTTATTTTTACTAATATTTTATGTTTTCTGTTTGTTTTTGTTCCGCAGGTAAGGAACTAGTGGTCGCCTCTGTAGACTTTCCGGGATTCGAGCTGGCGGTAGAGTAATTTTCAGGTGCTTCTCGCTAGTCTCCAAGGTGTGGTTTGCTGTTTTGGGCTACCACACGTCACTTGGGGGCGATGATACCACGGGCCTAGCTTGGAGACCGGAACTGCTCTGCCCCCTATTAATTTATTGAGTGGGTTTTTTATCACAAAGTCCTTAATCTGTTTAACAAACCAGCTCATGTCCACTATTGAATGAATGCCTTTAGCTAACTAGTCTTATTTTAAGTATGTGATTACATTATATTTTCAGTGTGATATAGTAGTATTCATATTGAAAAAATATTTATGTTTTCCATTTGTCATTCTATTTATTTTCCCGAATGTCTGATTGTTTGTCCGTTCACTTTCCAATTTTTTCAAAATGCAACGACGACCGTAGCGATGAACCATCACTATGTGTATAAGAAATACAATCTCTCTAAAGTAATATACTCAACAAAATACAAAGTTTTGACTATTTAAATATGTATGCTTAAAAATCATTATTAATAGTATTTAATAAAAATATTTTTCATTCAAAACAACAAAGAAAAAACACTTCTATGAAAACATAGTAAATTCCAATTAAATGAACGTTACATTTTTATCTTATCCATTTCACACTTCTTCAGTTTCTAATTTTATTTATGTTTGAATGAAACTGCAAAATGCATGATCGGTTATATAACATATTTAAATAAGTTGCATATTCAAAATAAAAATAAAAAATTCCTATATAAATAATCTAAAAATTGCAGAATTAGTATTTTCAAATATTTTATTATACGGATTTATTAATATAAATTCTAGAATTTTAAATGTTTGATACTTACGCATATTTGACATTTTTGAAACGTTAAAAACTATACTTACATAATCTCCTTTTATTTAAAAATATGCACCGGGAATTATTCAATTTCAAAAATGAGTCTTTTAGATATACACCTATCTCTATTTAAATATTAATATTAAATATATTTAAATGCAACAATTATATTACAATTCCTTTAGGAAAAATACATTCCGCATAATGTGGTATTTTTATTTAAAGGAAATATTACAATATAAAATTACTATAGGAGGTTTAAATTTGTATGAATAATGAAGCTTTAGATTATGAAAAATTTGTTACTACGTGCACATCATGATAACAAAGATACACGCAGGCGAAATTTTGCAGACAATCCGGTTTGTAAAATGAAAAAATATATTACTTACGACAATTGTTACACACGTGTTAATACATTAGTAAAAATGTGAATGAAAATATAAATTTTTATATTCTTTTGTCATCGAAAAATCCCATATACCATCAGTATGTATATTCTTAAGTAGAACAATATGAATAAATATATATTAATTCTGTGGTATTGAATATTATTTGAAACAATTTCTAATACAAAACATTTATACGTCTCAGTGATTCTTTCTTTTTTACTTTTGAACATACATCCACAAAATGTAATTGGTGTTTCTGTTATAACTATCATACATCAAAAAAGTTTTAGTTTCCAAACTGACAATATTATGCAAGTTGTCTATATTACAAAATGTTTTATCATTATCATGTCATCGAAATATTGATTTTTAATTTGCAAATCTTATCTTCTGCTTTAGTATTTTCAAATCGTAAATGCTTTTATTTTTTAATTTCCTTTCATTTAATTTTTTTATTAGTGGGAGATGAAACACGCATTGTTCTATTGACTATACTTTTCGAATTATTGAATTTTTATTTCTTTTTTGATTTTTGGATCAACCGGATATATTTACACACACTCTCTTTTCCCTCTTACACACACACACACACACACACACATATATTTATAGTAACTTTTTAATTTTATATAACTTCTTGAAAATAAGCGTCACTAGAATTTAATTTTATAACTTAAATTCTAAACCAAAATTTTAAATGGATTTAACAAGTCTAAAATTTCGAAATTTCACGAAATTACTCATTTTAATATTTTAACACGTTAAACATGCAGATTCTGTAACATGCTATTTAACTAAATTTTAGTGTCATAAAAGGGTTAACTACATTTATTTTAAGAACTCTTGTCAATTGTTTTCCCAACTGGAAAAAATGTACTTAAACACATTTATCTCCTTGTTGGTTTTATTCCCAATTTTTATTACGTTTTAAATACAGTCGAACCTCGTTAAAACGAATTCGCTTAACGCGAAATTTCGCTTAACACGAAATAATTCTGAGGTCCCGTCAGATGAGTCTGAAAATCAATGTTAATTAATTCGTTTAACGCGAAATAGAATTTCAGAGAAATTCCCGTTTAAGGCGAATTTTTTTTTTTTTTTTTTTTTTTTTTTTTTTTTTTTTTTTTTTTTTTTTTTTGCTCCAAAGTAAAAAAAAAAAAAACAACAACAAAAAAAAACCTTATGTAATGCTTTTTTCCGATATTTCAAACTAATGTCACATACTCTTATTAAAAAGGGAATTTTCTTGTCGTTTGAAAAAGATATAAAATGGAAAAGGGTTTCAGAAAATCGTGAAATACTGAATTCCTGACTAATCCCTGCTTTTCTTTGATCTCTGATGAGCGCAAGTGTTCCCACATTAACCGTATGAGCTATACATCAGTCACAATGAAAGAAAGGGTGAAGGAATTTCTTTTTTGAAAGTGATTCTCCCATTACCCGGTTAACTGTATTGATAGTGACATAAACTTTCCGAATTCCCCTATCTGTGAGTGACAATCCTTATTTCACTACCTGACTAACATAATTGAAACTTTGTTCGCAGTTGCTCTGTAGAATTCTGTGAAAGATGAGTCGAAAACAACAATCTGCATCTTTAGAAACCAAGCAAAAAACTTTAAACGAAGTTAGCAATAAAGTGCTGAAAAAATCAGGAAATGCCGCGAAGCATGTGACACCTTCAATTCTTCTACAATTGAACCTCTCTACAATTTTAAAGAATCGCAAAAAGATTGAAACCGCTTATGCTGTGAGTCAATTCAAACCAGTAAGAAAACGAATGTGTAGAAGAAATAATGAATAAATTGAAATTGCTCTCTTGCGGTGGATAAAAGAGGCAAGAAGCTAAAATATTGTTTTGAATTTTGCAGTTTTGCAAGGGAAAGCAAAGACTTTTGCTGCTGCTCGATGAGAGCGACTTCATTTGTTCTAACGGATGACTGAAAAGGTTTAAAGAGCGTTATACAATTGTCTACAAAAAGACATGTAGCCAAAAAACGCGAAATTCTTTCTTAGACATTGTTTTTTCCGAGTACATTTCCATAGATGAACATGTGCTGACTTCGGATGTGACGACAGACTAAGAAATAATTGCCGAAAAGAAAAAAAAATGACAACATTGAAGTGTCGAACGAGGAGGAAGGAATTGACACCGAACGTACAAGTTTAGTGTCATTAAAATAATCTACCACAGCATTGAAAACTGTACAACGTTTCCTTCTGGAATAACAGGTTGCTTCCAGAACTTTGAACAAATTAGATGAGGTCCATACGTTCCTAAAAGAACTACTCTACAAAAATTGAAGCAAAAGTCAATAACGGACTTTAAAAAATGATTAGCAAGTAAATAAATTTATTATTGCCTAAAAAATGGTGACTAGTTTGTTAATGAAATTTTCTATTTCTTATTAATTTATGATTTTATGAGCAGGGTTATATTTGTAGGTCAATTTATTTAGTAAACTTCCCGATTCCCCTCGCTAATGTTATTCCTATGGGCGTAGGATACATTCGTATTTTTAAAATATCTCCTCGGAAAATTAATATTTTTAACTTCTGTTTTCTTTGTATTGTTCTTATAGAATGTCTCTCTTTTTCTTAGTTGTCAATTTTTTTCTAAAATATATACTTAATTTTATATGAAATGTTAAAATCATATTCAGTTTCGCTAAGATTTTAACACATAAAAATATAAATTAAGCACATAGTTTAGAAATATTTTGATACACTCTAAAATTGGAAGGAGTGAGAAGTTGACTCTTTGGAAGAGTGAGAGGCATTTTCACTCTTTTAGGAGTGAATTTTATAAATATGCACTCTTTAAAGAGTGGAACTTTCCACTCTCTAGAAAAGAGTGAAATATCTCACTCCGTTGTCGAGAGTGACTGTTCACTCCGTTGACAAGAGTGAGATATTTCACTCCGTTGAAGAGTGAGGAAAAACAGTTTTTTCCAATAAAATCACAAGATGGCGCCAGCTGACGGATGAGAATCCGAGTAATCTCCGTTATCGAACGAAACACCTAAAATGAAATCCTTTATATATAGTAGCACGATTTTAAAAAAAACTGAAAAAGGCATTGAAATAATAAATGAATCGATAGAATTATGGACAGGAAATATATTTTATGCTTTACAAATTGCAGGATTTGCCAATGCTAAGAAAAGTGCAGGGAAAATAAATATTTGAAGTAAATTTATGCTTAGCTGCAACACAATTTTGCTTCTATTTTATAAACAGAAATTTAATATCTCTGAATGCTAATTATTTTCCTCTTTATTTAAATAACCTATTCTACATATTTTATATCATTTCTAACCTCTTTATGAATATAAACAAAATATAACTATACAGATTAAATTTTCTGGTATTTTTAGCACGTTTGAAATTAAACATAAGAGAAATGAAAAACGTTGCATTTAATCACTGATTTAATAACATTTATTATAGAAAAAAAAAAAGAGTATAAATGTGTCGGAAATGATCTTAGGAAAAATTTAACAGCTATAATTTAAGAAAAAAGAAAACGTTTTTTACCCTGACTAAAATTTCCCCTCTAAAAATTAGTTTTGAAAAGTAAATTTGGGGGCCCCTTTGTATTTCAGTGAGTAAACTTCGGCTTCACGGGCCTATTTGGTAAACAGGCCCTGGGCCTCGGACAATCTTAATCGGGCTCTAATTATGAAAACATTATTAGCAAGAAAAAAATGAATGAATAAATAAATAACTGCTTTGTTGTAACGGAATTTTTGTCATAGCGGAAATGTGCAGACGGGTGTTCGCACATTTTTTAGACGATTTCGGCGTTGTTCTTTTTAACGTTTAAAATATGAATATTGCTTTCTGAAATAATCTGTATGATAATCTTGTTTCTTGATTCTAATTCTGCATAATGCTTTCGATGGATATCGATGGATGTTTTCGATGTACGATAAATTTGCGATAGTTATAAATCCTTACTTGAAACTTCGTTTTCCGCCTTGAAATGGGCTCTTTTTTTCCCTGTTTTTTTTTTTTTTTTTTTTTTTTTTTTTCATCTGATATCTTTTTACTATGTATATGTACTGATTTTTGGAATAGCATTTTCCAATCAATTGTTATGTTTATTTCGCACTAAAAAGTTTTTATATTATGCGCTTTGCAATCATTTTAGACTGTGGAATTAGCATACTTTTGTTCGGAAGAAGAAAAAAAAAAACGCAAACGCATCTTCCCATTCACAGCTTTTTTAGCATGCGCAATCTTGAAATAAGAATAAATTTGAAATTATCAGACGATAATATAAATTACACATAATAAGTTGTTGTCAGAATTTTTTCCTCTAAAAGAATTCCATCTTTTTAAATAATTTATCAAATTTGTCTAAAAAATGTGCGAACAGTCTCTGTATTATATGATACAAAAAGAAGGTTTCAGTTTCTTATTTACACAGTTGAGAAACACCGTAAATATTTATGATTTCTACACAAATTTAATAAGTGTGTTCGAATATCACAAAAGAAACAAAGCTAAAATAATGTAATAAGAGCTTTTTAAATTGTAAGCGGCTGTAGCAAGCTGTAGGTACCAGCTCTCGTCCGAGCGCAGATGTCAAGCAGCAGCGAGCTCGGTTACTACTTGGGAGGGTGACCGCCTACGAACAAGCGTGTGTAAAAATGAGTTTCTCTTTTTTATTCAAGAATTTTAGTCACTCCTGAAAGAGTGACTGTTCACTCCTATCAGGGGTGAAAAAACTCACTCCTGAAAGAGTGAGTATTCACTCTTTCAGGGAGTCAAGAATTTCACTTTTTCCTAGAGTGAATAGTCACTCTAAAGAGGTTGGGCAAATTTTGACTCTGCGATAGAGTGAATATCCACTCCTCCAGAGTGAATAGTCACTCTTTCTTATTTAGAGTGTAACTAAGAAAAAAAGAGACATTCTTTTAGAACAGTACACAGGAAACAGAAGTTAAAAATATTCATTTCCCGAGGAGATATTTTAAAAATACGAATGCATTCTACGCCCATTGGATTAACATTAGCGAGGGGAATCGGGAAGTTTACTGACGAGCAGCCTTAACACGAAATTTCGGATGACACGAAATAAATTCGCAGTCCCATCAATTTCGTGTTAACGAGGTTCGACTGTAATAATGTTATGTCAAATATAGTAATGAGCTGAAATATAGATGAAATGTTCCTCTACTCGAACTTTATATTATTTGTACGAATTTTAAGGTTAGTTATCTGGTTATTTGATTGGTTCTGGTCGCAATGATAGTTTTTGTATGCGATATCTTCACAGACAGAGACCTCCATTTAAAATGTAATCTGGTCCACAACATACATCCATGCATGGGCCAAAATTCGAATGTGGCAGCTTTTGAGATGAAGTCAACGTCCTAAACCCTAGACATTTAGTATATAGGGCATATAGAAGTAGTACAAGGGGCTGAAGTGCACTTGAACCAGGAACCCATCATTACTTTTATATAACGTAGGTGTTACCGAGGTAAGCCAGTACTTTACGAGATATTGCAGCTTGACTTAATGAATGTCTGAATACAGAGAAACGAACGTGCAAGAAGACCCTCTTTATAGAAAATAATTTTAGTTTTATAAATCTTTACATTGGTAATGTTGCTGCGCAGCAGTTCATGAACATCCTAGATATAATTTACAAAAATGTTTACAATACAATTAGTTAAAAATTAGTACACATTTCAATCAGTGGGACAGAGTGCTAATTTCCGAAACGTCACATTGAGGCTTACTGTTGGAGACGAAAAGTTTGGTGTGAGTTTGTCGGTCTGTATGATGATTTTCTAATGTAATTCAATTTTACGAACTTTTGATATGTTTTATTGTAATTATAACAGAAACACTTCAATGTGAGATAGTTCTTATTTTATTTTCTACTTTTTGGAAAAAATTCAACATTTATGAAGTATTTTTACATGTTTCGATGAATATGTAAACGTTTTTTTTTAAAATAAAAATATGATGCAATACATCATCAAAGTAACATGCAATAGAATAATCAATATAACGTAAATGTAAATCACAGTGTAATAACAGATATAAGTCATTACTGGTACTTACTAATTTTAATGAATTAATTAATATTTTCTCTCTTATATTTTTCGGTGGATTTACTTTTTTTTATCCAATACCATGTCTAGGGTAGTACAAGAGTGATTGAGTTAAAGAATGAATGCTGTATTCCATTGAGATACCAAAAATGATGTACAAAAAATAAGTTTTTCCATAGAAAATATAATTACATAATACATCTTAACTGTCATTTCTTTATTTTTCATTTTGATTGCTAGGTATAAGTACCCATATCATTATAATAAAACAGACATAACATCAAATAGCCAAAAAACTGTATATTTTGGGTGCAATATAAATAATAAAACTAAGGGACATATTGCTAAAAGTAGTGATGTTCTACTTAAGTAATTCTATGCTATGTCAATAAAATACTTACACGCACATGTCATCCTCACTTTCCTTGAGGGGGGTGTAGCAAATTGATCCGAAGATTAATGGCACGTAGATAGTAATAGCATAAACATACATTTCCTTCTTTGTGCCTAAATTATTTTAGCATATAATGCATGTTTATACGAGTGAAAATGTAAAGAGAATATTTTGTTGTAAAAAAAAATCGGCTGTCAAAGAATATATTCTAAATTGTATCGGGATTCCTTTATCATTTGATTGAAACGATAAAGAAAATCCACCGCATCATACAACACATATATTATCTCATCAGTAATTATTATGTAAAATGAACAGATATTTATATTAGAGTGTTCTCAAATTGTTTCAACAAAATAATAAAAGTGATAGTAATACATCAAGACGATCAATTTTTGTATGCATAGTGTACCGATGTTTATATATGTTGAATAGTATACCGAAGTTATTATTATGTTGTTATTTTTACTATGCTGTTATTATTATTATGTTATTACTATTATGTTATTATTACTATATTGTTATTATTACTATGCTGTTATTATTATTATGTTATTACTATTTTATTTTTATTATTATTTTGTTAGTATTACTATTATATTGTTATTATCATTATGCACCTATTTAGTTAAAAATACAGAATGGCTAACTTTAATCAGAAATTGAATTTCCGTTTACAGCTTTATAAATATTAAAAGTATTTTTGAGAAATACTGCCGACTAGCTTTAGGAGATATCAGATGATGGATTAGCGTTGCCTGAGATTGTCTTAAACACTTTACAAACACTTTTAACCCACAATCTGCTATCGAAAACGCCCCAAAATTTTATATCTTTGATTCTCAAAATATTTAAAAGTAATATAACTTTAATCAATCAATCCTGCAAACGAAAACTCCTAATAAATTTATATCTCCGTTTCGAAGAAAAAAAAATGACAGAATAAATAATTTATTAACAAAAATTAAACGAATTCATACTGATGTAATGTATCGACAATTACTTCATTCCAGATGCAAATTCGAAAAGTTACTGTTGCCAATTTATTATATTGAAAAAAATTACGTCATAGAAAAAGCGTATACAATCGTACTGTATAAAAAACAAAAATCATAAGAAGAAAATGCGAAGAACAATCGAATCAAGTTTGAGGGATCTTCACAAAAAGGTCCAGTTCTAAAAATAGCTCTTTTGAATCCACGATATAGACATTATTCTTCCTTTGGTTTCAAGGCTGCAGAAAATCGTCTTCCATTAAGTTCAAATATTTAGCATCGCCTTTCATGTTGCTGTAGAAACCGGTTTTTCATACTTCCAATTTGGATTTAATCACGGCAGGAGAAAATTTCCTCGGAGGGTTCTTTGTTCCGTTCGAGAAAAAAATTAGCCTAGATATTAATTAAAAACTCTTTAAACATCGCATCAAAAAACTCATTAAAATGCACTTTGAAAATGACTATTTTTATCAAAACCGCAAAAGAAATTACCATTTTGATAATACTAGAAAACGAAATATTCTCATTTTCAC
Source organism: Maratus michaelseni (assembly GCA_963931845.1). Lineage (NCBI taxonomy): Eukaryota > Metazoa > Arthropoda > Arachnida > Araneae > Salticidae > Maratus > Maratus michaelseni. The sequence continues at coordinate 330,156,699 of OZ007590.1, forward strand.
TTATCCTCGAATATTAAAAAACCTATTGGAGGTATCCATTCGAAACTCACTGTATATACGTAGTTTAATTTTCTGATTACAAAAATGCAAATTTTGTAAGAATCGGCCGGTAACTTTTCTTTATTTCGGCCAAAACCTGACCAGACTTGAGAATTGGACCCAGACAGAAAAGGGGCTAGACAGAAGAGGCTGCTAGATTGAAAGCCAACTTACAGTTATGTGGACCTATTCAAATAAATGAAATTATCACGTTTATCTAC